>CAWUFW010000171.1:1350833-2701666 GCA_963921515.1 Calotriton arnoldi | reverse complement strand
TTATGTGCTGCTCAATCGGTGTGTCTCCCAACATTCCCAGTCTCGTCAGGTTTTCCATATGCTTTCTTGTGTGTGCATGCTTCTTTATTTTTTCAGACAAATGCTTCAAGTCTTTTACTCCTTCTCTTGTCCAAGAAAATTCACCATTAAACAGCAAGCAGGGCTGTTTTTGTCTTGACGGGCACCCTGTAAGCCAATCAGCTTTTGTGTACCAGGTGTTTGAGAATGTACGTTTGTAAGATTTTCCTCTGTCCTGGGTAACTTGTTCTAGTTGTAGGTCAGGCCGATCAGGTCCTAATCGCTTTATATGTAGTTTCTCTTCTACTGGCCGTGCATGGAATGACATTGTAATGAGCTGTTCTACTGTATTCATCATGCCGATGCTGTCCTTACCAATATTAAAGAAACCTGTCAATAGTCAAAGTACAACGTATAAGGTTTGGTGCAATAATATCAAATTTCAGTATAAATACATATATCTTGTGCATTATCGCAATATATCTCCAACAGCTCCCCTTTGGACAACATGACTGCTAAAAATACAGCCTTACTGCCTGCTGCCTCTGTGTGCCATAGTGGTTGCTGAAAGCACTGAAACAGACACTGCTTGAGGGCTTTGAACAAGGCAAGGAATAGATAGTGCCTTTAACAACTGTTATTGCCCAAAGCACAGGGCTAAGGCTATTAGTAAATTCCATCCACTGAGGGTACAATGTTCAGAATGTGCACCCACCCCAACCACCATGTAGAGTGACTGACCACATACATAGACCTAACTCCAATCTAAAAAAAAATAGCATCAGTTTCCTTACCTTTAACACTGGTGTTTGCTGGGTCGTAGCCGGGGTGAAAGAGCAGCAAAGGAGGTTGGGGCCTCTTGTTCTTCGTCCAAAAATTGCCCAAAAATTAGGTAATGGTTCAGGTTGTCAGGCTTTACCAGGTGCTGAAAATAAAAATATAACAATTTATTTTTGAAACATTAGGGTAATCAAACAAAGACTGGGGGGGAAAAACAACGCTCCAATTTTTACCTTGCAGTTTGCATGCGGCTCTTAGATGACAGTTAATAGCTCACTGTTGTATGTTAGGATTTTAACTTACAAACTGCAAGTAACAAAAGGATCTCTCGGACAAAAGCAGTGACTCACTGACCTATTTACATCATGTGCATTTTGTGATCTGCATCAGGTACATGTTCTTCGCAGCAGGCACATTAACCTTCTGCGCTACCTTTCCATGAGTCAAAACTTCCACTAGACAAAACTCTGATCTCTCTCTAGGAAAAACATTAACCATCAGCGTTATCGTGACATTTTTATTGTCGCTCGTCAGGCCACAACTGAAACCCAACGCACCTTCCAACCAAGTGTGATTGCTGAAACCAACTCTCAACATGTAACATTTCAGACACCACCCCTCCATATATGAAACCTGACACCAACAGTCCACATGTGATTCTTGTGATTCTTAACTCTACATATGTGATGAACTTTCATTCAGGAAAGCCCTCAAGACCCGTTTATTTGCATCCTGCTAGTTCCAGCATTTGGGCACCTTAGTATGGACTCCTAGCGCCGGGACACTCCTTGGAGGAGCTGTGCGCTATACAAATTCATTCATTCATTCCTTCACTAGGGACGAACTGTAGCGGGACAGCACTCTGTTCAGTAGTTCTACGGGGCATTAAAATCTCTGTGTTTCCCTTGGTTTCTGTTTTTGTGTTCTCTCACTCACTTTTGATCTCTCACACTTTTTCTACATTCTCTCTCTCTGGTCTTTCTCCTCTGTTAACCGTTTCTTCTCTTTCGCTTTCTCTGTTATCTTTCCTTCTTTGTCTCTCACGTTTTATCGTCGTCCTCTCACTAGTTTGTTCATTCTCATCTTTCTTGCTTTCTCTCACTTTCTCCCACTCCTCTCCAATTTTCTGTCGACCCTTCTCTCTATTACGTTTTCAACACGCTCTCAGTCTCTTCTGTAACTCGTTCCAAATTCTCTATTTTCTTTCTTTCTACCTAGTGTCTTTCTCTTTGCCTCACTCATCCTCCCAGGTTGCTTATCTGACACTTCGAACCACAAATGTTTTTGCACACTTAAATGATACCTAGGTGCCCCAAATCGGATTTTGAGACAATAAACTCCACACCCTGATTCACAGAATCATGGATTTGAGGAATTTCAGATTGTAAAATTCACTTACGATTCTACAACATCTAACGTTAATGAGCGTGCACATGAAAATATTTAACTGTGGGGAAAAATTTGCATGTGTTAATACGCATTTCAGCATGATTGTTGAATGCTGATTTTCCTCTCGGGGAAAAGCAGCACAAAAAATGTGTCATAATTGAAGAATTCCTAGTGATACACGGCTGTCTGATATTTCTCGGATTTGCCCGAGATTCTCTATATGTCTCATATAAAAGCAGGGGAACTGATTGTTTTGTAGAACTATTTCCGGACTCTTGTGAGGTTATTTGATCTGATTGGATTGTGTAATAAAGCAGATCGTTTTAAGACTGAAATATTGAATTGCAATGGAGCTCAGCGCAGCACTGGAAAGCGTACACGCGAAAAATACACGCGAGTGTGGCTCTGATGCAGCAGTCCCAGGCAATCAGAAGCAGTAAACCATAACTCAGGGCGTAGCAGATCTGCAGGCCGGGAGTGAGGCGCATTGGCAGAGATTTTGGGGGATCTAAGCAGTGGAATAGTAGCAGATCTGCAGGCCGAGATTGAGGTGCATTAGCAGAGCTGTCAGTGGATCTCAGCAGTGGAATAGTAGCAGATCTGCAAGCCGAGATTGAGGTGCATTAGCAGAGCTGTCAGTGGATCTCAGCAGTGGAATAGTAGGGGAACTGCAGGCCCGCATGGAGGTGCATTCGCAGAGCTGCCAGGGGATCTCATCGGTGGAATAGAAGCGGATCTACAGGCCCACATAGAGGTGCATCAGCAGAGCTGCATGTGGGTCCCAGTACAACAGCAAGTGGACATGGACGCTAGAGCTTGGCTGAGTTCTCTGCTACCTACACAGACGTGGAGGTGAGGAGGACTGAATTGGATTGGCCGAGATGTCCGTTTATATCCATACTTGCACAGCTGTGGATGCTGCACGGAAAGGTAGAGGTGCTCAGGTAGAGCTACAGTGGCAGCAGGTGGTGGGAAGATGACCGAGTGGAAGGATGCCCTGCGTTTGGCATCGAATGGTAGCGAACCGCAACCTCAGCACATGGGAGTTAGAACAGGGACCTGATGGACACGGGCATTTAATTGTTGCTATAAAATTAAGGTGATCAATAAAGTTAACGTTTCCCCAAACGCAGGCCATAAAGTGCAGCGTTCGTGACACACAGAGCCCATTGAACGTGCCAGCCACAGCCGCTCCCTCCTATTAGCATCCGGCGATCGCCGACATTCCTCCAACAACGCTGTGTGCCACTACACATAGGGTATTTCATTTATTATTCACTCTCAAAGCTGCGATGACATTTCTAATATACCAAGCGCTGACAATGCCAGTTTTTTCGGCCTGGGTATAGTGGTAACCGTTTTGTGTTATTATTTGCAGCAACAAATGTAGGCACGGAGCAAAAGGGTGAATGAGGAGCAAGACGTGTGGGGTGATGGGACTGCAGAAAAGGACAGGAGGGGTAAGGGTTCAGCTAAGGGAAGGGGAAAATCGTGAGCAGAAGTGAGATTAACCTGGATATAACCTGTGTAGGGAGGTTGTACTGGGGAAGGACGCTGAAGGGCTGAAATGCAAGAAGGAAAGGAGGTGTGGGTGTTATGAAGTGTCACAGTCTCAGGCTTAGGGACAACATAAAACGTTTCAGGAGGCCTTCGGTACCTACATGTCTCGGACTTGGACTCGTCGTCACGTCGCATGACACGAGCCACCCAACACGAGCAGTAGTCAAGACACCGCACGAGGTCTGTGTGTGGTGCAGTGTCGTGTGGCGGCGCGGTGACGTGACTGCTGCGCTGAGACGTATGTAGGTAGGAACGAAATGGCCATCCAATCATACTGCCTGGCTTCACAATGATAGCCACAGTGATTGGCCAGACAAGTGCGGCTGCGGCAGTGCCACCACCCACGCGGGCACCCAATACTCAGTTATTCCTGCCCTCCTCAGGCTCAGGCTAGCCTAGCGGTGTCTCAGCCAATCCTGGCGCTGCTTGCAGCACCAGGATTGGCTAAGAGCAGGGTGAGTCACCGCCCATTATGAGACCCGGGGGCTGCTGTATGAAGCACCCTTGGGTCCCTCCCTCGCCAGTCGCTCTGCGGGAAGGTGGTGTGCTGCGCATGTTCGGGCTGGTCATAAAAATGACCAGCCCAAAAACGGACATTCGCACTAGTGGTGCCGCGCTGAGTCTGTCACTCAAGCTGCCGCAGCACCACCCCCTCGGCCGTCCGCGTCCGCTTGCCTCGAGTCGGGCCGCGGGCGTCAATCACGAGACTTTGTTTTTAATTTATATTTACTTAAGGAAGTTGGTGGTGGTGACGGTGACGGTCGGTGGGGCAACGCCCCAACGCCCCCAATGGATGCACCGCCACTGGACACGACACTCCACTCTAAGGCACTCCACTCTAGGTCATTCCTATCTACTCCACTCTATGACACTCCACTCTACCACACTCCACTCTACAACACTACACTCTATTACACTCCTCCACTGTACTCTACCACACTCCACTCAATGGCATTCCACTCAATGACACTCCACTCTAGGATCTGAAACACATTTTTATGAAGAAACATTGAAATTCAATGAAAAAAAAAACAAGGGTTAAATATTAGTTATAGTTAGAAAACCTTCATTTATTATTTCTGTTATACACAATTTTTTACTAAACAAACATTAGAAATTCAAAAGTTATAGTTATAACATAAAGTTATAATTTACGCTGGCCAAAACTTACTATAACTCAGAGACCTCCGTACAGAGGGTTGTAAACTTGCTAGCCAGACTACATTAACTATAACTCACCCCTGTACCAAGCACAGTCTTCTCATAAATGATGTTATTTCAGAATGGCATGAATGTTGCTATGAATTCTATCATTTAACCCCTTGCATGCCACGGTGGACGTGTGCGTCGGACGGCCGGGAGCCGTCCGATCTGCGCACGCGTGGAATTTTCCCGCACCGCAGGGGAAATTCCGGCCGCGCCCAAAGGGTTAACGTAGTATAAGTGATGTAATTGAAAGCTTATAAGCTGTGCATTGAGAAGGCGTGAGTTATAGTTAATGTAGTCACTGTGTACAGAGTTCTTCAAGCTATAGTAAGTTTTGGCCGGGGCCTAAATTAACTTTAAGTTATAAGTATAACTTTTTAATTCCTAATGTTTGTGTTGTTTAAGTTTGTTTTGTATAGAAATAATAAATTAAGTTTTCCTAACCATAACGAATCTTTAACCTTTGGTTTTTGCACTTATATATGTAAAAATATATCAAAGATTACCCTTTCCTGGCTCCTGGAAAAGAAATGTGCACTCCAGCAATGCTTGCATGTAAAGCCTTTTATTCCATTGGTGATGTCGGTAAAGCACAAACTCCCAACGTGTTTCGGCAATCAGGTCCCTTGGTCAAGGGTTGGTTAAAATAAAGAATACACACCATCTAAGTAACAACACAAACAAAGGGCTCATGCATAGGAGGAACTTCAAATGGTAATTGAAAACATTATCTTTACATATACAATGTATCTGCAATGTATCTATTAGCACTCTGTCATGGCGGCTGGTAGCCATTTGAAGTTCTTCCTATGTACTGCAGGAGGAAGCACTGCAGGGGCTTGGTTCTACGTATGGTAATAAAATATTACTTTACGTTGAATAAACCGTTGAAATTCACTGAAAAAAACAAAGGATAAAGTGTACGTTATAGTTAGGTGAATATGTCAGTGACAACATTAATGTTTTGAACTAAAAAAAAACACAGAAATTCTCCACTTATAGCACCCCCGCCGTGCACTGCTTATGACCGCCCATATTACATCACTCATGACATAGTCTATGGCATCATTTATGACATCACTAATGACATATCAAATGATATAATTGATGACATCACTGATTAATGATGCTTCATATTATTCTGAACTATTTTGTACTTGCTTTCAGGCCTCTAATAGCATACTAGTTTATAGAGTAAAAGAAGCTTGGATGATGTTATCAGTGATGTCATCAATGATGTAATTTGAGATGTCATGAGATGTCATCAGTGATGTCATAAATGAAGTCATAGACATTTCATGAGTGATGTAATAAATGAGGTCATAAGCAGTGCATGACAGGTGCGCAAGTTATAGTATGCTCTACTAACTATAGCTGGTGAATTACTGTGGTTTTATGAGTTCAAAACGTTAATGTTGTCACTGACGTTACTTTAACTTCTGGGTTTTTCAGTGAATATTTTAAATAAATATTTATATCTCATGGTGTGTGGTTGGCCTTCGGGCACAGGAGACCCCATTCCCTGTGGCCAAAGCATATATATTAGGGAGAGGGGGACGTTCAGGCTCCCTCCTCAACCTTTTATTGGCCTTGGGGGCCCCATCCCCGGGGCAGTTCCGGACCCCAATCCTGGGGCCAAATACAATTAAACAGAGGATTAAACAGAGGAGGAGGGCATGGAGTTCCTCTCCCCAGGCCTCATAGAACCCATTTCCTGGGGCCAAAATCCAAGGGGAGGAGGCATGCAGCCACCCACCCTAGCACTTAATAAGACTCAGGGACCCCATCCCCCCAAAGCCAAATAAAATAAAAAACGGGAGAGGGGGCCTCACGACCCGCCTCCCCGTGCCTACTTAGGCTCTGCGGACCATATCCCCAAAGGGCCAAGCGCATCTCCTGGGGCAAAATATAATATTAGGCCCTGGGGACCCCATCTCCCAGGGCCAGATTTTTTTTTTAAAAGGGAGGGGGCCCCCCACCTTGGGCCTTCTCAGCGCCCTGGGGACCCCATCTCCCCAGGGCCATATTTATTTTAAAAGATGAGGGGGGCCCTGCAGTCCCCCCAACCCCGAGCCTCATTAAGCCCCGGGGACCCCATCCCCCAGGCTGTATTCATTTTAAAGGGCAGGGGTCCACGCTGCCCCCCTCCTCGAGCCTCATTAGGTCCTGGGGCCCCAACCTCCAAGGTTATCTTAATAACAAAGGTGAGGGGACTGTTTTGCCCCCTCCCTGAGCCTCATTTGGCCCTGGGGACCCATCCCCCAGAGCTAAATTTCTTTTTCAAATAGGAGGGGACCCGGATCCTGTGTTTATAATAGGTGAGTGCCCCGGTGCCACCCAGGGCACAAACCATGCGCACACTGCTTGGGCCTCCGGGTAAGAGCAATCTGTTGTTCTTTTTCCCTGCCTGCAGCAGTGCAGGCAGTAAAACAGATCACAAGTCTGCTCCCATCCGGGGGACCTTTAAAAAAAAAATCAAAAGCCTTAGGTGATAATGTAATTCATAGTTAGGTGCACAGACATTTTTACCGATTCTTGATTGGGAGAACTTTGTAAATGAACAAAGCAAGTTTTAATGTATCTATTATGAATGTAGAGCCTTACGTAATTTGAACTTAACTACAAAGCAATGGAGTACTGTCCAACAATAAGACTTTACATTTTCTCAAACACCAACTTGTCAATTTCGAGGAAAGAGTTTTATTATATGGTGTGTTTATGCGCCCTCACCGTGTATAAACTTACTACCTGTACAGGGTCCAGTCAGATTTGCCTGAAAAACCTTAGTTCAACACTGGGTAACTGTGGCTCTAAGCAGTCTGGCTTTGGCAAAGGAACAAGTGAAAAGCATTAACAAGTACCAAAACAGGCAAATAAGAAAGAAACAAGACTCAGTAAAAATCTGACACCAATGTATACAAATAGATTGTGGGGCTTATTTACAATTCTCTTGCGCCGCCGGTGCGTCACTTTTAACATGGGAAAAAGTGACGTACCGGCGGCGCAAGGCGCTTGTAAATAAGCCCCTGTATTTTTATCTTAAAATAGACATCTCAATGACAAAAATCCACTGGAGGGTTCTGCAGGTATGAATTTTCAACAGAACAATAAATCACTGCTTATTCACTTAGCACAATAAATCATTGTAATGGTTCGTACTGGTGGTACACTTTGCAAAACTTTTATAAAGTTATAAACTACTACTCCGGCCCACTTTGAGTGACCAACTCTGACAGGGAACAAGTCACAGGGACCGAAGAAGTTCAGTTGGACAATTAACTCACAGTCATAGCATTCTCCAGTCCAGTTCCAGGCTTTGTAGCTGAACCACCATAGACTTTAATGGGTGGTCTTGATGTAAGGGCTACAGGATGCTGAAGAATGCTTATCTGGTGATGGGGCCACACCTCGGTCCACAAATACAGTGGGAGCTACTTTGACCACACAAATGTTTGTCCCTTGATGTCTGATTGAAGTCCAGTGGTCTACTGGTCTCCAGTGCCACTGGTCTACTGGTCTCCAGTGCCACTGGTCTACTGGTCTCCAGTCGCAGCGAAACCAGTGGCTCTCTATAACTGGAGATAACTTACTTGCTGGGCAACCAAACTGCACTCCGACGACTCTCCCGGGTCCAGTAGACTCTGGTGCATCGTTTAAGGGGTATTTAGACAGAATATCGAAAACAGAAATATCATGGATCAAAACATTGTGTCAAGAATAGCGAAGACAGAAATATCGTGAAGGTAAGTTTCTATATGTAAGCAAAGTTTTAATATATAACGTCACATATATGTGCCTCGACGATATATATATATCTTTAAGGTGCGTAGATGTGGAGTTTAGAATAGTAAATCTATACTTACCTATTTGCACTTACCTTCTGGATATTTTAGTCATCGATCTTTTTGACACTACATTATGCCCACACAATATTTCTGTTTCTGATATTCTGTCAGTGATCCCTTTTGATGATTGCCACTTAGTCACCCAGGCTGCACTTCGGCAGCCAGTGGCGGTCAGGTGTTCTTGGCTACCAACTCAAAAAGAAAGGCTTCTTCAGCTTTTGTGGCCCTCTACCTGTAACAGGAAGTCAGCCAAATGACTTTTGGAGTCACTTCTTCTATCAGAGGCACGGGATGACTTTTACTCGAGCAGGGCACAACAGGCACACCTAACCCAAGGAGCAGCAGTTGCAGTCCAGTCGTTGGTGCAGCCTCTCTTTGCTGAGTCCAGGGACCAGCAGGGCAGTTCTTCTTCAATCTTCTATTCAGTACAAATATGTGATCTGAGGTCTGGGTGACAGGGGTGCACTTTTCTGCCCAGTTTGTGCCCCCTGGCGATTCGGTGACTACTAGCCAATTTGTTACCAGGTTCCCTCCCGCCTAGTGATGACTTCCTGTAAAGTGTGGCATCTACCTATCCCAGAATGCACGATTCTGCCCACTCTCAACATGGCAGGACCCTTCTCTTGGCATGTGGAGCTCATAAATAGTAACTGGAAAACTTTGGGTAACACAGTTGCTGTTTATTAAAGTTGCCATTTGTGCAAAAGTTCATTAAATGTGACTTGAACATCAATTCGAGTTTAATGCAACGATTCTTTTGGTACCTTGAAGTATCTTTATTTATTATTTATTTAATAAGGAGTTTTATATAGCGCTGGCCGTAGTCCCATTTAGAAGTTGGCACTGCTGTGTGGTCAGTGTGTAACCCTACACTTGACAACGGGGCTACTAACCTTTCCACAGTACAAATTACAATGCTGGGTTTTTACTATCAGGACAGATAAAGGTAAGAATCACATGTCCAACCTTTTAACCTAATACATCCTGCCTTAAGGGCTCAGTAGGCCTGCCTTGGGGTGGCTTATACATATTAAAAAAGGAAGATTTAAGCTTTGCCATACTTTAATGGCAAAGTTGAGTTAGCAGTCGAACACTGCTCTGCCAGTCAGCAATGGCAGGCTGGGAGTCATACTTTGCTTTGTGAGACTTGTGGTGGCACAATAAGTTCTACAGTCCATGAGAAACATCATAACTCACAAGCCCTGGGTACCCCTTGTACCATATGCTAGGGACTTATGAGTTAACTTATGACAATTATGGGTGAGCCAATCAGACAGAAACATTTTAAGGGTTAGAGCATTGACATTGAGGTCTGTTTAGCAGACTTAAATTCACACTCAGAGTAAAAAAAACCAGCAGCATCATTCCAAAAACTTGGGGTGATCATGCAAAAAAAAAAGCACTTCCTTACATCACTGTGCAATCGTTTAGCTGCTTCACCACTCCTGAAGAGTAAATGATCCATCACCCTTCCCATCTCCACCCTCCCAGCTTCATCCTGTAGTACCTTACCCCAACACTCCTTCACAATCCTTAATATCTGTGGTAATCTACCAGGCCAGAGTGCATCCTTGCTTCCCTCTGCTCTTCTCCTCGTAGAGTCTAGAACATGTCTTCTATTTCTATCTCTTATGCCAGTTTCGGAAACCAGTGATATATACAAACTTCTGTCATCATTCCTATCAGTTGTTTCATAATAACAAGGTTGAATAGCAGGACAAACAACATTTATGTAGCCTATTCATGAGGTTGGTGTTTGAAATTGTCTCTTAGTGGTTTCTCCTTGTGGAAGTTGTTCTTACCTTTCACAAAATTAAGATATCCATATGTTTTCTATTTCATGCTATCAAGTTCTAAGGCCTACTTTTGTGTAATCTTTTCCAAGAGTCATTATGTTCTTTGAACTTATCCAGAATCTCACAGAGAGGTTTGTTAATACTGTCCATGTTCAAGATTTTACTGTCTAGTGTTCGTTGTGTGCCACATTGTGGTTTATCGCAGTGCAAGTCAGCTAATAGGGCTTGTTCTTGTGAATTTTGTAGGTGTGATTTTCATCCAGCACAAATGAGCTCAGACTGGAAATGAAGGAGATGTGGACAGAAGGACCGGGATAGCTCAGGAATGCCGAAACCTTACGCACTCTTAGTCCCGGATATTGACGACCATGAGAGCAGCCTGTGGACAGAATTTGATGCGAGTGCCCCTCCTTACCATTGGTGGTGATGTGGTTGTTTGAGTTCAATGGATGGATTGATCAGTATGTAGGTTCTTGCATAGGTGGACCAATCTAGTCCTAGGTCTCATAGAGTGCTTGGACTCTGGAGTTGTTCTGATGGTCTTTGTGCTTGGAATGAAGCATGGCTCGAATCTTTGACAAATGGAACCAATTGGTTTGCTAAAAAGTCTATTAAATAACCCAATAGACCATATCAATATTATAGGCCTGTGATTTGTGAACGGATGGCATTGGTTTCAGAAACAGTCCCTTTTATTAAGCTTCTTAAAATCAAGTTTAATGGCACAGGTCAATTGCTTTGCACGTGAAGGAAGCGAAAGAACAAGAAGGTGGAAGGAAACTGATGCGATCATAATCAGAAGTGACTTGGAGTTATCTATGGGTTGCCAGCAGAGAGGACTGCAAAGCTAATCAAGCCTCTCTTTTCACAATCTTCTTTGAATAAAGCTGGTGAATATAGCGTCACCTCCTGCTCCAAATGAAGAAATAATAATCATTTTGGCACACACAACTCACCTCCCACTGAAAAGTGGCACAGACTAACTATTCACAAGTAACCTCAGTGCTCAGAAAGCTCTCAGACCTTCTTCAACAATCTATTGATTTTTTTGGCTCTGGGTGAATGGTCTGGCACAGGATCAGTATCAAAACAGCAACAACCTTCCGGGAAGGAAGGAGCACAGTGTCACCAGGATCAGTATCATTCAATGCCAGGCTTAACTAGTTAGGGTTCTTGGTGGTAGTTCAACTGTCCAAGCATTATTTCATATTTTGCCACATTGTGCAGTGTTGCTGTAGACTAACGTGTGGAGAATGATGTTGGATGCATGTACAAATACACATGATCCAGAGAAGCAGAAGGTTCAGTAGCTGGGAACGTAGAAGATCTGGAGACATGATGTGGCCAGGGAATATTAAAGCAGCAGACACTTGGGGCACAGCCATAGAGTGTGACAGGAGGAACCACTGGAGACATGACCACTGAGTGTAAGAGCTGGAAAAACATGCAGGAGTCCATAGATTACAACTGCAGGGGAAACCTGCACTATGGTCATAGAGTAGACACTTGGCTCATTACCATAATGTGTGCGTGCAGGAAACACGTGGGGCAAACCCGTAGACTAGGACTGCAAGAGGCATTTGTAGCATGGTGATAGAGTATGAAAACAGTAGACACCTGGAATATGTATACTGCAAGGAACTCCCACGCGACCTATACTTATTTGTTAATGGCTCCTACTAGCTCTAAGGGCTGCCCTTATGCACATACAATAATTCAGCAATTTCTTGATTTTATTGAATCCTTTTTTTTATATTTATTTTTCTTTTTATATTTCAATTCATTTTCAACTGTGTATGCAAATCAACTTGTTGAACAATTCAGAATCACATAATTCGTCAATAGTAAAAAATTTAACAGGACGCGTGCATGATGGCGGCTACTCCGTAACGCTGTACAGGACACAAGAGACGAGAGAAACCTGGTTTATGCATGGAGGACTACTAGCCAAAGGACACAGACTCTGAGTCCTCCCAAAATTTGATGCAGGATTGGCTCCAGCATAATAAACTGGACTTCAGCGAGCACCTTTTGGGACTACCTACTGCCTAGTCGTAACAGTAGTGGAGGCTGCTTGTACAGCTTCATGCTAGTAAAGACAGAAGTTTGTCTTCGAAATCAGAAACGTTTTCTCCACTAAGATGGCATCTAATAACTGTGCAATCATATATGCACCCCTGTGAATCTGTGGAAGTCAAGTAGCGCTGTTTTACGATCCCCTTCCACTCACCTCTGTTAAAGCATTGAGAAAGAGTGGTCCTGAAGAAGGTGGACTAAAATAACTATCTCCACTGAAACGTACGTCGACCAAACGGTTTTGGATCCCAGCTGGCAGCACAGTCATGGACATTTATGAAGGAATCTCACCGTGATTTCAGTAGTGCATGCCATCCATAGCTGGGTGATGTATGTATGTGATGTATGAATGTGGAAGCTTGGTATGTAAGGTTGTGATGTGAGTGTGGTCATAATAGGGGGACATGCTTTTATGTGTATGCATATAGTGACAGTTTAGATTTGTTTCACGCATGACATATATGTAGAAAACAGTCAAGATGGTTAATATGTAAACTGATTATACTATATGCTATGTTATTTAATTCTTATGTCTCGTTTTAACTTTTGTACTATTGACAAATTATGTGATTCTGAATTGTTCAACAAGTTGTTTTGCATACACAGTTGAAAATGAATTGAAATATAAAAGAAAAATAAATATAAAAAAAGGATTCAATAAAATCAAGAACTTGCTGAATTATTGTATGTGCATAAGGGCAGCCCTTAGAGCAAGTAGGAGCCATTAACAAATAAGTATAGGTCGGGTGGGAGTTCCCTGCAGTATATATTGTTTTTTTCCCCCCTACTCCCAGACCTTCAAATTACTTTTAAGGGGGTACTTCTTCGTATTGAATGACACCTGGAATATGGCTATAGGGTTTGACAGCAGGAGAAATGAATGGATAACCGTCGATATGCAACAGCAGGAGACATTTAGGGCACAATCAGACAGTCTAAGAGCATGAGACACTTGAAGCATGTTCTAAAAATGTGAGTGGAAGCATGATCAGAGAGTGTCTAGCAGAAGACACTTGAGGAACCACCAATGAGTTCCACTTGTGCCATAACATGGAGTTTAGGGCTGGAACCACTATGCCAGGATTCTGAATAAGAGGGTTGCTAGAATAAGAATGGAGATTAGACTACACTGTTATGATGCAGCAGGAAGAATCTGAGTGAGTACCACCTTTCATTATTAGCATTAATGAATGCTAATAAATTTCAGCTGCTATGTCCATGAATTGCACCTGATCTGACTTTGAAAAGATATGATTGATGACAAATCTAAATAGATGTGATGTGGTACGAAGCAAGATGGATGGCATCTGAGGGAGAATGTAAACAGATGTCACTGAATATGAATTTTATTTTTTCCAGATTGTGTTGTTCAATACCTCTCCTTTACTATTTCACTCGAATTTTGATTCTTTCAAATTATATCCCACAAATGTTGCGCAAGACGTTACTTATCCAACTCACAATGAAAATGACATTAAAAATAATTTTCCAAAAACCTGGTGGTAATGGTAAGAGTTGAAAGGGAAGATCCCAGGGTTGCCTGGTTCCCAGCAGCATGTGCTGTGCACTTCTCCTTGCAGGACTTATGTTGCTTACTGAAGAGAAGCAGCTAGAATGTCTTAGCCTTCAGAAACTGCCCTTTGGGCCGCGCACTGCAGAGTCTTGGCCAGAGACACAAGTCGTTTGGCGACGTAGGTACAACTTGAAACACTTTCTTTTACAGTATTCTCAGCTCTCTAATGCAAGAGGTGACATTCAATTTCCTTTCAGAGCATACATGAAATAATATGAGAATAATGGTTGCCAAATCGATTATTATGATACTAAAAATGCTGCTTTTTGAAATTGGTATCTCCATTAATCTTGCTTTTATTTTTCCCATTCAAATTTTTTTAATGTTCCTATTGACCTTTTTTGTAGGATTTGCTCCAGTTGCAATGGCGAAAAAAGTCCTAACTACCCTGGAGATTGTGCTGATCGTGCTCTTTGTGCTGATGACATGCGTGACTATCGGCCTCGTGACAGTCATTTTTGTCAACCTGAATGAACCGAATAAAGACAAGATAGGCAAGTTCTTGCATTTGATTATGCTCAACTAAATATGCAAAGTATAATGATTATATAAGGGATAAAGTACCCCCTGCTGTACATTATAAGGATATTGCAAGTCTCCGAGGAGTTCCATAGCCATATAGAGGAACAAGTCAAAAGGCTGAGTTCCTTTATAAGGTTATGGAATGCCAAGGTGACTTGCAACATCCAAATTATGTACTCCATTGGGTATTTCAATCACATATAATACATGGTCACACCATCACCTTTCACACAAACCTTTTAAAACCTTGGTGCATAGCTCTTTCATATGAGTGAGCATGCTTACAAACAGAATAAAAATTAAACCTCCAGTGCAAAATTAAACACATCAAAAACCTCTTAGTTATTTGTTGCAAACAAATAGTAGAAACAGTTCAATGGAGGTCAGTTTTTTATTTAAAAATCTGCACTAGCTCAGAATGAGTAGAAACATGCAGAAAGATTCTAGATTTTCTCTATCTAAGGAGTGCAAAAAATAAACATATTTTCTCTTCTTGTTATTGTAATCTAAAAAATAGGGCAGAAGAAAGAAAAGCAACCTTCCCTTTTTTATTGCTAAACAGCTGCTTCAATTATGCTCTGTGGCCTGACCTGCCTTTCACCTCGGCTGCTGGCAGCAGGCATTGTGACATCAGAACTCAACTATAACAAGTTGATTATAAAGAAATGTGTGGCTGGTGTTTATACATGGATTACAGAATCCCATGTGTTATAAGGAAATTTGATACTGGCGTTTATACAGGGATTACAGAATCCCATGTTTATACTGTGATTATGCTGTATTAAATAGCTTTCCTTACCCAGTGCTTTGTCACTAACAATCACTTACAATAAGCATTATAGAATGTTCCTTTGCTTGATGATGTCCACTCGGGCTTTGAGACATATTGTGACGTCTTCACTTGATGGCCCCTTTAAAAGTTAACGTTAAGATTCTTTGTGATGGTGGCTTCAATGCAAAAGGAACAAATGATGGACAGAATGCTGAACAATGCAAACACTCACCCCCAGTCACAAAGATCTGGGTTTAATCCATCGTTCTTTTGCTCACCACGCTACCCAGTTTGGACCCAGCCATATGCAAATCAGTCTTGACCCTGTTCCTCATGGGAACAGTCCAGCCCGAACTGCCAAGCTAGGTCTTCTCTGGACTGGAAACAAGCATCCTGGGACCGGTTTCGGGGCATCACCCCTCATCAGCCAGGCTAGCTTGAATCCAGTGGCGCAGTGAGCACGGGACCCATGTCTGGGCATACCCTCCCCACTTAGGGCACAAAAGCAAAAGGAACAATTATTGGACAGAATGCTGAAAAATGCAAACATTGTCCAAACTGGGGTGGCGTGGTGAGCAAAAGAACGATGGATTAAACCCAGATCTTTATGACTCTGGGTGAATGTTTGCATTGTTCAGCATTCCGTACATCAATTGTTCCTTTTGCTTTTGTTGCCCTAAGTGGGAAGGGTATGCCCAGATGTGGGTCCCATGCTTACTGCACCACTGGATTCAAGCTAGCATGGCTGATGAGGGGTGATGCCCCAAAAACGGTCCCATGATGCTTGTTTCCAGTGCAAGGAGCAGGGAGGACCTGGCTTGGCAGTTCGGGCTGGACTGTTCCCATGAGGAACAGAGTCAAGACTGATTTGCGTATGGCTGGGTCCAAACTGGCGTGGTGAGCAAAAGAACGATGGATTACACCCAGATCTTTGTGACTGGGGGTGAATGCTTGCATTGTTCAGCATTCCGTCCATCATAAGTTCCTTTTGCTGTTGGCTTTAATAGCACTTAATCACATTTGGTATGCATCCAAATGCCACCTGTCTTTTGCATCAGTGTATCCAGAAAGGATGTTTGTATAAGGCAGTTTGGAATGGATGCTCTGGATGTGGGCCCAAACAATGTGAAGGTGGGCATGGTGTGGGGAGGGTCATGACCTCCAGCAGACCCCAATATTTAAGAATATATTTTATAATTCTGTGTTCAATATGGCATAATGAAGTCATCTGTTGCATGGCTTCCTAGCTAACCTGTAAAATGACCTGAACTACTACACTAGCTACAAAAAATATACTGGGTGTGCACGGAAGAGACCCAGGGCCACCATAACCTAATGCATAAAAATAAAAAAACACAAAACCCTGTGGATATAATGACAAAGACAGTAGCTACCTATTCTTTCAGATCATGAGCGATAATGTAACTTGAGTGGTTGCTCCTGCTCCCATACTAGGGCTATTGTCTGAGGTAGTACTATTTGAGCAATAAATGCCACCTTGTGTGTACAAGACTGTGATGCTTGGTCTTTAACAAATAAGCACACCATGTCTTATTGTTGGTGCCTTGTTTTTGATGGTCAGCACTGAGACCGGATAGCTGACTCTCATCCTTAAGCTGTCTTCGAGTTCTGCTCCTCTTATTTAGTGGTGCTCTGGTGTGGCATCTCAAGACTGTACAGCTGGCTACAGGTGACCCTGTATCTATATAGGCATCTGCATGTGGTAGTTCATTATTGTCCCAATGACTGGATAATGTGCTATTGAATGAATTAATATATGGCTCTTGTAAAGCGCTCTGTCACTCCCATCAGAGCATCCTGGCGCTAGAGTTGCAGCAAAAACTCGAAAAGGAAGAAGAGGCAAGGAAAGCCATCATTGAATAGGGGAGTAGCAGAGTGCATCCAGGGCCTGGTAGAGTCAGGTCTTCAGTAGCTTTTTGCAGAGGGCTTCTGGTTCCGTGACACACAGGTAGCTAGGCAACAGATTCCACCCCTTGGATCCTAATACTGAAAAAGATTTACCACCTCTGATTTTTAATCTGAATGGAGGAGGCTGGAGGAGATTAGCATGGGAGGATCTAAGGGAATTTAGGGGAGTATAATGTGTGAATGTAGTGGTGAGGTATTTGAGTCCTGTAGCTTTAAAGCTATTGCAAAAGGTTTGGGTACAGTCAAGGGCGTGTGGTTCAAGTGTGGGCCTGAGACCATCAGTTAATAATAGAACCTAAAATAAGCAGTATTGCTGTCCTGCTCTGGGCATAGCAGCTGTTAGAAATTGGGTTACTTCTTGACAGGGGTGTGAGTCCTGCTCAAGCAGCAACGGCAATCCTAGTCAGGGTAAGGCACAAGCAAATCCCAAATTAACCTGTGCTCAACCCCTTGGTAGCTTGGCACAGAGCAACTGAGCTTAACTTAGAGGCAATGTGTAAAGTATTTGTGCAACACTTCAAACATTAAAAGAGTGAAAACACCACTCAAAAAATCCCACACCAGGCTAGAAACATATTTCTGAATTTAAGAAATAAAACAAGATCAAAATGACAAGAATCCAATCAGTAGAACTGGAGTTATGAATTTTTAAAGAATTAAGTGAAAAATAGCACCTAAAAGCACAAAGCACAAACCACAGCTATCTTGTCCTGATGGACCGGGTCAAAGTCAAAAGTTCAGGCAGACTGTGGTAAAGCACAGTTCGGATACAGTCCTAGATCAGTCCCACTGAAGTTTTACCTTCTCAGGTTTTGTGCAAGAGTCCTATTCACATTGGAGAGGGTCGTGGGGGGCTAGGAGATTGTCGCAGGCAGTGGACGGCTTGGCACGAAGAGCAGGCCAGGCACTGTGGATGGGCGGGCTGGTGTTTCGCGTTGGCGAGTCTCCACGCGAGATCGATGCTTGCTGTGCAAAGATATGGGCTGGCGGTGGCTTGCGCTGAATTTTGGTGTGAATGGCACTGTCTCGGTGCGAATGGCCCCATTTGTGGTCACAAAGAGCCCAAAAGCTTGATTTCAAGAGCCCTTGAGCCACACCAAGGGTCCAGGACCTGAGGGCGCTACTTGGGGGTCAGAAACACGCTGCTGCTGGGTCCAGGAGCCGGTTGGGGAGCCTTTTATGTCCCTGAGGCACAGATTAGGAGGCCAGCAGACTAGACCTTGGAGTCACTCTGGGATCCTGGGTTCAAGATGAATTGCAGGTCCAGTTCTTCTTCCCCAAGCAAGAGGGCAGCAGGCAGCAGGTCAGCACAGCAGGGCAGCAGTCTGGCAGACCTTGTAGCAGCACAGCAGTCCTTCTTCCTGGCAGTGTGTTCACAGGTCCAAACGTGTACTGAAGAGTTGGTGTCTGAGGTCCTTCTTTCATACCCTGGTGCCCTGGTTCTGGAAGGTAGGAGAAACTTCTAGGCAGTGGCTTTGAAGTGCATGGAATTTCCTGTCTCCCCTACCCTGGCTCCAATCTGGCTGAAGTGACAATGCAGGGTTGGTGGACACTTTCTGTGAAGACAGAGTACAGGCTATTCAGGTGTAAGTGGGGATGTGCTTAGCTGTGCCCGATCCTGCCAGCCGATGACCCACCCAGGCACACCTAATCCCTCTATTGTGTGACTGTCTGGGAGGAATTCACAAAGTCCAACTGTCAGTTACACCCAGTCATTTGACCCAGGGCAGGCTGCAGGCACAAAAGGACTAAGGGCAGAAAAATGGCAACTTTCTAAAAGTGCCATTTTTAAAACTGTGATCAAAAACCTGACTTCACCATCAAATAGTGCTTTCCACTCCAATTCCAAAGACTCCAAACATGAACTGGTTATCTCTTCCCATTTGGAAATTACATTTCTAAAATCCAATAAGACAACTCCAATGTTATTCTATGAAAGAGATAGGCCTTGCAGTAGTGAAAAACGAATTTAAGAGTTTTTCACTACCAAAACTTGAAAGTACATGTTCTGATTTTTAAATACATTGCACTCTGCCCTCTAGGCTGTCCAGGGCCTACCCTAGGGGTGACTTATATGTATTAAAAGGAAGGTTTGGTCCTGGCAAAAGGTTTACTTGGCCAGGTCGAAATGTCAGGTTAAAAATGCATTCAGGCTGCAATGGCAGGACTGGGACATGTTTTACAGACCTACTTAAGTAGGTGGCACAATAGGTGCTGCTGGCCCAATGGTAGCATTTAATTTACATGCCTTGGGTATATGGTATGCCACTCTACAAGGAACTTGTAAGTAAATTAAATATGTCAATTAGGTATAAGCCAGTTTAACCATGTTTTGGGTGAGGGAGCACAAGCACTTTAGCCCTGGTTAGACGGGGTAAAGTGCACAGAGTTCTAAGGTCAACAATAATAGGTTGAGCAAAGTGTAGGAGGAGATGAAAAAAGTTTTGGGGGGAAGACCACCCTATGGCTGACAGGTCTAACAGCAGCCAACTTGTCGCAACTGATGTTTTGACTCGTTGCTGATGCTGTCCCAGTTCATTGGGGCAACAATAAACTAGCACATTTTGGTGTGATTGTCTTTGATTTCAACATATGTTACCTTCATTTGGGACCCCTCTCTGAAGTTTCCAACTAAGGCGTCATTTTTGGTGGCCCTATATGGACAAGCAGGTTGAGAATTTTGTTGATAAGTGTGAGGAATGCTTGCTCTCCAACAAATACTGGAAGACAAAAGAATCTCCTTTGGTGCCTACGCCTTTTCCTGATTGTCCATGGAGTAAATTAGCATTAGACTTTTCTGGACCCATTTCTCAGTTGTTGGATGGGTCTAAGTATATGGTAGTGCTGATTGACTATTTTACTAGATGGGTCTATTATGAGTTTGTACATGAGGTCAGCACTCAAGTGGCTATTGAGTTTTTTAAGCAAAATGTTTGGTTTGGAGGGCAACCCCCTAGACTTGGTAATGGATAATGGTGTACAGTTGGTTTCTGAAAAAATTGAGTCCTTTCTTAAAAATAAAGGTATCAAACATTATACTGTGGCACTTTACAGTCCCAGTGCTAATGGAGCCGTTGAGAGGATTGGCTGCTCAAAGAGTGAATACAAACAGCTGTTAACTGTGGTTTTAATGTAGAGGAATTTTTAAGAAATAAGATATGGGCATATCACAACACGCCCCACACTGTTACTGGGGTATCCTCTTTTTTGTTGCTAAGGGATAGGAATCCCCCGCATAAGTTTATTGCCCATTTGGTTGGATGCAAAAGCACCCTCAAGAGATGTACAAGGGCAGATAGCTTGTGATGAACTCAGGTTGAAAGTAGAAAATGCACATGTGATCCGACCCATTCGAATGAAAGTCTCAGTAAACTAAATGTGCAGTTGATTAAATGCTAGGAGTTAAATTTGAATATTTAAAAGTAAATGGAAGAGCAAAGTAAGTGGTGTTGCTATTCAATCATGGGCCACACCAGCATAGAAAGCCCTGATAAACCCTGCTCTGTCTTTGGCAAAATGAAATGTGGGCTCACATTCATTGTGAGCTTGAGAATATTGATGGTGAACAGATGAGCACGACTACCTTTGTTACTAGGAAGAATCCAACAGTCGAATAGGCACAGGAGAGATCCCCTAGAAGAAACTCGAAGTCTGGCACCTATATCATCTTACTTCATGTATTATTATTAGAGGAATAAGAAATACAGTTTGTAGTCAAACGCCTTGAAAAAGTCCCATTGGGGATGAAACGGGTGTCAGTTGATGATCATGTTCTTGGTTGAAAGCATGCAAACACAATAAAGATGAAAAAAATATATCACATGACCTTGGACGTATGGGCTGACTTTTCTGGTTATTTGTCCTCAAAAAGTGTCATTTCAACAAATTGTTGGAGTGCTCCAGTATATTATTTTATGACATGTTTTTGAGGTTTTTCATATAGCAGTGATTCTTAACCTTTTGACTTCTGTGGACCCCCACTTAATCATTACTGGAACCCAAGAGCCCCCTTGAATCATTATTGAAATCTGGTCACCCCCATTGAGTCATTATTGGAAGACAGAGACCTCAGCTAAGCATTTTCAATGTATTTTCGATGTTTTGAACTGCAAAACAATACACAAAAAATACAGAAACAAGCATCCATTAAACAAATACCCAAATGATGAAATAAGTTATTTAATTCATAAACACATATAAAAAAATCAAAATTATAATTTTAATGGGAAGGTTGGATTTTTCTGAATTTTATTGAGACCATTCATCATCCATACTATGTTCTGTTTTATGTATTGTGGGAGCATTTGTACTACTTCCACAAATCAATTTGAGAATACTAATTTTTAGCCTCCAATTCTAAATTCCTTCACATTTAAAAAAAAATGTTTTACATTGTGCTTCTTTATTTGTATACACTTTATAAATCTTTTATTATTATTTAATTTTCTAAACACTCACCTATCCCCTTATAAGATATGGGGGACTCCCAAGGGTCCCAGGACCACAAGTTAGAACCACTGATCTACAATAGATATTTTCTATGTGAGCAAATTCTTGGGCAGCTGCTGTCACCATTGTACCTCTCCAATGTGTGTAACAAAGCTTGTGCTGCTGCTGCCCTAGATGTAGTTGATGACAGTTTCTGTGTGTGTGTGCATGTATAATGAATATTGTGCTTCTGCTGCCACACTGTACCTAGTTGTGTGTGCTAATGAAGCTTGAGAGACACCTTATAAATATACAAAGGGTTACATTTTCTACTTTTTCAGTTATTGCTAATTTTAAACTACTTTTGCTGTCACTTGCCCCTCTGATTTTGCTTGAACCATATGCTCCATGTAACAGTTAGTGGATGTGTTGTATTCTTTTCTAGCATCTCGAAGTGACTTTGATTGATAAATGTACTTTCACACATACACGCACGCACGCACACACACACATCCAGTAAGCCAATAAGCTCAAGCTCCCACTCAGCTGCCATGAACCTACTCACTCACTGATAACCGACTGACCACATTCACTTCACTCAATATAACAAAATCTGACTTCAAATCTCACTCACTTATTCACTCACTCACTCACAATCCATTCAGTTTCAATCACACCATAACACTCACTCAAACTCATTAAGCCAACTTACATAGCCACCCACCTCACTTTTATCTACATACCAAATCACTCACTCACTCACAGACAGCCTGCTCATTCATGAACCCATTCAGTCTCATGCACACAATATACCCACTCCAATTTATTAAGCCAACAAGCATAGCCACTCACCTTACGACAATGTACCTACTGAACCATTCACTCACACACTCACCTGATCCATTGGCAACCTATTCATCCACCCACCCATTCAGTCTTATGCACATAATACCACTCACTCAAACTCATTGAGTCAACCTACATAGCCACCCACCTCACTTTCATCCACTCACTCTCACTCACTCAATCACTGTCACCCACTCCACCCACTAGAGCAGATTCATTCACATGTTAGATTTGCCTGTGTGGGAGGAAAACCGTACCCCAAAATTTGGACAACCCAAAACTGTACTTCATCAGGTTCGCCCACAGGTTGAATTGCATGTTAAGGCACCCTTAAATATCAATTAGCAGAGTAAAACAGTTCAAATAAGTAATGGGCCCAATGAATAATTGAGTTCTAGATCGATAAAAAGTTAAAGGGTTTTATTACAAAATAAAAAAAAAGAAACATTACAAAAATAATGCCATAAAGGCTATCACATGCAGCGTTATACAGAGTATGCAAAATCAGAATTTTTCTAACTCCAAAATGAGCAGCAAAATCAAAAAGAAATCGGATTGCATTCCTAGTAGAACAAGAAAGTCTTCTGGCTCACCCCCAAAATCCAGAGGTTCTTATACATAATTCTTGTATAACAAATAAATAAGACTGTAAATTCATTGTGTTCTGAGTGAAAAACCTCATATACACGTCCCTACCTTAACACATAAGCACCATCCCATTTCCAAAAACGTATTTAGCACCCTCTATGTTAATACCATCCAGTGATTTCCTGGCTCATATAAAACATTTAAACATTGGAACTTTCAGCGAACGAATGGACTAGTATTCACAGCAGAAAGCAGCAGACTGGACCTTGATAATGTTTCAAATCAAGGGGAGCAGGAGAAAGTTCATTGAAAGCAATGCCATCACAACAATGGATTTAAACCAATTCACGTCAGGCTGACTGTGCTCTGTGGAGCCTCTGGGAAGAAGTTGCACATTGGGGGTGAGGGGGACCAGAGTGAGTGTGAGAGATAGCATCCTGTCCAAGATCCAAGACAGTGTTTAACAGAGAATGTGGCATATTTATAACATATTAATAAACACACTTCTATTCATCATATAAAATTTCTTTAAAATCCAATCATATTATTTCAGCCTACATAGGGAAATTCGAATGTGATAAGTCATATTAATTGTCATTATTAATGCACAAAATATAAGCCCCGAAAACAATCTAAAATCTCCTAGGTAACTTGTTAAAACGCAGAGTCACGTCTTGCTTCAAAAGTCCTTTAATTAGAGATAGTAACACACCACCAACAATGCAGCCTGCCAGTCAGGTCCTAGTCTCCGACTGACATCCAGTGGAACCTTACTTCCATAGAGACTGAACATTCCTGGCATGAGCTGCACACGTGCACCTAAAGGGCTGTGCAACAAGTAACGACAACACAAATAATACGCATCCTCCATCAGCTTTTAGGAGGCGTCAGCTGGTCTGGGCAACCTCTTGATTTGCATGTAGGCCTGTCTGACTGTGGGTGTTTGTTTTTTTCTATGATATTTAAGTAAACATACTTTTTTTCTGCTTGTTTGCTCCAGTTACAGATGTTCCGGCAACACCCCCGAAGCCCACCACAACATCAACAACCATTTCCGATGCCACGCACTTCCTGATTGGTGTAGGCCGAGCTGACTGCACGGGGCCGTTGGCAGACATCCCCTTGGTACGCCTGAAACAACCCTGGTTTATTGGCTCTGTCTACTTTCTGCTTTTGTCAATATAAACCTTTTACGTTTTACGAGTTTTGCCATAATCTCACAACCATGCGCATGATTACAGAAGATGCCGGCGGGCTCTGTCATAAACAGATGCGCGCCAACTGAAACTGCTAAATAATTCATCGGAGGCAAGTGAAGCACTCTCTTTCTCTGGAGGGCATGTGTCCGCACATATCATTTTTATATCCTATAATACCATATTTACCATTCACCCTCCGTCTACAAAATGCTATAAACATCGTT
Organism: Calotriton arnoldi; assembly: GCA_963921515.1. Lineage (NCBI taxonomy): Eukaryota > Metazoa > Chordata > Amphibia > Caudata > Salamandridae > Calotriton > Calotriton arnoldi. Next base: position 2,676,915 of record CAWUFW010000171.1, on the reverse strand, counting down.
ACATTTTAGAAAACATCTAACAAAGCTTGGCAGACGTGCTGCGCCACTAAATGAGCTGAGCTCGTGGGCACTAATGGGTTTATAAGAACCGCCGAGCCTGTTGCTTTTATGGAGCCATCACCGGTTCGTTAGCGGCGCGGCAAGCGGCCAGAAACACAATCTCCTGGGCGAGGAGCTGGACAGTTATTTATTTTTACCCATGTGAGGCCACCTCAAACTCAATGACTGCGACTGACCCGAACACTCATAAAGGCCATCCGTTCGTCACAGGCTCGGGGTCTGGGATATCCCCTTCTCCATCTGATAATGGGGGCGCACGCGGATGCGGTGGACTGCAAAACATGACAAATTGTCAGGCTCACTTACGAACGTACTCATACATTCATTGATTCTATATGGATAGCCAACACAGAGCCAACATGAATAATCAGCCCCATAGGCTGGAATACCGTCCACAAGAGAAGCCCTTCCCCCCTCTCTACTAAACAAGCATTGGTAAAGCTAATAGGTCTCCCCCTTGGGACTGATTGGCTATGCCAATCAGAGACGTTTTAAGGCATGGGCATAGTGGGCTCTGGCCCAGGGCCCCAGCATTTTAGGGGGCCCCCTGATGTAGGTAGCTCTGTTCTGCAGAGAGTCTTGCCCTGATGACCTTAGATCCAGAGACGTTTTAAGGCATGGGCATAGTGGGCTCTGGCCCAGGGCCCCAGCATTTTAGGGGGCCCCCTGATGTAGGTAGCTCTGTTCTGCAGAGAGTCTTGCCCTGATGACCTTAGATCAGAGGTCTTCAAACTTTTTGATGCCGAGACCCCCTTGTCAAACTTTTTTAGGCGTAAGGACCCCCTTCTGACAAAATTTCTAGAACATGGTACTCCTCATCATCGACAACTATCGACAACCATAATAGCCCCCAATTCCCACAGCAAATAATTTTACGGTGGGGAAATAATATTAAACAGTGTTTAGCAAACTAAAGGTCAGTGAGAGTGGGGGTGTAGTCAAAGGTGTAGCTAAAAAAAGGGCCTCATTTATGAGGAGTTGGCGTAGGGCAGTACCGCAAGCCTTCTTGTGGCGCTGCCCTATGCCAATGTGAAAGGAGCAGGAATGCATAGTATTTATGAAATATGGTGCATTCCAGTCCTTTCCCTTGCGTTTGCGCACTAATGGCTGCCTAGCATCCAGATAGGCAGGATTGTTTTTGTACAGGAAGGGCCACCTTTGTTCACAAAACAATACCTAGAGACGTTTTCCTTTACCTATGTGAGCTGCAGAATGCAGCACACATGGAAAGAGGAAAAAACGAGGAGAAATGAAAACATTTCTCCTCGTTATGCCTCCACTGGGGAGGTGTCTGTTTTTGGAGCTGCCCCAGGTTTACGTGATTTTGTAAATATGGGGCAGCATCAAAATTCATGGGTGTTGCATGGGATCCCCCGCAAAGCCCATGGAACACCTCCTTGACGCAGAGTAAGGCAATGCAGTGACTTGCGCTGCTGTGTCTTACTCCATATCTATGAGTTCATGCAAAGCCATGGAGGGTGACTTTGCACTGCCTCATAGGTATGGTTGAGACGCTTGCGCAACCGGAGCATCAAAAAAAGTGATGCTCTGGCAATGCAAGCCTCTCATAAATAAGCATCAAAATATTCTGTAGGTTTTTAGGTCTTTCACCATCAGGTATCTACATATAAAATAATGAGCAGCGTAAATGAAAAATACATTGAAAAGAATGTTGTTACTCAGTGGGAAATGCACTGCAGTACATTATGAAACCTTTATTAGTTAATGCACTTTAGAGGTCTGTGTGTAACCAGAGAATTAAATCTTGATTGGTGCAGTGGAGAGTAGTGATGTGTATTTTTAGTGCAACGAGGTCCCAGCCTGTGACAGAAAGCACTGTGAATATGTAAGTGTACTGCATTACACACAGTGTAAGATAGAATGCTGCAAAACATCCAAATAGTTTTACTATAAAATGGTGCTTCCAAAATATAGATTTAAGTAATACCAGAGTGTATGTAATGCAATTTTTTTTTTTTACATAACTGTCCTTCAACACCTCTTTAGTGGTACTAAGGGCTGTGTAAATGCCGTTAAAATTAAAAGCAAGCACTTCCCAGCCCAATTGTTAACTCTTTGCAATTCCACTGCAAAAAACAACTCTTTGTCATCACAATCCTTGGAGTTAGTTATTTGATCAATTAAAGCAAGAACTGCTCCCAATAATCCTTTACACTTGCAGATTAACTGATATGCACATTTGCATTTCATTCAGGCAAGCAGCTGATAACGATCTAAATTAGCCAGCTGTCTTTTTCCAAAAGGAAAGCAAACGTTTTGGATTGCGAGGACAAGTGAAGCTGGGGAATGCGCGATCCCATTTCCAGGACTCCACGGCCCCCTGGGGGTCGCGCCCACAGATTGAAGACCTCTGCCTTAGATAATGTTTAAACAAATTGTTTTAAATACAGTTTTCCTTTAAATTATTTTATATGTGGGTGATGTGTGAGTATGACAGACATTTTGAAGAGAAATGTGTTTATTTCATGCAATATTCATAAAAAAAAGTTTCTTTTAGATCAAAACCGGACCTCACGTTTGCGAAATGGGAGGGTGTCACAGAGATTATTTACAGTAGTATTATTGAGCTGCTGCTGTGTTACAGTATTGAAAACACACATCACTATCCCTGAATATTAGATATAAACACATTTAGAATTTGGACCAGTGTGTCTTTGTACTGTCAGTTACCTGGCCAAAAAGGGCATGAAAGACCTGAAACTGGATCATAAATTCAAAGCTGTTCCGAACAGGGGCCCCCAAAACACCTTTGGCCCAGGGCCCCCAAAATCCTTAAGATGTCCCTGCTTAGATCAGAGGTCTTCAAACTTTTTGATGCCGAGACCCCCTTGTCAAACTTTTTTAGGCGTAAGGACCCCCTTCTGACAAAATTTCTAGAACATGGTACTCCTCATCATCGACAACTATCGACAACCATAATAGCCCCCAATTCCCACAGCAAATAATTTTACGGTGGGGAAATAATATTAAACAGTGTTTAGCAAACTAAAGGTCAGTGAGAGTGGGGGTGTAGTCAAAGGTGTAGCTAAAAAAAGGGCCTCATTTATGAGGAGTTGGCGTAGGGCAGTACCGCAAGCCTTCTTGTGGCGCTGCCCTATGCCAATGTGAAAGGGCAGGAATGCATAGTATTTATGAAATATGGTGCATTCCAGTCCTTTTCCCTTGCGTTTGCGCACAAATGGCTGCCTAGCATCCAGATAGGCAGGATTGTTTTTGTACAGGAAGGGCCACCTTTGTTCACAAAACAATACCTAGAGACGTTTTCCTTTACCTATGTGAGCTGCAGAATGCAGCACACATGGAAAGAGGAAAAAACGAGGAGAAATGAAAACATTTCTCCTCGTTATGCCTCCACTGGGGAGGTGTCTGTTTTTGGAGCTGCCCCAGGTTTACGTGATTTTGTAAATATGGGGCAGCATCAAAATTCATGGGTGTTGCATGGGATCCCCCGCAAAGCCCATGGAACACCCTCCTTGACGCAGAGTAAGGCAATGCAGTGACTTGCGCTGCTGTGTCTTACTCCATATCTATGAGTTCATGCAAAGCCATGGAGGGTGACTTTGCACTGCCTCATAGGTATGGTTGAGACGCTTGCGCAACCGGAGCATCAAAAAAAGTGATGCTCTGGCAAGGCAAGCCTCTCATAAATAAGCATCAAAATATTCTGTAGGTTTTTTAGGTCTTTCACCATCAGGTATCTACATATAAAATAATGAGCAGCGTAAATGAAAAATACATTGAAAAGAATGTTGTTACTCAGTGGGAAATGCACTGCAGTACATTATGAAACCTTTATTAGTTAATGCACTTTAGAGGTCTGTGTGTAACCAGAGAATTAAATCTTGATTGGTGCAGTGGAGAGTAGTGATGTGTATTTTTAGTGCAACGAGGTCCCAGCCTGTGACAGAAAGCACTGTGAATATGTAAGTGTACTGCATTACACACAGTGTAAGATAGAATGCTGCAAAACATCCAAATAGTTTTACTATAAAATGGTGCTTCCAAAATATAGATTTAAGTAATACCAGAGTGTATGTAATGCAAATTTTTTTTTTTTACATAACTGTCCTTCAACACCTCTTTAGTGGTACTAAGGGCTGTGTAAATGCCGTTAAAATTAAAAGCAAGCACTTCCCAGCCCAATTGTTAACTCTTTGCAATTCCACTGCAAAAAACAACTCTTTGTCATCACAATCCTTGAGTTAGTTATTTGATCAATTAAAGCAAGAACTGCTCCCAATAATCCTTTACACTTGCAGATTAACTGATATGCACATTTGCATTTCATTCAGGCAAGCAGCTGATAACGATCTAAATTAGCCAGCTGTCTTTTTCCAAAAGGAAAGCAAACGTTTTGGATTGCGAGGACAAGTGAAGCTGGGGAATGCGCGATCCCATTTCCAGGACTCCACGGCCCCCTGGGGATCGCGCCTCACAGATTGAAGACCTCTGCCTTAGATAATGTTTAAACAAATTGTTTTAAATACAGTTTTCCTTTAAATTATTTTATATGTGGGTGATGTGTGAGTATGACAGACATTTTGAAGAGAAATGTGTTTATTTCATGCAATATTCATAAAAAAAAGTTTCTTTTAGATCAAAACCGGACCTCACGTTTGCGAAATGGGAGGGTGTCACAGAGATTATTTACAGTAGTATTATTGAGCTGCTGCTGTGTTACAGTATTGAAAACACACATCACTATCCCTGAATATTAGATATAAACACATTTAGAATTTGGACCAGTGTGTCTTTGTACTGTCAGTTACCTGGCCAAAAAGGGCATGAAAGACCTGAAACTGGATCATAAATTCAAAGCTGTTCCGAACAGGGGCCCCCAAAACACCTTTGGCCCAGGGCCCCCAAAATCCTTAAGATGTCCCTGATGCCAATTGCTTTTGGCGGTGTTGTACAGCGTCGGCAAAATAAAATCATTTAAAAAAGGCGCAGCAGTTGTGCCATTCTGCTGTCAGGATACATGCACATGCAGTGGAATGAAGCTGGTGCCATTTGCTTTAATGTTTTATTTACTGATCCAAGATGGTGGGCAGCACCTGGATGGGTAACAAAACGAGACAGAGAGCAACAGGTGGAGGGGAGAGAAGAGTTAGATAACTGGAAAAACACATACACTCCTGTTAATTGTGTGAGCAAAAAGAAAAAGTAGTTCCCTAAAAGTGAGCAGTGGAAGGACACAAGTAAAGAAGCTATGCTTCAGCGGAGGTACATAAATAAGATGGACAAGACAAGCCCTTGAATAAGAAGCTAGCAAAGGAAAGTGGGAGAGAGCCAGCCAATAGTAAGCAATGGATAGGCTCACTAAACACCACTGTGAGAGCTTGGTAAGCTGACAATAAATGTTTTGCAACCAGACAGCTGGCGCCGACTGGTACGCTCGACCTAAAGAAAACACCTAAGCTGACAATGCCAGAGTTAAAACCAATGATACAAAGGTTATTCTGAAATCTCTGTAGCAAATGCATTAACCCACAGAGCTATCTTATTGTCTTGTACCTTTATTATAATAAATTAGACCATATGAATAGCGCACACCCCGAATTAAACTCCCTTTCGTTGTTGTCCTTCACCAACTCATTGTGTTCGTTTTACCAATCTGTGAAAGAAGATGAGCTGTGCCAGCCCAATTTGGAATGAAACTGAGTTATTTCACTGGCTTATACCTCTGCTGCACCAACGCTGACAATAGGTCCATAATGTGAGTTACTACTAGTCTGAGAGCCAAAATAACGCAGGTCTGGCCCGGGGTAGAGGGAATCATGTCTGTGTGTAACAGAAGCCATGAAATCCTGAAAATTCGACCACCTGCAGTGTAGTTAGAAAATACTTGAATCAGAATAGCCCTGAATCACAAACTCTATTGTCTCACATTTCTGGCACCTGGAAATCTACTTTAGATAAGAATAGTTTGGTTTCCGGACAGGCGTGCTCCATACCTATGAACTCTGATGAGTGGTTTCGATCAATGGTGGGAATTCTGCACCCCTGCCACAATTGCAAAGTGGAATAACCCTTGCAGGCCATTGGTGTATATGGGAAGCTTCGGGTGAAGTAACCCCTCCTCCTAAATACAAATGCCGCTCACTTCATTTTTCTTTGATGATAATAATTATAATATGTATTTATGCTCTGGGTTAAAATGATCTTCAAAGCAATTAATGCTATCCAATTCTGAGGTATTTTATCAGCCTCTGAATGTTGATGGGCTGGGTGAATCCATGTGCAACTGAAGCTATAATTATAGGTCAAACATAAAACCGTTGCAGCAGGCACACAAACACACTGATCTTATTGCGTCATCATGTTTTTGCTGCATCTGCAAATTCGAGTGAGTGTTCGGCCCCCAGTGCAACAATAAGGGACGCACATTTGCAGGTCAAACCCATGCAAATGGGCAGTTATTTAACTAGCACATTATAAATGCACTCAGGCTGTTTGTCAGTGCGTCCCGCTTTTTTGAGGATATGATATCAGACTCACAAGGAGATTGTATTGTATTGCATTGCAATGTCATTGCATAGTGCTTACTACCCCTGACGAGGCTTTGAAATGCCTTAAACTGGGCAGCAATCTGCTCGGAACCCAAGGTGAGTGGGTAATCCTGTGGGTTTTAGTTACTGGCATTAGCTATGTGCTCTCAAAAAAACGTTCCATGCATTTTCTCCAGTTTCTTTGTGTGGATTAAATTAATAGGGGTTACGTGTGGTCATTAGTGGGGAGGCATGCGAGTTGATGCAAATGGACAGTGGGATTAATAAATGAGATTGAGGATAGTAGGTGTTGTTAGATTGCAGGTTTGACTTTCTGAGCAGGAGAGATTGTGAATTTTTTAAATTTTGGAATTAAATTAGGGCAGTTTGCAGAAATACAATAATAAAGATTGTCAAGCAAGGATGTGACTTAAAGTAGGCTGCACTCAGAAAGAAGAGACATGCAGTGGAAGGAACGTAAGGAGAGGGTCATTAGAAAAGATTTTTGAGGTGGCATGCAATATGAGGATGCAAAACCATAGAAAGAACCGTCCCTATGTACATATGAGTCAGTGCTATATTAGGTACTTTGGTAGGCACTAGAGTAGCCTCACAGTCTACATGCTGCTAGGCTATCACTAAACCACCGCTTCAGCAATGACAGCCATTCACCTGAATTGTTGGAAGAATAAAGTAATGGCTGAATGCATATCAAGGAATATATTGAGAGCTTTACGCTATGCTCGAAGGAAGCAGTAAAATCATTACCTTAGCAGTGTGAAGAAATATACAGTAACCCTGGGCGTAGTTCGCGTAGTAGCGCTGCGCGTAGCTACGCGAAGTGCACTTCGCACTACGCACGCTACGCGTAGCTATGCGAACTGCGTAGTGCGGTAGGGAAATGCTGTTCGCACTGAATGCACAGTGCCGGATGCTTGTCCGCACTGTGCAATCATTGCAAACGGCATCTTGCACAGTGCAAGCGGTAGTTTTCTGCCACTCGAGTAGATTTGTACTTGAGCAGCAGCTTTCTCAACGCGGACTGGTAGTTTCTCATCGCGAGCGGTCGCGAGCATGCGCGACCACTCGCAATGAGAAACCTGACCTTCCCGCGTTGAGAATCTCGCCGGGAGGTTTATTTTCCTCGTTCGCGATCAGCACCATCAAGTTGCCGATCGCGAGCGAGGAAAAAGTCTCGCCGGGATGTTGATTTTGCTCGCTCGCGGTCACCAACTTGACGTTGAGGACCGCGAGCAAGCAAAAAATGCCCGCTACGCGTTTTTGCACTGTGCTACGTGCAATTCGCGTAGCGCGTATTAGCGCAAACTCCGCAAACTCCGCGAGCGTAGCGTAGTTTTCCGCCCAGGCCTAATATACAGGCTAAATTATTCAAACATCGAAAAGGAGATTCTGTTAATGCTGGAGCACATGTCTTCAGATATTGATCGTTAAAGTTTCACTGACAGTATTAGTTAATAGAGCAACGTGGGATCCCTTTGGATGTCCCTGGTTTAGCATAGCACAAAATGGAGGTGAGAACTGAACCTAGATTATGATTATTTTTTTCTCAAATTGTATGTATCATGGCACAAGATTGAGCATTGTTTCTTGATCCCTGAGGCTACTTATTTCATGTTTTTAATAAATGGTTTAATTTCAAAGTCCAGTGCTCTGGAAGTGGTATCACACCACCATTGTGTACTGTAGAAAACTGAAGAGTAGAGGGGGCTATCTAATCCTGTGCGAGAGGGGGATTACCAATGTTCCTGAGCTAGAGGAGGGATAACTAATGTTCCTAAGTGCAAGAGAAGATATTTAATGGCTTTGAACAAGAGACAATATTTAATATTTGCGAGTTTAGTAAGAATTCTGCTGGTGACATGACACACGTTAAATTGGAGCCAGGCATGAATATAACTTTTTCATGATTTGCCCATCACCCCTACCTACTCCAAAGGTACAGCCTTCTTTAGGCCACACCCACAGTAGATTTTGCTTTCTAGCTGGTAAATCCTAGTCTACAGTTTCCCTGTTCGTGACGCAGTCACTGAGAGTGAATTAACGCAAAAGGTGCTAAACATGAGGGTTATCGCATGCCAACTAGGACTGTGCCTACTTCACAAAGAGAGGAGTTTATAAGGTGTTGTGTTGCAAGAGGAGTTCATGGGTACAGAAGTGCACAAGTGTTGCACAATTACTTCAGCGGAGCAGTCCAAGAAGCACACATCGGCGGCTCCTCCACTAAGGCAGAGGAGCGTCGATCAACAGGAAAAATAAAATGATAATAACACCATGTTATTATTATTTTATTTTTCTGTACTGGCTCTGTTTAGGTGCGGGGCGAGGCTGGGCTGCCCACAGAGCTGGGGGAGGACTGGTGGGTACTTTCTAAGTGTGTCATCCTGGTGACAGCAGTGTTGTGATTGGCTTAGGGGAGTCTGGGACCCTGTGTGCTTCCTTTGTCGACTGAAGAGAATGGAGGAGAGGCAGCGGCCGGCAGGTAATTTGATTTTTCTTTTTTTCCCTTTTCTTTTTTTAAACCCCCCCTCCCAGCCTCACCACTACTGCCCCGTAGCAGCCGCTACTGGAAGCACATCTCAACTGTTCCAATTTTTCAGTCTCCTATCCCACCATATGCATTTTCTACGTAAATTATGATGCTTGCTTTGATAAGGCCCTATTTTGTGATGAATTCTGACTGATAAGCGGTAGAAGCAACACTTTCCCTGAATAAGAAATCATGAAGAAACCTGTCAAGTTTTGCTTTCACTTAAATTATTAATAAAATGTATGTTTCCGCTCACACTTTCCTTTCCATACGGAAAGTGGGAAAATTGCAGAGCTTTCTGCAGGAAGCCCAGACAACTACACACAAAAGAGCCATAATGCAGCAAAAAAAATTGTTTTCTACCAGTTATCAGCTCCTTCCCTCGTAACCTGGGATAGCATTTGTCCTCGAATCGGAACACAGATATTTCCTTCACAGAGAAGAGGCACTGGCAAAGCCAAAAGTTAAAAGGAAAAAAAAGAAAAACAGGAAGAAGCATGAAGATGTGGTTGCAGAGTCATTTGTTTTATTTTTTAATCCCAGATGGACCAGTAAATAAAAAAGCAGAGCAAAAGGGTTTCTTTTTAAAAATCTTTCAATGGAAGTGAGGCGTGGTAAAGGAGCTAAGCTCCAGGGGTGGGACAAACACAAGATTGACACCCTGCAAAATGGAAAAGCATCCCATAAGAAGCAAACAAATCAGAGTAGCAATAAAGCCAACCAATGGTAAGACAATGGGCAGGCTATAAGTTCACGTAACTTCACAGTAAGCCAACAATAGGTCTTTGGCAACTAGATAGCTGCACTGTCTGGTAGGCTCGACCTAAAAAAGCCTGTTTTCTAATTATATACAGGGCATTTTAAATAGAATCCTCACAAATTCTGTCCACCTATGTTTTTAATCAGAATGCACTGACTACTTCAAATCTAGACCACATTTGATTCCCTGTTCTATACATCTACTCCCTAGTTTTTCTTTTTGTACTACTGGCTTACTCTTGCAAAGTTGTATTGCAAGAGGGAGTCACATGTACTTACAGCAACATTTTTTGAATTTGGCCCATTGACACTACCACTCTCTTCAGCATGTTTACTTGACATCAACATTCAGTTTATTGTACAGTGTCACTTGTACAAAAGTAGTGTATTTTGCAGTAATGCAAGTTGCTGTCCTGGAGGAAATAATGGAAGCAGGGTAAATTACTTGAATGTCATTCACTACTAATAATGAAATTGGAAGTTGTCTGGGAGGGAATTCTTGAAGTGTAGGAGGATGCCTCCACATGTAAAGAGAGCAGGGATCTCTAAAATGTAAATCCAAGTACTGGGCTTGCAGGGGGCAGACTGATTTGTGCTGCCAGGGCAGTAGCCTACCAAATGCTTTACCCCTCACTCTTGCATGTGCAGGGTGCCAGTCTAGCTAGGGTTTGAGCCATGACCTGACTAGGGGCTCATCCCAATGGGACACATCCAGCTTTGAGAGCATTAGGGAATAAGAGAGGAGCTTGAGGTGCAAACTAGGGGTGGGCGGAATTTGATTCCGCGGAATGACATTACAACTCTGTGAGATTCTGCGGAATTCCACGATGGGGTGGAGTGGGCATTTGGCGCTATTTTCTTAGAGCAAAATGCATCCTCCCGTCTGTAAATGGATGCAAGGATACATTTTGCACTAAGAAAATAGCACACCCAAACAACACGCAGTGACTACTGCAGAGTATGTATGGGTGCCGCCGCCGAGGGGTATGCAGTAGTTTCTAAACTTTAGAAACCACTGCATATCACTCTGCAGTGCATAATCACTGCAGATATAAGGGTGCCGAGGGGTATACACCGCTTTTCTGTATATTGATTTTTATACGTCAGAAGAGGGAGCAGTCTCTCGGTGCTTAAAAACCACTGCAGATTAAAGTTTAATCTGCAGTGATTTTCTCGCCGTCTGTCCTCCTCCAAGACTCACAAAACTTTATAGACAGTTGACCCAACTGCTGAAAAATATAAACAGCTTACATAACATAAGCCATGAAATATAACAGCAACCTGCAGATTAAATTATAACTGCCATCTATTTATAGCTACAATTTGAGCAAATATCTCTCACACCTCCTCCTTCATTGCACTTTTAGGGTCTCTGCCTGTTGATGCTCCACTCCAATTAACATTAAGGAGGGTCAATTAGTGGAAAGGGAGAATCCACAAAAGCTGTTGAACTACTCAGCCAAAACCATTAAAGAAAAATGTGCACAACTAGGCTTGTTCAGTTCTCAATTTTGGACATTTATTCAAATCTAAAAGTGTTCATTATAGAAAGCAAATTTTAGTTAAAATATTTTTTTTTATAAAATGTGAAAAATGCCCAGTGCCATTGATAAATTAATTATTCTCAGAACATTAGCAAATAATCATTTAATAATAATCCCTAAATACAAAAGGGCCATGTGTGTAAGCAAGAGAGAAATCGAGGAAAATTTCGAATGCCAAAACTGAATAAAAAAGGGCATTGCCTCTCTAAAATAACAAGCATCATTTTTAAATGAGCAATGCAAAAATGTCTAAAGATAATGACTAATGACATAGGGCCTGATTTAGATCTTCGCGGACGGGCTCCTCTGTCACAATGGTGACGGATATCGCGTCCGTTGAAATATAAATCCCATAGGATATAATGGGATTTATATTTTGGTGGACGGGATATCTGTCACCATTGTGATGGATATCCTGTCTTCCAAGATCTAAATCAGGGCCATAATGTTTACAGATCCTTAATAATGTTTTATACAAAGAAAGCACGCAATTTCATGGCATGATTTAAAAAGGTGTTGCCAAAATTTTACTTGCCCAGTAAACCAATTAGACTGTTAAACTTCCAAAACACCAACTATCAAATGATTTTCATTGGACAGAAACATGAGAAATGCAATTTAATATCATGGACTGTTCTGCATATTCTTAACAACAGAACATAGCAACGAAGGCGAAGTACTTTAATCTTCAAACTGTTTCAAATCTCTGTGGCTAAGGAAGCTACAGAAATTATACTTTTGAACATTCATAGACAGACCATGGCTGCAGCTGGAGTTCCATGTTTTTCTGAAAAGCAAATGAAAAGAAATGGTTGTGCACAACATTTAATCATGCACTTTCAATATTGTGGCATAGTGCAGCATGGCTAAACTCAATGAACCAAATCTATATTAAGCATTATTTTTCTAATGAAAATGTATTTTCCACATGCCTCTCTGGTCACTTATGCCTGGCACCACAAAGCTTCCCACAAAGGATCAAATACAATGCTCTGCCAATCTCTGATTCCCCCACTGTGCAGTGCCCTAGCCGCCATTCAGTAATTAAATTGAGCGCCCTGTAACGGGGTATGAAGTGATATATAAATGGTACAATACAAAATAATACTTGAAATTGTCATTTACAGTACCATGTATACATACGTTATGGACTGTGTACATAAAATTTGCATTGCATGTATAATCTCACATGCTAAAAAGGCATAACATGGCATCCTTTTATTTTGTCTATAGATGGGCTACGCTAACGCAGACCAGGTTGGTGGTGGTCTGCACACTCGCCTGTTCAGTCGGGCTTTTATTGTGGCAGAGCCCAATGATTCCAAAAGAGTTGTCTTTGTAAGCGCTGACATAGGAATGGTCTCTCAAAGGTTAAGGTTGGAGGTAAGTGAATGAAATGTATTTTTTCTGTTCTAAAGATACTTTCGCAGTAGTGGTGAAGCGATCAGTTGAGTGTGTTGTCTTTATTTTCTGTGGTAGTGTTCTATGGTAATCTTGAAGTGGAGCATGCTGATATTTAAAATATTGTATTGTTCATATGTTTTTAGTGTTGTGTCGTAATCATAACACAGTGCCTCCATTCGCTCTAAAGAAAGGATGGCCATAACAAGGCAGCTCATCCTGCCTTGTTATGGCCAACCTTTCTTAAGCTCCTGCTTGGGGTTCGCAGGGCATTAGTTACTTGGAAGATGTCCATGCGATAGATCATTATTGGCTTGCACCTAGTAAACAGACTTTAGCTGAAAACAAAGCCCCATAAGCTATTTCAGTGGTGATGCCTCCATGCAGAGCCGATAAAAAGTCCAGCACCCCAAAACCAGTGTAAATCCTCAACCAATTTCCCCTGCCTCAGACTTCCACTATTATGCTTTTTGTATTTCCATTTCACCACACATCCGCAAGCTCCACTTCGATGCCTCCCACTTTCGATTTGTGAAGCACTTCTCTAAATTCACTTGGTGTTGACCTATGGTCCTTCCTGTCATACAAACTAAAGGCAGCCTGGAAGTCCCATGCCATGCTTCTCACCACTCTCTTCATCCTCCCAGTGCGTAATTTGTAAAAAATTAAGTGCCAGGGCTCTCATCAGGAGGCCACTGCAGCCTACACAACCCTTTGCCCCTGCTAACGCTACAAACACCGGTACCAAACCAGCTACAAACCATCACACCCTACAAGTGTGACAATTCAGACTATTCCAGGCTCCTAAAGCTATAAAATTAGCATGGGCGGCAGGTACTAGTCATTTTTAACATATATTGAATTTGTAAACAACTGTTGTTGTGCATACTCTAAATCAGACAAACAGCCCACCATGTGGTAGACTGTCATAAGTGCCGGAGCTGCCAATTAAGTGCTGGTGCCGAGCACAGGAAACCACCGGCTCAAATTAAACACTGCATCCTCCCCCTTTGGAAACCAAAAATGTGATGTTTGGGGAACAATAAACTCTATTGCCCCCAAAGCAACAGCTTATTAGTTTCCTGAAAAAAAATATTTTTGCACCGAAATGCCAGCATTTCCTTTTAAGTAAGTTAAGTTTCATTGCTAAATCATCAATTTATTACTTCCATCAACTGCTTACGTGCACTTTTGCCACGCATTAATAAACCCTACCTTGCCTGTCCATATATAACTGCCTCAAGTCATGGATGCCACATTCATGCCCCCAAGACTTAAGCTTATTATGATAGGGCCTGAAGTATACTAGTGATGGCATTGAGAGCCATTGTGCCATGGATGACCCCCCCCCCCCAAACATTCCAGAAACGTCCATCAATATAGTAGGGCCAGTTGTTTGCTCCCATTGTTCACCATGTTTCAATCAATGGCCTAAAAGTGGGTATCATCAATGTTCCAAGGGTGCCCACAAGTGCTCAGAATTACCACCAATAAGCTTGGACCAGCATTTCTGCCCAATGAGTGCCCCATCCTGCTGTGGATGATCCCGAAATGGCAAGAATTATCACTAACATGCAAGTGCCACGAATTAACTCCTGTCTTGTCAGTCAATATAGAAAAACAAATTATTATTATTGTTAAAGTTAATAATAATATTTTGCAGAATACCTGAATTAATTGATCTATCTTATCAGTTTATGACACTCCTGAACCTCTCCAGATTCAGAAGGAGGAGGGGGTGTTTGCCAGCGACCCCACTCCCCCTCCATTTTGGTGCACACACTGAACAAGGGCGTGGGAAATAGGTCGGCAGTCTCACCACGTGACCCTTTCCCTCCCGACTTCACACTTTATTTAATGCAGCAATACTCAGCTACAACATCCTTTCGAACCTGCTTTCAGTTCCCAGATAGGTGTTCCTCAAAGCAGAATTTTATGGAACTATCAATTGGGGTAAAAAATCATTTGAAATAGTTAATATTAATATTTCTCCGCTTGCTCGCGAGTAGGACTGTGCTTGTTCTGGTTTGTATTGTTCTTGAAGGGGAATGAGAGAAGGTTGAAAGGGTCCTAAGGGCTTTGGGGGTTGTTCAGCCTCGTTTCCAAACTGGGGTTCCAACAAATGGCAAAAGTAGCCTTGAGGCAAAACGCACAGTATAGAAAAAAATACAAGTCACCCTGAACTTATAGAGATCTTTCTAGAGTCGAAACGTTATGAAGTGTCTTCATACCATTGAAATATTGACCTTCATAGGCTGTATAGCTCACTCCGCAAACTGAACTGAATGGGAATTGTTTTATTGATCCCTATGTATGAAAAGCTAATTTGACCAGTTAGAATTTCCATGAGACGTGTTGGTTGCACTCAGATCTTTGCAGGGAGGGCGTAACCCACCGATCTACCTTCTCTTTCTACTTTCAATAGCTCCAAAATGCTTATGATTAGCAATAGCAAACCAGGGTCAGTGCTTCATCGATTGTTGCCACCACCATGCCAAGAATAGTTCTAAAATATCAGAAATTACCACCAGATATGTTAGGAACAAGGGACACCCAGCACATTATGTAATAATGGCCAACTTGGAATCCCCCTTTCTGGTGCAAATGAGAGTTTGTACCCAAAATAGAATTAGTCCAGTGGTTACAATTAGTGCATCTGCTGTCCTGTATTGTCCCATTTCAGCCCCAATCAGCAATCACCTTCACCAACTTCTCTAGATTTCCCATGAAACATTGAAAGGCATTTTAAAATGCCAAATTGGATCAATATATAACAGTACTATCAATTTTACAATCTTACCAATCATGACTTGATTTTAAAATCTTACATACATCATGTCATGTGAAAATGTAATTAATTCCTGGACGCTCAGAAAAAAGAGGGAGTGCGAATGTGGGGCACATTGATCTTTATTGGAGAGGATGGAGACCCCCCTCCCCCCCACATGAACATTGCACCATGCATGCATATGTTAGCTCTATTCATACACAAACTAAACCTAGTAATTTTAAGGTCTCCCACCACATAGAAAGACCACAGCAACACGCACAATAGACAGAAAACAAAGCAAGCCCAAACTGAAAAGAAACAAGCAGTTCCAACCTCGGCAATGAAGATACATACTGAGTAAAGTAATGACACATCTCATTAACAAAAGTATCAAAATGCTTGATAATATTTGACAGCCGTTATTTTTAAAAGATAATTATGTTTTGCATTTTTTATGTACAATTTTGTTCACATCAAAATATTTCTTAAAAGTATAACACAGCACATGATGTAGAGCATTTATACACTTATTGTAGATGATAGTTTGAGTAGGCATTTGCTAACAATGCAGCCCACAAAAGAGTGGCAAAGGCCTGTATTGAATTTTAAGACATTTAAAAACCTGAACATAGGGAAATCACTTAAAAGTGGGGTAGAGATATGTTCTAATGGCCAGAGCTGCTGAACCAGGTTCGAGTCCCCGCGTTTGCTCAACATACTGTGATTCTGGGTAGATCACTTCAATTCAATTCAATTTTATTCGATCACATACAAATGGATCATAAATGAAGCATGTTAAATTACAGTATAAAATTGTTATTTTGTTTTTTTTTTACAAAGGATGGAGCCATAATAAAAAGGCACTAATTAAAATAAATTGAATTGAATTGGGTGGATCATTTAATCTCATCATGCCTAAAAAACTGGAATCTGATCTTGTGTAATGTAATCTGGTGCTTATGTAAAAAGCTGTAATGCCTTGAGCCAAGTTCTCGCTGTATATAAACCGCAAAAAGAAATAAAGTAATGTTTCTTTTTTCAAGGTAATGAAGAAATTGGAAGCTAAATATGGCAAGCTCTACAGGCAGGACAACGTTATCCTGAGCGGAACACACACTCATTCGGGTCCCGCTGGCTACTTCCAGTACACTTTGTTCATCATCACAAGTAAGGGATACATCAAACCATCTATCGATGCTATTGCTGACGGAATTGTGAAGGTAAGAGCAATCCAATCACACTGTTCTTTATATTTTTCACCTTTTTGTTTTTTTCAAGTAGTAAAGAATATGCTTAACCTTCTTTGAAGGAGCTGGCATGAAAAACCGCGGCCTGATAACATGTGTATAAACATATGGACAGAGATTACATGGTGATATGTGAAACTTGCAACATAGTCCTACCTGGCAGAAAGTGACCTACAATGTAAATAAGGGGCACACATTGAAAACAAGTAGATTAATAGAAGTAATCCAAATACAGGCCAGCACAATCTGATGCCCTGTGCTACGTTATGTGACTGGCCACACCTAGCAGGGGCCTCCTTCAAAGACTTTGGGTGTGACCAGACCTCTCTAACTGGCAGCGCACTCGCTACTTTGAATGACTTTTTGATGCCCTTCCTCCTTTAGGGGGATTGAGTTCCTTTACAGATGCCCAAAGCTCCTTGCAAAAGGTTGGGGCACTATGTGTAAGTGCAGGCACATGGTGTAAAGCCAAAGCTGCACCAAGACCCCCGATGCCTAGATTGAAGACGGGACCGATGCCTTCCACTAACATCCTGTCTCTGACTGCAATTCCCTGTAAAGCCCTTCATGATCGGTGGGAACAACCTTCCCTGCTTCCAAATATTCCCTTAAGGAAGGGAAAATTGTGGACCACCCATAGTTTAACTACAATATAAGTTTTCTAAGGAAAGATTACTTCCCTATTAAATGGTTGAAAAGTTCTTCCAGTCCTCCAGTTAAGCAGGCAGCTGGAATTCCTACCAGCAGGTTGTACACACTTTTATGCTCACGACTGTACTGTCCCGAGTGCTGGGTAGCAGATCACAAGGACAAAAGTATAGTACTAACATAAGCTTTACTATACTCGCTATTACATTTTCTCTGCTACATAGGGAGCTTAACCCCACCCATGCTGTCCCTGCAATGCCCTACGTTGAATGCCAATTTTCCCGATCCTTCCCCAAAAATCCTGTCCAGTTGATGGGGCAGGAAGTGATGTCTAGTGTCCTGCGGAATCATGTCTTGCAGGGTCCTAGTGTCCTCATGGCAACACAATAAAGACCTTTCAGCATTCTGTCTCAGAGGACACCCTCCATAGCCATAAGAACGGCTGACTGGCAACCTTAGTTCTGGCACTAATTCCTCAAGCTGGCAGAGATTCATGCAGACTCGAAGATTGCTCTCCTTGTATTTCCTGTTCCAATGAAGAAGGTATCTTCCTCCGAGGCAGCACTCAAGGGTTTTTGGGTCCAGCTTGATTTCACTAAGAAAACAGGGGGAGGGTGTCATTTTTGGTACCTCTAGTTGTCTCTTATGTTTTCCACTCTACCATTTAGTACAAAATGAGCTAAGGAAATGCATAAGGCTAAATGTTTGGTCAAGGAAATCCCAGAGAATACATCTTTTCCATATCAATATGGCAGATGTCTCTCTTCCATAGTAAACCCTCTCTCTAGACATCAAACTCATTCCACAGACTTCTAAGAGATTCCACAGCTCTGAGGGGAGGCAGCTTCAGGAACCCTCTAGGTATAGTGATTAGTAAGTCTGTAGAACTATTTGTTTTTCCTTGATGAAGTACTTTTTCCAACCAGTACGGAATTAAGCCAGTTAAGACTTTATTCAGTCACTAACTTAATTTAAGTTTACAAATCAAGCACTGATAACTGTTGATCATATTTCAATTCTGATTTCAAAGTTTAAACATCCAACCACAGATCTATAAATCTTCAAAATGTTTCTCAATAGCTTTCCCCAGCCTACAGAAAGTAATTTATAGACAATTGTTTAAGAACCCATGTAACCAAATAGCACAATGTAAAGATGTTGGGTCTACAGTTATTTTATAATGTTCTTGTTATTAATATTTAACACATTCTACCGCCATCCAAGTTCCATGTCAAAGCGTTAAGCCAATTCCATGGTAACATAAAGAATATGCATTTAGGGATTGTGCCTGTTGATCCAAAACGCCATAAAATCTGAAGATTCTTCATATCAGACTGATTTCTTAGAAGATGTGATTTTGCTTAGAATTTCAATTATAAGTTAGTGTGTAAAAACAATATAGCATCCTTGTAAACTATTATCCAGTGTCTATGTCAGATGTTGTCTTCAGGGAGCCTTGCTGCACCTGGTAAATCTTGTAGTCCGCGGAGTGGTAACACCACCCAGTATACTCCTCCTCCCCACTCCTAACGGGGCTCCATGAAGGGTGCTATGTTTTTTTCTGTATAATCCATAGGATGTGAGGAACCAAAGACAACCTTTTTTTGCTGCTCTTCCTCTTTCTTAGAAAGAACCTGATTGTTTCTTGTTAGCACTTTGAAATAAAACCTTTGTTTGAGAAGCAGCTTGCTAGTGTTTGGGGCAGGTGGCGGGAGCTAAGAAGGAAGACAGTCTATCTATTCATGGCCGTTGTGTGGATGCTCCTTACACTGCAGGTCTGAGATATATTGGGTTTATGGGGAACATTTTAACATTCTCCACTTATAGGCTCAGGAAACTAATTTATAGACTGCTGGGCATGCCCACCCCATTTATAAACTCGATGGCTGAGACAGTGGCATCAGCATACATAGAGTCCAGTAAAGTAATTATTTTAGGTGATTTTAATCTTCATTGTAATGATCCCATTGATAAAAATGCTACAGAATTATGATATTTTCTACTGGCATGCATTCTTCTTTAGTAAGTATTTGAACCTACCCACCAGGCGCGACATACCTTAGACCACATTTATGCCAACAATGATACGAGCAAGTATTGCAATATTCAAAAACTAACATGGTCAGACCATCGAGCAGTATTTTTGCTCTTCCAATAAATTGTATTTTGGAAAAGAGATCCCTAAGTGTAAAAAAGCCTTTCTTCAGTGGGAAAAAATGGATGCTAGCAAACTTAGCAACTCTCTAATTAATACTTACCTGCCACTGTTTTGTGAAATTCAGACGGTTCCAACCAAAAGTCGGGCACGCCTTTTCTTTTTTACTGCCAGGGGTGGGTGGTTGGATATACTCTGGCCTAATGCACCAGGTGTGTGTAGTCTCAGGTAGGCAGAAACGGGCCTCTGATCCCCGTTTGTGCAGAACTGAGAAAAAAAGTTTTAATGAAAAGAACTATCAGCTACTTTACAGAGACCTTCAAAAAGTCTGAATAAAATCTGTCTTCAGAACTGTAAGGTCAAACAATCTCGTTTTCTAAACATATCAGGTGATCATGATACTTGTGGAACAAAGTTGAGGAGTCTACGTTTTTGAAGGACTCCCCTTGAACCATTGAATCGCCTGAGGATTTTATGCAATGTCAAATGATGGCGCCCGTGAGCAATCGGATCCAAGGATATGGCGTCTTTCTTCAGTTTTTGTCTGCATCAGCTCGAGGTCCTACTTTCCTAAAGATTGTATTCTAGTTTAAATGTGAGGACACGTCCGACTAAAGTGCCAATAACACATCTATTAAAATTCAATTGCAGCCTGAGAATTCTCTCACCACATTCAATTTGCAGAAAGATGAATCCGTAAAAACCTATGTTGCAAGAATTATTGCCCCAGGCTAAGTTTTGCAAACGTTTGCAAAACTTTTCTACCCTCATTCAGGGCGGAGTTTACAAACTTTGCAAAACCATCCCTCATTTTAATATGGCTGTACTTCTTTGTGTATTAGCTACGTGTGTCCCTTTCCTGTTTGATCAAAAGCACAGATATGTGAGTGGATGAAAGTGAATCTCTTGATCCGTTCTATGCTACTCTCTGCTCACGAAGATAATACACAAGATGGAGTCTGGTCCAACCTTCTGATGGGGCTGTGTCCTGAACTTTGTCAGATGAACAGGGTAGAATGTGTTGGTTGTTTTAGATTAGCAAATGTCATCATAACCTTCAAAGGTCATCATAACCTTCATTATGTACTGTTATTCTATGCATCCAATGTGCTGCAAATATCAGTGCTTATGCGCCTTATTTATACAGATTTGCCTGCTTAATTTTGGGGGAAGTTCCCCTCTCTTTTCAACCTGAAGTTTCAAATGGCGGCTTTAGCAGACAATAACATCAAGCCTTGATCAGCGAAGAGTGGCTTAAGAAACGTACAGCCATCTATACACACTATTCGTGCTGCTGTCAGAAGAAGCGCTATATATTGAGCCAGAACCTAGAACATCTTGTTGTCAACGTGTGATTCCACATTGTTAAAAATGGCTACAGTGTTTATTCATGTGTACTTTGCATTTAGAGCTGTCCTAGAAGGGTTTGTTACCTGGTAATGTTTTCATTGATGAAACATGTTGCTTTCATTAGTCTTTTGATGAATTACTTTCTGTGCTACCTTTCCTTTTCAGAGTATTGATCGAGCACACCAGAATATGAAAGCAGGAAAAATACTTATCAGCAAAGGACAAGTGGAAAATAGCCAGCTCAACAGAAGTCCCTTTTCTTATCTGGAAAATCCACAGGAGGAGAGAGACAGGTAAGGAAGAAAACCGACTCCATTGGCAAAGATGCGGTTTCACAGCATTTATGCAATTGTACATGACGTGGGCTGAGAGATATACATTTCAGAATATTCAGCCACCACAAGTGGCATAATTTGGAGGGGTGTAGGGGACGCTAACTATAACCCCCTTTATGGACGCCTGTACTATGAAAGAGGGGATTGGTCTATTTCAGATTTGAACTCCGCACTTAAAACATCCTTCATTGTACATAGTAAGAGAAGCAATCAAGCCATTCACGGGGGGCGGGGGAGTTTTCCTCCTTAAAAAAAGTTTGGACAAAGTGGGACCCAACATTAGAACGGTCCAACGATACTGTCAAAGGGTAAGTGTTGCAGAAGCAGTTTTGAAGGCATATGCAACAAATATTTCAACATATTTCAAGGCATGCTAGCAAGTGATTCCTCTCAGTGGGGGCTGGTGGTCTTTTAAAGCGATCGAATGTAAATAGACCGCTCACTTTTGACCATGTGTGCAGTACATTTGATTTAGGCCGGGATTTCGCCCTAGTGAAAATATTGAAAATATGGGCCGTATTTCACACTTTAACGGTGAAAAGTCATCACCCCGAGAAAACTTGGTACTACAGGTGGAAACATTGGAGCATTCTATGCGATTTCCCTATAAATTGTCTAAAACGTCATTGTTTGGATGCAATTTGACATAATCTCCCATCATATTGAAAATTGTATATAGCCCGTTTCTTAACATCTACCTTATGTCTCCTTTCATTCCCATCGGGTCCCCTTTAAAGGGAATGATTAGTCTCATAATATGACTAAAAATATCTACTTGGAGATGACTGTGTGGTAAAAAGAAGCTTCACAAATATCATAATCTCAGTCAGTAAATAGAGTCTCTGTCCCTCAGGTTAGATAGAACTCACAGACCAAGACACTGGAGCTTCCATTCAGGTTGTAGGTTTAGAATGGAGACCTATCAGTAAGGTTACCCCATTCTTACGGTTTCTAGTCTCAGACCCCAGTAGTGATGATAATGTCAAAAAAAGCTTCATCACTAATGATGTTCTTGAAATGTACCACGTCATAGTAGCAAATACCTCTGACACCAAAGAAATAGCATCTGCAATAATCATTCCACAATTCAGCATGAATTATCACTAAAATATCCACATAAAATATGATGGGTTCTCAAACATTTGGCTGAATATTTATAAAAAAATGTGTGCTGGGTTTAAGTCACAAAAGTAATGGAAACCTGCATAAACTGTTGTTCTGGGGTTTACTTACCATCGCAAAACTTTATTTGCTCTGGAACGTAGCCCCAAAGTAATGCAAAGTAGCACTAACCCAGCTGTGCATTGCTTTGTATCAATGGGGTGTTTCCATGCAGCCACCCATGGGTTCTGACACAAAGTTATCTCTATTAAAAATGGTGAACTGGGTTTGCACCAGAAAATAATGCCTCTGAGGGCAGCACTGAATAGGAGAAATGTTTAATTTCTTCTAACTATGTCTATGTACAGTATTTTGTACTGCAAGGGTACTCTTCCTATACAAAACGTATGCTAGACATCACACACACGCACCCTTCTACCAATAGTGTGGAAATAATATGCTATGAAACAAACCGGAATACTTATAATGCCCAAGACTTGACAAGCATGGCTGCTTTGTGAAATGGTAGCCAGATTGGCAGTCATGTTCAGAATACATTAAGGAGAGGCACCTTAAGCCTGTGTCTCCATAATGCTTAAAAGGAAATTAATATGCCAGGCATAACTTCTTCATGTCAGGGGCATTGTAATGCATACGCAAGGGGCAACTACTTTATGCCAGAGGAACTATAATGCCTAGAATGCCCACTGTATGCCAAAAGACATCTATTCCAAAGACATCATATTATCAGCAATGCCCTAATATGCTAAGGGCCTGAGTCTTTACACCAGGGAAAACTCGAGAGATGCCATTTTGGCTAGAAAGCACACAATATCCTAGGAGAGCCACTTTACAACAGGGCCACCGTAATGTCATAATGTCAAGAATGGCCATAATATGCAAAGGAGGGTCACCTTATGTGGTGGGAGCACCAGATGCCAGGAAAGGCAACCACACAATGTCTCCAGTGGTGGGAGCATCTGAAATATCCTAAAAGATTTGTGATCTTCAGGTAACACACATTGTGGCACGATGGTCCTATTGACATTGCTACTAAACTGAAAGACTGTGGTAACAAGTGGCATGCAAAAGAAAACAATTACAAATGTATATGATTAGGTTGCTGAAAAGAGCGCTGTCACTTTTAGGTGGGCAGAGCTTCAACTTTGTATTTAGCTTGAAGCAAAGGTTGTAACCCTAAGATTTGCTGAAGAGTAAAGTTGCTTGCTGCACAGTAAATGCAGATCGCAAAAAACCCAGTGGGGGGAGTTGCTGAAGGGAGATGGGCAGGGTGCTCATGGGCTGTGTGGGCTAGGCAAGTGACTCTAGGGACTAGTGAAGTAAGACTAAAAGCATCCAAGAGCTTCAATTCAAGGGTCTCAAAAAGTGTGGATAAAATGGCTAGCAGAAAGGCTTTGAGGATTGTTGAGGGTTTCCACAGAGAGGGTGAAGGTCGGCTGAGGTCCTTTCTGGACTGGGCTGTCAGTTACCTCTGAGAGGCAGCAGATGGATTCTCTGAGGTTATAAAACCAGCTGATGGTCTTGGAGAGCTGAGTAAGGAGGCTGTAGGGGCCAGGAGAGATTGTTTTAGGGTTTCTGTGGGCCAGTTGATGGGCTTTGACAATTAGCATAAGGCGTCTGAAGGTCTTCAGGGATCAGTAGAAGGCTTTGATTGATTGGTGAAAATTTAAGAGTCAGCAGTGGGAATTTGAGTCTGTTGGCTACTTGGGTGTGGCTGAGAGTCTGCAGGGCTGACCGATCATTGTAGGGTGATTCATGGTGGGCTGATGGCAGGATGTGGGTGTCTGTGGGAAGGTTGTGGTCAATAATGGAGATTTGACAGAGTGTGTGCCAGCAAAGTGAGCTGAGCGCTGAAAGAATGGGTCTGAGGGACAGGTGATGGTGATTGAAGACCTTTATAAGATCTGGCGTTCTCTGAGGACTGTTCGATGACTGACTGAGGGTGTCTGTGGAAAGACAGAGAGTCTCTGATGATGGCTGAAGACTAGGATTACCTGGGCGCAGGTTTGCGATCTTTAAGGGTCAGCTGAAGTTCACTAAGGGCAGGCTGTGGGAGTGTGGGAAGTTCTAGGGAATAAAAGAGTCTCAAACATCAGATAGCTGCCCTCCACCTTTCCACCTACTTACACTGTAGGGGACCTGAGAACCTCGCTGGGAGGCCCCATTTCCATCCTCTCTCTGCCAGGCACTATCAGAGCTGAAGTGCTCTGAGCAGTCCACGGTGCCTACTACAGACCAATATAATATTATTGGGTCAGGAGGACCCCGAAGGCAAGCCTCTAGGCTTGCATTTCTGCCTTCTGCACTATATTTGTTCTGGTGCTGTCTGTGCTGGAACCAGTACCAATGACTGTGCTGTGTCTGATCAGTGCATGAGGAAAGGCTGCACAGTTGCTATTGCTGCCTGTGCTTTGTGCACTATTATGCAGAGGAGTGTGTCATAAAACATTATGTTTGCCCTGCTATCTGTAGATATTAGCAAACTCCATGCATGAATATCTCTAAAGCACTATGGGCCTGATTCATTAAGGGCCTTTGTACTCATAGCGGAGGCGCCGCAGTCATGGGGGGTGTCTCCGCATTCGGGGCGGAATCTCCACAATGAGAATTCTTATTGCAGAGATTCCGCTCTGCGTGCAGAGACTCCCTCACAACTGGGGGCCTCCGCCACGAGTGCGGAGGCCCTTTTTAAATCAGACCCTATGTCTGCAGAAATCAAGGTTTTCCATTACATATTTGAGCAACTTACGTCACTTGGGGTTTGGCGGCACACATTTTCCTCTCTTTTACTAAAAGAAGGCTCAATAAATAGTTTGAAGCAGTAGCGCTACCACCGAACAGGGGTGGTGGGGCGGGAGGGGGGACGTAGAGAGGGGGTGGGAAATAATAAAATATTTTTTAAAACACACTTACCTATACTGCCGACCGCTGCCTCTTCTTCCTCCGTCCTCCGTCCTCCTTGCAAGGAAGCACACAGCCTCCCAGAATTCCCTGACCAATCACAACGCTGCCTTAGCAGTGTTGTGATTCGTCTGAGCGCCTTGGTTCGGCATGCAGACAGGGGCTGGCAGGCTGTGCATGTTCTCCACGCAGGCTGTAATACAGCCTGGGTGGAGAACATGCAGAGTGCGCATGAAGATTTGTTCAGCCCGAGACGGCCGACCAAACCATCTTGCGCACGTTAGGTGCTGCCAACAATCCTCCCACTGTGATGCGGGTAGCCCAGCCCGCCCCCCTGGCTTCAGCTGTCAGCTGAATACAGAAAACAAAATGATAATAACGAACGTTATTATCATTTTATTTTCTGGATTCAGCTTGCAGTTCAGTCAGTGGGGCAACGCTCCTCCACCTTAGCGGAGGAGCCGCCACTGGTTTAAAGTCTACCATACACCAGGTATGACTTATTGTACTTAGAGCACCATTTGTACACCATGTATTTATGTGAAAGCTCATTTGCTTCCCTTCTATTTCACAGATACAACTCCAACACTGATAAGGAGATGGTGCTTTTGAAGATGGTGGATTTGAAAAACAATAGCCTAGGAATCATCAGGTACTTTATTTTAAGGTTTATCTTTTCATTGCTTTTTCAGGCAAGCTAACAATGAAACCTGAAAACACAATTATAATGAATGAAGGAGAGGTTGTGGCCTTACGGCCAGAGCTGCCGACTTTGGAGTTGGGGAACCAGGTTCGATCCTTGTCGTCGGCTCATTCTGGGCAAATCACTTAATCTCCCGTGCCTATCAAAAAATTAATGTGTCCTTATGTAACGTAACTGGTGCTCATGTAAAGCGCTCCAATACCTTCGGGTCGAGTTCGCGCTATATAAATCTGCAAAAAAAAAAAAAAAGTATTCTCAATTACTTGTTTAAAGTGCTTGATATCTCTGTTTTTTTAAAATTTGTAATGCCTCGGATAAAAGGTGTTAACATTATCCAGTGTAGAAATGCTCATGTGCCATTCTCAGTGCGATGAAAGGCTGAGTTCACCGTACTGGAAATAGAACCTGTGACCACCAGACTGCAAACACATGTCTGTGGAGGGACATTAGTCACCTAAGCTATTACTTTTCAGAATACTGAACCCAGAGTCAATGATCATGAATGTCATATCAAACAAGTGCGCCTGAGTTTCTGCAATGTGTGTATAGAATGGTCACACGCTGCGTTATTCATGGATGAGGAATGAAGAAATGTTCTAATAAATAAAGATATGTGTATTTAACTAATACTAAACTAAGTCATGTGGAGTCTCTCAGCATTCAAATATATACTTTCAGAGCGACTGGTAAATAGAATGCCATGACCAATTTATTTGCTTGAAAGAGCAGTGACAAAAGCTTTTTTTTTTTCCTTTTTTTTTTTTTTTTTTAGCAAAAACAGTCCCTTGTCAGTGAGCGTGTAGTCACCCTACATACCCTGGCCTTCATCTCGTTGTAGCTGGTTATATTTTTGGCACTAGTTAGGACTTGCTCAGAGCTGATCTTCTTTTCAACTTTAAGGTCCTTGAGGTTCTATGTTTGTACTTTACAATCCAAAAGGCCATTTTCACACACAAGGGTAACATCCAGTCACGTACATAAATCATACAATCGGCATATGCCCAACAGAGTACTGTGCCAGGAGGAATATTGGCCATCATAAACTGCACACCCAAAAAACTGTGCCTGGAGAAATAATGGACGTCAGAATCCCTCACTGGGAAATACATTTGGACTAATGGGACGTGAGAAATGCTAACCCATAAACCGCGGTTTCAAGTCAAATACTGCAGGCATAATTGCTATCAGAAGAAATATTGGAAACGCCAATAGGCCTGGCATTGACAAGCATGCTATGTTTTCATATATTTACTGCAGAAATTATATTTTTCAGACATATGCAATAGACATAAAACGTGCACAATTAATGAAAAGTTAAAAAAAAAACAGTTTTTTTTAAATATGCATATGCTTGAAAAAATAGTGACAAAAAAAAAGAAAAATGGAATTAAGGCAGAAATGAAAGCATAAGTAAGGCACTACTTTTTAGGTGAATGTGTACATGTGCATAAGAGGATGCTGTTGCTCACAGAGAAGAGAACCAATTGCTGAAGCACGCTCATTTATTGCCTTGTGCTGTATACTGTGGTGGGTGGATGCAAAATGTGAATGACATTTGAACAGACCAATGAATGAAGAACGCTTACCAAAAGCCTCTGTATGTATATGTGTATGTATGCATTTTTACTGTGAATTTTCAGGAAAACTTTAGGCTGCCAAAACAAATAAAGCTGTGTCTAGGTCAGATCTCAAAATCTGCCAGAAGGGTATTATTACTGACACTAGTTTGATTTAGGGAAATATGTTCCTGAGAATAAGGTGGAAGATAATATAAAGCACAACAGCGATTATTATGATAAAATGAAACAAGTCTCATATCACAATATTTTCCCACTCTTGAGACAGGAGACTTGGATAATTAGGAGGAGCTCGTCGAAAGTTTAGATAGATCTTAATCATCGGAGTTAGTATTATATGAATCATTTCATCATGACCATCAAATCGCTCCTCTTTTTTCTAGGATCCAGTTAGGATTACTCCTGATCATGGAGAAAATAGGTTTTTTAAGAATTGTGATGTCAAACGGCAAAGGAGAACGAAAAGGTTCATCTGAGATATGCCATGTCTACGCTAGCTCACATTGTGGCAGGGAAAAATAAACCAATGTCCTTGAATCTACGAACACTATTGGATTGAGATCAACATGTTGTGAAAATAGAAATGTGCCATGTTGAATAAACCCCTTTTCATTCATGTTTCCTAATATCAGCTGGTTTGCAGTCCACCCTGTAAGCATGAACAACACAA
This sequence comes from Calotriton arnoldi, assembly GCA_963921515.1. Lineage (NCBI taxonomy): Eukaryota > Metazoa > Chordata > Amphibia > Caudata > Salamandridae > Calotriton > Calotriton arnoldi. The sequence continues at coordinate 2,648,616 of CAWUFW010000171.1, read as the reverse complement.
ACCACCTTGTGAACAGTGACAACATGGGATATGCATCTTACCTTTTTGAGCAAGAACAGAACAAAGGTTTCCTACCAGGAGAGGTAAGAAACAAATGTCAGCATTTCAGGGGTTAAGAACAGCATGCAACACCCAACCCTATCCCTCTTAACCCCCCAACCCACACATACACAATGGTGAAGTAGGAGAGAATGTGATGGTGTTAATCTTGAACACGAAGAAGAAAAAGAGGTGGGGTTCAACTTCAAGACTCTTGAGTTTACTGCTAGTAAAAATGCTGTGGTGAAAACTTCAGACAACATGAGCTTTGTGGCTGTATCAAAGATTAGGAACTTAGGTTTTGCTCAATTCAAAGATAGCATGCTTTGGTTATTCAAGAGTCCAAGAATAGAGTAGAGATGAGATAGCTAGAGGAACTGTTTCCATGAGGGCAAATTATAGTTGGCTGTGGATATTATTCTATGGAAAATGATGCCTGAGCTCCGAAGGAGCTCTCTCAGAGAGAGTTTAAAGACTGCAGGGTTGAGAATAGGTATTTTATGTGCCACACAGAATCAGAGTGGGCAGTGATTTGACAATCAAAGTGTCTTGACAAAACCTGAATACATTTGATGCCCAGGAAGAGGTGAGGTAGTGCAAGAAGTAAGTGCAGAGGCGGCTCCTCAGCTAAGGTGAAGGAGCATCGCCCCACTGTTCACGGAGCAGTGTAAAATAAAAAATAAAATGATAATAACTGAAGTTATTATCATTTTATTTTTAGTATCCTCATGGGCGGGGCTTGGTTCCCCTGACGTCGGGAAGGAGGAGTGGTTGCTGCACTCTAAAGTGCGCATGACACTTTGGCTGGCCATGAAGCACACAGTCTGCCTCTGTCATGTCTTCCTTGCGGCTGTATTGCTTTGTGTTTCCTCTGACAGTGGTAAATATAAAAATTAGAGAGGGCCTGCCTAAACAGAGAAAGGTGTGGTTGTAGATTGGTTCTTCTACAATCTGTCTGCATGTAGCATGTTCCTGTCCACAATAAACTATTAGAAACCAGATTCAGAAGTGATTGTGGTTCTGATTCACAAAGAAAATATGGAATCAACATCTCAAGGTTCAGGATCTACTATGTGTGATTTTCTCATTTTGGCAATTCACAAACGTTTTCCAGGTGATGCTTTAAAACCCTAAAAGGTGTAAGCCAATTTAATCATGTTTTAGTGAGTGAGCACAAGCACTTTAGCATTGGTTAGCAGTGGTAAAGTGCACCGAGCCCTAAGGCCAACAAAAACAAATTGAGCAAAACTGGAGGGGAGAAGGCAAAAAGCCTGGAGGAAGACCACCCTAAGGCTGACAGGTTTAACATGTGCCCCCCAGCTGAATGTGGGCAGAACTGCTCAACCCCCTGGAAGTTCTCATCACTAAGGGGAAGAACCTGGACAGACCATCATCATTCAAGTGATCTGACCCAGGGTGGTGTTCAACCGAAGTTAATTCCCTGTAAGGAGATGGACCACCTCAACAGTTTGGGACTCTCACCTCTTATTTGCATGAGCCATCTGAGGGTCCTGTGGTCTGTCTGAACTCAGAAGTGAGCCCCAAACAGGTATGGTCTCAGCTCCTTTAGTGCCCAGACCACAGAAAAAACTTCTCTCGCAATAGCACTCCACCTCTGTTCCCTGGGAGGTAGCCTCCTACTGATGAAGGCTACAGGTTGGTCTAGACCCTGCTCATCTAACTATGCCCCTATGCCATGCTCTGAAGCACCAGTCTGCACTATACATACCTGGGACACGTCAGAGGCCTTGAGTACAGGTGCTGTACACAAGGCTGTCCAGATCACCTAATCGGGCTGCTTCCTGGAAGTCAGCTCAGTCAATGGGGCAAATATGGTGCCATACCCCTTGACAAACCTTCTATAATATTCAATGAGGTCCATTATGTCTGTCACTTCTTTCTGAGTTTTGGGGGGTTCTGTTATATGGTTCCCACTAGAAAAGTTAGGACTGCATATTGAGATAACAGGATGTCAGAATGCAGGGAATGAGTCCATCTACACCATAATAGACTGTTGTCTCAATTCCTAGCTACCTCACAGTGCCGCACCCGAACCCCTAACCTTCCTGGGGTGTCAGGTGATTTCAGCAACCTCGAACATTACACTCTGATCCTCAAGGGAATCATGAAAACAGATCTTACCCCTTTTTAGTGTTTATCCATGCATGCCCTTGGTAAACATAAGAAAGATACGAAGGAGGTTTTCAATACATTTATTTTAAATAATTGCAATCTTGCATAGGAAGAGTGAGCTGCGATTATTAGGCAGATAAAACAAAACAATGTAACCAGGATTATGAACATGGTGAAAAGAATAAACAGTTCAACCATGGCAGTCTAATTTCCATATATCCCTACCTATCATTACCCCTACTCTGAAAGCCTAGCGGGTGTACCCTCTGCCTGATCTCTTAGGTTAGCCTGAGACCCCATACCTGGATGACTTGGTCTAGAGTAGGATTGGCAATACCTCTCTGCAGGATCAGGATGGAAGACTAGCATTAGAAGAGCTGCGTGTCAAACACAGCCTTCGTTCCATGACCGTTGTGGCTGACCCATAAACAGACAGTGCACGGTTTATATAATAATACTACTACTGTGTTAGAGGTACATCTCTGATGCAATGATATGTCTAGATGTTAGAAGCTGTTTCCGAGTGGGCAACGGAAGCACTAGGATATCTGTTCTGTTCTTAGCCTTGAGCGAAGTGTACAGATTATGTAGCAGGAAAGGCTGTCTAAAAACAAGCAGCAAGTACAGCGTCTTCCCGGAAATAAAATATTGAAAAACAATATAGCTAAACAAAGTCTGCTAAAACATCTAAAATGCAAAACTAAAATGGAGAACCAAAGTCGGTCCAAGAGGGCTTCACTACAGTTCCCAAGCCAGGATAGTCTCAATCTTGTCCTAGAGGGGCTGCACCTTGCCCCTGCCCATCAGGTGTCCCGGATACCCCACAAATCCCTGCCCTATCTGTCACTTGTTGGCCTTGTTAGTCAGGACTGCCTGTTGTAGGGCCTGATGCACCTGCTGAAGGTGGTGCAAGTGGTCCTTCCAGCTGCTAGTGTAGTGTCATCCAGGTAGGCAGCACTGAAGGACTTCATCCCGGCCATGACCCTGTGTACCAACCTCTGTAAGATGGCAGGGGCATTCTTTAATCCACAGGGCATAACCCTGAAATGGAAGTGACCCTCTGGGGTACAGAATGCTGACCTCTCTTTTGCCTCCTCAGTCAGGGCAATCTGCCAGCACTCTATGACCAAAATTACTCCGGAACTTGGCAGCTCCCAGCCTGTCAATGAACTCATTAGCCTGGGGGATTGGGTGAGCTTCAGTCTTGGTAACTGAGTTGAGCCTCCAGTATTCCACACAGAACGTGAGTTCTGGAGCAGTTCCTGATGAGGCAGCTTTGGGTACCAGTTCCACTGGGCTGAACAGGGACTAAATCACCCTCCCTAATTTAAGCATTTTGGAGATTTCATCCTTAATGCTAGCCCTCACCTTGTGTGATGTCCTGTGCATTTTATTTTTCACAGGCAAACTGCCTCCAGTACCTATGTCATAGGTACACAAGTGTGTACGCCCAGCGGTGAGGGGGAACATAGAGGCAAACCACCCCAACAACTGGCAACAGTCCCTCTGTAGCTCTGGGGTCAGGGTAGGGGAGAGATTGACACCCTCCACTGACCCATCTTGCTCCTTGCAACCTCCCCACCACAGTCACATCACCAAACACCTTTGAGAACTCCACTGTCTCCCAGTCAACAAAATAATCACTTTCCAGCTTCTCACATACGCCTACAAAGCCCTCCACGATGCAGGTGCAGCATATCTGAACCACCGCCTCACATTCCACGAACCCAACAGACACCTCAGCTCCGCCCAACTGGCCCTGGACACCGTCCCACGGATCCACAAGACCAGGACCGGAGGAAGATCCTTCTTCTACCTCACCGGCAAGAACTGGAACACCATGCCTCTCCACCTCAGACAATACGCGTCGCCGACCCAATTGAGGAAGGATCTCAAGGCCTGGCTCTTCGACTGAACCTCCACACAAAGATGGATCAGCATCCCCCGCCCCCCCAGCGCCTTGAGACCCTCACTGGTGAGTAGCCGCGCTTTATAAACCCCTGATTGATTGATTGATTGGTGGCATGGTCTATCAAAAACAGGATAAACATGTTGCCTAAGGCAGCTTTGGGGTCCAGGGGCCCACGGTTTCAAAGGGGGTGCCAATAACAGGTAAGTGAACCAGGGGATTCTTAAACTTTTTCCTTGTTTTGCCACTGGCCTGGCAGGTGGGACATGACCTGCAGAATGCATCTGAGGCCGTCTTCATCCAGGGCCAATAGAAGTGGGTCACAAGCTATGCAATGGTCTCATCCTGCCCCAGATGTCCTGCCTGGGGTATGACATGAGCCAGATCCAGTAGGAAGGCTCTGTAGAACTGACGGACCACTAATACGCGGGTTACCCCTGCTCAGGAACCTTAGGCTCACTTATATCAGAGTACATTCTCCCAATAGATCACATGATCTCCAGAGGTGTCACCAGCTTCCTGGGCCTCAGCTTGCCACCTAGAGCCCTCCAGAGTTGGGCCCTCCTTCTGTGCTTTACAGAATTCCTCCCGTGTGAATCCGCCCTCAACTTGGCATCCAGAAAGCTCAGGCAGGTCTCCAAGGTCAGCAGTGTCCTCCATGCTCAGCTCCAGGGCGGCCTCCTTGAGCACCTCTTCAACCTGGACCATGGGAGTTTCAGAGGCTGGTTTCCCATGGCCCCTGCCTTTCCCTGTCTTGGCAGCTGCCTGAACCACTTTTCCAGGCTCCAGGTTTCCTTGACAACCCTCTTGGGCAACCATGGACCCTGTGGTCAAATACACCTTCTCAGGCAAACCTAATATCACCAGGTGAGATCTAAGCTCCACTTCTTTTCGGATAGTGTGCTCCAGATCATTGCCTAACAGACAATCTACAGGCATGGCAGAGCTTCCGGCTACCTTTATTGAACCTGAGACCCCCCCACTGAAAGGGAACCAGAGCCACTGGGTGTAGTGACTCTCCTGGTTGTTTGCCTCCGCATCCTGGTGGAATGTATTTTGTTACCTGCTCTGAGGACACCAGATGACACTTTACAGAAGTCATACTGGCTCCTGTCCCCTCAGAGCCTCCAGCTTCTGCCCATTGATGGTGACCCACTGCCTGTAATTGGAAGTATTTTAATGCAGTGGGCTTTTGACACCATCTCCCTGTCATCCAGGGACTCTATGGTAACCCTACACTGGCCAACCCTTGGGTCTGCCCACCAGTGGGGTGCTGTGCCATCTTGGAACACTTGCCATCCCATTTCACATGCCCATACGTGTAGCACTCCTGGCACTTGGGGACAAACTTACCTGTTTCTTATCAAAGAAGCATTGTTATTTTGGTCAGGTTCGGGCTGTGTTCCCTTCCCCTATGAACTCTTTTGGGGTCTTGAGAGAACGACTTGTTTTTATTTTTTCTCCCCCTCTTTCTTATGGTGGGGACCCTGGCCAACCTTTTAGGAATGTCCCTTAAATGCCTTTTTGTACCCTCTGGTCTACTTCCTTAGCAAGCTCCCTGGGATCATTGGGCTTTCTATCAACTAGGTGTAGGAGCAGCTCTGTAAAACACGTATTGAGCATGTGCTCTCTCAAAATCAGACTGCACAGCCCAGTAAAATCCTAAACTTTGTTGCCCAAGATGGGTTTGGTAGTTTATGGCTGTCCCTGAACCAGAGGCAGTACCTCTCAGGGGTCATCTCAAACTTGGCAAATAAAATGGTTTTCATAGGATCATACTTTATCTGGTCCCTCACCTCAAGTCAGAAAGGTGTTCCTCCCCACTGTGGGCATGTGTTTTCACAAACTTGCTCCCCAAACCCCTCTGAGACCCTGTGGATCTGACTGCTACCTAATAGGCAGAAATCAATTTGTCTATGTCATCTCCCACCACACAGCTGGGCACCAGATCTTGAGGTATGTGAACTCTCACCTCCCCAGTGGACACTGAATGCATGATGCCACCATTGTTGCTGGATTCTGCTTACTTAGCTTGAAGGTCCTGCTCCTTCAGGCTCCTATCATGAGCCAGTCTCTACTCCTCCAGAGCCAGCTTCTTCTCTTCAGGTGCCCTCTTGGCAGCAGCCTCCTTCTTGGCTGCCTCCAGTTTCAACTTGGCCATCTGCAGCCTGAACTTCCTCTCAGCCTTCCTGTTTGCCAGTTCCTCAGGGGACAGGTTGAGGGTAGACACACTGAACCCTGCCCTGTCTAGGGGCTCCTCTCCTGTAGGCAAGTTGTCCTTCTCTTCCTTGGATCCTCCGCTTCCTCTAAGTCCACTTTTTACTCCTCAAGGTTGTCAAGCTTCGCCTCCTCTGTGGTGGGTGGATTGCATTCTCTTGACCTCCTCATTGGCAAGAGGACTATCTGGAGGTCCACCTTTATGGATTTCTTTCCTGCATTTAGCCCCCTCTCCTTGCAGAGCCTCTGCAGCTCAGCCTTGCTGAGCCCGTCTACCTTAATCAGCTCCATCTCCATTGTAGGAAAAAGGAGTTGAGGTGAACTTAAATTTGGAAAAATGAAAAAATAGCCAATCAAAAACTAAGGAGAATTTGAAAATAGGTCAAATATGGTGTCAAATTATTTATCTGGGATTTTAGTGTTACACTAATCACTGTATGGTACTGCATAAACAAAAGTACTGGATCCCACCACTGAGTACCAATGTAAGAAATGTGGTTGTTGGTTGAGGGGTTGTGAGTCCTTCTCAAGCAACAGCCACAATCCTTGTCAGGATGAACCACACAAAGGTACCAAATTGACCTGTGCTTAACCCGCTGATAGAATGATGTGACACAAAAGCAGCCAGGCTTAACTTAAAGACAAGGTTTAAAGTAATTATGCAGCACTTAAACTAATAAAATGAAAACACAGCACACAAAAAATATCCCACACTAATTCAGAAGAATAGAGTTTAATGTCATAAATTATGTGGCATCAAAACAACAAGAATCCAATCAGTAGAATAGGAGTTATAATTTTTAAAGCTTAAAGTGAGAAATTGCACCTAAAAAACAGTGGACATTTAGTCGTGTGAGAACGGGTCAAAGTAAAAATATATGGCTAACCCCGATGGAGCGTGGTTCTGGCACACAAAGTGGATTGGGATTGGTCTTTGATTACCTTAGGACTTAGAAGAATTTTTGTAGAAAAAAGTCTGAGAAGGTACATTTCAGTGGGGCAAGGCAGCTGGCAGAGTCTGAGGAAGAGGCGTCGTTGTTGGGGAACTGCTGGATAAAGTCGCCGTAAAGATTTCTATGTTCGGACTTAGTCACTTTTTTGGAAGACGAAAATCTGCAGCCGGACGAAGCTGCAGGCTGTAGCTGACAAGGCATCCACGAGGCCGGACACTCCTTCTGCAAGGAGCTGTTGAACAGGATTTGCTGCTGTGGAGAAGAAACTTAGTGGGAGCTACCACAAAGTGAGGTCGACTGGCGATGCACCTTGGGTTGATTCGCGAGCAGATAGGTCCCAGTTTCCTCTCAGTTCTCAGAGCACTTTTTGGCTGAAAAGTTACCAAGTCCCAAGTTTTGGATTTGGGTTATCTGGGCACCTTTAGCACCACTTCCAAGGGTCCTGGACTAGAGGGGAACCACTTGGACGATTAGGACTCACTCAGGCTGGGTCTAGGTACGGGTTCAATATACTTCAAGACTTTTCTGTTCCTGAGGCTCTGATCAGGAAGCCAGCCTACTAGCCCTTGGAGTCACTCTGGTGGTCCTCGGTTCAAGCAGGAAAGCATGTCTCAAGCAGCAGCAGGCAGTCCTATGAGGGCTCAAGGCAGGCTTCAGGCAGCAGGGCTGTCATCGTGGTGCAGCAGGGCAGTCCTCTGAAGTACACAGAAGGCCTCAGGCAGAAAGGCAGTGCTCTGAGAGTCCTCCACAGGTCCAGAAGTTAACTGAAGAGTGGGTCTGAGGATCCTTATGTTTTGCCTGGGGCCAGCTTTAAAGGGGGAAAACTTCTAGAGTTTTCCCCCATAGATGATGTTGGACTTTCCTTCCTCCCTGTCCTGGTCCCAGGATGTCTGGGAGCACAAACGGCTAGTGTTAAATGTTTTGTGTGCGGGCTGAGGCAGTTTATTTGAAGTGTAGGTGTGAGTGTTCACACCTCTGCCCCTCCTTTCCTGTCAGGATGGACCATCCTGCCAATACCCAGCCCCCTTTTGTGTGACTGTCTGGGAGGAATACACAAAGCAAACACAAGGAGATGATGGACGGAGCACTGAAACTTTTCAGACACTCACCCCCAGTCACAGATCTGGGTTAAATCCATCATCGTTCTTTAGCTCACTTCGCCACCTCAGTTCAGACCCAGCTATATGCAAATCAGTCTTGACCCTATGCCTCATGGGAACAGTCCAGCCCGAACTGCCAAGCCAGGTCTTCCCTTAACCGGAAACAAGCATCCTGGGACCGGTTTCGGGGTAACACCCCTCATCAGCCAGGCTAGAATACACAAAGGCCAACTACTCCTAGTCATGTGACCCAGGAAACAGGCTGCAGGCACCAAATGGCTAAAACAAGGAATGCCAACGTTCTAAAAATGGTGCGGCAACAAATGATGGACGGAATGCTGAATGAATCAAACATTCACCCCCAGTCAAGAGATCTGTGTTAAATCCATTGCTCTTTTGCTCACTATGCCACCCCAGTTTGGCAAATGACCTTGAATCCAGTGGCACAGCTAGCAAGGGGCCGATGTCCGGGCATGCCCATCCCACTTACGGCGAAAAGTGAATTTGTCACCCGAGTGGGACGGGTATACCCCTGGAGTCAAGCTAGCTCGGCTGATGAGTGGTGAAACCCAGAAATTGGTCCCAGGATGCTTGTTTTCGGTTCAGGGAGGACCTGGCCTGGCAGTTCGGGCTGGATTGTCCCCATGGGGAGCAGGATCAAGACTGATTTACATATGGCTGGGTTTAAACTGATATGGCATGGGGAGCAAAAAAACAATGGATTTAGGCCCAGATCTCTGTACTGGGGTGAATGTTCGACATTGTTCAACTCTCTGTCCATCAATTGTTCTTTTTGCATTTGTCACCCAAGTGGTACGGGTATGCACAGACGTGGGTCCCGTGCTCTCCATGCCACTAGAGTCAAGCTAGCCTGGCTGATGAGGGGTGAAACCCCACAACCGGTCCTACGATGCTTGTTTCCAGTCCAGGGAAGACCTGACCTGACAGTTCGGGCTGGACTGTTCCCATGGGGAGCAGGGTCAATACTGATTTGCATATGACTGGGTTTAAACTGGAATGGCATATGGAACAAAAAAATGATGGATTTAGGCCCAGATCTCTGTACTGAGTTGAATGCTTGACATTGTTCAACATTCTGTCCATCAACTGTTCTTTTTGTAACGTTCTAAAAATTGCATTTTCAGAGTTGTGACTTAAAATCCGACTTTACCATTAAAGAGGATTTTAAATTAGAAATCCTTAGACACCAAACATGACAGTTCTACCTGTTCCAAAACAAAAGTTCTCACTTATTAAATGTAATAATGTAACCAAATGTCATACTATGGGAGAGGCAGGCCTCAAAGTAGTGAAAAATGATTTGTTAGTTTTTCAATACCAGGACATGGAAAACTTCAAAGTACATGTCCAACTTTTTAAATACAATGTACCCTGCCCTATGGGCCGTTTAGGGCCTACCCTAGAGGTGACTTAAATGTATTGCAAAATAGAGTTTTGGGTTTGGCAAAAGGTTTATTTTGCCAAGTCGAATTGGCAGTTTAAAACTGCACCTACGCTGCAATGGCAGGCCTGTGGCATGTTTTAAAAGGGGCTACTTAAGTGAGTGGCACAATAAGTGCCACAATCCCAAAAGTAGTATTCAATTTAACAGCCCTGGGTATATGGTATATCACTTTTCCAGGGACTTATAAGTAAATTATATATGCCAATCAAATATAAACCAATTTTACCATGTTTTAAGAGTTTAAGCACAAGCTCTTTAGCACTGGTTTACAGTGGTAAAGTGCACAGAGTCCTAAGGCCAACAACAAACCAGGACGAGAGAAGACAACAAACAAAGGGCAGTATGCATCTAAGAGAAGGGAAACAGGAGAAGATATCTGTAGAAGACAATCATAAAAGAAGTGAATCATTTTATTTATGAGCAGATGAGAGTGACTGAAGTAATAATAAAAGGCATGTTTCATTGGACACAAAGTTATCATGCAAAAAGTGTTGTAGAGCAAAATACAGTGGCGAGTCAAAGAGGAGTTATATGCGGAGGAAAAGAAAGGAAAAAACGTAAATGTGACTACAACCTAAACATAAACTGTTGGTCAACGAGAAGGCTACCTTCTAAGCAAACTTGGCTTGTTCGTAAACTAGGCTGTGCAGTTAGATTTCTGTTGCCTGTAGTATAATGCTTTTATCATTCACTATAAGAGCACTCATCGATCAAAGTAACTGAATGAACCGAGACTTGACTTTGGAAAAGCTAGACAAGAGCGAACAGGTGGAATTTCTTCTAGCGGCTACTAGAATGATAGGTCAGCCGTAGCTCTTGGCTGATATTCCACCTTACTTGGCATACGATTATGGGCACAGGAGCTAAGGCATAAGGAACATTTTGATCAAGCATTGGCAAGGTCAATCAGTCTTGCTTTGCCAATAATCGTTGGCTGTTGGTGTTTGCTTTGTCAGTGCTTCTAGAATAGTGGTGCAAGCATTGGCAAAACCAGTAGTGGCAGGCAGTCATCTTGGGAAGTTATTTTGTATACTTTCAAGAAGGTATCATGTTGTGTCTCACAGCATGAGACCAGCCTGGAAGTATACAAAATAAAAGACCAAGGCGACTGCTCAACACTATTGGCTTTGCCAGCGCTTGCAACACATTTCTAGAAGCATTGCCAAAGTAGTGTCACATGGCAGGCACTGGGTGGAGGTTTGGAGGGGAAGAGAGGCAGAAGAGGAGGGAGAGAGAGACAATGAGCTCCAGTTGTGCTGCATTTGTAAGAGTAAGAGGGGAGGTGGAGATAGGGGGAAAGGGTGTTACTGAGGCTTAGTGGTTAGATAACAAGGATGTCTGTGATGGAAATGGGGTGGGGAGAGAGAGATATGAGAGATGGAGACAGAGGAAAGGGCAGGGAAGTTCTTGCCCATCAAGTGCTAAAGAACTCTGTTGCGAGGACTCAAATAAGACTTCAGTCTGTAACCTTCAGCGTCCACAGGATTAACGTGTTTGATGTAGTGAGACCCACAGCTTTACCTGTTTGTGTTCATGGGCAGTCTGTGCTTGTCCAGTACTAGTTCCTGAGCCTCTCCATTTATTAGTATAGTAAAACCTGCCAACGGAGCACACGTTAGGGAAGCTATGGACAGGATTTAGGGGCTTATTGCGAGTATGGCGTTCTTGTGACCAACGTACCCGTGGTGGCAGCCCGACCACTGTAAACTAGGCGGTCGAACCGTCTGATTACAAGTTTGGTGGTCAGACCACCACCAGCCCGCTGCAACACTTGAATCCAGCTGTGCTGGCGGTGTTCAGAGTGGGGAGAAATGGAGGCGGTGCCGAGCCTGGCACTGCAGTACATATTATGACTTGCCCTTCCGCAAGCCTTTTCATTGCAGAGGAACCACCATGAAAAAGCTGGCAGAACGGCAAGGAGGGGGCCCCAAGCAAGGCCCCCGGGCATTGTTGCCCATTGTGGTATGTGACTGGGGGCACATGTTGTGCCCCCTATGCCTGCACTGTTGTGCGTGAACTGTGTGGCATGCATGACATGATGCATTCCAGCAGTGCGCGCACGACAGTGCAGGTGCTGCTGGGCTGCTGCATTGGCTTCAGGCTTACTCAGTGAGCCGAAGCATGCAGACAGTGTGAGACCGTGTCCGGCACCCTGCCGGCCTGGCAGTCCAGTCATAATGCGGCGGTCTTAAGATCGATGGCATTGCGGTCTTGTGGCGTGCGCGGCTTCGGCGGTCTGGCAGTCGGACCACCAAAGTCGTAATAAGCCCCCTAGTGTTTTGATTTGAGAAATGCAAGATTTTCTTGCAGCCTGCTTTTTTGCTACCACGTTAGTCCACCTTTTAAACCATTGCAGCACTCCTACTGTCTAAGCACTGTAATGACTATGTTCTATTTCCCTCTGTTTTCGCTGTTTCTTTAATCTGTGTAAATCACTACCTATTGAGAATTGAAAACTCCTGCATGCAGCCTCTTCAGGATTGAGAACATTTTTCGACTCAAAGGTCACAAAGTATCTCCTTGACTTGTTCCTCCTAGATTGTATCTGTTTTCTAGGCTTGTTCGTGAACATGTATACAGTGTCGGAGGAATGAAAACATTAAACATTTATTTGAATAATCCCTGAGAATATTCATCTCTCATTCTTAGAATTCAAGTCTAATTATTTTCCGCGGAATTCATTTCTATGTTTTCTAAACATTGTAGGGTCCCTTTGTAGCAGCGTTTGCCTCATCAAATCTTGGAGATGTGTCGCCGAATACTAATGGCCCGCACTGCATCAACACAGGAGACTTGTGCGATAACCCCACCAGCACGTGCCCCATTGGTGGGGTAAGTAACATCAAGTGATTTTATCTCAGCAGCTAAAGGAATCTCTTCAGTGATTAGTGGTTGTGAAAGCACAGACCTTTGGTTTGTTTATGCGTGACTAATCCTAGACCTAACCTCATAGAGTGCATAACAGTGTCCTTCCTTGTTCATGAAAAAACTTGCGTGAGAACAGAACATTAGAATAATGATTTGCAACCGAGTGATAAGATGAATGACTGTATTATATATATATAAAGCAAAGTTAACATAACTATATATATATATTTGTTTTCCAGTGGGTTTGTTCATGTAATATATATATATATATATATATATATATATATATATATGTTTTCATACCGTTACAGTTATGTCATACAGTTAGAAATAGAAAACTTTTTACCCAAACCAGCACAGCTGGGTTGAGTATGACCTTAAATCATCACTGGTGACATCACATTTTACCTCATTATAAACGTCATCATTGGCATCGCCATGGATATGCAGTTGTTTTTTCCCTAGGGTTGGTATTTTCAGATGTTGAGCTGTCATGCACATTCATTGATTGTTATGAAATATCACCTCATCTTCGGCCAAGCGCTGGATCCACTCCCCATGTTGGCTGAACACACTGCACATGGTCTTTGGCCAGGGGTAACAAGGGTTGAGCCAGCCTCCATATGGACATAACCTGTACGCATGGCCTTTGGTCGTGTGAAGTGAGGACTCAATGCAGACCCTGTGCTGAGCCCCTGTACAGCCATAACACACGGAGCATGGCCAAAGACCAAATGCAGTGTGGTTTGAGCTCTTATCCCCTATGTGTACATAACCTAAAGCAGGCCTTCAGCTGTGCGCAGTGGCAGTTTGACACAATGCTTATTCCCAGCCATTGTATGGACGATTTGCCTTTGGTCAGGCCATGCATCCAGTCCTCCTCATGTCGAGTGGGATCATATTCCCACACATCACCTTCCCTACTCCAACAACTGGATGAAAGGCAGATTTTGCATTCTTAGTCAATTCGATACAACAATATGCTTTCATGTTTTATAACTGTTTCAGTGTAGATCCTGGTCAATTTTAACACCATTGTGCTATGAGATGCTGTGTTTTGTATAAATGTTTTCTTGTGTGGGTAAATAGCACCACCCCTGGTCGTCCATAGTGAAGCCCATGGTGAGGTGATATTTGATGTCTCCAGACACGTCATTGATGATGTGATTTGTGATGTCCTCTGTGCATCATGTGTACGGTCATGAATGGGAGAACGAGTTATGGTTCACAACAAATGATGAATCTCAGTGATTTTGAAACTGAAAATCGAAACCGTAATATTACATTTTTCAGTGGATATATAGAGAGAGACAGAGGGGTGAGAGAGAGGCAACAAGAAAAAGAAGATTCCTTCACTACTTTTACATTGCTTTAATTGTGTTATGTCTTATCCATTTCATTCATAGAATCAGGTGTGCATCACTATGGGGCCTGGAAAGGACATGTTTGAAAGCACTCAGATAATAGGACACAACGTCTATTCAAAAGCAAAGGTAAACTACAGGTTTTTCATATTTTAAAGTGTATCTATATACCTTTTACAAATTTTGATGCATTTGATATCTAGAAACTTTATTTTTGTAACTAAATGCACATTATTCTCAAGTCTAGTAGGCTGAAGCATCAATGGACAAAAACTGTTTAGTACACAATCTTCACTTTATTGCCACATCTGATTAAATCCATCGACAAAAGCAGATAAAATCACATATTCACAGTACAAATGTTCACATAAATTACAGTAGTTAACAATAACATTTAAATGTTAAGCATTCATTCTTAATGTTTTTAAGAGTTTAGGTTAACACAATGGCCATTTTATATCTCGGACAAACTGCTACCCATTCAATCATGGACTAGCATGTTACGCTTGCCAATAAGGTCAACAATCTGGGCATCTCAGGTGATGTCCCCACAACGTAGTGAAAGATAAATCCAATATTCTCTTCAAACTTTGGCGTCTTTAGATTAATCTCTGGAACATATTACAGCCTCATTCAGATCAATCGGTCAATGTTCCAGAGTTTACAACAGTGATATTAGGCCAGTTCTCTACTCTGTAAGGAAAACACCCTACATTTCAAACTCAGAATCTGCCGGGCGTTTAGACTTCTGTGGCTTCCCTTCTCAGGTTCAGAGAAAAGACAGTATGGCTCCCCATTCTGAGGCAGTCATGTTGGTTTCTGCAGGGCCAAAAAGACAAATCAGATGCTCTTGCCTTAGCTCATACTTCAACACAAAGCTGAATTGGTAAAAAGTAAGAAGACTTCCCTTACAGCACTAAATGCACGAGAGGTAGAGTGGATGGTCAATGCTAGCAAACACTAATTATTTGAAAGAAAATTCTGTGTGGCTACTCCATCTGCAACAATCTCTTCCAGCAATAGAAACCTCAAACTATCCAGATGATCCTTGTCTTCTGGTTCAACACTTAAACTGAAGTTGGTCTGATCGAACTCTTTCATTCTTATTTCATCCTAAAATCAGGTGCTTCAAAATATTGTATGGTGATGTCATGGTATGACATATCAACATTCCTGCACAGAAAGTAGAATGTTTAGGGGGGTTTGTTGTGAAGGTTCTATTTGTTGGCAGTTGCTTCTGACACTGCTGAGGGTTGTGGTTCTACATATTATACCTCTTCAACTTTCAACTGTTTCTTGGTATTCATGTGGGAGAGACTACTACAATGTTGGTGACGATTTCATCACCACAACCCTAAAACCCACGATGGAAGCTTGAATCTTCAGAGGGAAGAAAACTTCGAACAGGATCTGTCTGGCACACCTCATACAGATTTCAGGCCAGTGTGCAGCATATTTGTTCTAGGCTACCACTTACTCGGTTTGTTAATCACCAGGTTCCGCGGGCTCGGGGGTGAGTTCAATACACCGTAGGCTCTGGCAGATCGAGCAGAAACCAAGCGGCGGCAGGCCCCGTCATGGCGAAGGCCCATTGGGAACAGTTACGAGCTCTGAGGCTAGGCGCAATCCTGGTGCAAGCATTCTAAAGCTCACTGCACAAGGAGATCGGTGCCACTATTGAAGATGGGAAGCGAGGCAACACATGCGCCAGATGCTTTCAGCTACACGCTGACATGAGATGAGAAGGTTGCTAGGCAATGCATCCAAACCGGCGCTAGCAGCTTCTACTTAAAGTGATCACTTCCTGATTTCTCTCCTGGCTGGATGTGTCTTAGCAACGCGTAACTCCCATAGTGACACCCCGATTTTGTCGAGGATTTGAGCTTTCCATGATTTTGACTTTTGAGTATAGTTATTTGGCAGAGCACAGCCATTTGTGGTTACTCAGCTGTGATACGCACACATACTGCGTGTGTAACATAAAGTTTAAAAGTATCCCATGAGCTTGAGCACAATTATTGGGCAGCGTGTGGCCATTTGAAGTTATTCAGCTAAGGCATGCACACATTCTGTGTGTCATATGTTTTGAGCATCAGCTGTCATGCGCAGACAATTTGACATTCAGCATGTCAAGTTAGATACTACGGGGTTTACTGTACTTCAACAGTGATACGCACACTCATTGTGTGTTTGTTCTCTGACATGCACAAGGTTGGTGTTGTTGGATGCTACTGGTTTACTGTATTTCAATGGTTATACACATACTCAGTATGTCTGTGTTCTGTGACACGCACACAGTTTATTGCTCACCATTACTCATTCCAACATACAAGGTATAAGCGCACCTCCTCCATTTCTTGAAACACCTGGAGATCCTGCCATACTTTGGAAAACATGGTTTAGGCCATTCACGAAGTACGTTGGAGCTATGGGAGGCAACAGGTATTGTCCTGAGAGGAAGAGATTCCTTTTGGAACATAATTTGGGATTTAAAGGGCAATCCCTTTATGAACGTTTGCCACCACTTGATTTAGGTGAAGATCAAGAAGACCTTGATGAATTCCCATTAGCGGTAAGTAAGTTAGAAAAACATTTTAATGTTCAACCTAGTCTTATAGTCAACCGCCATAAATTATTCACAAGAAAACAGTGTCTGGATGAGTCTATTGACTGCTATGTAGTGGCATTATGTATACTTGCAGGTGCTGGGTTAAGAAAGTTAAAATAATAAAAATGATTGACGCTGAAGAATTCCTCACTTTCTGAGACTACCGACATAGTAAAAAGCATTGAGCAGTCACAGAAGTCATTTAATGAATTAACAAGCCAAGAGCAACGTGGGGCTGTTTTCGGGAAAGAGTTATGGAATGCCAAGCTCAGAACAGCGAGGACATTTTGCTAAGGTGTGTCAGTCCAATAACGAAGAGGTCAATTCGGTCCCAGAGAGGGAGATTAGTGAAGGGTCAGAGGATGAGCAATGTTTTGGAAGGGATGTAGTTTTAGTGGTTCAACGGGGTGAGTCAGACTGTGTTGATCCTTCTGAGAACATCGTTGATGGAAAAGTGCTAAACCTATTGATTGATTCAGGGGCAAGAATGACCATGATTATGGACGAGTTGTACAGAGAGAAATAACCAGATAAAGAGTTGTGTTTTCCATACAAGAATCCTGTATCGCATGATGGGCGGAAGATCGTGTTAAGAAGGTATTTTAAAACCTTTCTGGAGTTCGGAGGCAGAAGAATTCATTGCAAGGTATATGTGGCAAAAAAGGGTTCAACATACTTGAGCGGTATCATCAGTGCCTCTTTGGGATGATTCTCAGGCCAGGAAATAAAATAGAGGTGTAAGTGGTTGCAGAGGAGGAGTCTACAGATCTTGTATTAGTGTTGGACAACATCTGGGTTAAGTCTTATAAGTCTGTTTTTAGTGGGAAACTGGGCAGAATAAAAGCGTTCAAGCACAAAATTCGTGTTCAAGGAGATACAAGCCCAGTCAAATGCAAGCTATGGAATGTACAGTTTAGTGTGCGAGAAGATCTAGCAGATGTGCTTAAAAAATGTGTGAAGATGGTGTTATTGTGCCATTTGAGGTTTCCGTGTGGTTATCTCCTTTGGTTATAGCCTGCAATTAGAAGGGTCAGCTGAGGGTATGTGTTGACCTCAGGAGTTTGAATAAAGTGATTCAGGTTGATTCACATCCACTCCCCAGAATAAACGATATAGTCACAACGTTTGCGGGTTCTCGAGTGTTCATCAAGAGTTTCCTGCATCCGCATATCACCAAGTGTAGCTGGACCCTTCTTCTAGACCTCACTGCTTTTATTTCACCTGTGGGTACCTTCCAATTTAGGAGGATGCCATTTGGACTAGTGTCCGCAGCATCTGTCTTTCAACTGGTTTGGGAGAAAGTTTTGAAAGGGGTTAAAAAGATTGTCACTTTTCAAGATGACATTTGAGTCGCTGGAGAAAATAATGAATAACATGATAGAGCCATGAATGAAGTGTTGAAAAACTGCAGGAGACAGGGATTGCGGCAAACATGAACAAGTGTGAGTTTCAGAAAGACAGCATAGAGTATCTGGGTCATGTCATTTTTAAGAAAGAAGTTCAACCATGGCCAAGTTTGGTTGAGGCTATAATTAAGGCTCCTACTCCAGATACGAGTGATTAGGTTGCATTGTTGCTAGTGGTGTGTGAATTTTACACCTAATTTATCAAGAATTCTGCTGCTAAAATGACCAATCTGTGTGAGTTGTTGGAAAAAGGGAAGACATTTCTGCAGGACGAGAATTGTGAGAATAAATATATGTCATAGAAGAATGATATTGTCTCTGCTAATGTGCTGGTGCCTTTTGATCCTACCCTGGAGTGTATCATCATGGTAGATGCGAGGAATGTAGGGTTGGGTGCTACTCCTGCTCAGATAAGGGATGGTCTTGAGAAAAGTGTTGGTTTCACTTCACAGACTTTGAGAGAAAATTAGAAAATCTTTTGTGTAATAGAGAAAGGACATTTGGCATGCTGTTGCGCTGTTGAACGCTTTAAGTGCCATGTCTGTGGGAAGAAATTTACACTGAAAACAGATTATAAGCCATTAGTTAACATTTTGAGTGATAATGTTATAAAAGATTACACCCCCAGAGTAGCCAGATTGAGCTTGAAATTATTGCAGTATAATTTTCAAATCTAACATGTTTTTGGTGGGAAGAATATCAGAGATGAATACTTGTCACAATCTCCTGATCCTGGTGATAATGTTTCTGGTGGAAATGATGATGATGAGGAATGTTTAATAAGCACAATTGATGTGTGTAATGTAGCGTTTGCTGAAGACAAAATTCTAAAGATGGTTTCCAGCTTTGTCACAGGAGGGTAGCCCAGAGAGAAGCATTTACCTGTAAATATTCAGCTGTTTTCTAAAGTAGCAGATGAATTGTCTATCGAAAATGATGGCATGTTGATGTGAGGAGAAAAATTCATACCTCCATGTGGGCTGAAAGAGAAGAAATTATGAGTGTCAATGAAGGGCATTTAGGTCAGACCATTACCAAAAGAAAAGTCAGAGTGAATTATTGGTGGTCTAGTATGGATAATGGCAAAACTGAGATGGTTCAAGGTTGTGTCATTTGTTCCATTTGTGATAAAGTTTTGGAGACTATTCCTATTCCTCTATAACCAACCAAAATACCTGATGGTCCTTAGTCTAAAATAGCTATGGATTTGATTGGACCTTTTAATACTCTTCCACGAAGGTTGAGATTTGCCATGGTTTTAGTAGATTACTACAGCAAATGGTGAGAGGTGGAGTTCATGGAAGAACCTAACACAGATGGAGTAATCAATGTTCTGAAGAAAGTATTTCTAAGAGAAGGTTGTTCCAAAGAAATCATTTAGGACAATGGTGTCCAAATTGTATCAAGATGCATGAAGACGTTTTTAGAGAAAAATGCCATCAAACATAGGAGGATTGCTCTTTATCATCCACAAACTAAAAGGCTTGTGGAAAAGATGAACTGTAGATTGATGAATTGTGTGCAGTGGTCCAATTCAGAATAAAATTGATGTGCTAGAAGCAGTTGCTAGCATGTTATGGGCACATCGGTCATGCCCGATTGGTACCACTGGTATGAGTCAGTTTGAAGTTATGAGAGGGCATCCTCCAGTGTCCAAATTGTGTCCAGCATGGTTACATAAGTTTGAATCCAAAACTAGTCATGATGAACAGGTTGACAGTATCATCCAACCAAAAATTGAGGCTTCCCAACATAAAATAAAAAGTTGGTTTGATGACAGACACAAGGGTAAAAAGTCTGTTCCTAGGATAAAAGTAGGAGATTAGGTGTGAATCAACGATCCTAACTATGTTATGAAAGGCATGTCTAAGTTCAGGGCACTGGTTCAAGTGGAAGCTGTGTCTGGGAATTTGGTCCGTATCAAAGGGAATGAATGGAGGAACATGGAGAGAGTAGTGGAAGTTGATCATGATCAAAAATAGCCTGAGTGTCAGGATATTTCTCCAAACCAAAGCACCATGAAACAATCTCATGAAGTTTATAAAGAGTGGGGTGATGTTAGGTCCATTAAGAAACCATTGCGATACCAGAATTTGTCATGTATAGTCTGCATATTTTTTCTCAGATTTGTTTAGAATTAGTTTCACATGTTTTAATAGTTTTTAATGTCAATTACTGAATAATGCTTACTGTTTTGTATATATTTTGCATATACATATTTTTGTATTTATTAGGAAGAAGGGAGATGTTGTGGTGATATCATGGTATGACATATCAACATTCCTGCACAGAACTTAGAATGCCTGTTGTGAAGGTTCTATTTGTTGGCAGTTGCTCCTGACGCTACTGAGGGTTGTGGTTCTACATGTTAAACCACTTCAACTTTCGACTGTTTCTTGGTATTCAATGGGGAGGACTACTACACATTGGTACTGGACAGCAAAGCCAGTGCTTAATTTGAGCCGGTGCTTTCTGGTGCTGAGCACCGGCACTTAATTGATTTCCAGTGCTCAGCACAGGCACCTAATTGTCAACACCACACTTAGGGCAGTCTGCCACAAGGTGGCACTGCTCATGTAATTTAGAGATGAGCAGTATAACAGTTGTTTAGGGAAACAATATACATTAAAAATTGCTAATACCTGCCTCCCAGCCATTCCTTTAGCTTTGGGGACCTGGAATAATCTGAACTGTTGCATTTACATGCAAGAGAGATGGTTAGTAGTTGTTTTGGCAGCGATGACAAGGGCGATGGGTGGTGCAAGCTGCAGTGGCCTCCTGGTCAGAGCCCTAGTACTTAATATTTTACAAATTAAGCACTGAGCAAAGCAAATGCCCTATTTAAATAAATCAGTACAGGGGAGCAGAGGTAATAAACCATGCACGAAAGGCAACCCAAGATAACCCAAGGGCTTGGGAATATTTAAGCAAGGGCTCTTAAAATGCTAAATCACTCTGTAAAAAGCAAATAGATTTAGGGCCACATATGCATTAGGGTAACAGCGTTCCTTTGGTCCTACACAGCGGTGTAACACAAAATTACGCCCCTCCCTGTAGAATGTGATGAGGGGCCCCTGAGTCATCTATACCTTGGATATTCATTGGCCATCAGCTTAATGGGGTGTCCTTGAAGGGTTGGGGGCCCCCTTGAGTGTTGAGGGCCCCCTTGCGCCGCAAGGTTATGCAGGGGTCTGTATTACGCCCTTCGTCCCGCTGATGGCTGCTGCATGGACTAAACAATGTCTCTGAGAGCAACTTTTTAGAAATGGGTATGGCGACTCAGGCCCCAAAAGGGAGACAACCTTTGGAAAGGGAAAAGTGGTTATTTGTGCTCTCTGGCAAAGCAAACTAGTAAAATACTATTTTGAGAATCAGTTTCACTTAACCTGTTTACTGTGAAATTCCAAATAAAAATGACACTCAGAAAATGCTTGAATTGATTCAGTGAATACCTTTCATCTACTAATCGATTTGTACACGTTTGCGTTCCTTAAAGGATCAATACATAATTTCCCCACTTACTTAGTGCACTAATATACACCATTTTTATTCTCTCTTCAATGAAGGGTGGAGTGTAACCCCCTGGACTTGCACTTCCTGCTTTTTTACTCCTCCCTCTTGCCCCTTCATCCTCTCTCACCTCTCTAACCTCCTCCGCCTGCTTTTCTGTCACCTGCTCCCCTCTCACCTTTGTTTCTCTTTTCTTTTCGCCTTTGTTTGAGAGGTTCACTGCCAAACAGCTTTATACCGACCTTGTGCCATCATATTTTACTTGAGTTTTCCTGCAGCTCTTACTCCAAATCTCTTTTACCTAGATCCTGTATTTTTACCTAAAGGGATCACTTATCTCAATCTGGATTATCCCCCCCCCCCCCCCTTTCGGTCTTCCCCTGGCAACCCCTTTCCATGGCCCATGGCACCATGAATCTTTTCTTTGTCTGTTGTTCATTTCATTGTCTGCCATCAATGCTCCGTTTTTAACTTTGTGTTAGAAAAAAACACTATTGAAAGTCTAAACTGTTAATCTTATTATTATTTTCATTTTAAAAATACATTTTTCCAATTCCCTCTTTTTGAGAAATTGTTGGACGTTTTTGTGTCTTTTTTAATAAGTATTCATCATCATCTGGACCTGGATTTGATACCAGGTCCACTATGTTTTCCTAATTTCTGCACATTCTCGAATATGGAATTTCTCAGGAACATTTTGTTGTGTTTGATTGTTGCTTCTAATTAACCACATACTGCAGTTAGAGATACGCTGCGTTCTCCTTTATAAAAACTGCTCCCTCAAAGACAATGAAATGAATCAGGGATTTGGGTTCGAGATGGGGAACCTAGTAAAAAGAAAAACAGAGAAAAATGGGTGCGAATAGGACCCCATGTAATACCCTTAAATGATTAGCAACATCATTACATGGAATTAATCAAGGTTCGGAAGCACCCCATAAAAGAACAGAAAGAGAAGGAGCAAAGGTATCCCATGAGAACCCAAGGAAAAAGAAGTTACTTAACAGAGTAAATAATGTCAATATTTGGCAATTATTTTCTGATAAATTCCAAGATATTTCAGATAGAAAAGGGGCAAAATAAGATTGACACCCTTTGTTTATGGTTAACACAAAAAAAGTCTATTTCGTTGCCAAAACCTTGTTGTTTCAATTACTATCCCCAATCAGTCAAATTATGTTTTGAGCCATCAGGAAATGCCAACATTAGTTCATTCATCCATATGATATGAGAATATATGCTCTGCAATGAAAATCACGAAGTCATGTGCAAAGATGGTGCATGATACACAAATACAAAAAAGCAAAGTTGTTTAATATGAAATGTCAAGTAAGCGATTGAGAAAGTAGAAAGCTGAACAGTCATGCAAGTCACACAAAGTGCACACTGAGGCAGAAATACACACAGTGCAGCACAAAAGAGTATTGACCAGAAGTTCCTAGCTACTTAGTGGTTGCAAACCCTGCAATTTGCTAAATCAGAGAGGTGGAGACGCTTATTGGCTTTTTACTATTTACTAACCCCAGTTTGCTGTTTGGTAAATGGTTACCATATCGCAAAATGGGTTTAGAAATACATAACAAATCAAAAATTGGAAGGGGTGTGTTTAGGGCATCCCTACGATTTGCATTGCAGTGTATCAATGCTTTGCGGTTGCTATTTTGGTCGCAAATAATTAAAAAGCTGCACACTCCTCAAAGGAGGTGCTTGCTGTTTCGGAAACGGGAATGTTAAGAAAAGTTTGTTGGGGGGTAGGCAGTGGTCCAGTGTTGTACTACCAATTCTCAAACAAACTTTAAAAAAAGTAAAAAAAATTCTTTAAACGCAGCCCCGTTTACTTCAAGGAAAATGGGCTGCATTTAAATAAAGCTAACTTTATTTAAATACGATCAGAGACATGGGCGTCTGGTGCCCTCAGAAGACCCCCATCATTATGGTGACATCCACTCAGAGTAAGCTGTAATTTGCGACCTTCCTCATTAACATTCATGATGAAGGTTGGATCAGGACTCACTCCAAATGGTTCTTTTGTGAATCAACCTAATAGTACATAAGTCGGTTCTCAAAATGTCACTGGAATCGAAAAAATTTGGTGTGCAATTTGCAACCACTTTTTGTGAATCAGTACTTCTGACCATCACATTTAACCTTAAAAAATGGGTAGTTCAAGGGAACGGTATGGTCCCTATACCACTTGAATGGCATACATAATACATTCCATAATTACACGAAAAGCATGTCTCACGACAGAATCATGGACAGTAGTCCTTCAGCCGAAGCATACAGCACTGCACTACATGCACTTAAGATGGACAAGAGGCAAGATGATCTACAGTTGTTTGAATCACATCCGCACAGACCAACTACCGAACGTTTTATCAGTGGCGTCACTAGGGTTGGTGTCACCCAGTGCGGTAACTCCCGAGTCCGGGAGTGCGGGGGGTGCGGACCGCACCGGGGCGGGTGACACCATCACATGGGGTGACACCGTGAGCCTCTGCTTTAAATCGCTACATAAATCAGGAGGAACTCCTGATTTATGTAGCGATTTAAAGCAGAGGCTCACGGTGTCACCCCATGTGATGGTGTGACACCGTGAGCCTCTGCTTTAAATCGCTACATAAATCAGGAGTTCCTCCTGATTTATGTAGCGATTTAAAGCAGAGGCTCACGGTGTCACCCCATGTGATGGTGTCACCCGGTGCGGTCCGCACCCCCGCACCCCCCTAGTGACGCCGCTGCGTTTTATCATCCTTAGTCTGCAGTGGGTATTTGCCTATGAATGCGACTGTGAAATACCTCTTGATAGTTGACTCCATTCTCTAGAAATTCCCTAGTCCCAGGCTGGAGGCTTACATATGTCAGGGTGCAGGTAACTTGGAGTGCTGGACGATCAGGAGAGAGGACCCTGTCTTGATGTGAGCACTGTTGAGGCCCCACAAATCCAAAATGATTTCACTCCTGTTATGTAAAATTATTTCTGTGAGTTATTCCTGGCTGAGCCTTGGTAGCGTGGCACAAGCATTAAAGCGTTTCTTGGGGAGAAAAATATGCAAGAACACCAAAATAAATTTACAGCTGAGAAATAAATTAGCTAAAATTTCCTAACCAAATTAGGGAAAAATTGACAGAATGACACACACAAACATTAAAAAAATTGGATGTAGTGATCATGAGATTTTGTAAAAATGAAAAATATTCCATAAGAAACAATCATACCTCAATGCTGTTCTATGGATTGTAGTAAAACAGGATCTAGGCAATCTCTATGGCACTAAAATGTAACTTGCACTGTAAACCAATCAGATTATTTATTTCCAAACAGCACCAACTTGTGCAGAATTTCCATTCACTTTTAACAACATGATTCGTTGAACAGAAGACATTGTTATGTTTTATTAATGTAATAAGAGAATACACTGCTTCTGTACTGTTATAACATCGACATAGCAGCAGACATCGAGCTCATAACTTAGCAATGTTTCAAAACACTTGGCTTCAGCTGAGGAACTAGAAATGAGTTACATTTCAGATGCAGAGACAGAAAAGTAGCTGTAGCTGCATTTCAATAATCTGAAAGAGAATGGAAATACAGCTCGTGCACTACTGTTAGACCTGACATACTTAGTGTGGTTTTCCCCTTAATATTTTGCCTCCACCCCTGTTTTGCTGAATTCATTTTTGTCGGCTTTAGGACTCTGCATACTTTACAGCTGCTAACCAGAACTAAAGTGCTTGTGCTCTCTCCTTTAAGCATGGTAAAATTAGTTTACATCCAGTTTCATTTATTGGAAGTCCATAGTAAAGTGGTACTACATGTATTATATGTACCCACGTCCTGTAAAATAAATGCTACTAGTGGGCCTGGACTACTTATTGTTCCACTCACTGAAGTAGCCTTTTTTAAAACATGACTCAGGTCAGCCAAAGCAGCCTGGGCATGCAGCTTTAAACTGTCATTCCGACTTGGCAAACTAAACCTTTTGCCAGGCCGAAACCTTCCTTTTTCTTACATATAAGTCACCCTTAGGGTAGACATCAAGCAACTTATAGGGAAGGATATAGTGTATTTAAAAAGTTGGATATAGGCTTCCAAGTCTTTCATGTCCTGGTAGTAAAAAACTCTCAAATTTGTTTTTCACTATTGCAAGGCCTCCCTCTCCCTTAGAATAATATTGGGCTAACTTATTACATATAATAATGGATAACTTTTGTTAGGTAGCAGGTAGGAATGTCATGTTTGGTCCGATTAATTGTAATTTAAGACCCTATTTAATGGTAAAGTCGGATTTTAAGTCACAATTCTGAAAATGCCTCTTGTGGAAAGTTTGCATTTTCTTGCCTTAACCATTTAGTGCATGCTCCCTGTTCCTGATCAGTATCACAATAGAGGGTCTGGGTATTGGCAGGATGGGCCATCCTGACTTGATGGGGGGGGGGGGGGGGGGTGGAGCTGCCACCTACTACACTTGCAGTGCAAAGGCAGTGGCCCAGATTACACACAAAGGACTTCACACTAGCCTATTGCGCCCCCAGACAGACTGGGACCAAGTCAGTAAATTCCAAACACCTCTGTAGAGGGAACATTGCAGAAGTTCTCCCACTTCAAAGGCAACAGCAGTTCCTCCTTTAGAGTGGAGTAGCATTGCCCTGCCTGCTGCGAGTGCAGCAGTAAAACGTAAAATTGTCAATGGACATGACCATTTAAGTAAAGTGCACTGTGCATCATCTTGGGTGGTAGGGCCATTCCTGCTGCTGCTGATAGGCAGCAGGAATGACATGCCTAAAGCCTGAAGTGCGCATATCAGATTAGCTGGCTGTCTTGCAACAGGCAGCCCGCCATGCACACCTCAGCCTACACCAATACTAGCTGTGTAACAGCCGGACGGACTGCAGGCACAGGCTCCTAGTCTGAAAAGGAGAGCTGTGTTAGCCTGCTCTGACCAATCATGGAGCTACTCTCATGCTGAAAACGGCATGAGAGCAGCTCCAAGATTGGTTAGGCTTGTTGGCACTTCACTTCACTATCTGCCCTGTGAGGGAAAGAGCTCAGGAGAGCGCCTGCAGTCCTAAAAGGCAACCTCCGAATGTGAAAGCACTACAACTTAGGTGGGTTACGTAGGCCTTATATGTTATGTACGGTCAAGAATGTTGCAGGCTAGTGAATGCGAGAGCTACAGCACCAGCCACAGCTGCAATGTAACCATTCCAGTGCCACAGTTGCATGTATCTAAAAACCAGCCAGGCCTGCTCGGATCATGCCTACACAGCCTCATAATTATTAATATGCAACTATAAGGAGCGCATAGGACACCTGCAAACAGGGGAGCGGGTACAGCTGCATGTTAACATTCCAGTCACAGGATAGTGTAGTGCGCAGGCCAGGTTGGAAAGCCAACCAGGGGTCCTTCGGGCACATGCTTTGCAGGAGAATGAAAACCCGCTGATGCACAACTACCTTGGAGCTGGCTGCTGGCAAAGGGTGCAAGTGTTTGTTGCCATGGGAGGGCTGTGAGCCTTCTTCCAGCAGAACCTACCAACCAATGCCACGAAGTGGTTCCAGGACGGAGTGCCCAGTTGCCTTTTAGCTGTGTTAATCAGGCTTTTACAGGAAGGGAGCAAACAACTCTGTTGTTAGGCAGTGAACGAGGGGTAGTTGCCGCCATAGGAGGTAGGGGCAAAGGGCATAATCACATGGTCTGTATGAAAAGATTGGAGGCCTAAGGTTTAAGTCTGGTCAGCAATACTCTCACAGGCTGTACAGGTGTGACACCTGGCCTTACGGTTATGTGTCCCCTAATAGTAGGAAATGATGCAAAATGAGTTCATGGCAGTTGCTTTCAAATAACAGTTTAGGTCATGTCTAATTAGTTAAGTCCCAGCTCGTGACTGACACACTCTGTGATCTTATTCAAGGAGTTTCACCTCCCACATTCCAGGTTAAATGCCAACCAACTCCTTTAAGGTTCCCACTGGCCCAGCTAGGCCAAGATAGGCAAAAAAGCAAGTTTGACTTAGTGCCTGGTGTTTTCTTTTATGTATGTATCCTATGTGGTATATTTTTGTTCTTCTCTTTCTGTAGGAGCTTGTTTCCTTTAGGCATTCTGGTGCAAAGTGAACGTCTTTTTCGGACCACCACTTGCTGCCTAGTGACATCCTATGAAGTGGTGTCCAGTGTTGTAGCAGGGTCCAGTCCCACCTCCTTGCATACATCGCTGCTAGTCGAGTAATCCAGTGATTAACCAGGAGCGGCTAGTGACATTTGAAAGAGGTAGTTACACTAATTTGATGGTGGTACAGGGCTATTATTCAGTTATTCCCGTTAGCCGTCCGTGAGCCCTGAGACCTGGCGCTCTTGATTTGCCCCACCACTTTGAAATGCTACTAGCCGTTCAAAGGGGGCACCAGGTATAAATATGGGACCCTCAGGCCCACTTCTGAGTTTACTACAGGACCTGTGGATACTACAGAAGAAGGACTGCCTGATGCCAGAGGACTACCCTGCTGCCTGAAGCCTGCCCTGCAGTCTGAGAAGGAAGAGTGGCCCTGCACCCTACATCCCAGGATGAAGTGACTCCAAGAGTCGGCTGACCGATCTCCTGTTCAGAGCTACAGGGACACAACAAACTCCAGAGTCCTCTCTGCAACTGCCCTGCTAACCTGCTGCAACTAGACCTGCCTGGACCTGCAACTGGACCTGCCTGAGCGAGTTCCTGATCCCCTAGAGGTGCATCTCAGGTCCTGGAACCTTGTTGTGGCATCAGTTGAGTGCTTCCTTGAAGAAAAGGAGAAATCCTGAAGGTTTGGGCTCTTTGTGACTACAAACGGGCCCGTTTGCACCAAGATCTTGCTGTCTGCACTGACCACCAATGCAAAGTGCCAGTGAACCCGACTCTTTGTGCTACAGCAACCGACAGCAATGACTGGCAAAGCGAGATCTGCACTTCGCAATACAGCATCAACAGCCTGTGGTGACGCCAGTGCGAATCTCCTGCAACGACTGTCCGCAATGCATGACAGGATTTTTGCTCTACAGCAATG
Source organism: Calotriton arnoldi (assembly GCA_963921515.1). Classification (NCBI taxonomy): domain Eukaryota; kingdom Metazoa; phylum Chordata; class Amphibia; order Caudata; family Salamandridae; genus Calotriton; species Calotriton arnoldi. The sequence continues at coordinate 2,620,003 of CAWUFW010000171.1, read as the reverse complement.
ACTGTCCACAGCGCCCGGCCTGCTCTTCGCGCAACAGCGACGGCAATCCGCAGCTTCCTCCCCCACAAATGGAACTCTTTGTGCTGGACTTTAGAAGGTAACTTTTCCATTTGGACTAACCTGGTCCCTGTATCGAACCCACACTTTATCGCAGTCAGCCTGAACTTATGACTTTCAACTGGCTTCGCACGACCAGATAGCATTGAGTGGTGCTTTGTGCTTTTAGACGCTATACTTACTATAAAACCTTTAAAATTGCACATCTCCGGTTCTACTAATTAGATTTTTATCATTTAATTTAATACATTTTACTCCAGTTTTCTAAATTGGTGTGGGATTTTTCTTGTGCTGTGTTTTCACTTTATTACTGTTTGTGTGCTGCATAAATACTTTACACATTGCCTCCAAGTTAAGCCTGGCTACTTTTGCACCAAGCTACTAGAAGGTTAAGCACAGGTTAATGTAATGACTTTTTGTGGTTCACCCTGACAAGGAGTGTGACTGTTGCTTAAGTAGCTTTTCACCCCTCAACCAACAGCCCAATTTCTCCCAACTCCTAATAAACAAGCAGTTTCCCTAATGTGATTTAATGTGCCCTAGTTATGTTAACAAGACCAAACCTATGTTAAGATTTTTTTTTCAAAATGAGAATTAGTTTCTCATATAATAAACTTTCATTGTGCTGTGATTTATTTTAAAGTGAGCACATTATCCCTGGTTCAAAGGCTAGCAACTCAATGTCCTAGCCACATGACCACTTTAAAACATTGTACACTAGAAGTAGGGACAAGGTGTACCGGATTTGCCTGGACAGTCTTTGGTTTTCCACCGTCTGTCCTGGCATATGTCAGTAAATTTAGCACATGTCCCGTTTTTCAGAGAGGATGGACTAAGCATAGAGGGAGGCGTGTTTTTATGTGTTTCATGGAAGGGTTATTTTAGAGCCCTTACCAGTCAGCGATTTAAATAACACAGATGATACCCTATTTGTAAAAGTTGCATTTAATTCCCCAGCGTGCCTCATTGTTTGTATTTACTGCATTTGTAGTGCTGTGAATTAAGTGATTCTAGGTCCCTTGGTTGATACAAAATTGTTGTCATTCTGCTGTGTTTGTGGAAGGTTTTTGTTTTTCATTTTTAAATTCTAGTCACTCTAAATACTCTGGCCCAGAGTTATCAAAGTTTTGCGTTGCCCTTGTGCCAAGCAAGGCGACGCTAGATGACGCAAAACCTAGAAGGTGATTTACCAAGCCGCGCAAGGCCACCTTGCGTGGTCCTGAGTTGCTTGGTAAATCTGGAGTAACACAAGGCAGCGCAAGTCACTGCCTTGCGTTAGTCTGCCCTGTGAAGATGTTCCATTAGTGGAACGTGGGTGTTTCTGTGAATCCACCCATGTATTTTTGTGCATTCCCAGCTGTACCAAGACAGGTAAAGCTGGGAATGCATCAAAATGCTATGTCTTCTCTGGGGAGGCGCACAAGGAGAAATATCATTGTGTCTCCTCGTTTTTCCCTCTTTCTAAGTGTGCTGCATTTTGCCGCACACTTAGAAAAAGGAAAATGCCTCTGAGGATTGTTTTTTGTGCAGGGAAGTGCCCCATCCGGCACAAAAACAACACTGCCTACAATGCAGGCACCCTTGAACCATGGCGCGAGGGTTCTTGCATTGGTGCAAGGCAGCACATTTTCTGCCAGAGCAAGGAGAGGACAGGAATGTGCCCTATAATGTTAAATATGGTGCATTCCTGCACTCTCCCTTTTACGCAGCACATCACATGCGTTGCGTGAAAGTATAATAAATCTGGCCCAAAGTCTCAAGCACAAGGTAAGGTAGATTATGTGCTTGAGATACTGCTCTGTGCAAATTTTTAAACTGGTGAATAGGTGTTGCTATTGAGAGGGATTTTTTCACTGGATCTGGTATGGCATCTTAATGCTGAGCTCATGCAATTCTGCTTGTTTGGCAAACAGTAGCAAGAAAAAACAAGCATTGGCATAGCCAATAGGTCTCGCCTTTGGGACCTTATAAGTGTTTAGCCATGCAACAGTTGATGTTGTTGCACCAAGGATATTGTAGTGGATAACTAAACACTTATAAGGTCCCAAAATAAATACAGAGAACAAGCCATCCAATTTCAAAGACATGCCCTTCACATTGACAAAGCCTTTATTTTGAGATACCCATAATTATTATTATAACCATTACACTGTCCAGTCATTTTAACTATCAAACCAATGCCAAGGTGTTGGCGATGTGAAGGTCTGTAATTGTTAATGATGTGATGGGGTGCACTGACGATGAGAGCTAAAAAGCAGTCTTGATGAAGCTGAAGTGGCTCATTTTCCTTCCGTTTTCTCAGGTCAATAATTTACTGGATTGCAGCATTTTCTCTCCACATGGGCAAACTAAATGATCCAGTGAGTGTTTATGTAAGTAGGCTAATGAAGTGCATCGCAAATCTACTCCACGTCACATAACATGGCAGAACACAATCCTCAAATATTTGCATAAGTCAACTACAGAGAAAAGAGATAACCAACAAGACAGCCAAGCAAACACTTAAGGGTGTCATGTGCCACTGTTTTCTAACAGGAGCAAATGCTCATCAGATTAAAAGATGTATACAAACTTTGCTCAACAATTTTACATGTTCTTTCTGCACTGCACTGCACTGGTGCCTGAACACATAAATTGAACGTTAACAAAAGGCCCTGGCGCTTGGAGTTCTTGTGAGGCAATAGTGATTATAACAAACTAAAAGTACTGTTATATGAAAACTGACTCCCAAGTACTTTCAAATAAATATGTCCTAGGCCTAACACCGATTCTGCATTTTGAGTGAATATCCTTGTATTTTCCAACAACTAGAAAATGAATGATGGCCTCAATCAAAGCACGAGTTAGATTGGGGGAATGAACTAATTTGCCCTGAAAGTCAAACAGGACAATAAACGCTGCATATGTGCATCTGTTTCATTAACTAATACTCCAAGTGGAATACTGAGAAATTATTTCTGACAGTTATTGGAAAATCATAGACTAGTACCATACCCACTCCGGTGTGCCACAAGAACCCTCAGACCAAAACAATACACGATGGCTGTCCAGCCACAGAACAAAATGGATGTTACGCCAATGCAAAATGGCAGATGCATTAAATGGACTGAGACCATTTTAGTGATGCAGTCATGAAAGAACCTATAAAACAAACTTAATTCTGCAACACAACGTCTTTGCAACAGATTACTCTGCTTACTGAGGCTCTATGGTTTTTACTGTTTTGATTCTCTCCTTGAATCTCGATCTGGACGTTTGTTACATGGCAGAACACTGGTTTCTGAATGATAATTGCATCTCTGTTGATTTACCAGAATCCTGTTTGCTCTAGGCTCAATATAAGGGTATGATTGGATGGTGGCCTCATTGACGTAGTACCATGGGATGACCCTAAACATTTCATTAATGCGCCCCAGATATACCCAAGCCAGACTGTGTTGCTTGTGTTCCCATCTGAAGCAAACCTGGTCTGACATATGAGGCTGGAGTGTTCCTACTGGATGAGAGCCAGGCCAGGGTTGCATGTGGCTGGTTTCTGCCTGGAGTGGCATACCGAGGAAAAAGATGGAATGGAATGCCGTCCCCAAATACACCCGTGGCTGGCATGAATTCAATAGAAGATATTTCTAATACCAGAGCAATATTATTAATTCCCATCTGCCTACAATTCTCATAATTCCCAGTGGCTCCCATCTCTTCACCCATTCCATCCTACTGCTGAGTCCTCCCAGGTTTTCAAACATCAGCACTCGTCACCTACTGTCCCCCTCAGTCCTTCCAGCCGCTGGGAAGGGGTCTATGGCTGCAAATAGTTGACTACTCGCTGTCATCATTCTCCACCGTTTGACACATGAAAATTCCAGGATGACTGTGGAAAGATCCACTCTTTACCCATTACTTAACTGACACTACGGACGAGCTTCAGTGGAGGCATTGCATATCGATGCAACGTCTAGAAAAGTACAGACAATTCAACCCTCAGGGCATGTGCACCACTATTCTAAGCAGTTTGTTTTCGATACAAACAATGCCCTATTCTGATTTTACAAAATAAACAGAACCCTTCACTTTAAGCAGAAACGTGTCACTTTTTAAAACTGTTCACAAAAAATACTAAGTATTTTTTTTCCTGCTAAACTGCCTATAATGCACACACTTGCAGAGTTTGTTAAGTGTGGATAGAGCTTTATATATAAAATCCTATTTCGACGAGCACATACATCCATTATTAGACGTCCTTCGATTGCTCGACCTTGCCATAGGTGACCCCGGCAGCTGGGACAATTAATTCCGCGGTTTTTTTATGTAGTCACACAGTGTCGTAATCTGTTACCAGGAAAATGGCAGCAGTAAATTACAACCCTGGCTTACTTTGTCAAGACACACAGTGGGAGCATAAACATTCTCCCTAAAATGAAAACAACATTCTGGAGTGGAATCTCTGCTGATTCTAAGGTACAAGCAGGGTAACTGCTGCAGCAGACACATTCTGCCGAACCATCTCTAAAACGGGCAGGTCAGCAAGGCTCGGCGCGTTCATTCACACGGAAGGTGCCGAATAAATCCAGCTCTTGTTTACAGATGAGAATATTTTTTAAAAAGGATTAGGCGTTTTACCTTGAAATGCTGCAAGTGTGTTTCCCATTTAAGAAAAGTGCGATATCCGTCCCCCTGGACCGCGCCGCTTGCCTCGTACACTCTATTTACAGACTGTGTAAGACACGAGCCCTAATGCAAAGTGAAATCCATCACGCCAAACTGCTGCAGCAGCATTGCAAGTCTAACATCACCGAGGGAGCCCTCGTCCTGATTACAGCACTGATAAGGAGAGAAAAAACAGAGTACTGCAATCCAAGAAGCCTTGTGGGAGCATAACACAAACCAACACGTAATATCTCATATCAATCAAAGCGCCCGCTGCTATCGGAAAATCGACACATCTCGGAGAGCAAAAACACCGCTCTCGAAAGGCTGCTGTAAGTCAATGAATGCACTGGAATGTTTAATACCGCTCGGTGGAGGTGAAACCAAGAGCAAACGCAGCTACTCAGCCCGGACACTGGCCGACTGTCTTTCAATGAAGGGTACGGGTTTGTAGGTCACATACTCGCCGAATGGATTTGGTCTCCTTACAAGTAAAACAAGCGCGCGCGAAAGTAAAAAGGAGAGGCAGCAGGGGGAGGGGAGGGGGCCTCCGCCTGTTTCCCTTGCGGGAGCGAGCAGGAACCATCTGTTAATTACTAACAGATGGTTTCAAAGCTCGCTCCCGCAAGGGAATCGCCAAACGTGCACGCGTTGGCATTGAAAGCAATGCAAAGCGTGCACGTTTTTGTTAGAAAAAGGGAATCGATTGCTAAAGGTCTCCTATGCAGCGCATGCGCGCTGCGTAGGCGAGACCTAAAAAACATAGAAAGCTCCAGGAATGTCACACAGTGCTCAGGGACATATGCTCACTGTCCACCTGTTACCCTCTCCGAACGAGAAAACAGTTTGCCTGAAGATATAGGAGTGGCTCGGAGGCACTAATTCTTAGTGATTCTGATGTGGTATCTGCTTCTGTTGAGGGACTGGAAAAAACAGGGGGCTAAACCCGAACTGCCTCAATAACACGGAGGCGTATATTTACAAGGGGATGGTGCCATCAGAACATCACTTTTAGCGACATTCTGGTGGCGCTATGCCCTTATCTATATTTACAACGCAGCGTTAAGTTAAGCCACTTTTTTGGCTTAACGCCACCTTTACGTACGGCCCAGAGTGAATGTAAAAGTGAACACAATTACTATAAAGTTTTGCGTGTGCCTAAAGCGTGGTGCCCCTCCTTTTGTCTCCCTAGACACTGATATTACCCTGATTAGACTGGCTCACAAAATAACAGCCATACAGCTTCTCTCTGACTCCTGTATAGCTGCAGTCCTCAGCAAAGACAGTCATCTGATTGTCCTCCTCTATGGGTGCCTACCTAGGACAACTGACGAAGAGGAAGACTATGGCCTGGCGGGTGTGCTGGCTCTGCATGCTTCTGTGAGCCTTCAAAGAATGCACATTGATGTTGACTGAGTCCTCCACAGTCTGACCCTAGGTTGGCAGTGATGCCGTGCCACCTATGTCACGGCACTGCGCTTTAACAACAGGGCTCATTTACGGGTCCAAAACTAGGGTCACTCTTCTAGAGAATGTTAACAGAAACATACTCATGGCACCTATGCCCTGTGTAATAATTTTGCAATTACCTTTGCAAACTTACAAAATGAAAACAGGTTGAAAAGTCGCACACAATCGTGAATGGAAGGGACACCAAGAGAGTGCCATCAATCTATAGTGCAGTCTTGGAGAGGCCTCCGGGCCGTAATCATCAACAGTGCATTAGGTGCAGCAGCACCAAAGCTCAGGGGGTTGAGGCTCCCATGCAGCACAGCAGTAGCTGTCTTTTACTCCCAAAAAAGCATTGTCATCTTAAATATATTGATGCAAGATATATTTTGGGGGTCCATGTTCGGAACAACCTTGAGTTTTGTTATTGATTTACTTGTAATTCAAGCCTGTATAGTGCAACAAACAGCGATTTTTAGTTACACTTTCAGAAACAGGGTCACACAAAAGCAATTGAAATATGTCTTGCCCCAGGGTAAAAATATATAAGGATACAAGATTAGAGAGAGTGACAGTGTCAGGCGTGTAGGTAGAAAAGAGGAAGAGGAGGAGAGATTGAGATAGAAAAATGGACAAAGGTGAAATAGAGAGAAAATTCACTTTCCTAATTAACCGTGGGTGCCCTGGGCAATTTTCCACTCTACCCATGCCTTAAAACATCTCCAAAACATGGTTTGGGGCCCTATTTTTCATGCATGCATTAGGACCCATGTCAGCCTTTCTACGCCATTGGCCTTCTCCCACTCCCCATCTACACAACTACTTTTGCTCACTCTTACATCAGAAAAGTTTAATTCCATCCTAAACTGTTTTGCCTGTTCTCACACATGCATAAATATGTACTCCTGTGATGTAAGCATTTTTTTAAACTCTTTACCTGAAGCTTTAGTTTGAGAATTCCGTTTTTCCATTTGAAGGTTGCAGATCATGGCCTCGAGTGTCTTTAACCCCGTTTCTGCATTTCTTAACTGTACAAGGAGAGGCTGTGATTTTCTCTTCAGCCTGTCAGGCCTCTAAATAATATGTTTGTGCTGGCGCATGTGTTTGCATTGTTATCACTCAGACTCAGCAGATTTAACGCCTAAAATGTCTCTGTGTATTTTACTTGTCTCAGTGAACTGAGAGTGATGAACGAGGATGCCAAAAGACTCATAAAAATATCTGGACACAGTGGATGTCTTTTGACATGATTGGGTCTTAAACAGGCTTCATTGGCAACAGATGCTATACTTGAACCCTGTTTGTGCAAGTAGGAACAGCAACATTCTCCCGAATTCTTTTCTTTGCTTACTTTACCATTTTCAATATTCACCTTTTGCCTGGTGGTAGAAATATATTGGCAGTGGTCCTTTAGATTTGTGGATGTTATGATGTTGTGCTATGTTGTAGGTGATTTCATCGATTGTTTGTAAAGAGGGATGCCATTCACAATTTCAGAGAAACGAATTCCTATAATATATTTCTTCACTCGTGCTTTATGCATGTTTATTTTTTAAGGTTTAAATGCTATTTATCTTGAAAATGAGTTCTCTCTGTTGGTTTTTGCATCAATGTTTACATAGATAATCTATACGTCCATCCGTCTGTCCCTCCATCTATCCATCCATCTCTCTCTCTCTCTCTCTCTCTCTCTCTCTCTCTGTCTATCTATGTAAAACCCCAAAGATTAAAGTAACGTTATAGTTAGGCGAATAAGTCAGTGACAACATTAGCATTTTGAACTAAAAGAAACACCAGTTACAGTTCGCATAGCTACCTAAACGTGCGCACCGCCATGCACTGCTTATGACCTAACATATGACATCCCTCATGATATGTTCTATGACATCATTTATGACATCTCAAATTACATCGTTGATGACATCACTGATGACATCATCGAAGCTTCCTTTGTACACATTACACTATAAACTGGTATGGCATTGGAAGCCTGAAATTAAGTGTAAAATAGCTCAGAATAATATGAAGCATCATTAATGCCACCACCGATACAACTCCCTTTGGTGTAGCAAGCATGTGTTATGTGCAACATTGACCCTATTCCATACACTTCACGGGTACCCTAGTTCACATGAAGAATAAACAACAGATATATGGGAAACCCTTATTGCACAGGCTGTTCAATATGTATACAACTGTTCAGAGAAAGCTAGTTTCCTCAAGATACTCAATGTCGGTTCCAAAATTAGTGCCCTACTACGGACCACTTTAATGTGTATCAAACCCCTCACAATCACTGAACTTACATTGAGAAATGAAGTTGATATGAGCAAAAAATTGGGTACTGTAAACCGTGTTTACTCTATGGAGAGAGTTTACTCTATACCACTGTCATGAAAAATACACCACAGAGTAGTAAAAAGTATCTACTAAGAATAGTTTACACTTCATGTAACACTTGTCAAAAAAGATACTATTGACTTAAAATAACCAAGGTCTGAAGGTGCTAAAGATCATACTACCTACAGCCTTCATACTGTGTTGAGAAGTTTAAAGATAGCCCATCTTCTAAAGCAAAACAAGTACATGTGTATGGGTGAGTATGTTATGTAGAATTTGTCATGGTGACATGATTCTAATAACTCAGGGCTGCTTACAATACTTAGTATCTACTACGCAGAATCTTTGTCCGGTTGGAAACTTTTTCTGCAGAACCCAAAAACTTTTTTGGAGCATACTGGACACAAGTTGTCAACTGTCATCTGCACACAGAGTCACTCTTCAAGACAAAGATTTATAACATGTTCAATACCTCTACCCGCCTATGATGCCTTATGAGCACATTTTATAAAAGCTCACACCTATTGGCTGGACACAGGCTGTGCAAAATTATGTAGAAACGTAATATGGTAGTTACCCACCACTATGTAAACTATAAACAAAATAACACACTCATTGGCTGACGTCATCAGTGATTTCATCAATGATGTCCTTTGAGATGGCATCAGTGATGTCATAAGTGATGTCACGGAACATGTCATGTGATGTAATATGTGAGGTCATAAGCAGTGCATGGCAGGGGCGCAAGTTATAGTTAGCTCTGCTAACTAAAGCTGGTGAATATCTGTGTTTTTTTAGTTCAAAACATTAATGTTGTCACATAATAATTCACCTAACTATAATGTTACTTTAACCGTTGCTTTTTTCAGTGAATTTCTGAGTTTTTATTTTTAAACAAACAGATATTCTCACACCTAACTATAACTTTACTTTAACCTTTGTTTTTTTCAGTGAATTTCTAAGTTTTTTTTTAACATAATGTAATATTTAATTACAATACATAAAGCCAACCCCTGCCACACGCGGCCTTGAGCCATGAAATGCGGCGGTTGGCCATAGGGCCTGGCCTGGGGCCAGACCCTGCAGCAAACCCCCCACAGGCAGCCAATCCCATGCTGCGCACGACCAAAGGCCATGAACATTACTACGGGGCCTGTGGCCAGCCCACCTGGAGGCAGCTGACCCCTCTGCAGGTAGCCAACCTCACACTGCGCATGGCTTTTCATCACACATGCAGAAAGCCACCCAAAGGCAGCCAATCTCACGTCGCAAATGGCCTTTGCTCCTGCATGGTATGGGGTTATCTGCATGGTCCATGTTGCAGCCAGGCCCTGCTTGCAACTCCCCGGGTCAGCCAACCCCACGCTATGCACAGCCTTTGACTATATGCAGCGGAGGCTGATCAAATAGCTTGGCCTGCTGCCAGGCCCTGAGCCAAACCCCCTGCAGGCGGCCAACTCCACACGGTGCAAAGCCTTTGCCATGCTTATCATAGGGTTGGCCTTCGGGCCCCCATTCCCAGGGCCATATATAATGCAAAAGGGGAGAGGGGCTGGTGACCCTCCTCCCAGAGCCTTTTTAGCCCCTGTGGATCCTATCCCCAGGATCCATACCAATAAGAATGGGGAGGGTGCTGTGTGATCCCCCTCCCGAATCCTTATTAGGCCATCGGACCCCATCACCCAGGGCTGAGTTTTTTTTTTTAATGTGAGGGACACATGTCCCTCCTCCCAGAGCCTTATTAGGCCCTGGGGACCCCATACCCCATACCCCAGGAACACTAATTAAGTTAAAGGGAGAGGAGGGCCTCATGGCCCACCTCCCCAAGACATTTACAGCCCTAGGGACCTTTATTCCTTTGGGCCCAAAGTATATTTTAAGGGGAGGGGGCCATGTGCCCCCCCGAGCCTTTAAAAGGCCCTGGGGACCCCATGCCCCAGGGCCACTACTTAATTGAAAGGGGAGGGGTCCGTGCCCCCCCCCTCCCTGAGCCATTTTCTTTCCCAAGGACCCCATCCCCGGGGCTCAATTCACTGTTTAAAGGTAGATGCCCTGGTGCCCAACAGGACACCCACCATCCACAATGTTGGGAGCAGTAGGGGAGCTGCAAGGCCCCCGCAGCCCCAGCTACCTCCCCCATGCTGCTGGAGCCAACATTGTTCCCACCCACGCAGGAAGCAGCTACTTATGCTGCTCCCTCCAGGCAGGAGCAATCTCTTGATCTGTTTCCCTGCTCGCACTGATGCTGGGCAGGGAAACAGATCAACAGTCTGCTCCCAGCCAACTGGAGCATTTTCAAAGATCCCCTTGGCTGGGAGCAGACTTTGTGTTTGCTCCCGCTTGACAGGAGTTCTGGAAATGCTCCCGCCAAACACAAGTTTACCTGCCCATGCCAGTGTGGACAAGGAAACTGCTGTGTCCGGGGGTGGGCTCCCTGGGACACAGCATGTGAGCCGGCCCGTGCAATGGGGTTCCCTGGGTCAATGAAGGTTCAGTGAGGAGGGTGAGCAGCCCACCTCACTTTAAAAATTTTTAGAGGCCCCATTGATGGGGTCCTCAGGGCCTTTAGAGGCTCGTGGAGGGGGCTGCATGGCCCCCTCCCCTTTTTGGATCATTTTGACCCTGGGGGTGGGCTCCCTGGACCTATAATGGCTCAGAGAGGGGGGCCCGCACCCCCTACCCATATTTGAGGAAACTGGTTTTGGGGAATGGTGTCCCCAGGGCCCTACTGATCGCCCCTCCCCATATATATGATTTTAAATGGCGTCCGCCATTTTATTTTATTTGCTGGGATCCTGTGGGACATCGGTGGGATCACGGCAAAATTTGATGTTATTTTTTTCTTTTGGCCCCGGGTGGGGTGGGGGAGGGAGTTCCTCTGGGTCCCCTCCATGCGGCCTAGGGGGCCAGGGTATTCCTACCATGATCTCTTATATCTTTTATTTTTTATTTTTACTTTAGTACAGGGGACTAAGTCCCTGAGTCCTGTAATGGCTGTCAGCAACATTTTTCTCTGTTGCTGCCAGCCAATCAAAGCGCTCACTCCTGCTGGAGTCTCACTCCCACAGGAGTAAATTGGTCCAAGGGTAGAAAAGCTCGCTGGGACAATCAAAACGCTCTATTTTTAAATTGGCGCTCTGCAAGACTCTTGATAGTCTCTCGCTGACCCAATAGTCCATATATACAAATATTTTAATCCTTAACTTCTCAAAGATTACTGAGCAGATTTACATCAGCACAAAAAGCACAATCTGCGGACCAAGACCTAGCTTCCTGCTAAATTTGGTGTCATTCCGTTCAGCAGTTTTTGCTGTAGCCCTTCTCAAAGAAGTCACTGGAAAATGCAGGGGGATTTTCTATTTTGGGCCACCGCTTGACGGATCACCCTGAAAATTTCCATGCACAAACTAGTCAAAAAGTAGCAGCTTTTTAGGATGTTTCATGGAGTTTCGTTAAATGGGACCAAAGTTATTAGCAACACACAAAACTCTTTTCCTATGGAACAGCTGACCTAACTATAAATACCCAGTGGCCACCGCCATTGAAACACTGGATTTTATATATATACATATATATATATATATATATATATATATATATATATACATATATATACATATACATATACATATACATATACATATACAGTGGCGGTGGCCACTGGGTAGCTATGGTTAGGTCAGCTGTTCCATAGAAAAAGTGTTTTGTGTGTTGCTAATAACTTTATATATGTATATAAAATTACCTACTGGCGGTCGCCAGTAGGTAGTTATAGTTAGAACCAAAGTTTCCATAGAAAAAGCGTTTTTTATTTTGCCAATAACTTTGGCCCCGCTTGACGAATCTCCCAAACATTTTCACAAAACTTCCCCTTTTTGGTTCAGCTGCTGTGTTGAAAGTTTCGTGGTGATCCGACAAGCGGGGGCTGAGAAAAAAGGGGGGTCCCAAAATGCGTTTTCCCCATGTTAAGTCTATGGGGATTTTTTATTTTTTGAACACAACTACAGCCCGAACTGGTGAACGGAATTACACCAAATTTGGCAGAAAGCTAGATTTTGGTCCAGAAAGTGTGCTTTTTGGGATTTGGTGTAAATTAAAGGGCTAATTAAAACAATATTGTGGGGGTTCCTGCTCCGGGGACCGCCACCTCCCCGGGGCTAATTTTTATAGTATGCAGGGGCCTCATGGACCCCCCACCCCAGGGACCGCCACCTCCCCGGGGAACATCTATTATATACTTTTTTGAAAGACAATCCGGGGGAGGCCCTACGGCCTCCCCTGTGCCCCATGGACTGCCACCTCCCCGGAGCTAAAATAAATAAGAATCCGTTGCGGACCCCCGGGGACCACCACCTTCCCGGGGCTTACTTCACAAAGGAGGGGGGCCCACGACCCCCCACCAGGAGCCCTATATGGCCCTGGGAACCGCCACCCACCAGGGCTGGCTCCAGAAATGTGCCTGGGTGGCCAACCCTGGGACATTGCAGTTTCCACAACTACCCCTTCTGTTACCTCCAGTAAGTCCCACACAGCGGGATTGCTAAGAGGTCTTCGGAGGCCACGCCCCCTATCTCCACCACTTTGCAAATGCACCTCTTGGCACACTACTGGTTGGGGGATGATGTCCACTTTACCCCTGAGAGACCTTAGGGGCCAAGAAGCCCTCCAGGTACCTCCTCATTGTCCTACACAGCGAGATTCCTGAAAGCTGGTCAGAGACTGAGCCCCCTTTGTCCACCACGCTGCAAACATGACTACTACTTAAAAAAACATAGAAATTCACTGAAAAACCAAAGGTTACAGGGACATTATAGTTAGGAATTATCATTTAAAAAACCTTCAAAATTCACTGAAAAAAACAAAGGTTACAGGGACGTTATAGTTCGGAAATAGAATAAAAAAACCTTAGAAATTCATTGAAAAAACTAAAGGTTACAGGGACTTTATAGTTAGGCTCAAATTTCACTCGTACAAAACCAGTGAAAATCAGCAGGTTTAGTTAGCTGAACTAACTATAACTCGCGCCCCACAATGCACTGCTTATGACCTCACATATTACATCACTCATGACATGGTCAGTGACATCACTGATGACACAACTCATGATATTTCAAATGACATCACTGATTACATCACTAATGACATCATCCACAGAATCACTGATGCACCCACTCACACCCCATAGAACTGTTCATACAGCTACTCCCACACAACCATTCACTGACCATGTCATGTGTGATGTAAAATGTGAGGTCATAAGCAGTGCATTTCGGAGGACGTGAGTTATAGTTAGCTCGGCTAACTATAACTGCTGAATTTCACTGGTTTTGTATGAGTAAAACCTGAACCTAACTATAATGTCCCTTTAACCTTTGTTTTTTTAATGAATATATATATATATATATATATATATATACACACATATATATATATGTGAGAGAGCTAGTGAGAAAGCGGTGTATGTGTTACCATATAAAAATGATTTAATTTGAAAACCATTAATGAGAAATGATGCAATTTTAGTAGTTGTAGTAAAATGCGAAATTTTTAAAAACATTTTTAAACTTTATTTCTCAATTGGGTTTTGATATGGGTACACTTCTCTTTCCGCTTTTTAACTTACATCGGTTGCCGATTTACTGTGCTTTCTAATTCATGAAAATAAGAAAATTTGGTAGTTTAGTTTGATCTGCTTTTTAATTTTAATGTAATTTTCAGTTTGTGTTGCCTTAAAATTGTCGTTCATTTAATAATTTAAAAAACATTTCAATTTATGATGTCTCTCCTTGAAACTGGTATTATATGTGTGTGTTCTCAGTTTTCATTTTTCTATTAAGTTATAAACTTTAGGTATGCTTTGCTAAACTACACTATTTATGTGGTGATATGCCATGTCACCTGTGTCTGTGGCGTGTTATGTATTATGTGATGTCTTGCCATGCCATGTTATACTATACTATGTCATGTAATTTAATGCTGTATTGACTAGCCTTATACCATGCCACCCATGCTAGCAGCATCTTATCTTAATGCTTCAGGCACTGACATCTTTGTCATTCACTAGGGCCATCATTGTATCGTAACATGACAAAGTGTGCCTAATGCTAAAGCGTGCCTTAAAAGAGCATCATTACCTGTAACACTATGGGCCCGATTCCGATCTCGCTCGGAAAGCCCTACGGCCGACTTGGTCCTGTAGAGCTTTCCGAACAACTCGTGCTCCTGGGCTCCGAGCGCCCGAGTGCGATGCAAGTATGCGCTGACGGACTCTGGTCGCTCGGAGCCCCATTGAAGTCAATGGGAGCCTGTTGTACGTTGCGTACATAGGCTTCCATTGAGATAAAAGTATGTCGCGGAAAAGGGCGCCCCCTGTCGTGGGGACGCGTTGGTGCCCCCCGCACCATACATGCATGTGTAGGGGGACCCTTGGGTCCCCCCTGTGATGAGTTGTAGGGGTACGGGTGAAGGGGAGCCCGCTACGGCCCCCCCAAGTCCACTTCCCGAAGCTTTTTCGAGTCGGAGGCTCCGAGTCGATCCGGCTTTTCGACGCGCGCATCGTACTTGGTCGCTCGGAAATCGGACCCATTGCGCTGCACGAGTCGGCCATGTTGTAGTCGTCCGGAGGGCTTCGCTGACAGGTATGAGTCGCTCAGAGCGCGAGGCGATATTCACATCGCACTCGCTCATACGGCGGGACAAGTCGGTCGGAAATCGCACTTGTGACTTGGACTCACTCCTGACGGATGCCATCAGGAGCCCTTCCGAGCGAGATCGGAATTGGGCCCTATGTATTAATCAAACGTGAGGACAACCTTGCTAATTTGGTTTCACTGCAGATTATTGTAAATTGTATTTTCTAGGAACTATTTGCGGCGGCTTCGGAGGAGGTGACTGGGCCCCTCAATTCTGTTCACCAGTGGGTGGACATGAGCAACGTCACTGTACAGCTGAATTCCACTCATACAGTAAGACCTTATCTTTCCTTATAGCACTGATATCGAACCCTCCTGTGTACGTGTGTATTTGGCTGTCTTATATGCAACCTGAGTTTGAGTTATGGTAAACAATGAACCGTTTTCAACCTTAGAGATCAACAAGCTTGCAGGTATGTATACAACCGAAATATTAAGCATCTGCATTTCAGTTTATTGGTTAACATTTTCAGTTCTGTCCGTACAAAAAACAGCAATGATACAAAACGAGAAGCTAATTTATATTGAGTCAGATTTTTCTTTCACTTTCTGTTTATATAAATGCTTTTTTCTACTTTCTTTAAAAGTCCCGGTTTCAGCCTTAAACAAAAGGGAGTAAATGTGTATTTTCAAGATTGCATGTCACTGACTCGTGCACTTCCAGGGAAGATAATATTTTGATTATTCACATAATTTCAACTAATCTGCTAATTCCCTATCTCATCCTGAGAAACTGCATCTCCTCCATTTGTCCTCCAACTGCATATATCGTGCAGAGTCTGACGAGAAGAGGAACTACGGGCCAGGGGCCTCATGTATCAAAGGGGTTTGCCCAATCTGTGTCTATGGGAATATGTGTTAGTATATATGGTCCATTATGAACAAAGCCATTTGGCAATCGCAAACCCTGCCGTTCTCAAAATCACAGGCTTTCCAACTACAAAAAAAGGCTTTTTTTTAACTTATTTAACCTATTTTGCAAGACGGGAAAGCCTTTCCGACTCATAAAATGAGTTGCAATCCTTTCCGAATCTCAATTAGCAGGGGATGTGAAGGGATGTCCCCTCTTAACTGTGAGTTGTACCCATATGTATCAATCATTTGCCACCTATTTTGCAGTTTCTGCAGCCTTGAGGGGGAGCAGGCAGTGGTCCAGGAAGTGCTTTCCCAAAAAGGATTTTTTATTTTCAAAAGCAACACTGGTTCATTTAAAGAAAACATGCTGCTTTGAAAAAAAGTTTTCCACTTGGGAATGTGAATTTAAGGATGGCGGTCTGCTGTTCTGTGTAGGCCACTATGCAGTGGCAGTTGGCTTGTACACAGGGTGGTGGAAGGTAGATAGGGGGGCACAAAAAAAAGAATTACCACTTACCTTCATGCAGCGCAACATCCTCCTCCAGGAAACTGTACTACCCAATCCTGGCGCTGCTTTCACAGCATGAAAGAAACCAGGATTGGATAGAGCAGGCTCTCCCAGCGCTCCTAGGAGCACTGGAGGCCTGTGCTTTCTCTAACCCAGCTGTCTAAGACAGCTAGGTTAGAGAACTTTAAAATGCGCATGTCTGGTTGGCCGTCCTAAGACGGCTGGCCAAAGAGACATGCACATTTTAAAGCTCATAGCTCCCTGCTGCTGCCACTCTGCAGGGCTAGCCATGCCCTGTCCTGACACTTAGTTCAGGATGGGTTGCTGAAAAATAAAATGATAATTTATAAACTTTATTACCGTTTTATTTTTCAGCTCTGGGGCTTGTGGGACGATGCTCCTCCGCTCAAATGGAGGAGACACCCCTGTCACTATGCCTGTGTTAGTTGCTAATCAGCAACCTGCCTAATTAATATTCATTATGCAGGTTGTTCTGCAACTCCAATCAACTTGCAATTTTGCAATGCAACCTATTAGTGCTTATTTTAAATAGGTTACACTGCAAAATTAAAGACTTGTTGCATAAAGTTGGTGCACAATTTGTGGCCTTTTTTTGCGATTAGACTTTGGCTCAAAGTATCATTCACATCGCTAAATCAATTTACAATTGCCCTTATTCTTTCAGTGTAAATATTTTTGAGCATGCTCAATATAAACATAAAGGGCCATATGTATCAAAATGTACATTTGCGATTCTCAAATAGCGATATTTTGCGAATCGCTATTTGAGAATCGCAAAACGCTATGTATGTAGGATTTGCAAATAATTTTGCGAATCCTACATATTCCTTAATTGCAAATCGCAATTAAGGAATACCTCCCCATTCATTCCTATGGGCCTAGAGGCCCATAGGAATGAATGGGAAGACATTCTCAATTTGCGATTAGCAATTAGAGAATCGCAAATTGAGAATGTAATTTCAAGGTTGCAAGGGTGTCAAAAGGACACCCTGTTGCACCCCTGAAATAAGCATGGGTGCACATGTGGGGCACATACATGCCCTAAGGGCATGTATGTGCGCCACATTGCACTTTGAAAAATGCAAAAATGTGCATTTTTCAAAGACATCGCAAATTACCACCAACTTGAAGTTGGTAGTAATTTGCGATTCCTTAAGGTCAAATTGCACTTTTTTTGTGCTTTTTACATTGCATTTAAGGAATCGCAATTTGCGATTCCTTAAATGCAATCGCAAAATAGGGAATCGCAAATTTTGCGATTCCTTATTTTGCGAGGCAGTTTTTCATTCATACATACCACTAAGCCCAATTGCGATCGCAAACGCCAAAATTCTGCGAATTTCGGCATTTGCGATCGCAATTTGGAATGATACATATGGCCCAAAGTCTATCAAATAGCACAGCTGCCATTCTGAGAGATATATATTACTTTTTTCAACACCCAGTCCAAATTTGTTAACTATTGATAACAGAAACTTATTGTAAAGTTTCAGGATCTGATGAACTTTTAAGGTATAGGTTGAACTTGCATAACTAGGTTGTTTCAATTCACTGAACGTTCTTTGGCTCTCTGCACCAACAAGTTGAATTTGGAAAGTGCTGTTGAATTGTGTTTTGTCAACTCGAAATGAGTCGAAATGCAGATCGTGCTCCCACACTTTCATTCCGCTCACATATAAATACATTGATTTTAGTAGGATTTATCTAGAAGTAGGAGATTCATTAGAGACTAATGGTATGTGTAGCATATTTCTCCTAATAATTTCCAAGAAAATAAGCTAGTTCATGCAAATAGTTTTTTTTGTATTTGAAAATTCATAATAGCTATTCGCAAAAGCTGATTTTGCACCCATAAAAGGATTAAAAACTTGTTCCCGGCCTCTTCCGATCTAGAAAAAGGTCAGAGATTTACTTCTCTCAAGGTAAGGAGTAAATTGTTTTCCAGGGTGAGGGGAAAAAGATACACACTACAAAGCAAGTAGGGCTGAAATTTTAAAAATATTTCCCCGTAGAGGACAAAAAATAAAAGAAGATACAAAGTGCATTTGCACACCTGCTCCTGATTTTCTGATGCAAAATGAACGTGTGCATACAATTACATCTGTAAATGCCATTCAGAAAGAGCCCGATTCACGTATAGAGTTGCAAATCTGCTTCCTTGCATCGACCACGTGACACAGATGTAGAGTTTTGCTTTAGTGGAATTCCCAAACCATTCCATGAGTACACCAGAAAATGTGCAACGTTGAAGGTTTCCAGGTGTACTTCTGGAACCCATTATGATTTCCCTCAAGCCCTAAATCTGCACCCTTGCGAGGGTATAACCCCGCGGGTGTAGATTTATTTTTGTAAATCGATTCCATTGATTCTAGAAGGATTTTCTAACATGGGGATCGATATGAGGGTAGTATTTTATGAGCCAATGACCCAAGAACTCAGTGAGAATGATTAGCAGACACATTTGGGAAAGCATGAAATATTTTTAGCAATTTTTCCACAGGAGAAGAGCAGCACTGACCTCATTGTATCATTTGCCCAGATGTGATCAAATGTCTCCCTTTCCTTCCTCTTTTTACATCCTTTCCCCATCTTAATTCTCTCTTACACTGTCTCTTCTTTCTCCTGGCTCATGCTCTCTTTTCCTGCGTTTTTTCCTGTCTCTTCTGCCACGTTTACCAACAACAAGTAGACCTAACACCTCTCCTGCTAGACAGACAACCTAAGACAAAGAGCGTTATGCTTCAAAAAGATGGTGAACATTCCCGTCACTAAGGGCCTCTTTATGAGTTTGGCAGTGCGGAAGCGGGACCGCCCAGCTCCCTCACCGCCAAACCCATGTACAACCCGCCTGCCAGATTAGGAGTTTTCTCCTGTCTGGCGGGCAGTTCTTTGGTGTTCCCAGGACGGTGCCTATAAAATAGGCTCAGCAATGGGAACGTCAAAGGCAGTACCTGCACGGCATGGACTGCTACAGTTGTGCCCCCTGTGTGCATCCACATAGCGTGAGGCACAAAGTAGGGTCCCCTTTGCTTCCGAACCGCCACATTTTTCATGGCAGTCGCACCACCATGAAAAGTGTGGTGATGAGAAAACTCGTAATATGCTTGGGGGGCCGCAGCAGCCCCGCCAGGCATATTGCGGCTTCACTAAAGCCACGCGACCGCCAGGGATCTTTGATCCCTGGCAGTTAAAGTGGTCCTAGGGCGGCCGCCCTGGTCATAATGGGGCGGTCGGAGGACTGCCACCACTGCGCCCCCACGAGTCTGGCGGTCCGTGGACTTCTAGACTAGTAATAAAGCCCTAAGTCTGGTGTACATGGCTCCAAACAGCACACAAGCTGCAATCAACTTAGAAAACACCCCTCCACTCCAATTCCCTTTCCATGTATTATTTCCTCATATTTATTAACCCACGGCCCTCTACAGTTCCTTTGCTCAGTGAAAGGACGTGGGTAACACTATGAAGGTGGACCAAAATGGCAACCTCCTTTTTGTTGTTGTCAGGTTATGGCCTATCTCCATGACTGGGTAGTCTCCCTCCTTTTCCCCTTTCGAGCCTTCCACTGTTCAATGGTGCGAAGAAGACAAGGTGAAGGGTGGCAGAAAGAGACAGGAAAAAAAGGTACATGCAAGTGGGTGTTCAAAGTGTACGATGTTGGTTGTGGGGGTTCTATTGGAGTATTACATCCCATAACAATGGCATTGGGTGGCAATTCATTGCAGGGCAGTCACTAGCATTGTACGTGAGATTGTGAACTACACTTCTTCAAGCAGGACGATTTGAGAGGAAGCATAAGAGAGGAATCACAATGCCCCCACAATCCCCTCCCTTTCTACTTTCCAATCCCAAGTACTGAAAATCCACGCAAAAATAGAACCACACCCTCTGTAACTCTTCACTTCTGGAGTAAAGGACATGCATAGTTTAAATACTAAACAATGGCCTTGAGAGTCATGCCTCAGCAGAGCTTCTCATAGAGAAACTATTTGTTTATGTTCTACATATGTTGAATCTCCTAGTTACAGAACACTTCAGATCTGATAAAAATGGTAGGAAGCAGTCATATATTAGACAACCTAGACTAAGAAATACATTGCTTTGGAGAATGCTTTAGAGCCAGCAATTCAAAGAAAGACAAACCTTAATTTCTGCAGAGAATATTTTTCGAAGAATAGAGCTTCTGTGTATATAGTAATTCCAACAGAAATCTTGCTCTTATTCAAGATACAGGCCATTCTAAGTTTGAGAAAGCCACTTGGGGGACAGGATTGGAACAACACGTAAAGCCTTAGTTCACTTTAAATGAGCTTCTACAACAACCATTTTCATCTATTGATAGACACAGCAGAGCCTAAACGGGTATCTTAGGTACACACTGGCCTTCCATTTGGCATCTTGGTGAGTCAAAGTGTGTTAGGGGTACAGGAATTGACAATATAAATTAAAACTAAGACCAAGACAAGGGTAAATATAAAACATGTACAATCGTTTTTATAACTAGAAAACTCAAAAAGTGTACAAGTGAAAATAGGGGTAATTTGAAGAAAAGTTTATTGCATCCTAGAAATTGAATTAATCGAACAGGCACCTGATTACAAAGGGAAACCACAAGACACAGCAATTGTCTCAAATGCACAAGGCTAAACGCTAATTGAGGTCAATATTAGGTCCAGAAAGCAAATTTACCTCTGGATCATTATTAAGCAGATGGATTTTCTACATTAATACATCTCTTTTAATTCTAAAACACCACATTAGCTCAAAACATAATGGTTTGAATAAACAATAAGACCATACAAATACACCTGAAGAATGGCAAGGTTAGCATTGACTGGAGAAATAAGAGGTGGAGAGACAATGCTGGATGAACTAACTGTAATCTAACACTTAATTATGATCAATTGGATTTTATTATAATGATCAGCAGTTTTCTAATGAGATCTAACCTTCTCACATGTTCTGCCCCTAAAGTTAAGCCTCAACTATTGCATACCTATATATGTGCAAACAAATCACTTAACTGTCAAAGTCAGTGCCTAGATTTGGCCCCAACCAGAATCCCCCTGGTTGCTAAGTCCGAGAATGAAACAGAAAGCTTAGGATCCAACAAATTTGAAAGACTATCAATCTGGGTACACAGTGCAGGAAGGAATTAAGGAAGATATTGAAGGACTAAGAGTGGCCTTTGCTAAGTTGAAAATACCCTGAAATTCCACACCTGAACGTAGGATTTTAAACACACTGCATTCTTTGTTTGTATGTCACTTGCTTGCTCCTACTTATGGAAGAGTGTTGCTTTCATTGGCCTCAGCACTCGGAAAAAAGCATAAGTAAAACACTGAGGGCCTGATTACATTGAAGGTCTACTGTTCAAACCGTATGATTAAAACGCAACTGCCTATAGGGTGCTCGCAAACATCCATTTTCCAATGGAAGCTTGTGCGCCGGGTGGAAAAGGCCCGCAGCACAAGCTTCCATTGAAAAACGGATGTTTGTGAACATCCCTGCACCATGTGGCAGGCACCATGCGGTGCCTGCCACACTGTGCAGGAATGCTTAGGGGACACCATAGGTGCCTCCCAGGCCCCATTGCGTGGGCCAGGGGGGAAGAGGGCCCTGCTAGGGGCCCCCAATGTCACTTTCCGACAGCCTTTCCATGTCAGAAAGGCTGACATGGAATGGCTGTCAGAAACCGACATCATAATTCCGACGTCGGAACCGCCATCATTAAGGGATTATGCTGTCTTTCCAATGCACCAACGGGCTCGTTGAGCCCGTCGGAACCCCCGTAGGTTTAACTCCGACCACCGTCATCCTAATACAGCAGTCAGAGTGTAAACCTACCATGTTGGGCGGAAAGCCTCTAACCACTGGTCAGAGGCTTTCCGCCCAACATCGTAATGAGGCCCTGAGTGTATGTCTCATGTTTACATCTTTAGGTAGAGGATTCCTAAATAGTTTGATATTTGGCATCGTTCAATTGAAAACAATGCAACATAGATTATATAGCAACATCAGAGACACAATCCAAGACATTCTAAAGCTTCCTTGAAGAGCTGTGGACCAGCAAAAGGCATAGTTCAGAACTTTTCATGTTTGCAAATGAACATTATGATGCTTGAACTGTATGTGACTAAAGTAAAAGGGCTTTGAAATATAATGAGATTCTAAATCCCAGAATGCAGCTGGGCCATACATATGGCACACTCCAAGAACTGGCTGCCTATTGCCTCACTTGTTTGAAATGCATTGTCCTTCCGTATAACATAAAAAGACTATACATTGGAATTTAGTATAAAATCCTTTTTATATATCATTTTTTCCACCATAAATTACCAGGCGAGATGGATATTATTTCATAAGATCCAGTAGGTTAGAGTAAAAGATACTTTGCAAATACAAGGTAGGACAAAATCAAATTAATTGCCTTTTATTACCATTTGTATTCAGGGTACCACATGCAAGCCTGCCCTGGGCTACAGCTTTGCTGCTGGAACCATTGATGGAGTTGGAGCTTTCAATTTCACACAGGGTAAGTTAAAAGAACAGCACCACGTGCAGAGCATGTTAAATACTATTAAAATGCTAACCTTGTGCTATCTACTTTAGAGAAGGGTTTGGGTTATGACAATCATACTGATGAAGCTATGGTTATTTCATGAAACAGGGTCTCTTGTTATAAGATAATAAAAGTTGTCAAAGAAGCATAAGTGGAGAATGGTGAAAGACTCCCTCTATTTATGCAACATGTCTAAAAAAGAAATCATTAAATGGTAAAGAGTTTAGAACAGACTTCCAGACAAATACATACGTTTTTACATACATGTATTCTCAAATGTGGAGAACAGTTACCTATGCTGCCCATATCACCCAACCCTAAGTTACACCACTAAAACATCAGCAAGCTTTAGACATTCCTGTTTCCACATGCGTTCAACGAATATCAGATGTTACAATCCAGGGCATTGCCCTTCATGCCTTTACCTGAGGGCATTACAACGTGATGACCTTTTCAACGCTTTGTAATACCACACAAGGCTTTACAACACATGCTTTTATCCCGCAATGCTGTTGTAAAGTCTGATATACTTTTATATAAGTTATGATCCCACCATGCTCTATTTATGACCTGACAGATTGCATCACTCATGACGTGTTCAATGATATAATTGATGTCATCACTGGTAACATCTCAAACAACATAATTGATAACAACATGGGCATGATAGGGCACAAGTTCTAGTTAGCTCAGTAAACTATAACTGGTGAATTTGTTTGACATTTTCATTTAACTTTAACATTACTTTCACCTTTTTTTTATTCAGTGAAACAAAATATATATAGCTATTCACTGAAAAACAACAAAGGTTAAAAGTGGAGTTATAAGTAGGTAAAGTACTAAGATTTTAACTTATGTTAAGAAACCTCAGAAATGCACTAAAAAAACAAAGGTTAAAGTGAAGTTATTAGAGGTTTTGTAATAATAAAAACTAACATTTAAAAGCAAACGGTGTCTTGTAACCATAGATTTAAGTCACTACACTTTAATTTCCTTCACCACACCTCTGTGATAACCCATAGTCAGCTGAACAGAATGGACCCTTCAAGAGCGGCAAGATGCATGCACTGCGGGGAGGCCACCTTTTTGCATCTGGCCTGGGCATGCAATGGAGTCCAAGGGTTCTGAAGGGAAGTGGTGCCTAGGACTAAGGGGGGGGGGGCTACTGGCATAGTGGTCCCCTTGACCCCACTGGCCTGCCTCTTGGGTGTAATGACAAGACCTAGGGGGCGCAAGAGTCCATATTGACTTGTTCAGCCCGCGCTGCTGTTGGCTAGGCTGCGAGTAGTCATTGGTTGGTTGGGGGCCAGCTTACCGCTGATATCCTTAAGTCTGAGAGATTTACTCGAATGAGGGGTGCCTCTCTCGCACTGATGAAGGGGCTGTGGAGGTGATTATGACATGGGAGCTCCTGCTTGACAAATGTATTGAATAAGGGGATTCTAGCTCAGATGGGGGGTGTGACTTCTGTGTAATGTTTGTAAAATTGTATAACAGATGTGGCAGCCAAGGGTGCTATAGGTGGTATTTCTGCTATGACCCAAGCATGATGACTTGGATCATGTAAAGTGTTAATCCCAATAACGCATTCTTCTGACACAAGTCTTTTGCCATGTACAAGACTCTTCATCATTAAGTAAGCATGCAATGTTGATTTGGGGGCTCTCCTAATTTGAACTTGGGAATTTTGCACTGCCTGTTTTGTTGCTCCTTATGTGAAAATCAATAAAACAAAATGTAAAATAAAAAATCATTTAAAAGCAAAAAACACTGAAATTCATCATTTATACATACCTAACCATAGCATAACTTGCACCCTACAGATTTGAGATACCATTAGTGATGTCATCAATGATGTGGTTTTACATATCATAAGTGATGTAATATGTGAGATCATAATTAGAGGATTGTGGGGGTACAAGTTACACCATACCTAAGTATACTTCAGCTGTGCGTGGCAGAATGTTGGTTGCAGAACCAGGTCTATGGCATGGCCTGTGCCCTAACCCCTGTCATTTGCCAACACCACGGATACTCAAACCAAATTTTTTTTCCAGTTCAGTGATACTTTTGTGGGACCACATGTAAGGCTGCGCTGGGTCTCGCGGGAGTGGCGTCTTGCAAAAAAAAAAAATTGCCCCGGAGGGTGTCCCTGCGGGTCCACCCTAAAGGGGTCAGGGGGTCAGACGGCTGTAACATTTCTGCTGATGTTGCGCCCTGTCAATCAATTTGCACAGCCACACCCAGATCACACTAAATTTTGAACCTTAATTTCTCCAAAACAGCTCATCGGATTTACACCATATGACAAAAACTTGGTGTAATTCTGTTCAGGTGTTTTTTCTGTATCACTGTCTAAAATTCCTAACGGAAATTGCATGAGAAGGACATGTTTTGGGACCACCTTTTGCTTAGACCCCGCTTGACCGATTATCCCAAAACTTTCCAGGAAGGAGATGAGGTGGATGAACTTTTTTTTGTAAACTTATGTGACGATTCATCAAATGGTGACAAAGTTAGTAGTGAAACAAGTTACAGCCCATCAATCAAATTGCTCGGCCATGTTCAGCTATCACAATTTTTTTAAACCTAATATCTCAAAAACCTTTGAACAATTTACACTCAATCAAAAAAGCCAGCTTCTGAGTAAAGATCCAGCTTTCTGGCAAATTTGGTGTTATTCTGTTTAGACGTTTTTTCGTATCGCTGTCCAAAATTCTTATGGGGAAACTGCAAGGGGGAAAATGCATTTTGGGACCCCTCATTAACTCGGACAGATCAGATTTTTTTGGGAAGTTTCGTGAGTATTTGTCAGATAGCGCCATAGAATTAGCAAAATAAAAACCACTCTTCTTATGGAAACTCTAAACAACGTAAAACTACACAGCGGTGCCTTTTAGTTTGGAACACGCTTCCATAGAAAAAGCATGTTTTGGCATCCTTAAAATTTTAGTGACGTTTGATGAATCTTCATGAAATAAAAAAACATAAGTCACCTCAGCTCTTTTCTGGAAAGCTTCGGGGTGATCCGTCAGGCAGAGAAAAAAGGGGATCCAAAAACAGGTTTTCCCCATTCAATTTTCCATAGAAAAATTAGACACAGCTACAGCCAAAACGGTTGACCACAATCACACCAAATTTGCCAGAAAGCAAGATCTTGGGCCAGAAAGCATGCTTTGATTTGGTGTAATTCCGTTCAGTAGTTTTTGAGAGATTAAGGTAAAAAAAATATAGATATTTCACGTTGTGGAGGATCTGCAAAGCCGACACATCTAGAGATAAGATCTGAGTAGCTGGCACCACATCAAAAAAAGCTTGATGGCAGTCAATTTAGGACTCTGGAACTCAGGCTCCTGTTCTGAAAAAGAGTTAAAAAAACAGGGGTACTCTAACCTTGGTGGGGAGGGGGCAGGGGTCCAAAATTGATTTTTTTTAATGCACAACAAAGGATCCACAGAAAAATTTAGAACTTCCTGGGGGGAAGCACAATTTATTTTACAGGGGAGGGAGCATGCGCCCCCCTCAGTGAGCCTCCTTGAGGCCCTATGGACCCATGCCCTGGGGCAGATATGTTAATAACAAGGGAAGGGGCATGTGACCCCCTCCCTGAGCATTTGTGGTACCCGGAGGACCCCATCCGGGGCCAGTTTTAAAATTGGGGCGGAGGACATGCAACCCCTGTTACCCTAACCTCCATAAGGCACTGGGGGTGTCATCCCCTGGGGCCTATTTATTTAATTGGGGAGAGTGGTGTGCGGCCCTCCTCGTTGATCCTCCTTGAAGCTCCGGGGCCCCATCCTCTAGTGCTGTTTAAACTTTATTGGATAGGGGCTGTGCGGCTCACATCCCTAAGCCATGCTATGACCACGGGGACCCCATTCCCCAGGATTGGCTCCATTGTGGTGTCCTATGGCCCCATCCCCTGGGACACCATCCTTTCCTTGCCCAGGAAAATGTGGGCAGGGAAGTCTCCTTTGCTCCCCCCCAGCATAAAGCTGCTCCTGCCAGGTGGGAGGACAAAGGTTTCTCCCTGCAGAGAATTGCTCCCACCTGGCGGGAGCAGGAAGAAATGGTTCTCCAGCTGGGTCGGGCAATGCCAGCTCCTGCTGTGCCTAGGATGGGTGATGGCAGGGGATCTGGCAGGGCTGTGTGGGGCTTGGGGTTCTTCCTGCAGCTCTCACGTAACAATTTTTTGCATTTACCCCAATCCTCAGAAAGATCCGAATGTATAGAATTTCCAAAGTCTAAGCATGTCAAAATGTCCCAGTGAGCTATGGAATCACCTTTAACACCTCTGTGACCTGCAGGTTACAAGTTTGAATTCTAGCATGGCCAACCAGCTTTTTATCCTTTTGAAGTCAAAACATTAAGTACCACTATATTGAGTCACAGTAACACCTCTTATTTACAGAGCTTATGAACTGGCATCAAAATTATAGTATAGAGCACAATATGCCTTTTATTAATATTATTGTTAAGAAAGTAATCATAATTATTGTTATTTAAAAGTGTGAGTTAATGAATCCATCTCCGGAGCCAAGTGGTTTGGATGAAGAACTCTGAACATCCATTTTAAAACCAATAAAATAGAAATCTAAGGCTCCAAACATTGGCTATGAAAAAATGGGAAACCCCATGATCAAAGTGAGTTTCTTTTCACGGTGGCCTACACTTCATCTAGACTCTGCTTGCACTATCATTAGCCTAACCAATCCTTTATCCACTTGCCCTCTGTAAAACTGTCAAATGTTAGACAGGAATTTAAAAGCTGTATTGTGCAACCACATTGCAACAAAACATCTACGTATCATCATTATACTCGAGATAAGGGTATTTGTATTGTGTTTTAATTAATTTTATATGTTTTAGATAATATATTAATTTTAGGTGGTAATACTGTTAGCAAATTTTGTATTTACTTTTAAAAATATAGTTTGCAATTACAAGTGCTTAAGTAATTTATTTTTAAATGTAATTAGCAATTTAAAGTTTAGCAGTAGGTTGATGGATTTGTAGGGGAGTAATGTGGGAAGGTAATTAAATTATACTTATTTGTAAATTTATTTTACTATGCTTATTTAATTATTTAATTGATTATTATGTTAATTGTTTAATTGTTACATTATATTTTTTAGTTTATTGTGTTATTTTTAATGTATATTTTGATGTTATTACTATTAATAGTATGTTATATTTTAGTATCAAGTTGTGTTTCGAGGGGAATATGGTGGAAGATAATCAAATTATAATTAATTTAAATGTATTGGTAATTTCTTTATTGTAAATGACTATTTCATTGCTTAATAATTATTTCAATACCTTTAATTGTTACAGAATAGATGTTATCTTTTTTAATGTATATTTGAAACTAAATATTAATAATAACATGTTATATTTTAGTACTGGGTTGGTGGGTTTGTAGAGGAATAGGGTGGAAAGTTAAGTAGATTAGAATTTATTTAAATATTATTTTTTAATGTTAATGATATATCTAATTGAATATTAATTATTGTCATAACCTATTTTTTATTTTTGTATTACTTTCTGAAGTCTTTTTCTTTATATGTACTTTAATATATTTATTATGTGGTATAGGCAGAGCCACTAGAATTCTGCGATTGTGCGGCCAGACTGATTTTTGCATATTTATTGATTTGCTGCATTTGCCACATAATGCTTAACAACTGCATAATCTGCAGATTTTAACAAAAAATGATTTTGTTTACAGCTCAACAGGTCCAAAGTTACTAAAAAATGCAGCTGCACATGTTGCAGTGCAGTGGAAGGACTTTTGCAAAGTTTGACGGTCACCTTTCTGTCACTTATTGCTATATTTGGGTATTAAACTGGTACTAATGCGGTGCACCCAATGCCCAGACAGTGTTAACAACTGTAAAAAGTACAAAAGAATGAAGTAATACTATCAACAAATGTGCTGCATAATTTGGCTTTTCTTGCCGCATAATTTACTCAACCCTACCCCATTGGCCCTTTCCTGCCACATAATTACAGTGGCCCTTGGTATAGGGTGGGAAGATGTTAAAGTTTTGATATTATTGTAAAGAATGTTTTTTGTAAGTGACTAATTAATAATTGATCATGCTTAATTTTACTGTTGTATTTTTTGTTAATTATTATGCAGTTTTTGAGTTATTAATTCTTTGATTTGTAAGTGATTTTGAGATTTTGTTCATGGATTGACTTCTCTGAAGTCCCACGCTTTTCCTACTCTTGCTTAGACTGGATTGTGAATAGTAAATCCAACCCCTCTGAAGTTCAAACCTCTTGCTAATGTTGCTCACAGTGGAGTGGGAATATTAAATGTAACCCCTCCAAAGTCCAATGCTTTCAAGACTGTTGCTTATACTGAAGTGGGAATAGTAAATCTAACCCCTTCGAAGTCCAACCCTTTCCCTACTGATGCTTAGACTGGAATGGGAATAGTAAATGTTATGTTATGTTATGTTATTATATTCTTATATAGCGCGTGTATACCGACAGGTCTCTTAGCGCTTCGGAAGAAGAGAACAGCGTCAGGGCCGGGTGGTCACCATGGTACTAGGAAGAATTAGATCATGTCTAGAGCCTCTCTGAAAAGGATGGTTTTAAGCTGCTTCCGGAAAGGAGCAGACCATGTTCTTTACGGAGAGTATCGGGCAGCCGGTTCCAGAGTTGTGGCAGGAGGACCGAGAAGGCTCGTCCTCCTTTGGAAACACAATTGCCCCGCGGGCAGACCAACTGGGCGGCTTCTGCTGAGCGGAGCGCCCGTCTAGGCACATATTTAATTAAACGTTCCCTTATGTACTCTGGGGCGTGACCGTAAAAGGCTTTGTGGGCAATACAGAGTCCCTTAAACTTCGCTCTTTGCCTAACCGGCAACCAATGCAGTTTGCGCAGCAAAGGAGTGGCATGGGTTCTTCTGGGTAACCTGAAAATCAGCCTGGCGGCGTCATTCTGTACCACCTGTAGCTTATTCATAAGTTTCTGGGGAGCCCGACATAGAGCGCATTGCCATAGTCGAGTCGCGAGACGATGGTTGCTCGTACAATGGTTTCCAGCGATGAAGTTGAGAGCAGTGGAACCAGCTTCCTCAGTTGTCTCAGCAGACCAGTGCAAGTACCCACCACCGCGTTGACTTGATTTACCATGGAGAGCTCGGAGTCGATCTTAATTCCCAAGCTTTTTACAACTGGTGCTGGGCTGGGACAGGCCCCCAGCTCTTGGGGCCAGAACAAGCCGCTCCATGGGTTATTTTTTGCCGGGATTGCTAGGACTTCGGTTTTATCAGGATTGATTTTTAAAGAGTTTGCAGTCATCCAGTTTATTGTAAACCTGAGGATGTTCTGAGCAGACTCTTGGGTGCGGACCGAGTTATCGATCTTCAGGATAAGCTGAGTATCATCCGCATAGTTAAAGACCCGACAATCCATATCGGTTAGTGCGGCCACCAGGGGCTGCAGGTATATGTTGAAAAGGAGCGGGGACAGCGCGGAGCCCTGGGGGACCCCGCAAGAGATGTTACCCTTTTCAGATACCTGATCGCTAAGTTGGACCCTCTGCGAGCGTCCTAGTAGGAAGGATTCCAACCAATTATAGGCGTGCCCCCGGATACCCAGGTCCGATAGCCGGGACAGTAGTATTGTATGGCTGACCGTATCGAACGCCGCAGAAAGATCTAAGAGAATCAGGGCGCTCGACTCTTTATTATCGGCCTTGATCCTGAGATCGTCGAGTACAGATAGCATTACTAGCTCTGTACTATGGTGGGCTCTAAACCCAGCCTGGCGGGGTTGGAGTAGCTCGTATTCTTCCAAAAACGCCGAGGTAGTTTTCAGGACATGACGTTCCACAACCTTCGCCAGAAACGGGAGCTGAGAGATAGGTCTATAATTTTTAAGTACGGCCTTATCTGCTCCCAATTTCTTTAGTAGCGGGATAACTCTAGCCTCCTTCAAATTGGAGGGGACTTGACCAGTTGCCAACGAGTTGTTGAGGAGGGTAAGAATCTGGTGGTCCAGGGCCGGAAGGGCCATTCGAAAAATCCTAGGCGGGCACGGGTCGGCCGGGGAGCCTGATTTGATACTGTTTATCAGGGACGTCAAAGATTCTAAATCTAGTAGAGGGAAACTGGTCAGAAACTGGCCAGGAGGGAGCAAAGGTGTAGACAGCTCCATGGGGCTCAGGGTAGTAGGAGTTTTCCCAATCTCCAGAAGGATATCTGTTACCTTCTGGAGAAAGAAAGTCTGTAGTACATTACAGTCTGAGGGTATTTCTGCAGATTTTACGTCAGATTTCTTGCTGAGTTCCTTTAAGATCTTAAAAGTTTCCTTTTGTTTATTAGGAGCCTCTGTTATGCGTGCCTCATAGTATTCGGCTTTCCTGTTTATAATGGATTTTTTATAAAGAGTGAGTGTGGCTTTGTAAGAGATTAACTCAGCAAGATCATAGGTTTTCCGCCACCGTCTCTCGGCTTTGCGCAGGCTCTGTTTGCTCTCCCTGAGTGCCTCATTAAACCAGGGGGCCCCCTTGCTTTTAAGTCTAGTTCTTTCTCTGCGTTCCGGTGTTATTTGATCGATAGCTAATTGCAGAGTATTACTAAGGGTTTGGCTTTCTACGTCAATATTGCCTACCTGAAATGTAAACCATCTGAAGTAGAACCTTCTCCCTACTGTGCTTAGAGTGGATTTTTTATATTTATTATATTGTTGTTTATTGTTATTATTGTTTTTAAATATTTTGTGTTTAGACATTTTAACAGTATTTGTAGAAAAATTTATTTTTTACTGTA
Source organism: Calotriton arnoldi (assembly GCA_963921515.1). Classification (NCBI taxonomy): domain Eukaryota; kingdom Metazoa; phylum Chordata; class Amphibia; order Caudata; family Salamandridae; genus Calotriton; species Calotriton arnoldi. The sequence continues at coordinate 2,588,090 of CAWUFW010000171.1, read as the reverse complement.
TTTCTTTTGTTAATAAATGTTTTATATATATAAATATATATATATATATAGTGTTTCACTTTATATTATTTATATTATTATTTAAAATTTACAGCGATATCAAACTATTTTAATATGAATTTCATAAATTGTTTTTGTTTCTAGATTTAGTGTACAGTACAAATAAATAAAACTAATTTTATTATTATTATTGTAAGTTTTTAGGTTAAATATTTTTGTTGGTAGTATATATGTTTGTTAATTTTGAATTTATTTTACTGCTAGTATTTCAAATTAAAATATTTTTTAAATTGTTTGTTTCCTGTTTATGTTTCTGTTATATTTTGTACATAAATACTATATATATGTTTAAAAATCCTTAAAATTATTAACTAAACATTAAATTAAATTTAAAGAATAAACTATTTAATAACATTATTTAAAGTTGATATTTATTTAAAATAAATATGTTTATCTGTTTCTGTTGGATATTGTTATAAAATATATTTTTGACACAATATTTTTGTCATTCATAGCATAAGTATAGGACCACAATATTTTTGCTAATGATATATTTGAAACAATATTTTTGTCATGACATTTATGATCATGATATTCTGTCAGTGATCTGGGATAAAACAAGTCATGCTTTTCAATAACAGGAGTGACCATGCTGGATCTCGCAAAAAGACCTCAGCTCACCAGTTACATATAGCTCTCTATTGTCTCCTGTTTGAATTCTCATCTGAAGGAAAGAGGTAAGATATTGTGAAATCACTCAGAAAATACGTGCAAGCTTTCTCATCTGTCATATTCACACTAAATCATAAACTTTGGTGAAGACCACACTAAATCATAAACTTTGGTGAAGAGTCCTAAAAAAATAAGCGATTGTCAGAGACAAACACATCAGAACAAATATATTTGTTAATTGTCATAAATGCAGACTCAATGATGCTACAGTTGTCATGTGTTGAGCAAAATTGGGAAGATTAACAGACAAACAAACATTTCCAAGTCGATAAACACTTCCTTCAAGTGTGGGTTTTGTAGGCCTAGTACTGACCCATCTGGAAGTACATCAAATGCGCACCAAATGGTTTCAGTAGTGAGCAAGAAAAGGTCCTGAAGAGACGTCGATGCAAAGCAGCCAAGAAGAAGAGTAGTTCCCGGGTCATGGCAGGCTATGACATAGCTATATCAAAGAAGGGCGTCACAGGAAGCAGCAGGACCAATCGCTGGGCACCTCCGGTCCGAGGGAGGGCGGGGCTAGACTCCCGCGCTCTGCACGATATTAGACGGAGGTGTCAGAGGACGCGCAGCGTTACTCATGTAAGGCTGCTGGTCTTTTACTCCTGAAATTTTACATTTTTAAAACTGTCTATTCCTTTTAATCTTGCTCACCTGGCACAGTTACGGTTGCTTGCTGCTCGCCGCGCAGATCCCCTGCTGGCTTCCCCGCCCCGGTCCACCATGGCTGTGTGCCGCTCGAGTGGAGGGCGTCACAGGAAGCAGCAGGACCAATCGCTGGGCACCTCCGGTCCGAGGGAGGGCGGGGCTAGACTCCCGCGCTCGGCACGATATTAAACCGATGTGCCTGAGGACGCGCAGCGGACGCGCGCAGCGGGCGCGCCGCTGGCGCGCCGAAGGTAAGCCCGTCTGCGCCCGTCCGCGGCCGGTCGGGGCCAGGGGCCATATCCCCTGCCGACGACAACCCAGCGCCATGCTCTGCTCTTAGATATTCGAGAGATGCGCTATTAGCCCTCTCATTCAGAGCCAGTAATATTAACACCCGGTGCACAAAGGCTTACCCGGGCTACACGAATGGCCCGTTTACTTGCCTTGGCTGCAGATGGGACAGTCTAAAACTTTGTAAGACAAGCGGGCAGGTAGAACCAGACACCTGCAAACTATCTTGCATTTACTTTAATGCCAGATCTGTCCCAAAACACTCCTTTGATATTTGGGATATTCTTAATGAGAAGAATCCCGACCTTGTTTTCATCACCGAAACTTGGCTGGATGATAAGAATTCCCCTGATGTTGCTAATGCCCTACCAGCTAACTATAAAATAGTTAAACAAGATAGGATTGGCCGAAAGGGAGGGGGGGTAGCGATACTTTTTAAGGATCACCTGACTTGTCAGCCCGTCCAAGTGGCCCCCCAGGGCGAACTCGAAACACTATCCTTCCAAATTCTTCACGATGGCCTCACTATATTGGCTGGTGCTGTAATTTATAGCCCTCCAGGGCACCATACTGAACTTGGTACGAGGCTACTTACCCAACTCCTTCCAGTATGTCTGAAAAACAAAAATTATTTAGTCATAGGAGATTTTAATGTTCATTTTGAGAAAACCGATAATCCGGTCGCCTCGCAATTGGAGAGCGATATGCAGATCCTACAACTGAAACAATGGATCAAGGGGCCCACTCATATAGCAGGGCACACCCTCGTTCTACTCTTTTCCAACATTGAATCCACTTGCATTCATGAGATTAAACCATTATTATGGACTGATCATTCGCTCATACTTTTTTCACTAGGTTTACCGGTCAAATTTTTAAAACCCTTGAAATCCCAGCAGACAACTAATAGAGCCTGGAGACTAGTTACCGAAACATCATTCCAAACGCATTTCTCCCTCATAACACTCAGACTCTGGGTGATCTCCCAGTTAATATGGAAGCAACGACCCTTGAGATGGAAATCAGCACGACACTGGACCAATTTGCACCTAAGCTAAAATCCAAACGAGCACAAAGACCCATCACGGAAAAATGGTACACTCCCCAACTCAAGGCACTGAAAAGAAAGTGCCAAAATGTCGAACATCAATGGAGAATGTCTAAACTGGAAACAGACAAAATACGATACAAATCCGAACTTAAATCCTATAACCAGGCGATTAGAAACACAAAGAGGACATACCTTGCCCAACGAATCAATGAAAATTGTAACTCAGCTAGGGAATTATACAAAATAGTTAAAGAACTTAGTAAACCAATCAGCATGTCTCAATGTCTACCTCCCTCAATAGAAGCTTGTGAAAAAATCAGTAACTTCTTTTCGGATAAAATAAACAAAATATACTCCACTTTTAGCCCGATTATGACCACAGAAACAACCAACCTGAAATTTTGGACCCTCATGCAGAAGCCTTATCATCATTGAGCAACTTCTCCCCCTATCAGAGACTGAGGTTCTAAAAGCAATGGGCGAAGTGAAGGCTGGATCACCCCTGGACCCCTGTCCCCATTTCATTTTCTCTCAAATCGCCTCAACACTTTGCCCATATGTCACGCAGCTCTTTAATAATTCTCTTAAGTCAGCTGCATTTCCTGACATTTGGAAACAGGCAGTAGTAATTCCCTAATGAAAAAAGCTGGAACAAACGTCCTCAATCCTGAAAATTATCGGCCTATCTCCCAATTGCCTTACCTCTCAAAAGTTCTGGAGAGGCTAATAAATAAACAATTATCAAATTTTTTGGAAACTAACGATCTATTGGACCCCTCTCAGACGGGTTTCAGGGCCACCAACAGCACCGAGGCTACACTACTGGCAGTATTGGACAATATCAGAATGTGCACTGACCAGGGAGGAGCTGTTGCCCTGATATTATTAGACCTGTCGGCAGAGTTCGACACGGTCTCACACAACAGATTGTTGGAAATCCTTTATGAAAAAGGAATCCATTCCAAAGCCTTGGAATGGTTTAGATCATTCTTAAGTAATCGTACTCAAACGATTCAGTTAGGGCACTTCCGATCTCAACCTAGCGCCATCAGCTGTGGTGTCCCACAGGGGGCATCGTTGAGCCCAACCCTATTTAACGCCTATGTTTCATCCTTGGCGAAAATTGGTAGAAAATGGGGAATTGGCATTTGCTCTTATGCGGATGATGCCCAACTGATGGTGGCTCTTGAGGAAAAATCTGAACTCACCAAAACTAACCTGCATTTCTGCCTCTCAGAGATGGCAGAGTGGATGTCTGAGCATTATTTAAAACTAAATGCAGGAAAATCAGAAATCCTGCTCTTTGGGGGCGCCAATTTAATTTGGGACGCCTCTTGGTGGCCACAAACTCTTGGTGCTGCTCCAACCCCCAAACAGAGCGCAGGAAACCTGGGCATCATCATTGACACCTCTCTATCCATGAAGGACCATGTGCGGGCCCTTTGTGGGAAAGGCTTTGCGACTCTGAAATTACTAACCAGACTTTTCCCTTGGATTCCACTAGAATGCAGAAAAACGGTCACACAGGCACTGCTTATAAGTCAGCTTGACTATGGAAATGCCCTGTTCGTGGGCATGACTGAGTTCCTTTTCACGCGGCTCCAGGTGCTCCAAAATGCTGCAGCCAAACTAGTATGCAATAAAAGCAGACTAAGTTCCGCATCAGCGTGCATGAAAAAATTGCATTGGCTTCCAATGCGACAAAGAGCAGTATTCAAGCTGCTCTGTAATGCACACAAAGTACTATATCTAAGTGGACCCAGAATTCTCCAGGGGAGAATTGAGTTCTATGTCCCTTCAAGGAGCCTTCGGTCACTCCATCAAGCATTAGCCAGAACTAAACGCATCAAGAAAGTGAGGACCGGGGGACGGTCTTTCTCATACTTAGCAGCTCAGAGATGGAATTAACTCCCCTTGGATCTACGTCTTACGACCGATTACCTGACGTTCCGAAAAAAGCTTAAAACTCATCTGTTCCCGAAAAATTAACAACCATTAATTCTCCTATACCAGCAGCCAAGCATTGTTGCAACCAGCGCCTTGATATCCCTTGGGATGAATGATGCGCTCTACAAATAAATAAATAAATAAATAAATAAATAAATAAAGCAGCTCTAACTATGCGGGCCAGGCCCTGCATCCAACCCCTTGCAGCAAGCAAACCCATGCTGTGCAAGGAGTGAGCATATCAATATATATAAAGCCGATCTATCATCTTTTTCCAAAAATCCCCAGTATTTTCAGTCAAATGTATATTTCAATAATACACACAATTTAGGGCCCGATTCCGATCTCGCTCGGAAAGCCCTACGGCCGACTCTGTCCCTTAGAGCTATCAGAATGACTTGTGCTCCTGGGCTCCGAACGCCCGAGTACAATGCAAGTACGCGCTGATGGACTCGGGTCGCTCGGAGCCCCATTGAAGTCAATGGGAGCCTGTTGGACATTGCATACATAGGCTTCCATTGAGAAAAAAGTACGTCGCGGAAAAGGGCGTCCCCTGTCGTGGGGACGTGTCGGTGCCCCCGCACCATACATGCATATGTGTCCCCCCTGTGACCGAGTCATAGGGCTACGGGTGGAGGGGGCCAGCTACGGCCCCCCGAAGTTCCCTTCCCGAAGCTTTTTCGAGTCGGAGGCTCCGAGTCGATCCGGCTGCTCGACGCGCGCATCGTACTTGGTCGCTCGGAAATCGGACCCATGGCGCTGCACGAGTCGGCCATGTTGTAGTCGTCCGGAGGGCTTCGCTGACAGGTACGAGTCGATCGGAGCACGAGGCAATATTCACATCGTACTCGCTCGCTCATACGGCGGGACGAGTCGGTCAGAAATCGCACTCGCAATTCAGACTCGCTCCTGACAGATGCCGTCAGGAGCGCTTCCGAGCGAGATCGGAATCGGGCCCTTAATGTTTAAAAATAGTAATTATTATTAAAATGTTTAATAAAGTTTTAATTTAACAAAATAAACACGTCTGTGAGTCTTTCTTTTAAAATAGATTTTATTTTTGTAGTTTGTGGGCTGATAGATTTTAAAAGAAAGAGTGAGAGACATGTTGTTGTTTTTTTTTAAAGTAAAACCAACATGTCTCTGAGTTTTTCTTTTAACATTTTTCAGCCCACAAAACACAATCATCAGTTCAACCGCAAGAGGGCCTTGCACTAAAGCTGAAGAGCATAGAGCTCCAGCTAGGAGTGTTTTTGAAAAATATGGTAAGTGCTCCTGGGTTGATGGATACAATTACCCAGAATGGTTTCTGTTTTTTTAATGTTGTCTGAATGCTGCTGCAGTCTCTTCAGACCCGGCAAAATTGAGAAAATGTTTAGTTGTGCCCCTGCTCTTTCTCGGGACTTCGCCAAGTTCTGAAAAAGAGAGTTTAAAGAGCTCTCGCCGGGTATTATTGGGCAGTCCTTCAAGGGGCAGTTAATAATAAATTATGGGCTTTTGCCATTCATTTATTTTTCATTGCTATTTTCTTTTACTTCCATTTTGGGTGTCCCAGTGCCCACCTGGGATACTCTTTCATTACTATTATTGAGGATGGGGCTTTGATCCTTAGTGTTCAGAGCAGTGGTTCAGAAGAGACAGGACTACCACTTAGAACTGTCTCATAGATGATAAGTGAGCTCTGTGCTGTACGGCTCTCACCTGTGTCCTCTTGTTATTTTGAAAAAATGTAAATGGTATTTTATGAAGTATATTGAAGTTTGCTTTACTGGACGATGTCATCAGTGATTTAATTTATGATGTCATCAGTGATGTCACTGACCATGTCATGAGTGATGTAATATGTGACATCATAAGGAGTGTATTGAAGGGTCATACGTTATAGTTAGCTCAAGTAACTATGACTGCTGAATTTCTTTGGTTTTGTGTGTGTAAAATCTGAGCCTAACTATAACGTTTATGTAACCTTTGAATTTTTCTGTGAATTTCTAAGGTTTGCTTAAATTCTATTTTCTAACTATAACGTCCCTGTAGGTAGTTATATTTAGTACCTAATTTCTATTAAAAAGCCATTTTCAGTTGCCTATATACTTGGTTCCGGTTGACGAATCTTCACAAACGTTTCTAAATAAAATTGACTCTCACTTCAGCTTGTGTCCGGCAAGTTTCGGGGTGGTCCGTGAAATGGGGCCAAGAAAAAGGGGAGTCCCAAATGTGTTTTCCCCATTTTAATTCCCATAGGAGTTTTGAACACGACTACAGCCCAATCTGCTGGACAGAATTACACAAAATGACAGAAAGGTAGATTTTATTCTGCAGATCACGCTTTTTGTGATTTGGTGTAAATCTGTTCCGTATTTTTAGGGTTATTAACCAAAATCCAAATTTACATATATAGAGTCGCGGATCCTCCGCGGATCCCAAAGTCTCCGTGATGTAATCTGATTGGCTGCCAACACTTCAACCAGGAAGTATTGGCACCCATCTTGAGCCGAGTCCCACAAAAAAAGTTTAAAATAAAGAAAAGGGGGCAGGTTAGGAATACCCTGACCCCCTAGATGTGGTGGTGGGGTCTAGAGGGTCCCCACTGGGGATTAAAAACATTTTGTTCTGCAATTTTGCTGCAAATTTGCAGGTGAATCCGTGGCAAAATTAAAAAAAAATGCACAGTCTCACACGCTTGTTTTGAAATGATCTCCCAGGTGGGCCAGATTCCGGAGGCCTGAGAAATTATAAAAAGGAGGGCTCACCACTATACTTCATCCTCCAACCAGTAGTGCGCAAGGAGGCCCCTTTGCAGAGTGTTTGCAGAAAGGTGGCGGGACATCCGACGAGGTCTCAGCAATCCAACTGTGGGGGACTTAATTGTGGCAACAGTAGGGTTTCTTGGCCCCCAACGACCCTCAGTAGCCAAGGGAACTATATCGCCCAACAACTAGTGCGCCAGGAGGCCCCTTTGCAGAGTGGTTGAAGAAGGGGGCGGGCCTCCGACGAGATCTGAGCAATCTCGCTGTGGGTACTTACTTGTGGCAACAATAGAGGTTCTTGGCCCCCTGTTCCCCTCAGCGGCCAAAGGGACACACTCACTTACACACTCACTGAGACACTCATGCACTCACTCACACACTCACTCTCAAATGTTACAGGTTACACTTAGGAAATAAAATAGTGAGTACTTGTATGGGCCTGTGAATACTTGTATGGGCCTGTGAATAGGTTTGTGAGTGCTTGTGTGGGAGTGGAAGTGGGTGTATGTGAGGTTGTATGGGGTGTGAGTGGGTGTGTGAGTGGTTCGGTGGATGATGTCATTTGAGATGTCATCAGTGACGTCATCAGTGATGTCACTGACCATGCCATGAGTGATGTAATATGTGAGGTCATAAGCAGTGCATTACGGGGGTGTAAGTTATAGTTAGCTCAGGGAAGTATAAGTTCTGAATTTCTATGGTTTTGTATCGGTGAAATCTGAGCCTAACTATAACACCCCTGTGTATGTATATATATATATATATATATATTATCTACTGGCGGTCGCCAGTAGATAGTTATAGTTAGGACCTATTTTCCATAGGAAATCCGCAACATTCTATTTGAAATAACTCTTGCGTCGGTTGACGAATCTTCGCGAAATTTTCAAACTTTATGGCCCGCTCCGGTCCGCTCCTACCCTGAAAGTTTTGGGGTGATTCGTCAAGCGGGGGCCGAGAAAAAAGGGGGGTCCCAAAACGTGTTTTCCCCCATTCATTTTCCCATAGGAAACTTTAGCCACGGCTACAGCTCGAACTGCTGAACGGAATTACACCAAATTTGGCAAAGAGGTAGTTCTTGGTTCAGAAAGAACCCTTTTTGTTAAATGGTATAAATCCGTTCAGTAGTTGCTGAGAAAATCAAAAGTAAAAACACATATATATCTGGGCGGAGCCTAACCACACATGTCATCGTGAGATCTGATTGGCTGTCAGCACTTCATCCTGGAATTGCTGGCAGCCATCTTGGGACCAATATAAATGATAGTACCCCATTGAAATGCATTGTAGTGAATCGAAGATTTTGAGGGTTACCAAAAGGAGAACTATAAAGGGTGATAACAGACTTTAGTTACATTAGAATTCATTTGTTGATGGTACCATACTTAGGAATTGTGGTGTGTTCTAAGGTGATTTTACCCTGTGAAAAACCTTCTGCTGGGATATCATGAATCATGTTTGAGAGAAAACTATTTTCACATGCTTGTCCCATACAGTTTTGGAAGGTGCTCCAGAAGCTAAAATGAGAGCATATTTTCTGTAAATTCACATTATCTTTCTCAGTGATGTGAGAATGAAGTCTGACATTCTCAGTAAAACATGTACATCCAACAATGGCAGAGACTGTCAGTTGATTCCTTTGTGTTCTACTGCAGCTTCCCAGAGTGTTCTAAAGAACAACTAGAGTGCTAACAGCCTTACTTATGACAAAAGTATGGCACACCTGAAGCCATCTTGATTGGAATAAACTGGTAACACTTAAAACATTTAATTTAAAAAGGAACAAAATGAGGGGGTTCATTTTGCCATAGAAATTATGGTTAGTGCTGTAGAAAGAAAAATTAGGACATGTTTTAAGTGAGATCTCAAATATCTTCCTGTTATATTTCAACAGGAGCAGCCTGTCAGTTGATGCCTTTGCGTTCTACTGCAGCTTCCCAGAGTGTTCTAAAGAACAACTAGAGTGCTAACAGCCTTACTTATGACAAAAGTATGGCACACCTGAAGCCATCTTGATTGGAATAAACTGGTAACACTTAAAACATTTAATTTAAAAAGGAACAAAATGAGGGGTTCATTTTGCCATAGAAATTATGGTTAGTGCTGCAAAAAGAAAATTTAGGGCATGTTTTAAGTGAGATCTCAAATCCTCTTCTATTTCATTAGAAAATTCTGACATGCAGACTGAAACAATCACTTTCAATACCAGCAGTAGACTTCCAGTTAACTCCTTGGTGAGCAGTAGCTTTACTACAGTGATCTAATGAACAACTAGAGTGCTAACATTCTGAATTTATGGCAAATGTGTGACACATCTGAATGCCTTCTTTATGGAATCAAAGTAAAAAACTGAAAGCATTTCCTACTGAAGAGACTGTAGTAAATTAGGAAACTTCATAACAAATAAGTCTCCCAAGATGGCCACCAGAGAAAAAAGAGCCCAAATGTAGCACAAATATCACCCAGAGGTATCCCACGTATAGCCCAATGACAGAAGTGTGCAAAACACTTTTTATTTTTTGGTTTTTTGCAGTTTTATATAGTGCAGACTGGTCAGGTATTGGAGTGCTTTACATGAGCATTGGTTACATCACACAGGGACAAATTCATGTTGGTTGACCCCTTCACTACCCAAACACAACTGCACTACCCTAAACTCAAAAACACTACCCCCAGCACGACCCCTACACTACCCAAACACCACTGCACTACCCTAAACCCTAAATCTACCCCCTACACTACACAAATACCACTGCACTACCCTAAACCCTAAAACACTAGAACCCAGCATGACCCCCTACAGTACACAAACACCACTGCACTACCCTAAAACACTACCCCCTACACTACACAAACACCATTGCACTACCCTAAACCCTAAAACACTACCCCCAGCATGACCCCCTACACTACACAAACACCACTGCACTACCCTAAACCCTAAAACACTACCCTAGCACGACCCCTACACTACCCAAACACCACTGCACTACCCTAAACCCTAAAACACTACCCCCAGCACGACTCCCTATACTACCCAAACACCACTGCACTACCCTAAACCCTAAAACACTACCCCCAGCACGACTCCCTACACTACACAAACACCACTGGACTACCCTAAACCCTAAAACACTACCCCCAGCACGACCCCCTACACTACCCAAACACCACTGCACTACCCTAAACCCTAAAAACACTAACCCCAGCATGACCCCCTACACTACCCAAACACCACTGCACTACCCTATACCCTAAAACACGACCCCGTACACTACACAAACACAACTGCCCTACCCTAAACCCTAAAACACTACCCACAGCATGACCCCCTACACTACACAAACACCACTGCACTACCCTAAGCCCTAAAACACTACCCCATACACTACACAAACACCACTGCACTACCCTAAAACACTACCCACAGCATGACCCCCTACACTATACAAACACCACTGCATTACTCTAAACCCTAAAACACTACCCCCAGCACGACCCCCTACACTACCCAAACACCACTGCCATACCCTAAACTCTAAAACACTACCCCCAGCATGAACCCCTACACTACCCAAACACCACTGCACTACCCTAAACCTTAAAACACTACCCCCAGCACTACCCCCTACACTACACAAACACCACTGCACTACCCTAAACCCTAAAACACTACCCCATCACTACCCCCTACACTACCCAAACACCACTGCACTAACATAAACCCTAAAACACTACCCCCAGCACAACCCCCTACACTACACAAACACCACTGCCCTAAACCCTAAAACACTACCCCCAGCACGACTCCCTACACTACCCAAATACCACTGCACTACCCTAAACTCTAAAACACTACCCCCAGCACGACCCCCTACACTACCCAAACACCACTGCACTACCCTATACCCTAAAACACGACCCCGTACACTACACAAACACAACTGCACTACCCTAACCCCTAAACCACTACCCACAGCATGACCCCCTACACTACACAAACACCACTGCACTACCCTAAACCCTAAATATACCCCCAGCATGACCCCCTACACTACTGCACTACCCTAAACCCTAAAACACTACCCCCAGCACGACCCCCTACACTACCCAAACACCACTGCACTACCCTATACCCTAAAACCCGACCCCGTACACTACACAAACACAACTGCACTACCCTAACCCCTAAAACACTACCCACAGCATGACCCCCTACACTACACAAACACCACTGCACTACCCTAAACCCTAAAACACTACCCCATACACTACACAAACACCACTGCCCTACCCTAAACCCTAAAACACAACCCCCAGCATGACCCCCTATACTACACAAACACCACTGCACTACCCTAAACCCCCCTACACTATACAAACACCACTGCATTACTCTAAACCCTAAAACACTACCCCCAGCACGACCCCCTCACAACACAAACACCACTGCACTACCCTAAACCGACCCCCAGCATGACCCCCTACACTACCCAAACACCACTGCCATACCCTAAACCCTAAAACACTACCCCTAGCATGAACCCCTACACTACCCAAACACCACTGCACTACCCTAAACCTTAAAACACTACCCCCAGCATGACCCCCTACACTACACAAACACCACTGCACTACCCTAAACCCTAAAACACTACCACCAGCATGACCCCCTACACTACTCAAACACCACTGCACTACCCTAAACCCTAAAACACTAACCCAGCACGACCCCCTACACTACCCATACACCACTGTACTACCCTAAAGCCTAAAACACCACCCCCAGCACGACCCCCTACACTACTGCACTACCCTAAACCCTAAAACACTACCCCCAGCACGACCCCCTACACCACCCAAACACCACTGCACTACCCCAAACCCTAGAAAAGAAACCCCCACCCCATGCCCAATCCCCCTTACCTCTCACTCCTCGTGGTTCCTCTCTCCTCGTGGTTCCTGCTTCACGTCGTCTGAGGGGCGGTGCACGTCGTTGTGAGGAAACGGAACAGCCTCTGTTTCCTTACAACGACATGGATCATCTACATGTTTTTTAGAACGCATGGTCATTTACCATACATACCTTTACAACAAAATTCGTTGTAAAGGCAAGCGTGGTAAATGAGCATGCGTTCTAAAAAAATGCATAGTAATGACTTCGTGATGTACAACGCATGCGTGGTAATGCATGCGTTGTAATGGTATCGCAAAGTAAAAAAGTCGTTGTAACGGCTGTTTACCGATCGAAGCTGGCCCCTGTTCTTCAGTGAGACGTTTATTTGATTAATTAGGAGGAAGGAATGTGTTTTTTTTACCGAAAAGTGCATTCCCGGCTGTTGTATTGTGAAAGTGTCCGCGTGGCCTGGTTTCACTTCCGGTGAGATAGTGGAAGAGTCTGTATGGATCTAAAGGAGTTCTGTTGTTGGACGGGGCCGGCGCGACATGTCATCAGAAAACATAGCTAATGGAAAGCGTCCTCCCTGAAGTGTGGAGCAGTGCCATGAGAGGTCAACGAGTGTGCGTCCCACCGCAGTATGACCGTACCGCGTGACCCATGTGCCACCTCCAGGGTACGGGAGGCAGAAGCGGCATCGCAGGTCCTCTTGAAGACCGTTGTAGCACTAATTCTACATTTTGGTACTAGGGCATTTTAACTTCGTTGTTCCTGCCAGATACAAAGAGAAGATCCTGTGTTATTCAGTGCCCTTGTTACCTTTTTTGTGGGTTGTGGTGCTTGTCACTTCGCTGCCCCGCCGGTGCACACGACTGGGCACCCCACCTCATGTGCCATCTGCAGGGCCTCTGCCCTCGGATCACTGGTTTCGGTTTCTGGAGTGGCAACATAAACAGTTGCTCCCAAAGGACTAGCCTGAACACTTAGGTGAATATCCCCTGCACCAGCATTCCACGGAAATTCTTTCCTAGCTCTCCCACGTCAACGAGGACGTCATAATAGCACGGCTCCGCTCGCGGCACCGTATGACGTCATCGGAGCCATAAGAGAACCTCGTCGGCGTGCTGACGTCAGTTCCACCCATTTTTTCCGTGCCACCGAGGCAAACAGGGGACCGAGACATTTTCACATGTATACATAGTATAATAAATATATATATATTCACTGAAAAAACCATAGGTTTCAGGCACGTTATAGTTAGAAATTAGCATTTAAAAAACCTTAGAAATTCACTGAAAAAACCATAGGTTTCAGGGGCGTTCTAGTTAGTTGGACATTTCACTCGTACAAAACCATAGAAATTCCGCCGTTATAGTTAGTTCAGCTAACTATAACTCGCGTGCCCGCAATGCACTGCTGATTACGTCACATATTACATCACTCATGACATGGTCAGTGACATCACTGATGACATCTCAAATGACATCACTGATGACATCACTGATGACATCATCCAGTGAATGTGTGTTTTTCTGAAAATTAAATATGTTTTATATATGTATATCTCAAGGTCGATGGAAGAATAAATGGGTATATAAGTGTCTAAATGGATGATTTTGTTTTGTAAAATTGATTGTATAATTGACTAAGTGTATCTTAGTGAATACATGGGTTAGTGAGTAATGTTTAAATATGAAAATATCTGTATCAGTCTCTCACTTTGTGTATAAGTGGCTGCATGGGTTGGTGAGTAGCTACATGAGTGTCTATATGGGTTATTAGTTGGTTTTTGAGTATCAGTATGAGTGTCTGAGTGTCTGTATGGTTCGGTGGGGGGTATTACTTAGTGCATAGATGCATGAATGAGTGACTCACTGTTTGTATGTGTTGAAGACAGCATGTGTGCAGGACTGTATAGGTGGATGAGTATGTGTATGGGTATGTTAGTGAGTGAATGACTGTCTCAATAGTGTCTTTATGAGTAACTACATATGTTTTAAACTAGTATATGTGAGTATTGGTGTATATAAGTGAGTATATGTGAGAGTGAGAGATTGGAAGAGTTCCTGTACAAATAAGTAGGTGTTTCTATAAGTGATTGTTTAAGAGAGTAAGTATGTGTAAGTTTCTGTAGAAGTGTGGTAGTGTGTGTATAACTGTATATGCAAGTAAATGGATGTTTGATACTTTGTTTGCATGTGTGACTATGTGTGTGAGTAACTCTATGGATGAGTGGCAGTGTGTAACAGGATGTATAGGTGTATGAGTACATATGATGAGTGAGTACATGTATGAGTGATTGTATAGGGACTGTTGGTGAATGAGTGGATGTGTGTAGATCTTGGAATTACTGAATAGGTGTGTTGTAACTGGTATTGGTATGTCCATTGTTTTGAAAATGTTAGTTTGTATTTTTGAGTGTGTGTATCAAAGGTTATATTAGGGTGAGAGGAGGTCTGCCACTCTATCACAAGGATGATGTCATCAGTGATGTCATTTGAGATGTCATCAGTGATGTCATGAGTGATGTCACTGACCATGTCATGAGTGATGTAATATGTGACGTCATCAGCAGTGCATTGTGGGCGCGAGAGTTATAGTTAGCTGAACTAACTATAACGGGGGAATTTCTATGGTTTTGTACGAGTGAAATGTCCAACTAACTATAACGCCCCTGAAACATATGGTTTTTTCAGTGAATATATATATATATATATAGCTTTGAACACGACTACAGCCCAAACCGCTGGACAGAATTACACAATATTTAGCGGAAAGGTAGATTTTATTCCGCAGAGCATGCTTTTTGTGATTTGGTGTAAATCCATCCAGTAGTTTTGGAGATAGTAACCGAAATCCAAATTTGTATACCAATCGACACAGATCCTCCATGGATCCAACAGTCCCCATGTTGTAATCTGATTGGCTACCAACACTTCAGCCAGGAAGTGCTGGCAGCCATCTTGGGACTTGGCTTGAACAGAGTCCCACAAAAAACGTTTAAAATGAAGAAAAGGGGGCAGTGTATGAATAGCCTGACCCCCTAGATATGGTGGTGGTGTCCAAAGGGTCCCCGCAGAGTAATGCGTGAAAGGGGTCCATATTTACAAGGCCATGAAAAGTCAAGCAGGGTGACTTTACGTGGCCTTTCTAAATATGGGCAGGCATACTGCACTGCCAGTGCGTCTAGAAAAGTGACGCACCTGCGGTACAAAGGGCTTGTAAATGAGGCCCGTAGTTTTGTTTCAAAGTTAGCCACTATTGACTTAGAGGCACTGCTGATGTATGAAGAGAAACTCCTATGCAGGATTGTAGACTTAAATCAATAGAGTGATGATTTGAAGATGGAACATGGAACCTCAAACGCTGCAATTCCCATTGCTTCCTAGTCTTCTTAGCAGTTAGACAAGGCTAGCTTTATCAAAACACCAGAAGAAAGGGGTAACAAGAAAACAAAACAAGGGAAAGGGGAATGAATCTCTGAACCATCCTTAGGTATAATGCAGGTGCCGGTGGCCTACTGTATAGGGAAAACGAAGACCAAAACATCCTTTTAAAAAACGTATTAGCACAAGTCTGTGGTAACTTTCGCAAAACATGTAAATGATTAACTTACAAGATTAAAAGATTAAAAGATACAACATGAGACTTAGGCATAGCAATTACAAACTCATAAAATAAATGGACCCATTAATTTACAGGCAGGAAAAGGTCTTAATCTGCTGCATTTTTTGAGATAGCTTCCACTGAGGCTCACCAAGAACAGCATGACATCACAAAGCATTAGTGCACATTTTGCTGCATGCAAAGTCAGTAAGAGAGGCAAAACATGTTCACGTTTGAAATTCTAGATGGAGTCGGGACCTAGTTTGGGTTTAATTCGATCAATAGCAAGAAAACATCATTGTAAAAATGCAGTGTTGTCAAACTTAATACAAAACACCCATGACACTTAGCAAACATTATTTATTTATCAAAATATCTTCAACATCCCATTGGACTAGGAACATATGAACCTGCAGGGTATCTTCTTGCAAAGTTACCACCTGGAGGACGAGGAGACACAAAATGTGTCACATAACAGACACTGTATCAAACAGTATGAATTGGAATAATCTTCATTACATACGGCACACATGTATTGCAAATAGGGATTTTTTAAGCTCTAAATAAACTGTAAATTTAGTTTGTGTAGTATTCCCACTTTTGAAGTGAGGCATGTATTTTTAGTCCCCCAAGATGAACATTTCTACTTTGTGGAAGACTTGGACGTTTATGTAGTTATATGTCCTTAATTTGACTTGTACCATTGGCTAACATTACCAGATTAGCATCCACAATCCACATAGTCTTTTTTTTTTTTTACTGCTCACGCTTGTGACAGTTTCTGCTCTGAATTTCATACAAATTGTGAAAACTGATGACCAATTTCAGACTCTCGTGTTGGAGAAAATTCTCTTCGAAGGAACTTGCTATGGAGATACATGGAGATCTCGTATTACAAGAGGTAAACAGTAGCGGTCGGTGGTGGGAGTGCCGCCGGGCGCTGACGTGGGGCGGGGGAGGGGCAGGGTGGGGGGCAGTAAACTATGGATTACGGCCGAAAACAGGTAAGTACACATATAAATAAATAAAACGAATTTCGTTGCGAGCGCTGCATCGCATTTGGCGATGCAGCGCGCGCAACGAAATTCGTTTTATTTACTTATATGTGTACTTACCTGTTTTCGGCCGTAATCCATAGTTTACTACCCCCCACCCCGCCCCACGTCAGCGCCCGGCTGCACTCCCACCACCGACCGCTACTCGAGGTAAAAGTTAGTCTGAATGTTTGATTCCATGTACAACCTTGGACTCAGCACCTTAGTTGGGGATCTCTCTCTACATTCATCATCTTTCATACTCTCTTTGGGACTTGCAGTTATAATTCTGGCTCTTATCAAATCTAGAAGAATTCAGGTTATGACTTGGAATTTAACTGTACCTGGCTAGCCAATCTAAGACCGTCATATAATTGATGCTAGTTAATCGTCTCAATCCACTAGGCAAATAGAAGGAAATTGTGCAGTCACTTGAACAGGTAAATATAAAACAATTATTTATTTTCATTTGCACCACTTAACTGACATTCAAAAATAACACTGTCCTTTTAGAAATGCCTACATATTGTTGTATCCCATGGTTTCTTCCTTCAAAATTATAGCACATCTTGAATACTTGTTTAAATGAATCACTTATGAAGCTCTAAATCTTACTGCACAGTCTATGCATCATTGGTTCGTATTGTTTCATTGTTGAATTCCTCTCCACAAGCTAACATAACAAAAAGTTTTAATTCTAAATTTATTTTGCAGCCATTAATGCTTGTTATGGGGATGATAAAACAATGAATTATATGTTCTATCACCTAGGCAATTAAAACTGACAATATTTTCTACCAACAGGAGCTATTGAAGGTGATCCCTTTTGGGATGATATCATCGCACAGTTCCTTAGAGCCCCATCCAATGAAACTAAAGATTGCCATAAACCTAAGCCAATTCTTTTCAGTACTGGTGAAGTATGTACCTTCCGTCTTTATATACACATAATCTTAGTGTAAGGGTTGATGACATTTTGCGATTCATAAGTAAGAAAAAATCAAAATAGTCCTTGATAGAAGGGTATGCCCAGATAGTGCCATACCATTCGGAAGCATTTGTTTGTCAATTTAACTTGTGGATTCTGACATTATTTTGCACCATATTTAAAAACATCTTCCAAATCTAGAAATCATAAAGGTAACATTTCTGTTTTTGTTATTGCCATTGCTATGTAAATGAAGCCAGATTGGTAACTGGAATATCATTAGGATGTTTCCCTAAAATTAATATGTAATCAAACCCTAACACAAAGAGCTGTTATGCAAAAGCTACAATAAAGAGGAGTATCACTTGTCTCCCTCTACAATCAACAGAGCACGCATAGACAATATCAAAGAAAAAGGGGGAGTTGTTGATGCAAACATGGCAAACAAAGACAAATCGAGAAAATTAACAGGTTACAGGAGTGAAGCCAATTGGAACATAGATATCTGAAATTAGATAATATAACATGCATAGAATGGAAAGCCTATCATAAACCAATCAGAAGATATGGTGACTAATTATTTGCCACACACATACCATTGGTGGAAGCCAGCTCCTATTGATATGCCGGCCTCATTGATAAAATGATGAACTAAACCATTCATGTTAAATAAGATCATTTAAATACCAGTTGAGGGACTTGGGATAAATAAAATGTGGTGGCAGTCCAAACTTTCAGGTCATCTGAAATGGTTTAAAACTAATGGCCACCCTAAACAAGTGACATGTAGGTCATTTCTTAAGGTGCTAGCTTGACCACACTATGTCATTATCATCATTATCAAAAGTCTCATCAGTGTTGACCATCTACCAAAGTCACAAAATGTTAACAATATCTGAAAGTAAATGCGACCACAATATGTGCTTAGGTAAACACTATTAAAAATGTATATATATCATTTTCTTAAGTTAACATGTTTTATTTTTGTAAGACATACTGATAAGAGGAACTAAGAATGCCCTAAAAAGTGACATAAGGTAGCGTGTGACTAAGTGTTCTAAATAATAAAAAGAAGTTGACTCCAATGTTTCAGGAACCCTATTACATAGTTCAGCGGTCACACCATTCATGATTTAGTAAAATGATGGAAAAAATATGAAAACCGATACTCTTTGAGATTTCATTTGTTGTCCGGTGGAGTACAGTTTTGCAGTTTCAGTCAGTAAACTGCAATCCAGATCTTGGGTGTTGAGAGAAGAGAGAGAGAGAGAGACATGAGTTCACAGTGACAGATTTTAAGATGTGTTTCCCTTGTTCACCATGGAGCTGAGGAAAATATACCTGTATCTAATATGTTCCAATAGAACAAAGAGTTTCACGGATAGCATTGTTGTCCACTTTAGAAATTGGCAATGAAAGGCCTAGTTATTTATGCTCGATTATTTTTAGAGGGCTGGATTCATTAATTTTGAAGATATATTGGACAATTTTGGATGTGTGTATCAAAATTGTTTAATTCATTGTTAACTAAATGTTATGTGTTGGAGTGAAAAAAGGATATGGTTGCAGTTGAAAAATGGTTTATACAGTTTTTAAAATTTCGAAATATCTGTAGGTGGTGGAAGTTAGATTGTTCTAATAGTGAGACTCTTTTAGCCATATATTGATCATCCATCCTGCTATCAAGAGGACCTGGTTGGTGGTAAGTTGGAAAATGTCTTGCCATTTAGATTCAGTTGAACTGGCTTGTTTGTGTTTGGAGACATTAATAGTCAAACACTTGCCTAGAATATTGTTGTCAGGACTTCCCAATAGTATTTTTACTGTACAGCGTTTCCAGGTGTCAGATTCGGGTTGTCGGTGGGTAAGTAAACCAGCTGTAATGTTTGCTTGTGCTGACTCTGACACTTGCAGAGCCAAAAGCAGGGAGTAGAGGCCTGCTGTCAACTTGCAAATGCAAACCTGGTACCACCATCCAGAGGGAAATAAACCAGTGCTTAATTTGAGCCAGTGGTTTCCGGTGGTGGGCACCAGCACTTAATTGTCAACAATGGCACTAACGACAGACATTCTGCCCCACGGTGGTGTTGTCAGTCGAATGTAGAGGTAAGCGCAACAGCTGTTTAAAAAATGACTAACACCTGCCACCCGGGCCGTTTTTACAGCTTTGTGGCTCTGGAATTGTCACACTTTTGAGGTTGTGATGATTAGTAATCGGTGCAAGCTGCAGTAGTCTGGCACTTATTTTTCATAAATTGAGCACTGAAGCAAACTAAACCCCAAGAGTGGCTGACCAGAGAACTTAGCGGCCCAGGAAAATGATTCCTGTTGGTCTGTGCCCCTAGATGCTCTCACTAGAAACTAAGGGCCTGATTTATATTTAGGTGGACAAACCACCATTCTGCCATGGGGACAGAGTAAATTACTCCTTCCCCATGGTGGAGAAGCCACCCACCGAATTTATAAATGCCTGCCAAGTAGGCGGTCATTTATAAAGGCATCGTCAGTAACAACCGATGAGGCGGTTCCTGTCAATGCACTTTACTGTTTGCTGCAGGGCTGCATTGGAAGGACGCAGCCCGGCAGCAAACACTATTCTTGTTTACTTTTTAAAAAGAAAATCCTGAAATGGGATCTTCTTTTTGAAAAGAAATAGTAATGCTCCCCTCGCCATGGGAGGCTTCTTCTATGGCAAGGGGAGCATCAGAATGGTTTTACAGGTTTCGTTCCACCCGTGTTCTAATGAATAACCAAGTGCTTAACTTTTGTATTCATACTAAGTGAAGCATTTCTGAGCACCATGTTGTTGGAATTAGAACTGCAGAATCGAAAGCATTTCCTATGGAGCAGACTGAAGTAAATGAGTGCTGAGGTGTTAATGTATTCAGTCTTGTGTAGGTCAAAGTGGATGATCTAAACCTGTCTTCTCCAGCAGCATGTCTCCCACTATAGGCATATACAGTGAGCTAGGTAATGTTGTAGTTCTTTCTTAGAACTCTGGTCATCGCAGGCAATTGTTATGGGAAGAAAGCATAATAATATGTGCGTTGAGGCTGTAATGAGGCTTATCTCAAATACTAGCTACACATCTCCTGAGTAGATATCGACTAGCTAGAAATGCAACATTTTTGGGAATGTACACCTATCTGATTTACACCACATTTTAATTGCATAGTGGGGTTATCCTGGGAGGCTTTTTGGCATGCTCTGTGATGCTCGTAGCACTGGATGTTAAATCTTGTATAGTATAGCATTACTATAACACTCTCAGTACAATAAACCATTCAAAACCACTCAACTTTCAATGAAAGTGGTAATAATTTAAAGAATTTAGGGCCTGATGTACAGGTAGGCAATGAATAACAGGTGCAAATTGCTTTCTAATTTTTATTGCGATTTGCCTGAGATTTTGAGAGGTGTGTAGAGAATATCCTCACAATAGTGGATTTGGAGAAAGTTTATTCCTCTGTCCTCCACCAGCTCTCCCTGTATTCTAGAATCCCTTCTCCAGAATCTATAATCCAAAACTAGTACAGCATAAACTACTGTGTCCATAGAGGAACAATAATGACATTATAGTAATAACATCACAACACACCTCACCCCTTTAGATAACCAACACAAAAATCCTATACTAAATTGATGCTATAGGAACAAAATAATTCAATTAAGTAACATGCACTATAAATGCAACTGATAACACATAACCCATATGCATAATAATATAACATCTAAGAATGCAATAGTTTCTACACTGCATCTCAATTAGTTGCAAATATAATCTTTCAGTTTCACAGGTTTAACCACAGCACATCCAAACCTAATGGTTGTGTTACCCACTTTGAGATTTGGGTCAACTTGTTCTTCTTTTACAATTTGTTCATCAGAAGTTTCTCAATTCTCCGGATTTTGGTGCCACTCCTCATCAATCGTCCAATCCAGTTTTTTATTTGTACAATCTTGCAAATCACATGTTCTGGTGGAATTAGCAGAAATCTCATCTTTCCCCTTGCACAAAGTAATTGAATGAGATACCTCACTTTACCATCACTTAACAGTACAGAATTTAAAAAAATCTGTTTCAATTCTAAAGGTTGTGAAAATCTACCAAGCCTTTATTTCAGCATGCCAACACTTTTTACTCAAACACGATCACCCACCCTAATGTGGACTGGTTTCCAATTATGTTTCTTGTCATAGTGCTCCTTGTACACAGCTTGTGCCAGAGGAAATGTTTGTTTTAAAATGTCTGGTGACCAGTTAACTGTTTTAGAGGTCTTCATCCAGCCTACATTATCTTAAGAAAATGGAGTCCTACCTCTCATCTACTCAAAAGGACTACAGCCTGTAGAAACACACAGAGTGATCCTATAAGTTATAAGTGTGTGCAGAGTAATTCTTTCCTCCACCCCAATTTACTGTTGCAGGCCAGCTGAATGGCTCCATTATTGACACAGTTTAACTGTTCCACAGCACCATTACCTGCAGGATGATATACTGAGGTAGTGTTATGTGTTCTATCATTCGTACTCAAAAAAGACTTAAAAGCAGCTGAGGTAAATTGTGGACAATTCTCACTAACAAATTAGGGCCTGATTAGGACGTGAGTCCGCGCGCAACCCTAACGGAGATGGGGACCGCCCGACATAGTATCGGGGGTCCCATAGGCCAAATTACAATGCGACCACCACGGTGGCGGTCACATTGTACATGTTTTCCATTGCAATGGGTGCTGCTGGCTGCAGCACCCGCTGAAATGGAAAAAAGGGATGTGTAACACATCCCTGTACTTCGTGACAGGCACCATGCGGTGCCTGTCACTTGGTACAGGGATCTGTTGGGGGCACCATAGGTGCCCCCCCACACCCAAAGAAAATAGCAGAGGATGAAGGGGGGTCCGCTACCGGCCCCCAATGTCCATCCCTGCCAGCTTTTCCATGATGGGTGAACCCCCATGGAAAGTCTAGCGGGGAGGGACCATCTTAATCCCTACAGCTGTAGGGATTAGGCGTCCCTGCGCAGCACCGGCTGGCTTAAGGAGCCCATCAGATGCGTGGCGGTCGGACTTTCCGCCCGCCTGCACACTGCCCGCCATCAAGATCTGGAGGGCGGAAAAGCTGCTTAGGATGGTGGGGAGACCACCACCGACAGGCTGTCAGTGGCGGTCTCCCCGCCGTCCAATCAGCCCCAGATTTAGGTAATTCTTCCTTCAAAAACACTTAATCTAAGAACTGCACCACAGTATTAGCATCTGTCTTATTCACAATTTCAATCTCTGGCCATTTGGTAAAATGGTCTATCATGACAATTTAATACTTCTGTTCATTATTCTCCCAAACCCGACCAGTAGTGTAAATTCCTAATTGTTCCCAAAGACATATCAGGACTACAAAAGGATGTAACAGTGGTCTGAATGTGGAATGTGATTTGTCAGAATTCTTACACTGACTAGAATCTCTCATTTTCCTTGTACTTTCCAAATCTACACCACACCACCAATACAAATTGTTCACTCTCCATTTAGACTTACTAATACCTAAGTGTCGTTCATGACAAATATCCAATAATTGGGATCTCAAACACACCGGGGCAATTACTCTGCCATTTCTCATAACCATCCTGACTTTGAAGGATAATCAATGTCTCAGTTCCCAATATGTTACCAAATCTTTGTCCAAGTTCTTTTTCTCAAGCCAACCCTTAGTAACCGCTTTACTCACTTCGATAAGTACAAGATAATTCTGTTGAGCTTCTATCTATTCTTCACATGTAATACTAGGACTATTATTTGTAATGTTGGCAACCCAAAATTCCTCATAATTATCCTTACAAGCTTCTTTCAAAGGTAGTGGTAACCTACTCCAAAAACCTGCTGCAACGTTTTTCACACCAGGGGTATACTGCACCTCCTAATTGTAGTCTAAGAGTTTGACAGACATAGGAGCAAGGCATGGTCATGCACTATACAATCACTTAGTGGCAAGAACTTAGGTAAGTGGCTTGTGATCACTGTGTACATCGATTTTCAGCCCCCCAAATGGACATTCTGAAGTGTCCAAGACCCCACATGCAAACAAGTGCTTCCCGTTCAATAATAGAATACTTTTCTTCTGTAGGAGTTAATGAACGGGAAGCAAAAGCAACAGTGTATTATTTGCACAACTTGTCCATTGGTGATAAGACTCCACCTATGCATTTACCAGTAGCATCCGTCATAACAACGCTTTGCAAGACAAGATCAAATCTTAGTAATGGGGGTGCGCAAGATATTTCAGATTGAAGAGAAAGGAAAGCTTCCTGACATTCTTTAGACCACTCAGATTTGTTTTTTTAATTTGAGTAACTGCCATATAGGATATGTTTTTAATGAAAAAGTTCTTACAGATTTAGTATAGAATTCGGCCAGACCTAAAAATGCTTGTACGTCATCTTTACTCTTTGGTGTAGGTGCATCTCTAATTGCTTCTAGTAGGTCTCTTTTGGGCTTGATACCTTCACCTGTAACCTCATGACCTAAGTACTTAACTTAGTTCCTGGCAAACTTACACTTACTGTATTCTGCTGTCAGGAAGATCCTTTGCTCTACATTTTTCAGCAGCTCTGTAAGTTTTAAGTCAAGTTTTTCTGTGACTCTTTTCATAACAAAGATATCAACGTGGAAAAACACCAGATCCTTGATACCTTTGAATAATTTGTGCATTAACCCATGAAACATAGCAGCTAAAGAGGTAACACCGAACCTAAAACAACCAAATGTTTCCCTGCCAGGCTGTGTAATGCAGTCTGGTGGGGAACATGCAAAGTGCACAGGACTGTTTGGTCAGCCCAAGAGGACTGGCCAAACCGTCCTGCACACTTTAGAGTGCGCCTAACACTCCTCCCCCTGGCCCCTGCCCTAGCCAGCCTAGCCCCACCCACCCGCCCCGCACCTAAGCAGGAAAGAAAACTAAAATGACAATAACATTAGTTATTATCATTTTAGTTTTCCTTTTTAAACTGCTTGCAGAGCAGTGGGGTGACTCTCCTCCGCCTTAGCGGAGAATCAGCCGCTGCATGCTGCTGTAGAACGTCAGGAATGAAACACTGCCAACGATTTTATGGGCAGCATAATGATTTACATATTCCAAAACGTCAGACGACATTATCTGAACATTCATCAACAGTCTGCTAAGTGAACAATACTGCACGATTTGCAAATGCTGCAATGCTTTGTTTTCATGCTTGATCCCTCCAGCCGCGCATGGGATGCAAGGGAGGGTCAGTCACTTAGAAAGCCTGATAGAGAAGCTAAGCGGGACATGGTGCTCCATTTAGTTAGATAGCGAGCATACTTACATCTAAAACTTATAAGGGATTACTTAACACCCTAATGGAACATCAAGAGGGTGACACGATATTTAAGATACATACCTCACAACCCCCTATAGCTAGACACAGGCTCCCATAGTAGTTGCTACGGTTGGGCAACATTGTTTGGACAAACTCCAGCCGTGATTTGCTCTCATATGGTTATGCAGACTGCATTTGAATCCCTAGTTCTGTTTTTATTTTTGACACCCAGAGGAGCACTAAACAACCACCTGGTCCCCTGCTACACACTCACACACCCTTATCATAATAGGGGCAGCACCTCTGAAACATAGCACGAACGAATATTCTCACATGGAATGTGAGGGGAATGCACACACCCGCTCGTAGATACTCCATATACTCATACTTAGAACGCAGATCCAATAACATAGCCCTCCTGCAGTAAACACATCTGACCCAGATAGAAGCTGATTGCCTCCGCCGTCGCTGGCAGGGCTGGTATATGGCACCAACTATTCCTCCCAAGAGAGGGGGAACTTAATATGAGTAAAAGCATGGGTCCCTTATGTGATGGAGGAAACAGTAATTGACACGGAAGGCAGATATGTGTTTACGAAAGGTAGGCTGAATGGCCACACTCTTCTTATAGGCTTTATATATGCTCCCAATATGGAACAAGCCTCGTTTCTCGGTAAATTAACCGAGGTCCTAGCATGATGGAGTGGATCCCCCTGGCTGATAGGGGGCGATTTTAACTCGTGTTAGTTGTGGAGTTGGATACCCCTGACACGAACCACAGCCGCTTTGCATGTGCAGGCACTGACCGAGTGACTGGCCCACTGGTCTCTGACTGACATATGCCGTGCTCTCAATCCGAACACATGCATTTTCTCGTTCTACTCCCCAGTGCACAGATTACATGTCAGATTTGATTGCATAGTAGGGTCACACGCCCTCTTCATGCTTATCAAGGGGATTGAATACCTGGGATGCACACTTTCCGATCATAAACCCCAATTGTTTCAACTTAAATGGGAAACAGGCCCTCCACCTGTCCCAACCTGGCGCCTTCAACCATCAGCGCTGGAAGACCAAGCATTTCGTTCTTCACTGGGGACAGCGATCCTGGACTATTTCGAGGTAAACAACGGTTCCACAGATGATACACTTTTAGAATGGGATGCCTTTAAGGTGACCACCAGGGGGCATTGCGTAGGGCTCACCTGGAACATACGCAAGCAAGTAAGCAAAGCACTTAGCAAAGTCAAGCGTCAACTACTGAACTATGTAACTAACATGGCAGCAGGTGCCGGGGATACTTGCGCTTAGAAGAGCTGCGTGCTGAACATATGGAGCTACTAGAGAGGCTTAGATGCCATAATTACACGGCCAACTCCGCACGCACACACGTTATGGCAGACAGAGCAGGCCAGATGCTTGCATTGCTCCTGCGCCAGGAACACTCTCGTCAGCCCATATGCGCTCTGCGACATGAAGCGGGGCATTTGCTATACACACATCATGAAATACAAGCAGCAATGACACATCACTACGCGATACTGTACAAGTCTTCAGGGCAATGCGACGAACATCGGCTAAACGCCTTCCGAGACTCTGGGGTTACCGAGGGAACCCCAGAGCAAAGAGAGACATTAAACATGCCAATCTCCCCCGACGAAATCCCTGATGCAATAGCGGCGCTAGCAACAGGGAAAACTCCTGGGCCGGACGGATTCCCAGCTGAGTACCTTAAGGCGTATGCCATATCATTGATTCCACGCCTGCATACACTTTATACCAAGGGTTTAACCGACCAGAAACTCCCCCAGTCCATGCGTGAGGCGATCCATGTGTCATTACTTAAACCTGATAGGGATCCCACAGACCTCGGTTCCTACAGACCTTGGGCCTCCTTAATGCAGACTTTAAGATATTGGCAAAGATACTGGCTGACCTACTAGCGCCTGTGTCCCGACCCTGGTCCACGCGTATCAAAATGGGTTTGTGCCTTCACGAAGTACCTCCCTAAATATGAGGTGCTTTTTTAGAGTCGTAACATACTCTGTGCCTCGCTGGCCGCACTCTGGGTGTCTAATATTAGACCTCGAGAAAGCCTTTGACTCCCTGATATTTGTCGCACTAGCGCGTTATGGCCTTGGCAACGAAATCATGTGCATGGTACGACTGCTGTACACTGAGCCAACGGTGCAGGTAAGAGTAGGCCCATATATATCCGACCCAATCTCGGTGAGAAGAGGGACTAGACAAGGTTGCCCATTGTACCTTCTCCTCTTCTCCCTAGCCATAGAACCACTAGCAGAGGCTCTCCGCACCAGGGCGGGCGGGGGCATTCCACTAGGGGATGGTACACACATTATATCACTGTACGCAGATGATCTCCTGGTGTACATCAGAGACATTCACTCGATTCCTCCAAGACTAGCACTTATTTTAGGAGACTGCACCTCCTTATCAGGGCTGAAAGTCAACGCTGCCAAATCAAGTTTATATCCCTTCAATGAGAGGTGCCAAGACCCGGCATATGTCCTTAATGGGGTGGGCGTGAAGTGGCAAGTCGATCTCTTCCACCACCTAGGCATAAGAATTATACAGGCAACAGACAGATCTGCTGGATATTAACCTGGGTAGAGCACTGAATGCCATCCGCTCCCAAATGACATTCTGGGGAACAATTCCACTGTTGGTGACAGGCCGAGTGGCCCTCACCAAAATGGTGATCCTTCCACGGTTTCTATACTACTTCGCAAACTCACCACTATACATCCCTCCTTCCTTTTTTCTCCCACTATAGAAGTTGGTTAGAGACTTTATATGGGGCAGCTCTTGACACCGAGTGTCGATAAAGAAGCTCTACTTGCCCACGGACCAGGGAGGGCTTGTGGCCCCAAACCTGGAACAGTATTATCTAGCGGCACAGCTGCAATGGGTGGCAAGATGGCTGGCCGATCACCAGCTTTGCGACACGGCGACTACACAACCACCCTGCTCTTTAACTGTCCTTACCAGACTATTTCACCCTTGTGCGAAAGCAAAACCACCAGAATCATTACTGCTTGGTGTGGCGTATAGGTGTTACTGCAGGAGTTTATATATTACTCGACATGTGACGCCATACACGCCGCTTTACCGCTAGAGGGAACGCCTAGAGGGCACATGACGACTACGGCCACTGAGCTGCGGGGCTGGCGGGAGGCGGGGATTCAGGATACGTGAGTCCTATATCGGAAGGGTGTCCTTATTCCATATGATACACTAGTAGAAGAAGACGGGTTATATCCAGGTCAATTCATACTACATCGCTCGCTACTGGCTGCCCTTGCTTCCAAATGGGGGGATTTAACCAATGAGCCCCCAACACATCTTACCATTCAGTACTTATACATAATGGGACGAGGCAGACATTTAACACGATGGTTCGCTGCATCACGGAAACAACACACTGTGGTTATATTGACACCACTCCGGCTCACTGGGAGGGAGACCTGCACCAACCATTCATGGACTCCGAATGGGCCTCAGTAGTGTAGAGCCCTGTGCGCATCTCCAGGAATGTGCGTCTACACCAAAAACAGTATTACATTACACAAAGAGCATATCTCATACCTGCAAAAATTATTCAATACTTTGACCGTGTAGATGCCACTTGTCCCCGTTGCTGCCTCAATGACGCAGAACTTCTGCACATGTTATGGGGGTGCCCCAACGTGCACGGGTACTGGATGGAAGTAGCAAACACTCTTACCCAATGCACAGAAAGTTTCCTCCCATTTGAATGGAAAGCCTACATACCACATCTTTACCATAGAAGCCGGAAACACAAGGTGACTTCAAGGTTCCTAGATCTGGGATTCGCGGTAGCCAAGAGATTGATCACCAGGAGATGGAAAGCTCCTGATCCCCCTCACATATTAGCATGGAGATGCTCCATGCTGACTTGGCCAAGGCTCGGTGTATCGCACTACATCGAGAGGACACTCTGGGTATCAGCAGGACCCCACTTGCCGCAAGCTGGGACACGGTGTTAGCTGAGTTGCAAAACATACACAACACCAACACAGAGGCTCCACCTCCGACTAATGCCACTGCATAGGAGTCCACATCAGAAGAGGGGGCAGTGGCTGCGAAGAGCACGGATTCGAGATAATAGGTGGTGGACTTGAATGTGCGCCACCCAATACCGCCCCTCAGACACATACCAGACTCCACTTCATGTGGGACAGTCCAGATGACACACTAGATGGGGGGGACCAGGAAACGCTCTGATTTTTATCACACAACCACCGATTATGTTTTAAGTTCTCTCTGTTATATTATTGCCCGCCTCCCCAGTTCACAGACCACTACACAGTGAGAGCTTGAGCCGACATGTATCACACACTCAGATGCTGCGGAGCTTCCATGAGCACCAGCGATTAATATCCGAGACACAAGTACACACAGCAGTAATATATGTACGCCGCTGTCAGTAATGTGGATCTATTCTGATTAACTCTGATTCGAGGCATACTCAATATCAATGTACCCACCAAATGGCCACTATCAAAAGGAATGTATACTGTGTATGTCTGTCCTGTTTATGACAACCTAATAAAAACAGATTCAAACAAAAAATAATAATTTCCGTATTCCATATTCGAAGATGCTCATCAGCATTGTGAAGGTTGATGTATTCCGTAGAGATAATCTTACCAACGATCTCAAAGCACTGTGATGAGCACTAGTTCCACAAAATAATTCCTCACTGTAATGCGGTGGGTGTCTCACGTGCTAGGGCTGTAGCTCGTTGCCAATTCTGTAGAGAATATCCTTACAAAAGTGGATTTGGAATAAGGTAGACCAATATCCTGTGTACTCATCCCCAAATGTGAAGCATTTTTTTTAAAGCAGCCCAAGGTACTTAAAAAGAACAAGCTTGATTTAAAGAAAGATCCCATTTGTAAGGAGCCTTGCCTACTTCTCCGAGGTTGCCCAACAAAATTCCCAATGAGCAAGCTGTCCAACTGTTACGACTCCCCTTTGTAAATGAGTTAGCACCTCCTTTACAGGGTCAGTAACTTTTCAAAGGTTTGCAACTGCAATTACGGTCACAAATCACTCATACATGTCTTTGCAATTTACAGTTAGGTGGGGATGTCCCTTTCAAGCACAACCCTTTGTGTATGATTTGAATGAGTTGCAAAATCCCTTTTACAACTTGTAATTATTTGCTGAATTATAAAAGCGGTTTAGCACATAGCAAAAAAACATTTTGCGGATCCAGACCCTGTGATTTTGCGAATCATAGGATTTTTTGACTGCCAAATGGTTTTGTACATGTGTCCCTTTGTTGTCTGGAGTATACAAAAAAATATCCTGACTTATAAGGTACATGTCTAATTTTCTTGTGAAAACACATTGCTTTCCTTAACATATGGTTGTACATGAGTAATCAGAGGTCATGGGAAATGACTGAAGTACACCGATGTTCACAAATGTGGGTTTTAGTGGAAAGTCAATCGCCGACACAACTGGCCATCCCAGAAGATACTGTGCATCCATGTGAATGTTCAGTTGGTTTTTAAAAACATACACAACTTGTCTTTGAGCCTTTATCTCTCCCATGCGGGGTCCCTCAGGGGTCCTCACTCAGCCCTACCCTATTTAATGTTTATGTGCCATCATTGGCATCTCTTATTAGATCTTTTGGTTTCTCCCTTACCTCGTATGCAGATGACACTCTATGTAACCGTGCGCTCTACAAATTTAACATTAACATTACAACTGAATGGCGTTTGGCCGACATTTTTTTGCGTTACTACTAATCCAAACATTGCCACATCATTTTCTGTATGTGATGTGTGTAAGCTTCTTGTATTTTATTTATTATCATCCCTTCCCAGATCAGATCCAGCATTGCTTTAGTAATCAAGTACGATTGACACACTCTTTAGTTTGAATTTTGTATAATCCAAGACTACTAGTCCACGAGTTTCTGCGTCATTTTCACACCAGATGACATGATGAAGCAATTACATGCCGCAATATTACGTTGTTTAGTATTATAGTTATAACAAATAATTCATTAGAATTGTGCGCAGGTAACTCAGCTGGAGGGTTAGCTATTGAAGAGTCCAGATTTACTTTGTATAACTGAAGCGTTGTTAATGCAGGTAGTAGCTCACAGAAATGATGCAGGTGCAGAGATGATGATGCATGCAGCCAATCTGAATCTCGATTGTCTTGCAAAACCGTACATTAAATATAGATACTATCCCATTGTGCTTTCTCATTAATCAACGAACTGTCCAATTTCCAGCTGAGGTTAATTTGGATAATCATTAAAGGAATCTACTTTTGCACCTGCTGGTATTATTCTTTGCCAAGATTTATTCTGCTCACCCCAAAGGCATTTTTTCTATAATCTGCTCTCAAAAATGGTTTTGCAGAGCCTTGGTAGTGCCGGCAGCTGCCAAGTCTTTGTCAGAAACACTTAGCACTATAGAAGCGAATGGTAACACTCTGTTATGGATTTTCTCCTAGATGATGAAGCCCTTCCCATGGCACCCCACAATAATTGACATTCAAATTATTACCATTGGATCCTTGGCAATCCTGGCTGCCCCTGGAGAACTCACGTATGTGCTTTTCTATTACAATGCAGTCTATTTTTAATAATTTATGCAATAAAGTGTATTTCTCTTGTTTCAAGTTACAAGTATTACTTTAGACACATGCTTCCAGTACTTCATCTTCGTGTACTGGTTTATTTTTAATGTGTATGTGAATGAATGTGACCTAATACACAAAACGGAGGGCACAGTTTCACAGCATGGGCCCCACATGCCCTAATTAATTCAAGGAAATGCTCCCTACCCCCCAGATGATCAGAAAACACAGCCCTGGTCTGGGGGCAATGGGATGCTCACACCCTTAAGTCCCAGTGCCACTGCACCTTCTGTCTGAATGTTTGCTACGTTCATAGGTGGGCATCTACAGAGATGTAGTTGTACATGTATAACCTGAATATATTTGTGACTTTTTTCTAAATTCATCCAATTATGGTGGTCGTGGTTTTGCTTGCTTTCCTTTGTGTGGTGATTGTCCGCACTGGAGAAAAGCCTTAGGCGTTGTGAATGGGTTACTATTAGATTTCAGTTTTTTCATATGGAAACCTTTTTATTGTGAGGATTTCCTTTCATCTCCTTCAAAAATGTTAGTGCTGTCTGCACTTTCACAGACTCACTGCACCACTTACCCAGGGGAGACACAGCGGCAAATTTAGAAGTGTAGACAAGCGTGGGTATGGAACGGCAGATACCAGCAAGTTGGTGTAGTGTTTTTTAATAAACCGATTTTATTAAATTTTGTGCAGATGAAAATAAGAACATAGGACACACAATGAGCACATTTAAGATAGTTCAATGCAATTGCTCAGGCCATTGGCATTCATTTGATACAGTAGGGTAATACAAAACCCCAGCAACATCAGCACTCCTGGCTTCAGTCAAAACCACCAGCTTATTGGCCCAACCATATCCCCCACACGCTACCATGCTTAAGGGGACACCCCCTGGCCTCACAGACCGTTTTTTCTTGCTGGGCACACCAGTCCAGCCCTCGGCGCTACTGTGAAAGAGTGAGAGGAGAAAGGGACTTCCAGCGCGTGGCAATGTCACGTTTGGCAACCATTAGGGCCGTTCCCAAGAAGGATCGGTCAGCCCTCGTGCCTCCAGCGCCCTCAAGGACCCCCAACAATTTCATCAAAAGAGTGAGGGGGAACTCCCATCCAAGCACCTCAGTTAGCTTCTCCACTACCGCAGCCCAGAAGTTTTGAATCACAGGGCACAACAAAACCATGTGATAGAAATCGTCAGGAGTGCCACTGCAGGGGGACAGACAGGCTCAGAGAGGTGTCCCGCTCGGTGGAGCTGAACTGGGGAGAGATAGGCAGTATAGGGGTAATATGTTTGAATCAACCACAGTCTGGAGGAAACTGTGATAACCCTTGTCGCCATCAGCGAGTCGCGCCAGTCGTCATCTTCGAGGGGTCCCAACCAACCCTCCCATCGGGTTCTGAGATGGTCTAGGTGTCTGGTGTATTAACAACCAAGGTACAATAGATTTGGGTCATTCCTCCTTTGCCCAAATCACCCATCAGAAGCTTGGTTTCAATGCACTAAACTCGGGAAGAGAGTCAGTGTGTGGGGCATGAGATTGGAGGGAGTGTCGCAATTGAAGGCATTTATAGAACTGTGTTTGGGCTGGCGCCTAGGTGACTTGGAGTTCTTGAAATGATCACATGTGTGTCCCTTGACCAGATGTCCCCGAGTTGTGAAATCCCAATAAGGTCCTGGGGCCCAAAGCCCTGTAGTGACGCCACCTCCCTCAACCAAGTACCCTGCCAAAGAGGTGTTTGTTGCGTGAATTCTGGCCTGTGCCAGCACCAGCTGAAGGTAGTCCCAGGCCGCCATGTCAAACGCTTTTTCAAAATCAATGAAAAGTAGAGCTAAGTCAGGAGGCAATCGGTGATGGTGGGCTAGGGCCATGTGAAGCCGTTAAAGGCAGTGTCTTGTGCTATGAGCCTGCATGAAGCCACATTGTTCAGGATGTATCATTGTGCATAGAACCTGTTTTAGTCAGGTGGCCAGGAGGGTCGCAAAGATCTTAACTTCCCCATTGCTGAGGTATATTGGACGATAATCGGCACATGCTGGGGATGGAGGCTGTGTTTTAGGGATCACCACTATTGTGACAAAGTCTGTCTCTGCAGGAAAGGCACCCAACTCTTCAATCTCCTTATAGAGGGTTAGAAGGCTAGAAGTTGCTGGGTCAGGACATCACAAAATACCGTGTAGTATTCCACGGGAAACCCATCAGGACTGGGAGTCTTCCCGGGAGCCGTCTCCAACAAGGCTGCCCCAACTTCCTCGTCCGAAAAGGGCTCGTCTAATACTCTGGCCTCGGTCGGAGAGAGGGTGGGGAGGCAAACATCCCTGAGGAACTGAGCAGCATAGACCATGTCTCTCCCGGAGGGAGCAATGCATAAGTGATGATAATAGCGGGCAAACGCCTGTGTAATCTCAGGGAGGGTATTGAAGGAGTTACCTCGCTCATCGACAATTTCAGGCACAATCCTGTTCACTTGCTCATGGTAGGCTAGTCAGTATAGCAGCTTCCCATTCTTGTCTCCCCACTCGTAAACCCTGGCCATCGTGTTACGCCAAAGATGTTTGGCAGCTTCCATGGATTGGAGGCAAATTTCTTCATGTAGAAGATTCAGTTGTCGGAAGGTAACGCCACCGACATTTCACGAGATTTCTCTCCAGCCGAAGGACATGTGCCTCCAACTGAGTGATGTGAAGGGAGTGGGCGCCCTCCTGTACGCAGATATGAGCCATGGCAAACCCCTGTATAGGGGCCTTACTGGCAGCCCAGAGGGTGCCACCAGCTCCAACTGAGCCCTCATTATTGTGGAAGTACGTTTGCAGTTCTTCATTTAAAGCTTGGGAGCAGGTGTGGTCTTGGAGATACCAGGCATTAAGATGTCACATGGATCGTGGCCCATCTCTGGGGGAACCAAGCTGGAGGAGGAGAGAAGCATGATCAGATATGCCTCGAGAGAGAATTTGGGTGTGAGAAATGGCATGACAATCAAGGGCGGGCATGAAAACAAGGTCTATTCGCGAATAGGAGTGATGTGCAGCTGATGTGTGTATATATTGTCGGCACCTCAGGTTCCATATCCTCCACGCCTTGCAGAGACTCAAGGCAGTGGCCCAGTCTGAGAGCTGACAGCCTATGGAACGCCTGGATGTTGAGCGGGGTCCTGACGCATCATCCTCTGGGACGGGGACCACGTTGAAGTTTCCTCCGATCACTGTCAGGTCATGGAAAAAGGTGCCCAGGTCCACGTTGGAGCATACACACTCACCAGATTGATGATCTGGCCTTTGAGCATCCCAGTAAGGGCAAGAAAGCTGCCCTGTGTTGTCACGGACTTTGTGGGAATCCGAGAGGGGGAAAGAACAACGAAGTAAAATGGCCACTCTGCGGGATCCACGTGTATAGCCCACAAGAAAGACCCTATCATATCCCTTGTGTGCCAGGAAAGGGCAGCGGCTACCTATAAGGTGGGTTTCTTGGAGCAGGAGAGCCTCTGGGAGGTGTCAGTGGGCAAAGGTAAGGACTGCAGTCCACTTTACCAGGTCCAAGTGGCCATCAACGTTCCAGGACAAGATTTGAAAGGATGCCATCACGGGGGTGATAAGTGTCTTGTGTAGGAAGGAGGAGAGGAAGGAAGACACCATGACCGTTATGTGGACAGGAGTGTGAGCTAGCAGTGTAGGCCAAGTGCTGCATGGAATCCAATGCGGGTGTGTGTCGGTGGCGGAAAGGAAACTTAAAACAGGCAATAAAACAAGCTAATATTAACAACAGAAACAACAGTAACCTTGTAATGAATCCCCACCTCCCACCCGACCCCATACTTCTACCCTAGAAACCACTGTCACCCTGAAAAAGGAAACTTAAAAAAAGGAAATCAACATATACAGAGGTGGAATCCCTCAACATTTGACGGATAGGTGATTGCCATTGAAATAAGTGGAACAACGTGCAGTGAAGAAGGCGATCATGTCCCGTGGACATTAAGTAACAGAAGAGTTCTAATGTGAGACTTCGAGAGAGATCCATGTCTGCCTGTTCTCTGTTGGCAGTATGGGTGTGGCATCGAGGTGAGTTTCCCGGTTCAATTCCTGGTCCCCCGCACCGGAGGCCCGGGGTTGATGTGATTGAGAAGGTGAGTGTTCACGCACTGGAGGAGATCTGGAAGGTGTTTTGGAGTGATTAGCGTAGTGTCTCTTCCTGGTGCGCGTGTGATATTTGCGTGGCTTGGGTGCCGGTATGATCCCAGCAGGTGCAGTGGATCTAGATCCTCGCGGTGAGGTTTCTGCGTGAACTCGAAAGGGTTGCTCCTCTGTGAGCCAGGCTCTGGAGTTTCAAAGAAATGGGATTCATGTGGATCAAGCGGAGCCTGGCGGGGAACAGGAGATGGTATTGTAGGCCCATGGCCCTAAGTTTCTGCTTGACCTCGATGTAAGAGCGGCATTGTTGCTGCATCTCCCGGGTGTAGATATGTGTGGCCCGACACGATGACATGAGAATAATGGTCTTATCTTGTTTGAAGAAAGTACAAAAAGAAGTAAAATAAAAACACACGGGCTTTAGAACAAAGCACTGAAGTCTTGTATGATTAATTAAGAAACGGTCTATCTGGACACTGTGTTTGTTAGTACTATTCAAAAGCAAGGCAGCTTAAATGTGAAAAAAATAGAGGTGACTTTGCAAATTGAATCTTATAAGAAGAAGGAAAAGTATTAGCAAGCGTGCATGTGCTACTATGTTTTGAACTAAAAGCACTGTTCACTGTCCTGTGTAAAAGAACAGGAGCCAAACTTGAGCTAACCCCTCTTTGCTCCATGAAACCCCATGTATAAGAAATGTACATATATTATACCTGTGTATGGGCAGGGAGAGGCATGCTAAAATACAACTTAGAGCCTGATTGCACAATAAGGTACACAGGGAGGATTTACACAACATGCTATATTATAATATATTAATATTACTTTGCTGTTAGAAAGCTAGCTACAACTTAGGTAGCGTTTTGGACTAAATGGTTAGGAAAAATGGTAAAAAATGATTGAGGCTTATCTAACTTTTGCCCTAATATGTTTAATAATTGATGAGCTGTTCAAAATATTGCAATCATCCTAATGCAAATGATTTGCGGGTGAACAGTGTATAATAAATAACCATGTAGTGTAAAATATAATTAACAGTGTCTGTGTACTGATTACAGGGTATGGAGCGGGACTCTATGTACCATCTGGAGATGAGAGCTTCTCTGACAAGTTTTGTCTGACTCTTAACACGGTCACCTATTTGAGCATACTTCAGTAGGAATAGACTGATACTTCTCCAAAAAGCTTGCAATTTCCTGATGATCCTCAAGAAATCTACTAGGTGTGACCTCATGACTTGGGGGTGGCATGACACCATGAGAAAATGTTCCCTTCTGACAGACTTGTCTTAGGGCTTGATTTTGAATTTGGCAGACAGGATACTCTGTAGCAAATGTGACAGTGTACACTGTCCACCAACCCTCGGTCTGCCCACCTCGTTTATAGATGGGTGTTCCTTAAGTTTTCCATTGATGGAGCCCTTGTTGGCTCAGTCAACAGAAAGCTACCTCCGATGGCCCGACGAGATAGGGGCAGTAGTAGGAAGGACATTACATTACCCACACTATTTAAGGCAGATGATGCTATGTCTTTTTTTCCTGTCTGACCCTGCCAGGAAAAACTTGTCAGTGAGGGACATATAAAAACAATAACGACGTAATGACCAACGCACCCTAGAAGAAAACTCCTGGTGTGTGGGGTCATACGTTTTTTGTTTTGGCCGTCAAAACTGATGGTTGCAGCCCAGCAAACCTTTTGTTGATTGAAGGGAACCATCACACTGGTGGATCCTTTCAATGTACAGAGTTGTCTGCCTTGTTGTAGGCTTCTCTAAATTTGGCAGAAAGTACTCCGTCAAACCTAAGTGTTTTTTAATCTATGTGTTTTTTTAATCATAACTCCCTTTCTGTGATCCTATCCCCTCCTCCAAAGGTGTAGCCATAAAATGTAACGCTGTCTCCATCAAATCGTGTAGGTATCAAGCCAACCACACCTGTTAAACGGCAATACAAACCTTGTGAGAGGGAAACGAAAATAAGGAATGACCCCAGGAGTAATTATGATTACAAGTAAGTAATCAGGCCACTAATTCCTGATGCCAATCCTTGCCCCTTCTTTACTCCATAAGAATGTACCAAGCTAGTGCTGTTGGTCGACACTCAAAAGCTGTGAAAAACACAATCTAATAACATGATATTGTGAAGACACACTAATGAAAGTTTAATGTGAAGTATCACAGAAAATAGAAAAACAGTCAACCAAAGGATATAGAGGACAAAACCTTGGACCCAAAATCTATGGCCTTTGAATACAAGTAGAAAGCTCAACATCCACAGATGGTTGAGCTTAAAAATTGACAGACATGTTCCATCTACTCCAAAAAGGGAGAGAATGTTTAAGACCTTTCTAGCAGAACTAAAATGGATAATGAGAGAATCATAACAGCAACTCTCTGCAGAACAAGCAAGTAAATAGAGATATCTCTGTGGATATATATAGTGTGAAGAGCATGTGTGAGGAACATGTTCCTCATCTGAAATTACATTAGGAAAGAAAGAAGGAAGAGTAATCTCATATTCTACATTCTGTTTAGATGGGATTTTAGGGTTAAAATCAAGTCCTCCCCTGAGAAATGCCCTTTAGGTTAACATTTGTGGATAAGGTGAAGCACAAAGTAATGAGCCAGATTCTCTCAACCTTTAAGCCAAAGTAATTGCTGTGAGAAATAGAACCTTGAGAGACAAAATACTTCAAGGAAATGTCCTTTAAGGTTTCAAAAGGATGAAGTTGTACATCATCTAGCATGAATGGAACAACCCACGACAGCACTTAAGATCTGAAATCAGGGCTTATTAAAGATCATCCTTTGAATAGAAATAAGGCGCAAATGTTTTCACTCAACCCCAAGGTTCCCTGAAAGTTTTAATAGCAGCCCACTGAAAAGTGGAGACTACAATCCCCTTATCTAAACCTTCAGAACAAATTGTAGCATCCGACCACCTTCACATTCTCAAGCTCGTCGTTCCTGAGCGGTACACCAAAATTGAAAGGAGTCCCAGTGATGGATATAAGCCTTCAAGGTAGAGTTCATTTGAGATTTCGGGACTCTAGAGACTAGAGACTATTGCATCAAAAAATCCCATATGGAGCAGTCTTAACCATTCAAGAGCTATACCATTAATTAGAGTTTCTGGGGAGTTGAAATAAGAGCGGAGCAATCAATGGAGATGGAACCAGGAGGAGAACATACTCTTTCTCCAATGACATCTGGTGTGGGAAAGGAAACCAGAACCTTCACAACCAGGGAGAGAACACACTCCTTATCCAGTGTCGTCTGGTGTACGAGAGGAAAGCTGTACATCCGATTCCAAAACTTAGTGACCACCTCCACCCAAGCCTAATCCTAATAAACACTCTGAAGAAGAGGGATGAGGGGAAGTGCAAACAAAGGACCGTCTGACCTCAAGTTTGTGGGTCCCAAAAATGGTAGCAGTACTCTGGGAGAGAAGTAAATACGTCCAGAGCAGGAATGTCAAACCTTGTGCATTACTAAGAGAAGCTCTTGGGATATAAAGAAAACTCCAGTGATGAGGGAAAGTGATCTCTGATATGAACTGCTGTGAGCCACATAACATAACACTCTGCCCAGTGGCCTATTTTGGTGATAAGATGGCTGAGTCTTTCAGACCGGCTGCCATCCGGCTACCATCCTGATGGTTATGGTGAGCCTTGGTGTCAAATTGAAAGGGGAGATGAGAAAGTCATATTGAAAGGGAAAAAAGGAGTGCTCAAAGGTGATGGAACACTCCTTCTCCAGTGACATCTGGCATAAGTGAAGAATCCAGAACTTCTTATGGCAGTATGAAGTGCCGAACTCCACCAGCGCCTAAGCTTAACACTGACACACCCTCAATAGATATCTCTGAAGAAGAGGGATGGGAGAAGGGAATACAGACACCTCCATGGCCAAGGACAGGACAGCTCATCCACCCTTGTAGTAGTGGGCCCAGTAATGGAAGCAGTTCTGGGAGCTTTGCATTGTGCTTTGATGCAAATAAGTCTAGAACAGGACAGCCGAACCTCATGCTAAACCAAGAGAAGATCTGGGGAGAAAAAGTAAAGGCAAGAGATAAGGGAAAATGACAGCTCAGTACATGACCAGATCTCCGATGTGATCTGCAGGAAGTGACATGACATGACACTCTGCCCAGTGCCAAGACTAAGTGCTACTCAGATCGTTTATGTAAGCCCTGGTGGCCACATTGTTTGTTTGCATCAGAACAGATGGTCGCAAAAGTTGTGAACAAAAATCCTATAGTGGATGGGAAACTGCTGCCAGTTCCGTCCAATTCAAGGAACGTGGAGTCTGTAGGAACTTGAGGTTCCTGGAGCAAAGTGCGGGCTTCAAATGATGGCCCTCATTTCTGGTAGACAGTTTGTCAGGCAGACACCAGTCGTGGTTACACAGCAGCTTTTTAAGTACTCTGGGCAGCACTTTTTTCTTTGGTCAGGAAGAACCTGTGTCTTAAACAAAGTGGGTGGTTTCAAACCACTTTTCAACACTTTTTCCAGACAGGGGATGTGGTTCCACAGTCTACGATTTCAAAGACCATCTAGTTTGTTTTTTTGTTTAAATGTTATTCTCATGCTGCTCTCCAGACCCTTGTGCAAAGTGATGGCTCGCACAGCAGGTAGCAAGCAATGGGACTAACTCCAAGCAGGAGCATCCAAACATGGGCACAATGAAGTGTGAGATCCATGCACCAGGCTTAACCTGTCTAGAATTTTCCTTACCTTGAATAACGGAAACTGCAGACCCACACTTTACCGCTAACAAATGGAAATTCTTAGGAAGAACTAATCAGCAGCCCTTTGCTAACAGTGTCCTCATCGAATTTGTAAATGTAGCCCTGTACCCACCCTCCCTCACTTCAGTGCTTGGGCCTCCACCCTGCAGCTATAGGAATTCAGGCAATACACTTCGACTGTCTGGTGGAAGCGGTCCTCATCCTCCATCTTATCGCTTATTAAATCCAAGGACATCCAGAATGGATCCCTGTGGCGCCAGCACCCAGACTTTTGCAACACACAGAGTCCTACTACCAGATATGTGCTACACACTTGCAGCACATTCACACTTGACATACACATGGGGGCCCAGCACAAGGTTCTGGGTTTCACATGACAGCAGAACTTAACACAAGAGGAGCTGGTAGGCTCGCCTCTCCTTAAAACAGAGAAAAAGGTCTATTCAGTCACATTATCAATTCAAAAGACATGGTACCCTCTCACCACTGCTTTATGTGATGCACCTAAGGCATGAACAGAAGTGTAATGCTCACTATGAGGGCACGCTTATTGGTGCCCATCCAGGTTACAGATTCTGGAATGCATATTACAAGGCATAGGTCAAGGCCTCTGTGCACACAATAGATTAGCATGATGCCAGGCCCAAAATAAAGTCAGGATATCAGTGTCACATGCAGTCTACAACTCAGGCTAGGGTACACGTCTGTACACCTTGCAGGAACTTTCCCATCCAAACACTAATAAAAAGTAGGCATTGTAGAATAGTTCTTTGTTTGATGATGTCATCTTGGGCCAGCTTGTGCTTTGAGACATCATTTTCTGGAAGGCCCCTTTTAAGAAGCCAAAACTTGTGTTCATACAAGTGAATAAATTAAGGTAAGCAAGCATGGGTTGTATTCTCTTGAATGCACCGAAGAAACAAAAGAGAGATTTTTTCATCTGTGGTTTGCCACTGGCAGACCAGATGCACACTGGTTGTGCCTGGCTTTCTTGTCCTGCCTGCTAGAACCACTGCTGATTTGAATCTATTTAGATTTCATAATTTTAATTGTCAAAGAGCAACTAGAACTCCCCTTATTTTCATTTATCACTTGGAATTTCAAGGGTTACAGCTATTTTTAAATGAAGAATGAAAACATACAGGTGGTCCCTCTCACTCCATCTTGCTATAGGTCTTGAAGATAGATCACCTCCTTAGAGGAGGACTTTACCGGCTAAGCTTATCCTTTGATCCAGTGATTTCGATTTTGATTCTTTGTTCCTGAGATTACCCTGTCTCCTAGTGCACAATACCTAAGGCGGAGAAGGATCATTGGAGTGGTTTGAATAAATTCCCCTATATGTCCACCACTCTTGACCTCTCAGACACATGCCCCATGCTTTGTCTCAATCGGTTGTATGTTAGAACCAAGCATGCCTTTATAATGTGGTCCGAAGCACAAATGCGTCTTTGCAACACATTCTGTCACTTACAACGACTTGCCTTAGGCAAAGCACTGGACTTTTGAATAGTATCATTTACTATTCCAACTCCAGTCTGTGCATAAGTAGGGAAAGTGTTGGACTTAAAGTGCAACAGCAGTCCAACAACGCTTTCCCTAAGGCAAGTTGTTGTAATGACTTGCGTGTTAAAGGAATACGTTGTAAAGACGCATTTGTGGTTCGGACCTTGTTGTAAAGGTACAGCTTGGTTCGAGCTGCATTCCAAAGGCTGTTTCCCGTCTCAACCATACTTACTTTCTATGGGCAGGCAGTTCCTTTTATGGAAGCTGGCTTCCTCCTAGAGAATGCCCCCCTACCTGCTGGACAGCCATCAGTGCCACTTCATCTCATTCATGATACTGTCATTCAAGTATTTTGCATGCCTTGACTCTTTGAAATGCAATTAATACAAGACTACGCAGGCATTTTACATGTGTGAAATGTTATCAGCTCTGTTCTTTCTCTGGAGTTCTCTTTAGCATGGTGGTGCCCTCAGTGCTTAATTTGCAAAAGAATGAGTGCCGGTGCCAAAAGCACTGCTCAGAAGCCCGTGGCTTGTGAAATTAAATATTGACACGCTGAATACCAATGCTGAGAAGACTCAAATACACATCAGGCCTCTTTAATACACTGCCTCTATCCCACTGGAGCTGGTTGCTGATTTCTCCCTTTGACGTGGTTTTTACGTCTTTCTCTTCCTCTGTCTTTCCGCTTTGTTTGATTTCTCTCTCTTGCTAAATGCCTAGCAGAGAAATATCAGTGCTGGTCCCACAAATGTGTGCCGGTGGCCCTCACCAGTAAAGACCGGCTCAAATTAAGCACTGGGTGCCTTCGATGTAGATTTACGGCATAGCAGATGAGGCAATTCAGTTCAGGTGCTTGCTAGATATGCAAACTCAAAGAGATGATGGACGGAGCACTGAAACATTTCAGATACTCACCCCAGTCACAGATCTGGGTTTAATCCATCATCGTTCTTTAGCT
Source organism: Calotriton arnoldi (assembly GCA_963921515.1). Taxonomy (NCBI): domain Eukaryota; kingdom Metazoa; phylum Chordata; class Amphibia; order Caudata; family Salamandridae; genus Calotriton; species Calotriton arnoldi. The sequence continues at coordinate 2,544,884 of CAWUFW010000171.1, read as the reverse complement.
CACTTCGCCACCCCAGTTCAGACCCAGCCATATGCAAATCAGTCTTGACCCTGTGCCTCATGGGAACAGTCCAGCCTGAACTGCCAAGCCAGGTCTTCCCTGGACCGGAAACAAGCATCCTGAGACAGGTTTCGGGGTAACACCCCTCATCAGCCAGGCTAGCTTGAATCCAGTGGCAAAGTGAGCAAGGGACCCACATCTGGGCATACCCTACCAACTTAGGGCGAACAAAGCAAACACAAAAAGATTGACAAAACCTATATCGGTGTCATTTGCACATTTACTAATTCCCTTCTAGTGACTCGTGATTAATCCCTATTTGCAGAAGTCATTTTTCTCTGTTCTCAACCACTCTCCCAAAATGACATTCTATCTTGTTATAAGCTGACCAAAATGTATTTAGTCTCACTGCATCCTAGAAACATTCATTGGACTGATTCACAAAAGCATTTATTAGTACGGGAAGTAGTACTACAGGAGTACTCGTTTACATACTCTTACTTGCTTTTGTGAAATTGCCCTGAAATATCCAAGTCTCTATTAGTAAAAGCGCAAAGAAGACACAGTCCTTTCCATTTTTCTAACTGAACATGAATATTCCTTGAATATTCTCATTTTATTCCCACAAATGCATGTAAATATATGTTTAAAGGTACCACAGGAGTACCACTCTACATTATCAATTGTCTTTATGTACAGGACTGATTGAGCGAAAATGCATGATATATTCAGTAACGTGACATTTTGTCACAAAAAGTAGATACAAAACTGTCCACTACAAGGGCCTTTGGCCAGTGGCTTTTTCATAATTTATTTTGGCAAATTTGTATCCCAATAATGTATTTTTATTCCCAACAGAACTATGGCTGGAAGAAGGCTCAGGCAAGCTGTTCAACAGGTAATGTAAGCAGAAGCAAATTAATCCTTGAGGTTGTGTTTCTGACATTAGAAACGTCTTAACTAAAATCACTGTTAGTCAACAAAGTATCCCATTAGCATGATATTTACAAGGTGAGCAGTTTGAGGGAGATGTGGATGAAGGGTAAATCCAATTTTGTAAAACAGATACAAAACCGGTGTTTTATTTCAAAGTGGTGGTGAATAAAGAATGTATGTATGTATGTATGCATTTATGTATGTATGTGTGTATGTATGTATGCATTTATGCATGCATTTATGCATGTAGTTGGTGTTTGTACAGCTCCAACCTAGCCATAAATCAGCAGAACGCTATTCTATGTTTTTACCACCCTATACTGGTATGCTCATTACCATACACACTAAGGAGCAATGCACTTTCCCTATAGGGTGAAGTTACTAAATTGGTAGAGGTAGAGGGAATGTAGTTATAGTCACAACGCGTAGAAGGAGCTCCTCTAGGATGTGTGTCCTACTTGATGATATTGTAAAAAGGCAGCAATGGTGTTCCCATCATCTTCTTGAATAAGGAGGAAAAGAACTATGATGACTATAACCACAGATATAGCTTTAAAATCACCAGCCATTGGGCAACATGCACTTTGACATAGTTAATAACGCATATAGGTCAGGGTATGGTTTAATGGCATTGGAAAGATGGTAAGGATAAGTAAAAACAAATAAATCCTGTTTGACAAAAAGTCATAAACCTTCACCTATGGATATCCACCTACTCCCACGTTGTAGATTTTCGACTTTTGGGGATTCACAAACATTTCCAGAAGTAAGCCTGGAGAGAAGTGCTAGGTGCAGGCTTCCCGGCGTACTCCTAGGGATATCATGTGGCTCTCCTTTGGGTCTCCTGTTCCCTCTGCATGAAGAGCTCCATATCGGAGAACTCCACACAGGGAAATGCAGTCCTCTATGCTAATGCATTTTTTGTTTTTGTTTTGATCCTTCCCCCTGCACCCCCAACATATCTGGGAGTGATCCATTCTCATTGCCACTCTGGAAAGGCAGTTACTCCAGCCCTGTATTGGAGTAAATTTATAACCCTTTTCAGGGTGTAAAGAGAAGAGAAAGGAGTTTGAGAATGCTCACAAGCGTACATGTTTGTGGGTGTTCCCAAACTTTGAAGGCAACCCAAAATTGGAAAACCCACTTCACGCCGCTTGAGTGGGATATACACCTGCAGGGATCTCCGAATTTGGGTCAGACATCTCCTCTCCTGTGCATGGGTTTACGTGTATGTGGAATGCCTTTGCGAAATGCTGCCTAGTGTAAAACAGGTCAAGTCAGTTGTAATCGTACATTTTCGACTGAATTTGTGAAACTAAATTAATAAATAAGCATTTTTTGGGGGGCAATGAAAACAAAAGTACTTCGCACATAACATATCTATTTAATATTACTAATATTACTGAAATGTTAGTACACACGCAGGGTTGTAGGTCAGAATATCAACCACATAAATATCATGCTACACGAATATTGTAGTAAGAATATTAACAACAGAAATATTGTGAAGGTAAGTATGTACAGGAAAGTATAGATTTACTATTTTTAATTCCTTGTACCTTGAAGATATAATCCAATATTATCAGTATATAATCACCTTTCATGAAAGTATATTTTGATCTTCTTTTTCTGTTATTTTTGTAGCTCTATATTTAAGAGTTGATATTCTGATAGTATACAGTTATGTTTGCATAACTGTCACCTCTTTGCATGCTTTTGTCGGACAGTAGGGCAGAGATGGCTGAAGGGCAGGATGCCGGCCCAACAGCTTTACATGATTCTTGTCTTTATATAAAATACCTTAAAACTTTTGCAAAAGAAATAATACCTAGACTGGATTCACAAACAATCATAATAAAAATTACCTTCAGTATACAAATAATTAGCTGTTTCAAATAGCTTATATATACCACAAATACCTCACTCTTAAAAATATAAAATATTATGCAGTTACCCCATGATATTTCTTGCTATTGCTTCAGGTTTTAGATACAAAACTGGAGATATCAAATGCCACTTTTGAATGCCCTGGTAATATGCGTAGGGGTAATGCAGTCGCTTTATCCTTAATTCCAAAATTCATAAATAACTGTCTACATTATGTTCTTTGAGAGGGTGCTTGCGATTCTGGATATCCATGGAACTAGATATATATCGCATTTGTATGACTGCCAGTTTACCAATTCCTTATTCACATCTCTGGTGGCAAAATGGCAAACATGAATTTCGTGTACAATATTTTTGCATAACAGGGTCACACTATGCCCAGTTAACCGAGATGATTACGATACCCTGCATGCCAGTCACAGGTACTTGATTCCTTCCGACACGCAGGCCATGAAAACTGATGTGTAAATATGTGCAAAAATATATACAATGTGAGTCTGTCATAGTCGTTCATCCTCCACAAAATGATGTATACGGCCAGTTGAGTTGAAATGCATATTCATATGGTGTGGATAATCTGAAATCTATTTAAATTTACTGCACATTGCATTGCGCTGTAGATTTATAGAGTGCTTGCAACTCATGATGCGTCATTGAAACATTTTGCGAATAGGTAGCACCCTACTCCATGGTGATTAGAGTTAGTTTCTCGTGTTAGTTCAAAGTGTGCAGTTTGTTGTATATTATGTGACATTATTAGAGTTGGTAAACAGATTAGTTGGATGAAATGTATAGGCTAGAGAAAAGTTGGTAGTTAGTTGTTGTGAGAAAGTGAATTATTAATCAGGGTGGGTCACTGCCCACCTCAAGGAATAGTAACACTTCTTGTCAGGATGAACCTTCAAATGTCACTAAAGTTACCTGAGCTCAACCCTCTGGTAGCTATGGCACAGATCAGACAGTCTTAACTTAGGGCAATGTGTAAAGTATTTATGCAGTACCAAAACTGAAATAGGATCAAAACAACAAGCAATAAAAATCCCAAAACAAATTAAAATATTGGAGGAAAAATTAATAAACAAAATGACAAGAAAACGGCATATTTAATAAGGGTAACCAGAGAGATGAATTCTTAAATTGTTTTAGTGGAAATAGCGCCAAACAGCACTAAGCACCACTGATAGTCAATGGAAGTGGTAGACCAGGACCTAGGTGCAATTTGAAGCTGACCGTGATGGACCCCTAGTAGGACACAACAAGGGGATTGGTCCAGGTGAAAAGTCAAAGAGTTCGAAATAGTATTAAAGTCCCTCTTCAGAAAGGGACTTTATAACGTTTTTAGGAGAACTATTGACATTTCTCCTAAGTCCCAATTCAGAATTTGACTTTGTCACTTTTTGAGGAAAAAAATACTCAGAGCATGGGACCACGCTGAAATTATAGCTGCCGCCATGGAACCGAAAGCCAGATACCTTAAGCAGAATAGTCCCTCATGAGCTCTGGAAATTTTGAGATTTCTTGCTAAAAATGTTCTAAGTCCCCACTCTGACTGCGTTTTCAGACCGGGAAGGACTTCTATCCGTCCCACTGCACCAATCGAAGTGCTCCTTATATGGCGACCATGCCCTCCATATAATGATGCCTGGATTACAATAAACCTGATATACAAAACCCATAATTGGGTGGAATTTACTTTCACGTCTTTTGGGCTTTAATTACTTGCTTTTCGGATGAATTATCATGGAAATTTTCCAGCCTCTATATAATACAGTAGAATTGCTATCACTCTTTAAAAAAACAGTTTTAAAAAACAGAATTGGAAGATGTCTGTGGTTGCTTAACCCAATTGATGCCCTGAAGAAGTCCAATTCTTTTGGACGAAACGCGTTAGCTGGCTTTAACAGTACTAAAAAGAAGCATGAATAAAGGAGGAATACTCTCTGGATTTACGAAAATCATCATGGCTAATGGCTATTCTATGAAATGTTTATGAATGTGTTGAATGTGGTGCACACTTGGTTGTGATGGTTTAAATGATCTCCCCTTTATGAGGGTAGCATCCTTTGGACAGAGGGTGCATACAGGGTAGTGCACACCACATAATATATATTGTCCTAATGAACTTTTTTCTGGGGCGATAAGGGTGTGGGTGCGGCAGTCTGTTGAGGTCCACTGTCCGTTCGTTGTTTTGGTTTTCACAGAATGGGAATTAGCCTTTGTTTCAGAGGTATGGGGGACCTTTGAGCAGGATGAAGCTGAAACCAACTTCAGTGCTGTGGAACTGTTGGCCAGATACTTTTTCCCGGGGGAAGGCCCTTGGAAACTCTCAGGGTGTCAGGCAGAGTCCAACAGCAAAGTGCAGCCAGGGTCCAGTTGGCATTGTTCAGCTCAGCACTTCAAGAAAAAGGCCTCTTGCAGCCTGTTAACAACAGAAATATTGTGAAGGTAAGTATGTACAGGAAAGTATAGATTTACTATTTTTAATTCCTTGTACCTTGAAGATATAATCCAATATTATCAGTATATAATCACCTTTCATGAAAGTATATTTTGATCTTCTTTTTCTGTTATTTTTGTAGCTCTATATTTAAGAGTTGATATTCTGATAGTATACAGTTATGTTTGCATAACTGTCACCTCTTTGCATGCTTTTGTCGGACAGTAGGGCAGAGATGGCTGAAGGGCAGGATGCCGGCCCAACAGCTTTACATGATTCTTGTCTTTATATAAAATACCTTAAAACTTTTGCAAAAGAAATAATACCTAGACTGGATTCACAAACAATCATAATAAAAATTACCTTCAGTATACAAATAATTAGCTGTTTCAAATAGCTTATATATACCACAAATACCTCACTCTTAAAAATATAAAATATTATGCAGTTACCCCATGATATTTCTTGCTATTGCTTCAGGTTTTAGATACAAAACTGGAGATATCAAATGCCACTTTTGAATGCCCTGGTAATATGCGTAGGGGTAATGCAGTCATCTGCGGCGTTCCACAAGGATCCTCACTCAGCCCAACCCTCTTCAACGTCTACATGAGCCCCCTCGCAGCCATCGCACGCCGACACAACCTCAACATCATCTCCTACGCCGACGACACCCAGCTGATCCTCTCCCTCACCAACGACCCCACCACCGCCAGAGCCAACCTACACGACGGGATGAGAGACGTCGCCGACTGGATGAGGAACAGCCGCCTTAAACTGAACTCAGACAAGACGGAAGTCCTCATCCTGGGCTCATCACCCTCCGCCTGGGACGACTCCTGGTGGCCCCCGGCCCTGGGCACCGCGCCCAAGCCAACGGACCACGCACGCAACCTGGGCTTCATCCTGGACTCCTCCCTGTCGATGACCAGACAAGTCAACGCCGTCTCATCTTCATGCTTCAACACCCTGCGCATGCTCCGCAAGATCTTCAGATGGATCCCCACTGAAACCAGGAAGACCGTCACCCAGGCACTCGTCACCAGCCGACTGGACTATGGGAACACCCTCTACGCCGGAACCACAGCCAAACTTCAAAAGAGACTCCAGCGCATCCAGAACGCCTCCGCACGACTCATCCTGGACATCCCCCGACACAGCCACATCACCGGACACCCGAAAGACCTGCACTGGCTCCCCGTCAGCAAGAGAATCACGTTCAGACTCCTCACCCACGCACACAAGGCCCTCCACGACCTGGGCCCAAAGTACCTCAACGACCGCATGACCTTCTACACGCCCACACGCCAGCTACGATCAACCAGCCACGCCCTCGCCACCGTACCATGCATCCGCAGAACCACCGCCGGAGGAAGATCCTTCTCCTACCTGGCAGCCAAGACCTGGAACTCCCTCCCCACTCACCTTCGGCGAACCCAGGACCATCTCTCCTTCAGGAAGCAGCTCAAGACCTGGCTGTTCGAGCAGTAACTTACCCCCTCCCCCAGCGCCTTGAGACCCTCCCGGGTGAGTAGCGCACTCTATAAATGCCGTGATTGATTGATTGATTGTTGCGTCCCAGTAGCCAAACAGGAGATGTGCCAACTGACCCTTGAAGTCCATTTCTTTGTAGAGGTAACGGGTCTAGTCCTTGAGGGTGCCTCTCAGGTCACAGACAGCAGGTCCAGTCCTCTTCTGATCTTATGTAGTCCCAGTAAGTGTTCTGAAGATTGTGCCTTGGGGTGCAGCATTTATGCCGGCAGCAGCTAGTGGGCAGGGCTGACTCCTAGGCACGCCCTTGCCAAAGTGGCAAAAGCTACCAGTTACAACTCCGCCCACTTTTGCATCAGTTCCTGTTTGCTTTCTTGCAAACAATCACACAATGCACCTTATTCCCAAAATCCAAGATGGAGAAACCCTTCTCCCTTACCGCAGAGCCTGTGTGAGCAAACAGAGGTGTGGCCATTGTAATGAGCATTACCCTTCTCTGTGATCACTTACAACTAGTTCTGTGGATTCCACTGGCTTTAGTGCCAGCCTAACTATGAGGACAAAGGCTGGGGCCTTTCCAGGTGTCACGTAACATTTATTTGTTATAGGCAGGCCCTTTTGAAGTTAATTCAGTTCCTTGGCCCACCCCAACTGGTCTTCCTGGCAGGGGAAGGAAAACACCTCCCCAGTGCCAGGCCATTCTTCTGCTCTGGAAGCAGTTTTAACACCACTTTCAAAGCTCATTCAGGCCAAGTACAGGCTGGGCAGTGGCAGGAGAGCTAATTCAAATTTGGCTCCAGCAGCTTCAGGAATGGTAAATATAACTTTTTAAAAGTTACATGTACAATATATTTAATAAAGATCCAACTTCACCATTTGATCGGATTTTTATTAAATATAAAAATATGTTTTTGAATGGAGCGTGTAGCTGGTACAGGTCAAAAGTTATAAATTAAAGTGTATGATCTATACTTTAACTTTTCCTATGTGGCAGTTACAGCCTGACCAGTGACAATGTCGTTTTGGGCCTAGTCACAGGGGCAACATGCCATTTCTAATGTCACATATAGTCCACTCTTAAATATCATGCACCTTACCTTGTTTGCAGCAAGATGTGCTTAGGGGTGTCTAATTTAAAATTTAAAATCAGGCTTTCCTACCTGTCAAAAGATGATATGGACAGATGTGTGCAGCAGGGTTAAAATGCTGCTTTCAGGCTACACAGGGTAAGCCTGAAACCATGCCTTCATTGCCATTATAGTGGACACCACAATAGGGCTGCAGTCCACATGTGGCATTTAACTTTCCATGCCAGGGATATATTTCTGCATCATATACTAAGGTCTTATAGGAAAGTTAGTTGCGCCAATGACGTTTAAGTAAATTTCAACATGTTTAAAAGGGGAGCACAGGCACTTTACTGCTGTTTAGCAGGGGTAAGATGAGCAGAGTTCTAAAGCCAGCAAAGCAGATAGAGCAAAAATTGGACGGACATCACACAAAAGATGGTCATTTCCTGCAGTTGTTAATATTGATGTAGGTGCTTTTGTTCAGTTTATTTTAGTCACAGGTGGTTAACTCTATATCCACACTCAGGGCATAAACAATGAGGTGTAAATAGATGTAATAAGTATAGTATGCATTCGCCCTAGCTGTTCATCCTCCTGCAAGATCACATCCATGGCCCCAACCTGAATCTTGTCACTATTTGTGCAAATTGCTAGACCACCCATACATGTGCATGTTAAAATCTACTGAGACATCTCTGCTGGTAGCTAGAGGAAAAGCCTCAGAACAGTGCTGTACACCAAGAGTAGTTACTTAACTCTATTTCTGCATTGCAAAAACGTTTAGTAAATATACCCCAGAGTAAACCGTAATAATGGTTATTAGAACATTTAATGTTGAGAGCTTCATGGAAAGCAATGGAGTCACTCCGGGCTTAAAATGGCTGGATAAGCCTTCTGCTCCAACATAACATAAGTTAGAACATTCTACCCTTGTTGGGTGGAATGTTCTGATAGCCTTATAGCCCTTCTGCATAGGGCTGTACCTTTTGTTACAGGCCTTCACCCTCGTTATAGTCCCTCGACTGAGGCTTGGGCTTGGGCCTCTAACTCGGGTTCAGGGCCTTTAACAACTGACATAGCCCTCTGCAGCGGGCTATAAGGCAATAGTATATGCTAAAACGTTTTGTGTTTGTGCACTAAAGTAGCAATGGAAAAAATAACAAAAATAGTTCTCATGTCTCTGTAGCCTAATCCTTGAGAGCCTTCAAAAATGATTTTCATATTGTAGAATCATTTCATAAATTTCAAAGCATTCCAGGGATACAGTTCACCACTTCAGTACAAGAAATCCACAGTTCGGATGGTGAACAACAGTATATAGGCTCATTACTGGATGCACTCCTCCTGCCATTACTGTGCCATCAAAATGTCAGAATTGAAAATAAGCATGCATCCGAGTTTTAGGACTATGAGCCCTACCTTGTTTTTGGTTTAAACAGCTCCTTGACAAGTATGTGGTGTATGAAGACGATCATAGGTGGTAGCCCAGTTATCCAAGATATTAAGTCATGATCTTGGCTGAAAAATAGGGACAAATAAACCCATTCAAACAATATTACGCAATGTTCTTCCTTGTCCATAGTTTTGCACAAAAATAGCATTTTTGTTGGGAAAATATAAGACTATAGGCCAGATGTGCTAATATACTAGTTGTTCAAAGCAATTGTAAACTGTGCACTGACTTTACACAAGCAATATTTTATTTTCTAACCAAGTTATGTACAAATAGGAGGGTTTGTCAAATAAATATTTGTGTAGAGGATGCAAAATGATCTGCCTAATTAGTGGTCATTAAACAGGTTCCAATTTGTGACCCCTGCGAATGGCTGCAATGACCGTTGTGGTGGCCAGTAAGGACAGCAGACTGCCATCAGTGTCATTGCATTCACAATAGAACGTTGCCTACTACTCCTGAAGTTGCCATTCTGATTCCCAACGAGGATGGGGTCCACCTCACACCCCTTCCCCTTTGCAAACCAGGTACCACCCGAACCTGGTCTTCAGTAACTGATCAATGGTTTGGGACCATAATGTGGTTGCAAAACATTGATACGTATGTTACCAGTTCACAATTTGGAAGGAATTCTCAGAACACGTCTCTTTCAAAATGCTAATGGAAATCAGTTTGTATCCTATTTTGCAATTCGGCAAATCTTTCCCACATAACAAAAAGTGTGTGGACCATAAGAACAAATGATTAATCCCTTCGATTCAGAGAGTTTCATCCTGGCAGCATCGATCTTCCTACACAGCCATGTTGAAGGATCTTGCCTGCGGCTCTCCAGTCACTGATCATTGATGGTGTCCACAAAGTGTTTTGGGAACACTGATCCCCGACTGTGTTTCCTCATTCTCACTTCTATGAAGGACCATTGTTCCCTCTTTTGCTGATCCACCGATTCTGTACAGTGATCAGTCCGCACTATTGGAAAACCGATGCTTTTAGGGTATTTTCACCTTTTTGTGAAATCCAAGAACTAGCGACCACATCTGTGATGTCTAACAAGAGAGGTGGTTCTCACTTAATTTAGATTCTGCAAGCATTGAGTGCCTGCATACCCTCACCACTGGTATTTTACTAGGGGTGGGTGAAGAATTCTGCTCCGCCGGCGTAGTTCGCAGAGTTTTACCCACTCCGTGCAGAGTTTCTCAAAACTCTGCGAAGTGCTGCGGAGCAGAGTTTTTTCTTGCGCGTGGCTCGCCAACGTTAAGTTGGATAGTGAGAAAAATTGCGCGCTAGACCTCCTCCCGGCAAGATTTCTCAACGCGGGTGGTTGGGGCAGGTTGCGACCTCTCGCGCTGAGAAATCTGCCGCTCGCGTTGAGGAAGCTGGCGCTCGAGTAGAATATATACTTAAGTGGCAGAAAGGAGCAGCGACGCGTAGTGCTGTTCATGGTGATTTTCCAGTGCGGGATAAACTCCCGGCGCTAAAAATCAGTGCGACCAGCACGACTTACCACACCCCACCGCTCGCGGAACTCCGCTTAGCGAGGTGGAGTTTTTTCTGCACTTCATGGAGTTCCGCGGAGCAGAACTCTGCGACCTCCGCCCAGGCCTACATTTTACCATTTTACTCTGTTTCAGAGTACAATTTGACAACCAATGTATCTACATCAGTCACTATCTTTGTACATATGTTTGTTGTATAGCACTTGCACACTTTAAATTTACCTATCTCACTCTCACTGCGCTTTTGCATTGTTGTGAGCTCCTTATTATCTCAAATTGTCTAAAGAGAGAAGAGTAACTCTATTTGTCTTTTCTTTCTGGAAATAAAAAATTGAATAAAAAACTCATCTTTTTTGCTAAAACCAGTCTCTCTAATGGTTATATATGGTTACCAAGGAAGTTGAGGATGACACTTCCCCTGCAGGGACCGTTGTTCTCTTTATCTACGATCTTCCTACACAGGCATATAGTAGAAATCCAACCCAAAATGTATTAGTCATGGCTTCATGGTTGTAATTATTATCAGAATAAGGGTAGTTCCTCCTAAGCCAGGTGGGTACACACAGTTGTACCAGATAGCTACGGTATGTGTCGCTGGAAGATCTGAAAATCAGATCTTGGTGCCCTCACATACCTGTTAGGGTGTCATGCTTCATCATTGGGCGCTCCTCGTCTGGCTGGCACTGCAATGCCTGACGGGCCTGGGGGCTTCTTTATCGGAGATCTTTTGATCTGAAGATGCCGTATAGATGAATGCAAGTGAGGGAATGAATGGGTTTTGTGGGTGCGTGGTGACTAAAATAGGTACTGCTAACCTAGGACAAAATATTTAATGAGGAATGTTACCAGGACTAAGTAAAAACAGTGGTGCTATCATGTGGTCTTCAGGTACCAAGATAGCTACTAGTCTGAGGTGGTAACTAGTTCGGTGTGGTCAACATGTTTCGTGCCTTGAAAGCCCCATGGTCGGGCGGCACTTCCTCAGGACCTAGAAAGTGTTTTTGTTCGTGCCCCTGTCTGGGGCTGGGGGTCTCCTCTCTATCAGAGGATGGCCTTATAGTGTTAACCGGTGTCCCCAAGGAGGGTGCCGGTCAATGATTCCACCTAAAAGAAGTAGACACAAGGTGGAAAAGTACAAGCGACACACTTTAAGGAAAAACAAAAGGTGCATCATACATGTGCAATAGATATTGCAGGTGCAATGGTGAATATACAAATTTTAGTGTCAGGGTGACGTGAGCCTGCTAGCTTTTTCAGTGAGGTATCCTCTCATCACCGTACAAAGTTCAGCAGACATTCAATTAAAATTGCAAACTCACTCAGGAGAGAAGGACTGAAAATAACAAAGTGGTACCCACCGAGGAAGGGGGAGGAAATCTGTCCGTTGTTAAACCTTCCAATAGGATAACTACAAAATTAAATATAAGAGGCAAAAGGGGAAGGAAAAGACATGGCTTTTCTTAATACTGCCCTCACACACTTTGCAGTGTCATGCTTCATCATAGGGCCGCATCAAACGTCCAGGCGCAGACCAACACACTGGACGGAGCGCGATTTTTTTATGAAGAAGAGTGGTGAGGGAAGTAAGTGAGAAAGGAGAAAGGAAACAAAACAGAGGAAAAAGTATACCCTTAAGAAGGGACCAAAAGGTGCAGATGCGTATAGTTAAAACTACCTAAGGGGATAACCACGATTTATTCATGTGTCCCCTTGATAGGATTAAAACATTAGAATTGGGATATTCCGGGGAGGTAAATGCCCCTATATCCCCACTGCAGGAACCAACATGTTTCGGCCAATACTACGTGCCCACCCGGGTCACAATGGCCTTCGTCAGGGTATGGATCCCTTATCTTTCTGGTCTTCACCCCGCTCGGGTGTTTACCTCAATTAAAAGATGGAAAATCTCCAGTTACTCACTCTCCAATAATTGCAGAGAGGAATCCTTTTTACGAGTTCAAAAGTACTTCTCTGAACCCAGGACCTTTGTGGGAACGTGGTCTTGTAGTCACACTTACTCCAAAGAACCACCAATGGCCGTTTCCGCACGTCAGTCCATGGTCGTGCCCACTACAAGCGTCTTACCAACGGTTCGAGATTTGAGTGCCTGTGGCTATATCAAACAACCGCATGGACCCACCCAATGGCGTCGAAAATGTGAAGTAGTATTTAACAGTGGCAAAGGAGCCCCATCAAGTCGGGCGGTTCATAATGCTGTGAACAGTAAAGGTTATACGCGAGCCGAGTTGGCCCTATTATATGCGGCCCATAGTGTATGCTTTTAAGTGCAGTAACTGCCCCAAAACCAGTACACTTACTTTGTGGATGATCCGGACACTGCCATGACACCTACCCACCTCCATCCGGCCTGGAACGATGAGACCGCGTAGCGGTGTCTGTATCTTAGTAACATTGGTCATGTGGTTTGCGTCATAGGCGGATGGTTCCTGCTGTGCGTGAATCGGGTGGATGACGCGGCGGCCATCTTAGAGACGGGACCAGGAGAGTCTCCTGGTAGTAAGAGGTGAAATTTGGGTGAGGGGCCTGGTTCCAGATACAGAATGGTGGCTGAAATGAGGGGCAGATGATGCACAGTAGTTTGCATATTCATATCCATAAACCCTGGGTGTGTGGCAAGAGGTCTTATGTTTAGGTCCTTGAAATATGGAACAGTGATTCTACGGCTAGTGTGGCAGCCATCTTAAGAGTGTTTAAGAGTATTATAAAACTAGGAGGGGCGGTCAATAAACCCTGGTGCATAACTATTACACTGTAGTATGCCCAGTCATATCCATAAGCCCTGGGTGTGGGGCCATAGGTCTTGTATTATGGGCCACGGTATGTGGAATAGTGGTTATATGAATATTTACTAAAGTGGCATGCCATCTTGAGAGTGTTTAAGATTATTGTGCATCTAGGGTTGGCAGCCAAACGGTGGTGCAACACCCCTACCCACGAGTATAGATTCATGTGGGTCGGGGTAAGGTTATATATCATGGTGAATCATCAGTTGGGTACCATTTGGCATTCTCCTAATAAGTCTCTATGTTAGCAAAAGGAGCTGGCCCTTGAGAAAGGGTAGATAGGCTGATAGAGACATAGTTAGTGTCTGGTATTCATGCTGGTCTACACGTTGTCTGCAGGAGAGTTTCTTTGTGTACAGACATAGTTCTCCACCGGGCAGTGACAGGCTACGTATTGAGTTCGTGACAGAGGATATCATCATTCAGGCCTGTACTCTGGGTTGAGAGGCGGAAAATCCAACGTTGCTCCATGTCAAAATGTTTTTGCTTATTCCTGGAGGTACCCATTTCAAGCACAGTCCAAATCATTTCCTCTGTCGTATGTGGATGGTTAATGAAGTGTGCACTCATTTTAGTGGTGATTTTTTGACATCGGATGTTGCTCCGATGTTCGATAATGCGTGTCTTCACTGCTTGGGTGGTCATCCCGATGTATCTTAATGGACAGGGACATTCAATCAAGTAGATGCAATTCTTGGTGTTGCAGTTTGTATGTGCACGTTGTGTCCAGATCTGGTTGTTTTGGAGAGTAACTTCTTTAGTATGTTTCGTCAGGTGGCACACACCACACTGGCCACATGGATAGTGTCCTTGTACATGGTTCAGATTCCAAAGTGTGCTTTGTGTTTGTTTTTGCTTGATAGGCGGGTGAGTGTGTACCAACATATCCAGTAAGTTGCTTGTGCGCTTGAAGGCAAAACGTGACTTCGGAATGTTCAGGTTGCCAGATTCAATGATCCTCCAGTGTTTCCTTATCACCCTCTGGATCCTGTTGGAGTTTGGTGTGTATGTTGTCACACAGGTGATGGTATCTTCTTCCTCTTTTTGTTTTGGTTCCACCAGTGCCTCTCAGTTGCTGTTACATGCTCTTTTGCTGGATTTCTTTATGATGGATGTAGGGTAGTTGTAGGCTTTCAGGTTCATGCTCAGTGAGGAAGCTTTGTTATTGAATCTAGAGATGGAATTGCAATTCCTTCGTAGTCGCAAGAATTGGCCGAAAGGGAGGTTGTCTCGAAGTGCCTTTGGATGGTCACTCTCGCAGTGCAGTAAATTATTGCAATCCTCGGGCTTCTTATAGGTGTTGGTGGACAGTTGACCGTTTCCCATTGTGATGGTCAGGTCCAAGAAATGGATCTCTGTAGAGGAGACTGTGCGCATGAACCTTAAAAAAGGGTTCAACGTGTTTATCCATTCAAAGAAGGAGTTACAAGAGGCTTTATCACCTTTCCAGAAGATGAGAATGTCATCTATATAGTGACCCCATGTCAGGATGTTAGTGGAGAAAGGGTTATTATTGTGGATATTGGTACGTTCAAATTCCACCACGTAAAGGCATGCCAAGCTGGGTGCGAAGGTGCTCCCCACCTAAGTACCCTGGATCTGGTGGTACAAGGTGTGTTGAAACTGGATGAAGTTTTCTCGCATTGCTATGGTGGCACAATCCATAATGAAGCTAATCGGGGTTTGTGAGGTCTAGTTCTCAGCTAACAAACACGTCTCTACAATGTTCAGAGTTGCTTCTTGGGGGATGTTGGTGTATAACGCTTCCACGTCTAAGGTCATCAAAAGGTCAATCTCGTCACTTTTCTCTATGCTCGCAATCAAATTCAAAACATCTCTGGTGTCTTGAAGGTATTAAGGAATTCTTTTCACAAGAGGTTACAGGAAGTAATCACAGAATTTGATAGAGGTTCCAGGAGGGAACCAATGCCTGAAACGATGGGGCAGCCCGGGGGTGGGAGGATTCCCTTGTGAATTTTAGGGAGAATGTAAAAATACAGAGTCCCTCGGTTCCATGTTGAGAAGGAATTCTGCTTCTTTCTTAGAGATCCATCCTTGAGCTTCGGCTGAATTCACCATGGATTTAATCCTAGTGGTCAAGCGGGTAGTAGGATCAGTGGTAATCTGTTTGTAATATTTTTGTTCTGATAGTTGTTGCAAACATTCATTGTTGTAGTCAGCGGTCTGTATTATGACGACTGCTCCTCCTTTGTCCGCTGGCTTAATTGTGATTGATGCATCCTCAATTAGTTGTCTGATGGCCTTCCTTTCTTTGGAGGAGATGTTGTTGAAATGTTTCTTAGTATCCATGTTGCCAATATCCTTGATGACAGCATGTTCGAAGGTCAGGATCTTGTGTGTTGTCATGCCTTTCCGTGGGGTGAATCTGGACGGGGCTCTAAGGCCTGTATCCGTCTCAATGTATGGTTCTTTGTCTTGGAAGAAAGCCCTCAGCCTCAATTTCCTGAAGAACCCATGAAGTTCTTTGTGAAGTCGTAAACGATCTTCATGGGGAGTAGGTATGAAGCCTAGGCCTCTCTCTAGTACTTTTAGTTCTGTAGGGGCCAATACCTTAGGCGAAAGATTAACCACTAGCTTCGTTTGTTGTTCTTGCTCCTGAGTTCCATGCGCTGTAGCGATTGCGGCTCTGGTTGGTCTTGCCACTGGACATGTTTCTGTCCTCCTCTTCTTCTGTCACTGCCCCGGCCCCGGCCTCTTCCTAAAAAAGGCTGTTGGTTTGGGTTGTATTGGTACATCAGGGATGGTGTCTGAAACAGCAGATTCCATGGTGGTTGTTGTCCGAAATAGGGGCCTATTGGGTATCCAAACATCGGTTCTGGGGGGTGGCCTCGGTTGTTTCTGTGGCTGTTGCGGCTGTCAGTACTTGAAGAGCTTCTGAATGTGCCTTGCCATGAGCGGCTATCGGAGGAGCCTCCATCGGAGGAACTATCACCTTCTTGTGCATGTAAATCTTCTCTGATGTAAGGGTAGACCTTTTCTTTATCAAATATTTTGATATCCTTCTCAAGTTTAGCAATCTTTTGTCGCATCAGGTGGTCTTTATGTTCCTCCATCTCGGCGTTGATTTCTGCAAGTCTGTTCTTAAAGATGGTAATGCTGATGCCTGCTTTAAGGTTATTCTCCGCCACTGTGATTTGTATCAGTAGTTCATCACAGAGTCGTTTGGCTGTGTTGATAATGAGTATCAACCAATCGCGTGTGCATCTCCACGAGACTTGTGACCATTCCCTTCTAAACCCAATATCTTCTAAGAAGATGTGTGGGGCAGGTGACCAAAAGCCCAATCGGGGCAATGCTAGCTCTTAAGTATTCTGTCATTAGTGCGCCATGGAGTGCTATTTTGGTCTGTAACTTCTTTTGGGCTGATACTGAGTTCCAGTCATCAGTCCAACTTCCTAATGGTTCATTCCCATCATTACTCAGTAATGACAGTGCTCGCAGTTTCTCGGTAACCATGTCATCATTGAAACTAAGCCCATGTGTGTCCATTGTGCCGGAAACGGGTGTTGTTTGGTAATGTACAGTTAGGGGTATGAGTCTCTTGAGAGGATGTCACAGTAACCTACGTGTTGTGAGGCTTGATAGGAATAGTGATTGTTAAATAGTTCCCACGGCACAGCTGCCGTACCTAAATCTTTAAATCAAAGGAGAGAAGAGATAGTTTACCGAGGTCCTACACCCTAGCTCCTCCCGGGAAACAGTTCAATTATTATCAGAATAAGGGTAGTTCCTCCTAAGCCAGGTGGGTACACACTGTTGCACCAGATGGCTACGGTATGTGTCGCTGGAAGATCTGAAAATCGAGATTGTAATATCAGTTTTAGGAGGTTTTATGCTCTCAATGTAGACAGGTGGAGACTCATAACTCTACTACTAAGCAGAGATCACCACTCAGAACTTGTGAATACTATCCTGTGGAATTCTGTGCCAAGGCTTGGGAAGAAATCTCTGTTTAAGGGGACCTCTGAAAAGAAATTTCCCTTTGTGCACAGGCACCACAGTTTTCGTCCTTTAACCCAAATTTCTATCCTGCAACATCTCCTGAATAAGACATGTTAATATTTGCCAATTAAAAGTATAATTTTCTACTGCAACGTGCTTTAAATACAATATATTGAGTTGTACAATAATTTAGGGCCTGATTTAGATTTCAGCAGACGGGTTACTCCATTACAACGGTGATGGATATCCCGTCCGCCGAAATATAAATTCTATAGGATATTATGGGATTTATATTTTGGCAGGTGAGATATCCATCACTGTTGTGACTGAGTAACCCGTCTTCCGAAATCTAAATCAGGCTCTAAACCAAAAATTAAAGCTGCAGAAAGCATTAGTAAGGAATAAAAAAGACAGTTTTATTTCTGTCATGTCTGCCAAATTTTAAATTAAAGGTCCTCACGTTTGATTCCTAACAGTTGTACACTGGACAGGATTGTATATAAGCATTATTCCATCAATCAGTAGATTTATAGAACTCTACTTGTCACCCGTGAGGGTATCCAGGCGCTGGCAGGGTCCAGCTGATTAGCCGAGTAGTCAGCTCTTTAGGGACTCTGGAAGAGATGGGGAGGTTTGTAGATGAAAGGGTACCTCGTTCCATGTCTTCGCTGCTAGGTAGGAGAAGGAACGACCTCCACATCTGCTATGCTATATTATTGCAATGGTTTGTGCTGCAGTAAAAATTGAGTTGTCTATGGACTTACTTCCAATGCATTTACCACAAGGGGCCTATTCACAAAGGCATTTTGAAACAGTACTTTTTCATTATTATTTTAATTAACCTCAAAAGATCTAACATGACAAATAAAATTGGAATTTTCAGGAAACCTTGTTATTCAGCTAGTAATAGAAAGGACTGTGCCCTTTTTGCACTTTTACTAAGAGGAATTTGGACATTTCGGGGCTGATTCACAAAAGCATGTCAAGGTAAAGGTACATAAAAGAATGCTACAGAAAAGCGTTTTCACATGCTCCAAAATGCCAATAGGCTAGACCCGAAAATGGGGAAACATTGCAAAGGGGAATGAGTGTATATTTGCACACTGCAAATACTGAACCCTCATTTAATACATCACTCAATGTCCTATCCACAGAGGAGAACACTCTGTGTTAAAAAATAGTCAATTTCAAAAGCTATATTAGGAACCAGAAAATCAATTGGTGTATATTTGCAATATTGCCATAGGTGACTGCAAAGTGAATGCTAACATCCCTACCACAACATCTCCACCTGCTTAAAATGAAACAGAGTGAGAGATGAATATAACCCACTGTTGACGTTTTTGGTGATAATGATTGAAAGTGACATATTGTTTTAATTTCTTTCCAGGAATTTGAATCTGAAGGACATGTAGGAACACATGTCGTGATTTCCGGATTGTGTAATGTGTATACCCATTACATCACCACATATGAAGAATATCAGGTATTCAAGGCTCACAGAAAGTAATAGTTTAGGCCAGTTGCTAAGCATCTCTTTGTGACATCACCTTAAAGATAATCTTTCAGCTCATTGAGCAAGAATACTTAAACAGGAAGATACCACAAACTTTATGCCTATATGTTGTCCCTAACTAGTAAAATGTTGCCATCATGGCTGGAAGAGCTGCATGTTTAATTTATTAAAGTGGTTGTTTTGCCTTGATTGGTTTCAAAACACTAAATTGAGTTAAATGCATCAGGCTAAGGCATTGTCATTAAAAAGTACCCTAGTTTTAGTGGTGGTGATCCGGAAAGTCATTTTAGATTGTGGCTATCATATTAGTTTAGCAGCTATACTATCTTCTAAAGAATGAATACAATTAGCACAAAAGTTGCTATAGGAATAGACCCTCCAATCTGTGATGACTATCCAGTCATCACCATGTAGTATGTCCATTTTTTCTGGTCTTTTTATAGTAGACATTCTCTGTTTATAAGTGAAAGACAGCAAATGTTGAATTAAATACAAGAGACCTAATGGCAGAATTTGCAGGTACATCATGATCTCATTAGCTGTAACTTAACAATGGTGACAAAATAATGTAATACAAATGTTTACTTTGAATACTGTGTACCACAGTTTTTATAGAGAAAAAAGAAGTATCAGTAGGAGTAAATGGTAGTTACATTTCATGTAAAGTGTATTAAATGTGGAAAATTAGGTGATAGACATAGACTATATCACAGTGTATATTTCTATTCCACAGCAGTGTTTGACAAAAGTTAGGACAATTTCCAGCTTGGCCATAGTTTTCCAAAGATGGTTCAACAAATGCAAAGGGGTTGAACCATGGCAGTTGTTCATGCTAACTACTGCCTATGTATTTTACACACATTTAAAGTCATTGCGCATATATTTATCTGTTGTCGATATAAATTCTGTCATTGATTGTCCCCGCTCTTGGAATAACCATGGATAGGTCAAAACGCAGCCTTTTCATAATAAGAAATTCTATCTATTGTTTTTAAACCTTCATCTATTGCTCATGCTATGTAGCTCTCTCACATTAAACAATCTCTAGAGAATGTTTACTTAATATTAACAGGCAACTGTAATTGAACCAAGGTGATTTATTTCTGGCCTTGTTTGAGGAGCTGAGATAATGACCAACTTAATGTTACCTTTTAATGAGAATTCCTAAGCTTGAAGTGGCTCAAAGTTGAAGTCTTGTTGCACTTAAAATCCTTTGTTCCAGGAGGATGAATAAGAGAATGCAATTCCTGTGTTAGTGAAACACCGAGAGTATATGCAACCTTATGCAGTGCAGATGTATGTTGGAATAATGGCAACAAAAATATTGTGACACCAATCAGAAGTCCCCTCACAGGGTTCCAGATTTTCCTTAACCTAGCTCTCCGCTTATCATTTTCTATTAACAAGATTTCGAGAAGGCCTATATTCAGAAATCCATGCCACAAGAGCATTGGATTAGGAGCCTGAGCGATAGCCAGTGCCGGTCTAAAATGAATCGTGCCAGTGCAATTCCAAAATAGTAAATCCCACCAAGATGAGCTGGGATACACGGTGAGTGACCTAACATGATTAATTTAGGGTCCCAGACGATGTTGGTATGACCAAGCCAGTTAAGTTTTCCAAAGACTATCTGCCAATAATGAACAATAGAAGGACAAGTGGCAAAAATGAGAATGGCTTCTGCTTGATCAGTCGAACATCGGAAGCATTTAGCATCCTGTCTAAGGTTCATGATGTAGAGATGGTAGGGAGTATGAAAAAACTGTTGATAAATTCAAACTGATGGGCTTTAACCCTTGAGACATTTATAACACTATGGGGGAGTGCGTTTGTACGTCTCATATCATCAAGAGTTACCTCCACTCCAAGATGCCTACTCCAATTATCTACCTCTCAATGAAAAGAGTCAGCTGGCCGTTCCACCTCAGACAATAAAACCATTTTATAAGCCTGGCTAATGCCTTTCTTAGGGCTTTGTATCAGAAAATCCAAAAGACTGTTCAAAGAACAATCTAGATCTCCTGTCTTTAAACTCTGAAGAATATGTCGAAGCTGTAAAAAATGGAAGAAAATTGAGTGGGTAGGGGAAAATCTTTGACATCAATTTTTGTATGAAAGAAGGGAATCACCCTCATAAAAATGCCCCAGCTTAAAAACCCTGGCACCCTCACAACACTCCAGAAAGCTCTTATGAACCTGTCGAGGGAAATTAGGATTCCTGGTAGTCTCTTTCTCAGATACGCCCAGATGGAGTGGAAAACGCTCAATGTCATGAAACAAGCCCTTTTCAAGTAGACCATGTCAATAATACCACTGCGGGGGAAAATGGCTGCACCCCAAGGTAAATATTCTGGAAAGATACAGCCCAACTCCCACAGTTCATCACCCAAGACCATGGTTAGACGCGTCATGAATGCAGCTAAAAAATAAACTTGTAAATCTTGTAAGGAGAGACCTTTCTCCTGAGGCATCTGAAGAAGCTGCATGCTGGATCTGGGCTTTTTATCGCCCCAAATGAATTTTTGCTAAGAGGCCTCAATCGGAAAAAAAAATGTTCAGAAAGGTAAAGGGGTATCTAAAAAGATAGTAATATTGTGGCAATATGATCATTTTAATTAGATTAAACCTTCCGATTAGCCCAATATGTAGTCTGCTCCACTTATTAAAGGTCTCTACCATCCTCATATGGGCTTGACCAAAATTATACTTCATTATCTCTTCCATATTTAGTGACAATTCTACTCTTAAATAATTAGCCAAGCTCACCCAGCGCCTGTCTTGTCCCGAACGGGGAATATTGGCCAAGGCTTGCGTCTTGTTGAGATTGATTTTATACCCTGAGACAGCCCCGAATTCACTTGCTATTGTTTCTATTGACAATAAAGAGGCTACCGGAGCAGAGGTCAAGATAGCAAGTTCATCTGCATATGCTAGAACTTTAAGCCCAATTAAATGATTTTGTAATGGGAGAATATCGCAAGACCTCTTCAAGGCTTGAATATAGGGGTCTAGGTATAGTACGATGAGCTGGGGTAAAAGAGGGCATCCCTGCCGGGTACCCCTATTGATTGATATTGGGTGGAGGGATTACCCAAGCAAAGACTCTGGCTTTAAGACCCTGGTAAAGTTGCTGAACCCGGGTAATAAATGGCAGTCCAAAGCCTAATGTGCTCATTATTACCCAGAGGAATGGCCAGGACACCCAGTCAAATGCCTTTACTGCACCAAGCATATCTTTCCGACTGGGCCCCATTCAGCTGACCCAAACTCCAAAGCGGTAATTACCGTATTGCCATGTGTAGTGGTATCAGACCCTGGTATGAACCTGTGCTGGTTCTCATCTACTAAATGTTAATGTTAATGTTAATGTTAATTGTGACTTGTAGAGCGCTTAATACCGGCAGGTCTCTAAGCGCTGTGAGAAGAGTAGCTACGGTCCCCCCGAGTGAGTGTACCCCTGACTGGACTGTGTTATTCCCAGGCTTCAGTGAAGAGGAGAGTCTTCAGTTTCTTCCTAAATGGCAAGAGGGCTTTTTCGGAGCGAAGGTGGCATGGTAACCTGTTTCATTGTTGGGGGATAAGGACGGAGAAGGCTCGCCCTCCTTTGGTCGTGTAGTTAAACCGTGGGCAGGTAAGTTGGCCTCCCGTGGATGATCTTAGGGTGCGGCCGGGGACGTATTTCCCCAGGCGCTCTTTGATGTATCTTGGGGCCTGTCCATGCAGGGCCTTGTGGGCAATACAAAGGCCCTTGAATCTGGTCCTCTGTTTGATGGGGAGCCAGTGGAGTTTTTGCAGCAGAGGAGAAGTCCGTGTGCGTCTGGGGAGCTTGAAGATCAACCTGGCAGCGTCATTCATAACCACCTGAAGTTTGCCTAGTAACTTGTCCGGTAACCCAATGTAAAGCGAGTTACCATAATCTAAGCGTGACAAGATCAAGGCTGTCACCACAGTTCGCATGGTGGAGAATGAGAGGAGGGGTGATAGTTTCCTCAATTGCCTTAACAGGCCCACACAGGTCCCGAACACGGTGGATACTTGGTTGGACAGTGAGAGATTGGCATCTATTTTAATGCCCAGGCTTTTTACCACCGGTGCTGGAGACGGAGTGTCTCCCAGCTCTTGTGGCCAGAACTGGTTGGTCCAAGGGTTGTTGTCCGTAGTGATGGCCAATACCTCAGTTTTGTCTGGGTTAACTTTACGTGAATTGGCTGTCATCCAATTTACCACATATCTCAGGATGTCTTGCACGCGTGCGTGGGCTTGAGGGGTGTTGTCAATTTGTAAAATGATTTGTGTGTCGTCAGCGTAGTTAAACACCTGGCAGTCCATCCGGGCCAAGTCCCTCACCAGTGGTCTGAGATAGATGTTAAACAGAAGTGGGGACAGGGCAGACCCTTGCGGGACTCCCCAGGTGATAGGCCCTCTGTCAGACACACAATCACCCATCTGAATTTTTTGGGTGCGATCTGTCAGGAAGGAGGTAATCCACTGATGTATCGTCCCACAGATGCCTATGTCCCGTATTCTTGCCAGGAGTTGATCATGGTTGACCGTGTTAAACGCGGCCGACAGGTCTAGGAGGACCAGGGCACACGGTTTCTTGCTGTCAGCTGTGAGCCTGATTTCATCCAGTACTGACAGCATCACCAGCTCAGTGCTGTGGTGGGCTCTGAAGCCTTCCTTCCTGTCCCTGAGTAGGTGATGTTCTTCCATAAACATTGATAAAGTTTTGAGGACGTGTTGTTCCAAAATTTTAGCCAGAAAAGGAAGTTGGGAGATGGGCCTGTAATTCTTCATGTTGGTGGTGTCTGCTCCCGTTTTTTTTTGAGTAGGGGGATTACTCTAGCTTCCTTAAAATTCCTGGGGACCTTCCCTGTTTCTAGAGAGAGGTTAATCAGGGAGAGGACTGCTCCCTCAATCGCAGGGAGGGCTAATTTGAAAATCTTTGGTGGGCAGGGGTCCGCGGGTGAGCCAGACTTGATTCTGGTCGCAATGTGGAGCAGAGATTCGTGGTCTAGCTTTGGGAAGGAGGTGATAGATACTGCCGTGTTTTTGTGTGGCTCTTCCCTTGCCAGGGCGTGTTGGTTAATGGGAGTTTTGTGTATGTCTACTATGATATCTTTAACTTTATCTAGGAAGAAGGTCAGGAACCTGTTACATAGTTCCTGGCTGATGGGAGATTCTTGCATCTGCTTCTGGCTAAGCTCCTTCAGGATTTTGAAGGTTTCTTTCTGTTTATTGTCAGCTTCCATAATCCTGGATTCATAGAATTCAGCCTTTCTTCTAAGGATGGCTTTTTTGTAGCTGGTAAGTCTGGACCGATACTCTGTGAACGCCTGCAGTTCATAGGCTTTGCGCCACTGTCTTTCGTGGTGACGGAGGGCCCGCTTCAGTCCCCTAAGTTCTTCGGTGAACCAGGGGGCACCCTTGCCTTTGTTTTCCATTTTTATTCTACGGGCTGGCACCAGCCTGTTGATGGCTGTTGTCAGTTGGTTGGAGATAGATTCACTCCTTTCTTTGAGATCCTCTGTCCAAGTGTTCCTTGGTGCGTTCTCGTAGAGTTTCCCCTAATCTTTTTCCCTAAATTTTGTTCCAACTGCGCACCATTTTCCTTTTGGGTGGAGGGCGCGTGGAACGACTAGTTTGGGCGATTTGGAAGCTAATTAAATAGTGGTCAGACCACCCGCAGTGAATAGTGTCAACCAGATTGACCTGTGGCAGAGTCGACCAGATGAGATCTAATGTGTGGCCTTTCTCGTGGGTGGGGGTGTCTACAAGCTGCTGCAGCCCCAGTGTGGACATAGTTTCTTCTAGCTGTTGGGCTTGTGCCTCTCTTGGTTGCTGGTCCCAGTGGTAATTAAAATCCCCTTCCACCAGAAGCTGTTGGAACCGTGAGCGGAGGTCGGTGACAATTTCGGTGAGGTGGTCAATAAACTGAGGGGGAGCTCGCGGGGGTCGGTACACCACCACTATTGCCAAGCTCGAGGTGTTAGTGCAAACTTTGGCTGTTAAAATATCGGCTTCTTCCTGATTTTCTCCCGCTAGTTTTCCTATTGTCAACCGCTTGTTGTACAGTATCGCCACCCCCCCATCTCTTCTCCCGTCAGGCCTATTATGCCATAGGGCATCATAACCTGCGGGTAGTGCTGCGACTATATTTGGCCCTGAGTCATCGTCGAGCCATGTTTCAGTGAGTGCGAGGATGTCGGGCGAGTCTTCTTGCAGTAGAGTGAATATCTCCAGGCAGTGCTTCTGGAGTGAGCGTATGTTAAGCACCATGAATTTTATGTGCTTACTGTGGCTAGGGTCTTTGCCCTTACAGGTATGGGGGGATGTGGAACTTTTCTCCCCTCTCTTTTGCGTGAAGAGGAGGTCTTCTGCCAGGAGTAGACTCCCTATTTGTGGCTCCAGGGGGAGCGTCTTGTGCTCTAGGGCCCTTTATTCTGCCCCTGAGTATGATAGGATTTGCCCAGGGGTCCTGGCCCCTGGACCCATTCGGGCACGGACGGGTGCAGACGAGCTTGGCTTAGCCGTGCCTTCGGCACACCAGCGGCGCGCCCACTACGCGCGTCTGGACCAGCGTGCAGTTTTGAGCGTCTCGCATCCCTCGCCCCTCCCCGTCAATCAGCCCTGCAGGCAGCAGCAGCTGACTTCCCCTGTGGCCACTAGACCGCGTCTAAGGAGCAGAAGTGGTGGAAAGGAGAGCTCTGTGAATAGGAGTCAGGTCTGTCTGTGCCCCGTATATTTTAAATGCGCCACAAATTCAAATTCAATTATACATTTGCACCATTTATACAGTTTTAAGAGATGTTAAAAACAGTTAAAAGGCAGGTCTTTTTAGTTCAATAGAACAAACGTGCACCACCTGGGATGCTGTAGCGCATCTTCTCTAGACTGCGCGTCCGCTCCAGCGTGCAGTTTTGAGCGTCTCGCGTCCCTCGCCCCTCCCCGTCAATCAGCCCTGCAGGCAGCAGCAGCTGACTTCCCCTGTGGCCACTAGACCGCGTCTAAGGAGCGGAAGTGGTGGAAAGGAGAGCTCCGTGAATAGGAGTCAGGTCTGTCTGTGCCCCGTATATTTTAAATGCGCCACAAATTTAAATTCAATTATACATTTGCACCATTTATACAGTTTTAAGAGAATGTTAAAAACAGTTAAAAGGCAGGTCTTTTTAGTTCAATAGAACAAACGTGCACCACCTGGGATGCTGTCGCGCGTCTTCTCTAAACTGCGAGTCCGCTCCAGCATGCAGTTTTGAGCGTCTCGCGTCCCTCGCCCCTTCCCGTCAATCAGCCCTGCAGGCAGCAGCAGCTGACTTCCCCCGTGGCCACTAGACCGCGTCTAAGGAGCGGAAGTGGTGGAAAGGAGAGCTCCGTGAATAGGAGTCAGGTGTGTCTGTGCCCCGTATATTTTAAATGCGCCACAAATTCAATTATACATTTGCACCATTTATACAGTTTTAAGAGAATGTTAAAAACAGTTAAAAGGCAGGTCTTTTTAGTTCAATAGAACAAACGTGCTCCACCTGGGATGCTGTAGCGCGTCTTCTCTAAACTGCGGGTCCGCTCCAGCGTGCAGTTTTGAGCGTCTCGCGTCCCTCGCCCCTCCCCGTCAATCAGCCCTGCAGGCAGCAGCAGCTGACTTCCCCCGTGGCCACTAGACCGCGTCTAAGGAGCGGAAGTGGTGGAAAGGAGAGCTCCGTGAATAGGAGTCAGGTCTGTCTGTGCCCCGTATATTTTAAATGCGCCACAAATTCAAATTCAATTATACATTTGCACCATTTATACAGTTTCAAGAGAATGTTAAAAGCAGTTAAAAGGCAGGTCTTTTTAGTTCAATAGAACAAACGTGCTCCACCTGGGATGCTGTAGCGCGTCTTCTCTAGATCAGAAATTACCAGAGAAAGTCTATTAGCCAGCACCCCGGTATAAATCTTAGAGTCTGCATTTATCAGAGATATGGGACAGTATGAGCCTCACAACAAGGGGTATTTTTCTTTCTTAGGGAAGATGACAATATTAGTCCCCGCCTAAGACCCAGGAACCTGTCCTAGTGACTCAAAGGAATTAAAGAGTTCACACAGGAGAGGCACCAATACATGCGAGAATGCAGCATAGAATTTGAGAGGAATTTGGTCAGGGCCACAGGATTTCCCCCTTGATAGCTGACTGACCGCAGCCTCTACTTCATATAAGGAGATCGAATCCTCCAACCTGAACTGTTGTGAATCAGTAAGTTTCCGATGATGTGTCCGAATAAACTGATATATCACATCTGTAGAAGCAGCCCCATCCTCTCCGTACAACTTCTGATATAACCGGTGAAATTCTTCCCGGATAAGCTCATGATTGCTCACTTGCTCTACCTTGTCATTAATGATTGCCTGGATGATACAAGCGCTAGCCTTATCTCTAATTTTAAAGGAGAGTATCTGGCCCATTTCTTCACTATTTTCGAAGGTGGTTTAATGTCTGGCACGGCCCTTCTTAATTGCGTTGTGAAGTAATATTTGCCTGAGGGTGGCTTGAGCAATTGCTAATTGATCAAAAAGAAATAGAGATACCCCCCTATCCTGACAAATCACACTCCGTAGCAGGAGGTGTTCCTTCTAGGCAAGAGCTGACCATTTAAAGGCTGCAACCTGACCTTGCTCTTTCTGCCAATATGAGGAATATTTTAAAATCTGACCTCTGCAGCAGGCTGTAAGGGCATCCCATACCGATAGAATAGAAGCTGAGCCAATATTCTGCTCCAAAATAATCTTCACTTCCCTATCCATAAAATGAATAAAAGCTTCATCAAGAAAAAATGTCCAATTAAAAGTCCAGAGGCGAGGCCGCATGGATTGAGAAAACCCCTCTAGGTGGAAGTAAAGAGAGAGTGAATTGTGA
Organism: Calotriton arnoldi; assembly: GCA_963921515.1. Lineage (NCBI taxonomy): Eukaryota > Metazoa > Chordata > Amphibia > Caudata > Salamandridae > Calotriton > Calotriton arnoldi. The sequence continues at coordinate 2,516,942 of CAWUFW010000171.1, read as the reverse complement.
TCAGAGATCACCCTCGGGTTTATGAAGATGCTGAGACATGGTAACACAGAATAGTTTGTGAGAAACATGTCGATCTGAGACATTGTCGCCAAACATTAACAAGAGCACAAGAAGCCATAACTTGCTTCAAGACCTCCCTTGAGAACTTTTTCCCACTATGAGCAATGCCATGAAGAGTAGAAGATCTTCCCCCACGACAAGAAGAATCAAGTCATGGGTAAAGAGTAACATTAAAGTCACCGCACAATATCAGAGGTTCAGGCCACTGATGCAACTCAGACAGAAGACCAGCAAATACTACAGGGTCATCTGCTACCAATACAGAAGTTGCGGGATCAAGAGACCCCTGTGTAAAGACTAGTGTTGCCAGTTCCTCAATTTGAGTGGCTGCAATGGATCCACCTCCTACATCTTGACCATTACTACTTGTAGTTGGATGTCCCCTTGCATCCTTGGGTTTGACTGTCAGCCAGTCTTTGAGACCACCCGTTGCAGTGAACTCCTCCGATTCATGATCTTCTGAGTTACTGTCCGACAGATTCCCAGAGTCAGATAGTAAAAAATAAAAGTCTCGGGGGGTGGGTGTTCGGATAGGACATTCACCTGTATCTGCTGCTGACCCTGCATTGAGAATGGTGCTCGAAGGTCTGACTGCTGACGCCGGATTGACCTGTCTCAGGTTCTGATGCCCCATCAGAAGATCGCTGAATCGTCGTTCTCTGAGATTCGCTCAGGTAAGGCTCAAGATTATGGTTAGGACCACTCAAGACTGTGATTGGTGCTGCACCTCCTGATGGTAGTTCTACTGAGCTGGTAGTGACAGCCTCTGATAGGGCCCCGTGGGTACGTGGTATCAGTTTTCCCCCCGTTGTATGAACAGCTGGCTGAAGAGGAGAAATATAGTGATCTAGAGTCCTCTGGAAGGATACTGAGGAGACTAAAACGAGTAAAGACCCTGCCGTTCGAGCATCCGCTTGGCTCTAAGTGCCTTCTGGGGCTTTGTCCTGACTTTGCAGTTTGCTGCTCTCTGTGACAGGCCTCGAGATGGAAGATAATGTCCCCTCCGCAATGGTCTGTAGGCTATGAATATTAGAGGAGGTGAGAGCAGCCCCACCCCTAACAATTTACTTTGGGGGCATCTTTAATACACCAAAGCTGGACATTGACCGTAGACTGCAGCTGGGCCAGGAATTCAGCCAGATATTAAGGAGTCTCTCATCCCGAATTTCCCGCAACAGCTGTAGAGTAGAGAACCGAAAGGGAGACAGTTGAAGCAAATTTGCAGGTGAATGTCTGGATTTACAACAGTATTTCTCACTGCTGCAGCTTGGTGTCGAGCTCCAGTTACACAGCAGGATGCTGAAAGAAGAAAACACTGATTGCTCAGCAAAACAGCCTGATTAAAGTGGACACATCTCAAACTTAGTTGTAGTCTTAAAGGGGGGCAAGCCTCCACACTCCAGGCATTAGTACCCCTCCATGGGGAAGAGAGACGTAACTTACCGGTCTTAAAGGGCTCATTCCGGCACTCTCTAGGGATTCTAGATTGCCCTCGCCCTTCCAGATGCCGAAGGGGAAGCTCCACCCACTCTGCAGTAATCAGAGTAACCATCAGAATGGAAAATGCTAGCCTCCCTGATCCGCCAGTGCTTCAGCATAGCCGTGGAGAAAGCTGTGTGCCTGTGCAACCAGCAAAATGGGAGGACCTGGCCTGGCAGTTCGGTCTGGACTGTTCCCATGGGGCACAGGGTCAAGACTGATTTGCATATGGCTGGGTCCAAACTGGGGTGGCGTAGTGGGCAAAAGAACGATGGATTTAACCCAGGTCTTTTGACTGGGGGAGAATGTTTGCATTGTCAGCATTCCGTCCATCATTTGTTTGCTGTAACACTTTTCGCCCTAAGTGGGATGGGTATGCCCAGACGTGGGTCCCTTGCTCACTGTGCCACTGGATTCAAGCTAGCCTGGCTGAAGAAGGGTGACATACCCTGAAACCGGTCCCAGGATGCTTGTTTCCGGTCCAGGGAGGACCTGGCATGGCAGTTCGGTCTGGACTGTTCCCATGTGGCACAGGGTCAAGACTGATTTGCATATGGCTGGGTCCAAACTGGGGTGGCGTAGTGGGCAAAAGAACGATGGATTTAACCCAGATCTTTTGACTGGGGAGAATGTTTGCATTGTCAGCATTCCGTCCATCATTTGTTTGCTGTAACACTTTTCGCCCTAAGTGGGATGGGTATGCCCAGACGTGGGTCCCTTGCTCACTGTGCCACTGGATTCAAGCTAGCCTGGCTGAAGAAGGGTGACATACCCTGAAACCGGTCCCAGGATGCTTGTTTCCGGTCCAGGGAGGACCTGGCCTGGCAGTTCGGTCTGGACTGTTCCCATGGGGCACAGGGTCAAGACTGATTTGCATATGGCTGGGTCCAAACTGGGGTGGCGTAGTGGGCAAAAGAACAATGGATTTAACCCAGATCTTTTGACTGGGGGAGAATGTTTGCATTGTCAGCATGCCGTCCATCATTTGTTTGCTGTAACACCAGCAAAATGCAGTCAGCAAATATTGCCAGCTCAAGTATGGGGGAAATCCATGAATCCGCCGGGTCTCCAATGGATAAAACGCTTTAAAATTAAGGTATTATCTTGAATAGTACAAAACTGTTCAAAATTCAAGAAACTGAACACTCAGATTTCTTACTATAGCATAAATTCTTACAATATTTTTAAATAATTTATTTTTAAAATCATATTTTATATACTGACTCCACCCTACAAACATTAATGAAGTTGCATAAAGTAGGTAAAAAGTGCTATTTTAAGTTCAGTCCCGAAGAACTTGGGAAATTAAATATTTTTGATGGATGGTGTTTAGACTTACTACTCTAGTCACATAAACACTGGGAGGATGAGAGGTCAAATTTTCTATTCTACTTCACTCCACCAAGATTGGTGAATGTGAACATATTTGAGACAGTCAAATGTACACTTGTACCTCCAGCCTCACAAACATTGGGGAAAGTGGCTACATTTGAATGGGTCAGATTTTCTATTCTAACTCAAAGCCCAGAAACTTTGTCGGGCAGTGCACATATATTTTGTGGCAAATTTACAAATATACTTATAGCCGTACAAATATTTGGGAAAGTGCATATATTTGGGAGTAAGGGTATAGTTCCTATTCTAAATCCAGTTTCACAAATATTGAAGAAAGTTCCTATATTTGGTGATGTCAGCATAACTATTGTAACATTCCCATAAACATTGTGGAATGTGTATAATATACTTGGGTGGGAGTGAGATTTACTATACTAACCCTAACCCCCATAATAATGGGGAAAGTGCATAAATTGTGGGGTAGGCTCAGATTAACTGTTCTAAACCTGTTACATACACATCAGCGAAAGTGCATATATTTGGGTGGGTGATGATGTTTACTGTTCTAATACCAGTCCCACAAAATAATCGAAAAGTTAATATATTTTGGGGAGTCAGTTATTTTTAACTGATATGTTTTATATTTTTTAACACATTGCAGATGTTCGTATATGAAATATAAATGTTCAAAAATTCCATGAGTAGTAATTGAACCTCAAAAATTAAAAACGAACTAAAATGTCATTTTAAAACATGCAATAAAATACTGACCTATTTATATAATTAAAAAAATAAAAATATAAATCAATGAACCCCAATATGTTATCATTTATTTAATAATTTTATAAATGCATTTAATAATTTAATAACAATTTAATTTGAAACACATTATTCACAATGTTATTAATATATATTTATAATAAACTGCCCATACATTACCCAATAAAAATCCACAGCCTGGAATAAGAAATTACAAATTTCACAAATATGAAGGATATAGTAAATAGGAAATATTTAATATAGTTAAAATAAAGCACTCCCCATGCAATCTCCAAAATGCAATCTCCCCAAAAATCTGCAACCCCCCAAAAATGTAAACTATAATACAAAAAAATTAAAATAGAAACAAAGCAAAGTGCAATTAAATGCTATTTTATACAGCAGTAATTAAATATTGTAAATTTTAAACATCAATATCATTATAAAACATGTACAGTGATACTCTTATCCTTATGTCCCTCAATATTTTGGAACTCATGCTATTTTAGCCACAAATATGTGACCAAGCAATATTTAGATTCCGCATCTGTGTTCCACTTCATGCATTACAGATCCAAATGTCGACAAAGTTGTTAGCAGAACTATAAGCAAACCATGAATAGAATATAATGTACAAGTGCATGTTTAAAGAAGCATTTTTCTATTCTGAAGGTTCAACGGTATGAGGCGGCTTCTACTATCTACGGACCACATACCCTGTCTGGGTATATTCAGTCTTTTAGAACCCTGGCAAGAGCTATTGCCAAGGTAAGTGCAACACTGGATTATGTTATGTGATTTGTTAATTTAAATCAGAAAAAGTGTTTATTTCCCATCAACAGTCTACGTGCATATAGATATTCTCTGAGTTCACTTTGCATTGTTTTTCAAATATGTTTAGACAGCTCGTCAAGATGTCCATTGGTTTACCATAACAGTGTGACAAACAATTCTTATTCAAGGTTCCTTCTATAGATGCAATATGTATTAGTTTCCATCTGCAGGTCGGTATAAGATGTAGGCTTCTTATTTCAAGAGTTATGGCTTTAGTGAACACTATAGGCCTTATATAGATTTTGTTTAATGGGATACTCCATGACAAACGTTGTGGATATCCCATCTATATTACTTATAAAATGGGGGATGAGATATCTGGCAAGTCCCTAAGTTTTATATCAGCAAATGGGCTTGAAGCTCAGGTTCAGAGTCAGAATTGCAGGTTTTCCCAGGTTTCTATCAAAGAAGAAGCTGCTTTAATGTTGCCTGTGCTTGGGTATTATACACAAGGGCGCCACCTGTTGATACACAGGGGCATACAAAAAGGAACTGGGAGGGGTCACGGAGGAAAACAAGCTGGAAGGGGCATGTGGGGAGCAGTCTATCGAATTACGAATGTGCAATGCTCACTTTGTTATCCCTTTATAAGGCTCTTGATTGGTAGATCATTCTGAGATGATTTCATAACTGATGTGCTGAAGAGCCTAAGGAGAGTCATTCTGGATATTTATTTGTATAGGTTATTGAACTTTAGCAAGCAGTCGGAGAGGAAGCGAGTCTGAATTGTGCACTCAATCAAAAAGGAGACAAAGAAAGAAAGAGAACTATAGACAGAAAAATAAAAAGATAGATAGAGAGAAAAAGAGAGAGGGTACTTTTAGTTAATTGAGAGTCAATTAAAGAGAAAAGTTGGCTTAGGAATTAGTCTCAGCCCCTTTGCACTCAGGTCCCAAAATGTGTTTTGTCCAACGAAGCATTTCTCATTGAGGGATGAAGCAGGTGGAGATAACATACTTTACAGTTTTCTATATACATCTCCATTAATTTTCTCATTTTCTATCCATTATACACAGATAGATTTAGCATTCAAGACAGCTTTTTCCATGCTAAATGGGCAGTGCTTCATAAGTGAGACTCCCCCTACGGAGCGAGTGGCATCATATATGTCATTGAAAATAACTAGCAAGTGTGAACTATTTGTATTGACATAAACCGCAATAGCAAATAGTTTTGCTGTATATTACACATGGTTGAGATCTTCAATATGTAGTTTTGGGATCATATCTAAACTTTACTGTAAAGATGCATTCTCCTGAATCCAATTATGGAGCGTAAGCTCATTACTGCCTAGCAACACTCCAGCTTGATCCACATGTTGATGTTAAAAGAAGTGCATCACTCACCATGTAAACCTCACCAGAGTCCCTCTGATTCTTAAGCATCTAAACATTCCTAAAATATTATCTATACCTTGCTGGATACAGTGAAACCAGGATCACATGGGCTTTGGAAGACATTAGGCCCTCTCCAAGTTCATAAACTCAGGTCTGGTGAAGCAAAAGCCAAAGCATATTTATAAGAAGCAATTATAAAGCTGTTGAAGAAATTCAAATCCTGAAACGAGTGTAAAGAATGGCACACCAACAACAGAGGCACCAAGTCCACATTGCTAAGAGCTAATGAGGAATAATTGCCAGGGCTGCATTGCAGATGATGAGAACTGACCTGTCCAAGGCTGAGTCCCTATAATCAAACAATGGCTTGCTAACACTCCCTATATACGCCCTCTGCTTCATCTCCACCAGTCGCGTTCTCTGACTTCATCATATATTTAATGAATGTTCTCTTTGGATCCCTAAAGGCATTCATAACAAAAAGCCCAGCAGATATATGCAGATAATTGCCTAAGCTTGTTCTAAAGGGTAACAGCCCCCCTCCAGACTGAATTCATTATTACTGCATATAGCCACACAGATATTAACTCAAGCCGAAACATGCTCCCATCACATCTTTACTCTAGAAGCCCATTGTAAGAGAGGAGATCACGTTAAACTTTCAAGCGCCTCATGTCTCCTCAAACTGATAACACCCCATAACTTAGTGATTTTCATACTACCTCAAAATCACTGGCCTTTGAGTGACTACCAAACTGTTAGCAGCCTTCGCTGTCACACCAGACCAGTAAAAGATGTGAGGAAGGAGCAGCTCATAACCATAGAAATTAGCTACACCTGTGCACTGATCCTGCTTAACTTCAGGGCCATCCACTCAAATCATCAGAGGGTCCTCCTCCACAATCTTCAGGGATCAATGAACCTTGATAAAACAGCAGTAAAGTGGTCACTTTGTTTCTTCTAAAAGAATAGCTATCAAGTAAAATCAGGCTTCTTTCTATTATCTTTAATTAAAATGACATGCATAATCCTCAATGATTAATTCAGTCATTGATTCTTTTCAATCTTTTTGTAGACTCATGTTATGTTCTACCAAGTAGACACATTACTCAAATGCCAGGAGGAAAAGATCTTCCCACTTAACTCTAGCTAGGCAAGGAGATAAGTGCTTAGAGTAAGGTGCATTCATATCATTAAACTTGTATATCAATAGAGTAACTTTGCCCACATTGTTCCTTTAGAAAGTAGTCTTCCCCGGAAAAAATATCTTGGTCAGAGTCAAAGGACTTTCTGCATGCCAAACAACCTGTGGCCAATCTCTAAATTGGTAGCTGCCACACATTTCCCAGACACCCATGAAGCTCCCTTTGTAAACCCTCAAGGCCTTTCCTGGGCTTCTGAAGCAAGGTGGACTAAGACAATGGCAATTACTTTTAGGCCCTGCTAAGGTCTACTGATTGAACGCTGACCCCTCACACTCAATGGCTCACAGTTCTTCTAAACAAAGCAACATGTGCGATCCGTGCACAAGTGTGCCCCACCTTCATTATCTGAAACAGCTGCAAACATTGCAACCATTGACACTAGGAGCAACTAATCTAAATAGCATCATATGCATCCCACTCATTATATCACAGAAAAAACACTTAAAGTGCACTAATGAACGCTCATTTCACATCATAGCATTCATCAAAGTGGTTATCATCCTCCTCACAGACATGAAACAACTCAGTGGGAGCAAAATCCCAAACCCCATAAATTTAGGGCACCCTGAAATTATGAATATCCAAAATTTACCTCTGGTGTTTCTGCTCCAACCCTGCTCTTGTATTAAGAGATACCGTTCACAACATCAAATCTGAACTTAGTTTAGTAGAGGTGCAAATAATAACCGGGACTACTTAAAAACCGACTTCTAGGTCTGAGAAAAGTTAAAGGGCTGTATCACAAAGTTCTCAAAAATCAATCTGTACAGAATGAATGTAGAATATTGCCATGAAGGATGAAATACAGAGCACACAATCAGAAATCAGAAATATTCTAAATCTCAAGTGAACAGCAAAATCGTAATAGAAATGGACTGCATCCCTAGAGGAAAATCCTAAAACTCTCACTCACCCCCAGAATCAGGGTTTTTTATACACAATTTTGGCATAATTTATAAGCAAGAGCTGTTGCTTCCCAATGGCATCATTAGTGATAACCAATGTAGGACAAATCAAAAGTTGCTAAGTCATCTAAAGGCCTCCAGCACCATCACATTTCTAAATAAGCTTGAGGCAGCCTCTGCAACAGATCGTCATAGGAAATTCAGCTATTAACGCAACATTTCTAAACAATGGGCTAAACACCAGTAGAAAAGTGCTAACTCAGCTGAGATCTCCAGCAGATGAAACCCTGAACATGTTTCAAAAATTGGAGCATGAGGAAGTTCATTCACAATACATGCCACATCAAAGAAAATAGCCAGTAAAGTCACATTGTACCGTGCTCTGCAGAGACTGTGGGGAGAAAAGATATGCAGGGAGACGACATGGGAGCAGGAATCAGCAGGAGTGAATTACCACCATCAAAACAGCATCCATGTTCACTAATATGGCTTCTCGTGAAAATGTGGCATAACTAAATCACATTAATAAACACACTTCTACATGTCAAATTAAACGTGATTCAACTGTAATATTATTATTTCAACATTTGCGGTCTGGATCCGTCATAAAAATCATTAATACTTAACATTAATTGTTACCCAAAAATGTGCATTATAAAAAACGTTAACAAACTTAATCTTGGAGACACTCTACTTACTTCTCTAGTTACATCTCAATGTCCTGATCCCACAGTACTGCAACAGCCATCACAATAAATGCACCCAACATAATAATAAGCTCTTGAATCTCCCCCCTGCCACTTTTTGTCAGCGACACATATCTTCCATATAACATAATGACCTCCTGTAACCAACCTATCCTTTACTAGAAAATGCCTGACCTCATCACCAATGCCAGACCTCATCACCACAGTCTCCATAAATAATGCAAATAACATTTTCCTCTGGGATTTCAATTTCCTCTGTGACAGAAGCACTAAGACCTCTGGTCAGGTGAAGCAAGTAATGTTAAAATCCAGATATTTTGATGCTATATTTATTCACTTTTTCTCAATGCAAAACGAATGGAGGAAAGAACACTTGTTGAAGCAACAATTCAAATATGCACCAATGAGCAGGTGCGGGCTCTTACCATAGGAAGAATGCGAAAATACCTTGAATGCTTGTACAGTAAGCTAGGGAGAAACAACTGACTTTGTCAATTTCTGAAGTTCTCGGTTCTTTTGTGAGCTCCACTTACTAGAATAGTGAGGCTAAAATGTGCAATGAACAACATGGAATAGTAAAATGACAGCGTGTTTAAATTTGTTTACATTTCCATTAATAATTAGGGGCCGATTCCGATCTCGGTCGGAGGCGCACCCAATACCATTCGGTCGGGAAAAAAGCCATGCGAAAGCCTGTTACCCGACCGAACCGTACTGCGAGTCCGGCCGAGCGAGTACGATGCGGAGTCGCCGACCGACTCGTCCGGGCGACCCGACCGCTCCGACCGACTCGTACCCGGACCGTACCGCTCCGACCGACTCGGTCGGACCCGGTCGCACCGCGCAATGGAGACGTTTTCCGGCCGGGTAAGTACGATGCGCACCTCGACCGCTCCGACCGACTCGCGCCGTCCGACTCGAACTCGCTGTCGGAGCCGTACTTTGGGGGTCCGTGTCGGACCCCTGTACTGCGTACCCGTGCGGGCGCACACAGGGGGACCCATGGGTCCCCCTACCTGTGCGTGTACGCCGCTTGGCGCTACGCGGCGTACTCGCTGTAGAGGCGCCCTTGTCCGCCTCGCACCCATTGAGGCAATGGGAGCCCGCGTACGCGTTGTACGACCGGCTCCCATTGAGTTCAATGGGAGTCCGACCCGACTCGTGTCCGATAACATACGGACGCATCGGACTCGTTCGGTCGGACTGCACGGGTCCGATTCGGTCGGAAATCTCTCCGGGTCCGGCTCGGTCGGGGAAATTTCCGGCCCGAATCGGAATCGACCCCTTAGTCTTTAGTGTGCAGTTATCAAAACAAAATCACAATTGTTAATACAAACAATGTGGTATATCAAAATGTGAGTTCTCAGACCACCTCTTTCTCACATTGAGGTTAAAATCTACAACAGTTCGAAAGCCTAAACCCTAAGGATTATAGGTTTAAGATCTTCATTGTTACAATTTTCATCCTCCTCCTCAATAGTGTCAGGGACACCACCTTTAGTTAGTTTAATCACAATATAATGGGTTATTACAGCATGAATCACTGGTCTTACGGTTTTAAAAATTACCTTTACCCAATTCCCAAATATTCCAGTTAACTAATATCAGATGCCATTCATGCTGAATCTAAGCCACTTTGTATCTAATGTAATTGCCTCATGCTACTCTTTTATGATCTATCTGCTATGGCTACTGATGGAGGTGTTGGGAAGATTAATCCAGCATTCTGACTCCTCTTTGGCTTCGAGGACTTAGTCCAGAGCTAATTTATTCTTCAAGAGCATTGCTGTCTAGGCATTCAACTGATTAGATCTCAGCTCTAAAGATATGGCTGTGGCATGGGCTACTTCCAAAATTTGAGCATTGCGTCTTGTATTTCTGATGGCTTGCCTGCCTCATAGTTGGAGAATGAAACAGAAAAGAATCTGCTAGTTTTGGACACCTCACAATGCCCCAACTGCTTCTGGAGAGGGTGAATGTCAGAATATCTGATGGCAGGGACAACATAACAGACATAGCAGGTCTCATACCAGTCACGATCAGCTAGGGATAGGCTTTCTTGCTACAAATGAAATGTGCATTCTCCTTTTGATATTGACGTTTGTGAAACAACATCCCAGTGCAAAGAGGGTTGTCTTTATGATGTATGGTCTCTAAAAGAGTGCCGTATTTACTATGGCTCACAGAGATACCCCAGTTAGTGCTTTCTCGATGTTCACAAAGCCGCCCAGTTCAAAGTATACATGGCGTGTGACGTCAGAAGGACAATAACTAGTGGGATTGTTATTGTCTTCAAGGGAGGTGCTGGCACATTCTAACAGTGAACCCATGTCAACAGTCCACAACACATCACAGCTGTGTTGACGATCAGCAGCACCGGATATGAAACATGCCAGTAGGGATGCTGGGCAGACTTCAGCTGATGATTCTAGGCATATGCAAAACCCCTAGGCTGGAATGCTGGCAAATGTCAGACAGACAATCAGGTAAGGCAGATTGAACCTGAGAATGAAAACTTTAGAGCCAGCAAACATTTCTCCAGTATTGGAGGAAAGGACCATCATTTAATTACTGGCCCAACATAGGGGCTGAGACAGGTCTTTTGAAGGTAACATCATAGGGCATCCCATAACTGCCTCATAGGAGCTTAATCTGGTTCTTTGTGTTGGTATGGTTCTGATGGACCACAGAGCTAGAAGCAGAGCATTGGGCCACTTCAGGAGGTTTCGGAACAGATCTTGGCTATCTTATTCTTACGCCATTATTCATTTCAATTTGTCCTGATGACTCAAGGTAATATGCACAATGGAAGTGATTTGTTCCTAAAGCTTTGAAATCATCCGCACTACTGATGAAATGAAGTGTGTTCCGTGGTCACTTGAAAGGCGACTTATGTTCCCTAAGTACGCACATAGTTATAGTGATGGCATCCGTTCTTGCACAGGAGCAACCTTCCACCCACCCTAAAAATATGCAAACAATGACAAGCACTTAAGAACAGGAGATACATTCGGATAAAGTCCATTTGGAGGTGTACAAAGGGACCCCAAGGAGGAGGGTAAGAAGCAGGAGTGGTCTTGATCCCTATCCCAGTATCATGGGACTGGCTGGGGGCACAGAACTGGAAAATAATTTTGGGTAACTGAAGGGAACATAGCATTGTGTTGCAGAGGCATAGGTCATGCCATCAATACTGACATGGACAGCTCCATGATGCAACCTTGCATGATTTGTGGGTAGGACGTTTGGTGTGCCCATACGCGCTGCACTGTCTCTCGTACACCTTCTGAGTCAGTTCTACAATTCAGTTTGATCCAATACTATTTATCACTTTTGGAGGCTTGAGCCTGCAACAGACACAGATCTTTTAGAGAAGGTACAGGAAACAAATTGGTTTGCACAGCATACATAACAGCATTATTGCTTTTCAACAACACAGCTTGTCTAACAGCTTTATCAGAGAGGACATTCCCTCAGGGCACTTCATCATGCAGGTATTGGTGGGCCGCCCAATTAATGACCACAATTTTATGAAGTAACAATAAAGCATTTATTAAATTCTGTACATGCAGGCCATTCTTTATGGCGATGCCTGCAGAAGATAAGAATCTCCTCTGCATCCAGAAAAGTCGAAGAATACAGTTGCAGTATTTGTTCTCAGCTAAAATACAGTCTTGTGTGAGTGCATAAGTTTAGCAAACTGGGAAGACCTCACTTTGGCCAAGGGGCAGCTTTTGACAATATTATGTACAGTACATACAGCATAGCCAGCAACCATTTCTAAGGCATGATACATCTACAAAATACATTAGTTCATAATTTGGTATCCGTGCATTTGTAAGATCAATGCAGGGTTTCGTTACATGCCAAGTTACCAAAAGACAATCAGAGGCGATAGGTTTATGATGGGCAATAGATGAAAGTAATATGGGAAGCAGACAAGAAAATAATTTTGTATCAGGACAACCTGGCAGTGGAAAAGTGCTGAGGTTTGGTGGAGAGCAGTAGAGCAACAACAGCATGTGCAATAGTGAAAATAAGGATACAATTGAATGCAGTATTTTCAGATATTTCAACAGGATGGGCATCCGTCGCTACAGAGCAATGACATGGCGGGAGTCCAGCCACTATGGGGTCTAAAGCTGAATAATACTATGCTACAGGCTTTTTCTGGTCCATGCAATTCTGTTCCAGTACAAAAAGGGCATATCCATCATGTTCATGACAATACAGAGTAGTTGGTTCGGCATAACCTGCATTTTGATGACCCGGCCTGCACGTATGCTTCTCAGCTCTCCTCGTCTCTTAATGGAGCAAATTTGATGCAGCATGTAAAACTCCCCACCCACAGGGCAGGTCATACCTTAGGTCTCCTGTTTTCTAATATTCCGTCCCTGGTAGCTGAGACCCCATGTCATCTGGTCTGGACAGACCATTGCCTGATCCCGTTTTCTTACAGTTTGGAACATTCACTTCAAAGCGAGGAAACTCGCTATCTGCCAAAAAGAAATTGGAAGAAGCTAACAGCTGAGTCCCTTGGGCCAGTTTTGCAGGAGAGTCAACCAATATTAACGAGTGATCCAAATGTAGACACACCCGCACTAAATAGGTGGATCTCCACCGCTGTGGAGTCCATCGCCCCAGCCAGAGTAGTAAAAACCGTGAGAAAAACTCCCTCGGCCCCGTGGTTCTCGGAGACTCTCAGACAAAAAAAAAGTAGCTGTAAAAAAATGGAACGCTTGTGGAGATCCGATTACGGCGAAACAGCCAAATTGGCATATAAGAAAGCCTTGAAAGAGCTCCACAAAATGATGAGGATGGCAAGGAGGGACAATTTGGTGAAGCGCATTAATAATGCGGAAAACTCAAGCAAGGAAATATTTAGAATCGTCAGCTCCTTCACAAAACCGATGGAGCTGGACAACGAAATACAACCGTCCCCCTCTCTGTGCGCAAAGCTATCGGACTTTTTCGACAGTAAAATTCGGAAAGTCTACAACACCTTCACGACAGCGCTAGAGACAGAAAAGACAGAAGAGAGTGGTAGTCGTGTGCCGAATACTCCTTCTCGGAATTCCTTCCTATCTCCCCGCAGGAATCTCTGACAGAGATCCTGAGAGGTAGGTCAGGTTCTCTGGAGGACCCGTGCCCTCCCAAGCTGTGGAAGGTATTGGCTCCCTCGGTAAACCATGCCCTGAATCATATATGGAAAACATCACTTGCTTCAGGTAATTTGCCACGCAGCGAAATGGCTGCTGCTTGATCGCGCTCCGCCGGCCAAGCCAAGATCCGGCATTAATCCATCCTTCAGCCGCACCTGTGGTGTCACTCTTGCCGATATTTGACCACCCGTCGCAACGTGGAGCAGATCGGTACCGCTCCTGGGGCGAAACGAGCTCTGCCTGTCCCTGAAACTGCATGCCGCGCTCGGCCCGGCTCTGCATAAAACGGCCAGTATGGTGTGTGTTTCGTGCTCTGGCACAAGTATGCGCCAACATCAGCGGAAATCCGGCGGAGGCTATGGCAAGCTGTGGGGTCGTGGTTGCCCTGTCTGCGGTGCGGCTCGTGCTTGAGGGCGGTGAGCTGATCGGGACGTGGGGACTCCGACCGCTGAAGAAGCTGCTCCCGCCATCTTGTGGAACCCGGCCGGGACGCTGCGCCGATCCGACTTCGCCAATGGATGCATCCCCGGAATGGGGGTTGCGAATGAGCTGCCCGCCGATCCGGACCCATGCTGCGGTTTCCTGGCTCCTGCAGCGCCTCTCTGGGGCTGCAGCGGGGGCGTGTGGATCGTTCCTCCCCGTCGGAGCTTCCACAAGAGTGCTGTGATGCTGGTGCCCTGTTTTTCTCTCTCCAAGCTTGCTCTCCCTTTTGCGTGTTGTTCGCTCCCTCCTGACACCGTAGCTGCTTTCCCCCCTCCGGAGCTGGTGCCTGTGCTGACTTCTTCCCCAACTTCTAATAACTTACGAGGGATCAAGGACTTCCAGCCTGGTGACCTACCCTCCTCACTGCGCCCTGCCCCTGGGGTAGGTGTTCCTTTTTTTTTGACTTTTGATTTTCTGGACGGAGGTGTTCGCCTGCAGCCCCGCCATTTTGTTCTGTGGTCCCGGGGGTCCTTGTCCTGGTCCCTCCATCTTGCGGTTGCCTTTGACTTCCAGACTGTTCCTAGCCGCTTGGTCAGCGTCTCTTCCGCCATATGGACCATTTAATTCCTCCAGCAACCGATGTAACTGTAATTTCATGCAACGTTTTTAAATCACTGTTTAACCTCATGTAAAATGCCCCTTTTCTCTTTCACCATCTACCCCCTCTGCTCCATTGTTCTTGTTTTTCCTGCTATCTAATTGCTCTAGTAACTGATGTAACGGAATCTGATGTAATGCCAGACCAGATCTGCTTTCTAATCCCCTTTACTTTTCCCCCTCCCTCCATGATCCATAGAATTTGTTCTCTATTGTTTTTTAAATGTACTAAGTAACTGATGTAATTTTGAAATCACTTTTCTTTTCTCGATGCTATGTTTTGCTCCAGTATCTTATGTAACCATGTTACCCACTGTACCCCTTCCTCATGTTAAGTGCTCTGATACCCCCTGGGTCAAGCCAGCGCTATATAAACCTTTTCTAATATACTCACCTCGGTGCCCGAGCAACGTTGGCCGATGTTGGCAGCTTGACTCCTTCAAATGGCCCCCTTAACTATGCGCTTGTCCAAAGCACTCCTACTCCCTTGTTGGGGATGGATCCAGCTTTTTGCCCTGGAGTCTCAGAGATCCTTCTGAGAGAGTCCACAGTGACAATGGGAGTCACACATATTGGAGGACTGGGATTGATCCCCTTACCACTGGGAGCCGGCTCCTACCCTGCCGGACGTCGGACACTGTGTTCCCGCTGGGTTTCCTACCCCCTCCCCCACCTCTTCCCTCCTTCATTCTTCTGAGTGTGCCCGTGACCAAAGCACTCCTCTCCCCTTGTTGGGGAGGGATCCAGCATTTATGCCCTGGAGTCTCAGCGACCCCGCTGAGAGAGTCCACCGTGACAATGGGAATCACACATACCTGAGGACTGAGTAGGATCCCTGTCCCACAGGGAACCGTCTCCCACCCAGCCGGACGTCAGACAGTGTCACTTCCCAGTCTCCACGCTATGTCCCCTACCCACTCCACCTCTGCTTCCCTCCTTCATTATTTGGCTACCTCCCTTTTTACTTTCCTCTCTCCCCTGAATTCCTCTCCACTCACCTGCTTTGTCTATCCTTATGCCTATATTCGCTTAATCTCCCCCCCTCACCCTTTTACATTACCCCCTTACCCCTCTACACGCCAAGAACCAACGGATGTAACTGTTGTTCCTTCTGTAACAACGTGTAATTTGTAACCTAGGTAACTCTCCTCATGTAAAGCGCTCTGATACCTCCGGGTCTAGCCAGCGCTATATAAAACTCAAGTAAATAAAATAAAAAATAAAAAATCTTCCCCGATACATGGAAACATGCAGTGTTACTCCCCCTCAGGAAAAAACCCAACGTGGATCCAGGGGAGCTAAACAACTATCGCCCAATCTCACTATTACCAGCACCAGCAAAAATGCTGGAATAAATGGTACAGCGACAGTTAGCTAACTTTATTGAGGGCCATGATATTCTACATGATACGCAGTCCGGTTATCGGACTGGCTTCTGTACCGAAACCGCTCTGTTGGAAGTGGCAGAGTCAGTTAGAATGACTGTGGATGCTGGAGCATCAGCTATGCTGGTGCTGTTGGATCTATCTGCAGCGTTTGACACAGTGGACCACTTAATTCTGGTACAGAGACTCCAAGCTACAGGAATTGGAGGGGTGGTACTCACCTGGCTGAAGTCCTTTCTTAAAAATCGCACGCAGAAGGTCGCCCTTCAACCCTACCAGTCGGAACCCAAACAATTATGGTGTGGGGTACCACAGGGGTCGGCCTTGAGCCCGCTTCTTTTTAACATATATCTGGCCCCTCTGTTTGCGCTCATAGCTAACTGGGGTGTGAAGGCAATATCATACGCCGATGACACACATCTGGTGTTTTCTTTCAAGGACCAGTCTGTGGACTCCTTCTCTAGGTTTAAGGGATGCCTGAGAAACATCGCACAGTGGATGAATAATAATAAACTTAAACTTAATGCAGAGAAGACAGAAGTGTTGTTCTTCGGCAAGGCTCTTCCGCCGGCAGCCGGCATCTGGTGGCCGGCAGAAATGGGCATGCCACCTACGCCAGCAACCACGGCAAAAAACTTAGGCGTGAAATGGGAAGTAGATCTCTCTTTCACAGCTCAAATTTGGCAGGTGACATCCTCATGCTTCAGTAAATTAAGAAGCCTGAGGAAATTTTTACATCTACTGCCGAAGGACTGTCGCAGAGTCATTGTCCATGCTACAGTGACATCTAGGCTGGACTATGCTAACGGCCTGTATCTGGGTCTGCCCTCCTATCTCGTTAGGAGACTGCAAGTGGTACAGAATGCGGCTGCGAGATTGATTAGACGAGTGCCTTTTCGACATCATATCTCTCCGCATATAAGACAGCTCCACTGGCTGCCGGTGGCGAAAAGGATTGAGTTTAAGGCCTTAACTCTGGCCTTTCGGGTGATACATGGCAAATGCCCCAGTTACCTTAAACTCCGGCTATGCCGCTACCAACAAAACCGCTCCCTGAGGTCCAACTCTCAGAACCTACTTTGCACATCTCATTTCGCTAAAGCTCGCATAGGAGGCAGATCCTTTACAGTAGTGGCGGCTAAGCTCTGGAACTCTTTGCTGAATAATATCTGCCTAATCCAATCGGAGCCGATATTCAGAAAGTTCCTTAAGACCTGGCTCTTCAGCCCAGGTTAGATCTCTTTGACCTTGGCCTGACGCCTGCATCCTACCGCTATAGCGCTGGGACACCTCTGTTTGAGGTAGCTGTCGTGCTTTATAAATGTCTGTATTATTATTATTATTATAACCAGAGAGCCCTAAATTAGGCTTCTTTAGATCACAGCAATGTTTTGCGACTTAATTCTGCAGGGGCTTTACTATAGCGGCATACTGAAGAGCCATTGTCTACAGTTCCAAGTGCTCAGCTATACCCACAAAAGAACATACATGGGAGGTGGTCACTGGATGGAGCTACTTACAAATGGTTTTAATCTAGGGGTGGGCGGTGAACTCTGCTCTGCCAGTGGAGTTCGCAGAGTTTTGCCACTCTGCATTCCGTTTGGAGAATGGAGTTTGGCAAAACTCCGCCAACTACTGCGTAACAGAGTGTACCGTGTGCCCACAAGCCCAGCAGAAAGGAAGGCAGATTTGAAAGCACCAGTTGGCTTGCAGCCTTTGGCCAGTCAGAGAGCTGGGGTTTTTGGTGCTGCTTTAGGGAAGGCGGTGAGCGGGCTTGTAGGCGTTCCCCCAAGCTCCGCATAACAAAACTACAGTTGCGGCTATGAGGCGCACAGGGCCATGCTGTCTGTCGGACAGGGCAGCTTTTAGGTATGCCACCCTTCAGTCTTTGCTCAGTCCCCTCCCCCACCCAGATCTGCAGGCTGCCAAGGCTGCCTCTTCCAGGCCGGCCTGCTCCCTCAAAACCCCAGGCTGAAGTGGGAGCTTCTTGCTCTCCAGCCACCTGCTCTATGCAGCTCAGTGCCGGGCCAAGCCTCAGGTAGCTGTTGATACAGGGTGCTGTGCCTCCGGTCAACAAAGCGCTCCCCACGTCACCATGCGAGACTACTAGAAGGCGACCAACTTCCTGGGAGAGTGTGGATCCTTCCAGCAAACCATCTTCTTCACCACCACATCCTACGAAGGCAAGGTATACGTTTGTTATTACAATCAAAATGGAGGCACAAAGCACAGCAAGTGTGAGTGGACGATTATCTTGGACCAGCTCTTTGGCATATTGTTTCTGATATTTCTTCTCATTAGTTGTTGCTTGGTCTTTGTGCGAGGGTTTCCCTGTTCCGCTTGAATGGAATGGATTAGCAGGCATTGTGATCAAAGGATGTCCTAAATTCTGATAGCCATGCCACATGCAAATCCCCCCTTTTCTGAGCATCAGCCGACAGAAAATATCTGGAGCCAACTGGGGTAGACAGGTCCCTGTCCCAATGTTGCGACTGGTTTCTTTGTTTGTCATATGTGCCATGGGTTCATAGAGTGAGAGTAGTGATTGGACAGAGACGGTGGGCTTGGTTGGGGTGGGGCTGTGGGGTACAAGTATGATAAATGGGATCTCGCCCTGTATACTAGGACTTTCTTACTCACTCCTTTGATATTCAGACAAACATTGCTTCCCTACTAATAATCCAAAGCGGATGCAAAGCATTTCACTTAAATAGCTCCAAGTTTGAGATAGTTTTCAGTCTTTTGTAGTTGTTTTCAGGTTTCTTTCAATATGTTTTCCAGAGGTTAGGTTGTTGACTGTGGCACGAGGAAACCGGACGGTGAGCTTGGCTTCCCGTTTGACCGGATTGTGTGATCTTGGGCAAGTTAACTCTACTCCATCTACTTAGGTGCACTACTATGAAAACATTGGCATATTTGGATTCACCCCAGTGTCAAGCACAGACAAGCCTTAACAGATTTATGTTTTCTTTACCAAAGGCATTAATGCACTTGTGAAAATGTTTATCCTGCCATTATTACCTAGGCTTTCATATTGCTAATGTTGTACTCACTAGTCCATTGTTGCTTTATAATGATGTATATTAACAGTAATATAATAATCATGCATTTATTCTGGCAACTTAGGCATTTATAGACATTTCCAACCATACTTTCACCCCTTCTATCAATAATGCAGTTAGTGAATGAATCATTCAGTGATACATGCATTCATGTAGTCATTAATCTGTGTACTGGATTGTGTGCTAATATTTTAAATATTTAATTCACACCCTTGCACTCATTTGTCCACATATAACACACTTAAGTACCACACAGCACTCTTCAGTACCACGTAACACAGCACAGTACCATACAACATACTACAATACCACAAAACACTAGCAGCAGGCTTCCGGAGGGCAGACCATCAGGCCCTGGTCAAAAACACAAACCGCACACAGATGTTCACCAAATGCAAACCACACGCAACCAAAGCCTAGAAGCAGGGACTGCTCGGCGCAGAGTATGCTATAAACGATAGGTGAGTAGGCAGGGGGCTGACTCGACTTAGCAGGTGCCAGTGGCGAGCCCAGCCTGCAAGAGGCCTCTCTCTGACTCCCAGATGCCACCTGGGAAGTAAACAACACAAAGATAAAGCTCCCTGAAACTGGTGAATGCGCTACAAGCAGAATGTGCACACATCATGTGCTGCATGTGTTTGTTGCACAGGTCGGTGTCACATTGACCCCCAGAGGGCAGGTGGGGTTCTACAATGTGCACACATGTGCACACATCATCTACCACAGGTTGTGTCACACAGACCCCCAGATGGCAGGCAGGTAAGGTACAAGGCAGTGTGTGCACACATCATGTACCACATGTGTGTCTGCTGCAGAGGTCGGTGTCGCACAGACCCCTGGAGGGCAGGCGGGTGAGGTATAAGGCAGCATGTGCACACACATGATCCACCAGACATGTGTCTGCTGCTTAGGTCGGTGCCACAGACCCCCGAGCTCTGAAGGGGGTGGGTGAGGTACAAGGCAGTGTGTGCACTAGGGGTGGCCGGGCAATACTCCGCTTGCTCACGGAACTCTGCAGAATTTTGCTGAGTTTTTCGGTAAATCCATGGATTTCTGTGGAGTGAAACTCCACGAACTCTGCCCAGGACAGGTGTCCCTTTCTAGTGGAGATGTCAGGATCCAGATAATCTGCCTGGGAGAAGCAAAATTGCAATTCATCTTTTGAAACCTTATGTCCATTCTTAGTCAATTCAGTGAAGAGGTAGACGCGGTCTCATTTGCAGTCATCTAAAGTAAAAGAGGCCAACAATAAATCATCAAAAAGCTGCACTAGAGCTCCCAGGAGAGAGCAGTTTCCAAATCCTTCTTTAAAGCTTGGGAAAAGATTTACAGAGACTCTGTAAAGCCTTGACGGAGTCACCACCATGAAAGTTGGGATCGCTGAATGAGAACACAAAAAGGAACTGATTCTGTTCATGAATGGGTATAGAAAAGAAGGCAGAGCACTGGTCAACCACTGTAAACCACTGGCTCGTATGCAGGAAAAGATGGTGGAGGGGTTGGTGACCACAGGGAAACTAGGGAGAACCGTATTATTAATCACACACAAATCCTGCATGAATCATTTTTCTTTTCTGCCTTCTTTATAGGAAAAATGGGCATACTGCTCCTACAAATAATCAGCACTAAAACCCCATGCTTAATCAAGTCCAAAATGACAGCCTAAATCCATGTCAGAATTGGGGCAAGACTCCGCACAAGACAGTATGGAAACATACCACATAGACGAGATGGAAAACGGGCAAGCGAGACAGAAGTCATGGAAGACAACAGCTTCTAGGGTAGGGTCTAAATCATGCTGGTAGTTAATTTCCAAGTCAGAGAGGGTAGAGATCTATAAAGGGGTTAGTAGATGCATAAGACTGTCTCTAGCAACATCGGTCGAGTTCACCCCCTCGCTTGTAGTTTCAGTTCGCACCTGTAATTCTGTTCCCATGCCTTGTTTTTGTCCCCTTCGTCTGATCCCTCACTCTCCTTCTCGTGCTTCCTTCTACTGACCCCTGTATTTGTTTTTGGACCGATCTTGGTTGTTTGACTCAGCCCTGTTTATTGATCTTTCTCCAGTTATTTCTTGAGATTTGGGTTAGTCTAGGAAACTATTTTGACCTGACTTAGGATTTCCCCTTTTGCTCTGGCAACTATGATTCAGCTTTCCAGTGGAGTGGAGAACTACTCTTGTTCGGTTCTTGGGAACGTTTCTAGGTTTGCCTGGGGTCTGATTACAGCGACACTTAACCTCACACCTGGTAAAGTGGCCTCAACTATTTCTGTAATACTTTACCTACTGTAGGAACCTTCTTCTATCAACTGTCTTCTGCTTTCCTTCTTGACAGAGAGTCATTTTGTGTCTCTGTGACGCTGTGCCATCCAGTATCTCATAGAGTCCAGTCCAGGACTAGACTCTCTGCTCTCTAATCCCACACTCTCATTCCACCTTTCAAGAATCAGGTGTTCTCCACTTTCCAAAAGTGTAATACAGGAAGTCGGATCTCTTGGAAGGAAGAAGGCAGGATTAACCTCGCTGTCCTTAAGCCTGAGTTGCAAGAGTCATGACAATCCCTGCCTCAGCTTTGGGTTTCAGCGGATACTGTGGAATTTGTGGCAGATGCTTTATTGGGCTGATCTTTACTTTCACGGAGTCCATAGGAGAAATATACCGAACACTGTTGGCTCCTCTGGACCATAATGTTTAAGTTACCTGACAAAGCAGATCAGCTAAGTCTTTAGCCATCTCAATAGTCTCTGTGACAGGCTGACAATTGGTTTTGTAGATTATAATGTGGACTTTATTCCCCCTACTCTAATTACATTGAGGTGGACTCCACCAGGTGTACAAAACACAGTGGAATTGAGTTTGTACAAAATGTCCCTATCCAATAGATTTGCAGGTGAGGTAGTACTCAATAGGAAGGCATGTTTATCTGTGATGGGACTGAGGGAAATGGAGTCAAAAAAGTGGTGTGGAAAATGTTGGTTTGAAATACCAACTGTGTCTACGGACTAGCCCGAGAGAGGTAATGAAAAAGATTCAGAGGTTTTCAAAGCAGAGCCGACCGATTTCATTGGTATCAATGAGTCAAGTGGTGGGTTTTCTGTTTATCATAGAACCAACAATGGGATCTTTCTGATCTATGGGAATCAGGGTATTTAGGGCACTGTCTGCACCTCTTTGGCTGTTTTAGTATTCAGGGTTAGGGTTCTGTGTGATCTGGTTGAATTCTGGCATTTTAATAAGACTGGGCACATTCAAAGCAGTATTAGGAAATCCTTTATCCTATGCCCCAGCTGGCTGCAGGAACGGCTTCTCCTCTGACTCTTGCATTTCCCCTGTCCACTCTCCATTTCCCTTGCTCCCTTGTTTTATTCACCCCCTGGCCCCACTGGGGGCTCTCCATGCTCTTCCCTTAACATTCTGTTTCATATTTTGTCATTTCAAAGGCATCAGTTTAGATTCAACATTCTTTCTTTCATTCTTGCAAGGTGATGCAATGCTCATTAAATCGGAAGGGGTCCAGGGCATATGAACTGCAGGGTAGTCTCTCAACGGAAGGAGGGTGTCAGGAATTGGTGGAGTGGGGTTTTCATCTTCTGCATCACTAGTTTAAGAGGAGTCCTCTGCCCTCTCTTTGAATCCTGCTTCTATCCAGTTGGTCAGCAGTCCTTCTTAGACTTTCTTGGGTAAATGCGGGGCTACATTTTAGATGAATCCGTGGCCAACTGGAACTGAACACACTTTTGGTCTAAATTGTTCCACAGCAGTGTAGTCTGTTTCTTATTTGGCTATTTGCCTTTTTCTGTCCGGCGCTCACACCACAATGCTCGCTTGTGGGCTACCTCCTTGTACTCCATCCACTGACCATCACACTGAAGCTGCCCAAGGTGCATCCGCAGGTGCCCCTCCAGCCCCATCGGCGGGCATCAGAAAAACACCAAATATATTCTTCTTCCTGGGGTTCTAGCTCTCTTCTTTATATTGTGGCTCAGTGATCTGTGGAAATAAATAGGGAGGAGAGGGAGCAGTAGGAGAACAAGCCCTGACTCTGTCCCTAAGGTGGATTACTTGGTATTCCTGTCTCTCAGGAGTCTGTCTCCTACCACAAACTTGGGATTCATGTTTATGTTTGTTGACTTCCCCATTCCAATATAAGAATGCTACCCATTGTTCTGCCTGCATCATGTTTTCAGGAACTTTAAACTCCTTTTGCAAGTTCACTAATCATCGTAGATCGAACGTACCATGGTCAGGAAAGGATTAATTCCCAATCTCAATAGTGAGTCCCATCTAGGTTTGCAGAAATTTGTATATGACTTTGCTGTGCTCATACATAGGGTGGGCAGGAATCCCTTTTGGTGGGGATTTGCTTTGTTTTAAATGTCTCTGCCCCATCACTACTCCTTCATTCATCAGGTAAACAAAACAGGGTCTGCCGGCCTTGTCCTTGCAGCTCATCTTGTGGCAGGGGATCAGATGGAAATGGAAAGTATGGTAAGGAGTCCCTTGGTTATTTCTCTAATGGATCTCATGAAGGGAGGAAGAGAAGGTATCGAACACCCACACCCAAAGCTCCCCTTGGATTTGACTGACTGGTCGTGCACCTGAAAGGGCTAGCAAAGGAGTCGTGGTGGCTTTATAAGAGGGCCTCTTTCTCACCCATGGCCATCCTTCAGTGGTTTGTGCTTCTGGTCCTGGCACTTCTGCCTATCGGCCCTATTCTTGCACTATTTTTAGAGTTGGTTTGCTTTCCTACCTGCTCAGTCCATTATCCCATTATCTTCTACCCAGACAATACCGACAGTTCACTTTCATGGACAACAGACAGTAAAACCTTCAAAGAAAGGCAACCAACAAGCAATAAACATGGTTAGACTTCACCTCAGTTTAGTTCAACCTGCTTACAGTGTGCCCTCGAATTATCAGGTCCAACGCTGGGCCATGCTCCACCCTAATTCTTATGGAGGAATCTCTCCCTTACCTCTGGCATCAGGGATCAACGTGGAGTACGATCTAGAGCTTTCCTTTTCCTCACTGAGCGAAAAGGTTTCTCAGCACACAATGTACCAAGATGTCTAAAAGAAAACACTTGAGATAGCTCATAGAAGTCAGCAAGCATAAAAAATAAAGTCAATGACATTTCAACAGATCAGAGCTACGCCCTCTGGTCACCTGGAGCATGTAAAGCCGAAATATCTGTATATTTCGTTGCTAGATTTAAACACTTTTTCTCAATGCAAACAAATTGAGTAAATAACTCATGATGAAACGTTACTTCAGATGGGCACTAATGAGCTGGTGTCAGACTCTTCTTGTAGGAACAATAAGAGAAGACTTTGAATACTTGTTGCAGTCAACAAAAAGGCCATTCCTGCATTTCTCGTGTTGTTGTGCCAGCTTCAGAAGGTAGTTATGTGTTCTAGAACAGTGAGGCTTAAATGTGCAATGTACGGCATAAAATAACAAAATGGCAGTCCATTCAAGATGCGCGTAAATGTGTAGTTATGTTAACGCTTTAATTTTCTTTTATTGGGTATAACAACGAATCACAATTTTTAAAATTTACGTGGTTTATGAAAATGCGCGTTCTTAGAGTCAGTCAATAATGCATCATGTTTGATTTGTTTCACAGTTAATTAACCCTGCTCCCCAAGCAACAAACGTATTCATTCAAAAACTTCCCCATTGATGCATTCGTTTAGATTCTGAACTTCCTAGCAGCAGCTTCGAATAAAAACACCAATGTCAAGTGTTAACCTCATATTTTTTAATCTCAGTCACACCCTCCACGTGGCAATAGACTGCCACACACATTTGAGGTCCAACGCCGTGATGACTAAGTCATCTTGATGATGGAACAGTTCGGATCTCTTTCTCAGGAGGTACAACATGAGGTACAACATCAGGACACAGTAGAAGACGTGGTGCTGAAAGCAGTGTTTGGATTGTGTTGTGACCAGCCTCACTACTTGCAGTGGAGTAGCTGGTGGTGGAGGGGGGCGGGCCACCCCAGGCGTCACTTTTTGGGGGGTGGCGGGTGAGGTGAGCAATTTCGGCGAGAGCAAGGTAAGTGGTTTTCTTTTTTTAAATTTAATTTTCCCTCGTCGTGGTCTGTCGTCTCACCTCCCAACCCCCCACTCTTACCTGCACCGGCCGTCACTGGGCGCCAAACTCAGGGACCACCCTGGGCGACAAAAGCTCTAGCTGTGGCACTGGCAGTGCGAGGGATGCCCAAAGCCCTCACAATGCAAAGGTTTTTACACCTCAAGAATAATAAAGAGGCATCTTCTTGTGAACTGTAGTGAATGCTGGGAAGAAGGCCTGCGTGGGATAGCCAACCTCCTTCTCAGGGTTTACATTCATAATGTGCCTGCACTGTGAAACCTGACGCATAAAGGGACAGGGCTGGCTATATACCAGAGAGTAGCACATCTTGAATGAGACATGGAGCAGTGCATGTAGCTGTCTGTGAGAGCACTAAATGCACCACTCAATGCCCCTAGCTAAGTAAATGGTAAGCAGTCAAATTGTCACAGCTTAGCCTTTGAGAATGAGTACTACATGCCCTTCAAAGACACTAATCATCCCATGCTACACAACAGCAAAAATAGTCACAAAGTATTTCTTCAATCCATTGCAAAGTGCACACACACTGGTTGAGAGATTTATAAAATACATTTGCATACAAATGATCCACACACAATCCAAAAGGAAATATCCACACGAGGATGCCCTCCTAGTTCTTTGCAACAGTAAAACCAAAAATAAATATATGCTTTCCACATAATCCAATATAATGGAGGAATGTAAATGTTATTTTTAATCATTGATATATGTCGTCATTGTGTTTTCAGTCATCTAAAATAGTTTATTTCTGTTGAAAAAACTTAAGAACATAAGTTTAAAAACATGAACAAGTAAAAAGTAGTAAAAAATAATTGTATCAACATAAATAAACTAATTCTTAATGTTGAATAATTACATCATTAAAATGTACAAGCCATTCATGGCCTCCCAAACACATTTTTTCAAATCTTCAGTGTAATTACATGGAGCTAGGAACAAAATGTACAAATAAAAGGCAATTAACAATAATACATAACTAACAAATCACGAACACATAAAATGGCATCATCGGCAATACATTCAGCCATCTTGATCCAACCTTATTAGAAACTAAGTAAGTCTTAAAAAACAAAGCAGTTATTGAGAGTGTCATCCTGATCCATTTACAGAGCTTTCAGGAGAGTGTTTCCTACCCTTTTTTAAAGACCTATATGTGTCGTAGAGGAGAAGGAATGCATGCCCCTTTTCTAGTGGGCAGATAGCACACCCTGTGAAAGGTAATCCTAAGAATTACCCAGTTGCTTTTGAACCCCTGTGTGGGCCCGGCAGTCTTTGGGGGATGCCCAGGCATTTCCTGGGGCTTGGGGAATATCTGCCAGATTTGGGCCCAACCTGGCAGCTTGCAGGGACACGAGACTGAACAGTGACATCAGCATGGCTGACATTACACCACTATGTTGATGTGCCCTGCCACTTACCAGTCTCCTGCTATGGTGGGAATTAGGTCTACGCAGAGGCGATGCCTCCACCCATGTCTAAATGAGGACTCTAGTGTCCTATGTTTCTGTTGTAATTGCACAGAATGTCATGGCCAACATTGGTAACAGAGATGAACTTCCCCTGTTGTGTCTTCCATCTACAGTGCACTGTAAGAAGTCCAGACAGTGAAAACTAATTCATATATTATTTTATATTCCAGAACGCAGTACATGAAGTACCCAAAGGCCCAGAACCACCATATGTCAATGGTCTGTTCAGTTTAGTGCCTGCAATCCCGGTTGACAAAGCATCAGAAAACCAGACGTTTGGTTATGTGCTAGAGGATGTACAGGCCCAATATAGTCTGGTAAGTTACCATCCTGCTACCATGTTTCACAACAACGGAAGGGTAAAATGAGGAAAGTTCTGCTTTAGGAAGTGTGACATGTTTCAGGTCGTCAACATGTTTCAGGTGGAAGAGGAAACATCCCAATTGTCAGGCCTACATTTCACTCCATTTAGAGTACGGAGTGGGTGGAGTAGAAATTGGGTGTGCAAGTATTATAGATCTACATTTCAGCTGGTAAAGAATTGTCATAATGAAACTGGATGAATTTGGGTTTTATAAATTCTGTTGAAGAAAGTGTGTTAAAACAATGTTAAAGTACACCGTTCTGAGTGTTATCAGAAGATAATTTAGGCCAAATTACCCATACAACACTCTAAACCCCAAAACATAACATTTTAATTATAAATGAAATTGCTAACATGGATACCAGTTGCTTGATACCATGAATGATAGAGAGAGTGTTTTTTCTAATAAACAGTGGTGGCTCCTCCGCTAAGGTGCAGGAGCGTCGCCCCACTACTCTGCAGCAGTAACAGAAAGGAAAAAATAAAATGATAATAACGTAATGTTATCATTTTATTTTTTCCTCTAGCTGCTGCAGCTTTGCGTGAGAGGGCGGGGCTGCAGAGCAGGGGAAGAGTGGTAGAACCCTCCTAAGTGGGCAATGACTTTTTGGCCGGCCCTCTCGGGCCGCCCAAAACAGTCATGCGCACTTTCCCTGTTCTCCATGCAGTCTGCATTACAGCCTGTGTGGAGAACATGCCCACCCCTCCAGCCCCCAGCTGAGCGCCGTGTCACGACTCTCAGACCAATCACAACGCTGCATTGCAGTGTTATGATTGGTCAGGAGAGCCTGGCTGTGCTTCCTGTTCCTGGAGTCAGACGTAGGAGAGCAGGAGCAGGTACGCAGGACCCGGCAGCAAGGTGTTATTATTTATTTTCATTTTTTTACATTGGGACTCCAGCGGCCCGCACGCCCGCCCAACCGTGAGCCGTGCCGGCCGCCACTGCTAATACATATACACTGCTAATTGTAAAAGCATCTGTTTCCATGCCACTTTATTTTTCAGTGGGGGTTGTTGTACCACAATTATATTTCTCATGTGATATCTCCAAGATGGAACTTCATGGGGGTTTGTATAATTGCTAGTGTTTATTGAGTGAACCCTGTATTGGTCTGTTGTTATTTACTATAGCATTGTAGCCAGCTTCTGAGGGCAAAACCAGGTGTTTAAAGTCCCGAACTGGAGTTATTGGCCTGAGACACAGGCAAAAGCCTATAATGAGGGAAACAGCCTTTAGGGGGTGGAACCAACCGCCAAAGATTGTGGACATGTAATATCCGCAATCATCGCCGTTAGAAGCCCACTACATTAGGAGCCCACTACAGACCAGATGGCCAGCACAAATACCATCCTGGGGAAGAGGCGAATGCTTGGGGCTGTGAACCCTTGAGATCTGACTGTGGGCTGACCTGATCTGAGATGAAGCAACGAACACAGCACAGGCCCGCCCAGACCAGCAAGATGCAGCCTTGTCACTCGACTGCTGAAGAATTTTGCGGAGATGTCTTAAACCCGCATGGAAGAGGCTGGAATGGTTAGATCTAGGCAGACCGTTAACAATAGCGCTAGATTGAACACCGACCGAGACGTGCTCCTGTGTCCCGGCTCCTCCCAGTGAATACTGGACTGGCTCAGTGCCCCAATGACACAATCAGAGCTGAGAATTGAATAGAACTGCGCCCGGACTCACAAGACAGGCACCTATCCCAGAGAAAGGCAAAGGTGGGAGAGAGAATACCCTGGATGCCCTGAATACCCCTTCCTTCACGGGGCCCAAGTTAGTTGTATCAGCTGGACTATGGAAGGGCAGACTGTGTGTGTTGCTCCATCTATGGACAATGACAACTATTGGGCCTATGTGGCGCAGTGTTGGGGTGAGTGTTACAGTTCTACAGTGTTTACAGGAATTACAGAGAGCACATATATTGTGGGCCCAAACAGCCTTTACCACTATTGCTGTCTTTTGTCAGTAAACAGACGGCTGCTTGTCTTCAGCTATGGTCACTTAGACTGTGTTGCTGAATACAGACAGCCCTGCGGATCCCCTTGGCTGGCAGTGGTGGAACGGGCCCTAAAGATGGGCGCAACTAAACTGAACTGTGTGGAGCTCTAAGTAACCAGTGCATCTTAGAGCAAACAAGACATGCTGCAAATTGCTGGCTGCTTATGCCGACCCAGGCAGGGAACACAACCGCTTCCCGTCATCCCCCCGTGGTGCCTGGTGGGCCTCAAAGGCTATGGACAGCCAGTATAGAAAGATTGCAATCCAGGAGTACGGTCATTTCACACACTGGTGAATGGGCAGGCCGCAAGATGCCAAATTTGTGACCCCTGCAGATGGCTTGTTACTAAAGGAGAAATCGGCACAGACCCTGTTCTGCTCCCCTCGTGATGAAGAGGCTAAATTGGGAGCACCAGACGCTTTGACTGATAAACTGGACCAAATACTCCTGACATTAGGAAATACCGGGATGGCTCTAGAAGCCAAGATTGACACTGTAGTCATAGATGTTAACCTTCTTAGAGAACACCAGTCTAAACTCAGTAGACATGTCAAACAAAATGCGTCCACCCTGGAGACATAACTCCCCTGCTCGACATGTCACCACAAAACAATTTAAAGAGCTGCAAGACAGAGTCTGCATCCTGAAAGAGCACATAAAAGACGCAGAGGGCTGCTCATGGTGTAATAGTCTATGTACTGTAGGTCTGCTAGAACAACACGGGGGCAATAATGCAACACAATTCATCGAGTCGTGATTACAGAGAAAGGTTGCCCCATAGGGCTTATCAAACCATTTCACAGTGAAATGTGCACTCTGTGTCCCAGCGAAGAGGCTGCTGCTGGGAGCATGCTGCACCTGATAATTGCCAATATCTTAAACTAGTGTGACAGAGACACTTTATTGCAAAGAGCTAGAACCATCACCCTAACCAAGTTGGAGAACGCTACTGTATTAATATTCCCTGACTTCACTCTGAGTGCAACAGCGCTGTGCATCATTCACAGCTGTGAAAAAGTGGCTGCGTGACCTGGGGCTGAAATATGCCATGCTGTTCCCAGCTCACCTGAGAATAATGGCTGATCAGGGCGCCCACTTCTTCATGATGCTGGAAGATGTCTGGCTTTGGATAGACCAACACATGGCAGAAGGATCGCCAGGCATAGGTAAGCCCTCAGCTTGCCGGGGGCATCCTAGTCCCTGTCGCTTGCATCATCGGAGGAGCCACGAAGGGACAGTGCACTAGGGGATGTCCTAGCCTGAGCAAATAGAGGAGGACCACCAATCAGCTATCGACATAGCAGCCTCCTTCCGAACTATATAGAGGTGCACCAATCAGAGAAAGATGAAGAGGACAAGGCGGGAAGCACCATAACCATTGGGGGGCTTGATTGACATACCACTGGTCACGCCTCAGACAGCAGTCGATTTACTTTGACGTATTATGGGATAATTGCATTGATCAGAACCTGTTGAGCGCCATTAACCATGGCTACATTTAGGTCCATCATAGCTATTTTAATTCTAACTTACTACTGTCAGTCATGTACATTGGCCCAGTCTGCTGGGGGAAGACTCCTGACTTGAGTCCACAGCAAGCAGACATAAAAGCGGATGTACAATGCTGGGATCACTCTATTGGCACAACACTGTTTGCCACGCAGAGTGCTGACACAAGTTGGAGGCATGGCGTGCATTCCACCATAACCAAATGCACGGCCATATAATCATACTGCTACAGAGAGTGACATTTAAACTAAGGTCTACACTTAACTCTGGCTGTATTCTGGGATCCCTGCCACATACCAATGCTGGTTATCTATAGAGGTCAACAGGACTGAACGTACATGCAAGCAAACTAT
The DNA here is from genome assembly GCA_963921515.1 of Calotriton arnoldi. Taxonomy (NCBI): domain Eukaryota; kingdom Metazoa; phylum Chordata; class Amphibia; order Caudata; family Salamandridae; genus Calotriton; species Calotriton arnoldi. Next base: position 2,485,816 of record CAWUFW010000171.1, on the reverse strand, counting down.
GGTACTCCGCATACCCGTAAAGGTGCTACTCCACACCATCCCCAAAACAAGCGCCACAACAGAAAACTTCTAAAGTTCGATTTAGCTTAGTTATGTTTGTTTGAAGTGAGTTCACGTTAACGTGGTTGTTAGCAACATTGCAACTGGCTGGGAGTTGGGGGGAGGGATGGCATGCCTCTGAAATATTGATAAGTTGGTCGGTGGCCACCCTGAATACTGGCGGTGTGGTGTTGCCAAGGGTGTGCCTGTGAGCTCAAGGTTGTGCAGTAATGGGTCTACGTTATAACTTGATTATTACCACATGGAATGTACGTGGCAAGAACACAATGAGTAGAAAATAGAATATTCAGTCCCAAATGAAAAGAAGGGGTATACAAATAGCATTGTTGCAAGAAAAACACCTAACAGCAGTTGAGGGGGGTAAGCTAAAGTGGATATGGAGGGTAAATTGTATTACACTGCATCTTATCTTATCTTGACTTATAAAGCGCATAGCTACCCTAAGGCTTCCCAGCGCTGTGAGAGTCGAAGTGAGCACTTATGGAACTACAAAATGCCTAAATTTACTGGGGGAATAACCAAGTTTTAAGACGCTTTCTGAATCTGATTTCGTCCAACTCCATCCTCAGACTGATTGGCATTGAGTTCCACAGTTTGGGGGAAAAGTAAGCGAACGATCGCAAACGATCTTCCACCCCATTTGGCCTTATAGATCGTTGGAACTGTCTAAAGACCCATGCGAGAGGATCTTAACGTCCTGTTCGGAACATAGCAGGTCTATAGGGCTCTGACCATATGAGGGCCTTTGCCATGTACCGCCCTGTGTGTAAGACACAGAGCCTTGAATTTGATTCTCTGCTCCACAGGAAGCCAGTGTAAGGAAGTCAAGGCTTTCTTAGCAGGAGAATTTTTAGGCATTTTATAGATAAATCTGACTGCGGGGCTTTGCAGCATCTGGAGTTTTTGGTTGGACTGTTTTAGGGGAGCCCAGATATAGGGAGTTTCCATAGTTCAAGCGTGATGAAATCAATGCCTGGATTACCACTCTTCTGCATAACATTGGCAGTAGTGCCAGAATTTTCCTTAACATCCTCAGCACGACAAAACATGCACTGATCAGTTATTTGGCTTGGGTTTCCATTGAAAGAGAGCTGTGCAGCCACATCCCCAAGCTTTTTATTGGGGAGGACGGAACCGGCCGAGGCACTAGACTATCTGGCCAGCCTAATGATGTTACTGGGGGAGGACTGTTCCCTAGAACCATTAGTTCCATTTTGTCCCCATTTAGTTTCAAAAAGCACCTTGCCATCCTGTGTGCCACCTTCTACAGGCAAGTGCCTAACTGAGCTCCCTCAATTGAAGATAGGGAAACGACAAGGTGTGTGTCATCAGCGTAGGGCACAATTGAAATTCCAAATTCTTTGACAATAGAGGCCAGCTGTCTCACATACATATTAAAAAGAGTGGGACTGAGCGCTGAGCCCTGCGGAACCCCACATTTCAGAGGGACCGTCACAGAGTAGCAGGGGGGTCCGAAAATCTGGAATGCTCTGTCTTTTAGAAAAAACGGTAGCCATTCTAAAGCGGAACTCCTTATGCCAATTTCCCTCAGCCTGAGTGCCAAAGTCTGAATTGTATGAGTGTGAGGGTTAGTTGTGATGGTACTGTCTTTGGCAGCGCTAGTGGGAGCAATGGGTGGGACAAGCTGCAGTGGCCTCCTAACAAGGGCCTTGGCACTTCTTTTTTTTTTTTTACAAATTAAGCGGTGAAGAAACATGTAGCCAACTTAGAAAGTGGGGCCATAAGAGTGAGGTTAAGTAATAGTTCTACTCCTAACCGTAGTCACTTGGGTAACAGTGTCCAGCTACTTCTACAAAAGCATTGACAATTCTGAAAATACAGCTTTTTGGCAAGCTCTTAATTTTTAATTAGGTAGCAAAAAGCCTGCAAGGTTTATTCTTGTGGCAAAACATTTTAGCTGAAATAAGCACTAGGGTTATACCAGCTGTAGTGCCTTGAATTTTTTTATGATACTGTTTTTCCTTCTTCATCTTATTTAAAACAAATATGTGAGGTAATCAATCCATCTCTACTTTTTCATCCTGGCAGTTTTCTTTTGCACCCTCTTTTATTTGTAGCATATTTACCGATGAAAGAGCTATGCGCTGTAATTCTATTTTTTATATTGTCTTTGAATTATGGTTTCAATGTATATTAATCTGTTCGATATTATCTTAGTTTAAAATTATTTCCTAACCTAATCAAAAATGCCAGTAAAAAATGGATCTTAACTTATGAAATGTATCCTATGTTCTCAGGGAGAAGTTGCTGAAGTAACATTTGTGAGTGCAAATCCAAGAAATTCGGTTAACTTTATGGTAAGTCTCATTATAAACTATGCACTTTTTCCATTCACAAAGCCATTTCCGTACTTTAGTTCAATTTGGTGCACACATTGCTTGATTTGAGAGTGCAAATTTACCTTTGAAAATCTGAATTTATTTACTCACATGTGGTGTATTCTGTCTACAACAATAATAGAAACAAATTGTTATAAAAAAATTTGTGTTCAATTAATTTCATCACACTTGTTAAAAATGTTAAAATATAAAATAAACTGTCAAAAAAGAAACTAAACTACAACATATGTTATTGGTAATTAGCCAGTTGGAACTACTTTTACAAAAGATAAAACATTGTTAATCACTGCTATATTAGTAACCCTTTTACGAGGTCAATGAGCACGAGGAATACATATGCAACGTGGAATTCAAAGCGCAAATTTTATTGGTAGCTCCACCAAACCTGAGTGGACAGCCTCTTTTATTGTTCAAATTACATTGTCCACGCAGGTGTTATTTAGGAATATTTCGAAAGACCTTCAGCTCTGAACATACAGCTATTAGGCTTGAAGTTACTTACAAAAGTAGTTGGCAAGGATGGCAACGATGGACACAATTTGTGTTCCTCTTGTGCCAATACCCTTTTACCACTGCAGTGTTAAACTGATTAAACTGAAATCTCAATTAAGTTTTAGTTGTGAATGGCTAAACATGTTAGGGCACTTTACTCTGTCCAAATTGTAGTGCAAATTCTAGTTCAATAGGCGCCCTACGATGAGTCTTTAGTTCCGACTGAGGCTGACATCTAATTCAATACTTTCCCTAAACGAGAAGCACACTTGCCCCCACAAAGAAGACAGGGAGTGTTTAAGTTCAAAACTATAAAGGTTTGTTACAAGTTTTGCAGCTTTATTATTCAATCATATGGGTTAATTGCAATTTAATAGTCAGTACATGAAAGCAATAGTCAATACGTTCAAAGTAATTCAAAATCAAAATCATAAAACAAAGACAAACTGTTATAAAGTTGCCTCAAAAAACTTCCTGTTTGAGAAAACTATAAAAATGTGTCTTTGTTTTATGATCTTGGAGGCTGTGGAGCTTCATGCTGAGAACTACCTGAGAGACACTTTTGCTCTCTCCCTCAACAACCTCCCCCTCCAAGAAACACAGAAAATCAAAAGCTAGCTGAGGCGACCAGCGAGGTCCAATCCCCTTAGTTGATTTCGGCTGATTGGAACCTCCAAAGACAACCTGGAAACCCACTCAGTGTAGGGGTTTCCGGCTCGCCTTCCTTGCCCCCGGGGGGCCGTGTGAAGAGACAACATAGGGATTATTTACAAGCCCCATGCGCCGCCAGCGCGTTACTTTGTGTATGGGAAAAAGTGACGAACAGGTGGCGTAACGGGCTTGTAAATAAGACCCCATATTGCGTAACACATAGTGGCACCATGTGAGTTGGTAGGTCTGATACTACATCAACAGCATGAAGGAGAGAGAGGCGAGGGCAACCCGGCAAAGGGAAAAGAGGGGGTTTGTGGAGGGCAGAGAGAGCAAGAGAGGCGCAGGAGAGGAGCACCCACAGGGAGAGGGAGAACCCGGGCCAGGAGCTACACAATAGAACACTTCTCACGCTTGATGGAGGAATAGTACCTTAGATGCTGTTCGCTTAAACAATGGTAACAACAGTAAAGCCTGAAGTTGGGAATTTAACTCCATTGGTGATCAGAATCCCTTCTGGGCCATGCACAAGCTATACAACCCTATACGTCTGCTCTCTGGCTTACACTTATTAAGCGCTGTTTCCGCTCCACCTTGAATCACCCTCAGTCAGGGGTCTTCTGCACGCGTGCTGCACATTTCTTGACAGCCCTTAGAAACAGCAGGGCCTCATTTATGAAGTTTTGGCGCAGGGCAGCGCCGCAAGCAATCTTGCTGCGCTGCGTCAAAAGAAAAGGGCAGGAATGCGCTGTATCTATAAGATACGGCGCATTCCTGCCCTTTTCCACTTCTCTGGCGCTCAATGGGCTGCCATGAGCCAACACAGGCACACTTGCACCGTAGTGCAAGGGTGCCTGCGTTGCGGGGCTGATTGATTTTGTGCAGGAAGGGACACCTTCCTGGACAAAAATCAATCAATTCAGGCAATTTCCTATTTCTGTGTGCTGCAGAATGCAAACATGAAACTGAAAACATAAAACATGAAAAAATTAAAACATTTCTCCTCGTTGCGCCTCCCTAACGCCACCCCTGGGGTGGCGTTAGAATCTGACACATTCCCAGGTTTACAATTCCTCGTAAATCTGGGAATGCTTTAGATTCCATGGGTGTTGCGTGGGAACACCCACAGCAACACCCATGGCACGAACATCCTTTACACGCAGTGTTCTGCGTAAAAGGGGCACATATTTACAAGGCCATGAAAAGCCACGTAAAGTGGCTTTACACGGCCTTAGGGTAAAATATGCTGCAGCACATTGCGCAACCGGAATGTCTAAAAAGTGACGTGCCTGCGGCGCAAAAGTGCCGCAAAGGGGCTTCATAAATGAGGCCCAGCAGTGTCCTTTTTCATTTGAAAGGTCTAGCGAGATAGGATTGGGTCCTGCAGCGATGTTGCACTTAATGAGAATAACTAAGCCTTATCCCAGGGGCATATAACAGAAACCACACGATGTAATAAAATATAAATTCACACATGTAAGGTTCGGAGACCAGTATTGTTTTGCATAATTTAGTTCTACCTCTCGCACTGCCGAGGTTTGACGCTAATGAGTTTCCACATTTGTAATTTAGACATCAAACGATTTATATTTTTTCATTCCAGGCCAACCAGACCTTCCTCGCAGTGGAGAAATACGAGCAGGCTTCAGACACATGGCAAGTAGTTCATAATGACGCCTCTTGGGAGACCAGGTGAGTGCTGCAGCCAGGTGTTTTAGATCCCTTCCATCTATCTTATTAGGTTGGGCTCGAGGCATCACAGATGTGCAAACTGCTTAACCTGAATAAATCCTCATTTTTTCTCTTGGAGAATGAAAATATCTCGACATGGTACATGTTCTACTATTTTCTTCAAGTTATGCCATTTAAAAAGTAGTAACACCATGCCGATTTAAGAAATGCCTAATCAAAAAGAATATTTTATCAGTGCTTAATTTGTAAAAGGAAGAGTGCGTAGAAGCTCACGGCTAGTGCTACTGAATGTCAGTGAACTGAATACCATGCTTGCGTATTTTTGATTCCACTTTATTCCTCTTAATCCACCCCAGACAGTACCTACCCTTTTTACCCTTTTATCTCACTCTTGCACGTTCCTGCCCCCTCGTCTGTTTGTCACGTTTTTTTTTTACATTTCTCTCTGCCTCCTTCTTTTTCAATGTGTATTTTTCTGTCTCTTGCTCTGGGTAGAAGTTTGATGAGTTAAAAGAAGTGCCGGTCTCAAAATTAAGTGCCGGTGGGACCCACCTGCAAACACCGGCTCAAATTCAGCACTGTACTAGATCATGATCAGTGCTTTAAATGTGAAAAAATAAGTGCAGGTACCTGTTAAATTGAGCGAGGGGCGTGGCTAGTGGGCGGGGTTAGAGGCGGAGTTAGACATGAAACAAAAACACTACTATTGAGTATTCATGTTGTCCTTGCATTGTCCTGGATAGTGGTCTCAAACTTTCCATATGTGCAGATTAACAACTAAAACCATGAATGAGCCAAGCCATCAACAGTACTTTTAGAACTTTAAGGCTAATAATCAATGTGCTCTAGGACGAGAGAGACTCTGGCGCTTACACCGGTTGCGGGACAGAACAAAACATGTGAGAAATGTATCAATCCAAACAAATTGTGTTAACTCGTTATACAAAATGAAGGTGAAACACCAAATGTTCATGTTTCCTTGTTTTCTACTATTTGCAGTTTCTTAATATCATAATATTTCTAATATTCCTACTTGGTTGCATTTGGCGCAATCCTTAAATATTTAAGATTGCACACATACAAACAAGCATTCCATGCATTTCTTTTCAAATACCTCCTGATTCTGTTCCTCTCAAACACACACTCTCTGTTTTCACATCTCTAACCTCGAGATCCCTCTCGCACTCACCTCTCTCCCGTTTGTAGCTAATTCTGTCCCACTCTCTTTACCCCTATTGCATCTTATCACTGTCTCACTCTATTTCTAATCTGCCCTCTCCGCGCCTCTCTACCTCTTTCCACAGCCGTCTGGATCCCTTCCATATCTCTGTCTGCACTTACCCCTTCTGCCTCTCTACCGTTTCCTACTTTAAACTCTGCTCCTTCCCCCTCACTCTTCACCTTCACTCACCCGCATTTCCCCTCCTCTCCCCTCGGCAGGAGGCCCCAGGGCCGTAGAGCTTGCAGTGGCATGCAGTGAGCACTGGAGGGTCCCGAGTATGTGCAGAGTCCAGCAGGGGAAGAACAATACTGGCAGGGCCGGCTTTAGCACTGGTTGCGCCCAGTGCGACAATGGTTTTTGGCGCTCCCCCAATGACCTCCTGCGCAACGGATTCTCGCACTACCACCACCCCTTAATAGTCTCCATAACCACTCTCTCTCAGATGCATCGAGTTAGTTTTATAGTGTCACTCATAAAAGTGAAGGGTGCCCGAGCATTTTACATTGCACACACATTACTCAATCATATGTGTGTAAATCAGTGTTTAGGAAAAGTTCCATATGACAGAGTGGTAGGATTTATATGTCATCCATACTGGTAGGTAGTATAGTTACGGGTGCTTGGTCTAGAGAAGCACAAACTCAGAATTTAAAATGTAAGACCATGGTTGGCGATTATCTTTAATAATTGGAATTGATTTACACCCAAATCAACACTTTGTAAAACATTAGGATATTGAAAGTCTGGGGGGGGAAATCAAACGCTCTAATCTATACTTGAAGTCTGCATTTCAGTTCTTTGATGACAGTAAATAGCTCCGTTTTTTTTTAGCATTTTAACTTATAAGCTGCAAGTAACAAAAGGAAGTCTCTGACGAAAGATTTATGTTATGTTCACTTCGTGATTTGCATGGTACACATTCTTTGCCCAGGCACATTAACCCTCTGCACTACCTTAAGATGAATCAAAACATCCCCCAGTCAAAACTTCCACTAGACAAAAACTTCGTTCTCTCTCCAGGAACAGCGTCAATCACCGGAGTTCACTTGACATTTTTATTGTTGGCTAAAAATTGCTGCAGGTCAGGAACACTGCAGCGGGTGCTTTTAAAAACAATATAAACTAGCAATCAGGAACGCCATGCAGAGCCGGCCCTGCGTACAGACATGGGTAGAACTGTCCCTTTTGTTAGTGTCAAAATCTGGCAGAGGCTAAAATAAAGAGAAGTGTACGGGCCTCATGCGGGAAATGGAAAAGCAACGTTGCTTCCTTTCGAAGGTAACCTTTAACAGTTTCAGATAATTGACAGTACTGGCCTCCGATGGGAAGGTCAGTTGAACTCCCCCCCTCACCTGGGCACCAGGGAGGCTGCTAAGCCTTCTTCGCCACCTCGATCATCACCGCCCATCATGGACTTAATGTCCCAGCGCGCGGGTGGGTGGGAATCGCAAGGGCAAAAGAGTCCGGACAAAGAAAGTCACACCCCAGTGGGAGGCCAAGGGGTGAAAATGACCCTTTGTGTCTGCGTTCCACGGACCCAGCATCGATGCCTAGCAGGGGGTTATGAGGACAAGGAGAGCCTCCATCTGGGTAGGAAGGGAGCAGAGGCCGCATCGGGCAGCTTGCCAAACCTGAATAAATAAGGCAAAGGCCAACATGCTGCCAAACAAACGGCACGCAGCTGCCCACCTTCTAATCTGACCCTGAGTACCGGCCGGTACTCTCCTTGACAGTGGAGAAGTGCCGGTACTCGACTCGGTAAATTTAAGAAGTGCCGGTACTCAGTACCGGTGAGTACCGGCCCATTTAAAGCACTGATCATGATACTGTTTGCAATCACAATGATAGATTGCCAACGTGAGCAGATGCCGAATGCACGTGGAGTCTGTTACACAAAGAGGCCCTTATTACCAGTGGGCAATTAATTCAGATGAGCTATTAGTTTCTGTTACTGACCTCCTCGGACTTAAGAGGACACAAACACCACAGATCTGTTTACTTTTCCTCCGAGAATTCATCAGCCATCCAAAATTTCCTGATGAAAGTCTGCTCCAAAATAAAGAATTACTGGGGAATTTGGTCCTGCAATTACCAATTTCCCCTGGTTAATCCTCATTTGTTAGTGGACCTGTGGATTTTATCTTGTAATGGCTAAATTTTTCCTAACTCCTGAGTAAATCTGGAGGTGGGAAAATACCAACCCATTTCCCCGGCAATGAGGGCCATATAAGGGGAAACAAGCACACGCTTAACACTTTTGTATAGACATAGTTTACCCTTCTTTTTGCAGCGTTATATATGACACAAGCTTGGCTTGAGGGCATTAGCACGCTAGATTACATTACACAGGGTCACATTCATTTTCTTTTTAGGCACAGGGAGATTAAGTGATTTGGCCAACATCACAGGGTATTGAGCCGACACCAGGACTCAAACCTGGTTATGCATTTCTAAAGTCCGCAGCTCTGGTCATTAGGCAACGCCTCCTTATTAGCCATTCACAAAACATTTCAGTCAATCAGTCAGTCAATCAGTCCTTATAGAGTGCTACTAATCACCCCTGGGGGTATCCAGGCACTGGCGGGTCATGTTGGTCAAAGAGCCAGGTCTTTCCTGAAGGTGGTCAGCGACAGGGCAGTGCGTAGGTAGAGAGGGAGGGAGTTCAAGGATCTTTAGGCGAGATAAGAGAAGGTCTGTCCTCTGATGTGGGTGCGGCAGATACGTGGTGTGCTTGTGAGGGCCATGTGTGCGGATCAAAGGTTTCTCGTGAGTTGGTGGAAGGTAAGACGGTGGTTTAAGTAGTGGGGTTCGATGTTGTGGAGTGCCTTGTAAGTGTGGGTCCAAGACTGTGTCGATTTGAAATTTCGAGACGCAATCTTTGACACATTTTGTGAATTCAGTACTTGGCGCTGATAGGGGTAAAATGCACCATAGTACAAAAACACACTTTCAAATTCATAATGTTGGTAAAAGGCCAGACTTTTTCTTGTTTTTTTATCCACTGGAACAATATTTTCCCCATTATATTGTATTGCATTGTTAATTCACATAGGTCGAACATAGCTACAGAAACGCTGCAGATTACATGGGGTATTTGGAGATGAATTATTACATCAAGTGGGGATAATTTTTCACATGATACATTTCAAATATAATTGATGATTGAGCAAAAAACAGTCATTATGGGCAAAAGAGTTTTTTAAAACACAGGCATCAAGTGCCAGAATATATATAGAAAATGGAACATTTCTTAATTTTATCCAGTGCTCATTTAGCTGCAAAGTTGAGATCGAATCCCTTTCATACCTCCTAAATCTTTGGGTCTGCATTAAAAGAGCCTTTATCAAGTGTCTTCAGCTTTGAATATGGTTACTTGATTTACATTTTGGATAAATCATTTTCCAACAAGACAAAGTTTGGGGATGCTCTCTTCCCCTTCATACACCGGAAAGTGCTTTACAACTATTTCCAGTGTGGAAAAGAGTTTATGACAAGTTTGTGAATGTTTAAAAACGAATAGGACCCTATTCTCAAAGGTATGTTCGACAGTAACATATGTTTACAGCAAACAAAAAATACCTCCATCTACCCTTGCTAGTAATTGACAAAGGATTCCTGGCAGGTGTGAATGGATTTACTATTGCAGGTACCTTCTGCCAAAAGTGTGAAGAAGTCAGCAGTAGCAAATCCTACCTAAGCAGTAGGAAGTGGGTGTTACAGTCCGGGTTAGCTTTTTAAGTTGGTGTACGCCCACAAACTCATATAGTTATGGGCATTCACAAACCGAAATCCAATATTTTCCCACCCTGTAGATGGCCACAAATTTACTCTTGGCTGGAGAAACTCCCCTTGTGGGATTGGACGGGAAACAGGTCACTCCAGGTTTGCTGTGGTCCAGTGGAATTGCTTTATCTATAGGAAAAATATATCTTCCAGAGGAATAAAAAATAAAAATATGCATTTGCACAGTGAGCTCCATTCCCCCTTTGTTTATATTTACTATATGTACCTTTCCTCACGGGGGAATAGGAGCCCAAGGGAGAATTCACATGAAATTCCCGGTAGTGTACGTGGAAACATGGCGTCCGGCGCAGCTTTCCAGGCTTACGAAGGGCAATTTTCGCAATTTCCCAAAAGAAGAAAATCTACACTCTTATATATGCATAATTCTACAGGTGCAGATTTGCTACTTTGTGAATTGAGCTCATATGATTTTGGGTGTTCACAACTTTTATAGATGCCTTGAAAGGTCCTCTGCCCATGCCTTGCTTGGGGTTTACTCCTATGGAAAACTACGCGGGTGTAGGATAATATTACACAGGAGTAAAACATTTTACCAGTCTAAAGTCACATTTGGGAATACCTCATAAATCCAGCCATTTGCCTTCTGAACTCAAAGCCAACAAAGCAAATGGCTGTGAGACCAGCCTGAAATGTCTGAACACTGCTAATTAGGCTCATCATAAAATGTGTCCCCTTTCCATGTTTCTTCCAAAAGTATTTATGCTTTGATGAAACAAGAGCACAGGCCATCAGAATTCATGAATGGCCTCATCTAAGGTCACTAGCCGAGAGTTTGGGATGCTGCAGTACTTCGCATGCTAGAGGGTGCTGCAAGCCCAGCCATGGCATCAGAGATGGGCCAGAACTTTACAGGCAAGAGAGCTGCATTATATATAGAAATGCTCATTGCTGCTCTGTGAACCAATGGCATTCTGAGGAATGAAGGTGTTGGTCAGAGATTTTGTTTGATACAAATTTGATAAAATTATGGAGAAACCTGTTTGAATTATAAAGACTTTTTATTTTTATTTTTTTTAAAGCTGATTTTGTACTCTGACACAGTATACATATGTAAGGGCCCCCTAGATGTCAATTATGGTAGCCAGGCATAGCAGCGGCCACCTCTGGCTTGCCATTTGGTAAACAATGCACTGCTCTTGCTACTTATGTTCTCAGGGGTCAGGATCTTGAAGGCAGCAACAGAAAAAAGAAAACAAACAGGACACTAGGAGCCATTTTTATTTCTGTAGTTTCCATTCCCTTGACCTAACCTCACCCTATCGGGAACAAAACAGGGTACTGTTGAGAGGTGATGGGTGGGAGAATGGGGGCAATTTAGTGATGTCATCAGAGGTCAAAGGTAGTGTGGTGTTATTTGCATTATCATTGTATTTTGGTGAATCCCAGTCAATGGTTAAGCTAAAGGCTAGCTCTGTATGGAGGGAGTCCTTGTAATTTCTCCCTCAGTGGTGCATTGTTTCCACTGCTCTTGCACATCAGCAACTGCTGCTGACTAATGGGCTTAGAAGCAACTTTCAATTCGGATAATGGATCTGGGGGTTACCTCATCAGCACTGAAGCCCTGTGAATTGTGTATTATGGGTAAATAGAGCCTGAACACTTGTGCGAGAGCACATGTTTAAAAGCAAACTAATTATTATAATTTTGTGGAGGACACATTCAGGTTCTAGGATCTACGAAGTACGTTGCTCCTACATTAGGTTTTTCCACATATACCACAAAGGGAACTATTACACTATGCTAACCTAGAGTGGTCAGATGAATTTTAAATGCTTATTACAAGAAAAATATGGCTGTTGTTGTCATATTACAGAGAGACTGTATGACCTCTTCTTTAATACATATTGAGTGGACATATGTTTTGTGCCAGGGAAAGTGAAAGCCCACTCCCTCATTAGGGTGTGGGCATGACCCTAGGCAAATGAGGAAACACATTCACCCATGCACCTATGGCATATTATGAATGCAGGTGTGTGGGCACAGAGCCCATGGGGGTTATGTTACCTGTATACCACCCAAGAGTGGAACACAGTTAGTGCCTCCCAATGTGTGCCTTTTTTTCAAAATACAGAAGTTGTTTCAATGGAAGACCTTGATTCAGACTTGATGAAAACTAAAGAAACATAAAAGAGCTTGCCCTTTGTGTAGGGTTTATTGCCTTTTTGCTGAAACCTATTTTTGCTGGCAATAGAACTTGGTGTACTTTACCCCTGCTAACCAGAGCGAAAGTGCTTGTGCTCCCCTTATACATGATGAAATTGGTATACAACCTGATTGGCTCATTTAACTTATCTATAAGTCTATAGTATATGGTAAAATGTATATCCAGGACCTGTAAGTTAAATATCACTTGTGAGCTGCAGGACTTCTCCAGGCCTATCAATGTAGCCTGGCTGTGCAGTTTTCAACTACCAATTCGACCTGTAAAAATAAAGATTTTTGACAGGCCTAAACCTTCCTTTTCAAATATTAATAACTCACCACTACTATTCCATGTGTTCTTACAGTGAAAAAGCATTAAAATACATTTTCACTGTAGAAAGGGTGGCTGCTTCCATAGGGGAAACAATGGATTACATTATAACAACATATGATGATATCTTCGGATTGTTAGCAGCTAGAGAAATATTTCAAGTACTCTTTTTAATAACTGAACAAAACCAATTTGATAGTAAAGTTGTATTTTGTCTAATTATTACAGTAAAGGTAATTTAGAAAAGTTATTTTTTGCCTGCCTAAAGCTTCTGGACGCTGTTCTGTAAGTATTCAAGCAGCTTTATGGCTCTCCTGTGGTGAGGAGTGAACTGCCCACAGGACAGAGACAATGGGCCTCGGGTGTGGGAAGGTGTTGTCCTGTTGACAGGATGGCCTGGCGGCTGGGCCTAGACCCTTGGCACACTTCAAAGGGGCCTCCCCTGTCACAAACAGATGTAGTTCACACCTGGGCCTGCATTCCCTTTTGTCCTTCTAAACTGCCAGGCACTTACCTCAATGGAGAGATGCCCCAGAACTGGTTTAGAAGGACCATCGGATGTGGCAGTGAGCATCCTCTTTGACATTAGAGTGTTAAATCCTGCTGGAATGTCACATCCTGCTTGACAGGTCTGCTGGGGTTTACGTATAGCATTTGGGGCACACTTCAAAGGAAGGATACAGAATGGCAAAACACTTTGTGTGTATGCACTGTCTCGTTGCTGAAAGCTCACATTTGATTTTACTAGACTTCTGTCTCTGGGCTTGTTGAGGGTATAGGGACTGCCTGTACTGAGATTTTAGTGTTAGATGTTGGAAGACACTAAGATTACCATAGTACACTCCATAAACACACACCCAGCCTTCATAGCTCATATTTAGTGTGGCGAAAGACTTTGGCCATCTTGAAAATGACCAAAGTGGATAGGTTTAACCCCAGGAATCTTTACCCCATTGGTTAGGGTATCCCCAGGGGTCTTTCCCACCCATTAGTTTGTGCTAGACAGCATAAATGTGGCACCTCCAGGCACCGATTTCAGAACACTTCTGGATCGGTTGATGATCAGAAGGAGGCCCAACCTTCTGTCTGAAACCTGAGAAGAGCCTAGAAGACTGGACCTGCTCTCTTACTTGTATCCAGAACAAAAACATGGATTACACAGGTCATAAGGTTCACCTCCTCTTAAAGCTACAGAAACACTACATGCTATAAGAGGCCTTTTCCTGCAACTGCCCAGTTGACCACTGACAACTGGACCTGGACTGGACCTCACTGCCTGACACTCTATGAGTCTCTAGGGGCCTGATTACGAGTGTGGCAGTCCGAGGGCTACCAGACTCATGGGGATGCTGCGGCAGCAGTCCAACCACCACCGCACAGGTGGTCCGACTGCTACATTACGAGTTGGGCAGTCGGACCGCCCTGGGACCGGTGACACTACCGTGGGGTAAAGGCAGCAATATGCTTGGCGGGACTGCCGCAGCCCTGACAAGCACATTATGAGTTTTCTCTCCGCTGGCAGTGTCATGGAGGTTCCTACTTCATGAACAGTGTGGCGGAGAGGGAACAAAGAGGGCCCTACAGGGGCCCCTGTGCCTCCTCCGCATGTGGATGCACAAAGGGGGGCAAAATATGTGCCCCCTATGTGCTTGCACACCAGTTCCTGCACGGCATGGACATTGCAGTCTATGCAGTGCGGGAACAGTGCGTTGCCATTTTCAAAGGCCCCGCCGCCTTTGAAAGAGGCACCGCCGTGGAGCTGCCACGTCGCGCGCCAGACCATTTTTAAGTCATAATCTGGCGTGCAGGCGGGCAGCAGTGAGTCTCAGCGGTGCAGGAGCATGGCGGGGCGGCCCGCCCACACCGCCGAAACTCGTATTTGGGCCCTAAGTGTCTCTTCTGAGGTCCTGGGGGGGGGGGCTTTAGAAGTGTACTCCTGTGGTGGATTGGGACTTAAGTCAGAAGGTAAAATCTTTGACCAGGACAAACTTGGTGTTTCAAGGCCGTGCTCCATCATGGTCAGCCTCATATTCCGCCTTGATCTTGTTCTATCACGACCTCTGACTATCATTAGCATTTTGGGCTGCTTGGTGCTATTTTTAATTAAAAGTTTAAAAAATCATATTTCCGTTTCACCTTATTGGATTTTTGTCATTTTGGTGTCATTTTGTTTACAAATTTTACTATATTTTTCTAGTTCATTTTGGGATATTTATTGTTTTGCAGTTTGACTATGTTAATGTTTTAGTACTACATAAATACATTGCACATTGCCTCTAAGTTAAGCCTATATGCTCCATGCCATAGCTACCAAAGGGTTCAGCTCAGGTTTAATTAGCGACTTTGGTGGTTATCCCTGACAAGGATTGTGATTATTACTTGAGGTGGGTATTTACACCACAAACTAATAGCCCAATTTCTTACACTGTGCATTCTCATCTCAATCATTAATTCATTAGAAGTCTTGACTCACTGTTTCCCAAAATATTTCATAAAATTCTAAGAATATATAATATTATTGTTATGTGGATGAGAATTGACTTTCCAAACCCCATTGTTTTGTATTGAGAAGAAAGAAGCACCACTGACTGCTCTTCTGCAAGTCGAAGGGGAGACACCATCTTCCAACATCCTTTGCAAGCTTTTATTTCCATAACTTTATTTTTGATATAGCAATCATGGTAAAGCTAAGGAACTCCATTACGCAGTTTACCAACAATACTTTAATCCATCCAGTGAATGTATTTAATTTGATAGTCTGTTTACATTTCTTAGGCATGCCAGCCAAACAGTCACCCTGTAAAATCAGTTTACTCTTAAAGTAATTTTTGTTCACCTGAGGTTTTTTTCTTTGACTATAAAAACACCTGCTCTGCTTTGCCTCCAACATATATATGCATCACCTTAGTAGGTAAGCTGATTTTTCTCCCTGTATCTCTCAAAGAAGTAAAACTTCACTTCCACAAGGAGGGTATGACCATAACAATTATTAAACTCTTACTTGTAAAAAGGATATTAACTGATGTGATGCTAGTAAAGTTAAATTAACCTAAATTGCTTTTGGCCATTAGAAAAGAAAGCACACACTCTACCTTGTTGACGTTGCTCCCTCCGTCATTATTTAGTGAGCATTCATTCTCCTTTTAGTTGTATGTTTTTGTAAACAGTTTTACCTGAAGTCTTGATTGTATCAGGATTGAGGGCCATTTTAAAATCACCACATAGCTGTAAAGACGGCCCTAAAGATCTTTCAGCCTACATTCCAACCCATCGTTTTTTTTCCCACTGTTGCACTCTAGACAGAGGCAAGCCATTATTTTATTTGGTTTAACAAAACCTATAGGGAGATTGACACTTAATCCATATACCATACAATAAACTTAATCACTTACCTAGCTTAGTGTTCTATCAATTAGTCTAGGCCTCTAAAGGCAGATATCTTATTGAATTGAGCCATCCTTTGCTCCCATCCTCTTCAGGCAGGCTTTTCACATTTTAGTTTCTTGTGATGCTTCTACAAAGTAATTGCTTTAAAGTAATGAAGTAATTTGTGATGCTAAAATTGTGATTTACATATACCATGTTCCTTATGTATTGTTTCTGTAGATCATGTATGGAAAAACATAGAGCAGATGATCGCTAGTCCTACAAAGCCTACGTAGCCGAATAGTATTTATTAGTCAAGCCCTGCCAGTTTCTTGTCATTGATAGGAAACAAAAAATTCCTAATTGGAATGAAAAATATTTGCTCTGTTCCTCTGGAGCTAGTGGGAAATAATGATACTGAAACTTCCCGCACTCCACAATTTCAGTGTAGAAAGTGCCACCATAACTCTATCTACTGCCTGTGATGACTTTCTTAATGCTATGCAGACTGCTTTCTTAAATCCTAGTTTTGAAAGGCCTGGATCATGGAAAGACTTCTCCAGTTCTAAGCCAAATTCCTATCACTTCCATAGCATCTCCCTGGTCAACCTGGATCACCTTGCATGCAATGCGACACCAATGTCTGACATATGTCAACAATGCATTCCTTGATGACTCCTTTAGGTCCTGCTCAAACTTAATTGCAGCAGTGAAGGCATGACTCCAAGTATGCAACATTAATTTTAGCATTATCGCCTCTACAGGGACACATTTTCTGAGACCTTGAATATTTCTTCACAATTTTCCTCAAAGGACTCCAAAATTGCCTTTTCCTTCATTCAAAACAAGCACTGCACCGTATACCACCATTGGTGGAGTTTAAGAGAATATCTTTCCTATTCTGTTAATTACGATTTTTTTGGTAATTCTTCCTATTCTTATAACACCATCAAGCCTTTGGGCATACATATTGCACTTTACAAATATTTGTTTGTTTGTTTGTTTATAAGAGAAAAGTCTTTCTAAACGCAGCTACAGAATGGACCCTGTGCTTGCGATGAAAAGGCCAGATGGCATTATTAAATTCCTAACACTACCGCATTTTGTTTGGCACAGCACCGGCCAAGTTAGATGATTATCTAAGGCCAAGCCAAGATAATTGAATGTTATTTTCTGTCTCTACGCAGTTTGCCTCCACATGCCAGTAAGGGCCAGGCTTATACTTGCCAGATGTTAAAATGTGGATCTTTCTCAAGTTGGTCCTTGGGAAATTGCTTTTGAGAATTGACATAAAATTCATCTAAAGAGCTCTGAAGCAACTAACTAACCCTTTCTAGCAACTTTCTCATGATGTTTGTCTCTAGCCTCAGACACCTTGTCAGGTTCCAACAGCCTCTTCCAAGCCCAGCTTGCAATAGAGAGATCACTAAGGATGCTGACAAGCCAGCTGGTTGCTCCCAAGTGAAGCATCCAATTCTAGACCCACAAATGCTCAATGGGAACAAATGCTGTAGAGACGTTGATGGAAGCATAATGCTTCAGCAGCACACCGGTCTTGAGTGCTGATCTTGCCATAGTGACGAATGTCACTAAGCTCCCCCTCCTGCACATGCAAGGTGCCCCCAGCCACTACCCATCATCACTTTATTGCCCACACCTTTTAACACGAGCCTCTTACAAAGTCACTTCAAAATTATTGGACTTTTGTATTCAAATGTATTTAATGTATTAGTCTCCAAATCCCTATCATCCTCTACTGCTGGCTGTTGTAAACATGTTATCACTATGTTCTTGTCACGCACTGGATGGAGTGAAGATTTCTCTTGTTTCCATTATGAGTGCTGTAAGAAAGAGTGGCTCCTCTTAGTAGACATGGTGCCACCCTGTACTTAACACACACATGAAAGGTGTCACACGTCTCCCTAAAAGCATACTAATTCAGTGGAAAAAATCACAAAGGGCAGAGAAAAATGCTTAGCAATATGGATAGTTCTTGATTGAAGATGGAGACCTTTACAAGAGTTGGTAGCAAGACTCTAAACTACCCTAAGAGAGAGTAGAAAAATATTCTAGCATAATATTCCAGGCTAAAGAATCCAACAGAAAATAACAGATGCAGAAAAAGGGCAAAAAGCAGGGACAAAAAGTATCTAAGTGTGAGAATGAATGCGACAAGAAACAGGGGAATCAAAAGCACATCTCTCTCAGATCCAAGCTCTCTTATATATGAGAAGGACAGGAAATGTCTTCACTGGAAAATGGATGAACTTCTTGGACAAGGAAGCACAGACAGCTTCATCTGGGAAGATGACCATCTTGGTTAAGAATGAATATACCTTTAAACGCACCCACCACCACAAGAAAATGGCATTGTCCCTGTGTGACAGGTGCAAGAAGGTAGATAAAATGCCTGACATCCAGCCCTTGATTCAAATGGGATCTCTTACCCCAAGTAATACCATTCTCTTTCCTCTGAACTCTCACTCCCAGCATAAAATCCTTGATTGTGCACAGTATCCAGTCACCAAGGAAGCCCCCTTTAGAGCTTCTGCCAGGAGCACAGCAACGCCGGCCCATGGTCCTGGGAGATGTAGGTGGGAAACCCTTCCTGCCCCACTAGCGTCTTGCCTTGTCGGATGCAGATGCGGAACCAGATGACCGCCGGCTCTGCAGATTCAAGGCCTCTCTCCAGTGAGTTCTATCTGCTGATGTAACATTTCAGAAACATATGCAGGATTGTGTTAGATACAGAAGTAAACTATTATAACACAATAACTCCCCTTCATGCCTTTAAGCAGTTTGCACAAATGAGCTCATGCCTTCAGCAAAATAATGGAAATTCCATTACAATTCCACGTTTTACTCGCATGATTGCCTCTGTATTGGTACAAATCTTCACACACTTCTCCTGTATTTTACCTGAATTTGGTAGAAATAGCACAGTTGATTAATGCTCAGCATCGTTCTTTAATAGTAAAATGATTTGCGGTCAAGCACAGGAAGTCCAAGATAATACACTGCGAGAGATATTCTTGGCTTCCCTGCTGGCTTGGAGATCATTTTCAATTACAGGAAGGCATCAAAGAAGCCAATGTTCTGAGTGAGCAGAATTTATCCGCTCCCATGGACAGATCTTAAAATAAAACTGGTTTGCCTTGCTTTCTTTTTAACTGTAATCAATAGTACGCTGCTTAATTTTTTTTACTGTATATGGCCCATGCACCACATTTCATGCCTCTGCATTGTATTCTAGAAATAGCCCTCTTTGGTTTAATGCACCTGAAAAGTGCAGAAATGCAAGGCTTTACAAAACAGGAAGCTCTATTACAGCCCTAACCCTTGTTTAATTCAGTCAAGTGGCTACTCCGATAAATCGTTACAATAACACTGGAGACCGAGACTACGGCTAAATCCAGATTTAGAAAGGCGGGCTTCCAGAACACATTTACGTCATTTTTTCTCAACCATGAGATACTTACAGTAGTTCATCACCATTGGCGCATATCATGATTTTATTCTCGGACAAAAATTATTCAGCTGACTAAACATGTGTGCTGACGGTTACAGGCTGCACAGTGCTCGCCGACTGTCATAAAGATGGCGCATCATAATGCAGTTCAGCAGAATGTCTGTTTTTCACTGCTGATAATGGGCACCATATTTACGAAAGTCAGCAAGCACTGTGCAAGCTGTAGTGACCAGTGAATCATTGATACTCTTCTTCTTGGAGCCACGGCCGGAGCTAGAACGCAAACCAGCCCTGGCAATTAAGTCGAACCGGCCCGGGGGTCGGGGTGCTAGTGGGAAACACTGCTGCTGCTTTTGATACAGGGGGTCGATATTGCAATACTGCTGCAAGACCTGCCCACAGTAACAAAAATGGCCCCGACTCCTCCAAAACTGGCCCACACCCTTCGACCCCACTGGGAAAACGTCCGGTGCCTGCTACAGCCATTTCGGCCCTGCTTGGAGCATTATACTATAAGCAGCACAACGGTATCATTACAGCAGCAGAGTGGAACATAAAGAAATGAGCGCTCATCGGCATCTTAGCAAAGCACCACCTGCTTCTTGCCTGCCTGAGCCCTATTTACCCTCCACACCTCTTTGGTTCCTTTCCGAGCGCATTTGAGAGCGTCTGGTGTTTTATACACGTCTTACAAATATTTCTAATAGATTATGTAGCATTCCGAAATGTGTTTACTTATAAAATAAAATGCCTGTGGCATGAATATTTTATAAATGTATCTGTAAGTCTGTCTAAGTTAGGGATGAAAGATTGGTACAAATGCTACAGTATATTACAATACAATACAGAAGTCTACTGTTGTGATTAACGCCTAACGGTAGCTGGAGCAATGATGATAGCTGAGAAAATCAATGGTCTACTCTAGACATATGCACATGAAGAATTACAATCTTGCCAATTCTAATCGATTGACATAGGGATCAGGGAGAGAAATTATTCACTGAGGAGTAGGGAAGGTGGGGTGGGTGCCCCAAATATAGACACACATATCAGGTAAAATAAAATCCCTCCGACCAGCCGGGAATTCTAATGTTCTTATCACATAGGGCCTGATTACGAGTCATGTGGAACAGTATCTCGGGTGGGATATCACTGATACAGTGCAATTTTCTATACCTCCGGCCTCTGGTTAGTGGTCAAACAGATTGCGCCACTGGTCGTATGGACCTTTAGATATGAGCTGAAAGCATATTCAGGGAGCTAACATCAGTACAACAAGTCAAATTACAGTGAACCCATTTGCCTCCACAAGAACAACTGAGGATGCTTTCCAAACCATGATGTATTGACAAGTTACACAAAGCTACAGGTTTTATTCATTTAGTAAATCATTTGTCAGTTAAGCATATAATTAATATCGTTAATTAATCCAACAATACAATATCAGGGAGTGGCAACATAGATCGTTTAAAGAGTGCAAAATACAAAGCAAAGAAAGTCTCAGTTCTATAAAGGAATTCCCCTAAACTAAATAAAGCATCTAAAGATGACAAGGGGAAATCCAGAGTGGAAGGAGGCATGAGAGTTCAAGAGTCTAACCCAAGTACTGGGAATATGAAATCTCAGCAGAGTTAAGGAAAGGTCTTACCTCTGTAAAGCAAGGACAGGATCTCCTAACAGCTATTCTAAGACCCATCTGAAACATTGCATTCCCTCTCCAGAACGTCTTCCCATCAACTCCTCCAAACTGGAACCAATCAGGTTGTGCCGTGTCCTTGGAGCAGGTAAACTCCCCTCTTTCCCATTACCCAATAATGGCGCACACTGCTCACGACCTTGAATGTATCACTAGTCCAGACTGCATGGTACAGGAGGATCTCTCTCATCCCCATGCATGGTGTTAACCACAACAGACTTCCAATGAATCCCAACTGCTCTAACATTTCTAAAAAGCAAAACAATGAGCTACTCTTCCAACTAGTGAAGGTTATCCTGCTCCTGCAACAAGAAGAAAAACGTGAAAGCGCATTTCGAAATAAACATTGTTAACAGTGAAAGGCTTTTGGGCAGCTTAGGTCTACTCACATGTATGCCCAAGAATGCTCATTTGGTTAACAAGAATATACTATAAATTAATGATTATACTTTGATTATATAAAATGTTGCATCTTTATATGGGTATAGCCACAAATAAACACATGGATTAACATGTGATTAGTAAACATTTAAGACATTACATTTCTCACCCGCAACATCGCTATGCGTGATCGTGAATGGCCTGGTGATCCTACATTCACTTTCCCCAGATATTGGAACATCTGATCCGATTTTACCAGATGGAAATTCCAACCGGTAAAATTGCATGAGGCTTTGGCTGCACTAGCAGATATGCCCCGTCCCCCCAGTCAATCTTTTTATTCGGCAAGAGTGTGCCAAAACTATTTTTCTCTCTTCCTTCCATGCCCTCCCAGCTCCACTTTCTCTATCCCCTGCCCTGCAGGAAGGCCGTACTCCCATTTACCACTTGCTCATGCATAATCCAGCAACGTAATTCTGTGTCAATTCAGTATTATCCATTCTAAGGGTCATTACTTGTAATAAGCTTAAATCTATGTGGAGAATTCATCTGCTAATATCAGCTGCTAAGAATTTTTGCAGCAAATTGCTTCTAACTTGTAATCAGGGCCATAGTGCATTGCACTAAGCAACGTTCAGAATAATGGTATCCTCTACAAAGAACAGTATGTATATACTGATAAAATGTCATTTATTTCTATATCAGAAGTGTTAGTGTTTGTCAGAACCACATTCAGAGGGCCACAGGCAAGTAGGAGCTACTGGACCCAACTGTGAAGGGTGAGGCCATTTACTCTTGATGTCCCGGGCACGATTGACAATGGATCCTGAGCAACTGGGTGAAGTATCCCTTCAGCACATGACTCTCAGTGATAGTGCGGGTCGAGCAGTCCAAGGCTTCTCGGGAGGGGGAAGGTCGACATAGGATGGTGAACACAGGCTCAAATTCAAAATACGGTCAGCAGTACCAATATATGACTGTCTGGTCAAATACTTGCTTTTATGAAAAAAGGAGTATTTATATTTGAACACAAAGTAAAATACAGCAATTACAACAATACACACAGTCCTCTGAGGTCAGGGCTCTAGTGTTTTGTAGGTGGGTCCCCGAGTCCTTCTCCCCTCTCACTAGTGGTAGATGTCATTCCCCATTTATTGTAGGTGGCATTCAGATTAAACCCCACTAGTAGTCTGAGTCTCAGGAGTCCACATCAGCTCTTACTAAACCCAAAAGTATTCCAGTGCTGAAGTGCTATATGTCAAGGAAATTCCACTTGGGCTGTCTGGCCCGAAAATCAGTCTTACCCGCACTAGCAGAATCTGAGTGATCAGAGTCTCTGAGTGCAGCTCCTTTGCTGGGTCACAGAAGCTGCAATTTCAGTCCCCATTATGTTCCTCACACGAGCTCCAGAAGGGTCGTCGGTCAGGTGTCCTTGGCTGCCTCTCACGCTGTCCTGTGGAGACAGCTGCTGAGTTGGTCCTTGATGCTCCTCCGATATTTGGTAAATGTCTTTGGTTCTTCCCACAGGTGGGGGGAGGATTGCAATGCTCCTGGTGCTGGTCCTCAGTCGGGGATTGGGCCGCTAGGGTCACAATGGTGTCCTCCTCCTCACAACAGTCTCGACCGGACCACCCTCCTTGCCTTGTCCTGGTGCCCCCCTGGCATACAGGGTCACTGTCTCCACTCTGTACACTGGCTCTGGCCTGATTTGCACAACAATCTTCACGGCATCCCCACCTACTGGCATACGGGGTCGCATACTGAGCTCCGCACATGAGCTATGGCCAATCAGCACAACACCACTGTTCATGGCGACCCCACCTGGCATACGGGGTCGCCAACTTAGCTCCACTTACGGGCTATGTGCTGATCGGCATTACAGCACTCTTCATGGTGGCCCCACCTGATATACGGGGTTGCTGACTTACAAACTGCACATGGGCGATGACCCGATCGATGCAGCAAGGGTCATGGCTCACTTCATGGCAGCTCTCCTCCAGGATACAGGAGCCATCGATTTTTCCCTACACACGGGCAATGATCCGATCAGTGCAGCAGCTGCCTCATCACTATTCGCTACAGGGATCCAATCAACAGGATCCCCTACTGGACCTTGCTCCCTCCGGTGCTCTCCACTTCCTCACAGGCACACTGGTCTTTGCAAGCAGGCAGGCACTGGTTCTCCAGGCTCCAGGGGCAGGTGGTCTTCAAGTCCCTTGGTGATGCCACCTCATCCAGGGAGAGACTGGAAGACCTTGGCCCCCCGTCCAGGTTGCAGGCAGAAGCCTTGCATAGCTTCTCCTTTTCACGCAGCCTGATTGGCTGCTTGATAGCTGTCAATTGTGGGGGCCTTGAGCTCCCCATCTTATAGTCCTTTTCCAGGACACCAAATGTGATTTACAGTCTGATGTTTTGAAGTTTATGTTGAGGGTCTGCTTCCTTTTGAATTGCCCTCCCCTCTCCCTGGCTCTGCCCTTCCTCCAGAAGGCAGTCTGTCACAGCAGGAATAACTCCAGATCTGATGGCCCTACAACACAGTCCATGGGAGTGACTAGAGGTTCACACCTGGATGTTAGCCTCGCTGATGTGTGTATCACAAGGTTACGCCATGGCCCTACTCTTTATGATTCTCTTATCAGCCCCATCTCCTTACAGCGATGTGCCCAGGCCCCTTCTCAGTGACCTTACAGTTAAATAAAGGGGACCCTTTGAAATGTACCGAAGAGCCTGGCTCTCCCTTCCTCCAGTGTGTCCCACCCAGCTCACAGGACTGAAACAATTCACAAATCTGTTTGGGGAGGTGGGATTCCTCTACTGCTCATGCTCCTCCAGTTAGCCCTAAATCTGTATTGTACCATTCACAGGAAGACATACACCCAGCACATGTAAAGCACATATGCATTGTGCAGCACTCCACTCCAAACCTATGTAGGCCAAGGGTGAGTTAAGCACTCAGCAGGTGAACTTTAAATGAGTGAGCCTGTAAGTCTCACTCCAGTGACATAGGTAACAAGCATTGGCATAGCCAATAGGTCTCGCCTTGGGGCCTTATAAGTGTTTAGCCAGAGCTATTGACTTTGCCAATGTCTTCAAGCTGTGCTGTAGAGAAGTGTGGCTGCTGTGCGGCATGCTGAAAAGTTATAATAAAAAAGTGTCAGAAGCATTTTTGTTACTTTATATATGACCAAGAAGGCATTATGTAAAACTGAACGACCATATTAAAAAAAGTATTTACAATAAAAAATTTCCTCAGTTTTCTTTTTGTTCTTGCAATGCTGGCAATGGTTGTTTGTTAAAGCTTTTTTTGAGGGGGCATAAACAATCGGAGGGTGAAGGTTGGGAACTAGTACCTGTATTATAACACTAGCAGCGGCCAGACGCTAGGGGAGAATCAACAGATGCCAGATTCCGAGAGCAGGCTGAGGTGGTGCTGAGTGATGCTGAGGTGGTAGTGGTGACTGTTGCGGAGACGATGCTGAGGTGATGCTGAATGATACTCAGGTGTTGCTGAGTGATACTGCTGTGGTGCTGAGTGATACTGCTGTGGTGCTGAGTGATACTGCTGTGGTGCTGAGTGATACTGCTGTGGTGCTGAGTGATGCTGTGGTGGTGCTCAGTGATATTGTCTTGGCACTGAGTGATGCTGTGGTGGTGCTGAGTGATATTGTCTTGGCGCTGAGTGATGCTGTGGTGGCGCTGAGTGATGCTGTGGTGGCGCTGAGTGATGCTGTGGCGGCCCTGAGCGATGCTGTGGTGGTGCTGAGCGATGCAGTGGTGGTGCTGAGCGATGCAGTGGCGGTGCTGAGCGCATGCAGTGGCGGTGCTGGAGCGATGCAGTGGCGGTGCTGAGCGATGCAGTGGCGGAGCTGGAGCTGATGCTGTGGCGGCGCTGAGCGATGCTGTGGCGGCGCTGAGCGATGCTGTGGCGGCGCTGAGCGATGCTGTGGCGGCGCTGAGCGATGCTGTGGCGGCGCTGAGCCGATGCTGTGGCGGCGCTGAGCGATGCTGTGGCGGCGCTGAGCGATGCTGTGGTGACGCTGAGCCGATGCTGTGGTGGCGCTGAGCGATGCTGTGGTGGCACTGGAGCGATGCTGTGGTAGCGCTGAGCGATGCTGTGGTGGCGCTGAGCGATGCTGTGGTGGCGCTGAGCGATGCTGTGGTGGCGCTGAGCGATGCTGTGGTGGCGCTGAGCGATGCTGTGGTGGCGCTGAGCGATGCTGTGGTGGTGCTGAGCGATGCTGTGGTGGTGCTGAGCGATGCTGTGGTGGTGCTGAGTCATCCTGTGGTGGTGCTGAGTGATGCAGTGTTGGCCCTGAGTGATGATGTGGTGTCGCTGAGTGAAGCTATGGTGGCGCTGAGTGATGTTGTGGTGGCGCTGAGTGATGCTGTGGTGGCGCTGAGTGATGCTGTTGTGGCGCTAAGTGATGCTGTGGTGGCGCTAAGTGATGCTGTGGTTGCGCTGAGTAATGCTGTGGTTTTGCTGAGTGATGCTGTGGTTGCACTGAGTGATGCTGTGGTTGCGTTGAGTGATGCTGTGATGGCGTTGAGTGATCCTGTGATGGCGTTGAGAGTTGTGTTGGTGCTGAGTGATGCTGTGCTGGCTCTGATTGATGCTGTGCTGGCTCTGATTGATGCTGTGGTTGCGCTGAGTGATGCTGTGGTGTTGCCGAGTGAGAGATAGAGTGAAGATATAATGCCCAATTAGAGAGGGTGGTGAGAGAGAAAGAGAGAGAAAGGGTGTACATAGAATAAAGAGTGGAGCGGGATAGAGAGAGAGAAAGAAAGGGAGAGAGAGTGAATGAAGGAGTTTGAAAGAGAAACAGATAAAGGGGTGAGAGAGAATGAAAGGCTAAAAAGATAGAGAGGGGAGAGTTAATTAAGTAGAGAGAGAATTAGAGAGGGGAGAGAGAGAGAAGGAGAGACAATAAGAGTGGGGGTGTGGAGTTTAAATAGAGTGAAGAAGTGACGCGAAAAAGTAACCTTAAATATAGCTTTGTGCGAATAAATATAAAAAAAAAAACAGTGAGAGACAAAAATACTGGTAATTAGGCTGTGACTCCCAATATAAAACAAATAGCGATATAAGGTGAAATCAACCCACCGAAGCAATATTTCTAACTAGACAAAAAAGCTTGCATTTCAATGCTAATCGCTTTTGTTTTTCATGTGACTGTAGTCCAGGGCCCTCAGTTGGTAATGTGAGCTGCTGCTGCAATTGAAACATCAGAGTTCAGAGAGTTAATGAGCCATGACGAGGAAATGAGGAAGAGATAGGAAACCCAGATGCCAGCTGCGCGTGCACGCCATCGTGAACTCAAGCTGGTCGCCAGCCGAAAGCCAGTGTTTGCACTTCCAAAACCCGCTTACTAAAACTCTCGGCCAGACCAGCGCAAGCGCTGGTGCAGGCCGAGACCTAAAAAGGACCTGTTCACTTTAACTGATCACTACATGGTATACTACTACCAACCCACTCATTCTGCTGATCTCCTGGAAAAGGTAGTAGCCTTTCACCACTATGAAGGGCTTTCGGCACCCCTTCTGGTCTAGAAAAACACTATCCATAAGACAGGCTGATGTCATTGTAGACATACATCACCCGTGTTCATCGTTGACAACAAAAATCAGCATTAGGGATCCAGATATCATTAAAGCTGGATAACTCAGAGCAGGGGTACACATCCATCAGCATGAGAAAGAACATTTTCTGTCCCAACAGTGTTGATCTTCATATATGGTACCAAAACGACCTTACATTGTCTCTATCGACTTTACGGTGTATCTTCTTGTATTTGGTTTGGATGCAGGACCTGCAGGTAAATATTGGTTAATGCCATTTACCTACATTTCTTCATATTTTGAGAAGCCCCATCTAGAACAGTAGTTGATGGTCATATTTGAGGTTCAGGGGGTCCCTCAAACCCCTGTACCTGCTGCACTAATGACAGCTATTCCCCTACGTATGTCAAAAGACAATTCTTCTAGGAATATTCACAAAAAAACACTGCTAAGGGGGGGCGTGGCCAAGCAAGATGGCGGAGTAGTCGCGTTCTCTAAGAGCTCCCACTATCTCCACATCCGACGAACATACTGACGGTGATAAACAACTCGTAATCACCTGTAAATATTAGGCTCCCTTCTCCCTACTTGTGAGTGCATCGATGGAAGTATTGAAATAAGGCACCGGGAGGAACAGAGACACTCTGACTGTGGCGTCCGGAGCCGAGCGGCCATCGGGTGAACCCCGGCAACCCAGTGAACGACGCAGTGGAAACAAAGAGTGGAGACGAGAAAACAGAACATTGGTCTGACCTGATGTAAATCGCCCCGGGGGCGGATCGGCGGACACTGCTGCTGGCCCAGGCGGTCTCCTGTTGGCGAGCGCAGGTAACGGGAGAAGGCAAAGAAGAACTGCGACACCCGGGCCTGTGCCAGCCGTCGGGGGAACTGGAGGGCGTCCTTCCCCTGGATGCTGAGCTGGAGACCGGCGGACACGGCACGGACGGATCCGACCGGCTGAGTGTCTGTTCAACCTTTCGTGAGGGAATGGGAGTAACTGGGGAAGAGACCGCGCTGCTGGGACCCGGCCTGATCGCCAGCGGAACCGAGGGGCGGTCCCTGCTAAGATGCTGCACCCGAGGCCTATGGGCACCGTGCATGGCCCGGGGGAGCTGCGCGACTGCGAGGTGAGCTGGCCTCGGAGGCGGTACTGTAATCGGGAAGGCATATTTTACTACTTGTCTAATGCAGAGGCCCAACTGCAGAGGGGGAACTAGCTACTGCAAGATACTGGCATCGACCTGGGGCCAACAGAACTGCCGGAACCGTGGACATCCCAAGTGAGACTGGGAGGGATTGGATCGGCAACCCACACCCTGTAAATCTCAAGAGGATTTAAATACTGCCTATGTAAACCCGCAAATCTAGAACGGGCCGTGGGGGAAAAAGGAAGACTCACGAAACGCGGAGTGGATACCCCCGGTATACCGGTGAGAGCAGGAATGGCGGTAATTAGTGGTGGGAAGATCGCAACCGCAATAAATAAGTTAACCCCAGCAGGCAATCTAAAGTGAAGGCTGCTGCGCATTAGTTGTAGCATAACTGGCTGCCGTCTCAGAACTAACAGATGTGACACCACCAGATACTAATCTGGTATTCTATACAGTGCTTGTGACTTTGCCTTTTAGTGTCGCACAGCAAACATACACTATGGTTAAGGATAAAGGAAACAAGACAGCCCAGGCCAACAAAATTTCCAATTATGCTCAACCATTACCATTAGATTAAGGGGCCCCAATATCAATGCCACCAGCAGACACGGAAGCACCGGCGCAGAACACTGACCGACCACCGTACATTACAGAGGTGTTAACGGCTATCCATGCTACGCGGGATGAATTAAAAACAAGATTGACTCTGTGGCGGTCGATTTGAATCTACTTCATTGCGACCTACGAAAAGTCGCAGAACGGGTGACAACCACCGAACAAACGGTGGATACACTGCAAACAGAGATGCACACACTGAGGGATACCGTGATCAGTTTACAACAAAAAGTGGTGCGACTCGATGCACAGGCTGAAGATGTCGAGGGGAGGTCACGGCGAAACAATCTCCGATTTGTCGGATTTCCCGAGAAAGCGGAAGGTCCATCGACAGCGCTGTTCCTGGAGGACTGTTGATCGGCATAATGGCCCGAAGAAACCTTCACACTTCTTTACAGTGGAGAGGGCACACCGGGCGCTGATACCCCCCCCGAAACCGGGAGCACCTCCCAGGGCCATTATAGCTCGCTTTCTTAATTTTCAGGATTGGGACTTAATACTGCAACTATCACGTAACAACGGCCAGCTAACATATGAAGGACATAAGATTTCAATCTACCCGGATTATACGCAGAGAATGCAGGAGCAGAGAAGGTCTTTTATCGCTGTGAAGCGCCGGATGAGAGACTTGAACCTACGATACAGCCTTTTCTTTCCAGCGAAGCTACGGGTAGAACATGGCAGCAAAACATTCTTCTTCTTCTCGGTGGGTGAAGCAGCAGACTGGCTAGATGCAAGAGGTTCACCGGGGGCCTGTCTGGTTCCCTCCACGACGACACCAAAGAAGCCTGGAACTCGAAAACCGCTGGCACCAAGGACAGTCGCAGGACGCCACTAAGAGCCACAGCCCCTCCAGAATCCGGGTCTGCTCTGATGGCACACTGCAGGCATCGGATGTGGTACCAGATTCAAGACCATCATCACCGGGGCACCCATTAAGCAGTAATGTGAGTGAGAACACAGATGCATAAGAGGGGACTATGCTGGAAACATTTGAACTGATCGGACTCCCTTGACATGTGTGAGCTACATATTTGGTAATACGGAACTATTACGGGGAATGGGAGGGGACATTGGTATGCTACAGAGTTTATCACTAATTTGAAATGGATGGCGGGGGCCCGATCCCCCCCTTTAGAGGCTGGCGCCTGTTGATGGAGTTGGAGGCGTGCCCTCACACCTCGACAGTCAACCAACCACTTACTTAGAATGGGGTGGGAGGGAAGGGAAGGATACTAGAGTTCAGTTGTTTTAAACCTCTTTAAGGTTATAAGTTGGGGGGTTAACGCAGGGGAATGGGGCGACATCTACATATCTGCACCAGGCTACGCATGGCAAGGGTGGGGAATGTGATATTGCCCAAGGGGAGGGGGGAAGTTGGGGTAGTTATGTTTGCAAATAAACAAACCGTCCTTTGTTGGGATCAAATGAGAGAAAATATCGTGCTGTATGATATGTTCGTAACGATCACCTTTATATGTGCAGAGTTACATGATGTTCGCTGGAGTAGCAAACGAAATGTGTTGAGACAACCACCATGAGCAAGTTAATTACATGGAATGTGCGGGGCATAGCTACACTTGAGAAACGTAGGCGAATATTTGCCTATTTAAAGAGATATAAGGTGGCGATAGCATGCCTCCAGGAGACTCATGTCTGGGGTGACTCTATAAAATACTTGAGGAAGCGATGGAGGGGACAAATCTATGCCACTTCGTACTCTGGCTTTGCACGAGGGGCCCGTTTATGGGTAGCACCAGGGGTCCCGTTTCAACATCTACATCATGTTACTGATCCAGATGGGAGATACGTTATTTTACATGGGAGGCTAGACGGCTCAGAAATATCCATAATTAATGTATATGCTCCAAACGATGATAATGCTTCCTTTTTTAGCGATCTCCTCGAGACGGCCTCCCCCTATCTGGGAGCTCCAATACTACTAGCAGGTGATATGAACTGCGTGTTAGACGGCAGTTTAGATAGGGGACCTCCAAAGTTACACACAAAGCCAAAAATGGCCATAGCATTGCAAGGGGTGTTACGGGGACTACACTTACGTGTTATATGGCGGGAGCGCCACCCCACAGTGAAGCACTTTTCATGCTATACACCGGCCACACAGACTTCCAGTAGGTTGGATCATTGGTTTTTGTCCTCTGATTTGTGATGGAGTGTGGGAGGAATAACATCAGCCGAGATACCTTTTGGATCATTCCCTGGTTCTACTGGAGTTGGGGACCAGAAGGGTGGGATCCGAGATACCTCTCTGGCGGCTTAACACCGACGCGCTCACAGATCCACCATTTGGTGCTACAATCTCCACACAGCTGGGCAACTACTACCGGGACAACTGGGGATCGGCCTCGAGCCGTGCAATGGAGTGGGAGGCCATAAAAGTGTTGATTCGAGGCATATGTATAAAAACCACATTCGGAGTACGATCTCAGCTGGAACAGGATGTAGCTAAACATGAGGCTACTCTGGGAAAACTGGAAGCCGAGATTAACACGGCCCCACAAAAGTTGAAAGAGTGGACCAAGGCCAAAGAGGAGCTCATGACGGACCTCCGCAGGTTAGAAAAATATGTACATATAACATATAGGCAACGACTCTATAGGGAAGGTGATAGAACTGGGACTCTCTTGGCACGTCTGGTAAAACAAGAAACGTCTGCTACCCAAATTTTACAGATGAGGGACGAGACCGGGTCACTAGTGTACACAGAATGAGCTATTACAGAAGCTCTGGCGACTCACTTGGGAAAAGTATACACTAACCGCTCTGAGCCAGAGCTAGAGATAATGATGAATTACCTGGATGCCCTGGAGCTCCCCCAGCTTACTAGAGAAGAGCAGGAATCTCTAGGATCCCCGATTACCAGAGATGACATAAACGGTGCCATAGGACGTCTCAAGGCACCCAAAAGTCCGGGCTGCGATGGTCTCCCCGCGGAGTTCTATAGGTGCTTCGGACCGCTTTTGGTGGATAGGCTGCTGGAGGTTTATAATGAGGCATTGGGCAGGGGTACGCTCCCACCTACCATGAGCGAAGCACTTATCGCCATGATCCTCAAAAAGGATAAAGACCCCAATTTACCATGTTCTTATAGACCGATCTCATTGCTCAACATTGATGTAAAAATATTGAGTAGTATTATAGCTGAACGTCTTCTACCATTGATGAAAAGATTGATCCCTCCCGATCAGTCAGGGTTTATCCCTGGACGGAACACGACATACAATTTAAGACAGTTAGCACATTTATGGCAGGCTCCTGCACTGCTGGAAATGGACACAGTGATCGCCTCATTGGATATCGAACAAGTGTTCGATTCAGTAGAATGGCGGTATATGTGGCAAGTTCTGAGATGGGTAGGAGTAGGTACACAATACCTGCAATGGAGCCAACTGCTCTATGCCACCCCCACGGCTAGAGTACGTGTGAGTAGAACAGTCTCAAGGTCCATAGCCTTAAAGCGCGGCACCCGACAGGGCTGCCCACTATCACCATTATTGTTTGCTATCTCCATTGAACCCATGCCCATGCAGCTGAGAACAGTTATGGATGCATGGGGTATACGGTTGGGGAACACTAACCATGTAGTATCGTTATATGTTGACGACACAGTCTATTTAAGACAACCGGAACAGTCGGTTCCGATACTTGTAGAGGAAATGCCTCAATTTGGTACTATTTCGGGGCTACACATCAACCCTACAAAACTGAGACTGATACCAATGGGCAGAATAGCAGCGGTCCCCCCTGGAATCGAGGCCAGTCAAGTGGGCGGAAGAGGGGGCAAGATACTTGGGAATTTACCCAGCGGGCTCAGCCGACGCCTACCATAGGCTTAATATCGGTCGGATGATAGAGGGATTGAGAGGCTCGATTCGTTTTTGGGCTGACTTGCCACTATCACTTATGGGGCGAATAGCAGTTATTAAAATGATTATCTTGCCACGTTGCCTATACACACTGCAGCATTCATTCTACATGATACCACGATCCTATTTCAATACACTAGAAATCTTGATGGGGGACCTTTTATGGGGTAAGAAGAGGAGACGAGTGAGCTTCTTGACATTACAAAGAACTTGGGGGACTCGAGGTTCCGCGACTAGAGATTTATTATATGGTTCCCAGCTCCAGTTTGCGGTTCACTGGCTGGATGATGAGGACAATTGGGAAAAGTCCCTTCTGGCTGGGACGTATGGGAGGAACACACTTGCAGGGCTATTGATGATGGGAGGAGCGGTCCTCGAGAAATACCCATATATAATACGCCATGTAGCAAAAGTATGGGAAACTGCGGTTCGACGGGTGGTTCGGCACGCTCCATACGCACCGGACATGCCCCTATGGGAGCTCCGACCATTCGCCGCAATCGCGGACTCCATGTCGATACGACTTTGGATGGAGGGAAGATGCCAACTTCTAGGGGATCTTTATGGGGAAGGACAATTCATAATGCGGGAAGATGCACAAAATGAATTCGAACTAGGGACAGGGCAATTTCTGCAATATGCGAAAATATCAAGCGTTGCCCGAGAGCTGTGGCCAAACTTTTCTAATGAGCCCCCATTACTAATGTACTAGCGACAATGTTAACCACACAGGGGAGGTGTCTGGTCTCCCACCTTTATCGAGCACGGCGGGATGATGTACCGCAGGAGCCATTAGGGCTGCAGCACAAATGGGACGCATTAATGAATGAACCTCTAACTGAGGCTGAATGGAGAAAGGTACACGAAGGGGTCCCCGAAGTTAGTGCCAATGCTAGATTTAAATTATTTCACTACAATATCATACACCAGGTATACCTGACTCCGCGCACCCTACATGTAATTTACCCACACCATACAGACAACTGCCCCAGATGCAATACTCGGGGAGCAGATTTTTTACATATGATCTGGCAATGCCCTAGGCTTCAGCCTTATTGGGAGAGTGTTCTGATATGTCTGGGAGAGGTCGCGGGCTGGACCATACCACGGGAGGTCAGGCAAGTGTTAGTGGGCCTGTTACCCAAGCCAAAAAACAAGGCGTTAAGTAGGAAATTTGTTAATCTGGGACTGGTACTAGCTAAAAGAAGGATAGTTATAATGTGGATGCAACACCAACCCCCGAAACAGGCAGATTGGCTAAGAGACATAAAAGAATGGGCAATGGCTGAAATAGTTAGGATGAAATTTGTGAGAAAAGAATGAAAAGGCCGAAGAGGATAGAATGGCGTGGACATCCATGATAACGGATCTCCAGGGGGATCAGGAGCAGACTTCTCAACAAACTGAGTAGAGGAGCACAACCCTAAGGTGCGAGATACGTACTGGCTTAGAGTGGAGAGGGCCGAGGTCCTAGTGGACGAACCAAACACATAATAGGTGATCACTAAGTTAGGAACCTATGGATCCCAGGGACAGGACGGGGAAGGGGGGGTATTGTTAATGTTTTAAGGTTATGCGACTTATTGGCAGAAACTTGGAATGCACGGCACCGCCTAGAGGTATTGAACCACCGTGTAAATAATATACAGAAGAGTGCAAATAAAAGGATGTATACAGCTAGGATCGCCTATGATGTAATTGAAACCAGAATGAGTAATATGTACTGTCTTACTGTGAAAATGTAATCTGTATATAAGACCAAATGCCAATAAACAAAAAAACAAAAACAACAAAAAAAACCACTGCTAAGGAACACGTATTTTGGTACCCCAAATATTACAGTGAATCTTAGTGCAGCTAAAGTTTGACCACTATGTAATATGTTACATATAGAGGGTCAAAAGTTGCCAGTGAACCAATTAGCATTGTTCTGAAATATTTATTCACAATATGTAATCCTGATCCTGGTTTAAATTGAATTGGGTTGCTATGGCCCTCAAACAGAGATGTGTTGGTGGTAAGGAAGTTGATTGTCAAGCTTTTTGAGCTGGCTCCTGCCTGAACCTAGACAAAACACTATGCCTGGTTGTCATATTTGCCAAAACCTCTGCAAAGCTTAATGATGATGCCATCATTATGTTCATATACTCCTTCCATTCATGATTTCTCCTACATTTCCTGGTGATCCTAATTGCCTATCCTACTCCTCTTAGAAAGTGAGTCTCCCTAATTGGTGTGGGTGTGCCCAGACATAGGCCCCCTGCTTGCTGTGTCACAGGACTGAAGCTGCACCTCACAGATGAGGCACAATAAAGCCACAATCAGTCTGGGGTTTCTTGTATTCCCATTTAGATGGGATTTGGCCTGTCAGTTTGAGCCGGACTGTTCTTACGAATATAGCATGTTACAGCGCATGCAAATACATCGAATGCTATTACAACGCAGTCATTACAACGACTGCGTTGTTAGTACGCAATACCTTTACATCGCAAGTCATTACAACGACTTGCTGTAGGGGGCACGCTGGACTTAGGAATAGTATTATTTACTATTCCTACTCCAGTTTGCGCAACAGCAGGGAAGGTGTTGGATTTTATATCCAATACCTTGGCGCCCCCTACAGCAAGTCGTTGTAATGACTTGCAAATGTAAAGGTATTGCGTACTAACAACGCGGTTGTTGTAAAGACCGCGTTGTAATAGCACTGCGTTGTGGAAACAGCGTTGTAAACGCTGTTTCCCGTTCTTACTGGAACCGGACCAAGGCTGATTTGCATGTGGTTGGTCCCGTTCTGCAATGGCACAGATGAGCTAAAGATATTGGTATTGAATGCACCAAGGGTAATCACCATGGTTCAGAATACTTCAAGCATTTCCATTAATCTCTTTTTTTACTAATCTGCTCTTCAGCACCCAGAGAGCCTGCCACTTCCCTCCCTGGGGGCACACAGGTTATAGCTATGCAAGAGAGCACACCTTGGGGGTGTGGTGTAAACGTTACAACTACCAATTAGTGACTAACTCTCCTCACAGTTAAAAAGACATATCAGTCAGTCAGCTCATTCACCTTTCCCGTTGAAAGCATTAATTGAACACATTGGCGTATATAGCCCATGCAGGATGCCTCAAACTCTCTGCTGTGCTTGCTCATGGAGAATGGTGTCTTTCTCATTCCCTGATCGGCCTCTACTAGCCGACGCCTGAAAGGCGAGCAGGAATGTTGTGGACCTCTCCCTTCTAAATACACAGGTTGTGTGACGCTGAATTGTAACCACATTCGATCAAATCATGTAAAGAGGAGTCTTACACCTTAACCAAGGATCTACCTGATCAGAAATTCTCCAAATTACTCTACACTATATATTAGCTTGTCGAGCCTTATCAAGCATGAAAGGGTGGCAATGGGTGCCTTAGATCATTCAGATTGTATATCATCAACGTAAGACGTCATGAAATAGAGACCCATAAAAGAAAAATGGAAAATAACCCTGAGCCATTCAAACAAATAAAAGTGCCATTAAACTACAGAAAATACCAATTAAAATAAAATTAACATTCACTTTGAAAAATTGATTTACCTGCCTTTGAGACTCTCAGAAAGGGATTTCGTCTTCCGATAGTAGTGCAGGTGAGAATTGGAGATTTCAAACCCTCTGGATGACAGATTTTCCCAGTCACCTATGGATTTGGGTTGATTAGTTGATTACTCAGAATGATTCACCTCAGTTGAATCAAGAGGGAGCAGGTTGCAGGAGAATTTCAAAGTGGATTCCACAGCCTTGGTTTGTCTCATGATATTTCTCAGTGAAGCAGCATTCAAGCAAGTAAATTACTCCAGACGGTAAAAAATGTTGCAAAAGACTGAAATAGCATATGTCACTCAGGGATCAATTCCTTGAGTTTCTCCTGATTAGCTATTTTGCATTTGGACTGCTGGAGCAAAGTTCTTTTGAGCAGGAGCCTATTGCATGTTAAGTGAAAAGAGATCACCATGGTTTTCCTTTTATGAAAATCAAGGGACTTTGAGGTGTGAGGGTTTGGGGTGTATAAGGATCTCTAATGCAGTGGCCCCAAAATTGATTTAAATTCCTATTACAGTTAACTTGCAGGATGTTGATATAGACAAACAGGGCAAACAAGTACTAACATAGCAAGATCACTAGAATAGGAATGGAAGCAGCCTAGAACAAAATAACTCTGTGTCTGCACGGACAACCGTTGCTGCTGGACGAGTGCTGAGATGATAGGAGCTGTTGTAGGAAAGCTCATATGTGTCTATTAAAATTGTTACCTGTACAATGGTTACTTCCATTCCTTCTCTGTTGAAGCACCATTATTTCAACTCTGTCAGAAGGCATCTTGGTCTCCTTTCCAACCTTCAAACTAGGAGGCAACAGGTATCAAACTATTTTACAGATAGCCCAGAACACATACTTGTTGGGGCTGATTCATAAAAGTAACTTATACTTTTGAATAATTTACACATTGAGTAAGTCTACTACTTTTGGCTATTCACAAAATCAGAGTGCAAATTTACTCCAAAGGTTTAACTCACATGTCTCCACCAAATCAGAGTATATATTTACTCCAAAAGAGTAAATTACACTCAGATTTTGAGAATAACCAAAAGTAGTAAACCTAGGTGTAAATTTCTCAAAACTATAAGTTACCTTCATGAATCAGGCCCATAGTGCTAGTGTTTAAGATGAAAAAAGTTGCTGTAAAGCAAAAATTCTATTGTATTGTATCATATTGTATTGTATTCCATTCTATTCTATTATCTTTTATAAAGCGCACAAATGTGCTAATACGTCCTGGCGCTAACTGGAAGAGAAGACTAAGGGCCTGATTTAGATCTTGGCGGACGGGTTACTCGGTCACAAAGGTGACAGATATCCCATCTGCCGAAATATAAATCCTAAAGGATATAATCAGATTCATACTTTGGCGGACGGGATATCCGTCACTGTTGTGATGGAGTAACCCGTCTGTCAAGATCTAAATCAGGCCCTTAGTCAAACATTAAATCAAGAAAAGCCAGATTTTTATAGCTTTATGAAACTTCAGGTAACAAGAAGTGGCATGGATATATGGTGCAAGAGCAGTCCAATGAGAGGCTGCACTAAAAGTAGAGGTGCAGCCTCCACATCACACTGCTTTAAAAAACTCCAAAATGAATTATAAAGATTTTTATAAATTAAATTTTATTCTTGTATCAATGTTAAAATATTTACGGATCATAAATGGTAATCATTAATGATTTGTAACTAAACAGTTGCACAGTCACGCCATTGCTCACCATGGTGCGGTCACTCCTTTTACTACAGCTTTCATAGCTCAGAGACTTCCAAAGAACACTGGGCCAGATGTACGACGAATTTTTGCAAGGGCAAATGGGTTTTAGACCCGTTTGCGCATGCACAAATCCTGTGGGCCATGTACTAACCCTATTTTGCGAGTCGCAAATAATTTGCAACTCGCAAAATAGTGTTTAGCGACTCGCTATTAGGAAGGAGCGTTCCCTTCCTAATAGCGACCCCAACAGCTATGTAAGAATGTTTTGCGACCGCAATTGCAGTCGCAAAACACTCACAATTTTCCACCCTTCTCAGAAGGATGGTAAAGCACTCGCAAACGGGAAGGGGTCCCCATGGGACCCCTTCCCCTTTGGGAATGCTTGTGCAAAAAAATGTTAAGGGCAGGCAGTGGTTCCAGGGACCACTGCCTGCCCTAAAAAAATGAAAATGAAAAGTTAAATTTGTTTTTTTTTTAAATGCATCCCGTTTTCTGTGAAGGAAAACGGGCTGCATTAAAAAAAAAAAAAAACACTGCTTTATTTAAAAGAAGACCCAGACATGGAGGTCTGCTGACCCCAGCAGGCCACCATCCTTGGGAGTGCCCGCCATTCCCAATGGGGTCGCAAATTGCGACAGCCTCATTAATCTTCGTGTGGCATGCAATTTGCGACCCCATTGGGAATCGCAAACAGTGTCTCAGACAGTGTTGTACATTGGAAATTGCGACTCGCAAATTGCGACTCGCAATTTGGCGCAATTTCCGACTCGCAATTTCCAATGGTCGGTCATCTGGCGCACTAATCGCCGGATGGGGTTAGCATCCTAAACATTGTGGCCCGCAGATTTAGATTAGCCTTAGCCGAATAACTGGAATCTCTGTTTAAGTCATCTGGTTACAGGCAAAAGAGTGCTCTCTATTGGATGTATAAGAGCTACTCTCACAAGTGAAAAGTAAAGACAAAACTTATAAATGACAAGGTGTCATGGGTTCGCAAATGTATTTATCTAATACTCCTGCACAAAGAGAACATTTCCTGTGAAAATGTCCATCCTAACTTGGTGCTTCTTCATGTTTGAGTCAATCATGAGGTTGAGAAAGTTCATCGGTATTCCCATCCATGATGAGCCACAACTAGGTCAAGTCTGTTGAATATGCTGGATTATATGAGAACCTTTCCATCTTCGAAGTAACAGTCTCTCCTATTCCACCTTAAAGTGCATCCTGAAGAGACAAGCATTATCAAGGAAATCCAACCTAGAATCTTTGGAAACCTATGATCACTTCAGACCCATGCTTTCCATGAAATATCACACTTGCAAAATTACTAAAAGAATCATTGAGTAGGGTATGTGGGAGAAATATCATGCTTGCCAGATTCCTGACACTTTCTTTCAATGAATATAGATCAAACTGGATAAATAGGATTAGCTCCACTCCAAAATGTAGGTTCTGTGACTATAAAAGTGAATCTATCACTTCCTTACTTTGCTGTTGTCTGGAATTTGGATCATTGCGCAGCACGCTGCTGAAACCCTTGTTTTCACAGAAAGGAAAGCGTACCTGTGAGGATGCATTATCTCTCCGCTTCAACTCGGGTGACATAACGATGTTGGCTCGATTCGGAAAATTTACTAAAATTATGCTGAATAGATTTAAGCTTGGAATCAAATCAATCAGATGATGTAACTACATGACTTGACTACACACACTTTATAGTATAGCGAATGAAAGCTAATTCATTTTTACTGTTTTAAGTCACCGAAGATTATCCTCCTAACAAGTGCCACTGGATTAACTCTTTCACAGAAAAGAGTGGTCTTAATAAGGAAGTTGGAAGGTCATGGCACTTGATGACCCTGGGTCCCTACTACCACTGCCCAGGAATCAGATATTTTTTGCAGTACCTCCCCTTTCTTGTGGGGTTTTCCTTTCACAGTGCGAAAGCCACGACCCAAAATCAACTTGCGATTTTTTAAATGGAGAAAAAAATCGACAGAGAACTTTAACAGCCAATCAGATTTTTCAAAAAATTCAAGAGTGGTTGACAGGCATAGCAAATCACTGAACTGTGACTTTAAACCGTAGAGACACACAAACTATTAACCTTTACAAACCCACCTGGTATCTTTTTCAAAAGCAAATTTCTCAAAAACAACTGAACAGATTTTCACCGAACAAACAAAAGCACTCTTTCAAAATAAGGTTTTACTTTCATGCCAAGTCTGATGTAAATCCGTTCTGTCATTTTTGCTGCAGGCACAAGCAAAAACTCTTATAGGAGCTCCTATTGGAGCCCACTTACCTTTTTAAATGTGGCATACCGAACTTTGTAACTATCTATGTGGCACCCGTCATATATCTAAACTCCAACAGTCCCCAAATACAGGAACAAGGCGGCACACCATCTGAGGCAAGGTGATTTACTGTGCAGACCAAAAATAAGGCGTGTTTTGTCTTCCCAGAATCCCTTTTCAAGTGGTTACAATGAGCCCAACACACCACAGAAATAAACTTCCTGTTCAATGACATGAAAGCTATATTACAAACAATAAAGAAATACAGAAGTACACGTTCCAAATTGCATGCAGCATTAATTGGAAACAAAACATGATTTAACCAAAATTAATCATCAATCAATATTTAAATTAATCACATAAAAACCATCATTCTCAAATCAACTTAGTAATAACAAAACTGAAAACAATATATGAAAAAATATACTTCTTCAGATACCCTGATAGGTTTTTTTTTGACAAAAGACGGATCACAGTGTGAGTTTGGCTGCCTTCAGAGGGGTTGTAGGCCTCTGGGTGGGTTGGCCACAGTGGCCATGCCCTGTTGCTAACCCCCTGCTGTGGATGGCCAAAGCCCATGAACAGTGTGGGGTTGGCTGCCTGCGGCCAGGCCCTGCAGACAAATCCCCACCACATATAGCTAAAGGCTGTGCGCGGCCATGGGTTGGCTTTACGTATGGTAATAAAACGTTACTTTACATTTTTTGAAAAACAAAAATTCCCTGAAGAAAACAGAGGTTAAAGTAATGTTCATAATGTTATAGTTAGGTGAATATATCAGTGACAACATTAACGTTTTGAACTAAAAAAAACACAGAAATTCACCAGTTATTGTTAGCAGATCTAACTATAACTTGCACCCCCATCATGCACTGCTTATGACCTCACATATTACATCACTCGTGACATGTTCTATGACGCCATTTATGGCATCACTGATGACATCTCTAATGACATAATTGATGACATCACTGATGATATCACTGATGGCGTCATCCAAACTTCTTTTTTACACATTGCTCTATAAACGGGTACAGCATTAGACCTATGAAAGTAAGTGCAAAATAGCTCAGAATAATATGAAGCATCATTACTGCTATTATACATACAACTCCCATAGGTGAAGCAAGCTTGTGTTATGTGCAACAGTGACCCTATACCATACAATTCATGGGTAGCAGAGTTCTTGTTGACTATGAACCACAGATAAAACGGTAACCTGTACTACATATTGTGTTCAATCTGTATACAGCTGTTCAGGGAAAACCAGGTTCCTCCACATACACAAGCCCTGTTACATAACTAATGTCCTACTACACACAATCTTTACCTGTATCAAACCCCTGACAGTCACTAAACCTACACTGAGATATGAAGTGGATATGAGTAGAAAAGTGGGTACTGTCAACACTGTTTTCTCTATGGAGAGAGTTTACTCTGTACCACACTGTTTGCAGACAGTGAAACTCTCATAGAAATACACCACAGTGTATTAAAAAGTATCTACTAAGAACAGTGTACACTCTATGCAAAACTTGTCCAAAGAGCAACTATTCACCTAAAATAACCAAGGTCTGAAGATGCTAAAGATCATTCTACCGGCACCCTTTATACTGTGGTGGCAACTTTGCAGATAACCCATATTCTGAAGCAAGACAAGCACATGTACATAGGTTAGTACCTGGTATGTTATTTAGAAATTGTCATGCTGAGATGATTCTGTCTAATAATTCAAGGCTGCTTACAGTACTTATTATGCGGTATGTAGAATCTTTGCCCTGTTGGAAACTTTTTCTGCAGAGCCAAAAATCTTGTGTGGAACATGCTGAACTGTCAACTGTCACCTGCACACAAAGTTACTCTTCAGTACAAAGATTTATAATGTGTTCAACACCTCTACACACCTCTGATGCATTAGGAGCACATGCGTTTTGTAAACACTTACACCCATTACATAGACACAGGAAGAACACAATTAGGTAGAGAAGTAATATGGTAGTTACCCACCACTATGGAAATTATAGAAACAATCTAGCACACTCAAATGATATCATCAGTGATGTCATCAATAAGGTAATTTGAGATGTCATCAGTGATGTCATAAATGATGTCATAGAACGTCATGAGTGATGTAATATGTGAGGTCATAAGCAGTGCAAGGCGGGAGCACATGTTATAGTTAGCTCTGCTAACTATAACTGGTGAGTGTCTGTGTTTTTTTAGTTCAAAACGTTAATGCTGTTACTGACATACTCACCTAACTATAACGTTACTTTAGCCTTCACTTTTTCAGTGAATATCTATATATACATACATACATATATATATATATATATATATATATGTATATATATATATATATATATATATATATTACTGCTCCATGGTTGTCCACCTGTAAGCAGCACTCGAGCAACAGCCCGATTCATGTATAGGTAAGGACGGGGGACCGCCCGCAGGAGCCGCTCCATAGTGATATTGCCTGACGCGTTTCGAATCACCATATGATTCTCTTCAGAGGCTTTAATGGAACGGTGTGCGCAACCGCTAACCCACCTCCAACACACCCCCCCAATGGGAGGTTCAAATGAAACTGTGCCTTCTGGGAAGTGTAGTGCGGGTAGCACATAATCAAGTCCTGTATGGACCCCACAGGTGGGCCCGTCCACGATCCTGTATACAGCTGCTGTTCCACTTTCGTGGCCCCCAATCTTACGGGGTGGTGCACACTCCGCGGCTGGACTGCCGCGTTAAATTACTGCTCCATGGTTGTCCACCTGTAAGCAGCACTCGAGCAACAGCCCGATTCATGTATAGGTAAGGACGGGGGACCGCCCGCAGGAGCCGCTCCATAGTGATATTGCCTGACGCGT
Source organism: Calotriton arnoldi (assembly GCA_963921515.1). Lineage (NCBI taxonomy): Eukaryota > Metazoa > Chordata > Amphibia > Caudata > Salamandridae > Calotriton > Calotriton arnoldi. The sequence goes on along the minus strand of CAWUFW010000171.1, from coordinate 2,442,477 downwards.
TTCGAATCACCATATGATTCTCTTCAGAGGCTTTAATGGAACGGTGTGCGCAACCGCTAACCCACCTCCAACACACCCCCCCAATGGGAGGTTCAAATGAAACTGTGCCTTCTGGGAAGTGTAGTGCGGGTAGCACATAATCAAGTCTCATTCGAGCTTCCCATTGGTGGGTGTGCAATATGAAAATGGCGAAGTGGGTTCAGTGTTTGCACACACTGTCTCCGTTCAAGCCTCTGAAGAGAAGCATATGGAGCTTCAAGCGCGTCAGGTAATTCCATTACGGAGCAGCTTCTACAAGCGGATCCTCGTCCCTGCCTATCATCAACAAAGCTGCTGATCGAGTGCTACTCACCTGGTGGACAACCTTTGGAGCAGAATGTAATACGCGGCCGTCCTGCCGCGGAGTGTGCACCACCCCGTAATGTTATGGGGGCCACCCGACCTGGTAACTATCATGTCGGCTATGTGGGCCAGCAGCCGCAAACAGGATTGAGGACGAGTCCACTTGCAGGGTCCATACAGGACAAGATTTGTGTGCTATCCGGACCACATTTCCCACAATGCACAGTCTCATTCGAGCTTCCCATTGGTGGGTGTGCAATATGAAAATGGCGAAGTGGGTTCAGCGTTTGCACACACTGTCTCCGTTCAAGCCTCTGAAGAGAAGCATATGGAGCTTCGAAACGCGTCAGGCAATTCCATTACGGAGCAGCTTCTACAAGCGGATCCTCGTCCCTGCCTATCATCAACAAAGCTGCTGATCGAGTGCTACTCACCTGGTGGACAACCTTTGGAGCAGAATGTAATACGCGGCCGTCCTGCCGCGGAGTGTGCACCACCCCGTAATGTTATGGGGGCCACCCGACCTGGTAACTATCATGTTGGCTATGTGGGCCAGCAGCCGCAAACAGGATTGAGGACGAGTCCACTTGCAGGGTCCATACAGGACAAGATTTGTGTGCTATCCGGACCACATTTCCCACAATGCACAGTCTCATTCGAGCTTCCCATTGGTGGGTGTGCAATATGAAAATGGCGAAGTGGGTTCAGCGTTTGCACACACTGTCTCCGTTCAAGCCTCTGAAGAGAAGCATATGGAGCTTCGAAACGCGTCAGGCAATTCCATTACGGAGCAGCTTCTACAAGCGGAAACTCGTCCCTGCCTATCATCAACAAAGCTGCTGATCGAGTGCTACTCACCTGGTGGACAACCTTTGGAGCAGAATGTAATACGCGGCCGTCCTGCCGCGGAGTGTGCACCACCCCGTAATGTTATGGGGGCCACCCGACCTGGTAACTATCATGTCGGCTATGTGGGCCAGCAGCCGCAAACAGGATTGAGGACGAGTCCACTTGCAGGGTCCATACAGGACAAGATTTGTGTGCTATCCGGACCACATTTCCCACAATGCACAGTCTCATTCGAGCTTCCCATTGGTGGGTGTGCAATATGAAAATGGCGAAGTGGGTTCAGCGTTTGCACACACTGTCTCCGTTCAAGCCTCTGAAGAGAAGCATATGGAGCTTCGAAACGCGTCAGGCAATTCCATTACGGAGCAGCTTCTACAAGCGGATCCTCGTCCCTGCCTATCATCAACAAAGCTGCTGATCGAGTGCTACTCACCTGGTGGACAACCTTTGGAGCAGAATGTAATACGCGGCCGTCCTGCCGCGGAGTGTGCACCACCCCGTAATGTTATGGGGGCCACCCGACCTGGTAACTATCATGTCGGCTATGTGGGCCAGCAGCCGCAAACAGGATTGAGGACGAGTCCACTTGCAGGGTCCATACAGGACAAGATTTGTGTGCTATCCGGACCACATTTCCCACAATGCACAGTCTCATTCGAGCTTCCCATTGGTGGGTGTGCAATATGAAAATGGCGAAGTGGGTTCAGCGTTTGCACACACTGTCTCCGTTCAAGCCTCTGAAGAGAAGCATATGGAGCTTCGAAACGCGTCAGGCAATTCCATTACGGAGCAGCTTCTACAAGCGGATCCTCGTCCCTGCCTATCATCAACAAAGCTGCTGATCGAGTGCTACTCACCTGGTGGACAACCTTTGGAGCAGAATATATATATATATATATATATATATATATATATATTCACTGAAAAAACCATAGGTTTTAGGGACAGTTATAGTTAGTTGGACATTGCACTCGTACAAAACCCGTGAAATTCCCCGTTATAGTTAGTTCAGCTAACTATAACTCGCGCCCCGCAATGCACTGCTGATGACGTCACATATTACATCACTCATGACATGGTCAGTGACATCACTGATGACATCACTGATGACATCATGCAGTGACTGTGTGTTTCTATAAAGTTTAAATATGTTTAATATATATGCCAAGGTGTATTGAATAATGAGTGGGTGTATAAGTGTCTGGATGGATGATTTAGTAGGTGCGTGACTGACTCTATACGTGAGTGATTAAACGTATCTTACTAAATGCATGGGTTAGTGACTAAACTGTGTGAATGTCTTTATCCGTCTGTCTGTTGGTGTGTAAGTGGCTGCATGGGTTTGTAAATAGCTACATGAGTGTCTATGTGTTATTGATTGGTTGTCTGAGTATCTGTATGGGTGCCTGAGTGTTTGTGTGGATGGGGTGTGTGTGGCTGCACATAGATGTATCAGTGGGTGATTCACTGGGTGCATGGTTTCAAGAGTGCATCTGTGATGGACTGTATGGGTGGGTGAGTGTGTGTATGGGTGTGTTAGTGAGTGAATGTATATCTCAGTGGTACATGTGTGAGTAACTACATATGTGAAAGGCAGTATATATGTGTGTTGGAGTATATAAATAGCTATAAGCGAGAGTGTGTGATTGTGAGAGTGACTGTATGGATGAGTGTGTGCTTGTATCAGTGATTGTATAAGGGCGTAAGAATGTGCTAGTATTTGTATGAGTAAGTGAGCTGGTATGTGTATAACTGTATAGGTGAGTAAATGGCAGTGTGATTAATTATTTGCATGACTGACTAGGTGTGTGAGTACCTCTATGGATGAGTGGCGGTGTGTGAGTATCTATGTAGGTGTATGAGTGCATATGATAGTCCTGTTCTGAGTGACCGTAAGTATGAGTGACTGTACGGGTGAGTGAGTGGATGTGTGTGTAGACCTAAGAATCAGTGAGTGGGTATGTAGTTATTGGTGTTGGAGTGTCTATGGTTTTGAGAATGGCAGTCTGTAATTTACAGTGGGTGTATCAAAAGTTATATTAGGGTGTGAGAAGATGAATGAAATTATCACATGGATGATGTCATCAGTGATGTCATTTGAGATGTCATCAGTGATGTCACTGACCATGTCATGAGTGATGTAATATGTGACGTCATCAGCAGTGCATTGCGGGCGCGAGTTATAGTTAGCTGAACTAACTATAACGGGGGAATTTCACGGGTTTTGTACGAGTGCAATGTCCAACTAACTATAACTGTCCCTAAAACCTATGGTTTTTTCTGTGAATTTCAAAGGTTTTTAAATGCAAATTTCTAACTATAACGTGTCTGAAACCTATGGTTTTTCAGTGAATTTCAAAGGTTTTTAAATGCTAATTTCTAACTATAACGTGCCTGAAACCTATGGTTTTTTCAGTGCATAGAATCACCAATGTTATCCTATGGCAGGAAATTCACTTAGCAGGTAAGTAGTGTTATCGTTACTTTTTCTTACTCAGTGGTGGATCCTGGATCCAGCACTGGTGCATCTCCTGTAAACAGTTGAAAGAATGCGATTACGTTATACAGGCGATTTTTAAGGAATATTTGTAGTTTGTGAAAATTGACACTTTGAAACTTTTCTGCTGAAAACCAGACAATGGATTCCTATGGAAGGAAATACAAGTTACTGGTAAGTACAGTTAGAATTACTTTTCAGGGTCAGTGCTGGGCTAAAAGATGCAGCACTGGGTTCTCTCCTGATAACAGGTGAGTAAATCGGAATTCGTAGTTCGGCTGATTTTAGAGGAATATTATAAAGTTCCAAAACTCCACACTTAGAAGAATTTCCAAGTGAAACCAGTCAATGTTAGCCTATGGAAGGAAATTCAAGTTCCTGGTAAGTACGGTTAAAATTACTTTTCAGGATCAGTACTGGGCTGAAAGATGCAGCACTGAGGTCTCTCCTGATAACAGGTGATTAAATCGGAATTCGTATTTTGGCTGATTTTAGAGGAATATTTGTATGTTTCAAAAATCGACAGAAACTTTTTCAGCAAAAAGCAGGCAATGATATCCTATGGAAGGAAATTCAAGTTACTGGTAAGTACGGTTAAAATTACTTTTCAGGATCAGTACTGGGCTGAAAGATGCAGCACTGAGGTCTCTCCTGATAACAGGTGAGTAAATCGGAATTCGTATTTCGGCTGATTTTAGAGGAATATTATAAAGTTCCAAAACTCCACACTTAGAAGAATTTCCAAGTGAAACCAGTCAATGATATCCTATGGAAGGAAATTCAAGTTACTGGTAAGTACGGTTAAAATTATTTTTCAGGATCAGTACTGGGCTGAAAGATGCAGCACTGAGGTCTCTCCTGATAACAGGTGAGTAAATCGGAATTCGTATTTCGGTTGATTTTAGAGGAATATTTGTATGTTTCAAAAATCGACACTTAGAAACTTTTTCAGCAAAAAGCAGACAATGATATCCTATGGAAGAAAATTCAAGTTACTGGTAAGTACGGTTAAAATTACTTTTCAGGATCAGTACTGGGCTGAAAGATGCAGCACTGAGGTCTCTCCTGATAACAGGTGAGTAAATCGGAATTCGTATTTCGGCTGATTTTAGAGGAATATTATAAAGTTCCAAAACTCCACACTTAGAAGAATTTCCAAGTGAAACCAGTCAATGATATCCTATGGAAGGAAATTCAAGTTACTGGTAAGTACGGTTAAAATTACTTTTCAGGATCAGTACTGGGCTGAAAGATGCAGCACTGAGGTCTCTCCTGATAACAGGTGAGTAAATCGGAATTCGTAGTTCGGTTGATTTTAGAGGAATATTTGTATGTTTCAAAAATCGACACTTAGAAACTTTTTCAGCAAAAAGCAGGCAATGATATCCTATGGAAGGAAATTCAAGTTACTGGTAAGTACGGTTAAAATTACTTTTCAGGATCAGTGCTGGGCTAAAAGATGCAGCACTGGGTTCTCTCCTGATAACAGGTGAGTAAATCGGAATTCGTAGTTCGGCTGATTTTAGAGGAATATTTGCACAATGGTGAAGGGAGGGGCGGGGCCTGAGGTGACATCTGTGCAAACGCGCCCGTGGCGCATTTTAAGTTGGGGGATTAAGTCCCCTTGAATCATGAGGGTCCCTGGGGCCAACTAGCCCACCAGGAACCTCCAGTATGCGCCAGGGGCTGCGTTGCAGAGAGCGTGTACAGAGGCCACACCCCTTTTACACCTCTCTGCAACGCAGCTCTGTGGCGCTTTCTGGGACGTACCTGTTGGGCTAGTTGGCCCCCAGGGACCCGCAGGATTGAAGGGGATTTAATTACCCATCTTAAAACACGCCACGGGGCCTGTTTGCACACATGTCACCTGAAGCCCCGCCCCCACCCATCACCACTGTGCAAACGCGCCCCATAGCGCGTTTTAAGTTGGGGGATTAAGTCCCCTTGAATCCTGAGGGTCCCTGGAGTCCAACTAGCCCACCATATACTTCTAAGTACGTTGCAGAGAGGTGTAAAAAGGGGCGTGGCCTCTGTACACCTCTCTGCAACGCAGCCCCCTGGCGCATACTGGAGGTTCCTGGTGGGCTAGTTGGCCCCCAGGGACCCCAGTATTCAAGGGGAATTACTTCCCTTCTTAAACGCACCAGGAGGCGCGTTTGCAGAGTACTGCAGGGAGGGGCGGGGCCTCCGGCACGATGCCGGTCGTTTTTTTTTCTTCTAATTTTTTTAATGGGAGGGGGCTGCGTGGCCCCCTTCCCTTGGCCACTTTTGGCCCCGGGGACCCCATCCCCGGGGCCTGTGCATTTTTTTTTAAATAAAAAAAAAAACGGGAAGAGGGCCGCGTGGCCCCCTTCCCTGGGCCTGTATTGGCCCCGGGGACCCCATCCCCGGGGCATGCCCTCGATTTTTTTAATTATTTTGGAGGGGGCTGCGTGGCCCCCTCCTCAGGCCATTTAAGGCCCCGGGGACCCCATCCCCTGGGCCGGCCTTGCCCTTTTTTAAAACATTTTTTTATTTGAGGAGGGGGCTGCGTGGCCCCCTCCCTGGCCACTTATGGCCCCGGGGACCCCATCCCCGGGGCCTGGCCTCTGGTTGGGGACTGTGGGGGGTCCCCAATCCCCCACAGTCCCAGCCGGCTCCCCGCCTCCTGCGCGAGCCGGCTTGCTCTTCCACATGGGGAGCAGCTAACATGCTGCTCCCCATGTGGAAAGCAATTGAGTTTGCATTTTGAAAGAGAGAGCAGGTTTCCTGCTCTCTCTTTCAAAATGCAAACTAAGTTTGCTATGACAGGACGGGAGCCACAAGGCTCCCGTTCTGTCATAGCAAACTACAGTGTCCCGGGGTAGGCACCCCGGGACACTGCAGGAGCCGGCCCTGGGGGTGGCGGTCCCCAGGGCCATCAAGGGCTCCAGGAGGGGGCCACGCGGCCCCCTCCCTTGAAGTGCACAGCCCCGGGGAGGTGGTGGTCCCCGGGGCTCTGGGGGTCCGTAACGGACTCCCACATTTATTTTCTATGTGCCCCGGGAGGTGGTGGTCCCGGGCGTGTGGGGGCTGGAGCCCCCACACATTATTTAAAATTTAAAAAGAAGCCCCGGGGGGTGGCGGTCCCCGGGGCTGCGGGAGGGCAGGAGAGCCCTCCCGCACCATTTTTTATTAAGCCCCGGGGGTGGCGGTCCCTGGGGCTTAGAGGCCCCCATATAAACAATAAACCCACCCCCCGCATGCCCCCGGCTTGGGCCACCCGGGGGCAAATTTGCATCGAAGCGCGGGAGACCGCGCTTCGATTTTTTTTTTTCTCGGCGGGATTCGCGCATCCTGAGCGCATCCCGCCGATTTGTTTTTTTTAAATATGCTTTTTTCTGCCCAGGGGGTCCTTGTGGGACCCCCTGAGCAGACCTAGGGGGTCAGGGTGTTTCTACCCTGCCCCCTTTGTGCCTTTTGCACACTTTTTTCTTCTGTTTTTTTTTCTATTCGGCAGGATCCGCGCACCCTGAGCGCATCCTGCTGATTTAAAAAAAAAAAAAATGCTTTTTCTGCCCAGGGGTCCTTGTGGGACCCCTGAGCAGACCTAGGGGTCAGGGTGTTTCTACCCTGCCCCCTTTTGCGCACTTGTTTCTGTCCCTCGGTTCTACCGAGGGATAAAATGGCTGCCAACACTTCCTGATTTGGAGTGTTGACAGCCACTTGACAGCCAATTAGCATGCAGCTCGTGGTCGGAAGGGTACGCGGACCCTACTCGGCCATAGATATATATGTGACTTAACTTTTGATTTTCTCAGGAACTACTGAACGGATTTACACCATTTAACAAAAGGGTTCTTTCTGAACCAAGAACTACCTCTTTGCCAAATTTGGTGTAATTCCGTTCAGCAGTTCAGGCTGTAGCCGTGTCTAAAGTTTCCTATGGGAAAATGAATGGGGAAAACACGTTTTGGGACCCCCTTTTTCTCGGCCCCGCTTGACGAATCACCCTGAGACTTTCAGAGTAGGAGCGGACCGGAGCGGGCCATAAAGTTTGAAAATGTCGCGAAGATTCGTCAACCGACGCAAGAGTTATTTCAAATAGAATGTCGCGGATTTCCTATGGAAAATAGGTCCTAACTATAACTATCTACTGGCGACCGCCAGTAGATAATATATATATCGCCACGCTGTAGCTCGATTCCTGGCACTTAACGGCGCTCTTTGACGGTGCGAGATGTGGAGACGGCGGAGCCCGGCCGTTTAATATTCACCAATTATTTCCTTTTAGAAAAGATCCACACACACTCCACGGGTAGCGTTTACAACCAATTTCCATTTATTTCAAAGGCAGCAGCCTTTTCCGGGACAAGCCCAACAGCACAACGCGTTTCGGTCTATCAAAGACCTTGATCACGTATATATATATATGTGTGTGTGTGTGTGCGCGCAATTTGCCACTGTGTAGATACAATTAGGACAGACTTTCCATAGGAAGAACATTTTTTGTTGTGCTAATACCTTTGGTGCTGTTTGAAGAATCTTCACGAAACTTTAAAAAAAACAAATCACCATCAGCTCCTTGCATAAAAGTGATTTGATGTAAATCCGTCCAGTAGTTTTTGATTAATTAAGGTTTGAAATTCATAGATATGTGGCTGGTCCGGTTCCCAAAATGCTCCCTATCGCTCGAAATCAAAAACTAAAGCGAACCAATTAGCCAAGAGGGGTTTTTTTTAACAGCCATCTCGCGGAAGCAGCAGTCCGATTGGCTGGTTGCAACACAAACAGAAATGTTGCAGCCACTATTACAAGACTGGGTCTCCAAATCCTGATATTTTAAACTATTTAAGGATTTGAGATAGGCAGTGTAGAGATTCTCTTGCCCCCAAGCACTTGTGGGGGTGGCTCAGAGGAACACCCCCTGGTGTCAATTCTTTTAAAAAAAAACCTTTTGACTGGCCCTTCAATCCCACAAGACCCTTGCAAGATTCAGCGCAGCCCCCTGTCCTTTTGAGAAAATCTTGCAAGAGCACAAGGGGTCTGTGTAACTTCCGCAAGATCAGGGATAGAATAAAAAAAAATAGAATTTGGCATGGGTGTCTGTAGTGAGTTGGCTGCCTGAGTGGCTTAGGTGGGGGGCATGGCTACAGGCCAGGCCTGCGGCCAACCCCACACCATGCACGGCCAAAGGCTTTGTGCGGCTGGTGGGTGATTGCTAGTGGGGTGTTGAGTATGGCAATAATATCTTACTTTAGATAAGAAAAACCCTAGTAATTCTGTGAAAAATCCAAAGGTCAAAGTGACGTGATAGTTAGGTATGTTAATATCTTACTTTACTTTAAAAAGAAACCTCAGAAATTCACAAAAAAAAACTAAAGGTTAAAGTTACATTATAGTTAGGTGAAAATGTTTGTAAAATGTAACATTTTTGAACTACGAAAAACTCTGAAATTCACCAGTTAGGATCAACTAAAGTACCTATAACATGCACCCTTACCATTGACTTCTTATGATCTCACATATTACTTTTATCATGACGTTCTATGAAATCATTGAAACCATCACTGAGGACATCTCAAATGACATAATGGATGACATCACTGTGCATGGCCAGGGCACAAGTTATAGTTGCTTTAGCTTAATATACTTGGTGAATCTCATTGCCTTTTGAGTTTAAAATTGTATATCTTAATTGGCATTTTCACCTACCTATAATGTCACATCAAACTTAAGATGGTTTAGTTGTTTCAATACATATTTATTCCATAGTTTTAGCAATATAAGGTGGACCAATGAATTTATTTGAAAGTAGCACATATCTGCTTTCGCTGGCAGCTCTTTCTTAAATAATTTAGGAAATGATAGTGCCTCTACTTTCATATATAACAATCTTAGGTAAAGCCTGTGCTGGAAGATACTAAGGAGGTCTATTTTAAGCTTCTTTTCATTTATATCTGGTCAATTTCCTAATATATATATATAAAATGCTCTTCTCACCTCACAGTTGTACAGCTACTCAGAATGATAGCAAGTGAGAAGATCGGCCTACATTTTTGCATTCCCCAAATGAGGATAGATGTACCTAGTTTCCTCTCTTATTCGCATGCCTGGGTATGTGTGAGTACGTTATGTGCCAAGCTTCCCCACAGGAGCTAAACTTAGGGTTACTGCCACTCCGTCAGCTGTAGAAACTGACCTTACCTTTAAGCTGCACATGACTTTGGTCCCTATTCTCTCTGTGGCACGTTAGCCAGGAAGGTTTTTATCTTTCCTCTAGTGATTTGCCGAGAAGGATAACCCCCACCATTCTCTTAGCCTCTCAACATCCAATAAGAATCTACTGAGGTTCAAGGAAAAGTGCAAGTAGTTGGGTTTCTCACACCTTGTCTTAGCATCTCAACAACCTCATTGGTATTTGTAATTTATAGCAAAAACTTTTGTCCAGGGGCATTAGAGCACATTTACAACAGTACCAGATTGTTACATGTTCTTTTCCATTTTAGGTACATGGAGTTTAAATTAATTGCTCAGAATCACAGGATGTTGAGCCAAAGTCAGGGTTCGTACATGGTTTGCCATGGTCCAGAGCTGGGAGCACTAGCCAATAGACCACATCTTCTTCCATAACTTCCTCTTTGTTGTTGAGGGACTAGGGATGGGCACAAGGTATGAGAACTACAAAAAAGAAACATAGCCTGAGAGCCCTCTATACCGTCTGTACTTGACACTGCCTTTTGACCTTTGAGTCAGGGATCACAAGGATGCTTTATGGGGTAATACGGGGAATACCAAGAGTCGAAAATGGTTTTCCTAGAAACCTCTAAATGATGTCGATGCTGATAATGTTTTATTATGTCTGGCTTTACAGCACAATATGTATTGTTACCAATTCTGTAAAATATACATAGATCGGCTTTGTCTCCACCGGGTGAGTTTTACTCTCTAAACTAATGGTACTGGCTGTTTGGTGTATTATTCCACCTCCTAGAGAGTGTTTGTGTTGCAATTCATAAGGGAGTATTTCACATTTGAAAACTGCATTCATTCATCATACATTATATTCTTAATCTAATACATGCACTGTATACAGAAAGCAATTCTTTTTAGTTGCAGGCGAAGAGATAGAGGACTTTATCTATGTGGGTAAAAAACAGTAAATGTTTTACAAATGTATTTTTCTCTTTAAATCTCGAATCTAGAGTTTTTATAGATATATAAGCGTGATTCTGAGAGTTTTGTGAATCCCAAAAATGAGTGAAACTTCTGAAATAGCTGCTGTACGATATAACATTTACTAATCTGTTTGCAGATGTTAGTGTTGAGGTGGTTATTCTAATTATTTTATTTTATCACCAGATTTTACTGGCTTAAAGGAAGCGGAGGTCACAGCAATACTACGGTTGAATGGCACATCACAAACTCCAGTGACCCTGGTACCTACAGAATATCCTACTTTGGACACCGCAAGGCAGTGTTGAACCAGATTATTCCATTTGAAGGCGTTTCTTCGAATTTTACAGTTACTCACTAGTTTGCAGTCTGTGGTTTGCTCTGCCATCCCTCATTGCTGTGTGGTTTGATGCTTTAAGTTGAAACTAAAAACAGACAACAAACGCTGAAGACACTTCGGGAGCCATGCTAGTTCCAGTGATGAGCATTTTATCATTGCTGTGAGAATTTGATGTACATTATAGAACCAATAACCTAGATTAACAGAAATAAAAATGAGCAGCCCAAGTTATATTGAATGAGTTTAATTCATGAGACTGTGTACAGATAGAGACAAGGTTTGAAAGTGACAAATACTTATATAGGCCAAAATAATCAGTTTCTTCCCTTCATACATGTCATAGGAAGGCTTTCAATATGTTTATATTGAAGATGCATCACGATTATAAAAATCGAAAACCAGGAGACACATTTGCAAACTAAAGGATGAAAAGCTGAAAGTACACTTTGTACCCGTTAGACACAGTGACACATGAAAATGAGACAAGAGTAGTAGAAGCACCATAAAAGCGTGCTTTAAAACGTGAAGATGAAGAAAACATATATACAAGACAATACTAATACATATAAATGAACTTGCACTAATAACATTCTAATGCGCATGTTGCATATTATTGTATAAGGATGGAATCTTGGTGCAAAGTGAAGTGGCCTAGTGTTTCAATTGCTCTCTGCTGACAATGCACCAGTTAGAAAGTTGGTGCAAAAATGTATAGAAGTGAAGTACAAGCTTGAAACTTTGAATAGTAATACAAGAGCTTCAATAGTTTATGAAAATATAAAAACGATTTTTGTAATATGAATTTAGAAAAATATGCACTTATATGAATGTTGAGAAAAATTATGGTAGTAGGGGGTATCTAACGTTAGCTATTGATTGATTTGTGAAAGTTCTATATATTCTTTATTTTAATTGGTTTAATTTTGTTATAGCTGATGTTGGGTTAGAACTTATTTCACATAATCGTGTGGTGCTAACTTAAAGGCCTTTTCAAAATGCTTTTTCTAATGCTGACCTTTCCCCTGACTTAATACAATGGTTCATTTTCTACTGGTGAAAAGTTGCTTTATTTGTCCTAGACATGTGTACACCCCGACATTCCTCAATATTTCTTCAACCTTCACAGTAATATTCCTGTGGGAACAGGATTGCAGCTGTTACTTTAGAATGCAAATTGTATGTCTTTTACACCAGTGTTAGGCCTATGTGGAGTTCTGAATCTTTCATTCCTCATGACTAGCATGGGAAAACTTCTTACTGTTGCAAGTGTCCTAGGTGGCACTATGCGAATATGGACATGTGATAGTCTTTCGATGATGGTGTGATGCCACTTCACTGGGACAATCTTAAAAACTTTATAAAAGAAGAAACCCCAAAGGAGAGACAACACCATTCTGATTTTTCCTACCGGAGACCTGGATGCTATACTGATCAATTTTTGAACTATCTTTTGTTTTTGGACTGCGTGGTTGATGCTACAGTCGGTAGCTAATGGACTTAATCTTCTTTGCCGAACCATTTCCATTTTTTCATTCCTTTATTTCTTTGTTTATACTAAAGGACTGACCTTTAATGGACTTTAAATCTGAACTCTTTTTCCATCTTTGAAGAAGCTATTATGTTATGTTACAAATATTTCTAAAGTGCACATTCACCAAACAGTTTCATGGCACTGAGGTAATTGAAACATAGCATGCAACAGATCTCTACTCATATGCATACCTGAGCTATTAGACATCGAGCTATCCTTTTGCATTAATGGTGGAAGGACTTTGTAAACCTGTAGTTGATTCTGATTATAACTATCCAAGAAAGCCTGCTTAAATATTTGGCATTGTTATACAAGCTGTGATATGCTTAACTGAACTTCTCAAGAAATTACTTGTGGCAAAGAATTTTGAACCTTTAATACAATAACCAAATTAATCAATCATCTATCTGAGAATTATCGAGCTCTGACAGAACATCAGGTGTTACTTCTTTTGCATTGCAGTTGCAGAGCTTTTAGTCTGCATTATCCTCACTGCACTAAACTTCTTTAGGAGATTGGGTCTTCCTGTTGCTATTCTTTATTTCTACAGCATGGACCTGAGAGTGGTGTACTTAAATTTGATCTCTAATTTGTGAGTTGGCTGTCAATTAATGGTCCTCATTGGACAGCTAACATGGAGTTTGGTCACCCTAATTTTTTACCCCTCCTATCGGCAGAGAAAGATTAATCAGAAGATTATTGCCTCTGTGGTAAATGGAAACGCTGCAGATCATAGATGGCCTAGAACGGTTACAGTAGTAAGGACAGTAAGTGTATAATAAATATTTTTACCATGCTTTACGCTGCAACACAGACATTCTGAAAAATGTGTATTCCAACTTTTATACACATGCTCTGGAATGGGTGAATCCTTTTTGAATGGCGTGCTAGCACTTTTCTGACAAAGAACAATATATAACAATAAAAATCAACTGTTAACACACTCACTAACTGCATTAGAAATGGAAGACTAACAAATGCAAAAAATATTAAAACTAAAAAGTGAACCAAATCAATGGTCCCTTTACAGTAGATTATATGACCAATCCACCTTCTTCGTAAGCACAAGCGGCTTGAGTCTTAACAGACAAGTTGTGTTTTACCTCCCAACTGGATCAGTCATGCGGTATTAAACTAAAACTTGTCAAATTTGTCTCTTCTTAAGTGCATAAAGCTGTTCATTGAAGCATGGTATTTCCACAATGCCAACTTTTAATTGTATTATTTGTATTCTTGTTTTAGTATTTTAACATGTGAACCACTTGAGAACATGCCCTTCAGCAAGGTTAATTTTTCTGAGCTACAAGAATCACTGGGTAAGATAAGGAGCTCTAGTCTCCCAGGTACCCATTCAATATGTGGCAGGCCTGAGGGCACTCGTCTATCGCCTGTAACCATTACCCTCTAAGTTCTTCCTTGGTTATCATCATATAGGAGCATGATGTTTTGTGTCACATGTTTGTATGTATGTGGTTGCACACCGCACTATCATCTTCCATAGGCAAAAGTATCTGAGTGATTGCGTTTGCCTCCTCCAGCTTTGGGGGTTTCAGCAGATTAAACTGACCTCCCTTGCATTTAGAGGATACCACCAAGCGGTGCCAGTGTACCTTTGAGAGCCCACAGAGGTCTGCTCCAGGTACAGATGTTTCACTTTCATTACAGCTATGCAAGAAACACTCCTTTGTAAAAAGTCAAACAAATAGTAAGAAATCACACAAAACAATAAAACTATCAACAGCAAATACAAGGTATCATCACTGGAGATCAAGATTGATGTGCTCATGCTCAGGTATTCCCAAAGCACATGATAATAATTCTCTTCTATAGAAAGCAAGGATTAATACTGTCCCACATGAGGCGATCTGGTAGACAATCCTTTAATGAAAAAAATATATGAATCCTACTGTGCTGTTCATCATGACCTTGCTGATAGTAAGCACTGTTCACAATATGAGAATCGCGTTCCTCTCTTAGCAAACAATGACTATTGTTATCCTAATGTTATATTGTGATAGGGGCTCAGAATATATCATTCACCCACCAAATCTGGTGGCCCCTTTTTAGGTCGAACCTAGGCACCGCTCATGCTGTATCTCCTCTTGCTCACTTTGCCACTGGATTCAAGCATGAATGGCTGATGATGGCTGGAATGCCAGAAACCGGTCCTAGGATGCTTGTTTCCGGTCCAGGGAAGACATGGCTTGGCAGTTCGTGCTGGACTGTTCCCATGAGGCACAGGGTCAGACTGATTTGCATATGGCCATGTCTGAACTGGGGTGGTGGAGTGAGCTAAAGAATGATGATGGATTAAACCCAGATCAGTTGACTGGGGGTGAGTGTTTGATTGGCTCAAACGTTCCGTCCATCATCCCCTTTTGTATCGCGGTATCTCCTCTTTGGGCTTCAAGCACGCCCATCGATTTCCATTCGTTCTTTCTTGTGCCGTTCACAAATGCGGGCTTTTGATTGGCGCATTGCTTGTAATTGTTCCTCCTTTGGGTGCTTGGTTCCCTTCCATTGGATTTCACGCATTGTTCCTTCTGGATGGCCATCCAACACATTTACGGTTCCTCCTGGTCGGCCATCCCAATGCGTAGCGCGTCGGGATTAAAAAACGTTTTTTATCAGCATTGCTCATTTTGTTTCCTTGGCCATGTTTTAGTGACAATCGATCATCATGTATTTACATTCTATTTTTTTTTTTAAGGCACAGTTTTACCAACACCGAGACTCAAACCCGGTTCCCCAGGTCAGAAATCAGCAGCTCTGGAGGTTACGCCACAGCCTCTCTCCTGCTGGGCATAGGTGTCACTGTGTTTGTCTGCAACTTTAATTTTTTTTCTGGCTTGAAGCAAGCTGCCGGCGGCAAAGTCTGCCTCGTCTCCATTGTGATGCTCTTGCCCTCCCTCCCACTCTACAGTGGTGGGAGGGGACTGGACTGTCCTTGTGCTCTTTGGCAGTGATTAGTGAGGTTAGTGCATAAAAAAAGTTATTTTTATTCACTTTACACTTGCTTTTCAAAACCAGATGGTAACCCTGCACTTTGAATTCAGCTCCGCAGCAGGAGTGTTGTGCAAAGGTGGAAGATATCAGATTCAAGGGAGAGGCAACGCCGACTTCCCACTGAAAGTTGTTTATAGCAGGCCCTGTGCCAGTCTGTCCGCCGCATTTCCAAGTGGCAATGTGAGTTTTTCCTCAGCTGCTTTAATCCGTTAACCCCCAGATTGCTGGCAATATTATCAGGTTTTCTGCAGCTTCGTTTTTCGGCACAGCACAAGCAAAATGTTCAGCAGTCTCTGTCTGTTCTGTTTAACCAGGACATTCTTCAGCAAGGCACTCACAGTCGCTATTAAGCTAGCTGTCTCTGTATGGTGCAATAACACTCTTGCCTAGCTGACCAGCACAACAGCAACAAAAAGTTTTGTTCATGTCTTCAGCACTTTACGTAATCTCCCTGTAACTATCTAACTTGGTGGAATGTGAGAGTCTTACTCCTGCATACATCCCTTCCCCCTCCCGCCACCATCGAACTCCTGGGCATCATGCATTTTTATTCATATCTGCACAGCACCCGCAAAGTATTTTTGAGAGATCTTCAGCCCTTTATCTAATCTCTCCATAGCTGTCTAACTTGATGGAATGTTGATGGAATGTTGGAGTCTTACTCCCGCATACATCCTTCCCCCTGCTGTCATACTCCCGGACATCGTGTATTTTAATTTATCTTTGCACACCACACACAAAATGTTTTTGGGATGTATTCACCCATTTTCCTGATCTCTTTGGACTGTCTAACTTGATAAAATGTTGGCTGCATTACTCCCGGACATCATATATTTTTAATTATATCAGCATATAATTATATTTGGAAATTACAGTCTCCAACTCATCTCATTCATCAATTAAGCAATAGCAGGCGCTCTGAAAGCAGCAGTCTGTGTAATCGAATCGAATCGTAAACTTTATTTCGGTCTTATGACCATAAAAGTGAGAATACAAACATTTCATTACAACAGAATCGTTAGATACGTGCTAAAAATATGACCAGAATTAGATAAAATTAATGCTAAAAATGCAAATGATACAAAGCACAAAGATACAGCGGGGGCCCATAACGAAAGAGTAATAAATACCAAAGCCCATCATAAATTAGTTCGTTGTTTGTATAGAACTAAAATGGCAAAGACCGTAAAAGCATGTTTTGCAAATTTAAACAAGAAGTAGATCTATATTTAAAATTTAAGAACTAGTTAAAAGGTACATTAAAAAGGTTATTTTAGGAGTATCCAAACATTTTAATGTTATAGCTTCAGGACAGATTTTCTAATATGCCACATAGTGCCAAGGAACTTTGCTACAGCGCAAACAACTACAATGCTAGTGTCAGTTTTTAAGATGTGCAGCGCCTCTAAATGGCACCGGATGCCAAAGCGTTTGCATATGGGGGCTAACCATTTGGCTCTCAGCCGTTTGTATAGTGGACAGGCAAAAACTATATGACCTATCGATTCCACAGCATGATGACAGCCTGGGCAATGTTGTAAATCACTGGAAGGTGGGCGCCAGGAAGCTGTAAAAGCGTTCACTGGAAGTGAACCAAATCTAAATAAACAGCTTCCTGTCCTGGGAAATCGTGATATCATCCAGGTAATATTCATATGAAGCAAGCTGTTTAAACTCCATAAACTCAGTAGTTAGGCGACCCCATGATGAATATGAAAGGGAAGACTGGGCCACCCAGTGCCAATAATGTTTCTTAAGTAATTCCTTTGTAGGCAGCCCTTCGGAATCCCTCGGTTCCCACAGCCCCACTAAGCCAATAGCAGTGAGCAGGGATTTCACTTCCTGCAACCAAGGGATATTCTTAAAACGATCAAGTTGCCTGGACTTCGTAAAGGGCAGCCACATATGATGACAACTCTGGAGTTGATTTTAAACTGAGCCAGAATAACAAAGGGCGTAACTTGGCCTTTTCAATAATGGTAGGTCATCCCATATCCAGCCTTAGCGGGTGGAGCGGGGTGCTCTGTGGGAGCGAAACTAAGGCCCTCGGCAACTTGTTCTCAGTGGTCAGCAAACCTTCCATCTTCTCAAAACCCCACAGTTCGGCTCCATAATGCTGAGCCAATTGCCTTGCAGTCATATATATGAGGGGAGCTGCTACCGGTTTGCTGTGAGACGACCTATGCTCATTTATCAAGGCCCCCGTTAGCTGTCTATGCTGCAGAGTGCACTTCTGTATCTGGGGCTTCCAGGACATGTCATCGGAGAGAGTGAACCCTAGATAATCAATGGTGCTCACTTTCTCTAGCGAGACTCCGCCCAGTGCTAACTTCCCTTTGAATGACTTGTGCGGGTTCAACATGAGGAGCTTTGTCTTTGATGTGTTAATCTCCAGGCCAGAGAGTCACAAAAGGCCTTGAATCGGTCCAGCAACAATTGCAGACCTCTGGGGGTCTTAGAAACTAGCAGAGTGTTGTCTGCAAACAGCAAGGTAACCACTTTATCACCTCTTAGAGATGGGCCATCTGCGGGGTCCTCAGAGAGATACTAGTCAACCCCATTTATGAATAACGAAAAGAGTGTGGGTGCCAGCATGCAACCTTGCCGGACACCCTTGTTGACTTTGATTTGATCAGTCAGTTGCCCTTGGTTGCCCCAGTGAACCCTTGCATAATTAGACTCATGAAGGCGAATAACTAGTGCTAAAATCATGGGGGGAAGACCCATCTCTTCAAGAATGGTCCAGAGCTTATCTCGAAGTACGAGGTTGAAAGCAGACCTTAAATTAATAAAGGCTACATACAGACTTCCCTGCCCGATGGTCACCATTTTCCAGGTCAATAAAAGAAAGCGGAATGCCTAGTCAATAGTACTTGTTCTTTGTCTGAACCCGGCTTGATATACAGGCAAAATGTTGTGGTCGGTGATCCAAGCCTGTATTTTCAGGAGGAGTGCTCGTGCAAAAAGTTTCTGTACACAATCAATAAGTCTGATGGGCCTATAATTAGAGGGTGCAGATCTATCTCCCTTCTTGTATACAGGAATTACCTCCGCTCCTTTCCACGAAGGTGGGACTTGGGCCCCTGCTGCTATCCCATTGGCTAGGGCTAGGATGTAAGTTGCCCAATCCTCCGGATCATTGACAAAAACATCACCTGGGATACTGTCTGGGCCGGGGGCTTTGGACTGGAAATAATCTGGAAATGATCTCATCTCTTGTGAAGAAGTCAGTGGCAGTGGGATGGATCTATTGTTGATAGTGGCTTCACTGTCAGTAGCACAGGACCCAGAGTAGAGTAACGAGAAATGGTCAACCCATGCTGATATTGGGATGTTATTAGTCAGCGGGAGTGGTCTACTAGCATCCCCTCTGGTTACAAGGAGCCAAAAATGTTTGGAATCTTTATTAGTGCAAGCCTCCCTGATTTGCTCCCATCTATTCTGGTCCCATTCCCTCTTTGCTCTGGACTGAACAAGCTTATAAGCCTTCCTCACTTTCCGTCACATCGTTAGTTCTATTGGCAAGGGCTAGTTGTTTACGAAGATTCCTGCACTCTTTGTTGAACCAGGCAAACTGTGACCTCAGCTTTTTGCCTTTTTGCTGGTGACGTCTTGGTTCTATAAAGCAAGCAGCCAATTTCTTAAATAAAAGATCATGGCAAGCCGGGACCTCATCCAACCCTCCCTGGTGGGTGGACAATCTGTCTAGGACGGTAATGCTTTCTAAAAGGTTAGACTTGATTATTTTAAGTTTATCTTCGTCCATAGCAACCATTGACCATTTTAGCCGCCTATCGCCGTTCGACGGGTGTACCTCTCTCGACGTGAGGAAAAAATTTTGTGAATTCTGAAGAATATCTCAGGGGGAGACCAAGAGTAATTCCTGCGGGTTGTGGTTGCTATCAATGGTGTGGCCCACAGTCATATCGACCACTCTTGGCCACATTCTTAAATCCAAAAGAAAATAGTCTATGCGACTTAGGTTGGTGGTACGATTGAATGTGCTGGCCCCTTTTTTATCGGATATTGTGCCATTGGCTACCCTAAGGCCGAACTCAAGAGTGAGTGCGTTAAGCTGAAGGGCTACTTGCAACCATTTTTTAACAGGTGGTAAATCAAGGTGAGGAACAAGCCACACCTCGTCTTCCTCTCTACCCCCACATATATCCTCCTTCTCAAGAGGTTCAAAGGTGGCGTTAAAGTCGCTAAAGTCGTTAAAGTCGGCAGCTACGACCAGTAAAGGCTGGAGGTCCCTGTTGTCCAATAATTCCTCCAGCTGTTGGAGGGTAGATGACCTACTGCCGGCTCTAGTTCCCGAGCATAAACATTCAAAAGATCCATTGTAATACCATTCGTTCCCCTCACTTGAATGGCCAAAATATCAGAACTGGTAGTCACAAGCTCCCGCACTATACATTGAAGTGCAATTTTCACCCAGATCAGCAACCCCCCGATGTGCGACCTAGATTATTGCAACGTGCAGGGCAGTGGAACGTGAGGTAGCCAGGAATGTATACAGGGGTGGTGGTCCAGGTTTCTTGCAAGATACAGACATCAAAGGTCTCTATGAATTGAATCCAATGCATAAGGGACATTTTAGACCTTAGCCCTGCCACATTCCATGAAACCAAATTGAGACTACTAGGATTTCCTGACTCATTTGTGAGGGTGGAATGGATACTAATGATTGCCACCCCTTGTTGTTCCTCAGACAGAGTTGCTTGTGCAAGCAGGGTCCCTTCACCAGGTGTCTCCTTATCAGACAACAGCTCATTCACGCTTGCAAAAGCATCAAGTTGAGGAGCTAGCACAGAGGTGTCTATATGGTGTCTGTCATGGGTTATTGCAATGGCAGTAGGATTAGAAGTTGCCATGTGTGACTCAATACATACAGGGAAGTTCTGTAAATTGAGTCAATCATGGGTTGCTAGAATGGAATCAGAGCTTGGGCAAGTGAGTGTGGAGTGTATGCTGAGTGATGGTAATGGGAAAGATTGAAACGGTCGGTACTTGAGCTGGATGCCAGTAGGGTTCGGGGAAGTCACTCTGGCTTCCAGGGCTACCAGATTGTGACCCACATTTCCATCAGCCAAGAGAAGTTCTATACAATCTGTTTGGGTATTGGGATGGGTTAACCTTTTAGCTCGTAATATATCTTCCCATATGACTGAATGGCAACCCCTTACATTGCGAATCCAATTAATTGATTTATTAATTAAGGAGTCCTCGCCTTCATATTTAGCATGTGGGGAGATTTTAGGCACGGAGGTCAAATAAATGCATTTGGGGGCCAACCAAATCTGTTCACATCTGCTTTCTGATTTAGTTGTGGGGTTTGTTAAGCCTTCGTTGATTCTTGATGGTAGCAAGGGACGGGCAGTGGATGTTACAAAACCTTGACGAGGCAACCTGGTATAAGGAGCTTGAGGTCGAGTGTTATGGACCACATGAGTGTCAAGGGTCCCTGCAATGCATTTGGCAGTCGTGCTTGTAGAATATTGGCGCAATTGGGGATGGGGAGCTGTTCCAAGGGAGTGTGGCTTAGGGATGTACGAAGATGGCTGGGGATACAAAGTGGGGATCTGGATCAAAGAGCGGACTTCTTGATTGCCTTTAGCTAGAAGAGAAGTGACCTGTTCAGTAAGAACATGGACAGCAGATTTCAGGAATTTAACTTCTGTCAATAGGTCCGCTATGATTCTAGATGCAGCAACGTCTAAGCAAGCTAGTTGTTCTAAAGGTTCCTCGCCACCCAAACCGTCGCCAGTCCTTAGCTCATCGTCACCCCCAACTTCCAGAGCAACTGCACCCTTCTCCAGCCCCATTTCACCTTGTTGGATTAAATAGGGGCTCATAAATGGGGCAAATCGATTGGTTAAAGTAAGATCAATGGCTGAAGGACCTAGGGCAGGGATAGCCAAAGGTGTTGTGAGCAGACCTGGATCAGTTATGTCTAGTGTGGGGGACACTATTTTATGACCAACAGGGACTTTGTTTGCACTTTGTGTCGTGGGTTTATTAAACATTTGGGGAATTCTTTTTATCAAGCTCGGTGTTGAGTCTGTTGGATGAGCAGGTGCTATGGCCAAATCTAGTGGAGTGGGGGGAGTGAGTATATCTGCACATTCAACTAGAAGGTCATCAATCCGGTCCAGGACGCAATTGCTTCCTGCCGACTTACGAACCTCTTTAGCTTTGGTGTTTCTGACCTGAACCTCCCCATTCCCACAGTCTGTCGACTTTCTTTTGCCCATGATTACAGTAAAGACAATGAAAAATTAGAAAGTAAAGATGTTAAAATGACAATAATGGATATGAACAGGGTCACCACATATACATATGACCAGACTGTCCTTCACTTTCACCAAACATTAGAGCTCTGAAGCCTTAAACCCTACCCTCCACCACCAATAGGTTAAACGCTAACAGTTGAAATGTTCAGCAGGGCTGGGTACAAGTTATTGAGTCAATATAAATAAGTGCAGCAACCGTCCACAAAAGTCAGTTGTTGAGCGGACACAAACAGTCAAAGTAGGCAAGACGGCCACACAAAGTACAAAATAGAACAAGGAGTAACTCACAGATGAATGTGCTGATAGCAATTAATTCCAAGATGTACAGGAATCACTAGTCGTTAGCCAAGAGGGGTGGCCCTGCCCTGCCTCTTCCTGGCAATGACGGGCAAGGGCGGGCTCGCCCTTGGCCCGGGCTTCGCGTGTGCACGTCCCGCGTTGCGGGAAAACGTTGGTGCTTTTGATCGCGTTTCTGCCCCTCCTCCAGTACAGGCAGAATGGACTTGTGGGGCTTGGAGTCCCCTTAGTGCTGGTGTGGCAGGTTGTGGCGTCCCGCGTCGCGGGAAAACGTTGGCGCTTTTGAGCGCGTTTCAGCCCCTCCTCCAGGACAGGCAGTATGGACTTGTGGGGCTTGGAGTCCCCTTAGTGCTGGTGCGGAAGGTTGTGGAGTCACTGTAATATAATTTGGTCCGACGGGTGTACACGTAAGGCATTAATCCCAATCTCTTCTAAGACTATATACACCAGAAACAGTGGTGCAATTTTAAAGTGTTTCAAATCAGATGTGGTGTGTTGCTTTTGTATTATTTATAACTTAGCAGATTTCAAACCACACATGTCGATAAACTCCCAGAAGATGGCATTATATCTCGTTTCTGACATCTGGAGAGTGGAGGAGAAGGGTTTGTTTTCAGGGCTTCTGAGTACTGACGGTAGGGCAGAACATCTACTTTTACGGAGGCAGGAGGCTGCAGAGCCAATTCCACCGTAACACAGTACCACCAGCCCTAGACTGTAGTGCAGTGGGGTGGAAAATAAATAGCTGTGGCATGCTTTAAAGGGCTATTAAAAAGTGTAGATAACCGGCAGCTCAAACTTTAATTTTTACCTAGCAACATAGGAGCTTGTTTACAAGCCCCTGGCGCCGCCGGTATGTCACTTTTTCCCATATTAAAAGTGACGCACCGGAGTTGCAAGTGGCTTGTAAATAAGCCCTATAGTTTACAACACAATGTTAAACATCACATGCAAACAACAGCATTCCAATTATAAAAAATACAATGGCATAAAATTGCGTGACCAGATTATTAACAGGATAATGTGCCGCATGGCTATACACTTATAAGGTCCCAAAAGCGAGACCTATTGGCTATGCCAATGCTTGTTCTGTTTGTGATCACTTACTGATCACATTCATTACAAACATTACTACAGACACAATGCAATTAAAGCAACACCTAGACAAATATACAATAGTGGTATCTCAGTGTACAGATGTATACAGCTTAAGTTAGAGCAGAGAGATGTACTATTTTGCTGGCACCCCAAGGTTGTAGTAAAACTGTGTCATTGACTATGAAGTCCTGGAGGATAGGTCATGACAGTGGAGGTGTAAAGGCTGAGCGATGACACCTTCTGATGAATTTATGAACTGAGCCTAGAAGGACCGGGGGCATGCAATGAAGCATGCAGGACCTTATTCGAGCAACGAATCCAGCGAACGAGCATGGGGTGACACCAGAGGGATGTCGCGAGTTACACACGCGTGGATTCAATGGAGGGATCTCAATTTCATGATGAACCAAGGAGGACAATCAAGAAGCCAGGAATTGTATTGGCACATAGAACAGCTGACATCATGCATGTTTCATAGGGAAAGAGATGGACATTTCCTTTCACGCTTGCAGGCTCAGCTATTGCACTTATTGTTTCCTCACCTGCTTCTGTAGCCCAGGCTGGTATACACAGGCAAAGATCATACAAATAGCACAAAAAAAAGAAAATTAAAAAACACAAATGCAGACAACTGGGTAGACTATCAGTTTCATCAATGATGTACACATATTTTAGCCTTATCCTTGCACATGATGAACATGCTTAGAATGCTATCAGGTGACAATGGGAATGGCCTGCAGCAGCTTCCACAAGTGAACTGGTGCAGTGCAGCCCTGATATACATGTATTTGTGCAGGGTAGTGTGGCATGTGCAAATAACAGATTCAGTGCAGTATGGCTTAGTTTTGTGCAGACTGTGATGTGCCACACATAACATATTGCAGAGTAGCAGTCTTTGGGACGCCCCTAACATGTATTTGGATGTGCTGTTTGTTTGCCTCTCCGAAGGTGCATGTAATGCACTGCAAAGGAGTTTATTTCTGACTGAGTCAACCAGTTCTGTGCCCAAGTGGGAGATCTACCACCGGTCATACCCATACCCATAAAACTGACAAGCTGCTGCTGGTGTTAGAAGTACTTAGTTTACTCAGAATATCAAATTTTATTCTCACATGGCTGAGAAAGATAGCTTGAACTTACAGAAAATGTGCTCTGATTTTAGCTCTGGGAGCACCTTCCACGGCCTCTTTGAGAAAATCATGACAGAAAACAGTATTCTCTCAAACATAGTTCAGCAAATTTCATCAGAGGATCAGCATTTTTCACAGGGTAAAATCACCTGAGAACTCACCAGAATTCCTAAAAAGAGCGTAACACCACCAAGAAATTATTTATATTGTGACTAAATCTGTTATCACGCTTTATATGTCCTCTTTTTGTGACTCTCATATGCTGGCTTTCACTACAATGCAATTCAATGAGGAAGGACCATGTCTCGAGTCTGATGACTGCCAGAATACATTGCCCACGTTGTATCTAGTCAATCAAAGGGGTCCCTTTGAGACTCCCCCACATGCCACTGGGGTTCAGGGTGTGCCTAACCAGTACCCCTTATATATTTTTGTAATACATTTTCAGGACTCAGGGACCATGTCCCTGAGTTCTGTAAAGGCTGCCACAACATATATTTCATACGGTGACCAGCCAATCAGGATGCGGAAGTCCCCTATAAATTGGCCAGTTAGAGTAAACCTGTAAACCAACATTCCAGGGGCCATAATATGATAAGTGTGCACTTTTCCTGTTTGCACCATGGTGCACCATCAAACAGGTGCGGCATGCACAAACTGTGAAGGTGCGCCCTATTATGAATTGAATGCGCTGCCCTCAGGGCAGCCGCGAACTCACGCTGCCCTCAGGGCAGCGCATTCAAGTGAAATACGGAGCAGGGGCTTTAAAGCCGCTCCATGTTTCATAGTACAGGTGACACCTGCCAGAACTTTCAAGAGGGATTAGAGATCCCCTTGCAGGCGGGTGCAGTAAGGGACCCACTTTCATCCCTTTAGGGGGCTGCCCTCAGGAGGCACACTGAGTGTGCGCCACCTTTTTGTGCGCCTCCTGGTAGCTTCTTGGCTTTTGTGTCCATAATATGGCACGGTTGCAGGGGCAAAGAGATTTCCTCATTTGCAGGGTACCATGTCTCCATAAAAATGAGGGAACGCCCTTTTGAGATAGCGCTGGAACTACATGTACACTAGTGTTATCAGTATTGCAGAAGGGGCCGCACAAACATCTGCGGCCTCTTCTGTAATATCAAAGTGATCTGGGGGTGCCCAAAGCAGGCACACATACCCGTTGCACCCCCGGGGCACTTTCTGTAATACGGCCTCAGATATACTAACTTTTTAATCCCTTCGTGCCCAACCCAAGTCCCTCTTCAAACTCTAAATTCTCAAATCCGGCTGAATGGATTTATACGAGATAACAACAGGCACACTTTCTGAGTAAAGTCCTAAAAGTCCTAACTTTTTGCCAAATTTGATGTAAATCTGTTCAGCTATATTTTCTGTAACAGAGAGCAGGTTCTTGAGGGAATTAACATGGGAAATTGCACTTTTGGGACCACCTCTTTTTCTTGCCCCCTGTTGAATGGATCAGCACAAAACTTTCCATGAAAGAGCTGTCATGAATGAACTTTTTTTGGGAAGGTTTTGGGCAGATTTGTCAAACAGCGCCAAAGTTATTATTAGCAAAACAAATCTCTCTCTCGCTCACTGATTCCTGCTTCACTTATTAGCTTTTCATGTGTCTCTGTTCATTCTGTAGTACGGATGTATCCCAGATTGAAATTTGAGAGAGACATCCTTTTCTCAAGTGCTTATCACTGAGCCATGCTAGGCAGGAGTACATGGCTATAGAGCAAATATGACACCCAAATGCCTTTTCTAGGCAAATTGCTTGTATGGTTCTACTCCATGAAGTAGGAGATGCCAAATCTCAGCTTTGTAGGCTTTTACTATCTTCATGTCATGCCTACTGTCTGCTTGAAAATCCTTTTAAAGCCATGGAAGTACTCTTTGCACTGCCCTTATATCAAGAAAATGGTTCACTCGCTGCATATTATATCTCAAGGACACCCTAGATATCTATATACTCCAGGACAACTTCTATCTTTCTTATATTTATATATGAATTTTGAGGAACTTTTTTGCCATTAAAAACATGATAATTGTGCTTTATCCAGGTAACACTGAAGAAGTTTTTCTTAGCATTAGATTTTCAAGAAGAAACTGCCTTCTGTAGACCAATAGGTGTTTCACCAAGTAAGATAGGGTCGCCATTAGCATAAAATAGTACTTGTATAGGAAGCCATTTAGCCTGAGGGTGGAGGGGAGGACCACAATTTTACAGTTATCGGTGGCATATCATAGTTGTAGAGAGAAAAAAGCATAAAGGCAAGAATGCATCACTGCTTCACAATGATTTTGCGTAGTCTTTGGAATTTGAACCTCATTCTTCTCCATCTGTACTCGGAGGCAGGTGTCTAAAGAGCATCTTTCGTCTGCATCAAAATATTTGCAACCCTCACATCTCTAGTTTCCCCCAGAGTCTCTATTTAATGGCACAATCAAAAGTCATGGAGAAATTGACAAACCTCTTATCATTAAAACAGTTCTTTTCAATGACGCACTACCCAAACATTTACCAGCTATGGAGTGGTTCATCATAAAACCTGTGTGAATGTTAGAGATCAAAAGTCATTTTCAGCCCAAGCGTGGAGCCTTGAAACTATACATCTCTAGAGCTGTCAAGGCCTTCTGCATTGCTTGGGCCATATCACAGTCCAGTCTGGTCTTAGGATGTGGTAAGATCCATTTGGGGCTTTGTGTGGGCAAATGGTGTTTAAGGTGCCAGCGGACATGTTGGGAAAAACAAGAGTCCCAAACTAGTGTTCATTTTGTATGACACAATTGGCTCTTGAGCTCAATGCAAGTCCCAAGAGGCTGAGCGTGGCAGCCATCTTAGGAGGGGCACTGCTATAAAAAACATCCTGCCCAGGATTCAGTTGGGAACCCAGGAAATGGGAACTCCTTCTAGCTGGCTTTCCTGAAAAGTACAGCGATTCTCAGGATAGAGGAGCTCCAATTCGATTGTATCCACTACCAAAGATCCTTGAGAGACCGGTTGGGTTTCAGTGGGTAAGAGTACCACCATGACTCTTTTTTTTCAGGAAAACTCATCCCAGAGTTTGAAGGGCCTTTCAAACTTTAGTGTTTTAGAGTAGATCTGAGACAGTAAGGAACACTGACATACAGGTGCGCTTATGGTAGTTAGCTATAGATCTGCTGAACTTAGTGGCCATTTTCTAATATTACATTTTAGGGGCCCTCTAAGTAACTTTTCAGTCAAAGAAAGAAATTGAACACTAACTCTTGGAGTAAAGACTTAAGTGATTAAGAGAAAGCTTATTTGATTACGAGACTAAAGTTTGGAAAAATACAAGATTTGGGAAGATTGTTAATATTCTTGGACAATTTTAAGTGGAACAGTCTTAATACCAGGGGCCAGAATACACATCATTAGCTGGGAGAGGTAACAACTTTTGCTCAGAGGGCAATAGCCTTTCTCTGAGCCCAGGAAGAGCAAATGGGTGTTAATGTCTTACCACCTAGTAGGGATTACCTATCTGGGAGTGGACATGAACATTTGGCAGTACAAAGGGCAGGCTTTAGCGCTATCTCTTTTGACCTGGAGGTGCCAAGGAGGGCTTCTCCTATTTTTATCCAGAGCCCTCCTAGACAGCCAGGCTCCCATCACATCAGGGGACAGAACTAGTTTTTACCCTGTCAGATGGATGGCGACCTCATCTAAATAAGGGAATGGCTAAGGAGCTGACCTCAGGATTGCCTGGTGGCACTTGGGTTCTTCCATCTTGAAACAGAGGCTCCTGGGTAATTTTACAATAAGGAACAGAAGATTTGCTGAAAATGGAGCCCAAGGACTAAAGCACTCCTAACTCTTTCTGGCACCCAGAGAATGGAACTGGTCTTCAAGAGTCAAGTGGTTGACCTCATGTTTGCCTGTCAGGGACTCAAAAAGCAGGACCAGGAGATAAACCTGGCGTTTAGAACCCACTACTGAGGCACCAAGCTCAATTGGAATGACCAAGCAGGACTTTGCAAGCAGTTGAAAAAAGTTGGATCTTAGAACTTGATTTAGAGTTGGGTGGATGGTTTACTCAGTCACAAACGTGACAGATATCCTGTCCGCCATATTCCAAGTGCATTATATCCAATGGCACCTGTAATACAGCAGACAGGTTATCTGCCATGTTTGTGATGGAGTAACCTGTCCGCCAAACTCTAAATCAAGCCCTTAGTCATTTTTTCCCACCTGGGATAAGGTACAGCCGCTTGTCCAGGGAGGTCACATCCAAGATAAGAAGAAAACCACGTTTGTCACCCCAGAAAATGTTGCTGCACTGAAAACTATCTCAGTGGGACCTTGCTGTCAAGGTATTGAGCCACATGAAGTTCTCCCCAGCTAAGCTTTCAGGATTATCAGACTGGAGGATGTTGACACTCAAAAAGTGATTAAGTCCAAAGATAAAACCTTGGACTGGGGCGAGGTCGCAAATCTATCTGTTCTGCGAAGTGACCTCGATTGCTTTGAAATCCAGATTTGTCCCACTCTGAGCTTTGAGTGCCAAAACCAATGGCTTCAGCAGGAGCCTGACATTGATATAATACTTTTATTTCCAAGAATAAATCATA
This sequence comes from Calotriton arnoldi, assembly GCA_963921515.1. NCBI lineage: Eukaryota > Metazoa > Chordata > Amphibia > Caudata > Salamandridae > Calotriton > Calotriton arnoldi. The sequence continues at coordinate 2,413,376 of CAWUFW010000171.1, read as the reverse complement.
TGGAAATACCTTTTTTAAAACAGGCAACATACACACGTACTTAATCAAAGAGGCATTAAAATATTAATATTCAGGAAATAAAAATCACATAGCATAATTTACATCACACAGATAAAATACCCATCACAATAATGTAAAAGTCCCAATATGTCCCCCACCACAAATTTTAAAACATCTCAAAAATATTCCTTAATATAAAACACAAGATCACAACAGAAAGACCTCTTCTGAATCAGCATGATATACTTTGCAATTGTGAGTCCAAGAACTTGGGTCTTCATTGAGAATAGAATTCAGATGCTTGTGCTTCATTCCGAGTTCTAATACCGTTTTGTCTAACAGTAGGTCGAGGAATATTTTTCACTTTTACTCAGAAAGCGGGACCAATCTAAAACAAGATGGATTACAGAATACTTAATTTTTAGATCACAATATTCATTATTTCCAAAGACTCTCCTTCTAATGCCAAAAATTCTCTAACTTGGGCCTATTCCTATTGGAAATTTGAGAATAACACTCCCTATTTGTTTGTCAGGGACCTGGAACGAATAAGGACATTTTTTTACATCACCCACGCTTCTAATAGAGTGATCTGTAGATAGCTTCACTGCTAAATAATATCTATCACCAGCTAATGTGTTTTTTTCTCACCTCATATCAAAGAGTACTCTTTATTTTATTTGCAGGAAGCAAATATTCAATCTTAAGGAATTCCTAATTCAGAATTCTTTACAAATTTTACAATAAGTTGCAAGAGTTCACCAGACTGTAGCATTGTGTTCTTCAACATTAAGGTAGAACGTTTGTCGTGAATTCCGATTCGAGTGATACTGATAAGGAACCTTAAAGCTCAAGATGAAGCCAAAAACGTCCAAGAATCAAGATCTAACTCCAGCCTTATTGTTTGGAACTTTGAGGTTTTTGGGAGACCCAAGAGAGCATTTAAACAGAGACTCTCCAAGTGCTCCGATTTGACTCAGTGGTCAAAGATGAGTAGCTCTGCTCCGTACAATGCTTGTGGTATTAATTTACCCATTATTGCCTTTTTATGTGCTCCAATGAGAAGCCCTCAAAGGTAGATTCAACCCTTTTCAGGGAATTTATAGTAGCAAGATGTGATGTTCATAATTTTGCTACATGTTTGTCTCATTTTTAAATACTCACAAATGTGAGAACAAGAAATCCATAGTCACTAACCTGTTCCAGGGGAACACTATTTAATGTTTTTTGGACGCTTGGAGAAAATCAAGGTCTCTGTTTTTTCAACATCAACATCAACAGTAAGCCTATAAAAGTCCCAATAAGAATGTAGAGCATAAAGTTTAAGTTGTCGGCCTACTGGAGTATAGTCCATTATGACCAAACTGTCAGCATACATAAGACAATGTTTTAGGAGAAAATTAATTTGTATTAGATAACGCCATTGGGAGATCAGCATAAAGACACTAAATAAGAGCAGTGTTCAGATACACCAATGCCATAGTCCATTTCCCACTGTGAATTTTTAAGATAGAATGCCCAAACCATTTAGGTCAATGTAAACCTGATTATTAGAATGGAGTTGTTGTAACATAACTAGTGAGTCCTGTGGGATATTCCATCTTCTTAAATTTTCCCAGTGGATACAACGATTTCCCTGGTCAAAAGGAGCCCAAAGTAAATAAAACACAACACCGTTTACCTTCGGTTGCCGTTGCTGCTGAACAGAATGCCATAGAATGATCAATGATAGAGTGATTTTGCCTAAATCTCCAGCTCTTTTGCATGAATACCATTCCCAAATGCCCACCCCTTAAGACATTTCAACAAGGTTTGAGCATAACTCTTAAGGGAAGTATTCAAAAGGGGAAGCAATCTATAATTGGCAGGGTCATCCCATGGACCCTTCTTATAAATAGGCTTTTTGATTACTCCAGGCCATGAGTTGTGTGTTATCTCTGAATATGAAACCCATTTAAAGAAAGAACTTAAAGCATCTGCCCACCAGAGATGATCAGTTTTAAACTGTACTGCTGGAAAGCTATCCATACCCCCTTAACCTGACTATTTCATATTACTAATTATTTCAGAGATTATCCCTTTTTCTTGTAACACCATTAATTTGTCACTCTTCAGATAATTAGCAGTATAACCTGTTTGTGTTTTCTTGGTGAGTCTTTTATATAAATTTAAAATGAATTCCACCCACTGGTCTTCATATACTTGTGCATCCAGATTTGCAGGAGAAAATACCAGCTCGCTATTTACTAAGCACCAAAATGATTTAGAATTACTCTGTGTCATTGCTTCCTGTATTTTACTCCAAATCAACTCATAAAATGTCTTTTTTGGGTCATCGACATTTGATAGATAGTTTTAATTTAATTTAAAATTCTTGTCTATCATTTTGACCTTGATAATTGGTTGCTGTACGTCAGAGTCTGTTTAGAGTCCTCTGTGAATCATAACATTCTTCATCGAACCACCCTTTCTGAATGCGAATGCCACTTTGTTCATACTAGGACGATTAGGATTATAATTCACTTTCAGAAGTATCAGAACTCTTTTTACAGGTCCATTATACCAATCAATACCATAACCGCAAATGTCTATTAAGTTCTTATTTATAGTTATTTTAAGATTGTTTGGTAATTGGAACCCTTAATCTATGGTTATAAATTGTTCTAAGTTGCAGCACTGGTTCCAAAAGTGTTTTTATTTTCCATTGAGAGATATTTCCAGGTCTTAAATGATGACTAACACCCAGGTCGATCATCTTAAAGTCATCGATTACTCCTTACTGCTCTAACGGGATGGAGAGTAATCTGCATCGATTTGACTGCTGCTATGTTATGTAGATTTGTATAGCACGGCTTATCATTCGGTAAGGTATCCAGGCGCTGGAGCAGGTGTATAGGCGTGGGACTAAGGGTGTAGTGAGTCAGCCTTGGAGAATAAGTTGAAGAGATAGGTCTTCAGTTTCTCAGAGAATTCAAGAAGCGAGGCGGAGGCCCCGATGTGTAGAGGGAGGTCATTCCAGGTTGTTGGAGCGGTGAAGGAGAATGCTAGAGCTCCCATTCTGCTTTTGCAGATACGGGGGGTGTACGAGTGAGAGTGATGCTGAGCACAGGTGTTTGGTGAGTTGGTGGAAGTGAAGGCTACCTATGTCTAAAAGTCACTGCTGCTGGATTATCATCTGGATAGCGCCCATTAAAATTGATCAAATCATGTTGCAACGTAGTTCATAATACCTGGTTCATTTTACTACCGTCATTAGCAACGTGGCACACCACATTACGAGTAGAGATGGGTGCAACTTGTGTAATTTACTGTAGCGTAATTAAATGAAATTATAGCAAATTACGCGAGATTATGCAAAATTCCGGAAGAAATGTAACCCAGCATTTAGGGCTATTTTCTTAGCTCGAAATGCACTATTGCGGCGAAAATGGACCTGAGGGTTCACTTTTCGCTAAGAAAATAGCTGTACATACAACAGAACATGAACAGCAACAGCCAAAAGCCACTTGCGCTCACTAAATTTGTTGTTCCTGTGCTCCTGCAGTAGAATTTGTGTACCAAATCACTCATAATTACACAAACTGGCTGTAATATCTGTATTTCTCTTTCTCTTGTTTCCTTCTCTCCGTCTCTGTATTCATCATCTTTCTTTCCTTTCTATTCTTTCCCTGTCATTCTATCTTCTAGAATCTTGATCGTATTCTAACTATTCTATTCTATTCCTGCGCTTCGGACTGAACGGACACCTTCGCTGTGGGTCCAGTTACTTCATACTTCTTTGTTCCTGTTTCTCGAGAATAAAGAAACTTAAAGACAGCTCCCGTGGATTGTCTTTACTGCCTTCACGTCGCTACATAATTTGGTACCAGGAGTGGGGTGAAAATAGGAAAACAGAACTTTCCCGTTCCGTTCCTGATCGCCGCCGCTCATACAACTTCTTCTGCGACGCTAGCAGTTTTCTTCGTCACTGTTACTGCATTCTGGACCCACAAGCCTCAGGTGTGTCATTTACATTTATTTGTCTTTTCTTCACGGCTCTCTCTCCGCAAGCTTCAAACTGCCGTTTCCACTTGCTCGAGCCAGCGCGTTCTTGACCTCTACTCGCGTCTTGTTTATGACGCTTCGCCTCCTGTATCAGCGTCTCCAAGGCAACCAGCGTCCTCCTGTATCAGCGTCTCCAAGGCAACCAGCGCAGCGCTGCAACATTCTTTCTGCTGCACTCTTCATTGTGACGTCCCTTCGAGCAGATTGCTAAAGAATATTCTCTTACTCCCCTTTGTGACGTCCATTCAGCTTGACACTGCCTGCATTCCTGGATTATTAAAGAGTTCCTTTACTCATTCTAACGCGCCCATTGTGACTCTGCACATTGTAAAGTGCTGATTCTCATTACAGCTGTTCACTGAAGCTATTTTGCCATTGTTTTAAGCTGTGGGAGTTCCACTCCAGCTGCATTTTTTTTTTTTTTTTTTTTTTTTTTTTACATTATCTTTATCACCATGTCGTCTTCCGACAATGCTTTACATCCTCCTCCATTTCTACCAAAACCAGGGAAACCGGAAATCCTTTGGAAACAGTGGATCCATATTTTTGAAAACTACCTCATTGGAATTGATGGTTCGAGTACTCTCCAGCGAGAAAGAACGCCCTGCTTTACAATCACCTGGGCATTGCTGCACAAAAGATCTTTGATAACTTACCCAATTTTCCACAACCTCCTGGTGATGGCACTTGGAATGTTTATCTCGAAGCTAAAGAAAGACTTAAAAAACAATTTTCTGAAGAACCAAACGTGCTTTTGAAAGACACAGTTTCTTCAAACGCAAACAAGGCAGCGATGAATCAGTCGAAGAATATGTTGCCGCTCTACGTGTTCTTGCTTCTACCTGCGATTTCTTGAATTCAACAGACATTTGTATCAGAGACCAATTTGTTTTCAACTGCTTTTCGAAGAAAATGCAAGAACGTCTTCTGACTTGTCGTAACCCTTCTCTTTCAGAAGTTGTTGATATTGGGAAGAGTATAGAACGTTCTATCATTTCCTCCCAAGCGTTGTCAGGTCAAGAAGGTCATTCTCCCATATCCTATGTTTCAGGGAATTCTGATTTTTCCAATCCCGTTTCTGCCATCAGAGTTAACAAAGAACACATTAACAAAGATGGGTCTAAACGCTTTTGCTATCGTTGTGGTTCTAAAAATCATATTGGTAATTTTCCTTCTTGCCCTGCCTTAGGAAGAAAATGCACTAAATGTAAGAAGACAGGGCATTTTCAAGAAGTTTGTAGACTACAACGCACTCCTCATACTGTTAGAATACACAATGTTGAAATACAAGAACCAAACTACAATCCCTCTGTCTCTGACTGCGCTAGTAATTTTTCCAATCTCCTTCTCTCCATTGATGAACCTTTGAGTTCTATAGAATTTGAACGTCCCATTTGCCAAGCTTTAATCAACAATAAATCCGTAGATGTCATGGCTGACTCAGGAGCTCCTATTACTGTATTAGCTGACACCACTTTTGATACCTTATGGAATCATTCAATTTCTTTACAAGCTCCTGACATATCTCCCAAAGCCTTTGGTGATAAGGACATTGACCTTCTTGGTTTTTTCGTTGGTACTTTGCAAGTTTTAGGAAGGTCAACCCAAACCAAAGTGTACGTGGCAGTCAAAGGTAGAGATTTAGTAGGTTGGAAGGATCTTGCCAAATTGGGTATAATTTTAAAACCATGTCACAAGAATCCCATTGTTTTAGGAGACCTTCCCCTTCTTTCCATCAACAATGGCATTCCCAATGACACTGATCTTCTCACTTTACTCAAAAACAACTTTCCTTCCGTTTTTAGTAATAACATTGGAACCATCAAAGGTTTTGAGCATGTCATTAGACTAAAAGCTAATGCCACACCTATCACTCACAAGGTTAGACCCGTTCCAATAAATGTGAAACCTGATTTAAAAAAATTATTGGAATCTTTAACTAAAGATGGCATTATTGCCACGACAGATTCCTCAGAATGGGTTTCTCCCATTGTCCTCGCAAAGAAAAAAATGGAGATCTTCGTCTCTGTGTTGATCTCAGATCCTTGAACCGCAATATCATTATCGATTGCCATCCTCTTCCTCATATTCAAGAAATGCTTTCCAACATTGGCCATTCAAAATATTTCTCAACCATTGATCTACACTCAGCCTACCATCAGATAGCCTTAAGTACTAAGTCTCAAGAACTAACCACCTTTGTCACTCCCTTTGGAGCATACAAGTACTTAAGGCTACCTTTTGGTTTGGCATCCAGCGGCTTCAGTATTTCAGAAGGCCATGGATGTTCTCTTTAAAGACATTGAACATGTTCAGGCTTTTCAAGATGATATTCTTGTTTTTACTGAAACAAAAGAATCTCATTTAGACGCCTTACATAAAGTTCTTTCCATTCTCAGTGCCAGAGGTGTTACTATTCAACCAGACAAATGTAAATTTTTAGTTGAACAGATTGATTATTTAGGGCATACTATTACCCCAGAAGGTATTAAACCAAAATTTTGCAATATTGAAGCCATCATTAAAGCTCCTCCTCCTCCAGACAAAGACGCTTTGAGATCCTTTTTGGGTCTATGCGAATACTATGCTCGTTTTGTACCCGACTACTCATCCTACGTTCAACCTCTGAGGTCACTTCTCAAAAAGGCACTACCTTTGTTTGGACTGATGAAATTAACTCTACATTCACACATATCAAATCTTTGGTCATCAATGCTCCTGCATTAAGCCCTTTTGTTCCAAGTCACCAGTGTATTGTTACAGTTGATGCCAGCCTCAAAGGTCTTGGTGCTGTTTTTGGTCAACAAATTCACAACAAAGATCACACTATAGCCTTCGCCTCAAGAAGTTTATCTGATGCTGAAACCAAATACAGCACGATTGAGAGGGAAGCTTTAGCTTGTGTTTGGGCGGTTAACAAATTTAAAACCTACCTTTGGGGCAGCCATTTTATCATCTACACAGATCATAAACCACTTGTCTACCTGTTGCAGGGCGATGGTTTAGGTAAAGCCTCTGCCCGATTGGTACGTATCCTCTCCAAACTTCAAGAATACAACTTTAGCATTAAATACATTCAAGGTGGCAGAAATTTCAGAGCAGATTGCCTTTCTCGTTTACCTTTACCTTCTACTGATGACTCTGTTGACGATTTTGATTGTGTTGTAGCTACCATCGATGCCACTTCTTCATCCAATGGTTTTATCTCCGAGAAAGAATGGCTCGATGCTACTTCCCTTGATCCTACTTTAAAAAAAGTATGTGATTTTATTGTTAAAGGTTGGCCTCCTATTCGCAATTTGTCTCAAGATCTTAAACCTTTTGCACAAATTTCCTCTGAACTATCTCTTGAGAATGATTTATGTATTAGAAATGGCTGTTTTGTTCCTCCTCTTTCTCTAAGAAATAAACTCATTTCCATTGCTCATGATGGACACTTAGGAGTCACAGCCACGTGTAAAAAGCTTAGAGAAAATTATTGGTGGCCCTCTTTGAACTCTCAAGTCTCCGCTTTCGTTGACTTGTGCCCTCAATGCGTTGTTTCTGACAAACATTGGCGAACTCACGCAAAATCCTCTTCGCCCTGTTCCTCTGCCCGATGGTCCCTGGGTGAAGGTTGCATTGGATTTTGCCGGTCCATTCAATTTATTACCCACCTCCTCAAGATTTTTATTGGTATTAATTGATTACTACTCCAAATGGATTTACTTTTCATTTGTGGATTCTGCCTCTACCCAATCTGTTTTACAATTCCTTAAAAATGTTTTCTCACTAGAAGGTCCTCCAAGAGAATTAGTCACTGATAACGGTACTCACTTTGTCTCCACTGTCATGAAAGACTTTTTGACAAGTTTTGATATTAAACATTTACAAGTTGCTTTGTATAGCCCCTCTGCCAACGGTTTGGTTGAAAGAGCTAATCGCTTTCTCAAGGAAGGCATTCAGACTGCTCTTTCCTCACATTTAGATTACAAACTGTTTTTAAAAGACAAAGTGAATGCCTACCATAATTCTCCTCATTCTACCACTGGCTACACTCCTTTTGAATTGTTGAGGGGTAGGAAATGTCGTTCCAAACTTCTACCTTCTTGGTTGGAGCAACATTTTGTTTTCCATGGCACATCCAATCTCAATAGAGATTCTATTATACGACACACAGTTTCCTCAGCACAAGATAAACAAAAATTTCACTATGACAATCTTAAACATGTTCATGACAAAGAATTTACAGTTGGTGCTTGGGTTCTTGTCAAGAAACCATTTGGCGTTAGAAAAGGGGATTCTTCATTCTCTTCTCCTTGTAAAATTGAAAGGGTTAGTCTCAGTGCTTGTTTATTACAAGATATGGGGTGGTGGAACAAGGGAAGACTTGTACCCATATCTGATTTGCAAGCTGACATTCACAAGAAAACAGCTGTACCATGTTTCTCTGATGATTCTATTTTGTTTGAGAATACTACTGTACCACTTGCTGAAACAACTAAATCCAATGTTCATTTGAATGTTTCTAATACTTCTTCTTCCGTTGCTATTGCTCCTACATCTGTTTCTTCTGTATCACCATCTAGAAGAATTTGCAGGTTGCCTGTACGTTATAAAGATTTTATTATGAAATAACTTGTTTGTTAGAAAGGGAGATGTTGTAATATCTGTATTTCTCTTTCTCTTGTTTCCTTCTCTCCGTCTCTGTATTCATCATCTTTCTTTCCTTTCTATTCTTTCCCTGTCATTCTATCTTCTAGAATCTTGATCGTATTCTAACTATTCTATTCTATTCCTGCGCTTCGGACTGAACGGACACCTTCGCTGTGGGTCCAGTTACTTCATACTTCTTTGTTCCTGTTTCTCGAGAATAAAGAAACTTAAAGACAGCTCCCGTGGATTGTCTTTACTGCCTTCACGTCGCTACACTGGCGTAATCATAATTTTTGGCAATTTTGTGTCAAAATAGTAACTTGAAATTACCAAAATTACCATGATTACTCTTACATAGATAAAATTTCACCCAAGGCTAATTAAGAATCTCAAAACACGTAATTTGATTTGTCGAAAAAATCCTCAAGCATTCAAAGTGACATTTTTAATTTAAAATCGTCTGCCAAGATAAACCCTGCACATGGAAAAAGGCAACTCAAATTAGACAAATCAAGGTACACATTTTCCAGTTCAACATATTACAATTCTGTATCATGTATACATTCATGCAAATTATTTATGCTTTGCTCCCTATATAATAAAATAGAGCAGTCTAACAGTCATTTACATGATGACTTTAGTGCAATAAAATAAATCTGTTTCCCCACAGATGATTGACGCTTCTATCAGCTGACCTCTTAATGAGCGCCATGAATTTGAAGGAGGAGCTTTTTTTGCAATCATGAAAAACTGATCTATAATTGGGTTCTAGCCTCTCCCACAGCCCGGCTTCCTGGAGAATTAAGCTATTTTATAATTATTTATTATTTTGACAGAGCTATATACCTATGAATATTCCAAACAGGATCTTTGTTACTGGGGGATTCCCATTCACCTTAAAGTGTGACTTGTAGGGTAATGTTGGCTCATGGTTACCAGCATCAAATAGGTAATTTCGAAATGATATTGTTATGTTCCTGCTAGATGAATCTCTATTTTCTCTCAACCCTTACTTAGCTTGCATAAATGGATTTTGGAAAAGTGGGGACGTTCAATTTACATGGATGTCAACCCCTGCCCCCCTCGTATTTTCGAAGAAAGGGAAAAGCATTAGGGCAAGTATTTATACGCCAAATCTGGGTGCGGGTACAACTGCTCTTTTTAGACATACAGGATTTTCTTAGGCTTTAACAGTTTTACAGCTTTCGACCCCATTATTACAAGACAGATCATGTACCTGATCATTCTTAAGGATAGAAACACCAGCTCTTTCAATAGGGGGAGTGGCAAGTGTTTTAAGTACATTACAAATCTTTTTGCTTGACCTTATGGTCATGCCTCTTCTTTTTTGTCACTCACGATTAAATAGACTAGTCAAAGCCCTATTCTTACCATATCTTTCCCTGAGCCTGTAAACCAATCTTGGAAAATGAGATAAATACTTTCGGTGTCAGTAGAAATCGACTAGGTAAAATCAGGCTCCTTCGGGGCATTTTTTGGGCTTCATTCCATTTTAAGTCCAGCACTGTCTTAATACTTTCTAGCAATTACATCTGTTTAGCTAATACTAATCAATGTCTTTAGCATCCCTTGTAATGTGAGTTGAATTAGTGTCAGCAAATTTAGCATGGAAAATTCCAGGGCCCCGCAACCTAGTTTAAAAAGGAAGAACCAAGGTGAAGTGACTTCAGAAAGGCAGAGTCTTCCATAACTGGAGGAAGTTAGAGGAGAAAAATTTGGACTTTCATCCTCAGTCAAGACTTATGGTGATCAAACTTCAGACTGCGAGGAGGAAGAGAGGTGAGGAACTCTCCCGCCACCCCTATTGTCCGTGTTTGGCTGTTTCGATTCATTATTCAAGGCATTACCCACATCCACAGAGTCAAAAAAACTCAAAAATTACATTATTTATTAAATTTGAATCTGGCTCAATAAACTCAGCAGGTGGAACAATAATACAACTGAGTTCAACACAACTAGGTGTTTTCAGTGAAGGCACTATCAAGTCCACTGGTGGCTCCACATGATGTAAGTGTCAAAAATAGGTGACACAAAGGCAAGATTGTGATGCTCAAGATCAGAGTAGGTGCTAGAACTAGGTGCTTTTCACAGTTTTGAGGCTCTTAGGAGCCGTACAATACTTGCCAACAAAGTTCCATATAGAAGTCGCCAAAGCAGAACATTCCCCTTTTGCCCAGCATTGGACAACTGATCTATGCTTGAGGTGAAAAGAATATGAACACCTGCTTAAGGGCCACGCTCAGGTCCTAAGCCTGCTCCAAATTCCGCTCCAAGATCAATCCTACCATCCTACAGACTGCCAGTCTGGGGCTTTTTAATGCCATGCATCAAGTGCTGGGTTCTTGAGTTCTTAGCAGGCATATTTCTTTCACACCAGACTATGGTTAAATGCAGAGCGCACAAGTCAGCACAAAAGTCAGTCTAAAAAGAAGAATCCAATGAAGGGTGGCAGAGGCAGTAATATGAGGAGTTAGAAATAGGTAATAGAATAAAGCAATCTGTTACACAGGAACCAAACACTCTTCATACCCCCCCAGCTGAGACGACTTATTGATATCTCTGAATTTTTCCAAGTAGCCTCTATGGTACACTTAGCCCCTAGTTTCAAGTGCCCAGCACGAGCTCTGCCTCAGTGCATCTTGGGACTCTCACATTTCCTGGTGCAGGGTAGAATAAAGAAAATCAGAGTCTGCATTTGCAACTGTATCTATATCAGCCATAGCTACACTGGCTTCACCCGGGCCAACTCCAAGAAGCACAAGCACAATACCACAAAAACCATGAAACTCCCCCCCCCCCCTCCCCAACGCCCTAATGTCTCTCACCTACCGCTCAACTCCTTGGGCCGTGGCAGGAGGTTCAAGAAGGTCAAGTTCATCGTAGCACCATTTGCAAGTGGAGGTAGGGCTGAAGCAAAGGCCTGGTACGAGCACACCAGTTGCCCAATAATGCGACTTTCTGCTAAGCTATGCCGTGCCCAGGCAAACATTCAAGTCAAGTCATGAAACTCTTGGGTCAGGATTACCACAGATCACAAAATGCGCTGCCCTGGCTCCCGACCCCCCTGGGCCGCAGCATAGCTTCACAGCTTTCAGCTGTCGGCTCATTTCTCCGCTGCTGATCTTTTCTACTGCTCCGCAAGAAACATGAACAACTGTTCACATCAGCTCACGTCTTACATTAGCACCACAATGTATCAAACTTCAAGGGACCATTGCCAGCCACAACCTTGGACATTGCCCCACTGGAAGATTTTGACTTCCACTTCACATACTAAATCCAAAGGTAAATATTTTGACTGGGATGACCCACAAACTATTGTTTTTGATAGCCTGTTGACTTTTTTCTTGGTACTTTTTTTTCTTAAAAAAAAAAAAACTATAGCTCTGGTTCCACTTAATCTATTTTCGGATCTTGGTGTCTTATTACTCATTAATGTTGTTTCAATTTGTCTAACTAATTTGAGAATTTTATTATGTTGTGTTCTGAACTTCAAAATTATTGCTATTGCTTGAACCTAAAGTGGTCTTCCCTGGGTATTGCCTGCTGCTTGTGCCATAGCTACTAGAGACTGATCAATAATTTTCTCATAACTGAGGGGCTTATTTACAAGTCCACTGTGCCGCTGGTGCGTCACTTTTTCTTGCCCATATTAACGAGGCCATGTAAAGTCACACTGTGTGACTTTTCCAGGCCTTGTAAATATGGACCCTTTTCACGCATTACTCTGCGTGAAAGGATCGTTTCATGGGTGTTCCCGCGCAACATCCATGGAACTTGATGCATTCCCAGATTTACGAAATTTGTAAAACTGGAAAGGCATCAGAATCCTACGCGTCCCCAGGGGAGGCGTAGGAATAGCGCAACGAGGAGAAATACTTGTATTACTTGTATTTCTCCTAGTTTTTTCCTGTTCGTATGCGTGCTGCATTCTGCAGCACCCATAGAAAGAGGAAAATGACATTAATTAATTTTTGTTTTTTTGCCGGAGGGTGTCCCTTTCTGCACAAGAACAATCATCCCTGCAGCGCAGGCACCCTTGCAACATGACGCAAGGGTGCCTGCACTGGAGCATGGCAGCCAAATGTGCGCCAGCGCAAGGGGAAGCACAGGAATGTGTCATATTGTTGTTAATACAATGCAACCCTGTGCTTTGAAAATGACGCAGCACGGCGCAGCTAAATGGCATGCAGCGCTACATCATTTTCTTGAAGATGAGTCCCTGAGTTTTGACCTAACCGGTGTGGTTATTAAGTTTAAGTTAAGAATACCCCCTGTTCAACGTAATAGCCCCTTTCTTGACAGCAATGAAGACTGTAAATATTTATGAAATTAGTTAAAATTGTGTTTGCTCAGGCATAACAAATAAATTTGTGTTCACTGTTAAAGTATATCTGTAACATGAATCATCTACATTGTTTAAAACGCCTGTTAATTTGATGGGAGACCTTGGTCTCGAAACGTAAACTCATAATATTTCTACAAGAGAATAGTTAATGCAGTTGCGGGGTGTGGAGACAAATGAGACGAGTGCACGGAAGGAAGGGAGGGATGGAAGGGGAGAGTGTGGTAGAGGTAGATGGGAGGATGGATTTAGCGTAGGGTGAAGAGAGGATGGAAGGAAAGATCGATGCAAGGGTGCAGAGATGGATGGAAGGATGGATTTAGAGAGGGGTGGCGAGAGGATGTGTGGGAGAGGGATGGGTGGTTGGAAGTATGGATAGAAAGAAGAATACATAGCTGAATGGACAGAAAGAAAGAAGGGAAGCTAGATGGAGAAGAGAATGGATGGATGGAGAAGATGAAGGAAAGAAAAGAGAATGGAGACAGCGAAGGAAGGGTTGCTAAAAAAAAAAGGAAAGAAAGAGAAAAGGGCAGAGAGAAGAAAAGAAATATGGACAAATGACTGAAAGAAAACTGTAAAGAAGTATTTTATATCAGAATTTGCCTAGGGAGAGCAATCTGCCCAAAGACTGCTGGACTCACTTTTTCAGCGCAATTTGGGTTACGCTTGAATGTGGGGTCTATTTTATTTTTCTAACTACTCTTAGGACCTTGATCTCCTTAATGGTAGTGTGCGTTTAAGTATCTTATTTGCAGTTTCTGAATTTCCTTCGGAGACCACAAGCATCGTGTACCTCTCCATCTCCAGGAGCACTTTATGTACAGCGCCAAGTACGTATATACAAATGGTATAGGTCAGCACAAAACTGAGATTCTGGATTCGCATTGACTCCTTTTCAGCTCAATGCAGAGTAGCGCACTTAAACATATGCATGTATTCTTCCTGCTTCCAGTAAATTCTCCAGCTGGTATTGTGTTGTGGTTCCCTAGGAGCAATTTGTACTCGGTGTCTCATTGCCTTGTTTTAAAACAATGATTCAAGCCTTGTTTGGAGTCCTGCTCATCTTCAACTGGTCTTCAGGGAAACAATGCTTTTTGTATTTTCTTCGCAGAATTTCTTAGTAAGTGTTGCTCTGTTCAGTGTTCCTGCAGCTCACTTTTTGTGCTCAGGCATTGTACATCTTAGCTTTCATTAATTTACAAATGTACAATATGTACGCATAAAAGCAGTCCTGCAACAGCAACATTTCATAATCATCCCTGATAATTGTGTTCACACCAGCCCATAGTGTACCGAACGAATGCGACTACATCCGGGAAGATTGTTGGGGGTGAGGGGCGGCTGATACGGGGGGGAAATATATAGAGGTGTATAAGATTAGTGTGGGCACTCAGCTGTTTTGCCAGACTGGATAGTTGATGAACCCCCCAACCATCCACCCTTAAATGCCCTACTGGCACTCAGCCTACCATGCTGATCTTGCCCCTTTTGGGAAACAAATGAATGATGATTTACATTGTTGTGTTATGTGGGGGTCACACAAGATCTACACTCCATTGCAGAGCCGTATGTATTGGTGGGGCTGAAAGTTAAATGTCAGTTTTCATTTTCTGCCCAATACGTTGCAGTATTTTGTGCCAGTTCCCATCTCTTGCCGTATAATCATGAATAATTTAGTTATAGGTCCCCCGCATCCCTGGTCATCATTCTAGTGCAACGGTTTGCTTAATTCGATTAATTCAAAGACAATTCAGGGGAAAACTATGTCCTGGCAAATCGATTGAAGCAGAAGAAAGAGCTGGAAAAAGAAATGTTTATATATTATTCTAATCAAATTGAATGTACACCGCCTCACTGACTCAATTTCAAGGGAAGCAAAATGCAGGAAATGTGAATATCAAGCCACCAGTTTTATAGCTTTACGTTCTCCTGTTCATGAAAAACAATTTATATTTTGCCGAAGAATCTTAATTGTGCTCATCAAATGAGAAAGAAGTGAAAACACATTTTTATTTTATGAGACCTATAATAAAATTTGAACTGCTCGCAGTAAGGATTTCCAGCTGTACACACTTAGAGCCAAATAAATTCAGAAAAAGAAGGAGGGAACAGAGACCCACCGGGTTACATAACGTGTTCTTCATTTAATATTTACTTAGGGATAATAAAAGCTGAAATGAAAATGTCTACTTAGTATAAATTGCGTTGCACATAAATTGAATATTTTCATTTAAAAGACAGCTGCATTCTCTGCCTACCCAGCCTATATTCGAGTTGATGTATTCTTAAAAAGGTATAGCCCGGCCGGTGCCTAACTTTTTTTTTAAATGGGAAGGGGGTGTACATTCTTTTCATGTATATATATATATGTATATCCATTAAATGAAAAAAAAAGGTTCAGTCTAAGCTATAGACTGGAAAATGTTATCTATTCTTTCTATACAAACCCAACTTCAACAGTACAAACATTAGAAATTCGCACCACCTTCAAATTACCATGCGACGCGCACCTCCATACACAGTCTTGTTGCCTCACTCGCCACAATACATTGGCTATAATGAGTGCCTTCTCCATACACTGGTTATACCCTTGCATATTACAAGACATATAGCATGTAAAACCATAGCATTGATAACAACACTTATGACTTCTTAAATGAGATGATTTGTGAGAACATAGTGCATGGTAGAGTGGCGAGTTATAGTTAATGTACTGTGACAGTGAGGCGACAAGAATGTGTATGGAGGTGCGCGACTCACAGTAATTTGAAGGTGGTGTATAAATTCTAAATTTAAGTTATAACTATAAATTAGAAATTCTAATGTTTATATAGTTTAAGTTGGGTTTGTATAGAAAGAATATATAAAGTTTTCCTAACTGTAACTCAGCCTTAACCTTTGTTTTTTTGTCATTGAATTTAAATGGTTTTTATTTAAAAAAAATTGTGTATCAAATTGCAGTGCGAGTGTCATTCAGTTGAGTGTTGTTAAGTGGAGTGTCATAGAGTATAGTGAAGGACAGTGTTATAGAGTGTAGTGTTGTAGAGTGTAGTGTTGTACAATGGGATAGAGTGGAGTGGAGAAACGTACTGTGGATTACAGTGTTATACAGCGGAGTGGGGTAGTGTGCCGTATAGTGGAGTGGTGTGTTGTATAATGGAGGAGAATGTTGTACTGTACAGTTGAGTGCCGTACAGTGGAGTGCCGTCGACTGCAGTGTTGTGGAGTCGAGTGTCATGGAGTATCATCGAGCAGAGTGTCGTACAGTGATATAGAGTAGAATACAGTGTTGTACAATGTAATGGCATAGAGTGGAGTTCAGTGGAGATCAGTGTCATATAGTTGTGGAGTGGAGTATAGTACAGCAGCGAAAAGTGTTGTTCACTGTAGTTTCATATAGTGGAGCGTGGTAGAATGGTGTGTCATACAGTGAACTGTGGTACTGTGTCGTACAGTAGAGGAGAGTGTCGCACAGTGGAGTGCTGTGATATAGTAGAGTGGCCTGTCATAGAGAGGAGTGTAGTTGCGTGCCCTATGGCATCATGCAGTGTAGTACAGTGGCATAGAGTGGATGGGTATAGAGTGGAATAGAATGTCATAGAGTGCCATACAGCGTAGTAGAGTCTTAAAGAGTGGAGTTGCATAGAGTAGATTAGGGTATTGTAAAGTGGAGTGGTGTAGAGTGGATTGTCACCAAGTGGCATAGAGTGAGGTAAAGTGTTGTGCTGTGGAGTAGACTGGAGTGGAGTCAAGTGGAGTGGTGTTACGTAGTGTGGAATGAAGTATAATAGAGTGGATTTGCGTGTGTCAGAGTAGAGAGGTGTGGAGTAGAGTGGAGTGGTGTTGCATAGAATCAAGTAAAGTGTCATAATCTGGCATGGCGTCTTGTACAGCAGAGTGGAGTGCTGTATCTTAGACTGTTGAAGGTCTCATAGACTAGAGTAGAGTAGAATAGAGTGTTGTACAGTAGAGTGTATGGGCATGGAGTGGAGTACAGAGTTGTAAAGTGGAGTGTACGGGGACAGAGTGAGGTAGAGTGTCATAAAGTGCCACAGAGTGTAGTAGAGTTTTGTTGAGTGGAGTCCTATACAGTGGAGGAGTGTCGTAGAGTGGAGCAGCGCAGAGTGGAGTGTTGAACAGTGGCAACGAGTGGGGTAAGGTATTGTACAATGGACTAGAGTGGAGTTGAGTCTTGTTGCGTAGGATAGAGTGTAATAAAGTGTAATAGGGTGGAGTGTTATGCTGTAGAGTAGAGTGGCAAGCAGTGAAGTATAATGGCTTGGCGTATCATACAGTGGAATGATGTGTCGTACAGTGAAGTGGACTGGCATGTTGTAGAGTGTTGGAAAGTGTCATAGAGTAGAGTACAGTGGAGTGCCACAGAGTAGATTTGAGTGTTCTACAGTGAAGGGGCATCGAGTAGAGTGCGTACAGTGTTGTAGAGTGGAGTGGCATACATTCTTGTACAGTTGAGTGGCACAGAGTATAGTAGAGTGGAGTGGAGTAGTATTTCATAGAGTAGAGTGCAGTAAGATGGGGTGGAGTGGAATAGAGGGAGGTGCGTAGAGTGATATAGAGTGGAGTAGAGTGTTGTACAGTGGTATAAAGTAAACTAGAGTGGCACACACTGGAGTACACAGCTGTATAGTGGAGTGTTATAGAGAAAAGTATGTATGGTAAAGTGGAGGGGCACACAGTGTCGTTTAGTGGAGTAGAGTGTCGTAAAGCGAAGTACAGTGGAGTGGCATGGAGTGAAGTTGGGTAGAGTAGAGAGGAGTAGCGTAGAATGGAGTGCCATAGAGTGCAGTGCCTTAGAGTTGAGAGGCGTAGAGTTAAATGGCATAGAGTGGAGTGTCATACAGTGGAATAGCATATAGAAGAGTGGTGTAGAGTGGACTGGTGTGTCGTAGAGTGTTTGAAAGTGTCGTACATTGGAGTACAGTATAGTGTCATATAGTGTGGGAGAGTGCAGTGGGATAGAGGGCTGTAAACTCCAATGGCACAAATTGGAATAGAGTGGAGTGGCAAACAGTGGAGTAGGCCAGTACAGTGTAGTAGAGTGTACTAGTATGTAGTATGTCATAGAGTAGAGTGGAGTAAAGTGGGTTGAAGTGGCATAGAGGGAGTTGCGTTGTGTGTTTTAGAGTGGAGTAGAGAGTCGTACAGTGGGATAAAGTTGAGTAAGAGTGCTGTAGAGTGGCATAGAGAGGAGTAGAGTGTTGTACAGTGGAGTGTAGAGGCTTAGAGTGTAGTACAGTGTCGTACAGTGCCATACAGTGTAGCAGAGTGTTGTAGAGTGGACTTGTATAAAGTAAAGTAGAGTGTTGTAGAGTGTAGAGGCATAGAGTGGAGTGTCATAATGTGGTGTAGAGTGGGGTAAAATTTTATGCTGTGGATTCGAGTGGAGTGACGTAGCGTTGAGTGAAGTATCATAGAGAGGAGTGGCATGTCATACAGTACAGAGCCATGGAGTGGAATGGTGCATCATACACTGGAGTAAAATGTTGTAGAGTGCAGTGTTGTGTCATACAGTGGAGTGGTATGGTGTATCTCAGAGTGTGGGAAAGTGTCATAGAGTGGAGCAGCATAGCGTGGACAACAGTGTGGTAGAATGGAGTGAGTTAGAGTACAGTCGAGTGCGGTACAGTGTAGTACAGCTGAGTGTCATGGAGTGTTGTAGGGTCGACTGGCATACAGTGCCATTGAGTGGAGTGGCATTGATCGAAGTAGTGGTGTAGAGTGGAGTAGTGTGTTCTAGATGAGAGTGCAGTAAATTGTGGTGGAGTGTCCAGAGGTAGTTGTGTAGAGTGTTGTACAGAAGAGTAGAGTGGCATAGAGTGGACTACATTGTATAGTGACAGACTGGAGTAGACTTGTACAGCAGAGTAGCATAGAGTGGAGTAAGGTTTGGTAGAGTGGAGGAGGGTAGAGTGTTGTACAGTGGAATAGGGGCTCAAAGAGTAGAGCAGACTCAACTGACATAGGCAGGAGTGGCATAGAGTGGAGCGGTGCACAGTGGAGTGTCGTACAATTGAGTGACGTAGAGTGGAGTGGCATACACTGGAATAGTGTATAGTGGAGTAGCGCACAGTGAAGCAGCTTAGAGTGGAGGGCCAAATAGTGGAATAGCGTAGAGTGAAGTGGCGTCCAATGGAATAGCATAGAGTGGAGTGGCATAGCATGGAGTGGCGTAGAAAGAAGTACTCCACAGTGGGCCTGCATACAGTGGAATAGCGTATAGTGGAACTGCAAATTGTGAAATAGCATATAGTGTAGTTGCATACAGTGGAGTGGCGTAGAATACAATAGCATATTTTACAGTGTCCTAGACTGGAGTGGCATAATATAGATTGGGGGTATTGCAGGGATTCTGCACAAATACAGAACTATGCGCAGGAATATGGAACCTTCGGTGTATAGGGACTGGGTCTTCCTACCACCTTAGTGCCCACAAGCCCAGGGCCGACTAGCTATAGTGTCTCACTTGCTCTCCTACTCACTCACGGAGAAAAAAATGATTAGACAACCCAGAACACAACACTCCCAGATCTCTCAGGAATCGCGGTAACAAGACCCACCCTTTCTCTCGCACTCTTTTACTACGAAATAGTTTAAAATATTTATTTCAACTAACGTGTCCTAACATGCAGTATACGTGCCACGACAAGCAGGAAAATGCATAATACAAATACAGTCAGCATAGCAGCTAGTCCATATATCATGAAGAGAGATGTCATCATAGAAAGACAATGGAGAAAAGACTATAGTGCCTAACCTCCCTCCCCTTGCCAAGAAGAAGTATTATTATACAATAGAAGACCTCTAGGCTTTGTCACCAGACCCCATACCTTAGCCTATAGGTTGTAGATCTACATCATAGGTGCTGTCTCGCTCTTCTCTCTAGAAAGGTCCCTCTCCAAGTGTGTGCTACCTATTTGTATATTTTAATAAAACCCAAGTACATTTGTCCAAACAACATCTGCATCTGTATGTTTTGTCTACGGGCTAAGGTCTGGTCAGAACAAAAAAACAAGGGGCATTGTTGTTTGACCTTGCACATAATGTTCAGTCAAAATCCCAGGAACATGCAGAGAGCGAACACAGCCATGAGTTCTCATGTGAAAGCAGCCATCGAAAATATTGCAAAACATAAATCCATGTAGTAACGTGCGCAAAGCAGCAGGCAGGCTGTGACGTGCTCATGTTAACTTAGTAAAGATGACAATGTCCCTATGGGCCACGTGACAGGGGTAGAGTGGAGTAGCATACAGATGAGTGGCATAGAGGGGGGTAGTATAGAGTGGAGTGACATACAGTGGAGTAGCATAGAATGGAGGGGCGTAGAATGGAGTGGCATACAGTGGACTAGCATAAAGTGGAGTGGCATACAGTGGTGCGGTGTAGAGTGGAGTATCAGCGGGTGCAGTAGCGTAAAGGGTAGTGGTGTAAAGTAGAGTGGCATGAAGTGGCCTACAGTGGATTAGGGTAGAGTGGAATAGCATAGAGTGGAGTGTCATAGAGTGGAGTTGCATACAGTGGAATAGCGTAGAGTGGAGTGGTGTAGAATGGAGTGGCATACAGTGGAATAGCGTAAAATAGAGTGGCGTGGAGGGGAGTTGCGTAGAGTGGAATATCGAAGAGTGAAGTAGTGTACAGTGGAGTGGTGTACAATGAAGTGGCCTACAGTGGATTAGAGTAGAGTGGAATAGCGAACAGAGGAGTGGCGTAAAGTGGAATTATGTACAGTGGAAAAGCATAGAGGTGATTGGTGTAGAGTTGAGTGGCAAACACTGGAGTGGTGTAGAGTGGAGTTCCATACAGTGGAGTTGCATATAGTGGAATTGCATAGAGTGGAGTGGCGTAGAGTGGAGTGGAATTGTGTAGAGTGGAGTTGCGTACAGTTGAGCTGCATAGAATATAATAGGGTAGGGTTGAGTAGCGTAGAGTGGAATGGCATACAGTGGAGTCGGGTTCAGTGGAGTGGTATAGACTAGAGTGGCGTACATTGGAATAGTGTAGACTGGAGTGGCGTAGAGTGTGGTGACGTACAGTGGAATAGCGTAGAGTGTAGTAGCATAGAATGGAGTGGGGTAGAGTGGAGTGGAGTGGCATAGAATGGAGTGGTGTGCCGTGTAATAGCAAACAGTGGATTGGTATAGAGTAGATTGGAGTATAGTGGAGTGGCGTACACTGGAGTGACATAGAGTGGAGTGATGTACAGTGGAATACCATGCAGTGGTGTGGTGTAAACTGGAGTGGTGTACAATGGAGTGGCATAGAGTGGAATAGCGTAGAATGTTTGGTCCCTGAGTGGAGTTGCATACAGTGGAATAGTGTAGAGTGGAGTAGCGTACAATTGAGTGGCGTAGACCAGAGTTTTGTACGATGGAGTGGTGTAGAGTGTAATAGCAAACAGTGGAGTGGTGTGGAGTGGCGTAGAATGGAGTAGGTGTACAGTGGATTAGCGTAGAGTGGAGTGGCGGATAGTGGAGTGACAGAGTGGAGTGGCGTAGAATGGAGTAGTATAATGTGAAATAGCATAAAATGGAGTGGCTCACAGTGGAGTTGCAAAGAGTGGAATATTGGAGAGTGGAGTAGCGTACAGTGGAGTGGTGTACAGTGGAGTGGCATGAAGTGCCTATAGTGGAATAGGGAAGAGTGGAATAGCATACAGTGGAGTTGCATATATTGGAATGGCGCAGAGTGGAGTGGCATATACTGAAATAGTGTACAGTGGAGTTGCGTACAGTGGAGTGGCGTAGAATGTAATAGCATAGAGTGGAATTGCATACAGTGGAGTGGTGTAGAGTGAGGGGGGCGTACAGTGCAATAGCATAGAGTGGAGTGGCTTACAGTAGAGTTGCTTACAGTGGAATGGTGTAGAGTGGAGGGCGTGTAGTGGAGTGGCATACAGTTGAATAGTGTAGGATGGAGTGGCATAGAGTGTAATAGCATAGCATACAGTGGAGTGGTGTGGAGTGACGTAGAGTGGACTGGGATAGAGTGGAGTGGGGTGTACAGTGGATTAGCGTAGAGTGGAGTGGCATATAGTGGAGTGAAGTAGAGTGGAGTGGTGTATAGTGTACTAGCCTACAGTGGAGGGGAGTACAGTGGAATGGCATAGAGTTGAGTAGTGTAGAGTGGAGTGTGGAATTTGAAACAGACACAGCATAAAAGGGGGTGAATGGATGTAGATGTAATGTGTCAGAAATACAGATTATAAAGTGTAAATGGCAATTTTTGGTAGTATGTGTAAATAGTGTAAGTAGTGTTAAAATATTCAGTTATATATTGTGCCACGGTATACCTCAGTAACTTTGCGGTATACTGTGGTGAATAGCACTCGTTACTTAGCATGCGTTTAGTACGCATGCCATTACTAACGCGGTCGTTAGAACGACCGCGTTGTTAGTTCGCATACTCTTTACTACGCAATTCGGAACAACGAATTGCAGTAGGGGCGCTGGATGTTGGAATAGTATAATTTACTATTCCAACTCCAGTCTTTGCGGACACTAGGGAAGGTGTTGGATTTTAAATCCAACCCCTTCTCCCCCCTAACGCAAGTCGTTGTTCCGACTTTCGTAGTAAAGGTATGCGAATTAACAACGCGGTCGTTGTAACGACCGCGTTGTAATGGCATGCGAAGTATTGCATGCGAAGTAAACGCTGTTTACCTACTGTGGTACATGCCGATGAGAAGGCAGTATCTGATTGGCTAATGTCCATCTTTACAAAATGTGAAAGTCAGCCATTTCATTTTCAACGTACTTTTGATGTGTTCTGAGATTTGCTGCGTTCTGGTTTAGGGCCTTAGACATAGTCAAGTACTAGGTATCATTGTTATTCCCTACCTATTACCACTTTATTACAGTTGTAATAGTTAGAGAAGTTTATTTTTATTTTTATATGAATTTTTACATTAGCTGCGTTTTTTAACAAACATTTCTATGTACCACTGTAATTTTTGGGTATTACCGCAATACTCCGTAGACTATTTTATAAAGAATGAAATACGTAGAAAATTAAAAAAACACTGTAGTACACTGTATTTGTAAACTCTAGTGTACTACAGTGTATTTTTAATTTTGTAACACATAAATATATATATATATTTTTTTTAAGTACTGTGGTACTTTCTAGGAAATACGGCAGTACTCCGTACTTGTTTAAAAAATATATAGAAACTTATAAATAATTTTACGCCCTTAAATATAACTAAGCATTAGGTTTTATATTTTTCCTACCTTTTACCACTTTATTAAAGTGGTAATAGATAGGGAAAATTATTTATAAATACTTGTTAAAAAGGATACCACATATTCCTTTGTGATAACAACAGCAGTTTGCTCTATCACAAGGGTGATTGACAGTTGTTTTAAAGTTGAAACCAATCAAACCACATTGCAATGAAATACCCTTGAGAGAGAAAAAAACTGTCAATAATTGTTCAAAACTTTATTGAGAATGTCGAGCAGCTTAGACACAAAATGATATTTCAATGTGAAAATCAAACAGGCAATTATGTTTTAAAGTCACAATTTTATATGATAATAATTAGCTTTCTGTTTGTATAACAGTGTAATGAACTGTTTAATATCATACGGGAATACCTGTATAAGTCTGTATTTTATGGTATTTGTTTTTCACAACCACGTGAATTGCTGTGAAATTCACTTGTGAACTAGCGGGGAAAGCTCCGAAACACATAGAGGAATGTCGTCGCACAAATAAAAGTACGCTTGGAACAGCATATGAGCAGCAGTGTGCTCTGTTCTTAACTGAGCTGGCACAGTTTTGTGAATATATATATATATATATCCAAAAATCATGTAAAATCCATTCGAGAACAGAACACACCACGGCCCATCTGCAATTTCAAGTGTGCTTTAACTGAGGAACGTTGTTGCACAATTGAAGCACACTTGAAATTGCACATGGGCCATAGTGTGTTCTGTTCTCAAATGTATTTTACACAATTTTTAGATTTATAGGGGTTTGCTACCCCGCCGTGGAACACCGGAATAAAGAGGCTCGGGACAGAGCGATCTTCAATTGGTGGATATATATATATATCTACAGACGCACACACTTACATATATATATATATACATATATATATATATATATATATATTCCAGCTCCAAAGTCCACCACGGCGCAAAGGTGGTATGGCTGGTATGATTGACAGGGCACTAAAAGAGGACGCAATTGTGCCGCCAAAAGGAGAAATATTTTTTTCACGGACTTCGAATCCCAGAATACATCAGGGAAAAAAATGCTGGGTCCGAGTCCTCTTTCAGTATTTGTGTGCCATATCCAATGGGACTCACCTGTTATAAACCATCATGATAGGTTGTGCCGCTTTTCAAACACAAGCAGATGAAGGCAGAATGCCGAAACGCGTCCTTGTGAATAAAGCATCTTTAACTTGGGCCCCGTGAGTGCGGTGTGTTTCTTTTGGAACCGGAGCTTTGATATTTGTATGGACCCACCTCCATACTAACCGCACCCGTCTGCAAGAGTGCATACATTGCCGAGGTGGACTTGTGAGCTGGAATTTAATTGGCAATTGCACCGCCATCAAGGAATCAGGGCACCGACGCCGACCTTTGTCGACAGGAATCATGCCTGTGGAAGCTAGGGCCATCTGACCTGCTCCCGCGCTGAGTGCAGTGAGACCCTGTGGCAAGGCGAGGGGTCCTCGGAGAAGATGCACTCCACGGCGCAAAGGTGGTATGGCTGGTATGATTGACAGGGCACTAAAAGAGGACGCAATTGTGCCGCCAAAAGGAGAAATATTTTTTTCACGGACTTCGAATCCCAGAATACATCAGGGAAAAAAATGCTGGGTCCGAGTCCTCTTTCAGTATTTGTGTGCCATATCCAATGGGACTCACCTGTTATAAACCATCATGATAGGTTGTGCCGCTTTTCAAACACAAGCAGATGAAGGCAGAATGCCGAAACGCGTCCTTGTGAATAAAGCATCTTTAACTTGGGCCCCGTGAGTGCGGTGTGTTTCTTTTGGAACCGGAGCTTTGATATTTGTATGGACCCACCTCCATACTAACCGCACCCGTCTGCAAGAGTGCATACATTGCCGAGGTGGACTTTGGAGCTGGAATTTAATTGGCAATTGCACCGCCATCAAGGAATCAGGGCACCGACGCCGACCTTTGTCGACAGGAATCATGCCTGTGGAAGCTAGGGCCATCTGACCTGCTCCCGCGCTGAGTGCAGTGAGACCCTGTGGCAAGGCGAGGGGTCCTCGGAGAAGATGCACTCCACGGCGCAAAGGTGGTATGGCTGGTATGATTGACAGGGCACTAAAAGAGGACGCAATTGTGCAGCCAAAAGGAGAAATATTTTTTTCACGGACTTCGAATCCCAGAATACATCAGGGAAAAAAAATGCTGGGTCCGAGTCCTCTTTCAGTATTTGTGTGCCATATCCAATGGGACTCACCTGTTATAAACCATCATGATAGGTTGTGCCGCTTTTCAAACACAAGCAGATGAAGGCAGAATGCCGAAACGCGTCCTTGTGAATAAAGCATCTTTAACTTGGGCCCCGTGAGTGCGGTGTGTTTCTTTTGGAACCGGAGCTTTGATATTTGTATGGACCCACCTCCATACTAACCGCACCCGTCTGCAAGAGTGCATACATTGCCGAGGTGGACTTTGGAGTTGGAATTTAATTGGCAATTGCACCGCCATCAAGGAATCAGGGCACCGACGCCGACCTTTGTCGACAGGAATCATGCCTGTGGAAGCTAGGGCCATCTGACCTGCTCCCGCGCTGAGTGCAGTGAGACCCTGTGGCAAGGCGAGGGGTCCTCGGAGAAGATGCACTCCACGGCGCAAAGGTGGTATGGCTGGTATGATTGACAGGGCACTAAAAGAGGACGCAATTGTGCCGCCAAAAGGAGAAATATTTTTTTCACGGACTTCGAATCCCAGAATACATCAGGGAAAAAAAATGCTGGGTCCGAGTCCTCTTTCAGTATTTGTGTGCCATATCCAATGGGACTCACCTGTTATAAACCATCATGATAGGTTGTGCCGCTTTTCAAACACAAGCAGATGAAGGCAGAATGCCGAAACGCGTCCTTGTGAATAAAGCATCTTTAACTTGGGCCCCGTGAGTGCGGTGTGTTTCTTTTGGAACCGGAGCTTTGATATATATATATATATATATATATATATATATATATATATATATATATATATATATATATATATATATATATATTCAAACAGGATTTCCTTCCTCGACCTCCCAGCGGCAATGAAGAAGGTGCGAACTCCACTTGTATTTGGCGTGAAATATTTTATTGCTCACTTACAAAGTCATTACGCGTTTCGACCGGTAAAACCGCCTTGCTCACATACATATATATATATATATTTTTTTTTTTATTCACATTCATCAACCTGCTGTTTTGACTATTCTCAAGTCCAGTTCAAAAACTTCAAAATTCTTTCACAGAGCTGCAGTTCTTCATGTCGTTATAGAGGTCCCGCTCAAGTCAGCTAAAAAACATTGAAATTCTTTCATGAAGTTGCAATTCTTCAAATAATTACTCAAGGTACTTCTCAAGTGAGAAGAAATCTTAAAAATTATTTCACTGCACTTAAGTGCCTCAAGTCCTTACGAGGCACTTAAGCACTTGGGGGACCATTTAGTGGGTACCCCTGGGGGACCCTCCACTCAGTACTCCTGGGGGACTCTCTAATCAGTACCCCTAGGGGACCATTTAGTGGGTACCCCTGGGGGACCAACTACTCAGTACCCTTGGGGACCCTTTAGTGGGTACCCCTGAGGGACCCTCTAATTGGTACCCCTGGGGGAGCCTCTACTCGGTACCCCTGGGGGACCTAGGGTACTGTACCCCTGGGGGACCCTGCACTCAGTACCCCTGGGGGACCCTTTAGTGGGTACCCCTGGGGGACCCTCCATTCAGTACCCCTGGGGAACGATTTAGTGGGTACCCCTAGGGGACCCTCTTCTCGGTGCCCTTGGGGGACCCTCTACTCAGTACCCCTGGGGGACCCTTTAGTGGGTACCCCTGAGGGACCTAGGGTTCGATACCCCTGGGGGACCCTCCATTCAGTACCCCTGGGGGACCCTCTACTCGGTACTCCTGGGGACAATTTAGTGGATACCCCTGGGGGACCCTCTACTCAGTACCCCTGGGGGATCCTCTACTCTGTACCACTGGGGGACCCTTTAGTAGGTACCCCTGGGGGACCTAGGTTTAGGTACCCCTGGGGGATCATTAGTGGGTACTCCTGGGGGACCTTGGGTTTGGTACCCCTGGGGGACCATTTAGTCGGTACCCCTGGGGGACCATTTAGTCGGTACCCCTGGGGGACCTAGGGTTCGGTACCCCTGGGGGACCCTTTAGTGGGTACCCCTGGGGGACATAGGGTTCAGTACCCCTGGGGGACCCTCCATTCAGTACCCCTGGGGGACCCTCTACTCGGTGCCCTTGGGGGACCCTCTACTCAGTACCCCTGGGGGACCCTTTCGTGGGTACCCCTGAGGGACCTAGGGTTTGATACCCCTGGGGGACCCTCCATTCAGTACCCCTGGGGGACCCTCTACTCGGTACTCCTGGGGACAATTTAGTGGATACCCCTGGGGGACCCTCTACTCAGTACCCCTGGGGGATCCTCTACTCTGTACCACTGGGGGATCCTCTACTCAGTACCCCTGAGGGACCATTTAGTCGGTACCCCTGGGGGACCCTTTAGTAGGTACCCCTGGGGGACCTTGGGTTCGTTACCCCTGGGGGACCCTCTACTCAGTACCCCTGGGGGACAATTTAGTGGGTACCCCTGGGGGACGATTTAATGGGTACCCCAGGGGGACCATTTAGTCGGTACCCCTGGGGGACCCTCTGCTCGGTACCCCTGGGGGACCTAGGTTTAGGTACCCCTGGGGGACCCTCTAGTCGGTACCCCTGGGGGACCATTTAGTGGGTACCCCTGGGGGACCTCTACTCGGCACCCGTGGGGGACCTAGGGTATGGTACCCCTGGGGGACCCTCTACTCAGTACCCCTGGGGGACCTAGGGTTCAGTACCCCTGGGGGACCTAGGGCTTGGCACCCCTGGGGGACACTCTGGTCGGTACCCCTGGGGGGGACCTACGGTTCGGTACCCCTGGGGGACCATCTACTCAGTACCCCTGGGGGATGATTTAGTGGGTATGCAGTGGAATGGCATAGAGTATAGTAGCATAGAATGGAGTGGGGAGAGTGGAGTGGCATAGAATGGAGTGGTGTGCCGTGTAATAGCAAACAGTGGATTGGTATAGAGTAGATTGGAGTATAGTGGAGTGGCGTACACTGGAGTGACATAGAGTGGAGTGATGTACAGTGGAATACCATGCAGTGGTGTGGTGTACACTGGAGTGGTGTACAATGGAGTGGCATAGAGTGGAATAACGTAGAATGTTTGGTTCCTGAGTGGAGTTGCAAACAGTGGAATAGTGTAGAGTGGAGTAGCGTACAATTGAGTGGCGTAGACCAGAGTTTTGTACGATGGAGTGGTGTAGAGTGTAATAGCAAACAGTGGAGTGGTGTGGAGTGGCGTAGAATGGAGTAGGTGTACAGTGGATTAGCGTAGAGTGGAGTGGCGGATAGTGGAGTGACACAGAGTGGAGTGGCGTAGAATGGAGTAGTATAATGTGAAATAGCATAAAATGGAGTGGCTCACAGTGGAGTTGCAAAGAGTGGAATATTGGAGAGTGGAGTAGCGTACAGTGGAGTGGTGTACAGTGGAGTGGCATGAAGTGCCTATAGTGGAATAGGGAAGAGTGGAATAGCATACAGTGGAGTTGCATATATTAGAATGGCGCAGAGTGGAGTGGCATATACTGAAATAGTGTAGAGTGGAGTTGCGTACAGTGGAGTGGCGGAGAAAGTAATAGCATAGAGTGGAATTGCATGCAGTGGAGTGGTGTAGAGTGAGGGGGGCGTACAGTGCAATAGCATAGAGTGGAGTGGCTTACAGTAGAGTTGCTTACAGTGGAATGGTGTAGAGTGGAGGGCGTGTAGTGGAGTGGCATACAGTTGAATAGTGTGGGATGGAGTGGCGTAGAGTGGAATGTCATACAATGGAATAGCATAGAGTATTGTAGCGTAGAATGGAGTGGCGTAGAGTGTAATAGCATAGCATACAGTGGAGTGGTGTGGAGTGACGTAGAGTGGACTGGGATAGAGTGGAGTGGGGAGTACAGTGGATTAGCGTAGAGTGGAGTGGCATATAGTGGAGTGAAGTAGAGTGGAGTGGCGTATAGTGTACTAGCCTACAGTGGAGGGGAGTACAGTGGAGTGGCATGGAGTTGAGTAGTGTAGAGTGGAGTGTGGAATTTGAAACAGACACAGCATAAAAGGGGGTGAATGGATGTAGATGTAATGTGTCAGGAATACAGATTATGAAGTGTAAATGGCAATTTTTGGTAGTATGTGTAAATAGTGTTAAAATATTCAGTTATATATTGTGCCACAGTATACCTCAGTAACTTTGCGGTATACTGTGGTACATGCCGATGAGAAGGCAGTATCTGATTGACTAATGGCCATCTTTACAAAATGTGAAAGTCAGCCATGTCATTTTCAACGCACTTTTGATGTGTTCTGAGATTTGCTGCATTCTGGTTTAGGGCCTTAGACATAGTCAAGTACTAGGTATCATTGTTATTCCCTACCTATTACCACTTTATTACAGTTGTAATAGTTAGAGAAGTTTATTTTTATTTTTCTATGAATTTTTACATTAGCTGTGTTTTTTAACAAACATTTCTATGTACCACTGTAATTTTTGGGTATTACCGCAATACTCCGTAGACTATTTTATAAAGAATGAAATATGTAGAAAATTTAAAAAAACACTGTAGTACACTGGGGGGCATATTCACAAGAACGTGTGATAACCACCGCAAGTGTAGCTTAACGCAACTCTGCACATCGCAGTCCATCGCGGGAAAATAACGCCGTGTTAACGTGGTATTCCCAACACGGCAGTACCATGAGATAGACACACGAGAACGCGACAAATGAACGCGTTAAAAGCAACGCGACGCCGCAAAAACGCGAAACCCCAATGCGAAAATAGTAGCGATGACGCCAATCGCGATACAAAAATCTGCGAAAACCAGCCACAGGCCTGCAATTCCCACGCGTCATGCGGGAAAATGCACCATAAAAACAGAAAAAAAACCCACAACCAAAAGACAAACAACAGCGAAGCACAATGGAGGCAGCCGGAGCAAACACAGAGGACAACCAGAACCCCACAAGCCCCACGGAGGACCAGCCTGGGACCTCTGGGTCAGGGAAGGGCAAGGACAAGAAGAGTCGGAAGAAGCGGTTCAGTCCGCAGGAAAACAGGATCCTGATCACGGAGGTGATAGAACACCATCAACTACTGTTCGTCACCTCCACTGTGTCACTGGCAACTAAGAATGGAACATGGCAGTCCATCGTGGACAAGGTGAATGCAGTCGGAGTGCTGAAGAGGACAATGGACGAGGTCAAGAGGCGCTGGAATGATGTGAAGCGCAAAACCAAGCTGAAACTCGCAAACAACCTGAAGGCAGCAATGCCCAGCCCAGCGACACAGGAGGAGCTGGACGAGATGGAGGAAATGGTCTCCACAGTCATCAGTGGGGAGACGGTAGCAGGAATGGGGGGACCGGACACTGCTCAACATGACCGGACACAACAGCAACAGGATGAGTAACCACCAGGGACTGGGGGGACGGGGGGAGTTGGGCACAATGGCACACATGCACAGTTAAGCAGACCACATCTGCGGACAAACCATGCCCCAGACCCACAACTCCCACCAAGAGACCAATGCACACAGGTATGCAACACCTCAGCACTGCATAAACACAGAACCCAGAGGCACACCGCATGTAAGGGATAAGGGCAGCGAAATCAGAGCTGCAGGGGCGAATCACCCAAAATGCGGCACACACACATTACATGCAGAGCACATCAACATTGACAACAACGTGGTACAAACAGCAACACGCCCACAACAGAACAGAGGACACAACTGGTGCCGCATGTGCGTAGTAAGTGGACAATCACATTTGGCATTGCAGGGAGATGTGAGTTGAGAATGTACAATTACAAACACACATCTGTGATGTAGTCGGAATGGCCACTGTCCCCCATCAAATAGGCAGCACCCCCCAAACAGTCACACTGTACACTGTCATGCAGTCTGTATGTGAACATGTACAATGCGGCAACATACATGTGAACACGTTGTTAAACTGCATCTCCCCTCCACATTGCAGGGGGGAATCCAACACCTCCTGCAGAGCAGTCCGAACCTCTCTTCTCTGATGACGAAGAGGACCACCAAAGCTTCGACTCCGACGCACTCCAACAGCTCGTGGACAGCCTCCGCAGCCCACTTCCAGGAGCAGGGCAGCCCAGCTGCCACGAGGAGAACCCACCCCCTGCACAGTACACACAGCAGGCAGCACCCACCACCACGGCCGCATCCCATCACCCCCACGACGAACACATGGCCTTCCAACGCCGTGTGTTGGGGTGCCAGGAGAAGCTGGCTGAACAGGTGCAGGTGGGGTTCGACCGCATGGCAGCCAAACTAGACGCCATACGTGGGTGTCTAAGTCCCATCAGGGACCACTCACAGTCCCTAACGGACACCCACAGTCCGCTCCATGCTCTCCAACGAACCGTGGCTGACATCGTTAGAGTCCTGACTGCGACAGGAACGACTGTCTAGTCCGAGTGCCTCCAGCGATCTCGCTCGGGAGTTGGGACACATGCGGAGGATCATGGAGAACATGGAGCGGACGCAGGCGCAAAGAGCGGCTGCCACGGCTGCACATCAGCGAGATCTAGCTGGGTCCCTCCATGCCATAGGGAACACCCTCATGGCATTGCTGCCACAAGGCCTGGCGCTGATGCATGCTGCTGCTACCACCCCATCCACATCTCCGGCCCCTGATGTGTCAATACCACCCAGTGCAGCAGACATAACACCACCACCCACATGTGAGGGACAGGCAACAGCAGCGGACGAGGATGCGGATGAATCTGACTTCGTGGTCAGAAGGACGCAGTAGCATGCATCTCCGCCATGTGGCCTGTTTCTGCTTGGTGCTGCCCTCTGCATCATCACCTTCCACTGTCCCCCGATGCACTCTGCCACACTCACCTCGGACCTCGACATGGACTTCCATATTCTTTTTGGTCACCAATGACACAGCTATCAGACTGCGGACTGAACTCCTCCTCTCCTGCTGTACCGGTCACTCCCTGAAGGACTCTGGCTGGCCCTACACGGCCCGACAATGTGGAGTGGGGTTGGCATGGCCCTGTACTGCTCCAGCTGCAACACTCCCTTGAATGTGCAATAAACATTCATATTCACACTGGTGTGTCATGTCTATGATCTTTCAAGTGTGGAAGTATGGATGAATGTAGGGTCAGTGATTCCCCTTACGTCCATGTTGCACATGTTGTGGGACTTCTGTCACAGGGTGGCACATTTCCGTTACGGGCCGGGGGTTGCCGACACTACAACAGAGACACATCCATTAGTCACTTCCTTGTCCAGCCCAGGACGGAACCGCGCCCAGAGCCCCGGGGTCATTGTTCACACCCTTACGCTGGACTGGCATACGCCAGGGCAGCCCACTCCGCTTACGCACACAGGGTGGGGGACAACACTACATGTCCCAGGTCTTCACTGCAGGGATCTGCAGCTCACAGGTCTAGTTGTCAGCATGCCACAGACACTCCCTCATGGCTGGTGTACACCCACACCACACCCATCCAGCACAGGCGTCACAGGACATGTGACCCTGGCAATAAATAGGGCCTGGCGCACGTGCTGGACGCCATTTTAACTCTACAACTGGGTGTCTCCATGTAGTTCCCATCTACGCATGAGGGCCTAGGGCCCTGCCACCTCACATTGCACAGTGCCGGGGGTGACATGATGGCGTCCGCACCACGGGACTCAATCTTTAAGGGTCCATGGCTAGCGGGGCACAGACTTGGTGGCACCGGATACACTGCGGCAGGCACAGGCACCCCGCCACGGGACGGTGTCTTGCGGTGCAGTGAGATAGGGGCACCTGAAATGCTGAGCGGGTGTGCAGCCTGCGATGATGCGCCGTCCTGGCATGGGTTTGTGTGAGACCTGCTGGCCCGCACTGTGGGCCTGGGCAAGGGCAGGGCGGGCCTCCCGCCACGTGGTGTTGCGGTTCACAGTGTTAGTGGCACCTCAAGCGCTGAGCGGGTGTGCAGCCTGCGAAGATGCCGTGTCCACAGATGTGGTCTCTGCCATTGCGAAATCAAGACCCAGCAACATGTGTGTGACCTGGTGGCCCACGGCGCGGGCTGCATGATGTGGAGGGTGCTTGCAGATCCCTCCGGAACGTGGTGTGCCCTCTTGGAGACACGCCGATGGCGGAAGGTGAGCAGTGAGGCCTGGTTGCGCAGGGGCGGGCATTCAGCGCTGGACGGCGGGAGGGGCTGGGGTGCAGCTGCCTGTGTGCGCAGGGGCGGGCAAGCGATGGTGGCATGTGCAACTGTATGGACTCTGTTGTTGGCCTATTGAGGCTCCGGGCTGCATGATGGGTTGCTCCAGGGCATCTGTTGTTCTTCATGTGTGGCATGGGCTGTGCTCCCTTGTCTGGTGCAGGTTGTCGTCCGACTTTACACCAGGTCAGAGCAGGTGTTAATTTCCTGCTGCTAACGCGCCTTATCGCATGTTTTGTGGTCTTATCACAGATCGGGCTGGTCGTTGAGAATGTTGTGGAGTGGTGTTGTCGCGGCTTTTTGCACGGGAACGCCTACTCTGCATCTCATTAACGTTAGTTGCCGGGGTCATCTGTGGCGATGTTTTCTGCGACTGCTTTCACAGGAAAACTGGTGTTATGGGCTGTTAGCACCAGCTTGTGAATGGGGCAGTAAATTTAGTGTGACTTTGGCTGCCATAAAGTGCCGATAACTCGGCGATGGCTCCTTGAGAATATGCCCCTGTATTTGTAAACTCTAGTGTACTACAGTGTATTTTTAATTTTGTAACACACACATATATATATATGTATTTTTTTTAAGTACTGTGGTACTTTCTAGGAAATACGGCAGTACTCTGTACTTGTTTAAAAAATATATAGAAACTTATAAATAATTTTACGCCCTTAGATATAACTAAGCTAGGTTTTATATTTTTTCCCTACCTTTTACCACTTTATTAAAGTGGTACTAGATAGGGAAAATTATTTATAAATACTTGTTAAAAAAGGATACCACATATTCCTTTCTGATAACAACAGCAGTTTGCTCTATCACAAGGGCTATTGAAAGTTGTTTTAAAGTTGAAATCAATCAAACCACATTGCAATGAAATACCCTTGAGAGAGAAAAAAACTGTCAATAATTGTTCAAAACTTTATTGAGAATGTCGAGCAGCTTAGACACAAAATGATATTTCAATGTGAAAATCAAACAGGCAATTATGTTTTAAAGTCACAATTTTATATGATAATAATTAGCTTTCTGTTTGTATAACAGTATAATGAACTGTTTAATATCATACGGGAATACCTGTATAAGTCTGTATTTTATGGTATTTGTTTTTCACAACCACGTGGTGTGTTATATAGTGAGCAGCAATTGCTGTGAAATTCACTCGTGAACTAGCGGGGAAAGCTCCGAAACACATAGAGGAATGTCGTCGCACAAATAAAAGTACGCTTGGAACAGCATATGAGCCGCAGTGTGCTCTGTTCTTAACTGACCTGACACAGATTTGTGAATATATATATCCAAAAATCATGTAAAATCCATTCGAGAACAGAACACACCACGGCCCATGTGCAATTTCAAGTGTGCTTTAACTGAGGAACGTTGTTGCACAATTAAAGCACACTTGAAATTGCACATGGGCCATAGTGTGTTCTGTTCTCAAATGTATTTTACACAATTTTTAGATTTATAGGGGTTCGCTACCCCGCCGTGGAACACCGGAATAAAGAGGCTCAGGACAGAGCGATCTTCAATTGGTGGATATATATATCTATAGACGCACACACTTATATATATATATATCAAAACAAAACCCTTTCAGGCATAGAGTGACGAATAAATTGTGCAAAAACAGAAGCAGAGAACTCTGGGTAGTTCTCAAGTTTAGGTGGAAAGCAGCTCCAGTAAGAGCACTCTCAACACCAGCGACACTCTAAATTTGCTCACGTCAAATGTCTGCTTTTCTATCAAAGTCTTTAAGCATAGGATTAGCACAGTGCTATCCACGCCGAGATAGAAAGGGACAAAGTCTTTTGCCATTTTTACAGCAAAGTCTTTAAGCATAGGATTAGCACAGTGCTATCCCTGCCGAGCTGTAAAATGGTGTTGAGAGTGCTCTTACTGGAGCTGCTTTCCACCTAAACTTGAGAACTACCCAGAGTTCTCTGCATCTGCATATATCTATATATATATATATTTACATATCTATATATATAGCTCTATATATTTATATATATATATTAATTTTTTTATTCCCATTCATCAACCTGCTGTTTTGACTATTCTCAAGTCCAGTTCAAAAACTTCAAAATTCTTTCACAGAGCTGCAATTCTTCATGTCGTTATAGAGGTCCCGATCAAGTCAGCTAAAAAAACATTGAAATTCTTTCATGAAGTTGCAATTCTTCAAATAACTACTCAAGGTACCTCTCAAGTGAGAAGAAAATCTTAAAAATTCTTTCACTGCACTTAAGTGCCTCAAGTCCTTACGAGGCACTTAAGCACTTGGGGGACCATTTAGTGGGTACCACTGGGGGACCTAGGGTTCGGTACCCCTGGGGGACACTCCACTCAGTACCCCTAGGGGACGATTTAGTGGGTACCCTCTACTCGGTACCCCTGGGGGACGATTTAGTGGGTACCCCTGGGGGACGATTTAGTGGGTACCCCTGGGGGACCGAGGTTTCGGTACCCCTGGGGGACCCTCTAGTCGGTACCCCTGGGGCACCCTCTACTCAGTACCCCTGGGGGACCCTCTACTCGGTACCCCTGGGGGACCCTCTAGTCGGTACCCCTGGGGCACCCTCTACTAAGTACCCCTGGGGGACCCTCTACTCGGTACCCCTGGGGGACCGAGGGTATGGTACCCCTGGGGGACCCTCTACCCAGTACCCCTGGGGGACCATGTAGTGGGTACCCCTGGGGAACCTAGGGTATGGTACCCCTGGGGGACCCTCTACTCAGTACCCCTGGGGGACCATTTAGTGGGTACCCCTGGGGTACCTAGTGTATGGTACCCCTGGGGGACCATCTAGTCGGTACCCCTGGGGGACCATTTAGTGGGTACCCCTGGGGGACCTAGGGTATGGTACCCCTGGGGGACCTAGGGTATGGTACCCCTGGGGGACCCTCTACTCAGTACCCCTGGGGGACCATTTAGTGGGTACCCCTGGGGGACCTAGGGTATGGTACCCCTGGGGGACCATTTAGTGGGTACCCCTGGGGGACCTAGGGTTTGGTACCCCTGGGGGACCCTCTACTCAGTACCCCTGGGGGACCATTTAGTGGGTACCCCTGGGGGACCTAGGGTTTGGTACCCCTGGGGGACCCTCTACTCAGTACCCCTGGGGGACCATTTAGTGGGTACCCCTGGGGGACCTAGGGTATGGTACCCCTGGGGGACCATCTAGTCGGTACCCCTGGGGGACCATTTAGTGGGTACCCCTGGGGGACCTAGGTTATGGTACCCCTGGGGTACCCTCTACTCAGTACCCCTGGGGGACCTTCGGTATGGTACCCCTGGGGGACCATTTAGTGGGTACCCCTGGGGGACCTCGGGTATGGTACCCCTGGGGGACGATTTAGTGGATACCCCTGGGGGACCTAGGGTTCGGTACCCCTGGGGGACCCCTCCCTTCAATACCCCTGGGGGACGATTTAGTGGGTACCCCTGGGGGACCCTCTACTCAGTACCCCTGGGGGACCATTTAGTGGGTACCCCTGGGGGACCATTTAGTGAGTACCCCTGGGGGACCTAGGGTATGGTACCCCTGGGGGACCATTTAGTGGGTGCCCCTGGGGGACCTAGGGTATGGTACCCCTGGGGGACCCTCTACTCGGTACCCCTGGGGGACCTTCGGTATGGTACCCCTGGGGGACCATTTAGTGGGTACCCCTGGGGGACCTAGGGTATGGTACCCCTGGGGGATGATTTAGTGGGTACCCCTGGGGGACCCTCTCTTCAGTACCCCTGGGGGACGATTTAGTGGGTACCCCTGGGGGACCTAGGGTTCGGTACCCCTGGGGGACCCCCTACTCAGTACCCCTGGGGGACAATTTAGTGGGTACCCCTGGGGGACCTAGGGTATGGTACCCCTGGGGGACCCTCTACTCAGTACCCCTGGGGGACCTAGGGTTCGGTACCCCTGGGGGACCCTCCACCCAGTACCCCAGGGTATGGTACCCCTGGGGGACCTAGGGTATGGTACCCCTGGGGGACACTCTGGTCGGTACCCCTGGGGGACCCTCTACTCGGTACCCCTGGGGGACTATTTAGTGGGTACCCCTAGGGAACCCTCTACTCAAAAGCAT
Source organism: Calotriton arnoldi (assembly GCA_963921515.1). Lineage (NCBI taxonomy): Eukaryota > Metazoa > Chordata > Amphibia > Caudata > Salamandridae > Calotriton > Calotriton arnoldi. The sequence goes on along the minus strand of CAWUFW010000171.1, from coordinate 2,375,704 downwards.
AAATACCATTCATCAGGGAGCACACAAACTGTTGCTTACCTTGCAGGGTCAAATTGAGAGCATTAAAATGTGTGAAAATATCTGAAAGAAAATGGAGCATAATAAGCCATTTCACATCCGTAAGTTCTGGGAATGATTGACCTCTACTGTTCACAAAGAGTTCAATTTCTGGAAGCAATGCGATGAACCGCTCCAGAACCTTCCCTTTGCTTAGCCAACGCACGTCAGTGTGCATCAAGACGTCTGTATATTCCGCTTCAGATTCCTGCAGCATTGCTTTAAAAAGTCTATGGTTCAGAGCTTTGGCACAGATAAAATTAACAATTTTCACAGCACCTTTTAGGACATTATTCAGTTCTCCATGCTTTAATTTTGCACACAATACTTCCTGGTGAATAATGCAGTGGTAGTCTATCACAGTCTGTCCTATGAGCTTCTTTTTAAGCATAGATACGAAGCCTCTGTCATGGCCTACCATGGCAGGAGCTCCATCTGTTGTTATGCTGACAAGAGTGTTCAGTGGTATGTCATTTGTTTTAAAGTAGTTGCACATGCTGTCCAGTATATCTTCTCCTCTTGTGTGCCCTTGCAGTGGTAGAAGGCACAGGAGCTCTTCTTTGGGATGAAGCGATTGGTCCAGATACCTCACCCAAACTAATAACTGGGCCACATCGCCTATGTCTGTGGACTCATCCATGGCAATGCTGAAGAATGATGACTCTCTCACTGCTTTGATCACCTGCTCCTGGACGTTTTGTCCCATTGCCTCTATTCTGCGTGCACACGTGGAATCTGATAGCTTAAATGAAAAACAGGAGGCTTCCCTAAAGCCAGTGGTTTATGCAGGAAATGTGTCACTCAATAGGGATTTGAAATAAATGGCATGCACACACACACATATATACAAGTGCACGTTCACCCGTAGGTATCTTGGCGCTGAATAACAGATGTTTATTGCTACCCAACTCATTTTATCGACCTCAGATGGATGAAAGGCAGGACCCGCCAGGATTTGAACCTGTGACCATGAACACAGGCCCCTGCAGTGGACGCATTAGTCCACTGAGCCACCAGACCCGGCATGCACACAGTACAAGGATACAGAGTAAAAACACATATGGAAGGAGCTAATCAGGACAGCGCTATTTGGTGTGGAGCAGCTGTCAAACGAAAGGAATCTGAAAGGCTCAGATACAATGGTCAGACCTGTAGAGAGGGGATGGGCGAGGGGAGGGGCCAGGTTTCAGGTGGGGGTTAGTACAGCGGCCGGAGAATCAGAGGGCGGGAAGAACCTGAAGATTGGGCCAGTGGGCAGAGTCAGGTGTGGCCAGAAAGAGCAAAACATCCCAATTTTTAGTATTTGTTTGGCATTTCATTGCCCAGTTACAGCTTATTACGTTATGTAATTCAACCAATGGATACACGTGTATATTTAAGGTTTAATATGAGTTATTGCCATTAAAATACATTCACAAAGTGGAATATGTTCCCAATCACAGAAATGTTCCAAATACGCTTAAAAGTGTATTCACAAGCCATTTGTCTCCGTGGCATGCAGTTTCTGTCATCAGTACTTCTCATCCCTTTTTCCACAAGAGCAGTTAAAACATGAATGGGAAAATATCCTACTTTGCAAATGTTTTCCACATAATTATGGCCCTGACATATTTGACACATAATACATCATCTGCTGCTTTATGTGACAATTTTAACAAAACATTGTAGCTCAACTTTGCCCTCTATGCCAGCTGATTTGCTGCATTCTTAAATATCTCCAGCTAGCTGAAAGTAAAAACAAGGATGCAAGGCAAAGCTGCCACGACTTTAATCCATGAAACATTCAAGGCCACGCACAAATCTACTTTAAAACAGGATCAACTGAAATGCACCCATCAATCAAGGACAATTCACTTCACAAAGAAAAGAGAGAAGTCCTATTAGTTAAAAAAAATTACTACGGGGAGAAGAAAAGCACCTTTTCACAAACAACTAAAATGTGACACAGCCCCTACCAGAAATAAGAGGAAAACAAAAACTTCAGAACCTTTGGATAGAATCGCTAACCTGCCAGAGCAAGCATTGGCAAAGCCAAAAGGTCTGGCCTTGGCAAGATTGGAATGAATTGAGAGCTTGCTGCCGTCTTTGGCCCAGTCACTCAAAGTGCACAGGTGCACTCGCCTAAATTCTAAATGTGTTTACATTTTATAATCATGGCTAGTGACAGTGTTTTCAATATTGTAACACTGCAGCAGCTCGGTAATATTAGTGAAGGCAGTGAAGAGGCTCCCAGGCGAGAAGACGCTGCGGTGGATGAGAAGAAGCATTAAAGCAGGCAATTTTCCATTCTCTTATGCTGCAGCAACTTTCCCTTTCGCAACAAGATGCAGCGCTGTCTGTTAGACGTAAGGGGCGTGTTGAATGCATGCCTGGCTCATAACATGGCAATACTGTTAACAGCCAACAGAGATGGAAAGACATAGGCCACGCCCCTTTGAGAGACCCCCCTACTTTTTTTTCATCCCCCTTAAAGCCCTGGACTTTGGACATGAGAGAGTACAAGACACAACACGCACGATTTCCAAGTAAAAAATTCGCACAATACATCACCTATCTTGCTCACATTAATGCTGACAGAAACTCTGAGGTCTTCTGGCAAACACAGGTGTACGAATGCAGTTTGTTGTTCTAGAAAAGATCACGCCACAGACAGTTCTGGATGGCTCATGACAACAGACATTTTCACTCTGCAACATTTGCAGTCACCTCTTCCATTTTTGTAAGAACTCGCTGTTTTTCAGGGACAGAACATCAGTGACAGAAATACAAACCTTTTCAGATAACCGTCTCCTACATCAGCCGAGCTAAAGCAATTGTTTTGCAATTTAGCAGGGAAACAAAGCTAATGCGTCAAGGTCCTTTTCATGTTAGGAATGAGAAAAGGGCTATCAACCACTGAAAATGCCATATCTGATCTCAATAATGATTTTCAACATGGAAAAAAAAAGGTAATCTAATATTCAGTTGCATATGGCATGCGCATTAGAATTTTCCGCACTGCAAACATTGATCAACATAATACGCTCCTATTGTTAGGCGTAATGCTGTCTGACATTTGAGGGCATATCAGTCGGCAAATCATTTGGCAATTTTGCAAATATTAAATGACATCTGTCTACAAAAATTTCAGGTATGACGTCTGATAAAAGTAACTGCCAAAACATGCCGGTCTTTCAATACCGTGCCTCAGGGTTGTGATTGAATAACATGTTTGCACGGCGGGCATAGAAACACATAAACACAAATACGCCCCCCCAAACAGCAGAGCCAGTGCACATTGAGGATAACCTTACAACCCACGACTACAATGAAAAACGCTCACATTTTGCAACCCACTGAAAAAATGCACGTAGGATGTTGGACTCGAATCACCAAGAAAGCCCAGGAACGTGTGTAAAGACTCGCATCGCAGTGCTACGAGGTAATAATGACAGAAATGCACGGGACAAATGCTAGTTACATTACAAAACAAAACATAATAAATAATTATTCGTTCCCTACTGGCCAAAGAAGGGATGCAGTGTTGCCTTTTACCCTCCAAAACACTTGCCCATAGATAGGAGAAAGCTGCCACACACACGTTATTGCTGCCATCTATGGTCAAACTACAAACGAAGATAATTAATGGAGGGAGGCTCGTGGTTAAACGTACCTGCCGGTGAAGTGCCACTGACGATTTTCCGGGTCACAGGCTGCACTGAAGATTCTCCGGGGCTGCGGGGTCACAGGCTGCAGTGAAGATTCTCCGGGGCTGCGGGGTCACAGGCTGCAGTGAAGATTCTGCGGGGTCACAGGCTGCAGTGAAGATTCTCCGGGGCTGCGGGGTCACAGGCTGCACTGAAGATTCTCCGGGGCTGCGGGCACGTCGTCACCACGGACACAGGAAGCTCCCCACAAGGTCCTTTAAAAGTCAGCTGTAAAAGCGCTAGTTACAGCTGACTTTTAAAGGGCCTTGCTTCGCGCCGAGTGCCGTGTGTGACGTCACCGAGGCAGGCCAATCAGAGGCAAGCAGTAAGCAGAGAAGATGGCCGCAGGAGCAAACGTAGTGAATACGTATTGAATACGTATTCACTACGTATGCTCCTGCGGCCATCTTCTCTGTTTACTTCCAGGAAGGATTACCGGCATATACATACTGGCATATGGCAACAAGGTCCGCGGGCCGCCAATGAAGGCCGGGCAGGCCGCTGGCGGCCCATGGACCGTACTCTGAGTACCCGTGCTCTACTCAGTACCCCTGGGGGGACAATTTAGTGGGTACCCCTGGGGGACGATTTAATGGGTACCCCAGGGTGACCATTTAGTCGGTACCCCTGGGGGACCTAAGTTTAGGTACCCCTGGGGGACCCACTAGTCGGTACCCCTGGCTGACCCTCTACTCAGTACCCCTGGGGGACCATTTAGTGGGTACCCCTAGGGGACCATCCACTCAGTACCCCTGGGGGACGATTTAGTGGGTACCCCTGGGAGACGTAGGTTTCGGTACCCCTGGGGGACCCTCTACTCAGTACCCCTGGGGTACCTAGGGTTCGGTACCCCTGGGGGACCCTCTGCTCAGTACCCCTGGGAGACCCTCTAACTCATTTAAATGCATAGAATTATTTAACGTTTTTTTGTTAAAATATGCAGTTTATGCAGACGACAGATTATGTCACAAATGTTGTAAATCGTTAAATATATGCGGAAAAAGCCACAAGCTCAAAATCAAATAATTCTGATGGCCCTGATATAGGTAATCGACTTTATGGCAAAACACCATTAGAAATGGAAAGACCAGCTCACTGAAAGGGCCTCATTTAAGTGTCACTTGCTGTTTCAGTTGGGCATGCAATTGCAATCTGCACTGGGCTAGGCCTGAAGTCTGGCCTGGGCACAGTCCTGCAACTTAACTGAGCTGAAGCTGGAGCTGATCACTGGACTGCAATATGGCTACTTCTGTAAGAAAGGTTTTCCCATCAGATGTTGCAGAAAGCCGCAAATTAGCTGTATAACACTTTTCCTCCTAAAGCATCAACAGATCCCGAAAAAGGCTACGTATTCAGAGTACAGCTGGGGCAGTCACATATTGTTCAGAGTGGACTTTGGGGCACATGCATCAAAGGTTTTTGCGATCGCAAACGGTGCGATTCGCAAAAATCGGCCGTTTGCGACCGCAAATTGGCCTATGGAGATGCATGAAAGTAGTTTCTATGCGCAATTTAAGAATTCGCAATTATTTGCGAATTCCTAAATTGTGATTGCATTTAAGGAATCGCAATTTGCGATTCCTTAAATGCAATGCTAGAAGCACTTTAAAATAGCGATTTCGCTATTTGGGACCGCAAATTACAGACAAATCAAACTTGTCTGTAATTTGCAAAAACTTTGAAAAATGCACTAAAATGCATTTTTTAAGTTTTAGATTACACACACACATGCCCTTGGGGCATGTGTGTGCACAACATGGGTGCACATCACAATTTCAGGGTGCAACAGGGTGTCCTTTTGACACCCCTGCACCCTTGAAATTGCATGCGCAATTTGCGAGTACCTATTGGTATTTGCAAATAGCGCTGTAATTTCCCATTCATTCCTATGGGCCTGTAGGCCCATAGGAATGAATGGGAAGCCATTCCTTATTTGCGACTCGCAATTTGCGAGTCGCAAATAAGGAATGTGAAGGAATCGCTATTATTATAGCGATTCCTACATGCATAGGCTTTTGCGATTCCTTAATTGCGATTCCTTAATAATCGCAATTAAGGAATCGCAAAAGCCTACCTTGATGCATGTGCCCCTTTGTCACTATTTGCCATTTCACTATTGGTACTACACTATTCACAGTAGGCCTGGTGCACTGTCTCCTATGTGGAAAAACTAATTTCCATCATGGGAAAAAAGATCATCTATGACATGGTACATTTTACTTACAGTCCATTGGGAACACAAAACAAAACAAATCAGTTACAAAAATTATGTTTTACTTTTGGACATGCAAGTATCATAAACATTTTTTGCTGGGGTATCGAACCCTCGTACATTCAAGATTACAGTCAGATATAGATCCATCAGCCGCCACTGGTTTCAATTTTCACCTAAGTTACACTATTCCTCTCTTCCATCTCAAAGTGTGTACTTGTGGAAAATACTCCCTCCACATGAACATCTAACAATAACTACTCCTAATTGCATATTTGCTACTCCAGGCTCATTTTGTAACAGTACCGTAATTAACTTTCTTAACTTGCCCCTACCAGGTAAAACCCAAGAATCAGAAAGGATGGATGTATGAATGCCAGTCAAAAACCTTACAGGACTATTACATGACCATTTAAACATGAGCAATCACCCATCACCCCTCCTCATTCTACCCCAGCCACCCCTCAGCTCACCCAGTTGTTGTGGACCACTGGCCCATGGAATCCTTGCTCTCTGTCACTGACAGTGGCAGGTGAGCCCCCTCTTGTCTCCTCGCAAGAGAATTCTCCTCAGACAAAGCTTGCAGCTCCCTGCGTATGGTCTCCATTAAAGGCTCGACTCTCTTCTTTCTCGTCACTATTTTCCAGGCTGTGTCAGTGTTAAGGAGCTGCCTGTCCCAATCAGCAGGTCTTATGTCCCCACCTGTAGGCATCCATGCTGCCTCCATCAGGATTTCAAAGAGGGGAGCAACCCAAACACTTCCTTATGGGACCTGAGCTGCCTGCCAATGTTCAACTCTGCTACTCCCACCAAGGCCCCTCAGCATCGCTCACCATAAACTGCCACCATATTTGGGCACATGTCCTCCTTACCAGGGGCATAGCTCCCATTGGTGCTGCAGATGCAGTTGCACTGGGCCAGGGCCCTGAGGGATTCATTGAACCCTGGGAATTATTTCACAGTTCATACAACAACCATTGGGACCATTTCCTTCCTTGCACTAGGGCCCATCACACACTGGCTATGCCACTGCTCTCTACACTGGACCTCCACTGCGGAGGATCATGTCATAGGCAATGGAAAACACCCATGTCATAGGCAGTGGAAAACACCCATGGAGGTTCTGATCTGCTGGATCCCAGAATCAAGCTGAAGGCCCTGTTCCTCCTCAGTGCAGGTGCCTGATGACTCTCAATTGCTGGTCGCAATCTTGCTCAGTCAATCAGCACCTGATTCGAAGGTTTCTTAGCATGGAATTTCCAACTTCGGGGGTCATTCATCACTGAAAGTGGGTTGCCGCAGTCACTCTCTATTCCCATTCAAAATCAGTGGGAAAAGAGGGTTGAGATCAAGCCGGGTGGGGCTCGGTGCTGAAAAGCCCATGTTGAGGAAACACACTGTTAAGTCTTACTTCATGCTCATCTTGTCCATTCCCACAGTAAGGCAATTTTCAAAGAAAGCCCGAGTCATTGGAGGGCCTTTCGGGAAAACAGGAATGGTATCAGAAGAAGCTTTGAGATAACGGAGTATTGGCATATTTTTTGACTTTATGGGAATTTACTGAGCTACTGTGTTGAATGTGTGTCACTGGAGGTTTTTGGTAATATGCTATATTTGCTTTTTTATAGTGCTTCAATCTACTGATGCTGCACCAAAGTGCATTCTAAGAGGGATAGCATGCTACGTCATGCGAGTATGGGGCATATTCTCAAGGACTTATCGACGATTTATCGGCACTTTAGCGCCGCAAAAGTGGTGATAGATTTATCGCCCAATTCCCAAGCTGGTGAAAACTGCTGATATCGCCAGTTTTCCAGTGATAGCTTCCGCAAAAAACATCGCCACTGATGAGAGCGACAACTAACGCTAATGATATGCAGAGTAGGCGTTCTCGTGCAAAAACACACGAAAACACCACTTCGCGATATTCTCAACGACCAGCCAGATCTGCGATGCGATCCAAAAACAGGTGATAAGGCGCGTTAGCAGCAGGGATTTAACACCTGCCTTTTACTGGTGTTAAGCAGGACAACAACCTGCAGTATGAAAGGGAGCCCAGCCCAGAGCCACATCTGAAGACCAACACATGTCATGGAGCTACTGATCATGCAGCTCGGAGACCCAAGAGGTCCACAACACCAACTGCCACCACCCCCAGGCCCCCCCGCCCCCCCCGGACTACCACCGAGGCAGCGCAGAACAAGACAGCTGACCTTCCGAAAACGGCATGGCCCCTCAGCCACACAATTGCAGAATGTGGGGAGAGGTGGGAACCAAGTATGTGTGAAGGAGGCAAGTCACCCATGAATAAGAATGTACACAATGCCAAGTGTGGCGGTGATGTGCTGGACAGACTTCAGTATGCAGAGCACAGACATGTCCATGTGGACATATACTGCTGGTGTTTGTAGTGTTGTGGACAGTGGACGCAACCATGTTACCTCAGGCAGTGGGGAAGACCTCGGTCATGTAGCTGCGTCCCCCCCCCTGTAAGCGGAGTGGGCTTGTCCGGCGTACGCCAGTCCAGCGTAGGAGTGTGAATAAATAGGCCGGGGCTCTGGGCGTGGTTCACTTCCGGGATGGCCAACGCGTCTGCCAGGGCGGCGCCCCTCACCCTGCCACGAGTCCTCAGCCGATCGCTGGCTTCCGCCACACAGGCCCCCAGCGCACCCAGCGGCACAGCACCGCGGAGTTATGTGTGTGCTGACTACTGCCTTCGGCCTACACTGCGGTCAGCAGGTCCCCCAATTCAAATTGAGTCTTGATTTATTGATGGTGCAGTCCAGTAGGCAAAAGAAACAATTGATGGACGGAATGCTGGACAATGCAAACATTCACCCCCAGTCACAAGGATCTGGGTTAAATCCATCATTCTTTTGCTCACCACACCACCCCAGTTTGGACCCAGCCATATGCAAATCAGTCTTGACCCTGTTCCTTGTGGGAACAGTCCAGCCCGAACTGCCAAGCCAGGTCCTCCCTGGACCGGAAACAAGCATCCTGGGACCGGTATGCCCAGACGTGGGTCCCGTGCTCTCCATGCCACTGGAGTCAAGCTATCCTGGCTGATGAGGGCTGAAAGCCCGAAACCGGTCCTAGGATGCTTGTTTCCAGTCCAGGGAGGACCTGGCCTGGCAGTTCGGGCTGGACTGTTCCCATTGGGTGCAGGGTCAAGACTGATTTGCATATGGCTGGGTCCAAACTGGAATGGCATGGTGAGCAAAAAAACGATGGATTTAGGCCCAGATCTCTGTACTGGGGTGAATGTATGACATTGTTCTGCATTCTGTCCATCAATTGTTCTTTTTGCAGTCCAGTAGGCAACAGACATTGCTTCCAGTGCGGCCCGCCCGGACGACGCATCATCGCAGGCTGCGCACCCGCTGAGCGCTTCAGGTGCCACTAACTCTGTGCAGTTCAAGTCAACGCCACGTGGCTGTGGGCCCATGCTGACCGCTGCCTCCGGCCTACACTGCAGTCAGCAGGGCTCACACATATCAAATCCAATCCTGACCTGCAAGGACACGCCATCATCGCAGGCTGCGCACCCGCTGAGCGCTTCATGTGCCACTAACTCTGTGCAGCTCAAGTCAACGCCACGTGGCTGTGGGCCCTTGCTGACCGCTGCCTCCGGCCTACAATGCGGTCAGCAGGGCTCACACATATCAAATCCAATCCTGACCTGCAATGACACGCCATCATCGCTGGCTGCACACACGCCACCACCGCCAGGACCACATCCAACCAACACCTGCCAGAGTCGGAGGAGTCTTACAGCCAGCCTATCAAAGTTGCTCACACCTGTCTTGGATGCCATCATCAGCTTGATACCCTGCTCAGCTCTTCAGGTGCCACTAACTCAGTGCACCACAAGTCATGGACCCTTTATGATTGAATCTTGTGTGTATGATGTCAGATCTGGTGCCCCTACCTCAGTGCACTGCAAGTCATGGACCCTTTATGATTGAATCTGTGTGTGTGATCCGATGATCACTGTTCTAGTTGTTGCCAGCACCAACCACTCCCTGAGGGCTGGCTTACACTCACCCCACACCCATCCAGGACAGGCGTCACTGGACATGTGACCCTGGTAATAAAAAGGGGCCGGGCGCACGTGCCCGTTGCCAGTTCCACTATCTATCTAAGTGTGTCCATGTGGTCATTATGTATGCATGATGGCCCCGGGCCCTACCACATTACATTGTGCTGTGGACAGCGGACACAACCATGTCACCTCATGCAGTGGGTAAGACCTTGGACACGTAGCTTTGTCGTCCCCCCCTGTAAGCGTAAGCGGAGTGGGCTGGGCCGGCGTACGCCAGTCCAGCGTAGGGGTGTGAAGAATTTGCCCGGGGCTCTGGGCGTGGTTCAGTGCTGGCCTGGACAAGGAAGTAACTAATGCGTGTGTCTCTGTTGTAGTGTCGGCGCCACCCGGCCCGCAATCGACAATGTTGCAATGTAGCATGCACCCGGAGGGCGGGCTCCCACGAATGGAGAAATGAAGGAGCGCAAGACCGCTCGGGGTCTTGGCTCATACATGCCAAGTGTTATGTGTATCTGTATGGCCGCAGCATGAGCCAAATGCCTAGCCTTAATCGCAGCGCGAGTTCAGCCAGGCATGAACTCTACATCTGTGTCCGCCCTATCCTTACCATAGACCTACACTCACGTGGCCGCCCACCTTCAACGGCCAACAACACAGTGTCGTTGTCAGGCTTGTGGACATGCGCAGACAGGCATGACAATGGTGTGCCGTAGGAGTGCAAGTGATTCAACCGCGCAGCGCAAACAAGTAAGTAGGCTCGGGGGGAGGGATGAGCAGCTGTGAGGCAACGTAACACACAGTGATGCCGCTCATTTGCCACATGCAAGACATGTCAAACATGAATCCCAAAGTCGCACACATCCCACCCCACCCCCAACAAGCCACATCACATTTCCTGAATGCAAGCAGATGACAAACTAACATTAGGGATGAAACCTCCTTTGTCTGAATTATCAGGCGGAAGCACATCTGCACCTCCGAGCTCGGAATTGCATGTGCCCGGCACCCCTGACAGATACTATAGCAGCTGATGACGACTCCCACACTACGCACAGCCCACGAAAGACCAACGTATACACACCCCACACACAGAAGTCCTTGCTCGAAGTTATCTTGCATGGAATGGCCTTCACACTTACTCCCACACCATCCCAGGTGTACAACCGTTGCACACTAAAAACAACTCATTGATCCGAGCTGTGGCATTTCATCCACAGAACTGGCGCAGGTCAGAACAGTGCCGCTTCAACCAGAGCCACTAACGCAATGGCAGAACATCCCGGACACATGCACAACCCCTGTCACGTGGAACTGTACCGTGCACGTATGCTGCATTTACTGGGGGCACTGCCATTGGCAGTGCTGCGGATCAGTTACCGGCTAAGCTTCCGCCTTGCCAACGTCACCTGCGTTCAGCCTGTGTTGCACTGTCGATCATGCATATTCGAGTGGTCCATGGATGTCTGCCTATCCAACAGGACGGTAGCTGAACTGGATTTTGACATGTGTGTGCGCCCCCTGTTGGCCCACGACCAGGAGTGTCACCGTGATACCCGTTTATGGGATGCCTTGATACTTGGCATACATGCTGGTAGCTGGACCTGGGAGATTGCACAACTCCTCGTGTGCAGTGACCACATTGAACCGCTCCCCTATTGGGCTGTAGTGCTAATTGGTGAAAGGGGGTGGACGCAGCACATCTGTCCGGACCTGCTAATGGATTGCCTCGCCGTCCTGTTTGATGAAGTCGACAACGACCTCATGTTGGAAATGATAGCCTACTAAGCTGCAATCACTTTCATGGACGAGTAACTACGTATCTGCAGCCACAACAGTTTGGAACCCTTTGCACATGTCCCAACACCTTGTTGCATCTTGTAGATCTGGTCACATATCCCACGACAACAGTGGACATGGCTGCATTCGCCTGGACTCCGAATACATGAGCGGAAAACAACGCAGGTTAACACACACCTGTGAAAGGTGAGGCACTCCCCCGGCGTGGACAACGGCGCTTGGCAACGTTCCTCATTCTGACATACTGGTGCATTGGTCTGCATGTTGTGGCACTCATCTTGCCCGTACTGACAAGCATATGCTAATAAAGTCTACGCACCTTCACTTGTATTCAACTGTGATGAGTGTTGATTTGAAGGACAATGTGTGTCTCACTGCCTATCTGGGTCACGGCCATACATGCGCATTGATAGCATTACCCAGGGAGTACCTTTTTGTGGAATCACTGTCCCTACATTCATCCATACTTTCATACTTGATTGATCATAGCCATGACACATCTGTGTGAATTAGAATGTTTTATTCGCATTCAGTGGAGTGTTGAAGCTGGACCAGTACAGGGCCATGCAAACCCCATTTTACATTGTTGCCCCGTGGAGGGCCAGCCAGAGTCCTTTAGGGATTGACAAGTTCATAGGAAGAGGAAGACTTCAGTCCGCAGTGTGATTGCTGTGTCATTGGTAACCAAACAAAACATGGCAGTCCATGTCGAGGTCCAAGGTGAGTGTCGCTGAGTGTATCGGGGGACACTGGAAGGTGTTATTCCAGGGCATGATGCAGAGGGCAGAACCAAGCTGGAACAGGCCATATGGCGGAGATGAATGCTACCACTTCATTCTTACCACAAAGCCAGATTCATCATCATCTTCGTCCTCTGATGTGTCAGGTGCCTCACATGTGGGTGGTGGTGTTCAGTCTGCATCACTGTGTGGCACTGACACATCAGGGGCCGGAGGTGGAATGTCTGCCGCACTGTGTGGCACTGACACTTCAGGGGGCGGAGATGTGGATGGAGTAGTAGCAGCAGCATTCATCTGCGCCAGGCCTTGTGGCGGCAATGCCATGACGAGGATCTGCAGGGCATGGAAGATCACAGCTACATCTCGCTGGTGTGCAGCTGTGGCAAACATTCTTTCCGCCTGCATCCGCTCCAAGCTCTCCATCATTCTCCTTATGTGTCCCAACTCCCGGCTGACATCGCTGGAGCCACTCTGACTAGACAGTTGTTCTTGGCTCAGAGTCATGACTCCAGCGATGTCAGCCATGAATTGTTGGAGAGCATGGAGCGGACAGTGGGTGTCCGTTAGGGACTGTAAGTCGTTCCTGATGGGACTTAGACACCCACGTATGTCATCTAGTTTGGCTGCTATGAGTTCGAACCAGACCCGCAGCTGATCAGCCATCTTCTCCTGGCACCCTAACACACGGCGTTGGAATGCCATGTGTTGGTCGTGGGGGTCCTGAGAGACAGCCGTGGTGGTGGGTGCTTCCTGCTGTGTGGTTTGTGCAGGGGGTGGGGTCTCCTCGGTGCAGCTGGGCTGCCCTGCTCCTGGAGGTGGGGTGCCGAAGCTGTCCTTGAGCTGTTGGAGGGCGTCGGTGTCGATGTTGGGGAGGTCCTCTTCATCATCAGTGCTGAGTTGTTGGGTCTGCTCTGCAGGAGGTGTTGATTCTCCCTCTGCAATGTGAAGGGGAGATGCAGATTGACATTGTGTTCACATGTATGTTCACGCATTGTACAAGTTTACTAACAGACTGCATGACAATGTACATTGTGACTGTTTGTGAGGAGATGCCTATTTGATGCGGGACAGTTGAAATTTCTACACCATCAGGGATGTGAGGTTGTACTTGTACATAATCATCTCACACTTTCCTGCTATGCCAAATGCGAATGGCCATTTTCTACACACAAGCGGCAGCAGTTGTGTCCTCTGTTCTGTTGTGAAAGTGTTGCATTTTGTACCACATTGTTGTCAATGTTGAGGTGCTCTGATTCTTATGTGTGTGCTGCATTGTGGATGTGTTGCCCCTTCAGCTCTGATTTGGCTGGCCCTTATCCCTTTCAGGCGGTGTGCCTTTCACTTCTGTGCTTATACAGTGCTGAGATGTTGCAGACTTGGGTAAATCGGGCTCTTGGGCATGGTTTGTCCGCAGATGTGCTATACTTAATTCTGCATGTGTGCCATTGTGCCCATCTCCCCTGTCCCCCCCGTCCCCCCAGTCCCTGGTCGTTACTCACCCTGTTGCTGTTGGCTCAGGTCATGTTGTGCAGTGTCCGGTCCCCCAACTCCTGCCACCGTCTCCCCAATGATGACTCGGGTCACCATTTCCTCCATCTCATCCAGCTCCTGGTGTGTCGCTGGACTCCCACCTCCAGTCTGCATTGCTGCTTTCAGGTTGGCTGCGAGTTTCAGCTTGGTTTTGCGCTTCACATCAGTCCAGCGCTTCTTGCAGTCGTCCACTTCCCTTCTCTTCACTCCGACTGCATTCACCTTGGCCAAGATGGACTGCTATTGAATTTTTAGTTGCCAATGACAAGGTGGAGGTGATGAACAGTTGGTGGTGGTGTTCTGTCACCTCCGTAATGAGGATCTGGTTTTCCTGCGTACTGAAACACGGGTTCCTCTTCTTCTTCTCCTTGCCCTTCCCTGACCCCGAGGTCCCAGGCTGGTCCTCCGTGGGGCTTGTGGGGTTCTGGTTGTCCTCTGTACTTGCTCCGGCTACCTCCATGGTGCTTCACAGTTGTTTGTGTTTTGTTTGTGTTTTTTGTTGCCGCTTTTATAGTGGTTTTTCCCGCCTGACTTGTGGGACTTGCAGGCCTGGCGCTGCTTATCGCTGAATTTTTTATCGCAGTTGGGCCCATCGCAACTTTTTTCACGTTAGGGTTTTGATTTTTATCGCCGTCCCGGTAATTTTATCGCGGACATTTGACGCGTTATCGGGAAACTATCGCATGTTACCGCCGTATTGAGAATACAACGTTAACACGGAGTTATTTTCCCGCGATAGACGGCGATATGAAAAATTGCGTTAGCCTATTTTGGCGATGATTATCGCACGTTCTTGAGAATATCCCCCTATGTGTTCAGTGCCATGCATGAGGATCACAGTTGTGTTCTTATCATGACTATTTTTGCTGTGCCTTGGCATGTACTGAAGCAAAAGAAGAGAAAGGACACTGAGGCCCTCATTAAGAGTAACCTTTTTAATTCTAATGGGGCCTGTAATTGAAGTTGCTGACCCGTATGGGAAAAATAGGTTCTGCAGTAACTCCACAGACCTGGAATTTTCAACCAGGGACTTTGCCTTCTGAAAGAAGACAAAATGAGGAATTACTGGAGCGTTGGATTCCTGATTCCCCTGGTAGTTTTAATTTTTGATGGTCTGTTTCTATAAACGGCCCTACAGGTAATGCAGTTAAATCTTAAAGGAGGAACATCTAGCAATTCGAAGTCAGCTTGGAGAATAGGTGACATGTGGTCATGTAGATGAATTCTTTGCAATCTTAGGAGCAGACAGGACAAGGCCCTGGACTAGAGTCTGATGCATTGTCAAGAGAGGAAAGAAAAAGTAAGATGGTAGCCAGGAGCTTGTGAGGGGAACGTGGATGCAGGAAACTTCACAATAGAGTTTAAGTTGTGTATAAAGCATTTCTTGTGACTTGTTTCATTTAAGGTACCCGGTAAAAGGCTCAAATGCATGGTCAATCCCAGGTTTCTTACTTCTGTCAACATCAGAGGTGCGGCACACTGTTCCTGACTTCGGATGTTTGTAGGCCAATAGTTCTTTAAATCGCTGCATGTTAGATCTCTGTTTTGGACGAGTAAAGTTTAATGTGAATTCTTAGCATCCCTTGTCAGTGATTTGGAGGCAGTGGTTTTCCAATTTTAAGAAGACCTGCAATGTTAGGTTGAGGGACTGAATTTAGGTAAAGGGCTTAGGTAAGCTTTGAAGAGCAGTGATGAGATGATTGGGTCTTGAGGAATAACATCATTAATACTGAAATTTGGTGATGTGATTTGGGCACCAAGGCTATTCTGGATCTACTGGAAAGGTAGGAGGAGATCCCGTCACAAAAACTTCCATTGACGCTAAGTTCCTCTAGTTTCACAAAGACGGAACGATGGTGAACTGTGTCAAAAGAAGCAGTCAGAACCAGCAGTAGAAATGCAATGACTCTATTGCTGTCCATGGTGGTTTTCACATTGTCTCAAATGGAAATCAGAGTAGAGTTGGTGCTTCTCCAAGGGTGAAATCTACATTATTGATCTAAATCCTATTTTTTTCTTACAACAAGTTTCAAATCTGAGTGAGCACTGCTCTTTTGGTCAGTTTTTACCTAAGAACAAAACATTTCATTTCATACTTTAAGTCTCTAGAATATTATTCTTATGAGTGTTTCTCTGTAGGATACCTTAAAGGCTGAAAGGAAGGTGTGATAAAATAGGAAGTTGTTGACAACAGTAATTGCTTGGGTTGCGGTAACAGTTAAAATTAAGATGTCCTTCAAAGCTTGTCTGACAATGAGCCTGCAGATCCATCATTTGATTATAGGATTTAGAGGCTGGGAGTTGTTTTATGGAGGTGAACTACTAGTGTCTATCATTCGATGTATTCCTACTCTGGGTTCTGGTGGACTGGCTGGCTAGTGTCCTGTTCCAGAGGTGATGCTCCTGTATCTGTCCTTTGGCACAATGTTTAGCTGCAAAGAAATTATAGAAAGCATGAGATTAGGTAATCTTTGTGGTGTTGCACTCAGGATTAAGGAATTCTGTTAGGCTTCTAAGATGTTCCTTGGGAGGATGTTTTGCATTGGAGAGCTGATTAGAAAAATATATTCTTTTTGCCTTCTTGATAGAGGATATGTAGAACTGTTACATCACTTTTCTCACAGAGATGATGGAATTCATCTATTTTTCTTGAGGTGCAGTGATTTCTGTTTTCATCTTTATCTCTTTGTTGTGCTATGGGTTCTCATGTCGATGGTTTGTATATGGATATTTGAGAGGAATATATTTGTCAAAAGCTTTTGAGAAGAATTTTTAGAGCCGATTCATTTATGTTATTTAGTTGGAATGTGAGACTGCAGAGGGAGGAGTCAAATGCAGAGACATTAAACCTGTTCCACTGTCTGTAGGTGGCTGAGCCACTGTTGTGTATTGCTTGATCTTATGGGAACCTTGAGAGATGAGACAGTGGTTGCTCCAGATGATCGTTAGGTGTCCAACACTGTGATAAGTCCAGGTGGGAATAATATTGCATCCAGAATGTGGTCAGATGTGTGTATGGGTCCATTGATGAACTTAATGACGTTAAGAGCCTCCACGTTTGCCATGATAATTTTTGGCATGGGAGAAAAAATGGTCAAACCAGACACTCAGGTCACTCAGGAGAGTTGTTTGGCAGTGGTCTTTTGATATTCAGGAATGCAAGCTAAAAGGTATGTGATGGTATGAAACAGAATGGAGTAATTCACAATGAGACATGATGATATTTTAAAGACTAGTTGGGGGATATTAGCAACAAATGGCGATATTTATTGCTAACCTCGTTTAGTGCGAGATTTTTTATCGCCGCCGAACGCCGGAATCTATCGCCGTGTCAGCGGCGTATTAGCAACACGCCGCTAACAGGCGATAGCTTCCATTTCCGGCGGAAATGGACGGCAATAGATTTAGCGTGACGGCGATAAAAAGCCTCACGTTAACGTTAAAAAAGTGGCGATGGGCCAATTAGCAACAGAATCGGATCGCTAATTGGCACCAGGCCTGCATTTCTCACGTTCAGCGGGAAAATGCACTACAAAAGGCCCGCCAAGCAGAAAAAGAAAAGAAAAGAAATGGAAAATAGCATAGGAGCCATGGATGAAGCTGGGACCAGTGCAGAGGCCACAAACAACCCCACAAATCCCCAGAGGACCAGCCAGAGACCCATGTGAAGGCCAAGAGGAAGAGGAATCCCAAGTTCAGCCAGCAGGAAAACGAGGTCCTGATTGCGGAGGTGACTGAACACCAACAATAACTGTTTGTCACTTCCACAGTGACATTGGCAAGAAAAAAAGAAATATGGCAGGACATTGTGTCCAAGTTGAATGCTGTCGGAGAGAGGAGGAGGACAGTGGACGACTGCAAGAAGCGCTGGCATGATACTAAGCTCAAGACCAAGGAGAAACTAGCAGCCAACCTGAAAGCAGCAAAGCAGACTGGAGGTGGGAGTCCAGCGCCACAGGAGGAGCTGGATGAGTTGGAGGAGCAGGTGTCCCGAGTCATCAGTGCTGCGACCGTGGTCGGAGTTGCGGGCCAGGATACTGCTGAACGTGACCAGACTCAACAACAACAGGGTGAGTAACAACCAGGGACTGGGGGGATGGGGGTGGATGGGCCCAATGGCACTCATGAACAATTAAATATATTGCAGTGCATACCCACAATTACTGTGGATCATGTCCCGGATACCCTTGTCCATGGTGGCATAGACACATATCACCCTACTCAAACAATACATTGCAAGACACATATTGGCGGGCACACAGACTTGGAAATGTGCCCAGAAAAGTAAGCCCAGTATAGTCCAAGATCAACATCAGACCACAAAATAAGTGCAACATCAAATGGCAAAGTGGCACATTAACTTGAGATGCGGCAGGGTGGCAAAATGGCCCCCTTGCCTCATCACCACGCATATACAAATCGGCTGCACAAAGACGCATCTCTCTCTGACGCCAAAATGAGGATGCACTGTGAATGTGACTGATCATGTGCACGAAGAGGCATGCCACCACCAATGTCAGCACACCTACAACATTGTGCACGTGTGTCTGAGTTGTGTGCAAGGTTGTGTATGTGCAGTAAAGTCCACCTATATGCACATGCACATTCCTGCACACAACTCAGACACACGTGCACAATGTTGCAGGTGTGCTGACATTGGTGGTGGCATGCCTACTCGTGCACATGATCAGTCACATTCACAGTGCATCCTCATTTTTCCGTCAGAGAGATGTGGCCATGTGCAGATGAATTGGATATGCGTGGTGATGATGCAAGGGGGAAATTCTGACATCCTCCCGCATCTCCAGGCAATGTGCCCCCTTGCCTGTACATAAGATGCAGTCCTGTGTACACCAAGTGGGGAAGCATCTAGTGAGTCTGCATACCAGAGACTCATGCAATGACACAACAAAGTGACCATGTAGGCCGCTGGATAAAACATGCACATCCAAAAATGCACACAAACAGCAGACTTCACTCAAAGGGCGATGGAATACAATGAGCAGGGGGGCTATGCCTACAACACCACAGTACGTGGACAATGCAGATCAGGAATGTGTCACACAAATATGTACTGCATGCCTTGTCTGTGTGACATACTCACAGAACCACAATGTGCCTGTAAAGCAGTATGACAACCAAAGTATGACAACAAGCAAGGATAGCAAAGTAGCAAAAAATAATGACAAAGGGCCAAATGGCACCCTCAACCCTTAGGTCAAATTGCACTCCTCCACCCCCAAGTGTACACATCTGTCATACAGAAAACAGCATTCCACATCAGTCCTGATGTCAGTTGCCCATCACACCATCATGTGCAATTAAACCTAACTGTTTGGTAAGTCAACTGTGTCAGTGAACAAATATGCAGTCAGGTAGTTATCACCCACACGCTAAGCCAGGCATTGAATACCAGAACCAGGACAGCATGTATCATCCTTGTCAGCAGCTGCGTGGCACATACACAAACACACATCACCCTGCCATTTGCATCTCTTGTGAGGGTGGCGGTGACAAGGCCTGAGCACCATAAATAGGCATTAGGAAATGCACATACATCAAATCACGGACCACTTACACACCACACGTGGGGTCAACGTTGAGGGTAATTGGTGTTGACACTGTCTGTTCAGATAGCAACAACAATTGAAACTCATGCTGCACCATACTCACAACGGGTAAGCCAACAGGAGGGCAGTAAGCAATGCATGCAAGATAAAACATGAAGGACGACATGCACACAAGACTAATCACAATAGACAAAGCTACCTGGATGCCCATGTGTACTACATAGTGCAGCACACGTTGAAACAGCAAGTAGGCCCTCATTGCTAATGTGCCTAAAGGGGGCCCTCCTCACACATAACTAATCTTGCACAAAACACATGCACATGTGCAGTACCCTGCAAAGCTGCGTGTCCGTGAGCCACACTGACAAGGCAAGTGACAGTGCATGATGAATAGCATGCCTGCAGGCCCAACATATTAACATGGTGCAGGCCACCTCACTGAGGTGGCTGAGAGTGGACCACATCCTTAAAGGAGCAGGTCACACTCTGACACATCCTCGTGTACATACAACCCCTGACGTAAACAAGACATTTGATGACAAAAAATGCACAAGTCTCCCAACTCTGACCAATACCCATATTCCCCCCAGCTTGCATCATCTCAGCATTGTAAATGCACAGAAGTGAAAGGCTCACTGCCTGAAAGGTATAATGGGCAGTAAAACCAAAGCTGCAGGTGCCACTATCACACAATGCAGTGCACACACATACAAATCTGAGCTCATCAACATTGACTACTATGTGGTACAAACTGCATTACTCACACAACTGAACAGAGGACACAACTGGTGCCGCTTGTGTGTAGAAATTGTACAATCACATTTGTCATAGCTGTAAACTGTGAGATGACAATGTACAACAACAACCTCACATCCGTGATGTTCTCAAAATAATCACTATCCTGCAACAAATAGGCATCTCCTCAAAAACAGTCAGAATGTACACTGTCCTGCAGTCTGCTTGTAAACTCATCCAATGCATGATCATACATGAAACACACTGTTAAACTGTATCTCCCCTTCACATTGCAGAGGGAGAGACATCACCTCCTGGACAGAAGACTGGCCCAACCTTCACTGATGACGAGGATGATTACTCCACCATAAATCATGATGAACTTCAAAATCTGCCAGACTCCTTCAGCACCCCACCTCCAGGAGCAGGGCAACCCAGCAGCATCGCAGCAACCCCACCCCCTGCACAAACCAACCAGCAGCAAGCACCTCCCAGCACAGCTGTCTCCCAGGACCTCGAGTACCCACATCTGGCCTTCCAACGCCATGTGCTAGAGGTCCAGTGGGAGACGGCTGATCAGGTGCGGGTGGGGTTTGACAGGCTGGCGGCCAAACTTGATGCCATACGTGGGTGTCTGAGTCCCATCCGGGACCATATACAGAAGATCACGAACACCCACAGCCCGCTCGATGCTCTCCAACGGTCCATGGCTGACATTGCTGGAGTCATGATTCTGAGACAACAACAACTGTCTGGTCAGAGTGGCTCCAGCAATGCCAGCCAGGATTTGGGCAACATCCGTCAGATAATGGAGAGCATGGAGCAGATGCATGCACAACAAATGGCTGCCACGGCTGCACACCAGCGCGATGTAGCTGGAATCTATCATGCCCTGCAGCTGCTCATCACTGCATTGCTGCCCCAAGGTCCGGCGCCGATGAATGCTGCTGCTGCTTCTACATCCTCAGCTCCGCCCCCTGATGTGTCAGTGCCTCACAGTGCTGCACCCACCATACCACCACCCACATGTGAGGCACATAACAGATCAGAGGATGAAGAGGAGGATGATAGTGCATTTGTGCTAAGGAGAAAGCGGTAGCATTCATCGACGCCAAAAGGCCTGTTACTTCTTGGTTCTGGGCTTAGTATCATGCCACGGAACATCATCTTCCACTGTCTTCCACTGTCCCCCGACACTCACCTTGGACCTCCACAGAGACTGCCATATTATTTTTTCTTACCAATGACACAGCAATCAGCCTGCGGACTGAACCCTGCCTCTTCCCTTGGACCTGTTACCACCAAAGGACTCTGTCTGGTCCTCTAACGGGCATCTATGCAATGTGTGCTTGTATGGCCAAGTACTGGTCCAGTCTTCATCCTTTTAATGTAAATAAAAATCTTTAACTCACACAGATGTGTGTTGTCTATGACCAATCAAGTATAGAAGTCTGTAAAAAGTGAAGGGACAGTGAATACATCAGAAGGTACACCAAGGGAAATACGAGCAATGTACATGTTTTACCTGACACAGATAGGCAGTGAGATGACCGGGTATGTGTGAACTAGCTGTGCCCTCATTGCTCCAATACAACAATCTAGCAATATCCCAACTTAGCCCCATGTCCATTAAGGAAATAGGCATGTGTGCTAAAATGTCCAAGTCTGTTGCAGGCCACAAGTAGTGTCCCCCTTAACAATTGCAAACAATTTTCTCTTGGCATATCTACTCACACTCTACGGGGTGGACAAAGCCTGTTGTGATGGTGCGCATTGCATGTCACATCCCAAGATGGTGCACACCATATACACATTGATGAAGAGACGTAAGGGCACATGTCTACCATACACATATGGAACCACAATGTCTGCCTCAGTGAAGTAGAGTTGCCAATAGGGACTCACCCCAAAGTGCAAGGCGTCAGTCAGCCCCTTCCTGTGGACAAACAATGCATACCAAATTTGGACCCCTCTTCATGCTGTGACCACTGTGAGCGTATTGGGCAATGTGTTTAGGGATGTGTGGTGCACTGCACTTAGCATATAGTCAGATGCAAGGCCAACATTTCAAGGGTGGCATCACTATGAGCCAATGCCAGAAGTAACAGCTGGGACAAGTGGCTATGACACTGTCACTACAGGGAGCAATGCAACATTTCCTCCCTTGTGTGCAGCAGAACAGTGTGCCCGCACCAAAATGTTAGCTGGGACAAAATCATAACTTTGCAAATTAAGGGAGTCACGAAAGGTATTTAGGAGAAGTGAAGTCAGTATACCTAACTGTACTACTCCTAAATGCCATTTGTGAATACCGTAAAATGTAAAGTCATTACTTACTCTCAGATGGCTTTTGTGAATCAGGAACACTGTTGTGCCATGTGCCGTTCACAATGGACACACAAATTTACAAAATCATGCATGGCCCGGAGATTGAGCGTCCATACACAGGAACATATAATTCAAAGGAAGCTGACACACTGGCACTACGCAGCAAGTGTGCCAAGGTCTGTGCAATGTAGATGGACTCAGCGCCAGGAGCATCTGATATGCAGGTGTTTGACGGAATCTGTGGTACCCGGCGCATACATCCATCTCCATGATGGACAACAGTAGCAAATTCAATATCCTCTCAATGCCATGTCCCTAGGTTCTGTTGTAAATGGGCAACAATGTGCTGTCCAACTCTGTGAGTCACATTTAAGATGTAGAACTTCACATACGACTGTCCCTAGACTAGGCCGTAAATGCTACTTGCCACCCTGTCATCCATGCAAGTTCACTGTGCTCACATCTAAGGTATCCTGACACAATACATCCTGCAACACATTCCATGGATTGTCCAGTGATGGTGTGAGTTGCATACAAGGGAATAAGCCACACTCCCCCACATCATCCCTGACATAAGTGCAAGCAGAAATCCAAAATAGTAAACATTTATTAGAACAGTAAAAAGAATGAATTACCCTAAACTAACACTGATCACTAGAACTACTACTAAAATCTAAACTAACTAGAAAATTATTACTTACCTAAACTATCTACCCTAACTAATCCTAAACACGCAACAACATATCTTAGACATCAACCCCCCTCCCACCCTTAAGGCACACCATGAGACAGGACAAAGACATCTAAGCTATACATAAACTAACTACACATGTGACCTACACAAAGATATATTTGTTTGTATATATTTTTTAAATTTCTTTAACAACAAAGACATCAACCCCCCACCCAAAGGAAAAGGAAACTTATCCCCAAATACTGCATAAGAATACATATCTAAAAACTACCTTAAAATCTAACACTAACTATAACCTACGCTAAAAATACACTACCAAACAATTAAAAGAACTAACCTAACACTACCTAATATCACAAGTTAAAACATTGGGGGAAGGGAGAAGAGGGGGATGGGGTCCAACATGTCCAGGCATCATGGCAGTCCAAGGTGTTTTTTCATGTCTGTGAGATGTCTGGTCTGCTCCGCCATTTCTCGCCTGATCTCTGCCAGCAAAACATTGTTGTCATGCAGGATCCTCCTGTCCCTCACTGTGAATGGCACCACCTGATCGGCAGGTGCAGGTGGGACTGTCCCTTGGGGGGGTGTGGCCATAGGGGGATGGGACACCTGTCCAGGCTGGGACCCACCACTGACGCCAGAGGGGCCTGGGATGGCCTGTGTGCCAGTTGTTGCAAGCTCGGGCACCCCCTTCCATGTACCTGCTTTGCGTTCCTCCTGGTACCTCTTCGCCATGTTGCGGTACCCTTTTGCCACCTTCTTGACATGCTTGAAGCGGTCCTTCCTCACCTGGAACGCATGTTGTTCGGCTGGCGTCATGTTGTCTGTAAAATATCAACAATGGCAATTTTGAGTCCTTTAGACTATGTCAATGTTCTCCATTCAAATCTGTAATACAAGATCACTTCAAAATGGGAGCCTACACTCCAGCGTAACTATGTGAAGTCAGAGAGTGACCTGGACAACAAAATGTTGAATCCTGGATCAGTGACTACATGCTGGGAGACTGACATGACAGTGCATGGCATGGGACATGTACTGTCACAACCAAATGAGACTGACAGTGTCAAATGATGGTACCATGACATACCCTGACTGAGGGTGACATGTACAAGGAATCGGAGGAGGGAGGCATTAGCCCTCCGTGTGTAGCACCACCCTCATCCTCTCCTGTGACACAGTGCTGCATCATATGTACAATGCTCATGTGCAGCCCTGTGTGTCCCCCAGCAACTGTGTGCAGTTCATCAAGTCAGCGCCAACACAGGCACTCTTGCACAAGAGTGCAAGGGTATCTGTGTGCAGGGGGGCTTGTTAATGTTTTGGAAGGTTACCCTACCTGCACAGGAGCAATCCTGGGACAGCCCTACTCACACTTTCAACTATGCTGCATCATGCAGCACACATGGAAACCCGTTGTGTGGCTGAACGTTGACTTATACATGAGGCGCTGTCCCGCTCTCCACCACTACTACACAATATGTGAGGGGTTGCGGCTGAGAGGGGGAAACATCGTTTCCTCTAAATTGTCACTCATGCATGTCTTGTATCCGCTAATCTCACTCCGTAGTAAATCAAATTACGCAGGCCTTTACAACACAAACTGTCACAATGCATTCCCCATTGTAACGGCACCCTGGAGTCATGATGGTTATAGTGTTGTTATGGGTAATGCTTTCTCACAGATAGTGTTGTAGAGCCTTCCTGCACATAATCAATCCTAGAATACCATGTTGTAACTTTCATGTGTGCTGCTTCGTGCAGCACACAGGAAAGTTACAATATGGAATATTAAAAAATGTTTCTGTATGTACAGGAAGGGCCACCTTCCTGTACATATACAAACCATGTCATTTTGCTTTTTCCATGTGTGCTGCACAAGGCAGCACACATGGAAAAAGCAAAAACGATGAGAAAAAGCATTCATCCTCGTTTCGCCAAATTAAGACCAGGATTTCACTGGTGTTAAATTGTGCGCTGCCACCTATCAACGCCGCCCTTGTTAATAGGTGGCAGTGTCAAATACAATGGGTGTTGCGGTAGAACGCCCACCGCAACACCCACTGCACGCCCCTTTCACGCTAAACACAGCGTAAAAAGGGTGCCTTATTAACAAGGCAGCGTTAATACACGTGAAGTGGCTTAACGCTGCCTCAGTAATAATGCGAGGCCCCTATCGCCAACACGTCACTAAAAGTGACGTTGTGGTGGCGATAGGGGCTTGATGATATGCACCTTAATTACAATGTGTATCACTGACTGGGGATGGGCAAAGTTACAACAGTGAGACAAATGCATTGCTCCACCTTCACTTACCGATTTGTACACACTTCTGACTTCCACAATACATCATCACACTGTAGGCAAGGGACATGTGATACACACCCATACTGCATACTACAACGTTCATCATTTGACCCAGACATCCATGACACTACACTATGCCAATATATGATGTCCAAACTCACCAGTGGCGTGTGGGTCCTCGAAGCTGTCGATGTCCCCCTGTGTGATTGGTGGCTGACCATCTGTGAGACAACAAAATAAATATGTGTTGCTATCAGACGTTAAATTATATGTGTCATATTCCTCATACAAATCATCACCATAACTGAAAATGCTACGTAACTGTAGTGTTGCGTTTCATGTTGGCTACATGATTGGGTCCACTTTGACTGCCATTCACACCAGACCTGTGAATGCTGAGTCTGGAAAAACAAGACAATAATGCTAGCTAACATGCACATAATAGTTGTGTGACACATTCACAAGGCCCCATTTCTACATGCAACATGATGTTATACATGCTCTGTGTATGATTGCATCGCTGCAGATCGCACAAGGCAGTTTCACAGATGTTGTTGGTGTATGACAATCTGGAGATGTCCTATTTCCTTTGAGCATTTGTTCCTATCAAATACATTGTCACACAGTAACTATGTACAAGGCCAGCGTAGCTAATGTACCACAATTTATGAGGACAGCATTTTTACACTACCTTTTGGCCAGCACACAGCTCCCATAAACAATGCCTTGGATTGTTCATGTACAGTCACCCTTCCTGTACACAAACAATCTTTATCCTGCACGCAGTTTTTGCGCAAGTGTGCCAGCTTTGGCACTACAGTGCTAAGTGTTGCTCCAGCGCAGTGGGTAACATAAACTAGCACCCTATGCTTGTCAATATGATGCAGCGTTGTGTCTCGGATGTGCTAACATTAGGCGTGAACACATTACGTCTCCCACCTCACTCAGCAACCTTTTTTCACTTTGACACCAGTGTCACACACGGCATATTTTTATTTCGTTGCAGTATTCACGATTAAATGTGGAGTTTGTACTTACCACCCTGTAGGCCAGTCATGACTCCCGTGTAGTCCAGGAGGTCAGCTTCACGGGCCAGCAGATCCTGCCAGCGGTGCTTCCACTGGCGCACGGTACAGTCCACTCCGAAGCACCGGAGCATCTGCACCCGCACACGCTCCCACTTCAGCTTCCGCACACTTACATTGTATCCTGCAAGGATACGGCCTCCCCTCTCCAACATCAAGGGCAGGTAGAATTTGACCATCCACAGGAAGCCCCCCAATGCCCCCTCGGACATCCTGCCCTCCCTGCCCACAGCCGGCATCTTCCTGCACACCTGTGACCCCACTGCAAAAAGAAATGAACCCTCAATAATATCCCCAACAACAACAAAGAAAGTTAACTACCCCAAGACAAACACCCGACAAGATTGAGGACAGGAGACAAGAAAACACGTAAAAACCAGTACACAACACTTCACAGACACTACCAACAGGACACAGGACACAGCAACACTCTCCAAATCTCAAAACTGCAGCACACACCACCAAACACCACCAAACACCTCCAACACTCTCCACAATCACCAGCAATGTGCTCAAACGAGAAAGTGAAAGTGCATAACACTCCTCCAGTAGACAGGAAGCATGCAGACATCACTTCCTGTGTGTTTGCGGCCCGTTTTTGACAAAGCGGTGAAAATCTGCACGCAAATAGGCTCATGAGTAATATTTTGTATTGTACAATGTGTTTAGCGATGGAATTTTCCATCGAGCGTATGAAATAAGCATCGCGTTATCGATTTAGCGGTCAGATCTTGACGCTAAGAGCAAGTTCATACACAGATGTACAGTCCTAGAGCAAAATTTATTTCAGAGCCCAATAACACCATGAAAAGCTTGTTTAGCACACAAATGACACCCTAAATGTAATATGTCACCCCAGATGACACCCTAAATAGCATCTTTTACCCCATTTCACGCCCATTTTTCATCTTTTACCCCATTTCACGCCCATTTTTAATCTTTTACCCCATTTCACTCCCATTTTTTATCTTTTACCCCATTTCACGCCCATTTTTCATCTTTTACCCCATTTCAAACCCATTTTTCATCTTTTACCCCATTTCACACCCATTTTTCATCTTTTACCCCATTTCACACCCTAAATTTAATTATTTGACACAACGGACACACTCAAATAAATTATTTACCACAAACGACACCCTACTATTATTAATTTAGCACAGAGGACACCCTATAATTCATGATTTACACATAATGACACGCAAAATAATTGAATTTGGTACCACAATTTACACCATGAAAACTCTACTTTTGCACAATTGACACACTAAAAAGCATCTCTGTACTGAGGAGACATACCCACCATGATTTGACTATTGTGATATTATTTGCACTTATTGTGCAACGTACACTTTTCAGTGTGATGTACTTATGCAGGAGAGTAACATGCAGACAGGGTATGTGTGTTGTGTTTTTTATTGGCACAAACTGTGATTGGGGTCATTTTGCACTGATATACATTTGTCACAATGTGACGTGCTCAGGTGAAGAAATTGTTTATTATTCGGTTCCTTCGGGCAGTTCCTGCTGCATTAACTGTGGGGTGTGCTCCACCTGCCTCATCTTCATCATCATCCTGGTCATCGTCCGGTGCAGCAGGCACTTGGATCCATGGGGCATTGGTGCGCATACATATATTGTGCAATACACAACATGCTATGATGATTTTGTTCACCATTTCGGGGCTGTACAGCAGTCTGCCACCTGTGATGTCCAGGCAACGAAAACGTGACTTTAGCACGCCAAATGTGCACTCCACAATGGACCGGGTGCGTCTGTGGGCCGCATTATACTGCCTTTGGGCCTGGGTGGTGGCGTTTCGGAGGGGTGTCATCATCCACGGGCAGAGTGCATATCCTTAATCACCTGTAACATGTGATGGAGAGATGTGTCCATTAGTGGTTATGCATGCTGTGTTGGTAGTGTTGATAGTTTTGTGGTGTGTGATTAGTGCTATTTTAGAATTCATGTTAGCCAAGTGTCACTTCTGACTATTTACCAGCATCAACGCTAATTACATTGCCTCACAGTTGATCCTCCCTCCCCCGAGCCGATTTGATTGTGTGCGCTGCGCGGTTGCATCACTGGCACTCCTACTGTGCAACAATGTTAAGGCCATCTGCGCATATCCGCAGGCCCAACACGAACACCAGCAGGCACCCTGGCTCTCCTACTGTCTAGCGATAGCACTCATCCACCCTCCACGCAGTCAATGCCATGAGAATGTTTAACTGCCAATAGGCCACACCAGACACGGCTCACGTTCAGTTCTGCTGCTGCCGCCAGACCTGCTCCACCGCACAACACATCAGTTTCATATCCAGACCTGCCACAAAGCAACACTCAGCAGCCCCCTCGCCTGCAGGGCCCACTGAGGGCAGGAACGCTTCACCCACACCATCAACATCATCAGACGCCACACCGTCCACTCCCTGGACTACGTACTCATTCCTGAGCGGAGCCTTCAACTCACATACCACGACTACTCAAAATCCATTACACTCTGGGAAATGTTTGCTGACATCAGACTGTCCCAAATCTTCACCACACTGAGCCACAAGGCAGGGCACACCTTTGACCCCTTCTTCGCATGTGTGAACTTCATCCACTTCATCAACCCCACTAAACGCACATGTAGTGACCACCAACGCATACACTTCCTCGTTGGTCAACCCCAAGCCACCCTAAACCACATCCGGAACCACACAAAGCTAGTGGAGCTGAGTCACCGAGGAGATGCTACACACCACCAACAGCAACACCCAAAACGATGCATTCGACACCAATAGCGCTAGACCGCAATTTCCAGACATGTATCTCCAACTGCGCATGCACACTTGCCCCACTATGCAACTCCAACATACAGTGTGCAATAAATGCCACCTCGGTCACCAACAACCTCAAAGTTGGCAGATGCATCTGCTGACACATGGAGAAGAACTGGTGCAACATTGAGGATACCATTAAACATCACCACCTACAAGGACACCAAGCTCATAATCTCCCTCAACAATACGCCCACACATCAGACTGGGCTTCCAGGAAGGATTGCTGGAAGTTGCAACATGGATGATCAACAGCTGGGGGGTGCTATATGCAGAGGAGACATGAGTCCTCATCCTCGTAACCAACCCATCAGCATGTGACATCACCTGGTAGGCCAACGCCTTCGGCAGACCCCCCCCCAACTCTAGGTACCTAGGCACCGTATTTGACTCCTCACTCTCTATTAACCAACAGATCTACGCAGTGGCCTGCAGCTGCTTCAACTGCCTCTGCATCCTCCATGCAACCTTCACATGGATCCCCCCATTGTCAGGTAGGACAGTCACCCACACAGTCATTGCCATCAGGCTGGACTACGGAAACACACTATATGCCCACATGGGCAGGTCTGTGCTCAGCTTAGTCCCGACTGTCCAGCACAACACAAACACACTGGGCCTTGTGTACATACTTTCCTTATGGGTCGAGTCCCTCCGTCGCACATACTTGGTTCCCACCTCTCCCCGCATTTGCAAATGAGTGGCGGAGGGGGTAGGCCTTTGGGGATGGTTTGTCTACATAGCTAGCCCCAGTTCCCACAGTTACTTGTGTTGTTGTGTCTGGTAATAGGGCATGTTGATTGACATGTTGTATGTTAGATTGTAACATGTACATTCTCACAATTGTGAGTTGCATGAATGTGGAGTTGAGGCGTGTGGTGTGTTCAGTTAGTACTTACCAACAAGAACTGCATTTCCACATGTGCCATCCTGGAAGCGCTGGTTTATGATGGACTGTAGGAAGATGTAGGAATCATGCACACTCCCTGGGAACTTGGCTATGACATTGGTGTACAGTCCCCGGTGGTCCACTATTGCCTGCACATTCATGGAATGCGTGTGCTTTCTGTTGCGGTATCTGTGTGCGCTGTCCGCAGGGGGCACAAATAGGACATGTGTGCAGTCAATTGCCCCCAACACCTGCGGGAATCCGGCTATGGCGTGAAAGCCTTGCTTGTCTCAATCTGTTCCTGCACAGTGTTGGGGAAGTGAATGTGCTGGGGTATCAGGCTGAGTATGCCATCCAAGACAGTCGGGAGGAAGATTGAAAAGGCTGCCTGTGAAACTCCTCCGACTCTGGCCGTTGTTGGTTGAAAGGTCCCAGAGGCCAACATGTGCAGCACAGCCAGAAGCTTTGTCTGCGGAGGGATGTTGGTGCTCCGCTGTGTTGGTGGCGTCAGCCTGTGGGCTATCAGGTTCAGGATGTGTTGGATGGATGTCCTTTTGAGCCTGTAGTGGGCAATGACATCCTCTGGCGTTAGGTCTACGAGGCTGAGACGTCTGCGCAGGGCCCGCTGTCTTCTTCAGCGCTGCCTTGGTGGTGGTCCTGGGGAGGTGGCAGTGGCGGTGGTGGTTGTTGCCTTCGTGGTGCTCCAAGCTGAATGATTAGTACCTCCATGGCGTCAGTGGGTCTTCAGATGGGGCTCTGAGCTAGTCTCCCTTATATACCTCCCTTTATCACC
Source organism: Calotriton arnoldi (assembly GCA_963921515.1). Taxonomy (NCBI): domain Eukaryota; kingdom Metazoa; phylum Chordata; class Amphibia; order Caudata; family Salamandridae; genus Calotriton; species Calotriton arnoldi. The sequence goes on along the minus strand of CAWUFW010000171.1, from coordinate 2,344,411 downwards.
ATTTTTAGACCAGCTTTTTTCTGGTCTTAAGTTCCTGCAGCTAACGGGCCTTAGCGCGACTTTTTTTATCGCTTCGCGGGTCCGGGCCATCATTGCTAATAGTGCGATATGGTGTTAGCGACAGTTTTCCAGAAATTTTGAGAAGGAACGCCTACTTTGCATGTCATTAGCGATAACTATCGCTGGCATGCAAGGCGATAAATAAACCGGCTGCTATCGCCGGAAAGCTGTCGCTAACGCCTGTTAGCGCCAGCTTGGTAATAGGGCGTTAAAAAAAAAGCGTTAGCGGCGGAAAGTGCCGCTAACGCAGCGATAAATGGCTTGCTAATATGGCCCTAGTTGTTTGCAGTGATTATTTGAAACCAATAAATATTCCTTTGTTGGACATCCTCTTGTGATTTTGTGTCAGTATTTGAAATTCAAGTGTGACTACCTCATGCAGTACTAGCTTGAGATTAATGGCAAGTCAAAGATGTTTAATTGATTCATGTTCATGGACTATTTGTTGATAACAAGGTCGTTCAGCTGAAGATGTATTTAGCGATACAAAAGGGGATGATGGACGGAACGTTTGAGCCAATCAAACACTCACCCCCAGTCAACTGATCTGGGTTTAATCCATCATCATTCTTTAGCTCACTCCACCACCCCAGTTCAGACATGGCCATATGCAAATCAGTCTGGATGGATTTAGGCCCAGATCTCTGTACTGGGGTGAATGTATGACATTGTTCTGCATTCTGTCCATCAACTGTTGTTTTTGCATTTGTCACCCCGAGTGGGACGGGTATGCTCAGACGTGAGTCCCGTGCTCTCCATGCCACTGGAATCAAGCTATCCTGGCTGATGAGGGCTGAAAGCCCGAAACCGGTCCTAGGATGCTTGTTTCCAGTCCAGGGAGGACCTGGCTTGGCAGTTCGGGCTGGACTGTTCCCATGGGGCACAGGGTCAAGACTGATTTGCATATGGCTGGGTTCAAACTGGAATGGCATGGTGAGCAAAAAACGATGGATTTAGGCCCAGATCTCTGTACTGGGGTGAATGTATGACATTGTTCTGCATTCTGTCCATCAACTGTTGTTTTTGCATTTGTCACCCCGAGTGGGACGGGTATGCTCAGACGTGAGTCCCGTGCTCTCCATGCCACTGGAATCAAGCTATCCTGGCTGATGAGGGCTGAAAGCCCGAAACCGGTCCTAGGATGCTTGTTTCCAGTCCAGGGAGGACCTGGCTTGGCAGTTCGGGCTGGACTGTTCCCATGGGGCACAGGGTCAAGACTGATTTGCATATGGCTGGGTTCAAACTGGAATGGCATGGTGAGCAAAAACGATGGATTTAGGCCCAGATCTCTGTACTGGGGTGAATGTATGACATTGTTCTGCATTCTGTCCATCAACTGTTGTTTTTGCATTTGTCACCCCGAGTGGGACGGGTATGCTCAGACGTGAGTCCCGTGCTCTCCATGCCACTGGAATCAAGCTATCCTGGCTGATGAGGGCTGAAAGCCCGAAACCGGTCCTAGGATGCTTGTTTCCAGTCCAGGGAGGACCTGGCTTGGCAGTTCGGGCTGGACTGTTCCCATGGGGCACAGGGTCAAGACTGATTTGCATATGGCTGGGTTCAAACTGGAATGGCATGGTGAGCAAAAAACGATGGATTTAGGCCCAGATCTCTGTACTGGGGTGAATGTATGACATTGTTCTGCATTCTGTCCATCAACTGTTGTTTTTGCATTTGTCACCCCGAGTGGGACGGGTATGCTCAGACGTGAGTCCCGTGCTCTCCATGCCACTGGAATCAAGCTATCCTGGCTGATGAGGGCTGAAAGCCCGAAACCGGTCCTAGGATGCTTGTTTCCAGTCCAGGGAGGACCTGGCTTGGCAGTTCGGGCTGGACTGTTCCCATGGGGCACAGGGTCAAGACTGATTTGCATATGGCTGGGTTCAAACTGGAATGGCATGGTGAGCAAAAACGATGGATTTAGGCCCAGATCTCTGTACTGGGGTGAATGTATGACATTGTTCTGCATTCTGTCCATCAACTGTTGTTTTTGCATTTGTCACCCCGAGTGGGACGGGTATGCTCAGACGTGAGTCCCGTGCTCTCCATGCCACTGGAATCAAGCTATCCTGGCTGATGAGGGCTGAAAGCCCGAAACCGGTCCTAGGATGCTTGTTTCCAGTCCAGGGAGGACCTGGCTTGGCAGTTCGGGCTGGACTGTTCCCATGGGGCACAGGGTCAAGACTGATTTGCATATGGCTGGGTTCAAACTGGAATGGCATGGTGAGCAAAAAACGATGGATTTAGGCCCAGATCTCTGTACTGGGGTGAATGTATGACATTGTTCTGCATTCTGTCCATCAACTGTTGTTTTTGCATTTGTCACCCCGAGTGGGACGGGTATGCTCAGACGTGAGTCCCGTGCTCTCCATGCCACTGGAATCAAGCTATCCTGGCTGATGAGGGCTGAAAGCCCGAAACCGGTCCTAGGATGCTTGTTTCCAGTCCAGGGAGGACCTGGCTTGGCAGTTCGGGCTGGACTGTTCCCATGGGGCACAGGGTCAAGACTGATTTGCATATGGCTGGGTTCAAACTGGAATGGCATGGTGAGCAAAAAACGATGGATTTAGGCCCAGATCTCTGTACTGGGGTGAATGTATGACATTGTTCTGCATTCTGTCCATCAACTGTTGTTTTTGCATTTGTCACCCCGAGTGGGACGGGTATGCTCAGACGTGAGTCCCGTGCTCTCCATGCCACTGGAATCAAGCTATCCTGGCTGATGAGGGCTGAAAGCCCGAAACCGGTCCTAGGATGCTTGTTTCCAGTCCAGGGAGGACCTGGCTTGGCAGTTCGGGCTGGACTGTTCCCATGGGGCACAGGGTCAAGACTGATTTGCATATGGCTGGGTTCAAACTGGAATGGCATGGTGAGCAAAAACGATGGATTTAGGCCCAGATCTCTGTACTGGGGTGAATGTATGACATTGTTCTGCATTCTGTCCATCAACTGTTGTTTTTGCATTTGTCACCCCGAGTGGGACGGGTATGCTCAGACGTGAGTCCCGTGCTCTCCATGCCACTGGAATCAAGCTATCCTGGCTGATGAGGGCTGAAAGCCCGAAACCGGTCCTAGGATGCTTGTTTCCAGTCCAGGGAGGACCTGGCTTGGCAGTTCGGGCTGGACTGTTCCCATGGGGCACAGGGTCAAGACTGATTTGCATATGGCTGGGTTCAAACTGGAATGGCATGGTGAGCAAAAAACGATGGATTTAGGCCCAGATCTCTGTACTGGGGTGAATGTATGACATTGTTCTGCATTCTGTCCATCAACTGTTGTTTTTGCATTTGTCACCCCGAGTGGGACGGGTATGCTCAGACGTGAGTCCCGTGCTCTCCATGCCACTGGAATCAAGCTATCCTGGCTGATGAGGGCTGACAGCCCGAAACCGGTCCTAGGATGCTTGTTTCCAGTCCAGGGAGGACCTGGCTTGGCAGTTCGGGCTGGACTGTTCCCATGGGGCACAGGGTCAAGACTGATTTGCATATGGCTGGGTTCAAACTGGAATGGCATGGTGAGCAAAAAAACGATGGATTTAGGCCCAGATCTCTGTACTGGGGTGAATGTATGACATTGTTCTGCATTCTGTCCATCAACTGTTGTTTTTGCATTTGTCACCCCGAGTGGGACGGGTATGCTCAGACGTGAGTCCCGTGCTCTCCATGCCACTGGAATCAAGCTATCCTGGCTGATGAGGGCTGAAAGCCCGAAACCGGTCCTAGGATGCTTGTTTCCAGTCCAGGGAGGACCTGGCTTGGCAGTTCGGGCTGGACTGTTCCCATGGGGCACAGGGTCAAGACTGATTTGCATATGGCTGGGTTCAAACTGGAATGGCATGGTGAGCAAAAACGATGGATTTAGGCCCAGATCTCTGTACTGGGGTGAATGTATGACATTGTTCTGCATTCTGTCCATCAACTGTTGTTTTTGCATTTGTCACCCCGAGTGGGACGGGTATGCTCAGACGTGAGTCCCGTGCTCTCCATGCCACTGGAATCAAGCTATCCTGGCTGATGAGGGCTGAAAGCCCGAAACCGGTCCTAGGATGCTTGTTTCCAGTCCAGGGAGGACCTGGCTTGGCAGTTCGGGCTGGACTGTTCCCATGGGGCACAGGGTCAAGACTGATTTGCATATGGCTGGGTTCAAACTGGAATGGCATGGTGAGCAAAAACGATGGATTTAGGCCCAGATCTCTGTACTGGGGTGAATGTATGACATTGTTCTGCATTCTGTCCATCAACTGTTGTTTTTGCATTTGTCACCCCGAGTGGGACGGGTATGCTCAGACGTGAGTCCCGTGCTCTCCATGCCACTGGAATCAAGCTATCCTGGCTGATGAGGGCTGAAAGCCCGAAACCGGTCCTAGGATGCTTGTTTCCAGTCCAGGGAGGACCTGGCTTGGCAGTTCGGGCTGGACTGTTCCCATGGGGCACAGGGTCAAGACTGATTTGCATATGGCTGGGTTCAAACTGGAATGGCATGGTGAGCAAAAAACGATGGATTTAGGCCCAGATCTCTGTACTGGGGTGAATGTATGACATTGTTCTGCATTCTGTCCATCAACTGTTGTTTTTGCATTTGTCACCCCGAGTGGGACGGGTATGCTCAGACGTGAGTCCCGTGCTCTCCATGCCACTGGAATCAAGCTATCCTGGCTGATGAGGGCTGAAAGCCCGAAACCGGTCCTAGGATGCTTGTTTCCAGTCCAGGGAGGACCTGGCTTGGCAGTTCGGGCTGGACTGTTCCCATGGGGCACAGGGTCAAGACTGATTTGCATATGGCTGGGTTCAAACTGGAATGGCATGGTGAGCAAAAAACGATGGATTTAGGCCCAGATCTCTGTACTGGGGTGAATGTATGACATTGTTCTGCATTCTGTCCATCAACTGTTGTTTTTGAAGATGTATTTAGGGCAGAGGAGAAAGGAAAACAAGAGCTTTTAGTGGGAGTTAAGGGACATAGGTACAGTAGTTGCCTAGCAGAGTAGTGGAAAGTTAAGAGAAGAGATAAGGAGGTTAAATATATATTTCCTCATTGTCAAAGAGATCGAGTAGGAACTTCACTGGGTTAGCAGAGGCTGGTAAGGCAATGAGTTGGATGTGGCTAGTGTGTGAGTGGGGAAAGGTAGTTAGCAGGTAAGGAGGGCTTTTGGTGTCAAGAAGAGGTCACAGAAAGGATGTAGGAGGAGAAAGAGCTGATGGGGATTAAGGGTAAGGAAAGTAGAGATGAGATGGCATGGAAACCTGTGTTTTTTATGCTATGTATTGATGTATGGGGTGTGTAGGTGAAAGGGTTTAGAAGGGGAAATTAAGTACACAGGAGGCAATAGATGTGATGTGCAAGGATGTTTACTGTTTAAAGTGAAGGAAACAGTAGTAGGCAGAGCAGAAAGCAGTGAACAGGGGGAAGAGAGGATGGTAATAGGACACAGGGGTTTTAGGGTAGGGGAATATTTTATGGAGGTGTGATAGGAATTGGACTGGAGGAAAGAGAGGAAAGGTGAGGGTTAGTGAAGAAGGGAGAAGAAGAAAGATCTATCTCGAAAGTGGGAGAGGAAACAGGAGCAGGAAACTGGAGTACTGGGTTGAGATGTGGAGTTTTCTTCTGGCAATAGACATCAGGTCAACAGGAATCAGCAGAAATTTAGCATCTGAAAATCAGAGTGTTGAAGGTGAAACTTACAATTCCTCATCCTCCAAGTAGTTAAGTGCCATTCACAGGAGAAACACAAAAGCTCCACTGAATTAGGATCTGTCAAATCCACCTGTAAGTGGCATAAGAGTAACCCACGGGAAGATACAGATTACAGAAATTCCCAGTGAATTAGGTACACGTGAGCCAGGAGTGTGAGCAGCTCAGAAGCAAAGGATGTTGGAGAGATGTAACATCTGCACTTGTTTGAGGGTGGGTGGGTGGTGTGTGCATACATGTATGCATGTGTTTGTGATATATATTTGTGTGCAAGATATTTGTGTGTGTGTGTCTGTGAGCATATTTGTGTGTGTATGAGTGCGCATGAAGTGTGCCACTCCATGGCAGACTGTGTCCTTCTCCGGAAGCCATCCCTGCTGTCATGGGCCTCGGGACTGCCTGGTGCCCACATCACAGGAGATTCAGCTTTGGCGCAATTGTGATCATTCCTGGCAAAAGTATGGACATGGCATAATAATGGTCATCCTGACTCATTTACGGAATCTTTACTGGTAGCATAAAGGTATTCATCCTTGGCATTTTGTGAGGTGAGCATCTATAGCCTAATTGTGGCCAGCTCTGGCATTACGGTGGTCACTGCTGGCATCATAATGACTATGATTGTCATAGTGTGGGCCTTCTTGGCCAGCCATTGTACAATTGCACAGTGGTGGGAATTTTTGATATATTTTAAGCATCCTTGACATTGTGCTGCACATCACTGGGCTTTAATGGCAATGCCAAAGCATTTGAGACATAATCTGTTCATGTGAAGCACATGTACATTGGAGAACTTAATTGAAATGACAAACTGATTTTATAGAGCACACTGGTATTTTAGGGAAACAATTGAGTTTTTCTTTTCAGAAAAAAAAATCATTGGGGAATTGAGTCTGTATACCCCAAATTGAAAGTGTTTAGTGGATAGAAAGAAGGAATTTGCCAAACTGATACTCTTATGTAGGAAGACAAAATTATTGCATTTCCATAACATATTTCAAATTGTCATTTGAATGATAATATGGGAAGACTAGGGAAGACCTATTGCTTCTGTTATTTCCTTTGTGCTAGACAGCACTTGCTGCTATGGCTGTTATTTCATTAGGCAAATGGAGGCATTTCACTTGGATGAAGCATTGTCTGACAATAATCTTGGACACCTCGTGTGATGCTTTGGGGATGGTCAGTAGTGTATCAAGGATGCTATGCGCCCTGGTGCGGGCAAGGAAAATGGTCTCTTTGGCTGCTGTTGGTGTAGTTAAATTGTCAGAGTTCAATTAGCCCCCTTAGGGATATGGGCCTTGGTGCCCTATGCCTGCTGCACCAATGGTAGCTATGCCCCTGGGTATGGTCAATACTGGTATTCTTGCATGGGATGGTCACCATAATTATCTAATCCGATCTGGTCACTAGTGTAACAATTCTAAAATCTGTTGGTAGCTCAAGATTATGTTCAATGATCATAAGTAGCTCTCATTACAGTTCAGTTTGGAAACCCCTAAGCAAGTAGTAATATTTTGTTAACATTTTTTCAGCATTGAAGACATAGGCGGTTAGAGTCTATGGATGTAACCTGTCAAATATGAAGCTTTAAACCACCAGGATACACATAACTTTCAAAACCACCAATAATTTAGTTGTCTAAGGGCCACCAAGAAAATGGTGATATAAAACGCACTGTGAGCCTTGGCTTTCAAACTATCAGGGACTGGAGTCCACTTAGGCAGCACAGATGCACCCATAGGAAGACACACCTTCCAAAAGCAACAACAGTCTAATTAAATCCCAAGTGGTGCAGATGCAACCCATCAGAAGACCAAGCTTCCATAAATGCATTGCAATCCACTGAACGATGTAGTTTTCATAAATAATCATGGAATAAAGAGTCTATGAAGTCCTCCTAGTAATCATAGGTGCAACCCAGCAGAAGCTTGATAGGAGACAGCTCTCCCCCTAATGATTGCCTTAAAAGCTATACACAGAGTAGTAGAGGATGAAACTATGCCTTTATTTAAAGCACAGTAATCTAAAACATGATGTCTAATATGTTCCACAAAGTCCCCATCATGGAAACACCATGTACTTAGCCTCCATGTCCCATCCCTACACACTACAGGCTGTCTCGATTTAACCAGTGTGGGAGCGTGGCTGTGAGGGCGTGTGGAAGTATTTGAGCCTTCACAAGACATCCCATGTTTGTAGAGAGGATGAAAATATATTCCAATCTGACTGAGGACTTATGCATGTTGGAGTAGTGCATGAAATGGACTGAGTTTGGGTGTGTTATTACGCAAGGTGCCATATAATGCTAGACACTGTGACAACTGAGGTAAGAGTTGATCTGTGGGCTTTCACAGTGTTCCACCTATATCTTTTTTTCACATCCATGACTGAGTTAAAATCACTTGTGAGGATTGTTATACCCACTGAGGAATTCAGTATTTACTTTGTGAGTGCATCTGGAGTTTTGCTGGCTAAGGTCGGTGGAGCGTATGTGGAAGCTTATGCCATCAGGTTCCTCCCACCAAACCTTTCACTATTGTAAATCTGCCCAGGAGATCATCGGTCACTTTGGAGACGTGGATAAGGTTGCTTGGGTAATAGCACTGCCGTGTCAAAGTAGATTGTCATATATCCAGCGTGATGAGACCCTAGTATGGCTGCCTTGAGCCAAAAGGGGACATCTAGTACCTAACAAATAAGTCTCCTGCATGAATACCACCCATAGTGAAAATCTCTTGATGTATTAAAAGATGGCACCCTATTTAACTGTAGTGTTTAGGCCATTGACATTCCAGGATAGGAGGTGTAAAGTGTTATAGACAGGCAGGTCAGCCACGTGGGGCCTGCTCCTGCTCTACAGCCTCTGCTCAGGAACGTCGCCAGACTCACCCAACCAAGCGACCCCGTCCAAAGGATGGTCCCTGGCAGGGTCCATAGGGCAGTCTGTCCGTTAATTTGGTTGGGTTTTAATTACCCTTACCACCTTATAACCCTACTCCCAACTAAACCCTAAAAGTACCCTTACTTCCCTATACCGCTAAACAGCCCTAAACCCTAAAAATACCCTACCCAACCTATACCCCTGCCAACCGCTAAACCCTAAAAATAACCTAAACACTGTATATCACTCCCCACTCCTAAACTCTAGAAACACCCTTACAATCCTATAGCCCTAACCACCCGAATAACCCTAAAACTACCCTTACCACACAATAGCCTTATACACTCCTATATCCTATAAATGCCTTACGACCATAAACCATTCCCCACCCCTAAACCATAAAAACAGCCCTATACCACTACCCACCCCTAAGCCCTAAAAATACAGTTTCCTCCGTATACCCCTACCTACCCCATACCCCTAAAAATAACTTTACCAGCATATACCACATCCACCCCTAAACCCCCAAAATACCCTTACCACCATATACCCCTAAAAATACCCTTGCCACCTTACACCCCTAAACATTAAAAATATCATTAGCGCCCTATAACCTTACCCACCCCAAAACCTAAAAAGACCTGTATCCCTACCCATCGTTAAACTCTAAAAATACCTTATACTCCTAGCCACCCCTAAACTGTAAAAAATACCCTTACCACCCTATAACCTTACCCACCCCATAACCCTAAAATACCCCTACCATCTACACCTCTACCCACCCCTAGGCCCTAAAAATGCCCTTACCACCCTATCCCCCTACCCACCTGTAAACCCTAAAAATACCCTTACCAGCCTATACCCTTACCGACCCTTAACCCCTAAAAATACCATTAGCACCCTGCAACCTTACCCACCTAAACCCTAAAAATACCCTTCCTACCCTGTACCCTTACCACCCCTAAACCTTAAAAATACCCTTATCAACCTATACTCCTACCCACCCCTAAAACCTAAAACTACTCTTATCCCTTTACCCACACCTAAAGCCTAAAAATGCCTTACCACCCTATACCCTTACCCACCCCTAAACCCTAAAAATACCCTTACCACCCTATACCCCACACACACACACTTACCTTACATATACTTACCTTGCGGTGTAAAGGCATGGGTGATATAGGCAACTGTGTTGTGAAGACATGCATGGTAAAGGCTTGTTTGGTAAAGCATTCGTGGTAAAGGCATTGCATGGTACAGACAGTGTTATAAAGGCTACCTCACCTTTTGAACTGTATGCATGCGGATATTGATATAGAGGCAACGGAGCAATGCACAAGGTCAAAGGCAAGGAATATATTCAGCTTCTGTTTACAGGGTGATAGGGTGGACAGCTGGGTTAAAAGAGTTTGCCTTCTAACTTAGGGGCATATTTACAAAGACTTAACACCACTGTAGCGTCAATTTTTTTACGTACGACTACTTTTTTTATCGCCGTATTTACAAGTTGCCACTAACTCAAGTTAGCTGCATTTTTCGAGCGTTAATGTGAATTTTTCCTAGCGGCACTTCTGTTAGCTTGATATACCGAAAATGATATGCATGTTAGGCGTTCCCACGTAAAAACTCCTACAAAACACACAACACAATATTTACAAGGATTTCCTTGTACGTCGCTAAGAAAAAAACTGCTGCTAAGTTCAATTAGAGGCAGTTTTGCAATGTCAGAATATACCTGGTCTTAAAAATGGTGCAAACACACTTGGGGCCTCATTTAAGAGGTTTTGGTGCTGGACAGTGCTGCAAGGAACCTTGCTGCCCTGCCCAGTGACCAAACAAAAGGGTAGGAATGCACCCTATCAATAAGATAGGGCACATTCCTGTCTTTTTGCACAATGTTGGTGCACAATGGCTGCCATGCGCCAACGCAGGCACCCTTGCGCCATGGTACAAGGGTGCCTGCGTCGCGGAGCTGATTACTGTTGTGCAGGAAGGTACACCTTCCTGCACAAAATCAATCAGTCCAGGCGATTTCCTCTTTCAATGTATGCTGCACACATAGAAAAATGAAAAAAAGAGACCACCTTGGGGTGGTGTTAGATTCTGACGCATTTCCAGGTTTCTGGATTCTCGTAAATCTGGGAATGCTTCAGATTACTTGGGTTTTGCGTGGGAAGGCCCACAGCAACATCCATGGAACGCCACATTCACGCAGTTTCATGTGTGAAAGGGGCACTTATTTACAAAGGGATGAAAAGCCCTGTAAACATGCTATGGCACATTGCGCCATTGGAACGTCAAAAAAGTGACATTCCATAGGTTCAAAAGAGCTCCCACAATTGATCCTTGGCAAGTTTAACAACGCCATGCACCTCCTGCCATTGCAGCTAGGAGCACCAAGGAGACCACCACCACCACCACCACCCCTGTCATGCGTCACTCACCTGAACAACTGCTCCGTTCCCTTTGGGTGACGACAGGACCTGATCCTCTCTAAGTGCTGACCTCAGCAGACCGGAACCTCAGCAACAGAAAGCTGGAGACCAGGAACCACAGAAAGCCAGAGACTCCAGAGTCTGGAACCGTGGAAAAAGGAGAGACGCACAACCAGTCAACCTTAAATTAAGTAATCTGCCATCTGAGGAGTCACATCCGGGGGCTGCGCGAACTCCACACCGGATGGCCACGTCTCAGTGGAGCCATTGTTGCTGGGGGAGCGTTCAGGGGAAGTGTCGGGATCCTGTCTCTGAGTGCAATCGCGCATTGCCACCTCCGCATGCAGCGCCTTCCGCTTCTCTTGTATAACCTGCTCCAGATTGGGGGAGGTTTGCAGTTGTGGCAAGGGGTGCCTGCTCTTACTATGCCTCCCACTACGACTGGCTCCGTGAATGACAGCATGTTGCACAGACCCTTCACTCCCTCTCCGCAGCACCTGGTGACCAGTACATTCCAGCCAGGTTCAGACCTGTTCAGCTGTGTCACAGAATCGCGTATTACCATCTGAGACCACTCGCAGCCTTGCCGGGAAGAGGAGGGAGTATTTGGTGCCCAACTCTCGGAGGCGTTGCTTAACCAATAGAAACGACACCCTCTGCCTCTGCACCCCCGTGGCGTAGTCAGGGAAGAAAAGTACTGTGGCGTTATCCACTTTCACCTCCCCAGCTTACGTACCTCCCTCAGGAGAGCGTCACGATCCCCGTAGGAGGCGGAAGAGAAAGGGTCTAGGACCTGTCCCCGGCGGCGGACGGCTCGCCAGCACTTGATGGGTTCGCTCCACAACAAAGAATGGGGAGAGTGCACCTGCTGGCAGTAGGTCACGCAACTATGTCTCAGTATATGCCACTGCATCAGCTCCTTCTGCTCCTTCGGGCAGACCCAACACCCGCACATTGTTCTGCCGGGAGTGGCCCTCCTCATCCTCTGCTCTTCTTTCTAGTGACTTCACATGTGCCATTAGCTACTGTACCTCCAATGCTGCGTTCCGGGTAATAGGGTGGACTTCGGCCACTTCTTGCTCAATGCCGTGTACGATGTCAGCTTGCGATGATCTGAGCACTCCAGGGTGAAGTGGACTGTGAATTTGTCGATGCGGCCCTCAAGGGAAGCGCACGTTTGATCGAGAGAGGTACCTATTTTCTCCACAGCCGGTAGTACAGAGTCTAGTTTGGAGTCCAGGGTGTCCGCTGTCACCTGCCCCGGCGGCCAGCTCGCCCCAGCCACTCGGTCCACCGACATGGAGGAGCGGCCAGGTGTCAACACCGCCCCGGCGTGCATGCAACCCTCGTTGCACCAGATGCCCAGGCACTATGTATGATATGCGGTGCAGTGCAGTGTGATCAGCTGGCTGCTCTCCTCCAGTCAGGTGTATGCTAGCCAGGAATCTTCGTTCGGGGGGCACTGAGAGAAATCAATCAATCAATCAGGGACTTATATAGCATGGCTACTCACCCATGAGGGTCTCAAGGCGCTAGGGGAGGGGGGCTGCTGGTTGGACTGGGTGGAGGGTCATTCGAAGAGCCAGGTCTTGAGGTCCTTCCTGAGTTGGGTCCGCAACGCAGATTGCCTGTGCAGGGGCAGGGTGTTCCAGGTCTAGGCGGCGAGGTAGGGGAACGACCTTCTTCCTGTTCTGGTCTTGTGGATCCTGGAGACGGAGGCGAGGGCGAGTTTGGAGGATCGGAGTTGTCTGGCAGGGGTGGTTCAGGTATGCTTGTCCTTTGTCATGTAGAGCTTTGTAGGAGTGAGTGAGGGGTTTGAAAGTGACTCTTGTGTTGACTGGGACCCAGTGGAGTTGTCGGAAGTGTTGCGTGATGTGAATGCGGCAGGGGATGTCGAGGACCAGTCTGGCTGCAGCGTTTTGGACGATCCGCAGTTTCTTGAGCTGTTTCTGGGTGACGCCGGCATAGAGGGAGTTGTCATAGTCGAGTCTGCTGGTGATGAGTGAGTGGGTGACCGTCTTTCTGGATTCTGTCAGGATCCATCTGAATGTCTTTCGAAGCAGGCAAAGCGTGTGGAAGCAGGCTGAGGTAATTGCTTTGATTTGGCAGTTCATTGTGAGTGATGAGTCCATTATGATGCTGAGGTTGCGTGTGTGGTCCGTCGGGGTGGGGGGAGTTCCCAGAGCAGCTGGCCACCAGGAGTCGTACCAGGCTGAAGGGGTGGGTCCCAGGATGAGTAATTCGGTCTTGACTGAGTTGAGCTTGAGGCAGCTGTCTTTCATCCAGATAGCAATGGCCTTCATTCCACTGTGGAAATTGGTTCTGGCGGTTGTGGGTTCATTGGTGAGGGAGAGGATCAGCTGGGTGTCGTCAGCATAGGAGACGATGTTGAGTCAGTGACTTCTGACTATGGCTGCAAGGGTGGCCATGTAGACGTTGAAGAGGGTGGGGCTCAGGTAGGAACCCTGGGGTACTCCACAGCTGATCTCCGTGGGTTCCGAGAGGAACGGTGGTAGTCTGACTCACTGAGTCCGGCCGGTGAGGAAGGAGTGGATCCAGTCCAACGCCTTGTCGCGAATGCCGCGTCGTGGAGTCTTCTGATTAGGGTGCGGTGGGAGATGGTGTCGAAGGAGGCCAAGAGCTCTATGAGGATGAGGTCTGCGGTCTCGCCCCGGTCGAGGATGGAGCGAATGTTGTCTGTGGCGGCAAGGAGTGCAGTCTCTGTGCTATGGTTGCTTCGGAAGCTGGATTGAGAGGTGTCCAAGACGTGATTCACTTCGATGAACTCAGAGAGTTGGGCATTGATGCCCTTCTCTATGACCTTGGCTGGGAAGGGGAGGAGTGAGATCGGTCTAACGTTCTTGAGGTCTGTCGGGTCTGAGGATGACTTCTTATTTTATTTATTTATTTGTTTTATAATGCGCATGAATCACCCCCAAAGGGATGTCTCGACGCAGCAGGAACAAAAATGTCGGCAGAAGCCTAGAAGTTAAAATAGTTCAGTTTTTAATAGTTTCCTAAAATTGTGGTGGGCAGTACATTCTCGTAATTGTAGGGGAAGTTTATTCCAAAGATGGGGGGCCAGGAATGTGAAAGCGCGGCCTCCTGAGCGTGTTTTCTTGATGCGTGGTATGGTAAGTAGAGACTTATTCATAGATCTTAAAGACCTTATTGGTCGAAAGGGAATAAGATTTTGCATCAAATAGCTGGGTCCCTTGCCATTAAGCGCTTTGTGCACTAGGCAGCAGATTTTGAAGGTGATACGCTTCCTCACAGGCAGCCAGTGTAGTGCTTGTAGTAAAGGGACCGAGGCAGATCTTGCTGGTAGATTGTGAATTAAACGAGCCGCTGTATTCTGAACCACCTGGAGTTTATCCAGGAGAGATTCTATGACCGCGGCCAGTAGAGCATTGCCATAGTCAAGGCGACTAATCACCAGCGCCTGGACTAGGGTCTTGCATACTGCCAGTGGAAGCATTGGAAAAACTCTACGCAGTAGCCTCATAACATGAAAGCAGGAGCCAATGGTAGACAACACCTGGTCTTTAATGGTAAGGTTCTGGTCAAGTTTTATTCCCAGATTTTTCACTGAAGATTTTGGAACAGGGGGTGATCCTAATTCGAGTGGCCACCACTGAGGGGACCACAACAGTTAAGCGGCACCGAAGAGCATGATTTCAGTTTTGCCACTATTTAGCTGGAGAACATTTGCGGCCATCCAAGCTGTAATAGCTTTCATGCCTTTAGTAAAATGATCTCTTGTCTCAGACAAATCTTTATCAAACATTAGCAGAAGTTGAGTATCGTCCGCATATGAGATAGGTGTGAAACCATGGGCTCTTATGATGTTTGCAAGAGGAGTAACATATATGTTGAACAGTGTGGGGCTCAGACAAGAGCCCTGGGGCACTCCTTTATTAATTGTCATGGTGCGTGACCAAAATGGACCCAGGGGAATGGTCTGTGTTCGGTCAGACAGAAAGTTTCTAAACCACTGCCGCACCTGGCCTTGGATGCCTACCTCTTCCAATCTCTGTATCATCTCTGTATCAGTCTTGGATGAGATATTGTATCGAAGGCCGCGGACAAGTCTAATAGCACAAGCATAGATGGTTGATTTTTGTCTTGGCTGCATCTAATGTGGTCTGTAACTGCTAAGAGTGCAGTTTCGGTGCTGTGCATTGGTCTAAAGCCTGACTGGGATGGATCTAGGATCCTATTAGACTCAAGGTATTCCACCAATTGTTTATTGATATTGCTTTCTATTATTTTACTTGCCCAGGCAAGAAGCGATATAGGGCGATAGTTAGAAACCTCTGTAGCAGGAAGGTTGTTTTTTTTCGGAATTGGAATGACCTGAGAAGCTTTCCACTCAGCTGGGATTTCTCCCATGCTCAGTGAAAGATTCAGTAAGGAGCTAATAGACTAGGCCAGTTGATAGGATAGCGTGGCTGCTCTCATGGCTGGAATAAAATCCAGAGGAGAGCCTGATTTAACAGCTTTCAAAGCGAGTTGAGCGGACTCCAAATTGAAGGGGTCAAACTTCTCGAAGGTGCAAGTATTCTTATTAACAACGTATGTAGGCTCCAAGTTGAAGATGTGTGTCAAACTTGTAAGATTATTATAGATTAAGTTTACTTTATCCCCTAAATGGTCTGCAATCTGGTCACAGATTATTTGCGAAGGGGGAATGTTAGTTGTGCAGGCCTGGGTATTAATGAAAGAATTAAGGGTTTTGAAAAATTCGATGGAGGAATTACCCGCTTTATCAAGTTGCTGAGAGATGACATTTTTCCGCGCTTTTCTAATATTATTGTGATAGTGCGGTAGGGATTTATTTATAAGCTTCTCGATAGCTCAAATTGGGAGTTGTTCGCCAGTGTCTTTCCAATTTTTTGCATTGGGTTTTTTCTTTGCGTAAATCAAACGTGTACCAAGGTGAACGTGGCGTTAGTCTTGGTGGAGAATGAATTTTCATAGGAGCCAGAATGTCAATGGCTGTATTGAGAGATGTATGGAATAAATTGAGAGCTTCCTGCATATCCATTGTGTTCTCTATATTAGGGGTAATATATTCTTTAGTAAAAGCACCAGGAGAAACTTTATACCATTGTCTGCTATAGTTTGGCTTAGAAGGATTATTGCGAGGTGCAGCTGTGTGTGCCAATGGGATGTGAAAGTTTATTAATGCGTGATCAGTCCAAGCAAGAGGACATGGAAGTTCACAGGACAGAAAAGGGGAATTCGTGAAAATCAGGTCCAGCATATGGCCGGCAGTATGAGTGGATCCATGACAGATTGTTTAAGACCTAGAGAAGCGAGGTCAGTGCAAAGCTGTAGTGCTTCTGAATTAAAGGGATCATCCATATGGACGTTAAAGTCACCAAGTAAAATAAAAGTATTGGAGGACAGTGCCTGGATTGCAATGAGTTCCATAAGTTTATGACTAAAAGGTCCCAGGGGGCTGGAAGGACGGTAGGACGGTAGACAAGATCCCATTTCCAGCTGCTCTGGGGTGAGAAGTCAATTTTAAAAACACATATCTCCGCCCATACCTCAGAGACGGATTCTATGATGGTGATATTATGCAAATTTTTAAAGATAATTGCTAATCCTCCACCCGTTTTGCCTAACCTATCTAATCTCAACATATTGTAATTAGAAGGTAAGGCCATGGCAATGGCAGGGGTGGAGTGAGGTTTTAGCCAGGTCTCCATAAGAAACCCCAAAGCTGGTGAGGTGAACTTAATCATGTCCCATATTTCGATTTGGTGCTTGGGCAATGATCTGACATTGCAGAGAAAGCATTTGCATGTATCAGTGGACCAAACATGAGGGTTAGAGAGGACAGTATGAGTATGTTTGGCCTTGGGGTCCCAAGAGTTCATAGTGGTCATAGAGAGGGTTTCTATGTAGGTCAACTTATGGTTTTGGAAATGGCATTTATGACAGGAGAAAGGGCCTTCGAGGGAGGGTATTCGATTCTGCATATGGCAATGTAGATAGGTGAAAGAAATGTTGGCATAATTACCAATATTATTTAATTCCTCTGACGAGTAGGTGATTCTGGTGCAATTTCTTATTTCTGAGGGGCGAGATACAGGGGTTCTGGCTCCTGGTGACGGCCAGGCGTGGACGGGCGCCGACGGGCTTGCCTTAGGTGCGCCATCGGCACGCCCACTGCGCGCGTCCGCTGCGCGTCAGCGCCGCCCTCTCCTAAATATGGTAAAATGGTATTAGGCAACTAGCCTGCTAACCCCCCGAGGTCCCGGAAGTGAGGGAATTCGCCCGCTCTCTCCACAGCAATCGGAAGAATCCGTGGTGGACCAGAGAGCGAGGTGAGGACGGTCTTCAGCAGAGGGTTGATCTCAGTGTGTTTCCAGTCGTCGGGGAAGGTGGCGGTTTCAATGGAGCAGTTGATGGTGCAGCAAAGCTGGGGGGCGATGGCGGCGGCTGCTCTGTGGAAGATGTGGTACAGGCAGGGATCCGTCGGGGCACCTGAGGGGATGCTCTTCATGGTCTTCAGTGTATCCTCTGTTGTGAGCGGGGTCCAGCAGAGCATGGTCTGTTGGGGTGCGGCTTGGTTGTGTATGATGGAGGCGGGCGTGGTGGCCGGATCTGGGGTGTCAAAGCTGTCGTAGATCCTCCTAATTTTGTGGTGGAAAAAGGTGCCGAGTTTGTTGCAAAGGACTTGGGAGGGGGGCACGTCTGTGGTCTCGCTGTTGGGCCTGACGAACTCCTTGACGATGGTGAAGAGTTCCTTGCTGTTGTGTGTGTTGGCCTTGATCCTGTCTTGGAGGGCCGTTTTCGTAGTGGTTTTCAGGAGGAGGTGGTGTGTATTGACGGCAGATTTAAAGGTTGAATGAGTTTCCGGGGATTTGTTGTGACTCCATCTCTTCTCGAGACGTCTGCAGGTGTGTCTGGACTCGTGGAAGGTGGGAGTGAACCAGCTGGCCTTCTTGGAGTGTTGTTTGCCTGGTCTTTTCTTAAGGGGTGCCACTGTGTCTGTGCAGTTGGTGATCCATTGGTGGAGGTTGCGCGCTGCTGGGTCAGCATCGATGGGGGTTGGTGGAGTGGTGGTTCTCAGGGAGTTGTCGAGAAGTTCCTCGGTTGCCTTGATACAGCTGCGACAGGGGGGAGATGATGGTGGTGATGTACGGTGGGCGTCGTGAAGGCAAGATGAACGCGATGATGGTCGGTCCAGGAGAGTTCGGTGGTGTGGCTGTAGTTGAAGGTCCCGCTGGCTGAGAAGACCGGGTTGAGCGTGCGTCTGACTATTTGGGTCGGTGCGGTGACTAGCTGCTTGAGTCCGATGTTGGCGAGGTTCTCCAGGAGGGAGGTGTTGTTCTGGTCACTGGGGTTGTCCAGGTGGAAGTTCAGGTCTCCGAGTAGGATGTAGTCAATGGATGGGGGAGCCTGAGGTGCGATGAGGTCTACAATGGTGTAGGTGAAGGGGTGTCTGGGGTCGGGGGGCCTGTAGACGAGTGTGCAGCGGAGGGTGGTGTTGGGGTTGGTCTGGATCTGGAAGTGAAGGTGTTCCATGGTCGCTGTTGGGTCATTAGAGTGCGTGGTCAGCGGGAGTGTGCTTTTGTGGATGATGGCAATGCCCCCTCCTGGGCGGTCGGAGTTGTCCTTGCGGGTGATTTTGTGGCGACGTCCGGTCCAGAGCAGAGGTTGGTCCAGGTTTCCATGAAGAAGGCGATGTCTGGAGAGGTGGTGTCGAAGAGGTCCCTGATTTCTGTGGTGTGTTTGTGGAGGGACCGCATGTTGAGGAGGATGCAGTTGAACCGGTCGGGTGCGCTGTTGGTCGGCTGGGCAGCCAGAGAAGCTGGTGTGTTGGTGTGGCAGAAGGTGCGGTTGCAGTTTCGGCAGGCGAAGGGTCCAAGGGTATTCTTTAATGATGCTAGATGGCAGGCAGCGTGGTGTCCAGGGTTGAGGGTGAGGAGGGTGCTGGTATCATAGCGGTGGAGTGTCCATGAGGCAGGGTCCTTGGTGATGGGCGCAGTCCAGGCGCAGACGGATGCAGATGGGCTTGCGCCAGGGGCGCGGCCGTATAGCGGCCGCCATCAAGTAGAGCTGTGGGGGGTGCTGGACAGCTGGAAGGCGGGAAATGTGGGAAATGCGGGAGCCAGAAAAGGCACTGGAGGGGGGCGGGCTGCAGGGGATCACAGCGGCAACGAGGGAGAGGACAAGGAAAAAGGAACTGAAAAATAGGACAGAAAAAACAAAGCCAATAAAAATAAACAAAGCCAAAGACAGAGGCAGAAAAGCAATGGAGAAGAGCAGAAAGAGGGACAGAAACAGCAGAAAAAAGGGACAGGAGGGCAGTCAGGCAGCAGAGCAGTGACGCTCTACCACTGGACCACATGCATGAGGTGCAGGCAGAAGCCTGAGGGTGGAGGAGAGCCTCTAACTCCTGACCTCCAGGTCAGTGGAACCAGCAGCAGCATATGGGAACAGCAGCAGCAGCTACCAAATGGCCCTGCGCTGTGGAAGGAGCAAGTCCGCTAAGGTATTGTCCCCCGTACACCTTAAAGCACACTAACAGGGTGCGAGGAAAGGCAGCACCACTTGGTCGCCTCTTCCGATCTAACAGTGGCGATCAGATTCTGTGTTCCCCAGTGTCCCAGCGAGTAACAGCAGATCAAGCTGCGTGCCCAAGGGCCTGGGCCCGAACCGACCCTGTGCCCCTGGCACTCGCTGCCACCACCGGCCGATATCAGTGACTTGAGCCAGTTTGTGGAGTCCCCCACCAGTCTTGTGTGGTGTTCTCGGCGATGTAGGTCTGCCGCAGCCCAGGGATTGCTCATGGCACGATGTGCACCACCCACAGGCACTAGGCCTTGGCCCGATACGACCCCGGGGCCTCCCCCACTCTCTGTCCCACATTCTCCTCACCTGGACATCGACACCAGGGCTCAATCTGCTGTGCTCTCTTCGAACCTGTGACTCAGCCAGTAGGATCCTCAGCCAGGCCCGACTTCACAAGCCTGGGTACAGCCGTCGCCTATGAGTCCACTGGGGAACCTCTTGATGCAGGCGATGCAACAGGGCCCTCTTAGGCATGAAGTTGCAGCGCTCCTACCACACAAGTTCGGCACAGCTCAGGGGCTCACCCTTCACAGCGTCCGGGCAGTGCCACCTCCTCTGGCCTGTGATACAGAGAGGCGCAGCCCACCATCAGCAATCTCCTCCGTGCACACTGGTGTAGTGGTGTCGCGTGTTATGCAATGCAGACTTCCCCATGTCAGTGCGCAGGAGCGCCTCTACCGATCACAGCTCCAAAGGGCACCAGGCGGTCTTCTCACACAGGTCAACAATGTGTCTCCATGCGATCTGCCAGACTTTGCCACCAGGTAGGGGTGATCGCCGACGCCTCAATGTCTACAGACGTGGCCTGCCTCTACCATCAGGTTGCAGTAACTTCACAGCACCGGTGCCTCCTACTCTGGGTCTCAGACGCAGGCCCAGCAAGGCCTCCAGGCCCCAGGGACTGTCCGCGCTTCCAGGCATCGACCGCCATGGTGTCGCAATGAAAAGTGCTGCATCGCTATTTTTCTCCAGCGATGCGACACTTTTCATTAATGAGGCCCGGATTCTGCATTTCCTCTTCCCCTGGGACTCTGGCTGGTCATCCTGGCTGTTGTGGGGGTTGGGGGGTTGTTGACCTGTGCTGAACTTGGTCTTGGCTGCTCCATTCTGCATTCCGGTGTTTTTTTTCCCTTTTATTTCCTTAGAGGTGTGTTTGTAAGCTCTTTTGGCCTCTAGAGGTTGAAAAATGAGATTGGGCTGACTAATGTGAATTTTTTGCCGCTAATTGGCCGGACGTCTCTTTTTCACTCTAGCTTCAAGATTTTTATCGCCATGACGCAAGAGTTAGCGGCAATTTTCGCCGCCGCTTCCTGATCATAACGCCATGTAACGATGTATTGTAAATACGTCGCTAACATGGCAATGGATTTCGGGGATAGACAGCGGTAAAAAAATTGCTGCTAAGCAACGTCAATGTAAATATGCCCCATAGTCCTTTAAGTTCCAATCCACGACAGGCCCTCACTTCTAAAGCCCTCAATACCTCAGGGGAGGGACTTAGAGACTCACAGGGTGTCAGGCAGAGATGACCAGCAGAGTCAAGTCTAGTTCTAGTTGCCACTGAACAGCTAGGCAGTTGCAGGAAAGGTTTCTTGTACCTTGTTCTCTCCCTGTAGTCATGCAAGAGGTCAGCCAAAAGACAATTGGAGTCCACTCTTTGTCCTGGGTACAAAAGGGAGGAGGCGTTTCACATGTCATTCATACCTATTCAAATGCTACTCACTGGTTGGGAAAATGAGTGCAAGTGCAGAGTAGCCGCCAAAAACTTCAGGCAGCGAAAAGGTAACTTCCTAAAACTTACTTTCCCTAAATATTTATTAAAAATCCAACTTCATCATTGAACTGAATTTTTAATAACTATTAAAAATTGTTGTTTAATTATGTTTCTAGATAGTCCTATTCCTGTTCTACAATATTAGTATTTAATATTGCATCCCAGTATTTTCCTAGCCTTGCTACAGTCAAAATAGCTTTGAGGTTCTAGTCACTGTAAGGACATGTTTAACATTAAAATTCAACATGCCCTACTTTTAAATATCATGCACCCTGACTTATGAGCCATCAGGACCATTTAGGAGGTGACTCATAAATATTTCAAAGGAAGGTTTTTACCTCAAAAGGGGTTATTTTGACAGGTCAAATTTGCAATTTACAACAGCAAAAGATAGACTTCACAGGGTAGGCCAGAAGCCATGTTTGCACTGCCACTGGAGTGGAAGGGGTAATAGGTGCTGCAGTCATCTGGTGGCATTCAACTTACAGGCCCTGGGTACACTTTGTAACATATACTAAGAACCTATAGGCAAGTTAAATATACCAATTAGGAATATACCAATTCAACCATATTTAAAGGAGAACACTTTATCACTGGTTAGCAAGGGAAAAGTGTAGAGAGGTCTATAGCCAGCAAAAATATAGGGTCAAGCAAAAGGCAATTTCCCTGGTAGATTTTAAGATGGAGTCCTGATCCCTATAGTACTGAATGCTTGTAATAATTGTTATGGGGTTATTTCTATGCTTCAGTTTGGAGCTCTGGGTGCTCTTTCAACCAAAACATATAGACAGTATAGCTTCTGGGATAAGGCTCCGATTACAGCTCTCAACAAAGGGTTCCACGTGGGCTGATGCCAGCACACCCAACAACCAAACATTATTGTTGTGTGCTCTCCATGCGTTATCACTCACCCTTTAATGCACTATCGTCCATCTTTTTGAAGGCCTAAGATAGCACCCAAACCCATTCCTTAAAAGCATGCACTCCATCTTCAGTTGTACTCACTCTGTCCTCCTTATTATAGCCATATAGGCTGCTGCTGATGGCTATACCGGTTGTTAAAGTCCCTGAACCCGAGTTATAATGAGAGAGAGGGTCTTTAATAACTGGTATAGCCAGAGGCAGAAGGGCTATAATACTTTTAGAACATTTCACCCACTAAGGGTAGAATGTTCTAAATTAAGAAGGGAGTCCGGGGCTCATACCAGCCATTATAAGCCCTAAGTCACTCCATTGTCTTCAATAGAGCTCTCAACATTCCAACATCCTATTTATATTTTTACTTCTGCCTTTTATCGAAACTTAGCGTGAAAGGGGCGGGCAATGGGTGTTGCAGTGGATGTTCCGCTGCAACACCCATTGCTTTTTGACGCTGCCCCCTATTTACAAGGCTGATGTAAATATGGGGCAGCGCCAAAAATAACACCAAGGAAAACCTGGTCTTCAAACTAGCGCAATGAGGAGAAATTATTAATTTCTCCTTGTTTTTGCTGTTTCTTTGGGGGATATTTACAAGAAACTGTCGGAGCCCGATGCTAAGCTAAATTGATAAAGCAGCCCTCCGACAGTTTCAAAATGCAGGGATGCGCCGTGTTCACAAAAATGTGGTGCACCCCTGCATTTCTCCTAGCGCTGGTGTTAAATTTAGCTGCCTAGCGCCAACGCAAGCACCCTTGCACCATAGTGCAAGGATGCCTGCGTTGCAGGGAATGATTGTTCATGTGCAGGATGGTGTCCCTTCCTGCACACAAACAATCACTAATGGCGATTGGTAACTTCTATGTGTGCTGGGGAAAGCAGCACAAATAGAAGTTGCAAAACGTCATTTTTTAATGATTGTTTATGTGTAGGAAGGGACACCTTCCTGCACATGAACAATCACTAGCGGTGATTTGCTGTTTCTATGTGTGCTTCAGAATACAGCACACATAGAAACAGAAACAACAAGGAGAAATTAATAATTTCTCCTCATTGCGCCTGTTTAAGACCAGGTTCTCCCTTGTCTTAATCTTGGCACTGCCCCATATTTATGGCACCCTTGTATATATGGGGCAGCGTCAAAAAGTAATGGGTGTTGCGGTGGAATGCCCACAGAAACACCCATTGTCCTTCTCTTTGCCGCAGCGGACTGCTGCAGTAAGGGGCATATTTACAAGGTGGCATTAAGTCATGTTAAGTGGCTTAACGCCACCTTGTAAATATGGAGCAGGGCATTGCGATACAGGAACGTCATTAAAAGTCGCGTTCCTGTGGAGCAATGCCCTTGTAAATATATGCATTCTGCAGCATACATAAAAAGAGCAATTCACCATTAATGATTTTTCATGTGTAGGAAGGTGTTCCTTCCTGCACATAAACAACAATTAGAAAATGACGAGTTGAAACTTCTATATGTCTGCATTCTGCAGCACACATAGAAGTTACAAATCGCCATTAGTGATTATTTATGTGCAGGAAGGGACACCTTCCTGCACATGAACAATCATTCCCTGCAACACAGCCACCCTTGCACTATGGTCCAAGGGTGCCTGCGTTGGAGCTAGGCAGCTAAATTTAGAGTCACAGGAAATGCAGGGGTGTGCCGTATTATTGTAAATAAGGCGCATCCCTGTGTTAATAGAATGTCGGAGCGCAGCGTTACCAATTGTGGCGTAACACCGTGCTCCGCCATAAACATGGCCCTTTGTCTACTGGCTCTGAGTGCAGACGAGATTCATTTTAAAACTCTTTAAAATAAATATCTACATAGGCTTCAGAAATAGCTTTGGCTACTCGCAAATGTTGACTCTCCATTACGTACGTACCACCCAGACACCTATGTGGCCACCTGCTACCAGACTCACCATCAGGCCTGGGGACGTCTGGGAGTCTGAATCAGATGACTTGACGTTTGGGGCTACAGACTCAGCAATGCTTTGAGCCACCTTCAACGATGATCCTCTATTATACTAGTAGCGCATGAGACGTGGAGTGGGAGGAGGGCCGACACGTCACACACGCGTCACTACACCTCTTACGCCAGACGTGGGGTTAGAGAGGAGAACCAAAATGCTAGACGGGGGTGTT
This sequence comes from Calotriton arnoldi, assembly GCA_963921515.1. Lineage (NCBI taxonomy): Eukaryota > Metazoa > Chordata > Amphibia > Caudata > Salamandridae > Calotriton > Calotriton arnoldi. The sequence continues at coordinate 2,319,909 of CAWUFW010000171.1, read as the reverse complement.
CTCTTGCTCTCAAGCAGTCGGACTCTTACAACGCATTATTTCCCCTGATGATAGCTTTACGTTGGTTTTTCTTTTCTCCTTTCAACGGTTTTTCCTCCCTACTAGTGTCACTGAATGGTCATTAGGTGATTTGTGACGCGTTATGAAAAATCATAATAAATACGTTTTACTCCCTCTCCCTTGAAGCACTAGCAAGTATATTCAAATCACTTTGACACTGCTTGCAGATTTTAACTACCCGGATCCACTGTTGGTGGTTACAACGAATTTATTTCATTCTTGATTTCTTACCTTAATCTTGTCGAAGTGAAGTGCATTTCAGAAATCATGTTATTAAACAGATATGGCGCTGCACCTTCTGCTTTATATATTCTGCTCTTTCATCCGTTGAGATCTGCTTTATAGGCTTCTTTTTTTTTATTCGTTGCGTTACGAAGGAGGCTCGAGTTCAAATTGTAAATACTCCGAATAACCAATGGAGGTCAGTGTTGCTCTATAAATGATATAATCTTAGCTTTACAAAGCCAAGACGCATATGGCGATTTTGCCACACTTGAGGTTTAATGACACAAACTGGGATATTGTTTTTGTTAAGTTTACTGAAGTGACTGTAAATAACAGGTTGAACTGCAGAGGGGAGAGGATGTGGTCTGACGGCTAGATTGCCGACTTTGGAGCTGGGAAACCAAGGTTCGAGCCTCGGGGCCGCGTCCATATCCTGTGAATCTTGGCCAATCACTCAGGGGCAGATTTACAAGCCCCTTGCGTTATTTTTAACTTGGGAAAAATGACGCAAAAGTGGTGCAAGGGGCTTGCAAGCCCCTTGCGCCACTTGTGCATCATTTTTAACAAGGGAAAAATGAGGCAAAAGTGGCGCAAGGGGCTTGTAAATCTGCCCCTTAATCTCCCCGTGCCTACCAAAAACATGAATGTATCCTTGTGTAACGCAACCGGTGCTCGTGTAAAGCGATCCAATACCTTCGGGTCGAGTTCGCGCTATATAAATCTGCAAAAAAAAAAAAAACACATGTCTAACCGTTAATCGGCTAACGGTCTGCATAAAGCAACATAAAATGTAGTAAATACAGAATGCAGCACCAATCCACCATTGAAATGCACTGGCGCTCAATTAGTTTGAACCTTGCAAGCCATTCATATAATGCACAAAAATAAACAATGACATTTTCATTTGGCACTGTGAAAGAGTTGCACAGCTTAACAGCACTGCCAAGTAGGTGCTGCGCACATCGCTTTAATTCTCCCGGCCCTTTTCCCAAATGGGAATTCTGACATAAAATGGGGAGCGATATTGAGAAACTTTACTCATTTTTAGGTCGAGCGTGGGCAGCGCATGCGCTGCTCTGCGAGGCATGCTGTATTGAGGTATGAAATAAAAACTCCACTCATTTCCCGCCCATCTTTTCAATTGGCTCCTGTTATTGTCCTTTCGAAATCTTTGCTTTTGATTGATAAATAGGCTTTGTAGTCCCTCCTTGGTACCGCCTTGCCTGCATTTGTAACCTCCCATAAGGACTGGACATTTTACTTGCGTTGCTACACGGTCTGCTTTATCTAGTCTGTGAGCACTATTTTTCTTTAATGATCTTCCACTACTCCACCCACGATGTGCTTTCCTACAGGGCAGCACGCTGCCCACTTTTATATTTTTAATAGTAATGGCTGCGGGTCCGCTTTAACTATAGCGGCCGTGCTGATTTATTTAATTTGCAGCATGGTCTGCTTTAACTATAGCGGTCACGCTTATTTATTTATTTAATTTGCAGCGTGGTCAGCTTTAACTATAGCGGACGCACTTTTTTATTTATTTAATTTTCCACGCGGTTGCTTTAACTTTAGCGGCCGCGCTACAGAACTTTTGTTTATTTATTTTTTATTTTTGGGTTAAAGCGCCCCATACCGCGATTTCACTTTAATGTTGGCCACGCCCCTTTCTTTAGGCGCTGCTCTCTGTAACCTGAATACTGCGAACAGCATCTAAAGAAAGGTGCGCGGCCACCATTAAAGTGGTCTCACATTTGCGAGAGTTTGAGCTATTGGCATTATAAATAACAATGCCTTTTATATGTGTGTTGGTTTAAAAAAAACATAAATAAAAGGCATTTACAATGCCAATAGCTTAAACTCTCACAAATGCGAGACCTATTGCATTGAAAATGCTTGTTTATCACAGGTTTCATGATTAGCACCACTGGATAGCCTCATTTCTGATCTCCTTATAACAGGCGCTTGTGTGCAAACAACACATTTGCAAGACTGTTGACAGATTTCTGATTCGGATTGGCATACTTTTAACCTCACAGATGGGATTTTCTCGTACATATGTTAGATTTTCTGATTTTGCAAAATCATTATTTAGGCGCGGTTTAGAGGGTGCCCGTCAGTGGGTCCACTTTAAAATTTAGAAACCACCCACCAGCTTTTTGGTTTGTGTGGGCATCCACCAGTAATCAGTAAGCAGTTTCCCACTCAGCAAACGCACCAACATATACTCTAGTCACTGGTAGAAGTCAGAGGAGTACCAGGGGCATTACGAGCTCGGAACAACCTCATATTTCATTGGAATACAGACGCAGGGATTTTGTTCATGGTGAAAAATATTTTCGGTATGGAGAAACAACCTTAGTTAAATAAAATAATAAAGTAGCAGGGACTTGCTTCACACTTCTGCATGGTCTTAGGAAACTCTTCCCACTCTGCCAGCTCCAGCTAAATCTCAAATAGTGTGCAGCGTTATTTTGAGCAGGTTATATAACTGTAACATGCTGCTACTTGGGGCACCGGACTATCTTATTATAGACTACATAGAGTCCAGGCGCCAGCGGCCAAATTAACATTAAACAGACCTCTTAGAACATCTGCATATGATGCAAAGAAGGAACTACACTGGCTTTCTATGAAACAGAGGATAGCCTTCAAGTCTATGTGTATTATCTATAAGGCCCTTCAGGGCTTAGGACCTATGCCCCTACAACGGAGCCTAAAGAGATATACCCCAGGGAGATGCCTCTGTTTAGCTTCAGCAAACCTCCCATGTGTAACCAGATTCCGTAAGACCAGACAAGGCGACCAGGCCTTTACAGTTAAAGCAGCCCAATTATGGAACTAGTTATCCATTACTCTCAGGTCATCAACTGATCTTCTGCACTTTAGAAAGGCCTTGAAGACTTGGCTCTTCCCTAAGTGACCATACGATCTTCTTTGTGCTCCCTTTACAGCCAGTATGTTAAGATGAAAGCTCGCAGCGCCAGGATACCTGTTAGCATGGACATCATTTGGGGGTAGTCAGGGGTTGCAGTTTTGACCTCTAGCTTTCTCCCTGCTACTCCTAGCACTTCCTTTGCGACCCCTAGCGTCAGAGGAGTCAAACGTTTTGCCCTCTATGAGGCCAGGGGTCGCAAAGGAAGTCCTAGGATTAGCAGGGAGCAAGCTATAGGTCACAACTGCAACCCCTGACTACCCCCCAAATGGGGTCCGTGCCTGTAAGGCGCCAGTTTGCGATTTATAAATGCTGTAAATAAATGAATAAATAAATTAAAAAATATGCAAAGGCTCATTTATGTTACATTTCTGCCCATCAGATTGTACAATTATTACAATTTTATATTCAGAAGTATTTATGCATTTTACTATTCCCGAAAAATTTTCACTGTCAGTTTCCAAAATGCTATTGCTGGAATTCTTTGTTAATTTCTAATAAATTGACATTTTCTTCAAAGATGTGTTTTTTCAGACACTTTTGTGAATCTGGTTCTGAGAATTGGTGCTGTTTCAGAAATGAGTGAGATCAGAATTACCACTGGAAATGACTGCATCAGCATATTTAAAATTTGGTATTTTTCTCCTGTTGGACTTGACCTTCTCTTCAGGGTCACTCCCAAACTTTTTGCTTTCACCCCGCCTGTTTTCTTAACCCGTTTTTGTTGACTTTTTGTACTCTGTGCACTTTACAACTGCTAACCAGTGCTAAAGTGCTTGTGCTCTCTCCTTTAAACAAGGTAAAATTGGCATGCACCCATTTTGCACATTTAATTTACTTATAAGTAGGGCTACTGGAATTATACAGCAGGGGAGGTCCAAATTATGCAACAGGGTTGAGTAAATTATGTGGCAAGAAAAGCCAAATTATGCTGCACTATGAGCACATTTTGTGATAGTATTACTTAATTAGTTTGTCATTTCCACACGTATTAACACTGCCTGGGCATTGTTGCACCTCATTAGTACCAGTTTAACACACAAGTACAGCAATAAGCAGCAGAAAGATGACCAGTAGACCTCTGCAAAGAGCCTTCCATTCCAAATTTTGTTGTTGTTAAAATCTGCAGATTCTGCAGCAGATGATGGATTACGTGTTAAATCTATAATAATGCGAAAAATGCTGCAGCCACACAATCGCATAATTCCAGTGGCCCTGGTTATATGACCCTAGCAAAATGTTACTATACGTACCCAGTGTCTGTAAATTAAATGCGACTAATAGTCCTGCAGCACTCATTGTGCCACCCACTTAAGTAGCCTTTTTAAACTGCCATTTTGACTTGACAAAATAAACCTTTTGCCAGGCCTAAAACATCCTTTTTAATACATATAAGTCATCCCCTAGGTAAGGCCCTAAACAGCCCCTAGGACAAGGTGCATTGTATTTAAAAAGTTGGAATGTACTTTCAAGTTTTACAGATCCTGGTAGTGAAAAACTCTCTAATTCGATTTTCACTATTGCTAGGCCTACCTCTCCCATAGGATAACATTGGGTTACCTTATTACATTTAATGTTATAACTTTTGACTGGGAGCAGGTAGAAATGAAATCTTTGGTGTTTGAGGAATTGTAATTAAAACCTCTCTTTAATGGTATAATCGGATTTGATTTTAAGTCAGAAGTCTGAAAATTCAACTTTTAGAAAGTTAGCATTTTCTTGTCCTAACCGTTTGGTACCTGCAAGTCCTGGACTGTTGGCTGGCATCAGAGTGCACTCCTCTGACTCGAAAGGCAAAATCCTATAGTATGGGCTCTTCGCAACCACTAACGGACCCGTTCACACCAAGATTTTGCAGCCGCCACTGACCGCCAATGAGAAGCTCCAGTGAACCAGACTCTTCACATTACAGCAACCGCCAGCAACGACCCACAACATGAGATCTGCACTTCGCACTACAGCAACCATAGCCTGCCGTGATCACCAACGCGACTCTCCAGCAAATACCATCCACAACGCCTGGCCTGCTCTTTGCACTACTGCAGCGACCATCCCTGACGTTCTCCCTGCGCCTTGCGTCCTCCTTCACCGTGAACTGAACTCTTTGCGCAGGACTTTAGAAGGTAGCTTTTTCACCAGGACTGACTTGATCGTGGTATCCGGCCTCAATTTGTGACTTTACCCAATCTCGCACAACCAGATAGCCGCAAGTGACGCTTTGTGCTTTTAGGCGCTATACTTAACCTGAAGCCTTAAAAATTGCATATGTCCGGGTTCTACTGGTAGGATATTTGTCGTTTTGGTATCAAATAATGTAGGAAATGTTACTCTATTTTGCTAAATTGGTGTGGGATTTTTCTTGTGTTGTGTTTTCCCTTTATTACTGTTTGTGTGCTGCATTAATACTTTACACATTGAATCTAAGTTAAGCCTTACTGCTTTTGTGCCAAGCTACCAGAGTGGTATGCACTGGTTAATTTAGTGGTTTTTAGTCGTTCACCCTGACAAGGATTGTGGCTGTTGCTTAAGTAGGGTTTCATACCCCCCCCAACCAACAACCCAATTTCTCACATCTCCTACATATAGGTATTATATGTTATCCAGTTTTTATATTACATATAGGTCTAACCCCTAAGGTAATTTCAACAGATTAAAGATTCTTCAAGACGACCTGAGAGTGACAGCATTGTTCCTAGAACTTACCTATACACAAAAGCAGGTGGTAAGCATATGCCACCCTTGTTTAAATCAGCAGGAACATCCTTAATCCATAATAATATGCAATAATATATGGCCAACACTAATAACACATGTCATTTTCATGTTCAAGTGAGACATGCATGTGGATTAAAAAATTTGGATTCTGTGCAAAAGAGTCAGCACTATGTCTCTCTTCCTTGTCACAGTCCTTAAATTATGAGGATTTAGAAAGCAGGGTTAAGTCTTTGAATAACACCCCTCCACAGTCTGTCCTGAGTCTCACATCACTTAAGACCCTTGTAGGACTACTTGTTCTAAAATACAATTCACAAGGTTAAGCCACTCTTTTACAACAATTAGATGAAAGACTATTTTTGGAGCCATTACCTGAGCCTAAACCCTTGAGGGGGACAGTTTCGACAGCAGATGACAATTCTCTAAAATAGCAAAAGACACAAACCAAGAATGGTAGTGGAAGAAAGTACACCAGCAGGCAGATAATGATCCAATGTCAAGGAATGACAAGCTGTAACCACACCTCAAGAATCAGAAGAAGAGCGCCCTCCAACAAGAAGACATCAATTCAAACCACAAATAAACAGAGTCAGACAGTGACACCTTTTATGTCAATCAATAACAAGTCACCTTGGCTAGTAATGTAAAATTAAAGGAATTGGAGGTCACTAATAAATAATCACACAACATACTACAGAATCGGGGAAAAGCAACAACACAGGATGTCATTTGTGTGGTACCCATGTCCTGCGTGAGCAGTGTGACGCAAGTCAAACATGCAGTCCAGACAGTATTGCATTCTGGTTTAGTGACCAGAGGATAGGTAAACCTGAGAACATTTTCTCCACAGGGCATGAAGAGCCAGAACATCCCAGAAAACCTAAAAGAAAATTTGTGCCATTCACAAGGAAAAACTTCCAGGGTTACTGGATGGTGATTAACTCTACGTCCCTCGTCCTTGACACAGTCATCACGATTAATATTGAAAGGTTTTATTGAAGAGTACAAGACCATACGTGCAACCCCTGGCAGGCTCAGGAAAAGTCTCCTGAACTGCCTGGTCTGGAATCTTTAAACATCAGTATGGCACTCCAGATGACAAACATATAATAACAAAGTCCTAACTAAGTAAAGCAAATATCAGTGTCACATGGAAATGGTAGCCATTACGTTGAACTTATCCTGCATGGCAGTGGCAGTATTAGTGTTGTCTGAAACATAAAGCCGGTGTCTCTTCCATCACAGCAAATCCTACAATCTAGGCTGCCCATCCAGGGCATCTCGAAACTTTCAGGTATAGGACCATAGACACTTTACCAATGCATAGGTCATAAAGGAACAGTAAAACACACTCAGCTCAAGTAAGTATTTGCATTCATGAAGCAACTGTCTCCAAGCACCTTCTCTAGGAAGGACTTAGCTTCTAAAATCACATATATTGCTGCCCAAATGTCTTGCAAAACAAGATCACTTACCAGAGTACTGAGTGTTACACTGATTAAAGGGGCCATCGACTGAATGATGTCATCATATATCTCAAAACCCAAGCAGACATCATCAAATAAGGAATATACTTGAATATGTTTTATTGGTGATTGTTAGAGATGCAGGACTGGTTAATAGAACTGTTTTCTCTATACAAAATGGACCCTTTGAATCCATTTGAATGAGGCACAGGTGCATTCAAAACCAATGGGTCCTGACAGAGCATCAAACAAGTACCAGGCGCACAAACACCAATCCGTCTTTCCATTGTGGTTGACAAACAACTCATTATTGTTGTTATTCATTTGAAAAATCATAGAAAACAAAAGGGTACAAACTTTTGGATCACCTACGAACATGCACATCATAGTGAGGCACCATATTTTTTTTTATCAGATTGGTGAAGTTATAACTACTATGGCAGTGGTTCCCAAACTTTTTCGACCCACGGCTCCCTTGTTCTATTGGCCGTAGGCCACGGCTCCCCATTATGTTACTTTTTTTTATGGGTGGGGGTCTGTGAGCCCGGCCTCGGGAGAACTTCCATTTTTCTCCTTGAAAATATTTGGCATGAAGCGAGTGAAGGTATTATAAACATAGACGTAACAAAATAAAAAATATAACAGTTGTTTAATAAAATACTTTTATTGGTTTAGTCACAGTGCATTCAAAATAAAGTGACCCTTACAAGCTAGTGCAGGCCATGAATTGTGATGACTGCCCAGCAGGTGGCTCAATAATAGACAGGGTACAACCCTGCCTGTTCATAGGTAGCAGGAAATTAACCTGGGCTCTTTGTTATTTAATTATATTAAATATTTGTATTTAACTGCACCAATAGGTAAAGTTCAAGACTGAGGAGACCTAAACCCAAAAGATGTTGAGGAAAGTCATGTCAATGACCTCTTAAAATTGTACTGCATTCTACTGCCAAAGGCTACATTATCCACTATACATGCCATTCCTCAAAATTACCAAAATATTGAAGGTAAAAAAAGAGACAAAAACATCTGAAAATCTTACACACTACTTCTGAAGCCCACTTGCAACTCTTAGATTTAGTTATCCACCACTTGGAACAGTTGGAGCCCCCCTCCCCCTTGTTAATTGGTTTACTAGGAATATTTCATTTTTGGAATAAACTGCATTTTTAGGCCAATTCAAAATGCCCTATAGATTTCTGTTAAGACTAGGATATTTCTCAATCAGCACAAAATGTAGTTGATCTTTTCCCGACATTGCTCCAGAGAGGGAAAAAAGGCCTGTGATCACTGACATGCTCTGAATATGGTGGGACTAGTTTCTGAGTAATGTTAAGACATTTACATTTCAGCAATTAATTAGGAACATGTTCAGTATTGGAGCCTTGAGGTTTATTTATCCTAATAAGCTCAGATTGCTCACATCGATCACCTCAGATTTTGTCATCTTTTTATGTTGTAAAAATGCAGACCTCCTGTTCAGAGAGACCGTGATTTCTGTGTTTAAGAGCTATGTTCAAATCTGCACAGAACTGTAATTGAAAATACAGGGCACAAATGTATTCTCCCAGAAATATTGCATCTCGAAAGAACATCTTTATAAAATGCCAAAGTAAAGAATGAAACCTGTAGGGAGCTGCAATAAAGCTTCAATATTCTTACCACATGTGAAAACGAAATTTACGTCTGGAGGGGGAGTCTGCATCGTAAGACTTTTTTACTGCAAGATGCATGTCTTGGGCAGTCCGACTTATTCAGCCTCTTGTTTGTGGAGAGACGAAAAAATGCTAATGGATGATCAGAGGGTGTCCTAATGTTGCTGCCCGCTGAGTTCTGATGCGGGGGAGAAGGTGGCAGGGTTAGGACTCGCCATCTGTCACTGTGTGCGCAGCTCTGATTTTTCCCCCTTGTCGTAATGATTTGCAGCCATGATGTGCGTATTGGCAGTGCATTGATAAGATCTTTATTGGTTGTTTCTGTTGAAGTCGTTATCACGTCAGGCTTTGGTAGCAGGGGGCTCTACAGTTCTGAAGAAAATGTCAAAGGCCTTGCACAGTGGTTCCCAAACTGTGTTTGCGGCGCCCCTGGCTAGATTTGATGGCTCACTTGGGTGCCGCGGCGCACAGATTGGGAACCACTGTACTATGGTAACACCAACAGGCGGGAATGGAATAGTTGAGCGGCCAAATAGCGTGAATCTTAGTAAGGTCTTGGAAAGGCAATTGTGTATTTAATTACAAACTGTTTGTAGTATCCTAGTATCCTGTTCATGGTAATGTTATACCATTTTCACCATCTACTCAGCCAGTGGAATGTTGCAGTGATGATGCGCTTAAGAATGTTGGGAACCTGTGAGGAGAAGTCACAGTTGAGAGTGGGCTGAGCAGCATGCTGGCTGCTCCTGGTGGGGCTGATCTACATATCCTATAACTAACTACAATAAAACATCCTGAACTACACCTACCTGCGTGGACCTCGTTACCACAATTATTTGGCGACGAGTTGGTGACTGCCTTCGCTCTACATGCGGATCTCTGGGACCTGTAAATCAACAGAGGACCAAAAGATGAAACTAACTCCAAAAGGGACAGTCACAGGCAAGAGGTATCCACAGAAAATTATAAGCGAGAGACCAAGATGTTCTTCACAGTACAACAAAGACGACAAGAAGATAGCAAGATGTTTCTGTCAGAACATAGAAGATATTAACAAGAAACAAGTTAAAAGCACAACGCACAGCAGCCCCACCAGTGTCATCACCATCTGACAGCCCTAGCCAATGCGTTTTGTGCTCATCTGGATTACCTATTAAGGATTTTTTATTTGAAAAGGACAGTTTCAGTCATCATACATGTCAATTTTCTTCTGGAAAATCCTTTTGAGCCTGTTGTATTTCAAATACATCAATGAGAATGGGTAATCTATTCTGTCAACAAAGGTGGAAAGTATGCCTTATTTCACAAACTTTCATGGCAAGTAACACAGCGCTTACTTATGCTGTCTACAGTTGAATGTTTGGTGCTGGTTGTAACCTGTCATCTTTGTGCCTCGTTTTATGGCAACCGCGCAGCTGCACTGAAAAATTTATTTTTCTGTGGTGGGGCTGATCTACATATCCTGTAACTAGCTAAAATAAAACATCCTGAACTACACCTACCTGCGTGGACCTCGTTACTACACTGTTCTTTATACATAGTTTTTCAATATGCTGCCAGGTACTTCACACATCTAACACTGAAGACTGAACAACGTCACCAGTGGTGAACTAGCTCAACAGAAGAAAGAGGGAACAGAAACCCTAAGCGACAGTAAGGCCCATGTCAAGCCTCCTCAAGTCGAGACCACTTTGTCCATTAATACCTGGTGCCATTCAAGGTCCTGGTCACTGAGAAAGCAGAAAGTGAGAAGGGAGAAAAGTCCTAACAAAGGTGAGCAAATGAGGATTGTGTTAGCATCAGAGTTTGGGTCACGGTATGGAGTAGGGCGAGAATCAGGTTGAACATTCGATTAAAAGTTACGACTCGATTAGGTTCAGGGCTATGGAAAAAGGTACAGCTATATTGCCAGATAGGGTTACATATAGGATTAGGGTTAAAGAGAAGAGAAGTGAAAGCAATGCATATTTAAGTGAAAGTACTGAGAAGTCAACAACTATAAACACCTTCTCAGCTTAGACCCTGGCACCTTTTCGATCATCAATTGGAAAATAAGCACAGATTTCCCAAATAGTTAAAAACTGATGCCTAATTTTTTATTATGAATGATTATGCATTCCTTTCAAGTTGATGCTAAAATGATGTTTCCTTTGCATTTTTTTCAAATACTTCTTTTGTGGTGAATAGGAAAGGCCATAGAGCTTCAGCAGCCTTTCTGAAGAGGTCCAAATGTCTCCATGCAGAGGCTGCTGTTTATTACAGAGATGTGTGTGTTATGTGCGGGAGGAGACAAGGACACACTGTGAGGCACTTCAGCAAATCAAATCACACTGCAAAGGGAGCCGGTGCGTCACTTTTAATATGGGAATAAGTGAAATACCGACGGCGCAAGGGGCTTGTAAATAAGCCTGCATCTTTATCGCAAGGGCTATTTTGATTGGTTGACAATGCCGCGCACGTCGAGCTGAGAGTAGATCTTAAGGTTGGCAAATCTAACAATGGGCTAAGAAGTTGTAAGTGCAGGGGTTAACAAAGCCCTGTGTATCCCAGAAAGAGGAGAGAGTGAAGCTTAACCAAGAAGATAGAAGGTAGAAAGGGTTGTCAGTCACGCCAAGGCAGTCAACACAGAAACACAGGGCTAGCAAGGAAAGTTGATTTCCTGCTGAGAAGAAAGAGTTTGCCATTATTACGTTCATAAATCTGAACGAGAAAGTTTTCTTTTGATTTTAATTGCGTTGGGCCCACTGGAGGTTTAACATAATTTCTCAACTGGAAAAACCAAACGGAAATTGATTGGTTCCGATACATACAATAATATATCTAAAGCTAGACAGCTACTTAAACAGTTGTCCCTTGTTTGATTTTGAAAAAACGTCATAAATAATGAGTGGCAAAGAACACTTTTTAATAGTGTGCACCGCCCTTTGGAAAAGGGGGCTCAGGAGGGCTATTTGGACTCGAACCAATCTCTAGGATACTCAAATGTACTACCTGAGAATTCTATATGGCAATAAAATCATTGGTTATTATTATGCCTCCCTGTTTTATGGTATTTATGTTTTTTTAACATTTCCATCTGTATTTGCCCAAATTTATTTTTTGGCCATCTTATTGGTATTTATCCTTATTTATTTTGTGTTTTGAGAATAAACAGAGTCGTAAAATGGTACATACATTTCCACATTTATTTAACTGATGAGCATGCTCTCTTACTTTGATGCCTGTCCTGTTTTAGCACATGGGCCAGCCAAATATAAAAAAACATTACACCTACAGGTAAATATTACCATTATACTTCATATATATTTTAACATATGCTTTGTACACAATAGGATTGTTGGGGCTGTGAGGCACTGATAACACAACAAAGAGCTGAAATGACCAGGAGAAGGATGCTTTAATGAATAATAATGTCCCTCCGAATCTCCCACCTCACCGGGTCAGCATCTGTTGGGGGGAAATGTCATTTACTGCAAGTGGGATGCCCAATTAAACAAGCTTTGTCAAGTGCATTTTGCCTCTGAAGAGAAATAATGTTGGAATGTTTGAAAGCCAGGGAATGCAGTCAGCATTGAGAATTGAGTGTCTCCATTGTAGATGGCCAATGAAATATTGTTTTAAACTTTAGTGTTTGTGCATTGTTTGGTGGAGCACAGCTGCTGCTGGCGAAATTGATGCAAGTAGTACTTTATGTCATTATTAGAGCAAGAGGTAAGGGTTCGGCCCAGGCATGTATACCAAAGTGGTAGCATAAAAATACAGGATTTTTTTAAAGCAAATAGAGAGCCTTGGATATCTCTTTAGATTTAAAATAATTTAATTGTACGTACACCATATTTTTGGCCTCCCACGCTGAATGTTCTACTTTTTGCACTGCTACCAGCACTCCGCCATTACCAAGGTCTTACTGCCAATAACTCATAGTCAACACAAAGAGATAATGAACGGAGTGCAGAAACTTTTCAGACACTCACCCCCAGTCACAGATCTGGGTTGAATCCATCATCGTTCTTTACCTCACTTCGCCACCCCAGTTCAGACACAGCTATATGCAAATCAGTCTTGACCCTGTGCCTCATGGGAACAGTCCAGCCCGAACTGCCAAGCCATGTCTTCCCTGGACCGGAAACAAGCATCCTGGGTCCAGTTTCGGGCAAACAGCCCTCATCAGCCAGGCTAGCTTGAATCCAGCGGCAAAGTGAGCAAGGGACCCACGTCTGGGCATACCCTGCCAACTTCGGGCGAACCAAGCAACCACAAGGAGATGATGGACGGAGCGGAAGCTTGTTTCCAGTCCAGGGAGGACCAGGCCTGGCAGTTCGGGCTGGACTGTTCCCATTGGGCACTGGGTCAAGACTGATTTGCATATGGCTGGGTTCAAACTGGACTGCCATGGTGAGCAAAAAAACGATGGATTTAGGCCCAGATCTCTGTACTAGGGTGATTGTATGACATTGTTCTGCATTCTGTCCATCAATTGTTGTTTTTGCATTTGTCACCCCGAGTGGGACGGGTATGCCCAGACGTGGGTCCTGTGCTCTCCATGCCACTGGAGTCAAGCTATCATGGCTGATGAGGGGTGAAACCCCGAAACCGGTCCTAGGATGCTTGTTTCCAGTCCAGGGAGGACCTGGCCTGGCAGTTCGGGCTGGACTGTTCCCTCTGGGCACAGGGTCAAGACTGGTTTGCATATGGCTGGGTTCAAACTGGAATAACAGGGTGAGCAAAAAAAGATGGATTTAGGCTCAGATCTCTGTACTAGGGTGAATGTATGACATTGTTTTGCATTCTGTCCATCAATTGTTGTTTTTGCATTTGTCACCCTGAGTGGGACGGGTATGCCCAGATGTGGGTCTCATGCTCTCCATGCCACTGGAGTCAAGCTATCCTGGCTGATGAGGGGTGAAACCCAGAAACCGGTCCCAGGATGCTTGTTTCCAGTCCAGGGAGGACCTGGCCTGGCAGTTCGGGCTGGACTGTTCCCACTGGGCACAGGGTCAAGACTGATTTGCATATGGCTGGGTTCAAACTGGAATAGCAGGGTGAGCAAAAAAACGATGGATTTAGGCCCAGATCTCTGTACTGGGGTGAATGTATGACATTGTTCTGCATTCTGTCCATCAATTGTTGTTTTTGCATTTGTCACCCTGAGTGGGACGGGTATGCCCAGATGTGGGTCTCGTGCTCTCCATGCCACTGGAGTCAAGCTATATTGGCTGATGAGGGGTGAAACCCCGAAACCGGTCCTAGGATGCTTGTTTCCAGTCCAGGGAGGACCTGTCCTGGCAGTTCGGGCTGGACTGTTCCCTTTGGGCACAGGGTCAAGACTGATTTGCATATGGCTGGGTGCAAACTGGAATGGCATGGTGAGCAAGAAAACGATGGATTTAGGCCCAGATCTCTGTACTGGGGTGAATGTATGACATTGTTCTGCATTCTGTCCATCAATTGTTGTTTTTGCATTTGTCACCCCGAGTGGGACGGGTATGCCCAGACGTGGGTTCCGTGCTCTCCATACCACTGGAGTCAAGCTATCTTGGCTGATGAGGGGTGAAACCCCGAAACCGGTCCTAGGATGCTTGTTTCCAGTCCAGGGAGGACCTGGCCTGGCAGTTCGGGCTGGACTGTTCCCATTGGTCATAGGGTCAAGACTGATTTGCATATGGCTGGGTTCAAACTGGAATGGCATGGTGAGCAAAAAAATGATGGACTTAGGCCCAGTTCTCTGTACGGGAGTGAATGTATGACATTGTTCTGCATTCTGTCCATCAATTGTTGTTTTTGCAATAACTCAAAGTCAGGCACCCCTAGCAGTATATAAATGCATACATGCAATAACAGGAGACCAGAAGCAAAGGAAATGGATTCATTTATGGGCAATCCCAGGGCAGCCAGCGATGATAAGGCTTAAGATCGCTGCCTGCCTGCTTGGCCATCCACCGCCAGGACAATATTGCTTTCAGATCTGATGCTGATGTTTGGGATTCGACCTGCATCTGGACCCAGTAGTCCAGAAAACTGTAACTCCAATACTGGATGGAGTAATACCGGTAAACAGACATAACATCGAGTTGTAAATGTTGACTTGCACTGATATCGAGTGCAAAATATCGTAATACAAAAATATCGATTGTCAGAATATCGTTGTCAAGAATATCAAGTTTAAGGTAAGTAATATCGTTTTTAAAAATATCGAAGTCATTATTATCGTTTGCAAAAACATTGTGGTTAAAAATATCGTTGTTTTAGTTAGTGTTATGTATTTTAGTGTGTATTTTAAATGTATGTGTTCTATTTTTTGTGTAAGTATTGCATTTATTTTTTAATATATGTGTTAAATTTTTAGAAGCTATTATTTTTTTTTAAGTAAATTTTGCGTTTTAGTTCCGTAGCGGGTTGTGGGTTTATAGGGGAATAGGGTGGGAAGTAATTTAATTATAATACATTTATTAATCATTTTTAGAAGTTATTAATTTTTTTAAAATTACATTTTGCGTTTTAGTTCCGTAGCAGTTTGTGTGTTTATATGGGAATAGAGTGGGAAGTAATTTAATTATAATTAATTAATTAATATTTTTTTATTAATTAATATTTATGTATTTAATATTTTATATTGTTAATTGTGGAAATTAATTTATTATTAATTAGTTATTAATTGGTTGTTAATAATTAATAATTAATTGTTAATTATGTTAATTGTGTCATTTTTTTAGGAGCGGGTTGTGGGTTTATAGGGGAGTAGGGTGGCAAGTAATTTAATTATAATTAATTAATTCATATTTTTTATATAATATTTATTTAATGTTGTTTTATAGTGTTAATTGTGTGAATTAATTTGTTAATAATTGTTTTTAATTTGCTTGTTAATTGTTATTAATTGAGTAATTAATTGTTAATTAATTATGTTAATTGTGTCATGCTTTAGGACATTGGTGGTGTCATTTATAGGGGAATATGGTGGGAGGTAAATTATTTTTAATTAATTAATTGTTTGTTAATTAATGCTAATTAATTTGCTGGAGTGGGAATAGTAAATTATTCCCTCCGCTATCCAACACTTTCCCTACTGTTGCACTTGCTGGAGTGGGAATAGTAAATTATTCCCCTCCGCTATCCAACACTTTCCCTACTGTGGCACTTGCTGGAGTGGGAATAGTAATTTTTAACCCTACGCTATCCAACACTTTCCCTACTGTTGCACTCCCTGGAGTGGAAATAGTAAATTATTCCCCTCCCCTATCCAAAAGTTTCCCTACTGTTGCACTTGCTGGAGTGGGATTGGTAAATTATTCCCCTTCGCTATCCAACACTTTACCTACTGTTGCACTTGCTGGAGTGGGAATAGTAATTGTTACCCCTACGCTATCCAACACTTTCCCTACTGTTGCACTCACTGGAGTGGGAATAGTCATTTTTACCCCTACGCTATCCAACACTTTCCCTACTGTTGCACTCGCTGGAGTGGGAATAGTAATTTTATCCCCTACGCTATCCAACACTTTCCCTACTGTTGCACTCCCTGGAGTGGGAATAGTAAATTATTCCCCTCCGCTATCCAACACTTTCCGTACTGTTGTACTTGCTGGAGTGGGAATAGTAAATTATTCCCCTCCGCTATCCAACACTTTCCCTACTCTTGCACTCCCTGGAGTGGGAATAGTAATTTTTACTCCTTCGCTATCCAACACTTTCCCTACTGTTGCACTCGCTGGAGTGGGAACAGTAATTTTATCCCCTCCGCTATCCAACACTTTCCCTGCTGTTGCACTCTCTGGAGTGGGAATAGTAATTTTTACCCCTATGCTATCCAACACTTTCCCTACTGTTGCTATCCCTGGAGTGGGAATAGTAATTTTTACTCCTACGCTATCCAACACTTTCCCTACTGTTGCACTCCCTGGAGTGGGAATAGTAAATTATTGCCCTCCGCTATCCAACACTTTCCCTACTGTTTTACTTGCTGGAGTGGGAATAGTAAATTATTCCCCTCCGCTATCCAACACTTTCACTACTGTTGCACTCATTGGAGTGGGAATAGCAAATTATTCCCCTCCGCTAGCCAACACTTTCCCTACTGTTGCACTCCTTGGAGTGGGAATAGTAATTTTATCCCCTTCGCTATCCAACAATTTCTCTACTGTTGCAGTTAATGTAGTGTAAAATGTGGTTTAAAAAAAATAAAAATAGTTTAATATTTTAATTTATTATATATATATATATTATTATTTTTATTTTACAGGTGTATGTATATATATGTATTTATAATTTTTAATATGTTTCTAACATTTTATAATTTATTAAAATAATTATTTATTAATATTATTAAGTAAATATATATGTATGTTTAATTTATTTTTACATTATATTTATTACTTATAATTTTAAACATTTTTTAATAATTCTAACTACGTTTTTTAAATTATATGTATTATTTAATTTATTTTACATTCTTTTTAAACATTTAAAAAAACACGATATTTTTAACAACAATATTTTTGTACTTACCATTATGTAGATAGGAGGTCGATATTTTTGACAACGATATTTTTGTCACGATATTTTTGTAGGTCGACATTTTTGTTGTCGATATTATGTCAGTGATCCAGTAATACCGGGCAAGCCCCTAGTTGCTCAGGCTTACAACCACACCCAGGAATAACAGTGCATGTTAGCTTTCCTCCTAGACCCCTGTTGTAGGGACTACCAGAATATTGGTCTGAAATCCCCTTCCTGGGCTAACTTTGTTGTTGGTTTCAGCTACAAAATTCTTTGGATCGCTCTGTAACTCTGCCCAGCTTGAGAGGGTGGTAACTGCCAGCACTGAGCCCCCTTCATTACATGCAAACATACGTGGACCCCTCCTTCTACGTGCAACTGCTCTATTCCCCTGCAAGTCCAGCAGCAACATGTCGGTACTGACATCTGATAAGTGGAACCCATTGTCAGCAAAGTAACCTTTCACATGCATCAGGGATTGCCTTATAAAACCACCCCATTTACAGTAAACTTTGGCATAGTGTTATTCTCCCCCTTTGCTGCTTCTGACCTGGGTCCGTGCCAGACCCTGTGGGGCACGAGCTCTGACTAAATAACCCTGCGACACCCCATTTACTTGCTGATGTCAATCAACATCTCTTTCATAGTCTAAATAAATAGGTCCCTTCCTATGGTCATCGGGACATGCTTCCATAATGAATTACCAAGACATGGAGCTGCAGAGACTCTGTTCACTCTGGATTAGTTTATTGCAAAGGCTTCCCATTGCATGCCCTGAAAACCCACCCAGTTTATGCTAGTGTTCATAAAACAAGCTTCCAATTCCTTAACTTGTCTAATGAGCTACCCTTGTAATGAAGGAAAGGCCAGTAATCCATACCCATGACCCTAGGAACAAACAAAAAAGGCAAGGGCAGATTTTAGGAAATCCTTTAGTGAATCAAATTTGCCATTCAATGCAGAAATCAAACATTACATGCAAAAGAGGGTAAACAGTATTAAATCAAAAGATTAAATACACTTGATGTCCACTACAATTAAATAAAGCATCAGATCACAATTGGAACAGTAGACAGTGAATACTGAACCAACCAGTGGCTGGAGCCCTCGACTATGTCCTGATATACAGCTAATGTCTAAATAAAACCCACCTGCCCTTCCTCTTAAAATTTTTGGTGGTGAGGCTACCCGCAAAGACTGTGGTAGCTGCTCCAATCTTAAACACGTGTTTAGAACACTAGAGTAAAAGCTGCAGAGAAGAGATACGCCTCATAATCACTGTGGGTAGCCAAGAGTATACAAACTAGTATGTTTTTAGGGATATGGAATTCAGTGGGGTGAATTTCTGTCAAATTTCCTATACTCAGCTCTTGCTAATCCCCTAAGTGCTGGTGTAAGCAGAAAAGAGCAGGCTGGGAGAGGATGACCCAACAGCTTCATGTGGTGCGCCACAACTGATTATGTGTATATACCCAGGCATGGCTCTTCCCACTCTCCGTGACACGCAGTAAAAAATCCTGTAGTTCGCTATCCAAGGATTATTCTGACTCCCTGACATTGTCATTCTAAAAAAAAGCCTCAAAAGAGCTCCTATAGCGCAATCATGTACCCAGGATGAGTGATTGTTCCCGTAGTTCTCCGAGCCACATATCCATTTCAGGGGGCAGTAGTATAGCAATGGTTTGCTGTAGGCCCTGGCACAAGCAAGGAAACTGTCCCATTTGACTGCAGTTGTGCTAGTAAAATACAGCAATTATCAATACTCAATGAGCCCCTTAGGGCGCTGGACCCTGGTGCCACTGCACCTGCTGCACCAATTGCAGCTATGCCCTTCGCAGGAGTTACCTGTGGTAAACTTGTCACCTTCTCACTCACATGCTGGCAGGCTTCACAGAAACACTGCCACTGACATTGAAATTGTGCATTGGCAGCATTATTCTTTGCACGTTCAATTTGCCAAGCCCTGCACTCACCATTCATGTACAAGCAAGCATACATATACTCTCAGTAAACCCAGCTCTATGAAGCAGCTTGTGGAATATCAGTTAATGGTCTGTAACCTTGCCATGTTATCAAATCAGAACAGGATCCTCCTATCGGATAAGGTATAGGACCAAAGATGGAATGCAACAACTGTGAAAACCATCTCTAATGCTGTGAAGTTTGCTGTGGCTCACTTCACCCACAATGCAATGAGCCACTCCTGTGCACACCATGTATTCCTGAGTGTGATATGAAAACTGTAGTAATGAAGCAGAAAGAGAACACTCACAAGATGTAAGAAAATTGCGTCTTTATTTCAGTCATCCCCTCTCCGAGAATGTTGGATCCTCTACATTCTAATGCAAGCTCCAGGTAGAAGATTCTATTGTAGAAGAGGAAAGGGGGGGGGAGCTAAAGGGGAATGAGGAACGTACCAAGGGAAGGAGTAATAGAACATGTAAAGTATAATTAAATAACATTACAGATTACAATAAAAACCTTCCCTGCTGGGTGCATCTGTGTAGAGGCATAGTTCAGCAGTAGATGTCCATGGGGACCTCCAAATGAGAAAGCAATTGAATTGCTGGAGGAAGTAGAGCCACATGCTCAGGTCCTCACTTACACCCTGTTTAGGTCTTACCGGAGGTGCTTCAGGTGACCTTAGAAGTCACCTTTTAGTAACCCCCCCACCCCTCCCCCGCAGGAATGACTGTGACCAGTTTGCCCAATTGGCTTTAAATTGCTCAAAGGGTTTACTTCTCTCTCTCTATAACAAGGCCTGGATTTCCAAGATGAGGCCTGTCCTTTTCTTGCGGCAGTCTGAAAACACTGTTAACCATGTTCAGCTTGATTTTCAGGAATGTTAATACTTGATAGGGGCCTGAGGTCTTGCCCGTGGCCAGCGGGAACCCCAAGTCACAAGCAGGGTCCTGAAATGCCTTCAGGGCTACTGCACATTCTAGGAAGTCCACCATAACTTTGAAAGAGAAATCATACAAATAATGGGTCATCCAAATGATAGAATGTAATCTAATGGCACTCCAGGCAGGGCTAAAGGTCTCAAAATAAGCACAAGAAATCAAACAATCCAGTGGCATAAACATGGCAAAGTAAAACTTTCCAGTCCATTGAAAACCTAGGAGGGGGAAGCCATTGGGATGGACCAGCAGTCAGTGGAAGGATGAGTCAAAATTTGCTTTGGTATTTGAGCAGCTTAGGTAAGTGAATGGGGTAAGGACCATTTCCAATGATGATGGCTGGAAAAGGGGCGGCTAAGGTTGGTGTGGGCCAAACAAAGTATGGAGGCATTGGTGGAAGGGGTGGTGACTAGTGGGGGTGACTGCTAATGGTTTGTGGTGGGAGCTTATCATTTCCCTAATGGACTCTGCATCCCCCACTGCAAGCTGCGGCATGGTGGGCGGCAACACAACTCAAGCATGTGTGGTCAAATTTGCAAGCCTTAACCCAGGAGCAACATCTGCCACTGAAAAGCCAGCAAGGTTTGACAGTTGACTTTTTCTACACCAGGCCTCTTGGTTCAGGGAGGGCCCCCAATCCTCAAAAGGTCTGCCTGAAAATTCAGCTGTACATGCACAGCTGGGATGTGGTGGTGGCCTGCTTCTGAGTGTGTGCCCTATTGATGTAATTCTTCTCTGGAGGGATGTATTAACCAATGTACTGCATCATCAAGTCTACCACCTTCTAATGCCTCAGCTCAGAACACGTAGCCATCTTCTGAAGGAACCATCTGTCGAAGTAGTTCCCCCCCTATACTGCAATGCCACCATATGGATTGTTGTGGTGTATTCATAAACAGCTGGGCCCTGCTCTGCGGTAGAGTCCAAAATGATTCCTGCTAAAATGGAGAATGCTTCGAGCCAGTTTTTGATGATCTTACCAAGTCAAGACTGATGCCTCTTTTTATTCTTTTCCTCATTCCAGCCCATGTACCTGTGTCAGAGCAGTCCTTTCTGTGCATGAATAATGAAAGAATGGCAATACATTTTCCCTAATCAAAGCACAGAAAGAGTGAGGAGAGGGTCCAAGGGATACAGTTTAGAGACCTGCGAGAAGTGATTCCCCATATACAATAATCATAGCACAAGACTTCTCGGGTCTATCATGGAGTGCAACTTGTGTTTCAATAAGGATAGAGGTGAAATTGTGTCTCTCAGTAAAGCCGCTCTGGGGAGCAATCCCTTTCAGGACGAATGCCCTCACCCACCATAGGTGGCATGCTTCATCATATGGGCTTCTCCTCCCAGTGGGAAAACCTAGTCCCACTGAGGGCTACAGCTCCCTCACTGTGAGGTAGGAGCTCTGGGATGTTTTTTTGTTGAATGTCCTAAGATGTTGAGGATGCTAAAATCCCATATGTGAGTGCTAGGCATTGTGAGGGTGCAGCGCTGGATGTGATTGGAAGGATAAATGTGATTCTAAAACTACCTAGTAGGGACAAAAAGTTTGTTATTGGCTTGTCCAAACTGGCAAGATTAAAAAGCATTAGAAAAGCAATAATAAAGTGATACCAAACCAGTAATCCAATGTTAAGCTCGGTTTTACTGGAACTTATCCAAATCGATGGATAAGTAGACCCACCTCTACCTGGTAACAACTCAGGGAAGGGGGCCCCGCTCTCTCCGCCGGTACCCCGTTGTGGTACAAGAGCTGCAACCGAGCTTAACATTGGATTACTGGTTTGGTATCACTTTATTATTGCTTTTCTAATTTTTTCACATATGCAGCAGCATTGTTTATTTCTTTTGGTCCTGATGAAAGCCTGGACACTTGTAAAGACCAGACAGGCTGAAACATGTCGACCGACCTTTCTATCTTAGCAGTCTAATTCACACTGCTTTGCACTGCTTTTTAATCCTGCCAGTTTGGACAAGTCAATAAAAAACTTTTTGTCCCTACTAGGTAGTTTTAGAATCACATTTATCCTTCCAATCACATCCAGCGCTGCACCCTCACATATGGGATTTTAGCATCCTCAACATCTTAGAACATTCAACAAAAAAACATCCCAGTGCTCCTACCTCACAGTGAGGGAGTTGTAGCCCTCAGTGGGACTAGGTTTTCCCACTGGGAGTAGAAGCCCATATGATGAAGCATGCCACCTATGGTGGGTGAGGGCATTCGTCCTGAAAGGGATTGCTCCCCAGAGGGGCTTTACTGAGAGACACAATTTCACCTCTATCCTTATTGAAACACAAGTTGCACTCCATTATAGACCCGAGATGTCTTGTGCTATAATACATTTTCCCTACCATAAGTCTTCCTTAGCAGCTAATTGTATCTGCTAGGACAATAATGAACAGCCTGACAACAGAGCGGCTATTGCTACTATGACTGGGGTGTTGCTAGGAAGACACCCAGTGCACGGTACTGGGATTTGACTGTCCATAGCTATAGTGGGATTAGCTAGAAGTGAGCCAACCCCATAGGCTTGGCTGGGTACGGTAGATTGGAAGAAGCTGGTGTCACAGGAGGGCCTGAGGCTTAGGGCATTGTAGGAGAAGCAAGATCGATGGCCGTTGTGGAGAGAGTCAAAGGACTGCGGACTCGCCAAAGTGCTCAGCATGGCATTAGCTGGTTCCGTTGTGCTGCCTTAAATGAAATGGGAGTGTGGTGTGTGGTGTGTGTGTGTGTGTGTTTGTAGCCCACGCTATATGATGGGGAGAAGAGTGCTGCAAGAGCCTTATCCGGATTGCCTACTTCACCCCAAAACTGTTAACTCAGATGCATGGTGGCGAAGTGAGCTAAAGAACGATGATGGATTCAACCCAGATCTGTGACTGGGGGTGAGTGTCTGAAAAGTTTCAGCGCTCCGTCCATCATCTCCTTGTGTTTGCTTAACTCAGAGGCATCCCCACTCAGCGCGTTGCTCTGAAAGAATTTGAAGCCTGTTTTTGACCTTCCAGTGAAAGTTTGATGTCGGCCATAGCACCTGACATCGTGTCAGTTATCTTACTCATGGATTCTTCCATGGATGGCATTTCCTTATTCTGGGTGAGCCAATTGTTCAAACTGGGAGTAGGGGCTCCTAGTGAGGGCTCCAGTGCATCTGATTGAGATGCTTGTGAAGTTGTCCTTGCCACAGATCCCCAATTGTACAATTTTGCTCAGAGCTCAGTCCAACCCCTTTCTGTGTGCCATTTCAAGAAAAGAAGTCCACTGTGGCAATGGGAAGTGCACGGCCTGGAACCTTCTACTGCTGATTTCTGGGTAAAGGGGGATGCGTTGTCCTAACTGGCCACTCTCACATCCCGTCCTGGGAGTTCAATGTTGATAACTGCGTCCAGTGCTTTGTGCTCCTGCACTCTTAAGGGGTGGCTTACTTATGGCTTGACACAAAAGCGTGTCACTACATCTCATACAGAAAGTGTATTATTAAATGGCAAACAGGCATAATATTCTGCAGTAAGAAGTGCTTCTACATATTAAGTGATGGGGAGAAAAATCCAATTGGATAAATAAGTATCATCATCAAGAGCCTTGTGATAAAGAAGAAACTTTAATTCTCACAAAGCTCCCAGAAGAACACCTGCTTGCTTGCACCTCCAAGGTACTGCCTTGAATCGAAAAAGTAAAATGGACAAGCAGGCAGGGAAGATAAAACAAGGCAACCAGGCTGACAGCACCACTTGTGGATTGCCCTGTGCAAGCACACAGCAAGCTGAAGAGCACCCTCCCTGTCAGGGACTTGAACCCCTGTCTCCGGCTTGACAACAGGGCTATTGACCATTGCACTAACGAGGAACAGCAAAATACAACAAGGATTTGCAATGCAATAGATCTCGTATTCACACGAGTTTGAGCTATTGGCATTGTAAATGACAATGCCTTTTATTTATGTTTTGGGTTTTAAAACGTAAATAAAAGTCATTGTCATTTACAGTACTAATAGCTTAAAGTCTCGCAAATGTGAGACATATTGCATTGCAATAAAGGGCCTTCTCGACCGCTTGCTAGATTGTAAATATCAGAGGAAGAGACCGGCCTGCGACGTCTTCAAAGTAGTGATAAATAGTGCAGTGAAGAAGATGTGTCAGTGTTGTAAATTACACAGACACAAAGTGTGAAGTGAGAGTTACATATGATCTGAGCTATAAACACTAACAAAGTGCTCCAACACCTTTCGCTCTGTGATTACACTGTCGCGGCTCAGGAGAAAGAGTGGGGGGGCTATTTCCTGCCCTCTCCGTGATTTGAGTGTGCAGTGTGGCATTGCGTAATGTCATTGCTATCTCTGGCCTAGTAAAAAACACTCCAGCTGTAGTAGGGCCCTGGCTTCACCTCCTGGTGCAGGGCGGGCTGTGCTTTATGTCACGCATGGAGGGAGGGAGGGATGCATGGTCTCAGCTGCAGCTCCGGCCTCATACAGTGCCCCTGCTATTACTAGTGAGTGAGAGGCGCTGAGGTGGTGGTATTGGTAGTGGTGGTATTGGTGGTGGTGGTATTGGTGGTGGTGGTATTGGTGGTGGTGGTATTGGTGGTGCTGGTATAGGTGGTGCTAGTATTGGTGGTATTGGTGGTGGTGGTATTGGTGGTGGTGGCAGTATTGGGGTGGTGGTATTGATGGTGGCGGTATTGGTGGTGGTGGTATTGGTGGTGGTGGTATTGGTGGTGGGGGTATTGGTATTGATGGTGGTGGTAATGGTGGTGATGGTATTGGTATTGGTGGGACTGGTATTGGTGGTGGTAGAATTGGTGGTGGTATTGGTGGTGGTATTGGTGGAGGTGGTGGTATTGGTGGTGGTAGTGGTATTGGTGGTAGTGGTATTGGTGGTGGTGGTATTGGTGGTGGTGGTGGTATTGGTGGTGGTGGTGGTATTGGTGGTAGTGGTATTGGTGGTGGTGGCATTGGTGGTGGTGGTGGTAGAACTGGTGGTAGAATTGGTGGTGGTATTGGTGGTGGCATTGGTGGAGGTGGTGGTATTGGTGGTGGTAGTGGTATTGGTGGTAGTGGTATTGGTGGTGGTGGTGGTATTGGTGGTGGTGGTGGTATTGGTAATGGTGGTGGTGGTATTGGTATTGGTGATGGTGGTATTGGTGGTGGTGGTGGTATTGGTGGTGGTGGTATTGGTGGTGGTGGTATTGGTGGTGGTGGTGGTATTGGTGGTGGTATTGGTGGTGGTATTGGTGGTGATAGTGGTGGTGGTATTGGTGGTGGTGGTGGTATTGGTGGTGGTGATATTGGTAGTATTGGTGGTGGTGTTGGTATTATCGGTGGTATTGGTGGTGGCATTGGTGGTGGTGGTGGTATTGTTGGTGGTATTGGTGGTGATGGTGGTGGTATTGGAGGTGGTGGTGGTATTGGTTGTGGTGGTATTGGTTGTGGTGGTATTGGTGGTGGTATTGGTATTGGTGGTGGTGGTGGTATTGGATTGGTGGTGGTGGTATTGGTGGTGTTGGTATTGGTGGTGGTATTGGTGGGGGTGGTATTGATGGTTGTGGTATTGGTGGTGGTGTTGGTGGAAGTGGTATTGGTGGTGGTGGTATTGGTGGTGGTATTGGTGGTGGTGGAGGTGGTGGTATTGGTGGTGGTGGTGGTATTGATGGTGGTGGTATTGGTGGTGGTGGTGTTGGTGGTGTTGGTGGTGGTGGTGTTGGTGGTGGTGGTATTGGTGGTGGTGGTGGTGGTATTGGTGGTGGTATTGGTAGTGGTATTGGTGGTGGTGGTATTAGTGGTGGTATTGGTGGTGGTATTGGTGGTGGTTGTATTGGTATTGGTGGTGGTGGTATTGGTGGTGGTGGTATTGGTGGTGGTATTGGTGGTGGTGGTATTAGTGGTGGTGGTGGTATTGGTGGTGGTGGTATTGGAGGTGGTGGTGGTATTGGTGGTGGTGGTGGTATTGGTGGCGGTGGTATTAGTGGTGGCGGTGGTATTAGTGGTGGTGTTGGTATTGGTGGTGGTGGTGGTATTGGTGGTGGTGGTATTGGTGGTGGTGGTATTGGTGGTGGTGGTGGTATTGGTGGTGGTAGTGGTGGTTGTGGTGGTATTAGTGGTGGTATTGGTAGTGGTGGTGGTATTAGTGGTGGTATTGGTGGTGGTATTGGTGGTGGTGGTGTTGGTGGTGGTGGTGGTGGTATTGGTGGTGGTATTATTGGTGGTGGTATGGGTATTGGTGGTGGTATTGGTGGTGGTGGTGTTGGTATTGGTGGTGGTGATGGTGGTGGTATTGGTGGTGGTGGTGATATGTAGAGATTCTATTTTAGTTCTGTCCTTTCTTATTTTTAAATAATTAGCCAATAGTTTCCCCATTTTGTTTTGGCCCCCATAATAACGAGCACTGCTTTTAATAAGTAAGAGGAGGCAGCGTTTGTAGATAATTTATTAAAGGTAATTTTAGCGTCAATAAGATTCTTCAAAGAAGATTCATCATTGGATTGGTAATATGTGTACTCAAGTTGTTTAATTTTGTTGAGCAATTGATTGGATTGGGCCTCTAGGGATTTTTTCTTTTGTGATACGTAGTTTATTATGAATCCTCTGGCAGCTCCTTTAAAAGAGTCCCAGACCATAACAAAAGAGGAATCTGGAGTGGAGTTGATGTTGAAAAATTCAGTAGCGAAGGTGTTAAATTGTTGATTGAAGTTAGTGGTGGTATAGGTGGTGGTGGTGGTGGTATTGGTGGTGGTGATGGTGGTGGTATTGGTGGTGGTGGTATTGATGGTGGTATTATTGGTGGTGGTATGGGTATTGGTGGTGGTGGTATTGGTGGTGTTGATATTGGTGGTGGTGGTATTGGTTGTGGTTGTGGTATTGGTAGTGGTGGTGTTGGTGGTGGTATTGGTGGTAGTGTTATTGGTGGTAGTGGTATTGGTGGTATTAGTGGTGATGGTATTGGTGGTGGTGGTGCTAGTGGTATTGGTGGTGTTGATGGTGGTGGTGTTGTTGGTGGTGGTATTGGTGGTGGTGGTATTGGTGGTGGTGGTGGTATTGGTGGTGGTGGTGGTACTGTTGGTATTGGTGGCGGTGGTATTGGTGGTGGTGGTGGTGTTGTTGCTAATAAAACAGGCTTTTGAAAACAACCTGTCAGGTGACTTTAGTACAGATGACATGAAACCCATATGTGCTGTTCTCAGCTTCAGCCCATTAGCACAGGATTATGTGCTACCTGGAATTCACATGACTTAATTTGCTAATCATTTCTAAATCCATTTTACTTGGGGGGGTAGAAACAGACACAAGATAATACCAGGTTAAAGTGATTGAAAGCAGGCGCCTGTGTTATGGGGGCGGCCGTGCTGCTTAAAAAAACACAAGCGGTTTCAGCTGAAGCAGCACATGTCCGGCCTGCAGTAAGAGAAACTCTATAAAGTAAATAGTGCTTACAGACTAAATAACAGGTCTCATGTAGCAACTGAAGTAAAAGGGCTAGTAGCCATGGGAGGTTACAAATGAAGACAAGGCCGTACTAAGGAGGGACTAACAAGCCTATTAACGAATCCGAAGGCAGCATTTACGAAAGACAATGACACAAGCCAATGAAAAATATGGGCGGAGAGTGGGCGTTGGCTTCTCGCCCATATTCTACTACAGCAGTCTCGCAGAGCGAGCAGCGCTAGTGCGCTGCCACTAGGCTCGACCTAAAAAAGAAGGGATTTCTTGGAGATAGCAAGTATTTGTAAGCCCTTAACCTCACCTTTGAAACGACCTAGAAAACATGCGTCTGGGAATTGGGATCATGCTAGCGTCCCGAGATGTTCAGAAATCTCTTCTCTCTTCCAATTCTGCAGAGGGTTCACCAGAAAATTAATGCCATGCTAAGCCGCTAGCCGGCCATTTTGCTATCCTGCATTTGACGGAGCCAGCCGCAATTTTGGGCCTCGGCCAGGAATTGTTTCATACCCTATATCATCTGGAGTTCTTGCTCCAGTGCATAGGTATGGTTAGTGGCTCCCAGGCATCAGTTCACATCTGATTTTTTTTTATCAATCCTCCTTATAATTTCGCTTTACAACTTCAATGGTTTGCCCAGGGGGCCCTGCGCCCAGAGAAATATTTCTTTTTTTTAAGTTTGAGTTTATTAAGAAAAACAAGCCAAAGAGCATTGTAATAGTTACAACAAATCCTATTTAACATAAGTTGGTATGAAATATATGCTAGAAGAGGAAATAAGAATATAAAGCTGAATGTAACGAAAAAAATATACAATATAAACCAGGGAAAGGAAAGAAGAAAAAAGGGGGGGGGGGATGGAGGAGGAATTAAAAGGGCAATGTATAATAAACTTTATAATATTAGGATAAAGGGCAAGAAAGATAACTGGTTTAACATTGTAAGCATGACAATAATTAAAGTTGTAAAATTATATGGTAAAACAATATAGGAGAACAAATAACTTTTAATCGCTTAAGAGAAAGGAGACAAGGGGTGAAATCTAAGGCGGTTTCTTAACATCGTCTGATACGGTGATGACTTTAACAGCAGAAGAGGCATATAAATATAAATAAGTGTTTAAAGGAAGCCACAAGCGATCTCTTTTAATCTTTAGGGAGATAGGGGAGAAGTAATTGGTGTCCAATCTATGATGAAAACACACAGCATTCCACCAGGATCTAAAAGTGACTTTGTCTGCTTGTTTCCAATTTGAAGCTATTAAATGAAAGGCAACCGCTAACAGTAGGTCTAACAATTTAAAGCTCAATAATGACTGAGGCCATTGAGGTGACTGTGTACCAAGGAAAATTTTTACTATAGAGAAGGGTCTCTTTACTTTAAAAGAAATTCCAATTTGGGACCATACCAATTGCCAAAAACTTTGGATGGGGGGGAATTCAAACAACATGTGTTTTAGGTTAGCAGTAGGGCAGGAGCAGGACCAGCAAGTGGGGAACATGTCTTATGTAAAGGATGCTAAGGTCATAGGAGTAAATAGTAACCGATGATAGAGAAAATAAAGGGTTTGTGTTGTATTAGCAGCACGGGAAATTTTATGAAGCCGAAGCCACAGCTTATCCCAAGTACTGGTAGGATAACACTGTAGCAAATCCTTTTCCCAAGCCAACTCAGTCTTTGATTTGATTCTATCCGGGGGTAATTGTAAAGATGTATATATAGTGGAAGCAGAGGGAGAAGTATCTAGTATAGGAAAGAGATTTAGGGAGATTGTAGGGGGTTGGAAGTATTTGGTAATGTAAGAAGGTATTGGTTAAGAGCGGGACATGTAAGGTTGTATTATTTTTTAAAGGAGGCCGGCAAAAAAAACTTTGTTTGGAGATCAGTAAACGGAAGGGGTTTATTATCAAAAAGAAGTTGGGAAATCCAAAGCAGGCCCTTAGATCGCCAATTTTTCCAGCATATAGAACGATTTTTAATTTGTAACGATTTATTATGCCAAATGGGTTGTTGTTGATAGGAATTGATTGAGGGGTAAGAAGTCGGTAAAAGGGGGGTTTAAAGTTTACGGGAGTGAGTGATGGTAGGGGTGCATAATACTGAATTATTGGAAGTAAAGGCGAGAATTTCCTGAAAATCAAAAGGGGTAATAAGGAATTTTTCTATTTCTATCCACAATGGAGGAAATACAAAATGCTCCGATGAGAGATAACAGGTAGCTTGTTTTAGGGAAAAGGCAGAGTGAAAGTTTTGAAGTCAGGAAATTTGAGACCTCCATTGGTTTTGTCTTTTTTTAAAGTGGACAAGGCTATACGAGAAGGTTTGCCCTTCCAAAGAAATTGTGTTAGAAGAGAATCTATTTTTTTAAAGTAATACCCGGGAATATGGACCGGGATCATGGAAATTATAAACAGAATCTGAGGAGTGAGCATCATTTTAATCGAATCCATTCGGCCCCACCAGGAGAGAAAGAGAGGATGCCAACGCGCAACAGTGTCATTTAATGTTTTAGTGATGTGATCGAAGTTTATTTTTAATGTTTGAGAAATTGTTGGGGCAAACCACAGGCCTAAATATTTTATTTTAGACGACTGCCACAAGAAACCTGTGTGAGTAAAAAGATGTTTCTGACATAAAACATTTAAAGGCAAAACTTCATACTTATCCGTATTGAGTCGATATTCTGAGAGTTGAGAAAAAGTGTGGACTTGTTGAAGAAAAAGGGGGAGAGAGAAAGTAGGATTGGAACAATATAAAAGAATGTCGTCAGCATAAACTGATATCTTGACTTGATGAGAGCTATATTGAAAACCAGTAATGAGAGAATCCTGTCTAATTTTGGTTAAAAAGGGTTCTAAAGCTATAACAAATAAAAGAGGTGTTAATGGGCATCCTTGTCGTACCCCTCTAAGTAGTGGGAAATAATCCGAGGCTTTACCATTGACAAAGATTGAGGCTTTGGGACTAGAATATAAGAGAGGAATTAAAGCGATTAACTTAGATGGAAATCCGACCCATTTCAATGCATGGAACATAAAGTCCCAACCAATTCTGTCAAATGCTTTTTCTGCATCTAAAGCAATAGCAGCAATCGGATGTTTTAAAGATGCGGCTTTGCTCAAAATGTTAAAAAAGACTCGGGAATTGTCAGAAGCTAATCTTCTCTTGCCAAAGCCAGATTGTTCAGGGACAATGAGATTGGGTAGAACAGGGTCTATACGTAGAGCCAGAATCTTAGCGAAAATCTTGTAATCACTCAGTGTTGACTAAGGAGATGGGGCAGTAATTTTTACAGAGAGAAATGTCTTTACCTTCTTTTGGGATTAAACAGATCAGAGCTTCTTGAAAAGTACCCTGCGAGATGCCTTTATCGATAAACGAGTTGAAAAGAATTAGAAGATTGGGTAAAAGGAGTTTCGCAAAATGACCATAAAATTCAATAGTAAAACCATCAGGTCCAGGAGCTTTTCCTCGTCTTAATACCGAAACAGCATGGGAGATCTCTGATAGGGAAATGTCAACACCCAAAGAGCCAAAGTCGAGTGAGTGGGAAGAAGGAGAGGGGATGGATTGGAAATAAGAAGAGAGATCAGACTGTGTTGGGTGGTCTTCAGGAGAGTAAAGATTTTTATAAAAGGAGACAAATTCATTTAAAATATCATTATCTTTAAAAAGAGAAGTTCCTAAGGGACCCTGTAGAGATTCTATTTTAGTTCTGTCCTTTCTTATTTTTAAATAATTAGCCAATAGTTTCCCCATTTTGTTTTGGCTCCCATAATAACGAGCGCTGCTTTTTAATAAGTAAGAGGAGGCAGCGTTTGTAGATAATTTATTAAAGGTAATTTTAGCGTCAATAAGATTCTTCAAAGAAGATTCATCATTGGATTGGTAATATGTGTACTCAAGTTGTTTAATTTTGCTGAGCAATTAATTGGATTGGGCCTCTAGAGATTTATTCTTTTGTGATACGTAGTTTATTATGAATCCTCTGGCAGCTCCTTTAAAGGAGTCCCAGACCATAACAAAAGAGGAATCTGGAGTGGAGTTGATGTTGAAAAATTCAGTAGCGAAGGAGTTAAATTGTCGATTGAAGTTAGGGTCTGAGAGTAATGAGGTATTAAAGCGCCATTGGCCTGGATGAGGGTAAAAGGGGATAAGATCAATATCAACATAAACTGGGGCATGATCTGAGATTAAAATTGATCCGATTTCAGAGTGAATAGCATGTTGAGCCAAGGATTTGCTTAGAAGCTGAGTAGAAACTATATTCTCGGAGATCTGGATGACAGAGTCGCCATATGTCTATTAAAGATTTACGTCGTATAGTGGAAGTGAATTTTGAATGCCTTTTGGGGGGAACAAATTTCACTGTTGAGTGTCTGTCTAATATGGGGGTCATGAATTTGGTTACAATCTCCGCCGAGTATAATATAGTCATCATCGTATAGTAGTAGTTTATCAGAAATTTTAGTCCAAAAAACTTTATCAATGGACGTAGGAGCATATATATTAAAAAGAACAATAGGTATCTTATCAATAAGTAACTTAACAATAACCAAACGACCTTCATCATCAGATTCTTGATGTACGATTGAAACTTGTAACTTTTTATGACATAAAATCAGAGTACCATTTTTCTTACCTAAAGCAGGAGAAGTAATCACATTACCCACCCAAGATTTTTTCAGTTTTGCAGCTACATATTCAGAAAGATGTGATTCCTGCAGTAATGCAATGTCCGTTTTTTAGTTTGGCTAGATGGGATAAAACCCTAGTCCTTTAATGTTCTATGCAGTAACGCGGAATGTAACATGAAAGTAAAAACATGAACAAATAATATGCTTACAATATAGAGAATAAAATAGGAAAATAGAATAGAAAAGGAAAAAGAGTAGAAGGAGTGAGGCGATTGATTATGAAGAAAAAACATGAGAGAAAGGGTAAGAAAATAGAAACCAGGGAAAATGAAAAAGTAGAAAGGAAACGTAAAGAAAAACGTCAGGAAAGGGAAGAGAAAGCAAAAAACATAATGACAGTACAAGTCATACAAATGACGACTGAAAAACATACCTACAGTACACAAAACGGAATAAGGGGATGGTAACACCAGAAAATGGCGACGACAGCACTTGGAGTCCACCGGACAGCAGGGAAACTTTGGATGGGGGTAAGCCAACACATAAATAGGTCGTATGAAGAAAAAACGGGGGCGAAGTAAAGAACACCTGTAGTAGGAAGAGAATAAAATAAGATAAAACAGATAAGACATTTTATAAAGAGTGAAATAAGAACAAACAATATATTAACACCCTGTAGAATAAAGGAAAAGCAAAGCAACACTCAATGAGTTACATAAAAAAGAAAAAAGAAACTGTGAGAGAGAATGAGATAACATTCAAGTAGATTTTGAGGTGTCCATAACATGTGCTCCGTGAAGTTGAAGAAATTCTTGTAGTGCCGCTGGATCCTCAAAGGTAGTAGTCTTTTCCTTATAAGTAACTTTGAAAAGGCACGGGTGGATCAGACCATATCTGGCATTAATAGACCTCAGCTGAGGACGTAGATCGAGATATTTTTTCCCGCGATCCGCCGTGGCTTTAGCTACATCTTGAAAAAAATATAGTCGGTGGCCTTCCCAGTATATTTGTTTCCTGGATTTAATAACCGAAAGGACTTGAAGGAGGTCGGTGTATTGTAAGAAGAACATGATAACTCCACGTGGTTTAGCTGAGATCTTAGGACCAAGTCTATGGGCTCGCTGGATGTTGAAAGAGGGAGAAGCAGGCATATCTAGAAGCTTGGGCAAGAAAGTCTGAAAGTAAGCAGTTGGGTTAGAGCCTTCCAAATTCTCAGGGAGACCATAAATGCGAAGGTTATTCCTGCAATTTCGATTTTCCAAAACCTGAGTATGCTTTTTGAGGAGCGATATTTCTGATTCCAAAGAGGAGATACCTGAGTGAGTAGATTGCAGAGCTTCTTTTTTTTGTTCCACCACCAGTACACTTGTTTCCAAAGAAGACCATTTGTCATTTAAAAGTTGCAAAGTCTTAGCTGTTTCTTCCATAAAAGGTTTTAAGGCGCAAATTTCTGTCAGAATTACATCCATGGATGATGAGGAAGAATAAACTGGAGATGGGGGGTCCTTTTTAGGACGTTTGGTGGAACCCACTGATAGCTTGGCAGAAAGCTGCGACTTTGGGATGGTGCCTGAAGTAGGTTCAGGTTTTTGCACAAGATTATCCTCCATATCAGAATCAGAATGAGTAACGTGCTTTGTAGAAGTCGAAAGTTTAAGATTTTTTAATATTCCCATAAAAGACAGATACGAAGAAACTGAGGAAATATCAGCGTGAATTAATCCTTCAGACAATGTAATCAATTTTAGTCACAAAAATAAGAGAAGGAAAGCCACAGTTCAAAGAAAGTCACCTGAAGGAATAAGGAATTCAAAGATTAGAATCATCTTTCTCCTGAGTACTTGTCAGCAGCGTGAAAAACTGAGAAAAAATAATAAAATGAAGAAAAAAGGAGTGAAAAAACGATCCATTACAAGTCGGCTCAGAGGCGAAGACAGAAAGTTGTGAGGAAAAAGGCTGCCTTCGTATAGAAGGGAGCGCGCTGTGGCCTTTCAAAATGTCGGACCCGATGTCATTTGTGAGGAGAAAGTCCCCGGGCCGTTATGACCCTAATAAACGTTGCAGCATTGACTTTCAGAGGTTCCAGCGACTCACCATGGTCTGAGGGAGAGATGCCGTAAGTCTCACCCCTCAGCAAGCGCTGGAACGGCTACAAATTGCTTCGTAGATCCCCGGTCCGCCGGAGCTTCGAACGATCACGCCATCTTGGATCAGTGCCGAGACCACGCCCCCCCAGAGAAGATTTTCTGAAAAGATTACATATTGCGTGAACTCAAGGGAGATGTGCCTTCTACTAGTTACAAAGCATTTTCTATTTCCGACCAATGAAGCATACTTTTTTTACATTTGAAAACCTACTAATATCCACTGCCTTACATTATTACATTAAAATGGTGTCACACAGTTGTGGGTTAATATAAGTCGCAGAACAAATAAAGTTCAGAACTGAAACCTTATCGAGATTTTTTTACAGCACAACTTTCTTATTCAAATTTTACATGTGACATGATTGTGGTTGAATGTCGGTGACTGCAGTCTGGTAAATGTAGTAGAGTCATAGTTTAGGACTATTCGATATACAACCCTAAAATGTAATCTTGATAGGTACTTTTACTACTGTTTAGAGACATCTCTTTTTTAGGAGATTTGTAGCTGTATACATGGAAGAGGGATTTTGCTTTTCATTCACTGCAAATTTAGGGGCATATTTATAAAAAAGTAATGCAGCGCAGCA
The DNA here is from genome assembly GCA_963921515.1 of Calotriton arnoldi. Classification (NCBI taxonomy): domain Eukaryota; kingdom Metazoa; phylum Chordata; class Amphibia; order Caudata; family Salamandridae; genus Calotriton; species Calotriton arnoldi. The sequence goes on along the minus strand of CAWUFW010000171.1, from coordinate 2,284,659 downwards.
AGTCACCTTGCTGCACTGCGTTACAGGGAAAGGGCAGGAATGCACCATATTTATTGCAATACAGCGCATTCCAGTCCTTTCCGCAGCACTGGCACACAATGGGCCGCCTAGCGCCAACGCAGGCACCCTTGCACCATGGTGCAAGGGCTGCTCTGTTGCATGCAGGATTGTTTTTGTGTAGGAAGGGGCCCCTTTCTGCACAAAAACAATCCCCTGAAGGATATTCCTCTATCTGTGTGTGCTGCAGAATGCTGTCCTTCCCATGGCCGAGTAACGCAATGCTGGGGTTGTGTCACCCATGCACCATGTTGCGTGGTGCATGCATGATGCACCCCCCTTCATAAATTTGGTCCTGGTTCTAATTCAATGTGCCAATGATTTAACCATGTTCCAGTGCCATCTCCTCTTACAGAGAACACACAATCAATCTACTTTTGTTCTCCAGATTGAAAGTAATTGGAACTGTTGTCATGATTTCAAGTGCTACATCCTTCACCCTCAATCACACAAAAGTGTCATAAACTTCCCTAACCTTTTTATAATTGATATGTTCTTACTAATATAGATACATAAGATTATTTTCTTTATTTTGATGGAAAGGTTTTATTTCTTGTGTGTTTATTTCAGAAGCATCTATTACTATGAACAGGGTTACCAGTATAAGATAGCCACAGAGCCGGAGTTCACATCTAGCAATGCTGCTCATTATGTAGCTAGTCTTCATCGCTATATGTGAGAGGAGCTTTGATATATCTTGAGTGTCACTGCAGCAAGAATAATGAGCCAGTATCAAATTAGATAAATTGTGAAAATTTGCTACAAACTTAATTTCATGCCTATGTTCAGTGGATACCAACACTGCATTCCTTCCCATTAAAAGTACTTCTTGACTAGTATATTGCAGATCTATAGATTCTAAGGTTGGAAAAGCCAAGGAAAAAGGTGAAAAGGTGCACTGTTTCAGAAATAATAGAAACCTAGGTCTGGCGAAACTGAACCCTAATACGTTTTTTACAATAAGTATTCTTAATATTAAATAGGGCAGACCGCGATTCTCTGCACCACAGCGCACCTTTAAACGGGTACGATGAGCGTAGAACTGATCAGTGCACCCTATTACAGATAATGCACTGTCGCCTGGACAGTTGCAAACATTATTGAAAGGGGACTGGCTGTTTGTAGTAGCCAATCTGTGTTTCACAGTGCAAGTGACTCCAGGCCTGCTTTTGAAAAGGGGCAGAGATTCCCCTTCAGTCAGATGCAGTGAGTTACTTCACCCACTTGCACGGGATGTCGGCGGAGTCCATGGGACCCACTTTCTGCACTTGCACGTCTCAACCTCTGGGGGTGCACTGACTATGCGTGACCTCTTTGTGGAACACAGTCAGTGCACTTCCTGACAGTCTCTTTGCCTCTGCATCTGCATCCATAATACGGTCCAGGTGCAGAAGTGAAGTCTTTCCCTCATTAGCATGGACCCACACCCCCATGCTAATGAGGGAATGCCAATTTAGAATTATGCAGGCGCTATGTGTGCACTACTGCGATCTGTATTACAGATGGGGCCGCACAAGGAACTGCATCCCCTTCTAATGGTTTTGGTTCTGCCTCTTTCTTCTGCAGGTTTCTCATCCATTCGTTTAATTCGTCTGGAGTTGGACCTACTGGTGTACTATTCATTTCTATCCAATTTCTATTCCTCTCTGGTGTTTCTGATGCAGACTCAGTTCCCATAGGAATCCTCCTCATCTCGCTCTCATTTACTGTCAAATTAGTAGGTGGGCTAGGTCTATATGAACTGACCAAATTCCTTACCCTCCCATTTTCTAGTTCCATCCCTTCTCTCATTCTCTGCAAATTTGAGTTCATGGGAATGACTAAGAAATGTTCATCTATTTTCTGATTCTCAAAAACTGGTATTACTGGTCCTATTGTTACTGGCACAGCTTCCATGTTCATTGTTAACTCTCTTATTTTCTCAGTCAATTCTTTTGTAGTCTTTGCTAACTCGGCTGCATTGTTGCTGTCACATTTTTCACTTTGTGGAGTTTTTAATTGTTCATTTGACCTATTTATCTCGTATCTTTGTTCTGGACTTTTATTCCTCCCAGTTTCCGTTGGCGGTGCATTGGGTGTCACCACCGCAGAATTCTGTTGATATGGAGGTGGGTTTCTGTTTAAAATATCTTCCAGCAATTCATCCTCTGTCTCCCTACCTCCATACCTGTATCTTTCTGTAGCTGTATGTTTCTTTTTCTCTGCACACTTCTTTCCTGTACCCTCTTCAACTGTAAAAGCTGGAAACAACCCTTCTGTCATGTTAGCATATCTCCAACGCTTCATTCTGTCCTCATGATTCACTCCCCACAACCTTCCGGGAACAAAACCATGATTCTTTGCACTCCTGTACCTTTCTCGTTCATACATCTCGTCTTCCCACTCACCTAACGCTTCAAACTGTGTCGGTCTAGGTCTTGGCTCAAGCTTCGTCATCTTTTCCCTCAAATTTCAAGTACCGCCATGCTAAAGGATCCATTCTCTGGAAAAGCCAATACTCCATCATTCTGAGTATATTTTGTCCAATTTTCTAACCAAATGCAAGTATGATAACCGTATTTCAGCATCATATGTGAAGCTGGTGTTTTCAGGCGGAGGAATTACCTGTCCCTCTCTAGTTACTATCTTCTTGTCTTTCTTAAAGAAGTTCTTAATTTTCGCTATCCATGATGGTTTCTCTCTACCATATTCATAATAAGCCATATTTCATGATTTCTTTCTCTTCTGTAAGCTCGTAACTCTGCTCTGATCTCTATGTGCTATTCGGACCTATCCCAGCGCGTCTCACACTAACACACCAATCCGAAACCTCTACGTCACTGCTATTCAGACCTATCCCAGCGCGTCTCACACCAACGCACCAATCAGGGCGTTCTCCGTGTTTCTATTGCACTGGCCAATCCCAACGCGGCCTTTTGTCTACGTCAGTTTTGCTCCTGACCCCTCCTTTACAAGAATTATCGGCAATTCGTTTTCTTGACTAAATCTTATTAGTTACAACATAAAACACATTTCCATTGTCTGTTTTCGCTAAACAAAAGTGATAGTTTACTCTATCGTACAAGAATACAGTTTCGTTCGATAAGTGTAGCACTTCCCTCTACCTTACCCTTCTTTCAAGCAAGGGGTAAACCCGTTTCTCTGGGGATAAAACACATGTGGAGACTACACTGCTCCTGAGAATTAAGGCCAGAGTTTCACAAGAAAACCGGTTGCTATTTCACTCATACGCGTTTTATACAGAAAATGTCCCTATCATAACACAACCTGTGTTATCACCAATTTGAAAAATCAGACAATGCACTATTCCATGTGACTTCTCTTGCCACACGTGTCCACTTCCTACTTCCCGGAAGCTTCAAGATTTCCGACTTACATATAACGTAATACAACTCGACATGAAGTGTTAAACATGTAATAATCAAAAATCAATAATCAATAATCACCAAACTAATCTATAGTAACCATAACTCTGCTACCAAGAAATCTGATCCAGCACGCCAAATATAATTTCCTCTCCTATGGACATAGCATCCAGGTCGGAAACACTCCTTTTCCACAACTATCCCAATATGACGGTGGGGCCCATAACACTGCATATACATTCACTCACTCAAATATTCCCTGGATCTCATCCACTTCTACCTAAGAGAGAAAATTAGATGACTGCTGGAAGAGAACGGGATACCTTTTACAGGTGACAAGATAACTGTTTAAACATCATACATAATTAGATTTTAATCCTGTCAATTTCTAAAACACCAAAGGTATTCCGCTCATTGGTCGATGGACCAACTAGTAGGAATCAGTTGATGGTGATTAAGACCAGCTCAATCACTTTAACCTATTAAACATCTGCATTTATTATTGAGCTAAAGAACCACAGACTCTTAGTTTTAATTGTAATAAAGTTTATCTAATTAATTAGATGCATAGAAAAGTCTCCAATTTATTAATCAATTTAATACATTTATTAGCATTTTAAGAATAAAATTCAGAGAATTTATGCATACCCTTTTAGATGGAAAAATAAAGTTCGTCACAGCAGATCACAGCATAGCATTCCCAAAAACTGACTGACTGTCCCGCTAAACAGGCCTCCTCGACGGACCACCAATACAGGTTTCCCACATCGATCTCGTTCCTTCCCAGTCAGATTTAAAAGCAAGAGATTAATTTATTTTAAAAGAATATGGCCTATAGAAAATAGCAGCGATTCTCCAGCGTCAAAGTTCTGTGCTCAAAAATCATCTATGAAAAAAGCGCTCCTCCTACTTAAGAGTAGGTCCTCTTATACCCTAATGCTAGCTTACTAAACAGAAATGTTTCAATCTTTGGGGGCTAGATTCACGCTAATTGGTCCATTGGAGGGGTGGCAAGCATCTTCTCATTGCCCTCCTTGTTCAAACCAGTTCCGAAAATGTTTATAATTTTGCCCTTTCACACGGTTTTAGGACATTACCAATCCGATTGACAGTTCATCATTTGTTGCTTCTTTGTAACTTTATTAAAACAGTTCATTGTTAATTCACGGCTGCATCTCTAGTTCTCATGTATTCTTTGCTGTGTCTCTTTTTGGCACTCATTCTGGCGACAGGTCATGGTGACCTTGCTCCTTTTCATTCTGAGCTCTGCTTTCGGATCACATCATCATTTCCACAGCGTTCTCCCAATTGGAAGCCATTTTGCACTTGCGCATTTAGCCTATCTGCCTCGGCAGCCATTTTTACAGCGCAGCCTAGCAGGCTTGAACGAACTATTATGAAAACAAACACAATCATAATTAAAACAAAGAAAATTAGCCTTTTCGTTTCCCACCCGCCATTCTATGTACCCCTATTAGGTGTTACCTAGCAAAAGCGACATATAAAGCTATATTTTACTCACTATCCGCATACTTTTGCCACAATAATGATTTACTTATATAACACAAATCATGCAACATTATTTTAATTAATACGCAAACCATTATGTTATTACTATTTTACGTTGACAAGCGTTAGTAGATTATCTTTTGAACATGAATGGCTGTTACCCTTATAAAAAAAAAAAAAATGTCTATTAAAGTGTTGATTAGTCATCACACAATTAATAGTCGTTAATTATTAGCATTAATGTTAGGGTGTTTAAAATTTTCTTATTTACCTTGCTCCATCAGCTGCATGCAGCCTACATTGAGAAAATGGCAGAGTGCGCATGACTGGTTTGGTCGGCCCCAGAGGGCCGACCAAACAGTCAGGGCCTGCAACATTGGGCTAGCCACTCCTCCCCTGCCCTGTTGCAGGACCGCCCACCCCCAACCAAACCCTTCTTCTGCTTTCTCGAAGTGCGTGAAGCAGTAACATAAAATGGTATTTATACCATTTTATGTTACTGCTTCTCGCACTGCGAGAAAGCAGTGGGGCGACGCTCCTCCGCCCACATGGAGGAGCCTCCCCTGGGGCTTTTGCTTTTCATTCACTGCAAACTTAGGGGCGTGTTTATAAAAAAGTAACGCAGAGCAGCAAGTCACCTTTCAAAAACTGAAATTGAAAAAAAAACATATTGATTTAAATATATTCAGTGACATTTAATGCTAGTGATCCACTAAAAGAGTTGTTCTTCTGAGTCATTACGCCATTCAATTTTTTTGTAATGCTCATTTGTTACATTGAGTGAAATGTGCTGAAAATGTCTCATCAAAAGAAATACAAGCATAAAGTGAGAAACAAACTGACAGTGCTCTGACCACTGTTGTACAACAAGTATTGTGCTTGCAGTGGGACTGGGAGGAGGGTACATTGAAAATAACAAAAAGAGCAGACATGAGAAGGAGAAGGCTGACCCCATAAATTGCAAAGTCATTTTGAATGCTCAATCTCGCTGAGGCAGCATCTGTCGGATGAAAAACTCATTTACTAAAAGTGGATTGCTGAATATAAAAGGTCTTTCAAGTACTTTTTATCTCTGAAGGAAAATCATATGAGAATGTTTGACAGTCAATGAATGAAGTAAGCACATATGTTTGCACAAAACAAGTCCAATAGTTCTGATAAGGTTTAGTGGTTTATATCATTTGCTAAAGTTGGAATCTCAGTCTCTCCTTTATAAAAGAAAATCCTCCCAATTTTGGGAGTAACCATGGAATGGATACAGTCCCAACCTACACTCTCCAGTCACCAAGCCAATGAATCCAGGCGGTAGCCAGAATACTGGGTGGGAGGGATGGCAGTTTATGAAATGGGACGAGGAAGGTGGTCCCAGGAGTAATGAAGATTACTAATAAGTAATTGGGCCACTGCTTTCAGGGACCACTTCCTTGTCCCCTTCTGTACGAGATGCAGATAGATAGATAGATAGACTGAAATAAACAGTATGAGAAACTAGATACTGCAAATAGAAATGCAATTTAATTATAAATTGCGAAAAGGTGTAAAAGATAATACTCTAGAATCAAATTCCAATTCCTCACCACTATCTGTCTGGAGATGGTAATGATGGATCAAAGTGTTAGGAGCTGCCTGAGAATCTGCCCTGTCTTCAGCCTCAGAAGCACCCTGAAGTTTTGCCCGAGAAGCTGGCGTCTGTCTTGAATGCAAGAAGGAAGATCAGACCCTTCTATAGATTAAGCAGTTGAGATACACACCTGACCCTTATGCTGAAGGACAAACATAAGGTTTAAGACTCTTCCATGGCAGACCCTTTCATGGCAGACCCAAAATTAATAAAGAAAGAGTCACAGCCAGGAATTTCAGTCGTCCTACTAAGGTAGATAGAAATTGACTGTGAGCATCAGGGGTATGAAGCGCCTGTTACTCCTCTGAAACTGGATTTGGTAAAAGGGAAAAAAGAAGGCAGAGTGAGCTCTTGGTCAAGGTTCTGCTGAGCAGCAGTAGGGCCCAGCTTGAGATCTATTCTATCGGGAAACAGATGTGTGATAGACAGAAGCCAGTAGTGATAGCTGTGAAAAAGGGACTTTAAAAGAAATAAACTAGAAATGGATTTCTTTCAAAGGCTTAAATGGAGACTGGAAAAATATATAAAGTATGTAGAAACAACTGAAAATCCTACAAAGGGAAGGGAGATTTAGATATGGGACAAACCAGAGACAAACCAATAACTCATGAATCAAAGCTTTTTATTCTTTGAGTAATGAAAGCCGGTACAATATATAAAATCATCAGCACAGCGTTAAAATACACAGAAGATGATCTTAAAATACAGAAGCTAAAAACCACTCTACATAAATCGCTGGTGAAAATTAATAAAAGACACTAGTGTTGCGCTCAATGGCCAAATTAAAAAAATCCTAAAAGAAGATCCATAAATATAACAAAGTTTTAAAATAACATCGGGTCATCATCGTTCAAACATATGAAAACCATGTTTAAAAAATTGGTAACGCTCACTTTTCAGAACACTGACCTCAGCCAACATCCATATTCTGTGGTTAGAACCCTGCAGGTTCATAAACACACCTTAAGGTCTCATTACCTTTCATACGCTGTAGACACATTGGGGCATATTCTCAAGGAGTTATCGCCGAGTTATCGGCACTACATCGCAGCCAAAGTCGCGATAAATTTATCACCCCATTCACAAGCCGGTGCTAACAGCCCATAGCACCAGTTTACCCGCGATAGCAGCCGCAAAAAACATCGCCACAGATGACCCCCGCAACTATAGCTAATGAGATGCAGAGTAGGCGTTCCCGTGCAAAAAGCCGCAAAAACACCACTCCGTAACATTCTCAACGACCAGCCAGATCGGCGATAAGACCACAAAACAGGCGATAAGGCGCGTTAGCAGCAGGAAATTAACACCTGCTCTGACCTGGTGCAAAGTCGGACCACAGCCTGCACCACAAAATGGAGCCCAGCCCAGAGCCACACCTGAAGGGCAACAGATGCCATGGAGCCACTGATCATGCAGCTCGGAGCCCCAACAGGGCCACAACACCCACCGCCACCCCCAGGGCCCCCTCCCCGGGCACCCCCGGCCAAAGACATGCCACATCAACTACACGTAATCATGTACCAAATAATCCGCCTGATGTCGCACAATCACATTTGGTGACATGCATGTGTCGTCACAAAAATGAGCATCACACATTCACCTTCGATGTAACGAATGAAAATTTATTCAAAGAAATACAGAACAGAAATGAAGACACATGGCGGCTCCCCTCGGGACAATCCGTAGGTCACAGCCTGCAAGACAAAAACCATGATGAGAAGGTGTGTCTTGCGCACATCAAAGGACAGAGAGAGAGCGAAGGAGAGAGAGAGAGAAAGAGAGGGAGCGAGAGAAAGACGGACAGAGAGGGGGAGCGAGAGAAAGACGGACAGAGAGGGGGAGCGAGAGAAAGACGGACAGAGAGGGGGAGCGAGAGAAAGACGGACAGAGAGGGGGAGTGAGAGAAAGACAGACAGAGAGGGGGAGCGAGAGAAAGATGGACAGAGAGGGGGAGCGAGACACAGATAACAGAAGAGATGGACAGGGAGAGAGAGTGCCGAGAATGCGCACCCAGGCCACACTGCTCACCTGCTGCCACCGGTGTGTCTCCAACCACGTGCCGGTATGTAGTACAGTTCACCAGGTCACACATCTGAAACAGATCCGTTATCTGAAACAGAGTCCAGATACATGAATGGCAAAGTACATACAATTGCACAAGACATCATCGCCTGTCTGCCCCTGCACACCCAGGCAGATGCACCCCAGCCCCTCCCGCCGCCCAGCGGTGCATGCCCGCCCCTGCGCACCCAGGCAGATGCACCCCAGCCCCTCCCGCCGCCCAGCGGTGCATGCCCGCCCCTGCGCACCCAGGCAGATGCACCCCAGCCCCTCCCGCCGCCCAGCGGTGCATATGCAAAAAGAACAATTGATGAACAGAATGCAGAACAATGTCATACATTCACCCCAGTACAGAGATCTGGGCCTAAATCCATCGTTTTTTTGCTCACCATGCCATTCCAGTTTGGACCCAGCCATATGCAAATCAGTCTTGACCCTGCGCCCAATGGGAACAGTCCAGCCCGAACTGCCAGTCCAGGTCCTCCCTGGACTGGAATCAAGCATCCTAGGACCGGTTTCGGGCTTTCAGCCCTCATCAGGCAGGATAGCTTGACTCCAGTGGCATGGAGAGCACGGGACCCACGTCTGGGCATACCCGTCCCACTCGGGGTGACAAATGCAAAAAGAACAATTGATGGACAGAATGCAGAACAATGTCATACATTCACCCCAGTACAGAGATCTGGGCCTAAATCCATCTTTTTGCTCACCATGCCATTCCAGTTTGGACCCAGCCATATGCAAATCAGTCTTGACCCTGCGCCCAATGGGAACAGTCCAGCCCGAACTGCCAGGCCAGGTCCTCCCTGGACTGGAATCAAGCATCCTAGGACTGGTTTGGGGTTTTCTGCCCTATTCAGCCTGGTTAGCTTGACTCCAGTGGCATGGAGAGCACGGGACCCACGTCTGGGCATACCCGTCCCACTCGGGTGACAAATGCAAAAAGAACAATTGATGGACAGAATGCAGAACAATGTCATACATTCACCCCAGTACAGAGATCTGGGCCTAAATCCATCGTTTTTTTGCTCACTATGCCATTCCAGTTTGGACCCAGCCATATGCAAATCAGTCTTGACCCTGCGCCCAATGGGAACAGTCCAGCCCGAACTGCCAGGCCAGGTCCTCCCTGGACTGGAATCAAGCATCCTAGGACCGGTTTCGGGCTTTCAGCCCTCATCAGCCAGGATAGCTTGACTCCAGTGGCATGGAGAGCACGGGACCCACGTCTGGGCATACCCGTCCCACTCGGGGTGACAAATGCAAAAAGAACAATTGATGTACAGAATGCAGAACAATGTCATACATTCACCCCAGTACAGAGATCTGGGCCTAAATCCATCGTTTTTTGCTCACCATGCCATTCCAGTTTGGACCCAGCCATATGCAAATCAGTCTTGACCCTGCGCCCAATGGGAACAGTCCAGCCCGAACTGCCAGGCCAGGTCCTCCCTGGACTGGAATCAAGCATCCTAGGACCGGTTTCGGGCTTTCAGCCCTCATCAGCCAGGATAGCTTGACTCCAGTGGCATGGAGAGCAAGGGACCCATGTCTGGGCATACCCGTCCCACTCGGGGTGACAAATGCAAAAAGAACAATTGATGGACAGAATGCAGAACAATGTCATACATTCACCCCAGTACAGAGATCTAGGCTTAAATCCATCGTTTTTTTGCTCACTATGCCATTCCAGTTTGGACCCAGCCATATGCAAATCAGTCTTAACCCTGCGCACCCAGGCCTCACTGCTCACCTTCCGCCCTTGGCGTGTAGCAATGAGGGCCCACCACATGCCGCTGCAAGCCACATGCCCGGGGCCCGCGGACATGGCACCCTCCACATCATGCAGCCCCGCTCCGCAGGCCACCAGGTCTCACATATGATTCTGGGTCTTGATTTCGCCATGGCAGAGGACATACCAGTGCACCCGGCATCATCGCAGGCTGCACACCCGCTCAGCCCTTGAGGTGCCACTAACTCTGTGATCCGGGATGCGACACCATGTGGCGGTAGGCCCGCGCTGCCCGCTGGCTCTGGCCTACACTGCGGACCAGCAGGGCACACAAATCCTGAGCAGTCCGGACCGCCGGGACGGGGCATCATCGCAGGCTGCACACCCGCTCAGCACTTAAGGTGCCCCTACCTCAGTGCACCCAAAGTCACCGTCCCGTGGTGGTGTGCCTGTGCCGGCCGCAATGTATCCGGTGCCACCAAGTCTGTGTCCCAAAGTCATGGACCCTGTATGATTGGGTATTGTGTTGCGGATGCCATCATGTCACCTCCGGTCCTGGGGAATGTGATGTAGCAGGGCCCGAGGCCCTCATGCCTACATTGACACCACACGGATGCACCCAGATAGAGAGTGAAAATGGCGTCGAGCACGTGCGCCCGGCCCTTTTATTGGCAGGGTCACATGTCCTGTGACGCGTGTGCTGGATGGGTGTGGTGTGGGTGTAAACCAGCCGTGAGGGAGTGGCTGTGGCATGCTGACAACTAGACCTGTGAGCAGCAGATCACTACAGGAAAGACATGGGACATGTAGCGTTGCCGTCCCCCTGTGAGCGTAAGCGGAGTGGGCTGGTCTGGCGTATGCCAGTCCAGCGTAAGGGTGTGTAAATGCCCCCGAGGCCCTGGGCGTGGTTCTGTACTGGGCTGGACCAGGAAGTGACTCATGCGCGTGTCCCTGTTGTTGTGTCAGCGCCACCCGGACCGCATTCGGCAATGTGTCACCCTGTGACCCCTGTTCTACGACATGAGCCACATGGACGTAAGAGGAGTCCAGTGAGCCTACATTGATCCATACTTCCACACTTGAAAGACCATAGACATGACACATCGGTGTGAATATGAATGTTTAATGCACATTCAGTGGAGTGTCGCATCTGGAGCAGTACAGGGCCATGCAAACCCCACATGACGATGTTGTCCCGTGGAGGGCCAGCCAGGGTCCTTCAGGTAATGACAAGTCCAAAGGAAGAGGAAGAGTTCAGTCCGCAGTCTGATTGCTGTGTCAATGGCGATCAAACAGCATATGGCAGTTCATGTCGAGGTCCAAGGTGAGTGTCGCAGAGTGCATCGGGGGACAGTGGAAGGTGATGATGCAGAGGGCAGTACCAAGCTGAAGCCGGACCTATGGCTGAGATGCGTGCTGCTGCGTCCTTCTTACCACGAGGGCAGAATCATCCGCATCTTCGTCCTCTGCTGTTTCATGGGGAAACAACCTTTAGAACGCATGCATTACATCGCATGCCATTAGATCGAGGTTTTTACAACGCAAGTCGTTACAACGACTTTCACTGGAGGGCGCTATAGGACAAGGAGTAGTTTAATTTACTATCCAACACCTTCCCTACTGTACGTAGGCTGGAGTTGGAATAGTAAATTAAACTACTCCTAAGTCCAGCGCCCTCCAACGCAAGTCGTTGTAACGACTTGCGTTGTTAAAACCGCGATATAATGGCATGCGATGTAATGCATGCGTGATATCGTCATACATCCGTTTCATGTGCCTCACGTGTGGGTGGTGGTGTTCTGTCTCCAGCACTGTGTGGCACTGACACTTCAGGGGGCGGAGATGTGGATGGAGTGGTGGCAGCAGCATGCATCCGCGCCAGGCCTTGTGGCAGCAATGCCATGAGGATGGTCCTGAGGTCATTGAGGAACCCAGTTACCTCTCGCTGGTGTGCAGCCGTGGCAGCCGCTCGTTCCGCATTCGCCCGCTCCATGGTCTCCATTAACCTCTGCATGTTTCCCAACTCCCGTGTGACATCGCTAGAGCCACTCTGACTGGACAGTTGTTCTATTCTCTGAGCCAGGGCTCCAGCGATGTCAGCCATGGTCCGTTGGAGAGCATGGAGCGGACTGTGGGTGTCCGTTGGGACCGTGAGCGGTCCCTGATGGGACTTAGACACCCACGTATGGCATCTAGTTTGTCTGCCATGCGGTCGAAGCCCACCCGCACCTGTTCAGCCAGATTCTCCTGGCACCCCAAGACCCGGCGTTGGAAGGCCATGTGTTCTTCGTAGGGGTCCTGGGAGGCAGCCGTGGTGGTGGGTGCTGCCTGATGTGTGGTCTGTGCAGGGGGTGGGGTCTCCTCGTAGCAGCTGGGCTGCCCAGCTCCTGGAAGTGGGCTGCGTAGGCTGTCCACGAACAGTTGGAGGGCGTCAGAGTCGAAGCTGTGGTTGTCCTCTTCGTCATCAGAGAAGAGAGGGTCGGGCTGCTCTGCAGGAGGTGTTGATTCTCCCTCTGCAATGTGAAGGGGAGATGCAGTTTAACAATGTGTCCACATGTATGTTGTCTCATTGTACATGTTTTCATACAGACGGCATGAATGGGTACATTGTGGCTGGTTGGGAGGAGCTGCCTATTTGATGGGGGACAGTGGACATTTCGACAGCCGACGTGTGTGTGTTTGTACTTGTACATTATCAACTCACATTTCCCTGCAATGCCAAATGTGATTGGCCAGTGTGTGCACCCAAGCGGCACCAGTTGTGTCCTGTGTTCTGTTGTAGGTGTTTTGCGGATTGTGTCACATCGTTGTCAATGTTGATGTGCTCTGCATGTGATGTGTGTGCTGCATTTTGGGGAGTCACCCCTGCAGCTCAGATTTTGCTGCCCCTTATCCCTTTCATGCGGTGTGCCTTTGACTTCTGTGCTTGTACAGTGCTGATATGTTGCATACTTGGGTACATTGGTCTCTTGGTGGGAGTTGGTGGTCTGGGGCATGGTTTGTCCGCAGATGTGCTTTACTTAATTGTGCATGTGTGCCATTGTGCCCATCTCCCCCCGTCCCCCCAGGCCCTGGTCGTTACTCACCCTGTTGCTGTTGTGTCCGGTCCTGTTGAGCAGTGTCCGGGCCCCCAACTCCTGCCACCGTCTCCCCACTGATGACTGTGGACACCAGTTCCTCCATGTCGTCCAGCTCCTCCTGTGGCGCTGGGCTCCCACCTCCAGTCTGCATTGCTGCCTTCCGGTTGTTGGCGAGTTTCAGCTTGGTTTTGCGCTTGACATCATTCCAGCGCCTCTTGACCTCGTCCATTGTCCTCTTCAGCACTCCGACTGCATTCACCTTGTCCACGATGGACTGCCACAGTCCATTTTTTGTTGCCAATGACACAGTGGAGGTGACGAACAGTTGTTGATGGTGTTCTATCACCTCCGTTATCAGGATCCTGTTTTCCTGTGGACTGAACCACTTCTTCCTACTCTTCTTGTCCTTGCCCTTCCCTGACCCCGAAGTCCCAGACTGGTCCTCCGGGGGGCTTGTGGGGTTCTGGTTCTCCTCCGTACTTGCTCCGGCAACGTCCATTGTGCTTCGCTGTTGTTTGGCATTTGTTTGTCTGTTTTTTTCTACTTTTATGGTGATTGTTCCCGCCTGACGCGTGTGAATTGCAGGCCTGTAGCTGGTTTTCGCTGCTTTTTGTATCGCGCTTGGCCTCATCGCAGCTTTTTTTGCGTTCGTGTTTCGCATTTTTGCGGCGTGGCGTTGATTTTATCGCGGGCATTTGACGCGTTATCTGGAGACTATCGCATGGTGCCGCCGTGTTGTGAATACTTGGTTATCACGGCGTAAATTTCCCACGATAGACTGCGATGTTGGAGTTTGCATTAAGTAACTTTTGCGATGGTTATCACACGTTCTTGAGAATATGCCCCATTGTTTGTAATTTAAGTCGGGGAACATAGTGAACAGCTGAACTTTACCACAATACCAAAGCGTTAAAAACCCTTGATGTTAGATGACTACACTGTTGGTGCCATCAGGGATACATCAGAGTGTTTACTCCCCCTAGGTATACGTGGCACAATAGCTGCCCCCAGGACTTTAGGTGAAGGCAGTAAGAGACTCTTAGGGTATAGGGTTGAGGCAAACAGTAAAGTCCAAGCCTAGTCCAGTTGCCACTGGTAAGCTGGGTACATCCAGGAAATCCCACGTTGACGAAATGCTGCTCCAAGAATTTAGGAATACGATATCTACCTAATTGATGAAAGGTGTTCGTACTTTTTAAAGGAGCTCTTCGAATACACAACGGTTGATCCGAAATATAATACCTTGAAAATTAATACAAGGGAGTGGTCAAAGAAACTTTAATAGTGGAATAAGAAACTCCATAGAACTTGCTGATCCTACATGGGATGTGCAGTCAATTGAGTGCTCGTGGAATACATGGTCTGGCTTTGAGAAAATAAAATCTGTGTTTTTAAATTTGAGTCCTGAGGAAGGTGTTTACGAATTCCTACATACACCGAAACGCGTCGACTATTGGACAACAATAAAGTTTTGTTTTTATTGAATAGTTGTATTTTTGCACATGTCAGTGTTTTACACTATAGATCGGATTGTATTTTTGTATGGAGTGAAGTACCGGATAAGGTTTTGAAGCTGTATAGTATGATATTAGTCTCTAAGTAGAATGGATATAGGCAGGAATTTATTCAAAAAGTAAAGCCTTGATGTAATCTAAAACAGTATCTAATTATCTTTCACTTTGATATTAATTGTTTTTAACTATAGGATTATGTGTTTTAATGATTTTATTTAATGTGTATAAAAATACGGTTTTTACTACATGGTTTTTTATATATAAAAAGTTCAGTCTGGACTTATTAAGTGATAAATAAATACATGAGTGACAAAATTAGTTACGGTGTGTGATTTTAAATGAGAATTAATACTCTATTTTCTGCTGGTTCATGTACAACTTATATAGATCTCTATAATAGAATTATATTATGACACAGAAGGGAATATTGTTTTTTACTTGTACATCCAGGAAAAGCCTCTTGGAGCTTGTTGTCTCCCTGTAGCCACACATGAGGTTAGTCAACTGACCCTTGGAGTTCATGTCTGTGTCCTGGGTACACGATTGAGCAGGTCTAGCCTCTCAGGGCTCCTCTCAGGTCACACACAGCAGGTCCAGCAATTTTCTGATCTTCCCTAGGCCCAGTAAGTGTTCTGAAGAGGATGCCTAAAGGAGCTACATTTATACCAAGCACCAACTATTGGGTTGGGGTTGATTCCTAGGCACTCCCTAACCAATCAGGTAAAAGTTCCTGGGGCCAACATATGAATAGATTCGGTATCAGGGCCACAGAAATCCCAAAGTAGTGTCAAACACAAAGCGTTATCACTATAAAACCCATTAATCATTCAGTTAATACCTGCCTCTCCAGATAAGTCTTAGGGTGGCTGCATGCTGGTTGGAACTGTGTATATAAATCCACAGAGTCATTGCAGAAGGCCACATCTCACCATTATAGGGGGCAAACAAATGATGGATCCTTTCAAATGGCAAGGTAACCGATTAACTCATGGTCAGAGATGTGTTGTGTTTCACACATAATTGTAAACCTAGAATTATGAAAACAAAATTATGATTTCCAGAAAAGTTCTTGAAGACCCCACAATTTGATATTCTTTGACACAAAAGATTTATTAAATAAATGAGATGGTGTCACATTTCCTATACAACATAAAAAATGATTTTGGCCCTGATGAAGCAACTGTAAAATCAAATAACATGTGTTGGCCTTGTTCATCTTGATATTTGGATCAATGTGCAACTTTTGGAACTGATCTTGAATAAACCAATCCAATTATTTATGAATAAACCAATAACGAGTCCTGTGTTATGTTTGTATTCAAGAAAGATTACACAGTTACATTTTGACTAACTCTGACCTCATATTTAGCATAAGTTAGGTTTGCTGTTTGCAGCTGCTTCTTATCATTCAAGAAAGCCATACTGGCCTCCTGGAAATCTAGAGTAAAGTCAGGAAAAAGGGCGATGTTAGACTCATGGTATTTGACTGTCTTCTTTTCTCAAGAGATCTGCAGAGCAAGCCCACATTCCAGGTAATTCGGAAAGTGGCAATTATGGGGCAGCCAGTGTCTGGGGAACTCTCTAAATAATAAGGCTTTCTCTCCCAATTAATTCAGAAAGAAGCATCTCAATTACCTGTTCCAAACTGGTTATGTCTGTAGATTCTGCAATACCCAAGATAGGGGAGAGGCTGTGGCGCAATGGCTGGAGCAGCTAACTTTGAAGCTGGGGACCCAGGTTCCAGTCCCGGTTGGAGTCTCAACATTCTACGATTTTGGGTAAATCACTTGGATCCTGATTACGGTAATCCGGGTGACCGCTGTCGCTTTCTGGTGGTCTTCTTGCTCACTTCCCTGGCAGTCTGACTGCCAGATTACTAAGCGGGCAGGAGGACCGCAGTGCGACCACTGCCACCACTGACATTGGTGACACTGCCGCTGCGGCAGGAGACGTGGGAGCGGCGAATGATGGTGGTGCAGGGATTTGTACTGCAACCCATATCACGCCATGCCTTACCACCAACATTTCGCTGGCTGGGACTCCACCATGCGTGAGAAGGCGGTAAGGTGATAAAAATGGGTAAATGATGACCTAAGGGTATATGTGCCCACAGGTCATAACACAGGTGCATATTGGAAGCACACCAATGCCGTCGGGGTTGACGGTACTGTGCCTACGTCAGGCATTTTGATTTTTAAAAACACACCACCGACTGGCCACGAGCACAGTCTGGATCTGTCAAGCAGTGTGCTGTGTGGCCTGCATTGCACTCCTACTTCGTTCTCCATCATGTAATCACCAGCACCACGGTAATGTTGAAACAGGGCAGTTGGGGAAGCCGACTGCTCGGCGGAGTACCTGGTCCCACCGCAGCCGCGGGCTGGCAGTTGCACCAACGAAGTCATAATCAGGCCCTTGATCCCTCCTTGCCTGAAAAGGAATGTGTTGGTCTGTAACACAACTGGTACTCATGAGCTCAAGTGCTCCAATACTTTCGGGTCAAGTTCGCGCTATATAAAACTGCAAACAAAATATATATATATATTTGTTGAGCACCGAGCGCAACTCCAAATATTCACATTTGACACCGGCGACAGCCAGCTTCTTCTTGAGTCCATTAATGGGATGATTTGTAGAATTCGCTCCTCTAAGTTAGAAAAGTGTTGGTCCACTTCGCCAAGCATAGTGGCCTTCCCTAAAGACTCTCACTCATTTGATCCAGCCATAACGTAACCATGTCTTATTTTTGATCTATTGCCTTTAAATTGTGCTTAAGTTCCAACAAAAGGATTTTCATATCTTCTGTTCTTGCTGCAGGACGTTCAGAGCGGGAAGCCTCCTGATTTGGCAATTCGTGCTCCATGTATCTCAGTGGCTACTTTCAAACATGAGTTTAGTTTGTCAGCTTTGCCCATTTTGAGGCACAGGAAATGTAGTCTCACTTTGGATGTTTTCACTGCAGAAAAATGCCACACTGCTCACACACAGTTCAATGATGCTGAAATTTGCTGCTCTCAGCATTGGTAGCACAATGGTAGCTACAGGCATCGCCCAGCCATGCAGTGAGTTCATGGGGTATATAGGAACTGCCTCAGTAGTTATGCAGCGTACTTCATGTTCTGCAAAGTTGGGAAAGTCAAAAAGTTTATATCCCTGCAAGGTCTGTTGGAGCAGCATCCAATGTTCACAACAGCCCACTGTCGCCTAAAAGCACCGCCTCGCAATCTGTACCGCTGGACCCGGCCCACTACCTCCAAAGGCTTGATGCTTTGTATATGGCGGCCTCGCTAGTCATGCTGTGCCTTAGGGGTCTCACTCCCACTGCCGTCAACAAAGCAGGGGGAGTCAGGCAGGAACCTGGTCCACAGGCAAAGAAGCAGTCCCTTGACCTGGCATGCGTGGCCTATGGTATGCTCCACATCGAAAGTGCTGAGATCGATAGAGTCTGCAGTATGTGAGCCTCCGATCACTTAAATTTAACAGATTCTGGGGTCACGTGGACCGCATCAGCCACATCAGTTACCCTCTCATGCCACTAGGAAATGACAAATGTAAGACCAGAGAGGAGATCTCAAGCTACCATCTTGGCTGGCCACTCCCTCTCTCCCCCACATATCCCACTTTTAAGTACCATACCTTGTGGGCTACAAGGCTTATATAGGGATGACTTACTAATATTTAAAAGGGAGGTTTTTACCTGTAAAAAAGGATTATTTTGACAGGTCACACTGCAGCAGTCAGGCTACAGAGAGTAAGCCTAAAGCCATTTTTGTACTATCACCATAATGAATGGCACAATAGGTGCTGTAGTTTCCAAGTGGTATTTAACTTCCAGGTTCTGGGTGCACTCTCTACACCTTAATACTAGGGACTTTCATGCAAATGTTGCAATTGCGAATAAGCCAATTGAACCATGTTTAAAGGACGAGCACCAACACTCTTCTCCAGGGTAGCAGGGGTAAAGTGCACAGAGTTCTAAAACGATCAAAAATATAGTGTCCAGCAAAAGGCGGAAAGGCCAAAAATCGGGGTTATCATTCTCAACACCTAACGAAGTAATCACATCTGACAGATGATTTAGCTACAGACCAATACATTGAACGTGCTTTTTATTCAGGTCATCCCATAGCAGTGCCTTCAGAGTGATATCAGGGGCACGTCTTATGAGGTACCAGATCTTTATACAGTTTTCCTCCATTGTGTACCGCAGATCCACCCCACCTCAGCACCTTGAGACCCGTACAAGTGAGTAGTTGCGTTTTATAAGAAACCTGATTGATTGTATATTTATTTGATAAGCTGAACTCAAGTCTCTCTTGAAACTGCCTCATTGAATGTGGTAATCGAAAAAGTCTCCTGTGTTAGCTACAGTAGGTAACATCCAGCCAGTGCAGAGGTTTTCATGAAAAAACTTCACAATGTATGTCAAGATCGGCATTAATTTACTTTTAATTACTTTATCTTAGGTAAAAATTAATGGCCTGGTAGATGTTTGCAAGTGTAAGGCATTGATTTCCTTGCAGCAAGGTTGCATTGATTCTCCTCTCCCTCCATGAAAGCCAACCCCTGAATATTTGTAGTTTGTAATAGATTTCAATTTGTTGCCTTCAAAGTGTTACTGATCAGCCGTGGGTAACTTGTGCCCAGGCACCATGACCTTGGCTTTTTCAGAGGTGACTTCCAACATCTTAATTTTTCAGTATCTCTCCAGGGAGTTTAACAACCTTTTGGAACCCCCTTGTCCATTGTAATGAGAATGATGATATCATTGGCATATTGTAAGGACACTACCACTTGCATCCTAGTCTGGTGAGATGACTATTAACCGTATTCATGAAAGGCCCCATATCTGCTAGTTATACATTAAATAGATGTGTACAACATGCACTGTTGTTTCAGTGTCTGATTTGTGTTGATCTTACAAGATACACTTCCTTTCTGACCCACGTATTAGAATAAAGGGCCAGAATGACTCTCAATAATAGTGGGATATCCTTGGTTTGGTAAATTGATAATGGACCCCTATCAACTCACCAAATGTGACCTGTAAATCTAGCAAAGCTGGTATACGGAGATGCTTTGGTCAAATGAATTGTACCATATATTAGCATTGAGAGAGCATGCAAATAGTCAGAGCTGGTGTGAACTGATTGAAAGCTCGTCTGATACCAGGGCAATAGTTCTTTATTTTCCACCAAACAGAAAGCTCTTCCTTTAGCTCCTTGGCATAGTATTTTGCCTCCAGCAGGGCTATGAGGTGATGACTGGATAATTATAGTGTATTCCCTTTTGCTTTGGCAACTACCATGACTGGGCAGTATCCAATTAAAAAAGTATGGACTAAGTAACAGGATTTGATAAAGTGCCAGTTATCCGTGCTTACCTTAACCTGCAACTGGTGCACCTTTCTGTCCTAGGGCACCATTTAATCTGCAGCCCTCAATCAGACTCACAGCCAGGATTGTATCAAATTGCGGGCTGGAATCGGGGCTAGAATTTGTTGATAGCTCAATTATAGCTGCATTTTTATAACGTATCACTGCTTGAGAGGGAGACACTTTTACCTAATATAATCAAGCGTCCTTCTTTTTATATTTCTATTCTTCTACACTGCGTTGGCTTTTACTGTAATGATTTTAATTAATTGAACAGTTAATAAAATTAATTAATTCATTCATTCATTGCTTGAGATGTTTTTCCCAGGTATGTGAAAGAATTGCAATTGATCCCTTATTTTTGTTAACCTTACGCAAATTATTATTGTACACCTAAAGCCTATGGGTGTCATTAGGGTCACATACTAAAAAATGGGGTCACACCGTTGGTTGCCGTTGTATTTTATTTTTGCCTCCTAAACCACTTTCTTATTATCTTTTCCTTGGTTTGTGCACCTCATTGGCTACACATATATCCCCTTGATTGACTTTTAAAGTTCTCATTTTATCAGTCAGGTCTCCTTGTATGGTTCTTAATCCCTACATGTACTACGAATTACTGAATGCAATGATCCCCAACCATTGTTTTGCATTAGTTTGGTATATTACAGATAACAGATTTTCAATCACTGAGCCCCAGATAAGGCATATATGACAGTGTGTCTATTTAGAGGCTCAGCGGTAGTATTGGGGGTGTGCCTCTTTTCACAATTTGTTGCACTTTAACTGACACGTTCCTGTTTCATGCCCCAGTTTTAGAAATTTGACATCCCTGCTAATTTACCGTGTATTTTAAATGTCTCAAGAAATGTGTGTTATGATTCTAAGAGGCGCATGCACAATTTTTCACGTGTATGAACTGGTGCCACTTTATCAGTAATCTGGCAGTAAAAAAAAAATATTAGCTCTACCCATCATCTGGGCCACTAGTTGAAACGTTTGTGTTAATACGATAAATGTATCCTCATTATGTCCAGCACATAGAACATCCAAACAGTTGGTTAGTTGCTCCAATTCTCTTTTTTCTTGGTGGACTGTGGAATTAAAATAGATATTTGTGAGGGTTACTAAGGTAATCTGACGTTTACGACCCACAGTCTCCGCTAGTTGTATCTTAACGGCTAGAATCTGTGCTTATTTTAATGCCAGTGTTTTTATTTTCGATATGAATATCTGATGAAAAATAAATAGCAAGGCCACCAGAGGGATGGCCATAGTTACTTACTTAGCAGCTGTATTATAAAATTTCACAAAACTTAGACTAGATAAAGTCTTACGTGCCTACATCTCCTTGAAGCACAGCACATTAAATTTATCGAAGGAAGTCCTGCACATCACTTTCTGCAACAATTCTTACCAAGCCCCTTATGTTACAGGAACAAACTGTTAGACCGTCAATGTTCAAATTTGTTGAGTTTGATTTACTTCCTTGAGCAGCCCTATTCGTTAGCGCATTAGCCAGCCAACTCTATTCAGGTATCTGCGTGGGCCCTATTCACAAAGGTATCTTACACTTTTGAGTTTAGTACTTTTTGCTTAGTCACAAAATCTGAGTGTAAATTACTCCTTTAAAAAAATGCTAGTAAGCCTAGCACCACACATGGCCAACCACGGGTACGGCTTCACCCTCCCAATGAAAATAATGGAGGTAGGCAATTAAAATAAAATCCCATATGAAACAATGTTAAATTAAATTATTTTAAATAATTAAAAATATGAATAGAATTTAATGCTAAAAATATGTATGAAATCAATATAGAAATATGTTATTTAAATATAAAAAAAACTTAATATCCTAGTTTGAATTTTAAATTTAATGTAACAATAATTGTTTTTAAAGTGTCACATTTTCTTTATTTTGTTCTACATTTAAAACAATATTTATTTTCAAGTTTTTTCTTTTTTCTTATACTTTACCATGCAGAGAGCTGTGCTCCAACTCAACTGTGGAGTCCTCCTATGGTAAAGTATAGGGGAAATAAAAATATATATTTAACTCAAAAAGAAATATGAAAAATATTTCTTATATTAAGGGGTCGATTCCGATTCCGTTTGTAAAGTGAACCGACCGACACGTCCCGGGATAAAGTACCGACCGACACGTCTCGCCGCCGTACGACCCGCGCAGTACGATGGAAAGCCTGTGAATCCCAACCGACTCACCCGAATATGAACCGGACGACGGAGCCGTACGGAAAAATAGCCTCCGGCCGGAAAAAGCCCTAGAGCAGTACCGTCCGACACGTTCCCGGAACGGAGCCGAGCGACACGTACCCGTGACGTACGAGTTGCAAAGTACGATGCCATACGTGGGAAACAAGAACGACTCGCATGGAGCACAAGCCGCACGACCGACACGCACACGATACAAACACTCAAACCAACGGACTCCGCCCGCGACCGACTCGAACTCCCGCGAGCGAAACGAACGCCCACGACCGAGTCGAACGCCCATTGACCGAGTCGCACACGACATACACAACACAGCATAACAACAGCGTGAAAGGCTCGGAGAAGCCTGTACGACTCACCAGCAGCGTCCGGCACGGTCAGAAGAACATCTCGTACACACACACAAACAACAGCTGACCAAACACAAAAAAAGGACCAAACAAGCACTGACAACGAAAATATATTAAAAAAAAAAAATCAATTAAGAGAGACACACCCACAACTCAACATATTTAAAGGCCACCAATCACTCCCATGAGCCATTGCCATTTCCTGAGAACCTCCACACACACAACTCTGCTGACACACACCATTGCCATCTCACCAACAGCATTCACACACACACACCCACAAACCTCACTTGCACCCTCACACACACACACACCAATCACCACCACCACCACCCCACCACGACCCCAAACCCCCCATCCACCCCACCCTCACCATCACCAACCCCCCCCCACAACCACAACTCCCCCATCCACCCCCCTCACCACTACCACCACCACCACCACCACCCCCAACACCAGTACCCCAACCCCCCATCCACCCCACTCACCACTACTACCACCACCACCACCACCACCACCCCCCACCCCCAACACCACTACCACAACTCCCCCATCCACCCCCCTCACCACTACCACCCCCACCACCCCCACCCCAACACCACTACCCCAACTCCCACATCCACCCCCCTCACCACAACCACCACCACCACCACCAACCCACCACCCTCGACACCACCACCACCACCACCATGCCCCCCAAGAAGAATCCAAAGTTCACAGATAGTGAGTTGACAGTGCTGGTAGATGAAATCATCAGAGTAGAGCCACATTTGTTTGGCACATTGGTACAGAAGACCCCCATGTCCCAGAAGGCCAAGATGTGGGAGAGAATCGTCAACAAGGTGAACGCACAAGCACCTTGTTTGCGCACAAAGGACGACTGCCAGAACAGGTGGTATGACGTGCGCAGGAGGGTCAAGAAGCTGCTGGAGAAGGACCATAAGCTCAGCAAGCACACCGGCAGCGGCCCCCCTGCCAAACCCGTTTACTTCCGGTCCTGGGAGGAGAAGGTGCAGGCCATCTTACCACCGGAGAGCATACATGGTCTGACTGACATCCCAGAGCCTGGTGAGTACACAAATAAGAGACTCAAGATTGTGGGGCCATGTACACATGTCACCGTCAAGGGGACAGGCAAAACAACTTCCGTCAACAAAGCCACAGTAACACAAACAAAGTCATCCCTACAGCCATATGCCTGGCACAGCAACACAACACCTGCTATCTCATACCAACATTGAACTATGTCATCACGTGTACAAACCTAGCAAACATCAGAGCAACTCAGTGCCACAAAACCCCAACAGACACTGCCACACAGTCTGCCACCACTGTCACACCACCTCACAGGGAACCTGACCCACAGGAAGGAAGCTCGGGGATGTTGGGGAAGTCAGTGTAGCCAAAAGCATGATGGGAGTTGTAGTCACAGCCAATAGCCCCCCTCACAAATGGACCAACAACACCACTTCTAACCATGCGCACCTCACAGGCAGTGGAAATGTACCCTCAAGATGGCTGACACTGGGTCCTGCTGTGGGGAGCACAAGGCCCTGATGGGCTATGTGCACATACCAAATGCAGGACCCTGATGCCTGACATCCTGAAAGTCAACTGCCACTCCCTGCAAGGGAAGCATACACAATAGTGGCCCATCTGGCCATGGAGGGAGAAGCACTGCCAGCTCTGACCATGCCCACCACCATGTGCTGTCACACACCCCTCAACACAAACTCCACACAACTCACCTGGGAGAAGGCATTTACCCACACTTCATGCAAACAACACCCAAAACCCACCATACTGGCTACTGCTGTGTGACGTACAGGGACTGTTGCCACTTGTGTACAACCACCACTACACCACTGACTCACAACCTCAACATCAACCCACACTCACCGACATTGAAGCATGTCTCTGTGTGAATTGCCTGGCCCCTGGGGGAGGAGGAGGTACTGCAATGACACTGAAAACCATTGAGGCAGCTGCAAATCACATCTATCCAGCAAAAACTAACAGCAGCCCTGGGAACACACACTGCCAAACCAAAGAGCAGGGCAAGATGGCTGACACATGGATACAATGTATGAGTAGGCTGCTAGTCACACACACGCATCGACCAACCCAATCACAGTCACACTGCCAGCTATTGCAAATGTACCTTTGCACTCAACCTCCGGGGATGCAGTGTCCCAGGGACCCCCTCTGGCCTGGACAGGTAGGCGCGGATTGTAGTTGACAAGTGCAGAAATGCAGACCTACCACAGAGACCCAAACACACAGCAACTCACATACACAGCAGTGACAGGGGACACCTGACTGACTACAATGGACCTACCAACATCCCTCACACTGTAGCATGCTGACATACACTCAAACACCCGTTGTCAGCCACATGAAACGCAGACATTGTCCAGTATTGTAGGCATCATCCACACCACACAGCACTCACTGACATGGACACTGGGGACACAAGGACTAACATGGGCTGCACTGGAGCAGGCATGCAAGTCACAGCTGAAGCAACCGAACACACACCTCTGGTCACGACTCTAGTGAAGAAAGACAGCCGCAGCGAACAGTCCATACCACCATGGAGGACATTCACATCACAAAGCATGTGTGCAAACACAAAACTCACACACAACTCCATTAGCAACAGTGACACCATCACCTGTGTGAAATGGGATGTGGACTGGGGACACAGACAACACAGAAGAGAACATCAGGACAACCCGGGCATGCTGGACTGTGACCAGGTTGTGCAGACACACTAATGTGATGCACATTGACTGACACAAACTGGCATCACACATGCCCCAAACAGAGATCCCAAACTAGGTGCCTTTGCAAGGATGCCAGCGTCAAAGCACAAATGTTGACAGGGATGAAACACCTGTGTCAGGCATGTGTCAGCACCAGTGCAGGAATGGCACAGTACAATCCAGCGTGCAATTAAGATGCCAGGCAGGCAGACAGCTAGACTTGACAACCAAAGTGCCTCAGGGTGTCAGGTGAATGCACCACACTAATGGAAATCTCCCGCAGTGACAAAGTAGGATGATGCAATGGACAGGCATGCAACACCAACCACAGTGGCCAATGTCATGTGTATGAACCATTGATGTCCATGAATACATCACTAACATTGTGTCTTCCTTCCAAACACAGGGGCAGATGTGGACTCAACCACAGACGAGGAAGAGTCCCAGTCCCAGGCTCCGGTGGACCCACCTGGCTCCGGTGGCGCACAGTCTCACACCTCGTCGGACGACACCCAAGCTGGCCCCTCCGGTCTCGGCCCTCATGCAGCCCCTCGGCAACATTCACCTGCCCCCTTGAAACCACCCCTGCAACTGCTGATACACCGCAAGCCACCCCTGCCAACACGGACAGACCCACCGAACCATCAGACGGCACAGAGTCACAGGGCACCAGGGCACCTGACAACAGCAACAACATCCAAGGTCCCCCTGTGACACCTGTGCGGAACACCACAGGTGCTGGCCGTGTGGCGAGGGGTGGTGGGAGGGGTGGGAGGCCGAGTAGAGGCTCCACTGAGGGTGCGGGTCTGCAGGATGACACCCACCTGGAACGCATCATGGATGCGTACCAGGAGAGCACCGGAGGGTTCAGCCAGGTAGTGGGGATCCTCACGGACATCAAAGAACAGCAGGCTGCCCACCATGCCCGCTTGGACTCCCACATGTCCCGTGTTGAAACACACCTGTCAAATATGGAGTCCAAGTGGGATACCATGGAAGATATAGCAGTGGTGCACCGGGAAATGTTGACCTGCCTCCGCCAGATCAGCACCAACTTGAGCCCACCTCCCTGTGCGACGACTACATCTCGGGCAACAACATCTGCCACTGCCACAGGGAGTGAGGGGGGTCTGGTGGAAGCCCCCGTGCACGGCAGCAGCCTGCAGGTGAGACTCCCCCTGAGAAGAAGAAGAGGGGTCGTCCGGTGAGGAACAAGTGAGACGAAGATGCCCATGCACATCCCCCAGGAAACCAACACCTGTTCTGGACAGTGACCTTTGTGTGCAAACCGTTCACCTTGTTGTACGACATCGTACTCCCCCACATGACATGGAGGGTCTGAGTTGGAACAATGTGCTTAATGACTGTGGACTGTACTCTAGACATTTCATCTACCAACACTCCTAACTTGTTATCTGTGAACTTTGGATTCTAAAGCCAACGGACAACACTCCCAATCCTGAGCACCATCCCCACTTATGTGCTAATAAATTCACCTAAACACAAGACGTGACTCTGTGGTGATTGAGAGGTTGCCAGTGGCATGTAGATCTGGATGTGCTGAAGAACACTGTGCATGCAAACCTGTACTGTGATGAGTACACTGTCATGTCAGTCAGGCCAATGTGCCACATATGTGGGAGACACACCACCAGGTCTACTTTACACATGCCCACCACGTCCAACCAATTCATTGCCAACATCAATGTTGACAAGCAAGCCTGTGGTATGCACAAACTACACAGCCAACCTGAGTCAGTGGTGACAGGCCCACAAGTGCAGTACGTCAATGTCAGTCTGATGTGTAGGCACAAGCAACACACATCAGAAGGTGCAGCACAGTTTATTGTCAGGCAATTGCCACATGTCCCTTATTACACACATGCAAGCTAGCAACACCTGACAGTGGGCACACGGTCACCAAGTGGATAACTACGGAAGTCCTGGGGTGCCTGGCACATCACTCGTCGGGACACTAACGACTCCATCCTGGCAGTGGAGCATGGGCATCAGGGGTCTCTGTACACCAAACAACAGCCACAGTACCCTGTGAAGGACAGACAGAAACACAATTGTTAACACTGCATGACGCCATACAACTGCAACACACATGGCAAACACAAATCACAGACTACACCACCCCAAAATACTAAACATCACACAACTGGTGGGGAGTACAGGTAAACTGGATGGACACATCACTGCAGGCATCCACACAAGTAGCACACAGCCACACGCAAGGTGCACCACACACACAAAACATGCACACACAACACATTTACAACACATCACTGTATACTCACATTCAGGAGAAGAAGTTGTTGATGAGCTGTGTGCGGACATCCTCCGCAGCCTCATCATCGCTACTGGCATCCTGGCCCAGGCCAGGATCCTCCACAGGTGGCGGGTGTTGGTCATTGTCATCCTGGATGAGGGGCAACTCCCTTCGCACTGCCAGATTGTGCAGCATGCATGCTACGATGATGATCCGGCACACCTTAGCAGGGGCATACGGGAGGGCACCTCCTGTCTTGTCTAAACACCTGAAGCGGCTCTTCAGGAGTCCAAATGTCCGCTCTATCACCCTCCTGGTACGACCATGTGCCTGGTTGTAGCGCATCTCGGCTGGTGTCACAGGGTTCCTCAGGGGTGTCAGCAACCATGGCATGTTGGGATATCCAGAGTCACCTACATACAAACACATGCACATTAGAGGAGTTGGAGAAAAACAGGTAGCACACAATTGGCAGGCACACACAATGAGGAAAAGTCAGTACACACCAACAAGCCAGGCACGTAGATTCTGCATCCGTGACATCAGTCTAGGGACACGACTACTCCTCATCACATAGGCATCATGCGCAGACCCAGGGAAACGGGCACACACATGGGAGATTGTCATGTCCGCCAAACAAACCACCAGAGCATTGATGGAGTGGAAATGCTTGCGGTTCCTGTATGGCAGCTCATGTGCCTGTGGTGGCACCAAAGCCACATGTGTCCCGTCAATGGAGCCTATGACATTTGGCATCCTCCCCAGGGCATAGAAGTCACCCTTTATGTCTGCAAGTCGTTGGGGTGTGGGGAAATAGATGTACAGGTCCAGGAAATGTAACATGGCCTCCAACACATCCCGAAGCACCCGACTGAACATTGTCTGCGACATCCCTCCACCAGAAGACACAGTGTACTGGAAGGTACCCGTCGCAAAGAAATGAAGGGCTGCCATCACCTTCACCTTGGGGGTCAGTGCCGTCGGGTATGGCCGGCCAGGTTGCAGGTGTGGGCCCAACTGCCCTGCCAACTCCTCAATCACTGCCCTGGTGAAACGGTACTTTCTGATGGACTCACGTTCCACCATCGTTGCCAGGTCCGGGAATGGCCTAGGTACATTTGGGGCCCTGCAGTACAGACAGAAACAAAGGATGAAGGCACACCCTCCAGCAATGTCACAAAGCCACAGCAACACAGCCCATCATAAACAAACACATAACACAATGAGCTGAGGTGGTTGCCACAGGTTACAGACACTAATGTCCCATACATGGCATCAACGCACATTGAAGCCCAAGATGTGCACATGACAGGGCCCCTGTTGTGCCATGACAAAGCAATGGGCCCTAGCACAGTACATCTGCCCTGTTGCCACCTACCACACAAAGCCCACAGTGACTAGTGAGGACTGATATTTTCTCCACATCACAGCTCCCTGACTGACAGTTACACAGGCATGATGTGACGTATCGTTGACATTACACACAACAAGCATGTTAGCCACAGTCCATGTGCCCTGTCGCCACAAGTGGACATATGTAGGTGTCTGTGCCACCCCCACACAACAACACTGTGCATGTACAAACCAATGTGATGTGTGGATCAGCTCACATTGGATCACACCACATGCACACAGATAGTGTATGGACATCACAATGTCGACACTGGTTCACCCTGCGTTGAAGCTACTAACACTGATGAGACAGGGTACATGTGACACGACACACACGCACATCCTGGCTGGGACTGTGTCCATTGCCAATGTCCTGTACTGCATTGCTGCACCCCCTGTGGCAATGGGCACACCACACATGTATGTGTCCACCCACATCCGGGTCCAGCCTGGGAGTGCTTGTCAACAAGTGGCACACGACCAAACACATCCTGTGCCCCCAGACACACACATAAGAGGCAGCCATACATGACTGGGGACACACTGTGGCACAGGCAGTGGTGCCATTGGTGTGCCCCATAGTCCCTAGCTAGTGACAGAGGATGGCATCTGTCAGGAATTGACAGCAAGGCTGACCGACACGTTCAATGTCCCCAAAACCCAAATAACTTGTTCGGACCGAGCCGTGCGCATGTCAGGGACATACATTACAATGGCGACGGACGCGTGTGACGCGTCGGTCGTGCATGACCGAGCCGCGCGCATGTCAGGGACACACATTACAATGGCGACGGACGCGTGTGACGCGTCGGTCGTGCATGACCGAGCCGCGCGCATGTCAGCAACACACATTACAATGGCGACGGACGCGTGTGACGCGTCCGTCGTGCATGACCGAACCGCGCGCATGTCAGGGACACACATTACAATGGCGACGGACGCGTGTGATGCGTCCGTCGTGCATGACCGAGCCGCGCGCATGTCAGGGACACACATTACAATGGCGACGGACGCGTGTGACGCGTCCGTCGTGCATGACCGAGCCGCGCGCATGTCAGGGACACACATTACAATGGCGACGGACGCGGGTGACGCGTCCGTCGTGCATGACCGAGCCGCGCGCATGTCAGGGACACACATTACAATGGCGACGGACGCGTGTGACGCGTCCGTCGTGCATGACCGAGCCGCGCGCACGTCTTGCCCATTGAATCTGATGGAGACGGGTGTGTGTTGCCATTCAAAATCCGCGTAGTACAGTCATTTGCCGGGCCCTGCACCCTCATTGGCCATGAGCTGTCATGGTGATGGACGCGGATCTGAAATTTGAACGAGGCGTGTGCAGGAAATTCAGTTGGAGTCGTACAACATTGTTGCAATTGCCAGTGTGTCATGGAGGTGATGTTTTAAATGATGCTGAAGGCGTGTACGAGTCGTGCTATCCCATGGATTGGCCTAATTCATAGGATGCAAGCTTTTTGGACCTATCCCTTTGTACCCCAGGGCAGACATGCCTCCACAGCACAGATATAAGGCTGCCTGGCCCCCAGAGAACCCACTTGCCTGCACCACATGCTACTGGAGCACATCAAGATCATCACTGCTGCTGTCTCTGCTTCCTCTGGCTTCAATGATGGCACGTACTGTGGAGAGGGCCCCAGCCTTCAGTGAGGAGGAGAACCAGGCCCTGCTGGACGGGCTCCTGCTGCAGTACACCAAGCTCTATGGGAAACCAGGGGAGCAGGTGAGTGTGCTGTCCACTGCTTTGCTAATTGTGCTACTGGTCTGACCAGCAGCAGCATTAGTGTGTACACCAGTGGCTTGGTTGCCCACTGACTACTGCTCTTGCCACAAATGGGGCACCCACATGTACTGCACAGTTGCAGTGCAGTGCAAGGTGTATTGTCACTAGGTCCCCTTCCCAGGCAATGTCTCAAAGCTGTGAGTGCTGGACACCGGTCCCTCAACCATAGTTGCACCACCTGGGTACCTCATTAGCCTTGCTGATGCCCACATGTGTGACTGCCTGTGTGTTGCACTAATATGTTGCCAGTGTAGTAATGTCCTCTGCACTTTGTCATCCTCACAGGTTGCTGCCCAGAAGAAGCATGATATCTGGAGGAGCATCGTCCGGGCGGTGAGATCCGTGGGGGTCTACAGGCGCAGGATCCGCAACTGCCAAAAGAGGTGGCAGGACCTTCGGGGCTGGACCCGGAGGATCGCACGGGTCCAGCTGAAGCTGTCGCCTCCACGCAGGAGGGGCGGACACCGGACCCTGACCCCCCACATGCTCCGGATCCTGGCGGTGGTCTTCCCGGACCTGGATGGGCAGCTGAAGGCCAGACAGCAGCAAGGAGGGGGTGAGTACATGACTGCACTGTGTGCTGTGTCTGACATGCTATGTGCCCCCTCTGGCCTGGTAACACCTCAACAGTACATTGTTCAGTTAGTCCAGGACCCATGTCCCTCTCTGGTGACTTGCCCCCTTCTCATCTGTTTGCCAGGTGTTGCTGTTTCTGTCTGGGCATAGTGTCACGTGGGAACTGTGCCCTTACATGTGAAGGTGCATGGGATGTGGGCCAGCATTGCTTCAGGGGACTCAGTGTTGTGCTTCAAGGGTGGGACCATTGTACAGTACATGCCAGGGTCCTGGTATTTATCTGCATGTACTCCTGTCATGTGGCCAATTGACAGCTCGGGCTCACCACATGTGCCTGGGGCATTCGGCACACACCCATGCTGCTGGTTGGGTAAACTGTTGGGGCCTCTGGAGCATGTACCTCAAGTGTGTCACATATGCACAGCCACCTGCCTACTGTCCATGGCTATCACCTGTTCCACGTGGAGCAGGACAGTCATGGCTAGTCCAGGGCATGCTACAGTCTGTACTCCCACTCCCGTGTCTCGGTTGGCACTTTGTGCCAGGTGAACAGTTCCCTCAGGTGTCTGCCCCTGTGTCATTGTGCTGTGGCACCGTTGTCAGGCCCACTGGTGTGTACATGGGTTTGGGGTCAGCATGCAATCTGAGATGTGCCCATGTGAGACAATACCTCTGTGACATGTATGGATGTGATGACTTGACCGTGCACAATGGTGCCTGCAACCGGGTAGTTCCAGCAGCTGGGTGTCATTCACAGCAGCGTGCGAGTTGCTCAGCTTCAGAGTGCCCTGTCCCATGTCTCTCATGCGTCCAATGGATCTGGGGTGGGCACATCAGAATCCAGACGCTGTTGTTACTGTGGATGGTAATGTGTAGTTGTCAGCTACAGAGTTTGCAGGCCCCATGTCTTGGGAATGTGACACAGTGGTGACAGTTGTTGTAGGGCTGCCCTGCCCCCTGTGACTGGAGACTGTGATGTATGATCTCACAGGCATGGCTGAGCCATGGGACTACACTACCTAGGGGTGATCCAGCAGGAGTGTGTCATGTGCAACATGCACTCCATTGTGCCAAGGTATGCAGGACTTGCGGGGATCAGGATGTCTGGTGCATGTACTCAGCCCCAGCCTCTCAGATGCAACACTGGCCATCCCCTCGTCCAGGCAAATGTACAGGTCCATTGTCAGCAGATGTGATGTGTGCATGTTGACAGACCACTAGGTATTTTCAGGTCTTGTCAAGTGATGGGTAGGTGGTGCATGTGTCTGCAGTGGGGTGTAGGGATCCTACATGCGCAAGACAGATGGGTGCAAGGGCAGGAGGGATGTGAATGCCATGCTCGACTCTCAGACTAACCATTGGCCTATGCAAATCTGTGTGAGCACAGCTAGCAAAGTTCAACTGATTGATGCCCGCACTTGGCCACTGATGTGCTGTACTTTCTG
Organism: Calotriton arnoldi; assembly: GCA_963921515.1. NCBI lineage: Eukaryota > Metazoa > Chordata > Amphibia > Caudata > Salamandridae > Calotriton > Calotriton arnoldi. The sequence goes on along the minus strand of CAWUFW010000171.1, from coordinate 2,251,506 downwards.
TGGTGTGTGTGGTCAGTGCAGATGACTAATGTGTTTTCATTCTATTTTCCCTGTGCAGATACAGGCACGGACACAGAGGGAGACCGCTCCACGGACCAGGGGGAGCCAGAGAGCCAGACTGGGTCGGAATTTGAGGAGTCGGAGGGACCCAGTGGCACGGAGGGCGAGGGGAGTGAGTCTGTGGGCTCCTCGGCAAACACCACCGCAGCTGAGGACCACAGCAGCAGTGACGGGGACTTCCTTGTGGAGGCGGGTGGCTGCAGCCACCATCCAACAGCTGTTGAGGTTGTCCCCGCCCCCACCATCACTGCCCTCCCCATGGCTCCCACATCTAAGGTCCGTGGAGGTGCCCGTGTTCATGGGCATGTCTCCTTCCAGTCAGGCACCGCATCCCCTACCCCTGTGTCCCCTGCAGCCCTGAGTGAGGAGTCTGTCGACCTGCTGCGGCAGATCCATGTGGGGCAGTCATCCATGCTGCGTGTCTTCCATGTGCACACGGGTCTGTTGAACCAGCTGGTGTCGTACATGGAGGGCATGTCATCATCCATGTCTGCCCTACAGAGGACCAGTCAGGGCATGGCCTCCTCACTGACGGCAGCAGTGTCCCTCCTCCAGCAGTCCCTCCCCCTCCTGCCCCCGCCCCATCCCCTACTCCCAGCACCCTACCTGTCCAACTCACACACACACCTGCACCATCATTGCACACAACAGACCCAGGCACTACACACACCCCCAAGCCAAAGTCTAAACATGCACGCACGCATACTCAGGGGACTGATAATACACTCACCGGGGATGGGTCAGACACACACACACATGCATCCACAGGCACTCCGCAGTCCTCCAATGCCTCACCCTCCACAGCCCCGTCCACGGCCCCTTCCACTGCCTCAACTGCATCCCCAGCTGCAAAGAGGCTCTTCCTGGTCGACCTCGGACTCTTCCCCACTGATCCATCCACACCAGCACACAAGGGGAAGAGGGGGTCCGGCCACACAGAGGGGGGTGTCCCTAGCCCCAGACACCCTCCCCCAGGCGCAGGCAGGCTGAGACACCACGCCGCAGGTCCCCCGCACACGGAAGAGCAAGACCCCACCACCAGCCCAACACTCCACCAGACAGTCTCCACCCGCCATCCCCCAGGCTCCCACTCCACAGGTCCCACCACCACACCCTGCCCCAGGTTCACCCACCCACCGCTACCGCATTCCCAAGATGCTCAGGCCTTCCCCACCTGCCTCTTGCTCTTCCAGCACCCCACACCCCACTCAGCCTGTGTGTGGCACTGCTGTGGAGGGCGTGCCCTCCCCCTCCGTCCTGCCCACATCACCGGATCCACTTCCTGCTCCCCTGGGGATGGGCACTGCAGTGGAGTCTCTGCCCTCCCGGTCTGACTTGGGCACTGCAGTGGGTTCCGTGTCCACTCCCTCTGACCTGCCCACTGCAGTTGTGCCGGCACCCACTGCTCCTGACTTGTGCCCCCCAGTTGTGCCGGCACCCACTGATCCTGACTTGTGCCCCCCAGTTGTGCCGGCACCCACTGATCCTGACTTGTGCCCCCCAGTCGTGCCGGCACCCACCCTGTCAGACTCCTCCGCTGCAGCTGCCGCTCCTGCACCCACCAGCCCTTCCCTGCCTGTTTCTGTAGACCCAGGATCCTGTACCTGCGGTGCCTGGCTGGCCTCTATGTATGCCCCTCCCAGGGGTATGTCCCCTTCCGTTGGCAGTGCAGGCATGCCAAATGTGGCATTTGGACACTTGACCCTGTTGGGTCTGTTTATGGACTGGCCATAGGCCTTCATGTTTTTCTTCTTGATTCTCCATTTCACAAATAACTCGGCTGAATAAAAGCTCCTTTTTGTTCACTAGTGGTTTTGCTTCAGATGTACATGATGTTGTTGATACTTGACATGCCCTTGCTCCAGTGATGGTGTATTCCATGGCTGGGAAATGTAGTGTCACTGTGCTGGAGACCATGTGGCCCATGGGGGGTATGTCCTGTTGGGGTGTGTATCCATGTCATCCTTTGCAGCAATCTGACGGGGTCATGATTATGGTCTTTGGAAATGTGTTATCTATCTTTTGTTAGCAATGTCGCATCAGTGTCTTACACACATGCACACCTGTTGGCCTTAGCATGGTTCAATTGGCCCATTTCACTGACTGTGTGGCCATCTCCAATGGACATGCAAGTGTATGCATCTATGTGGATGGACTCATCTGTGTCCTCAGTGCTACTTCATCTACATGTGTGTTGACTCTGTGCAGTTGACTCAGGGGACCCTCCCGTGCCCAGGCTGCTGTTACCAGGGCCACCAATGTGTGGTATATGTTAGCTGTGTGACAAAGTATACTGCTGACATGCTGGTGGCCTGCATGGACAACATATGGCACAGCTTACCTTCCACAGGAGTGGAGTCCCCTCATGTCACTGTGCTGATGGGGGTTGAGACCCCATTGGCACAGTGCTCTACATATGCTGCATGTGTGGTCCCCACACTCACCTTCATGTCACTGTGCTGATGGGGGTTGAGACCCCATTGGCACAGTGCTCTACATATGTTGCATGTGTGATCCCCACACTCACCTTCATTTTACTGTGCTGATGGGGGTTGAGACCCCATTGGCACAGTGCTCTATATATGCTGCATGTGTGCTCCCCACACTTACCTTCATGTCACTGTGCTGATGGGGGTTGAGACCCCATTGGTACAGTGCTCTATATATGCTGCATGTGTGATCCCCACACTCACCTTCATGTCACTGTGCTGATGGGGGTTGAGACCCCATTAGCACAGTGCTCTACATATGCTGCTGTTTAGTACCACACAGTTACCTTTTGTACACTCAAGTGATGGGTGTTGAGGACATTACTGCAGTGCTCATGTGAGGCTTGGCTTGTGTTAGCCACACTATGGTATTGCAGACACGTGTTGTGAGTTACATTGTGTGTACATGGTCATGTTCACTGTGGTGGGTATTGTACACAGACTACATGTTGTGGTCATGAGGTTGTTGTGGATATCCTTTGGTTTGTAGTCCTTATGTTGGGGTATGGGGTATGTGTTACACATCACCCATCCTATGTGTGTGGGCATTGGTAGTGGTACTCACACAGTTCACTATTGGTGGTGGTGACAGGCAAGAGGCCCCCTATGGGTGGGGGTGTGAGTAGTCCCAGCCAAGAGGCCCACTATGGGTGGGGGTGGGAGTGGTGACAGGCAAGAGGCCCCCTATGGGTGGGGGTGTGAGTGGTGACAGGCAAGAGGCCCCTATGGGTGGGGGTGTGAGTAGTCCCAGCAAAGAGGCCCCCTATAGGTGGGGGTGTGAGTAGTCTCAGCCAAGAGGCCCCTATGGGTGGGGGTGTGAGTGGTGACAGGCAAGAGGCCCCCTATGGGTGGGGGTGTGAGTAGTCCCAGCAAAGAGGCCCCCTATGGGTGGGGGTGTGAGTAGTCCCAGCCAAGAGGCCCCCTATGGGTGGGGGTGTGAGTGGTGACAGGCAAGAGGCCCCCTATGGGTGGGGGTGTGAGTGGTGACAGGCAAGAGGCCCCTATGGGTGGGGGCGTGAGTAGTCCCAGCAAAGAGGCCCCCTATAGGTGGGGGTGTGAGTAGTCCCAGCCAAGAGGCCCCCTATGGGTGGGGGTGTGAATAGTCCCAGCAAAGAGGCCCCTATGGGTGGGGGTGTGAGTAGTCCCAGCAAAGAGGCCCCTATGGGTGGGGGTGTGAGTAGTCCCAGCAAAGAGGCCCCTATGGGTGGGGGTGTGAGTAGTCCCAGCAAAGAGGCCCCTATGGGTGGGGGTGTGAGTAGTCCCAGCCAAGAGGCCCACTATGGGTGGGGGTGGGAGTGGTGACAGGCAAGAGGCCCCCTATAGGTGGGGGTGTGAGTAGTCCCAGCCAAGAGGCCCCCTATGGGTGGGGGTGTGAATAGTCCCAACAAGGAGGCCCCCTATGGGTGGGGGTGTGAGTAGTCCCAGCAAAGGGGCCCCCTATGGGTGAGGGTGTGAGTAGTCCCAGCAAAGGGGCCCCCATGGGTGGGGGTGTGAGTAGTCCCAGCAAAGAGGCCCCCTATGGGTGGGGGTGTGAGTAGTCCCAGCCAAGAGGCCCACTATGGGTGGGGGTGGGAGTGGTGACAGGCAAGAGGCCCCTATAGGTGGGGGTGTGAGTAGTCCCAGCCAAGAGGCCCCTATGGGTGGGGGTGTGAGTGGTGACAGGCAAGAGGCCCCCTATGGGTGGGGGTGTGAGTAGTCCCAGCAAAGAGGCCCCCTATGGGTGGGGGTGTGAGTGGTGACAGGCAAGAGGCCCCTATGGGTGGGGGTGTGAGTAGTCCCAGCCAAGAGGCCCCCTATGGGTGGGGGTGTGAGTGGTGACAGGCAAGAGGCCCCCTGTGGGTGGGGGTGTGAGTAGTTCCAGCCAAGAGGCCCCCTATGGGTGGGGGTGGAAGTGGTGGCAGGCAAGGGGCCCCCTATGGGTGGGGGTGTGAGTAGTCCCAGCAAAGAGGCCCCCTATGGGTGGGGGTGGTAGTGGTGACAGGCAAGAGGCCCCCTATGGGTGGGGGTGATGGGCAAGGGGGGGCCTGGGTGTTTGTCACAGGTTTACTGGTACGTGTCGGCTGTTTGTTTGGGGGGGGTGTCTCTTACCGCCTCCGTCGTTGGCGTCTGTTCCGGATCAGTCCATGGATGTAGAGGATCGGTATGGCCTGTGCGATGGGATTCATGTCGACACCGTCTCGTCTGCACTGGTCGTTGGTTCGTTTCGTCCCAGTTGCAGGCTTGTACGTCTCGTGTCCGGGGATCGTGTTGTGGCGCGAATGGTTCCTTTCATGCAGCTTTTCCGGATGCTGTGACGTGCCGTACGTGTCGACTCGCTCGGCGCATAGGAAGTGCGCATCGTACTTGTCCGGCCGGAAACAGCTCTGACCTAGCCCCCGTGCGAGTCGATTCTGCGTTTACGGGACTGGGTCGTAGGGTGAATTGAGTGTTTATTTGGCGAGTTCGTGTCGGTCGAGTTTTCAGCACATGCACGCATCGTACTTGATCGGCAGGACTGACCGGCTCCCGGGACGGGTCGGTCGGGAGGTAAGCGTCCGGACGGCTCTTTTTGAGCTGTCCGACCCGAATCGGAATCAGACTCAGAGTAAAAAAACCTGATGACAGTTAAAATACCTCTCAGTTCGGCCTAAATTCAGGCAGGGAAGCGGGCTCAGAATGAGCCCAAAATGAGCCACAAATTGCGTTCGAGTGAGCAACACCTAGATACAATGTTGTAATTTTTTCTCATCATATTCAAAAAGGTCCACTCTTGACCCAGAGTGAAATCCGCCAGCGGCGGCTCCTCCATTATGGCAGAGGAGCGTTGCACCACCTGTTGCCTGCGCAGCAGGCACACACATTTATAAAATGGTAATAAATACCATTTTATTATGTGTGGCAGGCTCGCACTGCTACAGTGCAAGGGCAGGGGGCGTGGCTGATTAGTTTAATTGCACTATCACTTTCGCCCCCTGCCAGGGTGCATGTCAGATTGACCGGCTGCCTACAGCCAGCCAATCTGACATGCGCACCTCAGAGCATGCAATCCCAGTGCTGAGAAACAGCAGAGGGATTGCAGCAGCAGATCAAAATGAGCTCTGGGTTAGCCTGCTCCAACCATGGCAGCTCCTGGATTTGGTGGATTTGCGTGACACAAGGGAGGAAGTCCCTTCTTTTCCACCCCTAGATGCTGAGGACAGCGCCAGAAGAGAGAGACGGTGACCAAACCCTGTGGCCAGCAAAAGCAACATATATATGGTGAGTTTTTTGGGAATCGCGCCCCACTATATTTTAATGTTGCCGGCCGCTACTGAAATCCTCAATCCTGGATTGGGCTATAAATAATTCTTTACTGTTTTCTCAAAGTAAAACATGGAGTGGGAAAAACAGACAGGGCTATTAACAAATGTAACTTAAACTTGTGAGTAATTTACATGTGTAATTTTCTCATACTCCTTTGAGTAGCTTTACTACTTTTGGCTATTCAACTCCAGAAAAAGGGTGTAGAGCCAAATTGAGGAGTGTAAGTTATTACTGTCAAAAAATACACAAAATTAAATCTAGCCCCACATATGGCCAACCACTGATACAATAACACCCTCCCATAGAAAATACTGGATGTTGGGACTAAAATAAAACCCCATAGTAAATAATATAAAATAGAATTATTTAAAGTTGTTGAACATGTAAATAAATATAATTTAATGTTTTATAAATTCTAAATATAATACATATTTATTATTTAGTTCAGAAATATTTAAAGAATCTAAAAATAGTGTCACATTAATATTGTATTAACATATAATTAAAATAATTGTAATTAATGTAGACATCACTTTTAATAATTATTAATGTATGCTAAAAATATTTTGTCTTAGGTGGGAATTTATTTTTTCATTTAAAATTCAGAAAAATAACTGTAATCAATTTTAATTAAAATAAATGAAATGTTTAATTCAAAATAAAGTTAATAGTGCTGTATTATTATTTTTCTAGCTTTAAAATAGGTATATGAAGTTTATTTACATTACAATAGTTTTACCATTTTTTAATCAATTTATTATACTGGTAATAATATTTGTTAATGTTTCCATTGGAAGATCACCACCCACACTATGGAGTCTCCCTATGAGAGAGAAGGGAAAAGGCTACTCTCTTAAAGCCACCTGCCTTGTCAATGAAGCTGAATGCATGCTCCCCTGACCCATGGGGGAGGGACACATTCATGTCACACACTCAATTGATGCTTAACACGTTGCCTTAGCAAGTAGGAGATGAGTAGAAGATCTCTCCTGGGTATCTGTTCTAACGGAGAGAGAAGAACATGATATAGTTTTGGAGTGTATTCATTTTATGATTCCTCTCTGAAGTGGAAGGTTTAAAAAAAACAGGAAAAGAGATTAGAGACACTGAGATGCTGTGGAGAGAAAATTTCCGTGAGTTGTAAGGAATAGGATGAAAAAGTGGCCTCAATAGGAAACACATTTTTGCTTTGTGCTTTTTTAGCCTTATTTGCTGTGTACTCTCCATGTTCCTGTAAATAAGCAATTTGTCTGCTCAGTACTAAAGTATTAAATGCTTGGAGATTAAATCGGTGTTTAACCTGCAAACCAATTCTACGTCATACATTTATAAATAAACCATCCAACCATCTTGAGCTGCATGAACTTCTGGACCCTACTTAGATCGGCTTCTGTCCTGGAAGGTTGTATGAGGGAACCCTGCATGTGATTTTATCGCATGCCTTAACAACGCGGTCTTTGCTACAACTGCACCTTTGCCACGCATGCCATTGCAACAAGTTTAATTTTAAAGGCATGATTGGCACAGGTACGTGCATGGTAAAGATTACACCCCAGCCCCCTTCCCTGACCCCTAAAACCAGGCCCTCAACCCCCCACCCTGGGACCTAAAACTGGCCCCAGTCCTAAAACTTCCCCGACCCCCCAGCCTGAGCCCTAAAACCCATCCCCTAGCACTGAAAACTGCCAACCACCAGCACCCCACCCTGAGCCCTAAAACCCATCCCCCAGCCCTAAAAACTACCCCGACCCCAGCACCCTGCCCCGAGCCTTAAAACCAGCCTCCAGCCCTAAAAACTACCCTGACCTCCCACCCTGAGCCCTAAAACCTGGCCCCCAGCCCTACTTACCATGCTGCATCCCAATCTTTCCTGTTCCTACTTCCATTATCCCCACTGATCCACTCTGATTCTAGAGTGCTAACTGCTTTTGCCACGCATATGCATGGTATAGGCAACCGTGTTAACGCTTGTGGAGTAACGTAACGCGTTGTTCCACCTGCGTTGTAAGTGCCATTTCCCATCTTGGAAAGGGAACTGAGACTGCTGTAGCTGCAGTATTGGCAGATCAGTGGCTTGGCATGATTCTTTTAGAACTAATGCTGCCTTTATTACAGTGGACCACAACATCTTGGTTCATCGGCCAGCAGCAGTAGGTCGGCCTGGGGTTTGCCTTTCATGGTTCTCTTCTTTCTCAAGTGGACAGATGAAAATCCTGATTTTCCCTCCTTTCTAGTCCAAACCTAGTCTGGCTGCTTGTTCTGCAGGTTACTCCCTCTCTTCTATCGCTTTCAGTATCTAATTGCAATCACTTACACATCTGATAAAATCCTTTCGAGTGTAATATGTCTCATACATGAAGGATGCTCATTTAATCCTGCATTTACTGTCCATCTCAAGAGCAACAACTGACCCATAAAATCTGCTTCAAGGTATTCCAGCGAGGATGAGTGCAAACTTGCTAACGCTTAATGCTGGCAAGACTTAGGTCCTAATATTTGGAAAAGATGGCCTGTAGAAATCAGATTTTTGTCCTGCACAGAGGGGGGCTTCTCCCCTACAGCAGAAATCAGCACTTTGGCCTGCACAGATGTGGGTCTGCTCCCCGACAGCTCTGATATTGTATAGTGCCATGTTCAATAATGAAATTAAGTACTTACATTTTGATTTCACTAGAGATTTATTTGTAAAGATGGACAGTTAATGAAGATGTAAATACGTTAGCCAAAATTAGGGTTCAGAAGCATTGAATAATGGCCACGAAAAACAACCCAGAACTATACTAATCTCTACCAACTCCGTTGACTCCTGTGCGGAGTTTACATTCTTACTTAATGTTTTGCTCTCTGTTCAGGAATATTTTTTACAAATCATGGGGACTGTCATGAGTGCTACATTTTCACCCAACTAGTATTCATGATCTAGGATGGGGGCACCGTTAAATATATATATTTGCATGGGTGGATAAATCTTACTACTAATGATTTGAATGATACCATGGAATTTGGCCACATTGGGATCAGCTTCCTGATTTTCTACTTTTGTTAACAAAAAGTATGCCCTTTACTCAACAGTGTAGAAAACGCCCACAAAAATTAATTCTCTATTTTCATACAGTGGCTAGAATTCCAGAAATGTGAGTGATATTCTGCCAAATGGATAATTTATCTTCTTTTTATTGTTGAAAGTTTCAATAATCTACAAACACAAATTAAGAAAAGAAACAGATAATGTATATTCAAGACAACTATAACAAACCACATTGATATGGCATAGCAAGGAGTATTAAATGTAATACCCTGTTATACTTCTCACATCAAACTGTTAATGGAGCCAAAATCTAGCATTGATCCCTGTGGAAAGCAAACTTCACTCTGTTAAATAACAATCAACTAAAGCTTACAACCAACAGCAGCTTGTAGGGGGTGGTTTGAATCCAAATTATTGTAAGAATGTCTTGCACCAGTTAAATTCAACAACACAGGTGGTCCCAAAGTGCTTAATGGAGATCTTGGCCTAATAAAATAAGCATGCCTGTGGGGCTAGTCCTTTCACTACTTAGGGGTCGATTCCGATTCCGTTTGTAAAGTGAACCGACCGACACGTCCCGGGATAAAGTACCGACCGACACGTCTCGCCGCCGTACGACCCGCGCAGTACGATGGAAAGCCTGTGAATACCAACCGACTCACCCGAATATGAACCGGACGACCGAGCCGTACGGAAAAATGGCTTCCGGCCAGAAAAAGCCCTCGAGCAGTACCGTCCGACACGTACCCGGAACGGAGCCGAGCGACACGTACCCGTGACGTACGAGTTGCAAAGTACGATGCCATACGCGGGAAACACGAACGACGCGCATGGAGCACAAGCCGCACGACCGACACGCACACGATACAAACACTAAAACCAACGGACTCCGCCCGCGACCGACTCGAACTCCCGCGAGCGAAACGAACGCCCACGACCGAGTCGAACGCCCATTGACCGAGTCGCACACGACATACACAACACAGCATAACAACAGCGTGAAAGGCTCGGAGAAGCCTGTACGACTCACCAGCAGCGTCCGGCACGGTCAGAAGAACATCTCGTACACACACACAAACAACAGCTGACCAAACACAAAAAAAGGACCAAACAAGCACTGACAACGGAAATATATAAAAAAATTATAATCAATTAAGAGAGACACACCCACAACTCAACATATTTAAAGGCCACCAATCACTCCCATGAGCCATTGCCATTTCCTGAGAACCTCCACACACACAACTCTGCTGACACACACCATTGCCATCTCACCAACAGCATTCACACACCCACACCCACAAACCTCACTTGCACCCTCACACACACACACACCAATCACCACCACCACCACCCCACCACGACCCCAAACCCCCCCATCCACCCCACCCTCACCACCAACACCACCCCCCACTACCCCAAACCCCCATCCACTCACCCCTCACCACTACCACACACCCCCAACACCAGTACCCCAACCCCCCATCCACCACCCCTCACCACTACCACCACCAACCCCCCCCACCCCCCAACACCACAACCACAACTCCCCCATCCACCCCCCTCACCACTACCACCACCACCACCACCACCCCCAACACCACAACCACAACTCCCCCATCCACCCCCCTCACCACCACCACCAACCCACCACCCTCGACACCACCACCCCCACCACCATGCCCCCCAAGAAGAATCCAAAGTTCACAGATAGTGAGTTGACAGTGTTGGTAGATGAAATCATCAGAGTAGAGCCACATTTGTTTGGCACATTGGTACAGAAGACCCCCATGTCCCAGAAGGCCAAGATGTGGGAGAGAATCGTCAACAAGGTGAACGCACAAGCACCTTGTTTGCGCACAAAGGACGACTGCCAGAACAGGTGGTATGACGTGCGCAGGAGGGTCAAGAAGCTGCTGGAGAAGGACCATCAGCTCAGCAAGCACACCGGCAGCGGCCCTCCTGCCAAACCCGTTTACTTCCGGTCCTGGGAGGAGAAGGTGCAGGCCATCTTACCACCGGAGAGCATACATGGTCTGACTGACATCCCAGAGCCTGGTGAGTACACAAATAAGAGACTCAAGATTGTGGGGCCATGTACACATGTCACCGTCAAGGGGACAGGCAAAACAACTTCCGTCAACAAAGCCACAGTAACACAAACAAAGTCATCCCTACAGCCATATGCCTGGCACAGCAACACAACACCTGCTATCTCATACCAACATTGAACTATGTCATCACGTGTACAAACCTAGCAAAAATCAGAGCAACTCAGTGCCACAAAACCCCAACAGACACTGCCACACAGTCTGCCACCACTGTCACACCACCTCACAGGGAACCTGACCCACAGGAAGGAAGCTCGGGGATGTTGGGGAAGTCAGTGTAGCCAAAAGCATGATGGGAGTTGTAGTCACAGCCAATAGTCCCCCTCACAAATGGACCAACAACACCACTTCTAACCATGCGCACCTCACAGGCAGTGGAAATGTACCCTCAAGATGGCTGACACTGGGTCCTGCTGTGGGGAGCACAAGGCCCTGATGGGCTATGTGCACATACCAAATGCAGGACCCTGATGCCTGACATCCTGAAAGTCAACTGCCACTCCCTGCAAGGGAAGCATACACAATAGTGGCCCATCTGGCCATGGAGGGAGAAGCACTGCCAGCTCTGACCATGCCCACCACCATGTGCTGTCACACACCCCTCAACACAAACTCCACACAACTCACCTGGGAGAAGGCATTTACCCACACTTCATGCAAACAACACCCAAGACCCACCATACTGGCTACTGCTGTGTGACGTACAGGGACTGTTGCTACTTGTGTACAACCACCACTACACCACTGACTCACAACCTCAACATCAACCCACACTCACCGACATTGAAGCATGTCTCTGTGTGAATTGCCTGGCCCCTGGGGGAGGAGGAGGTACTGCAATGACACTGAAAACCATTGAGGCAGCTGCAAATCACATCTTTCCAGCAAAAACTAACAGCAGCCCTGGGAACACTCACTGCCAAACCAAAGAGCAGGGCAAGATGGCTGACACATGGATACAATGTATGAGTAGGCTGCTAGTCACACACACGCATCGACCAACCCAATCACAGTCACACTGCCAGCTATTGCAAATGTACCTTTGCACTCAACTTCCGGGGATGCAGTGTCCCAGGGACCCCCTCTGGCCTGGACGGGTAGGCGCGGATTGTAGTTGACAAGTGCAGAAATGCAGACATACCACAGAGATCCAAACACACAGCAACTCACATACACAGCAGTGACAGGGGACACCTGACTGACTACAATGGACCCACCAACATCCCTCACACTGTAGCATGCTGACATACACTCAAACCCCCGTTGTCAGCCACATGATACGCAGACATTGTCCAGTATTGTAGGCATCATCCACACCACACAGCACTCACTGACATGGACACTGTGGACACAAGGACTAACATGGGCTGCACTGGAGCAGGCATGCAACTCACAGCTGAAGCAACCGAACACACACCTCTGGTCACGACTCTAGTAAAGAAAGACAGCCGCAGCGAACAGTCCATACCACCATGGAGGACATTGACATCACAAAGCATGTGTGCAACCACAAAACTCAGACACAACTCCATTAGCAACAGTGACACCATCACCTGTGTGAAATGGGATGTGGACTGGGGACACAGACAACACAGAAGAGAACATCAGGACAACCCGGGCATGCTGGACTGTGACCAGGTTGAGCAGACACACTAATGTGATGCACATTGACTGACACAAACTGGCATTACACATGCCCCAAACAGAGATCCCAAACTAGGTGCCTTTGCAAGGATGCCAGCGTCAAAGCACAAATGTTGACAGGGATGAAACACCTGTGTCAGGCATGTGTCAGCACCAGTGTAGGAATGGCACAGTACAGTCCAGCGTGCAATTAAGATGCCAGGCAGGCAGACAGCTAGACATGACAACCAAAGTGCCTCAGGGTGTCAGGTGAATGCACCACACTAATGGAAATCTCCGTCAGTGACAAAGTAGGATGATGCAATGGACAGGCATGCAACACCAACCACAGTGGCCAATGTCATGTGTATGAACCATTGATGTCCATGAATACATCACTAACATTGTGTCTTCCTTCCAAACACAGGGGCAGATGTGGACTCAACCACAGACGAGGAAGAGTCCCAGTCCCAGGCTCCGGTGGACCCACCTGGCTCCGGTGGCGCACAGTCTCACTGCTCGTCGGACGACACCCAAGCTGGCCCCTCCGGTCTCGGCCCTCATGCAGCCCCTCGGCAACATTCACCTGCCCCCCTTGCAACCACCCCTGCAACTGCTGATACACCGCAAGCCACCCCTGCCAACACGGACAGACCTACCGAACCATCAGACGGCACAGGGTCACAGGGCACCAGGGCACCTGACAACAGCAACAACATCCAAGATCCCCCTGTGACACCTGTGCGGGACACCACAGGTGCTGGCCGTGTGGCGAGGGGTGGTGGGAGGGGTGGGAGGCCGAGCAGAGGCTCCACTGAGGGTGCGGGGCTGCAGGATGACACCCACCTGGAACGCATCATGGATGCGTACCAGGAGAGCACCGGAGGGTTCAGCCAGGTAGTGGGGATCCTCACGGACATCAAAGAACAGCAGGCTGCCCACCATGCCCGCTTGGACTCCCACATGTCCCGTGTTGAAACACACCTGTCAAATATGGAGTCCAAGTGGGATACCATGGAAGATATAGCAGTGGTGCACCGGGAAATGTTGACCTGCCTCCGCCAGATCAGCACCAACTTGAGCCCACCTCCCTGTGCGACGACTACATCTCGGGCAACAACATCTGCCACTGCCACAGGGAGTGAGGGGGGTCTGGTGGAGGCCCCCGTGCACGGCAGCAGCCTGCAGGTGAGGCTCCCCCTGAGAAGAAGAAGAGGGGTCGTCCGGTGAGGAACAAGTGAGACGAAGATGCCCATGCACATCCCCCAGGAAACCAACACCTGTTCTGGACAGTGACCTTTGTGTGCAAACCGTTCACCTTGTTGTACGACATCGTACTCCCCCACATGACATGGAGGGTCTGAGTTGGAACAATGTGCTTAACGACTGTGGACTGTACTCTAGACATTTCATCTACCAACACTCCTAACTTGTTATCTGTGAACTTTGGATTCTAAAGCCAACTGACAACACTCCCAATCCTGAGCACCATCCCCACTTATGTGCTAATAAATTCACCTAAACACAAGACGTGACTCTGTGGTTATTGAGAGGTTGCCAGTGGCATGTACATCTGGATGTGCTGAAGAACACTGTGCATGCAAACCTGTACTGTGATGAGTACACTGTCATGTCAGTCAGGCCAATGTGCCACATATGTGGGAGACACACCACCAGGTCTACTTTACACATGCTCACCACGTCCAACCAATTCATTGCCAACATCAATGTTGACAAGCAAGCCTGTGGTATGCACAAACTACACACCCAACCTGAGTCAGTGGTGACAGGCCCACAAGTGCAGTACGTCAATGTCAGTCTGATGTGTAGGCACAAGCAACACACATCAGAAGGTGCAGCACAGTTTATTGTCAGGCAATTGCCACATGTCCCTTATTACACACATGCAAGCTAGCAACACCTGACAGTGGGCACACGGTCACCAAGTGGATAACTACGGAAGTCCTGGGGTGCCTGGCACATCACTCGTCGGGACACTAACGACTCCATCCTGGCAGTGGAGCATGGGCATCAGGGGTCTCTGTACACCAAACAACAGCCACAGTACCCTGTGAAGGACAGACAGAAACACAATTGTTAACACTGCATGACGCCATACAACTGCAACACACATGGCAAACACAAATCACAGACTACACCACCCCAAAATACTAATCATCACACAACTGGTGGGGAGTACAGGTAAACTGGATGGACACATCACTGCAGGCATCCACACAAGTAGCACACAGCCACACGCAAGGTGCACCACACACACAAAACATGCACACACAACACATTTACAACACATCACTGTATACTCACATTCAGGAGAAGAAGTTGTTGATGAGCTGTGTGCGGACATCATCCGCAGCCTCATCATCGCTACTGGCATCCTGGCCCAGGCCAGGATCCTCCACAGGTGGCGGGTGTTGGTCATTGTCATCCTGGATGAGGGCCAACTCCCTTCGCACTGCCAGATTGTGCAGCATGCATGCTACGATGATGATCCGGCACACCTTAGCAGGGGCATACGGGAGGGCACCTCCTGTCTTGTCTAAACACCTGAAGCGGCTCTTCAGGAGTCCAAATGTCCGCTCTATCACCCTCCTGGTACGACCATGTGCCTGGTTGTAGCGCATCTCGGCTGGTGTCACAGGGTTCCTCAGGGGTGTCAGCAACCATGGCATGTTGGGATATCCAGAGTCACCTACATACAGACACATGCACATTAGAGGAGTTGGAGAAAAACAGGTAGCAAACAATTGGCAGGCACACACAGTGAGGAAAAGTCAGTACACACCAACAAGCCAGGCACGTAGATTCTGCATCCGTGACATCAGTCTAGGGACACGACTACTCCTCATCACATAGGCATCATGCGCAGACCCAGGGAAACGGGCACACACATGGGAGATTGTCATGTCCGCCAAACAAACCACCAGAGCATTGATGGAGTGGAAATGCTTGCGGTTCCTGTATGGCAGCTCATGTGCCTGTGGTGGCACCAAAGCCACATGTGTCCCGTCAATGGAGCCAATGACATTTGGCATCCTCCCCAGGGCATAGAAGTCACCCTTTATGTCTGCAAGTCGTTGGGGTGTGGGGAAATAGATGTACAGGTCCAGGAAATGTAACATGGCCTCCAACACATCCCGAAGCACCCGACTGAACATTGTCTGTGACATCCCTCCACCAGAAGACACAGTGTACTGGAAGGTACCCGTCGCAAAGAAATGAAGGGCTGCCATCACCTTCACCTTGGGGGTCAGTGCCGTCGGGTATGGCCGGCCAGGTTGCAGGTGTGGGCCCAACTGCCCTGCCAACTCCTCAATCACTGCCCTGGTGAAACGGTACTTTCTAATGGACTCACGTTCCACCATCGTTGCCAGGTCCGGGAATGGCCTAGGTACATTTGGGGCCCTGCAGTACAGACAGAAACAAAGGATGAAGGCACACCCTCCAGCAATGTCACAAAGCCACAGCAACACAGCCCATCATAAACAAACACATAACACAATGAGCTGAGGTGGTTGCCACAGGTTGCAGACACTAATGTCCCATACATGGCATCAACGCACATTGAAGCCCAAGATGTGCACATGACAGGGCCCCTGTTGTGCCATGACAAAGCAATGGGCCCTAGCACAGTACATCTGCCCTGTTGCCACCTACCACACAAAGCCCACAGTGACTAGTGAGGACAGATATTTTCTCCACATCACAGCTCCCTGACTGACAGTTACACAGGCATGATGTGACGTATCGTTGACATTACACACAACAAGCATGTTAGCCACAGTCCATGTGCCCTGTCGCCACAAGAGGACATATGTAGGTGTCTGTGCCACCCGCACACAACAACACTGTGCATGTACAAACCAATGTGATGTGTGGATCAGCTCACATTGGATCACTGACAGATCACACCACATGCACACAGTTAGTGTATGGACATCACAATGTCGACACTGGTTCACCCTGCTTTGAAGCTACTAACACTGATGAGACAGGGTACATGTAACACGACACACACGCACATCCTGGCTGGGACTGTGTCCATTGCCAATGTCCTGTACTGCATTGCTGCACCTCCCTGTGGCAATGGGCACACCACACATGTATGTGTCCACCCACATCCGGGTCCAGCCTGGGAGTGCTTGTCAACAAGTGGCACACGACCAAACACATCCTGTGCCCCCAGACACACACATAAGAGGCAGCCATACATGACTGGGGACACACTGTGGCACAGGCAGTGGTGCCATTGGTGTGCCCCATAGTCCCTAGCTAGTGACAGAGGATGGCATATGTCAGGAATTGACAGCAAGGCTGACCGACACGTTCAATGTCCCCAAAACCAAAATAACTTGTTTGGACCGAGCCGTGCGCACGTCTGGGCCATACATTACAATGGCGACGGACGCGTGTGACGCGTCGGTCGTGTATGGACCGAGCCGCGCGCATGTCTGGGCCATACAATACAATGGCGACGGACGCGTGTGACGCGTCGGTCGTGTATGGACCGAGCCGCGCGCATGTCTGGGCCATACATTGCAATGGCGACGGACGCGTGTGACGCGTCGGTCGTGTATGGACCGAGCGCGCGCATGTCTGGGCCATACATTGCAATGGCGACGGACGCGTGTGACGCGTCGGTCGTGTATGGACCGAGCCGCGCGCATGTCTGGGCCATACATTGCAATGGCGATGGGACGCGTGTGACGCGTCGGTCGTGTATGGACCGAGCCGCGCGCATGTCTGGGCCATACAATACAATGGCGACGGACGCGTGTGACGCGTCGGTCGTGTATGGACCGAGCCGCGCGCATGTCTGGGCCATACATTGCAATGGCGACGGACGCGTGTGACGCGTCGGTCGTGTATGGACCGAGCCGCGCGCATGTCTGGGCCATACATTGCAATGGCGACGGACGCGTGTGACGCGTCGGTCGTGTATGGACCGAGCCGCGCGCATGTCTGGGCCATACAATACAATGTCGACGGACGCGTGTGACGCGTCGGTCGTGTATGGACCGAGCCGCGCGCATGTCTGGGCCATACAATACAATGGCGACTGACGCGTCGGTCGTGTATGGACCGAGCCGCGCGCATGTCTGGGCCATACAATACAATGGCGACGGACGCGTGTGACGCGTCGGTCGTGTATGGACCGAGCCGCGCGCACGTCTTGCCCATTGAATCTGATGGAGACGGGTGTGTGTTGCCATTCAAAATCCGCGTAGTACAGTCATTTGCCGGGCCCTGCACCCTCATTGGCCATGAGCTGTCATGGTGATGGACGCGGATTTGAAATTTGAACGAGGCGTGTGCAGGAAATTCAGTTGGAGTCGTACAACATTGTTGCAATTGCCAGTGTGTCATGGAGGTGATGTTTTAAATGATGCTGAAGGCGTGTACGAGTCGTGCTATCCCATGGATTGGCCAAATTCATAGGATGCAAGCTTTTTGGACCTATCCCTTTGTACCCCAGGACAGACATGCCTCCACAGCACAGATATAAGGCTGCCTGGCCCCCAGAGAACCCACTTGCCTGCACCACATGCTACTGGAGCACATCAAGTTCATCACTGCTGCTGTCTCTGCTTCCTCTGGCTTCAATGATGGCACGCACTGTGGAGAGGGCCCCAGCCTTCAGTGAGGAGGAGAACCAGGCCCTGCTGGACGGGCTCCTGCCGCAGTACACCAAGCTCTATGGGAAACCAGGGGAGCAGGTGAGTGTGCTGTCCACTGCTTTGCTAATTGTGCTACTGGTCTGACCAGCAGCAGCATTAGTGTGTACACCAGTGGCTTGGTTGCCCACTGACTACTGCTCTTGCCACAAATGGGGCACCCACATGTACTGCACAGTTGCAGTGCAGTGCAAGGTGGATTGTCACTAGGTTCCCTTCCCAGGCCATGTCTCAAAGTTGTGAGTGCTGGACACCGGTCCCTCAACCATAGTTGCACCACCTGTGTACCTCATTAGCCTTGCTGATGCCCACATGTGTGACTGCCTGTGTGTTGCACTAATATGTTGCCAGTGTAGTAATGTCCTCTGCACTTTGTCATCCTCACAGGTTGCTGCCCAGAAGAAGCATGAGATCTGGATGAGCATCGTCCGGGCGGTGAGATCCGTGGGGGTCTACAGGCGCAGGATCCGCAACTGCCAAAAGAGGTGGCAGGACCTTCGGGGCTGGACCCGGAGGATCGCACGGGTCCAGCTGAAGCTGTCGCCTCCACGCAGGAGGGGCGGACACCGGACCCTGACCCCCCACATGCTCCGGATCCTGGCGGTGGTCTTCCCGGACCTGGATGGGCAGCTGAAGGCCAGACAGCAGCAAGGAGGGGGTGAGTACATGACTGCACTGTGTGCTGTGTCTGACATGCTATGTGCCCCCTCTGGCCTGGTAACACCTCAACAGTACATTGTTCAGTTGATCCAGGACCCATGTCCCTCTCTGGTGACTTGCCCCCTTCTCATCTGTTTGCCAGGTGTTGCTTTTTCTGTCTGGGCATAGTGTCACGTGGAAACTGTGCCCTTACATGTGAAGGTGCATGGGATGTGGGCCAGCATTGCTTCAGGGGACTCAGTGTTGTGCTTCAAGGGTGGGACCATTGTACAGTACATGCCAGGGTCCTGGTATTTATCTGCATGTACTCCTGTCATGTGGCCAATTGACAGCTCGGGCTCACCACATGTGCCTGGGGCATTCGGCACACACCCATGCTGCTGGTTGGGTAAACTGTTGGGGCCTCTGGAGCATGTACCTCAAGTGTGTCACACATGCACAGCCACCTGCCTACTGTCCATGGCTATCACCTGTTCCACGTGGAGCAGGACAGTCATGGCTAGTCCAGGGCATGCTACAGTCTGTACTCCCACTCCCGTGTCTCGGTTGGCACTTTGTGCCAGGTGACCAGTTCCCTCAGGTGTCTGCCCCTGTGTCATTGTGCTGTGGCACCGTTGTCAGGCCCACTGGTGTGTACATGGGTTTGGGGTCAGCATGCAATCTGAGATGTACCCATGTGAGACAATACCTCTGTGACATGTATGGATGTGATGACTTGACCGTGCACAATGGTGCCTGCAACTGGGTAGTTCCAGCAGCTGGGTGTCATTCACAGCAGAGTGCGAGTTGCTCAGCTTCAGAGTGCCCTGTCCCATGTCTCTCATGCGTCCAATGGGTCTGGGGTGGGCACATCAGAATCCAGACGATGTTGTTACTGTGGATGGTCATGTGTAGTTGTCAGCTACAGAGTTTGCAGGCCCCATGTCCTGGGAATGTGACACAGTGGTGACAGTTGTTGTGGGGCTGCCCTGCCCCCTGTGACTGGAGACTGTGATGTATGATCTCACAGGCATGGCTGAGCCATGGGACTACACTACCTAGGGGTGATCCAGCAGGAGTGTGTCATGTGCAACATGCACTCCATTGTGCCAAGGTATGCAGGACTTGCGGGGATCAGGATGTCTGGTGCATGTACTCAGCCCCAGCCTCTCAGATGCAACACTGGCCATCCCTACGTCCAGGCAAATGTACAGGTCCATTGTCAGCAGATGTGATGTGTGCATGTTGACAGACCACTACGTATTTTCAGGTCTTGTCAAGTAATGGGTAGGTGGTGCATGTGTCTGCAGTGGGGTGTAGGGATCCTACATGCGCAAGACAGATGGGTGCAAGGGCAGGAGGGATGTGAATGCCATGCTCGACTCTCAGACTAACCATTGGCCTATGCAAATCTGTGTGAGCACTCCTAGCAAAGTTCAACTGATTGATGCCCGCACTTGGCCACTGATGTGCTGTACTTTCTGTGGTGTGTGTGGTCAGTGCAGATGACTAATGTGTTTTCATTCTATTTTCCCTGTGCAGATACAGACACGGACACAGAGGGAGACCGCTCCACGGACCAGGGGGAGCCAGAGAGCCAGACTGGGTCGGAATTTGAGGAGTCGGAGGGACCCAGTGGCACGGAGGGCGAGGGGAGTGGGTCTGTGGGCTCCTCGGCAAACACCACCGCAGCTGAGGACCACAGCAGCAGTGACGAGGACTTCCTTGTGGAGGCGGGTGGCAGCAGCCACCATCCAACACCTGTTGAGGTTGTCCCCGCCCCCACCATCACTGCCCTCCCCATGGCTCCCACATCTAAGGTCCGTGGAGGCGCCCGTGTTCATGGGCATGTCTCCTTCCAGTCAGGCACCGCACCCCCTACCCCTGTGTCCCCTGCAGCCCTGAGTGAGGAGTCTGTCGACCTGCTGCGGCAGATCCATGTGGGGCAGTCATCCATGCTGCGTGTCTTCCATGTGCACACGGGTCTGTTGAACCAGCTGGTGTCGTACATGGAGGGCATGTCATCATCCATGTCTGCCCTACAGAGGACCAGTCAGGGCATGGCCTCCTCACTGACGGCTGCAGTGTCCCTCCTCCAGCAGTCCCTCCCCCTCCTGCCCCTGCCCCATCCCCTACTCCCAGCACCCTACCTGTCCAACTCACACACACACCTGCACCATCATTGCACACAACAGACCCAGGCACTACACACACACCCAAGCCAAAGTCTAAACATGCACGCACGCATACTCAGGGGACTGAACATACACTCACCGGGGATGGGTCAGACACACACACACATGCATCCACAGGCACTCCGCAGTCCTCCGATGCCTCACCCTCCACAGCCCCTTCCACGGCCCCTTCCACTGCCTCAACTGCATCCCCAGCTGCAAAGAGGCTCTTCCTGGTCGACCTCGGACTCTTCCCCACTGATCCATCCACACCAGCACACAAGGGGAAGAGGGGGTCCGGCCACACAGAGGGGGTGTCCCTCGCCCCAGACACCCCTCCCCCAGGCGCAGGCAGGCTGAGACCCCACGCCGCAGGTCCTCCCGCACCCGGAAGAGCAAGACCCCACCACCGGCCCAACACTCCACCAGACAGTCTCCACCCGCCATCCCCCAGGCTCCCACTCCACAGGTCCCACCACCACACCCTGCCCCAGGTTCACCCACCCACTGCTACCGCATCCCCAAGATGGTCAGGCCTTCCCCCCTGCCTCTTGCTCTTCCAGCACCCCACACCCCACTCAGCCTGTGTGTGGCACTGCTGTGGAGGGCGTGCCCTCCCCCTCCGTCCTGCCCACATCACCGGATCCACTTCCTGCTCCCCTGGGGATGGGCACTGCAGTGGAGTCTCTGCCCTCCCGGTCTGACTTGGGCACTGCAGTGGGTTCCGTGTCCACTCCCTCTGACCTGCCCACTGCAGTTGTGCCAGCACCCACTGCTCCTGACTTGTGCCCCCCAGTTGTGCCGGCACCCACTTATCCTGACTTGTGCCCCCCAGTTGTGCCGGCACCCACTGCTCCTGACTTGTGCCCCCCAGTCGTGCCGGCACCCACCCTGTCAGACTCCTCCGCTGCAGCTGCCGCTGCCGCTCCTGCACCCACCAGCCCTTCCCTGCCTGTTTCTGTAGACCCATGATCCTGTACCTGCGGTGCCTGGCTGGCCTCTATGTATGCCCCTCCCAGGGGTATGTCCCCTTCCGTTGGCAGTGCAGGCAAGCCAAATGTGGCATTTGGACACTTGACCCTGTTGGGTCTGTTTATGGACTGGCCATAGGCCTTCATGTTTTTCTTCTTGATTTTCCATTTCACAAATAACTCGGCTGAATAAAAGCTCCTTTTTGTTCACTAGTGGTTTTGCTTCAGATGTACATGATGTTGTTGATACTTGACATGCCCTTGCTCCAGTGATGGTGTATTCCATGGCTGGGAAATGTAGTGTCACTGTGCTGGAGACCATGTGGGCCCATGGGGGTATGTCCTGTTGGGGTGTGTATCCATGTCATCCTTTGCAGCAATCTGACGGGGTCATGATTATGGTCTTTGGAAATGTGTTATCTATCTTTTGTTAGCAATGTCTCATCAGTGTCTTACACACATGCACACCTGTTGGCCTTGGCATGGTTCAATTGGGCCATTTCACTGACTCTGTGGCCATCTCCAATGGACATGCAAGTGTATGCATCTATGTGGATGGACTCATCTGTGTCCTCAGTGCTACTTCATCTACATGTGTGTTGACTCTGTGCAGTTGACTCAGGGGACCCTCCCGTGCCCAGGCTGCAGTTACCAGGGCCACCAATGTGTGGTATATGTTAGTTGTGTGACAAAGTATACTGCTGACATGCTGGTGGCCTGCATGGACAACATATGGCACAGCTTTCCTTCCACAGGAGTGGAGTCCCCTCATGTCACTGTGCTGATGGGGGTTGAGACCCCATTTGCACAGTGCTCTACATATGCTGCATGTGTTATCCCCACACTTACCTTCATGTCACTGTGCTGATGGGGGTTGAGACCCCATTAGCACAGTGCTCTACATATGCTGCATGTGTGATCCCCACACTTACCTTCATGTCACTGTGCTGATGGGGGTTGAGACCCCATTTGCACAGTGCTCTACATATGCTGCATGTGTGATCCCCACACTTACCTTCATGTCACTGTGCTGATGGGGGTTGAGACCCCATTAGCACAGTGCTCTACATATGCTGCATGTGTGATCCCCACACTTACCTTCATGTCACTGTGCTGATGGGGGTTGAGACCCCATTTGCACAGTGCTCTACATATGCTGCATGTGTGATCCCCACACTTACCTTCATGTCACTGTGCTGATGGGGGTTGAGACCCCATTAGCACAGTGCTCTACATATGCTGCATGTGTGATCCACACACTTACCTTCATGTCACTGTGCTGATGGGGGTTGAGACCCCATTGGCACAGTGCTCTACATATGGTGCTGTTTAGTACCACACAGTTACCTTTTGTACACTCAAGTGATGGGTGTTGAGGCCATTACTGCAGTGCTCATGTGAGGCTTGGCTTGTGTTAGCCACACTATGGTATTGCAGACACGTGTTGTGAGTTACATTGTGTGTACATGGTCATGTTCACTGTGGTGGGTATTGTACACAGACTACATGTTGTGGTCATGAGGTTGTTGTGGATATTCTTTGGTTTGTAGTCCTTATGTTGGGGTATGGGGTATGTGTTACACATCACCCATCCTATGTGTGTGGGCATTGGTAGTGGTACTCACACAGTTCACTATTGGTGGTGGTGACAGGCAAGAGGCCCCATATGGGTGGGGGTGAGAGTAGTCCCAGCCAAGAGGCCCACTATGGGTGGGGGTGTGAGTGGTGACAGGCAAGAGGCCCCCTATGGGTGGGGGTGAGAGTAGTCCCAGCCAAGAGGCCCACTATGGGTGGGGGTGTGAGTGGTGACAGGCAAGAGGCCCCCTATGGGTGGGGGTGAGAGTAGTCCCAGCCAAGAGGCCCCTATGGGTGGGGGTGTGAGTGGTGACAGGCAAGAGGCCCCCTATGGGTGGGGGTGTGAGTAGTCCCAGCCAAGAGGCCCACTATGGGTGGGGGTGTGAGTGGTGACAGGCAAGAGGCCCCCTATGGGTGGGGGTGAGAGTAGTCCCAGCCAAGAGGCCCCCTATGGGTGGGGGTGTGAGTGGTGACAGGCAAGAGGCCCC
Organism: Calotriton arnoldi; assembly: GCA_963921515.1. Classification (NCBI taxonomy): domain Eukaryota; kingdom Metazoa; phylum Chordata; class Amphibia; order Caudata; family Salamandridae; genus Calotriton; species Calotriton arnoldi. Next base: position 2,227,373 of record CAWUFW010000171.1, on the reverse strand, counting down.
CTATGGGTGGGGGTGTGAGTAGTCCCAGCCAAGAGGCCCACTATGGGTGGGGGTGTGAGTGGTGACAGGCAAGAGGCCCCCTATGGGTGGGGGTGAGAGTAGTCCCAGCCAAGAGGCCCCCTATGGGTGGGGGTGTGAGTGGTGACAGGCAAGAAGCCCCCTATGGGTGGGGGTGATGGGCAAGAGGGGGCCTGGGTGTTTGTCACAGGTTTACTGGTACGTGTCGGCTGTTTGTTTGGGGGGGGTGTCTCTTACCGTCTCCGTCGTTGGCGCCTGTTCCGGATCAGTCCATGGATGTAGAGGATCGGTATGACCTGTGCGATGGGATTCATGTCGACACTGTCTCGTCTGCACTGGTCGTTGGTTCGTTTCGTCCCAGTTGCAGGCTTGTACGTCTCGTGTCCGGGGATCGTGTTGTGGCGCGAATCGTTCCTTTCATGCAGCTTCTCCGGATGCTGTGACGTGCCGTACGTGTCGACTCGCTCGGCGCATAGGAAGTGCGCATCGTACTTGTCCGGCCGGAAACAGCTCTGACATAGCCCCCGTGCGAAGTCGATTCTGCGTTTACGGGACCGGGTCGTAGGGAGAATTGAGTATTTATTTGGTGAGTTCGTGTCGGTCGAGTTTTCGGCACATGCACGCATCGTACTTGATCGGCAGGACTGACCGGCTCCCGGGACGAGTCGGTCGGGAGGTAAGCGTCCGGACGGCTCTTTTTGAGCTGTCCGACCCGAATCGGAATCGGCCCCTTAGTTGACTGATTTACGTTTAGAAAATCTCTTCCCAATACTTATGAAGTGATGGAAAAGTAGCTACCAATTGCACAAAATTGCCATGTTAGATTGTTGGAAAAAGTATTGTTAATCTCTAAAGTAGAAGGCTCATCTAGCGAGTGATTATAGCCTACCAACCGTGTTAAAATGGTGTATGTGAAGATCGCTCATATATAAAAGTTCTTGATTGTTGCCAGTGAGATCATGGGACGATTTAACATGGATTTTAGATATGTTATGTTTTGTCCTCTTCATCACTGCTTGGCAATTACTAGCAATGGGAAAATTGCATAAAAGGAATTTGCCATATAACAGGGCCTGATAAGCACACTGCCTTTCTGTACCACTTTATATTATTTTCTTCCTTCATTGTCCCTGCTGTTATTGCAGTTGTCCAGAAACCACTTTCCAGAAGCAACTTTATTTGTTAGATAGCTGAAAAGAGAGAAACCTGTGTGGTCTGAGACAAGCCACTTGTGCCTCAGGGTTGGTGCACTAACTTTCGCAGGTCAAAGTAGAGTTTACCTCCCAACATTATGAGGCTGATCCAAATGAAATAAACAGCCATTTATCTGGAGCCCCAAAAGACCCAACGTAGGTCCTCATTACAATGGCGATCGGACCGCCACCAACAGCCTGTCGGTGGTTGTCCGAGCGCCGATAGCCCTTTGGGCCGACCACCGCATTACAATGTGTGGCGGTCAGCTCACAGCGGACGGAGGCAAGACCGCTGCCTCCGAAAGGATTTAAGATCCCGACAAAGCGGCAGTCGGAGCTGCATCTGACCATGACGGAGGTGCAGAGTCAGGCACCGTCGTCCAGATTTGGATATCCCTTACTGACAGCCTTTACATGGCGGGAACACCACCATGTTACAGCTGTCAGAAAGGGACATTGAGGGGCCCAAATATGGTCCCCGTCCCTCATGCAGGGGCAGATGTAGGGTCCCCACGTACCTCCATGCACCATGTGTCATGCACCACGTGGTGCATAGCACATGGTTCATAGAGGTGCAGGAAGTGCTCATTTACACACCGGCTTGTGCTGCAACACTTTTCCTGGGCCGCAGCACAAGACGCCGTGTACATCAGCACTTTGCGACCACCAGCTCTGCAGTCACATCACAATTGGGCAGTCTAACTGCCCACTATCGAAATGAGGCCCATAGTGAGATATCCTCATTTTGGGCAATCAAAATTATGGATTCTAAATTCAGGACACTGGCACGCCCCCCCAGACTAAGTAAACACACTTTCAGAACTTTAGGGCACTATTGCATTCCTTTGCCTGTTAAACCATACACTGTGCATTGTGTACCACATTGTTTTACATTGTGTGAGGTCTTTACGAACCCTTGGGTTATCAACAGTAAACATTATCACTTTGCCACAAAGTAACTCTGGGGCTTATTTAGAGTTTGGCGGATGGGATGCTTTGTCAAAACAAGGGCCGTAGGCTATCATGCATTCATAATATGGCGATCAGGACATCTGCTGCATTTGTGATAGAGTAGCCCATCTGCCAAACTCTAAATAAGGCCCTCAGTTTTGGTGCAAGAATTTGAGTTCTCAATTTTACATCATGGTGCACTGAAGTCAGTTAGTCATCGCTATCATTTCATTTATGCAAACATTACTCCTCCTTACCAATACTTACATAATTACCTTGTTGAAATGCGCTGTTTGCTTTGAGTATTGCATCAATATACACCATCATTTAATGATCTGAAGCAGCATTGAGTAGGCATAGCCGAGACCCTGAGATTATACAATTAAATTGAGTTGCATTAGTGTTTTATAATATGCTGTGTACTTGCTACAATTTCAAGTGCAATAAATAAATAAAAGAAATAAATAAGACCCTGTTATTTGCTTCAGATTGGAAGTTCCAAAAAAAAGACAGGAAAAATGTTATAGGGCTGGGAGAACAAAAATACTGACCTTTGTCTCCTTTAACAGGAGATAACCACCTTTCAAACTATGATCACTGGGAAAAAGTAAGAACAGATAACACTTGACGTTTCACTGTAGTAAATAAACTTTAATCATGCATTCAACGTCCAATTACCAACCTCCAGTTACTTAAAAATTACACAATTGCCTCCCTTTGCCAAGAAGATTTACAAACAAATTAAAAGTTCGAGTTTAAATTGCCAATTTGGGTATCACTTAATTTTGTTAGATGTGATTGCCAAAGCATTGATAAAAGATTACCGCACATTGTTTATTCACAGTGTTAGATCACTATACAAAGATAGTACTAAAAGTACAAATATAAGTGCTCTTGCACTCTGTAATACTGTCACTTCTCCCTCTGACACATATGCAGCTGCAGCTCACAGCAGTAAAGTCAGTGATTTACTAAGGCAATCTTTACAACTACAGAGCAGCTTTAATCCTTGACTTTTGGATATATTCACAAAAAGTAATCTTGCATTGAATACGCCTTCAATGAGTACATGTTTATTATACATTTAGGGAAGAAAAAAACAAAACTATAGAAGAGTGGACTCTATAAGGAATAGTTTCTTATGAAGTTACTAAATACACATATAGTACAGATATATTTGGATACACACAAAGCAATTGGAATGAAATAAGTTGCTGTTTGCTGTGGTAATGACACATGGAGGGTAATTTCAGTCCAGTGACTTAAAGAAATGAATTGAGTCTGTGATTTATATTTTGCACTTTCATGATATGCAAGTGATTCACATTGTTCAGGAGACACAATGCTAAGCTTTGTCTTCAACTATGTAGATGATAACCTGGCTTCCTTTTGGTGCCCCTGGGACTGCCATTGCTACCCTTGGTCTCAGGAGTCATGAAGCCAGTGGCAAGAACAGAGAGTCAAGAGGGTTTCTTAAGGGCAATATCTTATTTAACCCAGGGCGGTGAACTCTGCTCCGCTCGCGGAGTTTGCGGAGTTTTACGCACTCTGCGTTACGCGGAGCTTGCAGAGTTCCCAAAAACTGTTTTTTTTCTCGCTCACGCTCGCCAACTTGATGTTGGTCAAGATCTTTCATCGTTCGCGATCGTCAATGTCAAATTAGCAAGCGCGAGCTTGGAAAATCAACCTCCCGACGAGATTTCTCAACGTGGGCGGTCTGATTTCTCACTGCGAGTGGTCGCGTATGCTCGCGGCCGCTTGCGTTGAGAAACCGTCCGTTCGCATTGAGAAAGCTGCCTCTCGAGTAAATGCCGCTTGAGTAAAAAATCTACTTGAGCGGCAGAAAGGAAGCAGCGCCCACTTGCGCTGTGCATGATGCCGTTCGCGATGATTGCACAGTGCGGACAAACACCCAGCGCTAAAAATCACTGCGAACTGCATTTATCTAACGCACTCCGCCGCTTGCGGAGCCCCATATAGCGTGGCTGAGTTTTTTGGGCACTTTGCAGAGTTAAGCGTAGCGGAAATCGGCAAACTCCGCCCAGGCTTAATATTATCATTGGGTAAAAAATATGAACTTCTGGAAATGAACGTCTATGTCATAATATTATTTGAAGTTTAAAATCTATAAGTAATAGGGTTTTAATTATTCAATCCATATGTCAATCAAAGCCATGAAATATGCTATGCAGCTTATTTATTCTACCTAATACTAGTAAACTGAGATCACAGTCATCAGAGAGCCGTCTTAAACATTGTCCTAAAGAAGGCCTGTGCTCAAATTGAGAATGAGAATTAAGCATGTATCAACGCTTCATCTCATTGCACCTATAGCTCTGAACCCACAAAGGTTGGAAAGTTCTTGTCACAAGTAAATGTGCAGAGAGCAGTATGACTACATCTCCTTTTAACTCCTCAAGCCTAAAACAAATAACTAAATTCTAGCAAAAGCTGAGTTTATTTGAGGATGAAGACAACAAAAAGTGTCATTTTTAATGGTGTAGAACTGATTAGCGACACTAGTGATATCAGAACCTTTCACCATTAAAGAACAAAGGGGCACATGGTAATGGATGAAGAGAGGTTTTCATGCCTTGTTTTCTTCTTGTGTAAATTCTAAACTGATAGATCGACCAGGTAGTTAGGATACAGTCGCTGCGGTGGAAAAGAAAGATTTTTGTCATGACTCTTGTCGCTCACCTGATAGGACCTGATAGGACCTGATAGGACCTGATAGGACCTGATAGGACCTGGTATAGATGTGGTCAGGCAATGAATATTAGAAGGTAAGGTGAGGACTTCCAAGTCCTGCTGATTTACCTCTAACACTGAAATCTTTATCCTTGGAGGAGGCCTTTGTGAGAGGTTTGTGCAATTGGCAATGGTGACATGAACACACCAAGGGAAAGAGGAAAAAGGATGCACAACACAACATCATTCCAATCCAAACAAATTTAAACACCTGCTAATGCTTAACTATGGTAGATTGTAAAAAAACTATGGTAAGTGATAACAATGTAAATCCTGAAAGCTTTACAAACATAAATCTATAAACAAGACTTTGAAAACGAAAGAATAAAAAAAAGTTTCCTACGCATAGAAAACCTTAGTTGTGCAAAAGAAATTCGTACGCAATAAATACAAGGAAAAACACTGGATTGTGAACCGTTTGCCACAAATGTGCTGCTCAACATCCCTGTCCTTTTTACAATCAATTTGCTTACCCAGAGTTACTATACAAAGCATGGGAAGAAAGTTGGTTGGTTGTTTGCAGAACATATTTGCCCAATATGCCATTCTGTTTTTATTCATTTGGTCCTAAGCACCATTTTCCCTCGTGCTCATACTGTGCATCATGCATTTGACAGCCTCTTTCAAAATTCCATTACATAGTGTCGGCGTAGTCCCATCCTCATGTTTCAACTCCTTTCTTTCTTGACACCACAGTAGATCACAGTTGTGTTTCTCTATTAGGTAAGGGGAGCTGGTGTTGTACACAAGGAGTCTGTGTTATCTTTCATAAAATCCAATTTCATTATATATGATAGAGAAACACAAAATGATGTTGTGCGCCATCTGTTGAAAATAGAAAGGAATGGGCCATTTGCGAAATTTTATCAGAGACTTTTTTAAAGTACATAAACGACATTACACTTCGCGCAGCTCATCATTAAGTTTACGTTTCTTTCTATAAATTATCATTCAGTAAACAGAACAAAGCATACCTGAGAACTCTGTTTAGTGGCAATGTTTGTTTCTTCAAGTGTATAAAATATTTGTCTCATAAAAGGTTCACTATGTAAATCTACGTTTTCTCATTAATCTATGATTCAAGAACTAAAGGGGTATGTTAAAACAAAAAACATTTATGAACTAGACAAAAATAACAAAATCTATGCCTTGATATGAGTATGTCATGCTAACATTTAGTCCAAGTTTCTAGAATGTCCCATATCCATCTCCACGTGCAGCAACCGCAAAAGCTGGGTAGGCCTCATATGTAGCAAACGTAGCTAGATCTTGACCCAGTGCCACCGCTTGTTTCAGTTGTGCAGCTGCCACTGTTGCTGTCGCATTGGTGATGGCATATCCTGTAGAGAAATGGGACGAAATAAGAATGTGAATAAGAAAGTCTTCTGCCACAAATCCACCTACCACAGGCCTTGCACATGGAAATATTTCATTGTAGTTAAAACACTACACATCGTTTTCAAACCTTGAAGATACTACTGCACATACAGAACGTCTTCAAATGTTCTTGTGTCTATTCTAAGCCCCCAGTTACACAAGGCTAGAAGAATGTATTTGTATTAAATTTTAAAAAATGGTTTATCTATTGTTGTTGTACACCTCACAAATTAATATTGCTGCTGGCTTATTTTTAAAGAAAGTGATCTTTTCTTGATTTTATATTTTATGTTTCCGTATGGTTTTGCTATGTGTTTGTCTTAGTTTATATGGGCACGCATTGTCTAATAAATTAATTGTAATTTTTTTTATTGCAGTCATATTCCACAAAATCTAAAAGAAGAAAATAATAAAATCTGCTGCTGCCAAAACGTTGTGGCCATGTGACTGGAATAAAATATGTTATTTACAATAAAAAATAATCACTGTGTATATTTTCAATAGAACAGTACTAATTGGCCAGAGTACTTAACGTAGATATAGAAACCCATTCTAGTATTGATGGACAATGCAGAAAAATATGCCTCTTTTGGTACAAATTAAAAATGTATTTGACTTTAAATTACGGAAAACTCAAGACATAGTTTAATCAAAAAAGAATGACTACAACTCTGATGGAAAGAAGAATAGGCACACCAGCCCCAGGCTTTGACGCATACGTGTGATTTCCAATATCCAACACACTGAAAGATCCAGGAAGGCACGCTCACTCAGGAATTCAGAGAGAAAAGTGCAAAGGATTAATCACCCATGACACATTTCGACTCCACAGAGCCTTGATAACATGATAGTAACCATAGAGTATGAAGGTATAAATATTGAAACATACATAAACATAGACAGGGGACAACGAATAAGGGCTAAAGGACCACCATTTTGAAACTGTGCAGCCACACAGATATCAATAGCAAATAGTATTGGATCCAAAACCCTAAACTTTCTAAAGAAATACTTTTCAAACTGAAATAAAATAAAATGATATTGCAGCATATTGATCTCCAACAGTCAAATGTTACTTCAAAATGTTATACAACAACCTAGTATTGCGTCATACTGAAAACTAAATATTAAGCCCAAGTGGGCTACATTTCCAAATTTTGAACTAATCCTACATCAATGTGCAAAATATCTATATCTAAGAATGCACAAATAGTCTAATATAATATATATTATATAGGGAAAAGAATATTTGTGAAAAACATTATTGGTAGAAACAAAATCCTAATTGGTTCAGTGAAAAGTATAGGTATTCAAAATTATTATACATAAACAAAATATATCCTTATGAAATACATGAGGACTCAATGTAATATGCTTTACAATAATAAACCAAATTTAACATCAAATTTAACAAAAACATGTGGATTTACATATTGTAAAACATGTGGATTTACATTGAGTACTCATGCATTTCATTAGGATATATTTTGTTTATTTATAATAATTTTGAGTACTTACTTTTCAATGAACCAATTATTAGGATTTTTTTATATCAAATATATTATATATGTATTTGTGTTCAGCGATTGGTAGCATTTAGGGTTAGTAACATGTTACTAGGGTTCAGAGAAGGGTAACTTTATACATCTATTCACTCCATCTCTCCATCTCTACCTCACAAGTCTGTCGTCCTTTCTCTCTTTGCCTCTGTAGCATTTCTGCCTCTCCTTTTCTACTGCAGGAGGGTTGGACAGCAGATCAGGAGGCACAATACCATTGCTGTACTGTGGTGGGTCAGCAGTTCTGAATGTTAGGATCATGTTTACAGAGCAGAGTGTTATTTTCTTCTGATTCTCGATCGAGCACCCTTAGAGTCACTCGTCAGTCAGAAAATTGTACCGCAGTGCCAAGTAGTGTTTGAGTGAGCGGAACCGAGTGCCCATGATGTGAGTACCAGACATGACAGAGAAGGGAATGAGTTTAACCAACATGGGCTGTAGTAAGATAGCTCTCTGGTCTGAGGGAGTCCTGCCTGATAGCTATTTTCCTAGCTCTATTTCAGCCCCTCCACCCCCTTGGAAAAGTACAAACCACAGATGCAAGACTTTGTGGTGTTCCACCACTCTGTGTTTGAGCAAGCTTTCTTTGTAGAGGCGCCAAGGAAGTACATGGGTGGAAACAATGGATCTGATGTAGAATGCTTATAAGACCTTTCAGAATCTAACCCAACTCATGTCATCACCCTAGTAATCTGATTTGTGTTATGTTACATCTATAAATGACAACCAGATTTGCATGCAGAATGAATAAATTCAGTGAAGCAATGGTAAGGACACATCAACAAGAGGAACACTTGTCCACTTTCCTCCCTAGTACCCCAACTGGTTTTGGTTCTCGCCACTAGTCTAACTGTATTTCAGGAGCACTGCCCCAGCCTTTTTATTTCTTTTCCTAAAATTGTCATTTTCTGTTATCCTGCCGTTGTTACCCTGTACTCAGTTATGTTGAATGCACTGTTCATTCTCAACAGAATATGTAGCAGACTCTGTGAAACTCCCCCCACTGAGCTTGAGATCACCATACATCCAATGCCACACACCTAATTTGAATTGTAAATTTATCGCAAATTAGACAGCGTGGCAAGAGACATATGCCCCTGCTGAGCTCCTCTTGGCCCCACCCACATTCCTGGACTTGGGCTCCCCATCAGCTTGCCCTGTTTGTTTTGTTCCTTCTATAGCTGACAGTGGACCTCTCCTTCCTAACACCCATGCTCAGTGGGTGACATGGGAGAAGGACACACAACAAAGACCCATTTTTGCCATCTAGGAACTAAAGAATAGGCTTATGTCTTAAGAAGCAATTTCTTCCTGGTTCTTAATAAATCCCACTCAATGTCCTCTATTCCTCTACCACCAGTAGTTGAGGTTATTATGTCCTACCTCTGTGTGCTATTCTGTTTTCATAGATTGCTGGTCTGTCCCTACATTTTGCACATGTGCTATCCTTTTTGTAACACCCATGCACATAGGTTTAACTCCTCATATATCTACGCGACAATTGGATCAACTGTTTTAATTGTATCTGTTTTGCCATTTGCGTCTTAAGTCTTTCTTATAATGCATTTTGCATTATATGTGTACTGTTAAGTATTTTTTATCTGTTTTTATTCTGTTGTATAACTTTTATGGTCATTCATTCAACCGAATAAAGAGTGCATCTCTATCTACCTATATGACTAAATATCAACTTTATTTTATGACATGGACTTTGATAGTAGGCACCCATTGGAATGTGCTGAGATAGCTCAGCGTTCAAGTTTGATGAACATTAACATAGTACAGAGTACAGAACAGAGTCTAACATTCCTGACATAACTCACACCGTGCATTCAGAAAAAGCCTATGAGCGGGTCAATGAAGGTCTTCATGGATTTGTTGCTGAAAAGGCTTTGTTCGTTTATTTCTAGGTCGCCATTTTGAGACCAGAGTGGATTGATGTTGAGAGGAAGTCCACTACCACCGTGCATTTGCTCAGCGCACTATAATTTATATTCAGACGTTTCATATCAGCTCCTAGTGTCTATTGCCTTTGGCACCTTGAGGGAATGAATGCATTCAGTGTGGGTATTGCATCATCCTATTTGCTTTGTTGTGCCTCCTTGTCTAGAGTTTCAGGAACATTCTTAGAAGTGAGAGTAGCCACATACAACCTCAACCCTTGTTGCCCTTTGTGTGTAGTTTTACTCGTTTTGCAAGTAAGCATCTTTTTGAAAGAACAGTGTAAACATATTGAGTCCGCTATTGCCATTTATCACATTTTAAAGCAATCAAATTCACACTGAAAAATTGTGAAAATAATTCAAGATCAAGGAAAAAGAATCAGATATTGAGACACACTAGACAAACATGTTTGTTTTAAGAATGAAGTAGGTCAATATATCAGTGATGACTGATCTCAGGACAACTGTCGATGGACCTGCAAGGCAATGTGGACTGATAGGGCCTATTTGCCAAATGAGACCCTGCTTCCCCCTGAAATGGCTGATCAATGGTGGGAAACATCTTGCTTGCTAGCATTTTTCAGGTGTAATCAACAGCTCTACAGAACCCCATTATTTTGACACTCAAATACTCTGTAGATGCTGGGATAGACACTACAACTTTGAAAAACATGCCACCCGAAAGTCACTAATTTAAAATAGCTTTTCAAAATATAATCAATCCAGAAAACCTGGGCACAGGACATGCCAATTTTGCATATTGCATGACACCAATACTACTGCTGATCCTTTTTCATTTTGCCAGTGCTTTACACACAGAGCATGGCAAGTCACCATGTCTCTAGGCTGGGTTTAGTCATCTTTATAAGTACAACAACAAATTTAGAGAAGAAGTTATGCTATTTGGAATATCAAGGTACCCATGAAACGGTTTATACAACTACTATGCCGTCTGGATGCATAGATTTTCCTTCAACCTTGTATTGCTTGTTAAGGCCTGTACTTGTGCTAGTGAAGACAGATTCACAGCATCCTTTGTCTGGCTGCTTAAATGCAATATACAAAAGGCAAGCCAACAACTGTCCAAAGCTCAGAAAACAGATTTTTGTTGGTGGGGGCATCGAGGCATTGTGGGATATGTTGGGAACATCCTCTTCTTAAATTATGTGCACATGTCAGGTTTAATGAGATATGCAAATATACCCCTCGTAATGCAAACTGAACAATCTTGGTCCAGAGATCCTCAAATCAATCAGCTGCAAGGCTCTGATACTGTTACCTTACAGTAAACCCAGACAGGACCAAACTCAAACCTTGATATCGAAGTTAAAATAAGATTATTTTTTTTTAAACGTAGTTTTTTGAGTTATTGACAAACATGAACAAGACATGTAGATGGCTGCTGCACAGTTCCTGCCATATTGCCACAGGCATTATCCACATCATAAGTACAGCTGACATATACGTAACGTATCTGTTACACAACCAGGCAGATATCTTGTATCTTCAGATATACAACACGACGATGTAAGTGGCAATGCAACATGAGGTGGTACATCTCTATAAAATAAACCCTCCTCCCCCCGCCCGACAAAAAACATATCTGCCATACCATTCAGCACATCACCATTTTACAATTACCGGTAATAAAGAATAGCAAAGGTCCCATTGTTGAACTGTCGAAAAAGAGAATACTGCTTGTCAACATTGTTTGAACTATGCAGGAAAGGAGGGGGGGAACCCTAGGAGTAGGAGAGCTGGCCCAAGCCGCCACCAACCCACGGCACAGGATTAGTCAATGTCCTCTCCCTGTGTTTTAAAGACTTCCAGCATGGGATCCCACTCCATGGCTGTGGGCCACTTATGTAGCCCAATGCATTCCTCTCTGCGTAGCGAGGAACTTTCAGCTGACCCCCATCCCCAGACCTCCTCCCGCCAACTAGCCACCAAGTGCGCAGCGGAGGACTTCCAGCAGCACATTATCTGGTGCTTGGCAAGAAGTGGTGCTAGCCCCACAAATTGTGTTTCAGTGTGTAATTGGCAAGAAGTGGTGCTAGCCCCACAAATTGTGTTTCAGTGTGTAATGTTTTAGGTAGAGTCCCAACAGGCAATGTTCTACTATGTCCCAATGTGGACTCCCTGTAAAGGATACAGGGGACTCCCTAATTCCCCTCCAATAAGAGACCGGACCACACCATGTGCAGTAGAGCTGCCAGGCATGAGGAAATAAGGGCAGGGAATATCCTCTGCAATTTCAAAGGTGTTGGGCATGCCCTATGTGGCAATGAGAACTGAATGAACTTGAACCTCGCATTTCGGGGTATTAAGCTTGGATATTCCAACAAGAATTTCCATTCCTTGCCGTAGAGTACACAGCCAAGGTCCGTTTCCCACATGGCACTCAGCAGTGTAAGTGAAACATGTAAATAGGAGTGTAGGCCCCTACAGAATCATTTGACTAAATGCCTACCAGTTCCCATGTTGTGTACTGCTTGAACAAACGCATGTGGGGTTGGCTCTGAACCTGTAGGTGACCAGTGTGTACAAATATAACATATAATGTTAGCGTTTGTAATGAAAAGAGTAAGTGAAATTAAGCTTATCCCAGAATGATGAAGGACATTAAACTTATCCCAGAATGATGAAGGACATCTGGTGTTCTGGATCCTTAGTGGATTTCACCACTTCATAAAACCAATTGAATAGCCCCATTGCATGTCCGGAATGTGCAGTTTTGTGCCACCGTTTTCATTTGTTCCCAGTGGAATGGCTGTGTGTTCCTAACTTCATGTGGCATCTGATTTTAAGGTGTTTTGGGAATGTGTGCACTGCTCTGGCCATTAGTGCTTTATTGGGCCAGTCTCCCTGGACAATTGTGGTGTCACAGCGCTTATCTGGGGGACTGACCTGAGTTTTGTGTTCGTGCGTTTAGTCTGCAGGCTCTGGGCCAGCCCACCTGTGACCTGTCAATCAGTAACCTCTTAGCTAGGTTGCAGAGCCTCACTGACCACGTATTTCTGAGTCTGGGTTGACGGAGAGTTCATGACGGGCGAATTTGATAATAGTGATGTGATTTCGTTCTTATTTTCGAATGTATCATTATAAACTTTGGCATCGGTTTTATCAATATTAATACTCCAATTCCATTCTATTTTATATGATTTCTAAAGCGAATGGCTAACCGTAGGCATCCAAATGCTAGATGAACCATTGTGTTGCACCTGAGCCAATAGGGAGCCATATGAGTAGGTCTTCCTTGATAGTGGAAGATCCAGGATTTGAGCTTTGAGCTGTTTCCTAAACCGTATCTCCTTGTCTAGACTTCTTACTTCAAATGGCAGTGAGTTTCAAAGTTTAGGAATAAGATTTGAGATGGATCTTCTGCCCCATCTCGATCTGTGAGTTCAGGGTGCCTTCAGAAGATTAGGCGGTAGATAATCTTAATGCCATGCTAGGGGTGTATGGTGTCAGACGTGCCTCCGCTCATTATAAACTCTAAAATTATTTATTTTGCATGCAATGACACACTTTGGGGCTGATTACGATGACCGTGGGATGGCCACCGACACCCTGCTGGTGGGGGTCCCACCACCATCGTTTGCATGTTTTCCACCCGCCATATTATAATGGCGGGCGGAAGGCTGCGGTTGGAAAGCCCGACCACCACGCATCCGACGGGCTCCATGAGCCAGCCGGTGTGGTGGTGGACCTCGCATTCCCTACCATGGTGGCGGAGCCTACCAGGTACCGCCGTAGGGATTACGATGTCCCTTTCCGCCCGCCTGTTCATGGCGGTTAACCCGCCATGAACATCCAGGCGGAAAGGGACTTTGGCCCTAAGCTGTGGGCTACAGATCCCTGCACCATGTGGCAGGCACCGCATGGTGCCTGTCACGTAGTGCAGGGATATGTATGGAGTCCCTTTTTTGCATTGCAAAATATAGGCATTGCGACTGCCGTGATGGTGGTCGCATCCTTCAATGCCTACTGCGGGACCGCCGACAGCCTTTCAGGCAGTCCTGTCTGCGACAGGGTGGTGGGCGGACGAAAGTTTGCCTGCCATCCTAATTGGGCCCTATGTCTCTACACTCTAGTTTTGATAGCGCCAAAGGAATAAGATGACAACTATGGGGACAAGAAGACAACTATAAGCCCACAAACTTTTTATTTGCTTTTAGTTGAAACGTATAAATATTAAATGCTATCAGAGTGAAGCTAGCCCGGAAAGAGAAATGTAGCTGGAAACACATAATAAATATTCTTTGGGTCAATGCATACCACAATAGGCAGTTAACTGTGTCAATGAATCAATACGTGTTATATGAGTACCATATGGGTAATAATACAGCTGTGTTAGAAGTAAAACTATCTAGACTAAGCTATAGCACCCTGAAGGATTGTGATGCTTTAAGGTTTTTAAAAATAATTTTTACGGAGTTTTTGAAATTTAGTTAGCACAATTCCAATGTATGGATTAATTTCACATATTGAGCTGAACTCAACACATAATTATTTAAACATTGTTATAATCAGATTTCAATCATTAAAGGCAATGACATCATGGTGTATTACCTGCAAAGGCAGCCGGAGTATGAAGATCTGTTCCTTCTGTCTGAATCCCCAGAGTCTGAAGGGTGTATTCTGCAGCATATGTCTTGGCTTCATCCACAGATGCACACAGTTTGGGAGGTGTAAAGGGATGACTATAAAGCAAATCACATTGTTTAACTGGTCATTTATTCATATCTGAACTAAAACAGATTTCTCGTAGAAATATGTGCTAGCCATGGTTAGTGTTCAAGACCCATTCTTAAGCTTTTGTTCTGGCCTCAGCTTTTAGATTAAACACATTATTTGCCCTCACTCAAGCTCCCAGAGACATATCAGAAAATACCTCCCTTACTAGATAATTGAGGCTGGTACTTATTAGGTGTTGAAATGGGCATTTCGGTTCTACCACAAGCTATTGTTATTGATGCTGAAGCAAGCAAGCACACTTCAAAGCTTACGACCAAGTACCACAACCTCCAAGGCATTAGCAAGGTAGAAAATAAGATTATTAAAGTTGGGCATTATCTTGCACAAATTCACAACACTCTCTGATTATTATAATTAAAGGCATGTTTCATGGTTGGTGAAAGGTTTCACATTCAACGTCTAATTTGACCAAGTTCATTGGAAATACAGGTTGTTTTCTAACATTTGCCCTTCTGGTATTTCTGCTCATTACTAAAGCATTATAGCCCGCTGCTGAGGGTTGTAATGGTTGCGAAATGTCCTGAAACAGAGGTAGAGGCCTGAGCCGCAGGCAAGAGCCTATAACTAGGGTGAGGGCCTTTAACTACCAGTTTATCCCAAGATACAAGGGCTTAAATGCTATTAGTACATGCCACCCTCTGGGGGCAGAATGTTTTAAATCAAAAAAGGAGAAACAGAAAGACAGACATTGGAATATTACAGCAGAAGGTCTGTGGCTCTGAACCACTCCATTATCTTCTATGGAGTTTCCAGCGTTTCAACGTACTAATAACTCTTTATAGCCTGCTGCAGAGGGCTATGACAGTCGTTAAAGGCATCAACCAAGATTTAAGTACCAGAGCTGTAGGCACAGGAGATGGTCTTTAACAACCAGAACAGCTGAGGCAGAAAGACTATTATACAATTAGAATATTCCACTTACTGAGTGTAGAATGTTCCAAAATAAACAGGGAGAAACCAAAAAGCAAGCTTTGGAATGTTGGCACCTGAAGGTCTATACCAGACATAATTACCCCTGAGCCACTCCATTGTCTTCATTGGAACCCCCAGTGTTCTAATAATGTTTAACTGCACCAAGACTAAGACCCTGTATCTTTCAATTCCCCTATAGACACACTAGCTCTTAAAAAGCTTGGCTATTACAAACACTCTCTTCCTTAGGCTTGCACAGTAATTGCATCGAGAATATTGAATAACACAATATTGCGATTATAAGGGCCTTATTACGAGTTCGTCGGTCCATAGGGCCGCCAAACTCGTGGTGGCAGTCCGACCACCTCCACACTGCAGACCCGTCCGCAGTATTATGAATGTGGCGGTCCGCCGGGGATCAAGGATCCCGTGGCGGTCATGCAGTGGTCAGGCACAGTAATATGCTGGTAATGCCGCTGTGGCACTACCAAGCATATTAGGAGTTGCCAAACCACCACCCTTTCCATGGTGGTGAGCCTGCCATGAAAAGGGCGGTGGTGAGGCAACTGTCCCCCTGCCATTCTCTGGGGCCTGGGGGGTGCTTGCGGGGGGGAACATGTAGGGCCCCCCTGGATTTGCTCCCCCATTTCCTGCACAGCGTGGCATGTATGCCACACCGTGCAGGAAGGTGCAGTCGGCCCTCTGACAGCAGCGGTCTGCATGTTACAGACTGCCGCTGTCAGACCGCTGCAGGACTGCCCACCACACCAGGATTGAAGTCCTAATCTGAGGGGCTGCAGCACCACGGCTTTGGCAGCCCTACAGTGGATGGTGTGTTGCACCGTCCACTGTAGGACCGCCAAAGTCGTAATAAGGCCCTAAGTATATAAGATAAGTATAGATTTAGGCCTCTTCACTCCACATCAACAGGATATAAATACCTATCTTCAAGGATGAAGATGTGGAATTAGGAAAAGTAAATCTATACTATACACACACCTTCATATTATTGTGGCAGTTTACATTCTGGATACAATAGTATGGAAGGGGCAATATTTTGGCATCCGATATGGTAACATACATCTGCTATCAGGCACAAATGTATAAGCCTAAGTTAAAGAGGACGATATTTTTTAAAATACTTTCTTGAATATACTTTGCAGAATATATTGATGACGATGTGCATTGAACCCATGTAGTGAATTGTTTTATACTGGCTATAAAAAAGTAATTATTTTGTATATGTAAAGTGATTACGTACATAGCTGGATGCTGACTTGCGAGGAGAGGAATCGTGATTTTATACAAGAACAGTTGTCTTTGATCTTGGCCAATTGCAGAGTGAAGCTGATAAACGGGTTGTCCCCAATTATTTTTCTGGCAAATTTCTTCCAAAATCTGTGAGATAAAAATAATAATTCAATGTACATTTACTTTGCCAGTATTTACGTTATATCAACATTACAATGGCGGTTGACCTAGAAGTTATATAGTCACAATTTCTGTTTTTTAATTTCAGTGTTATCATAATATTAAGACTCACATAAGGTGCTAAAAAATCCACACGCAGATATGATGTGAGCACTGCCACTAAATCCTCACCTGAGATCACCTTGTTGATCAGAGCTCTTCAGTGGTATAAACTGCTTTATAAATTCTACATTGCAATAAAATATAAAATGTGATATTGCATTTGACTGTTGCCCTCTTGTCTCGCACTCTGATGTGTACCCATGAACAAAAACAGCAATTACGAGTACAAGTGTGTAGAAGCCTGTAGAAAGAAAACCCCTGTGAAGTCAGAGGTTGAGATGGCAGCAGCAGCCTCTCACTTTCTCATCCCACTTGGTTCTGGAGAGGCACATTCTGACATCCAGCAACGGTACAATCCATTTGGATGTACAGTGGTGTAGCATCATATTAGGCGTACAGTCCATTTGGATGCAAGGTGGTGTGGTGACATGGCAGTGAGCAACTGTTGTCAAATTCTGCAGTTACACCTACTGGCTGCTCACAACTAGGGGCGGGCATAGTTTGAGTAATTTGCTGTAGCGTATAGCAAAATTCAGTGAAATTACGTGGAATTATGCAGGGAATCTAACTAGCATTTACCGCAAAGTGCACCCATGCTTTCAAAATGGAGCCGAGGATGTATTTTGCGCTAAGAAATGTAATATTTAGCCATATACGTAATTTTTTGAAAACTATTTATTATATCCATTTTTATTTTTTTTATTAGGTCTATTATTAAATTTATATGGATATACACACACAAACACATATATATATGTGTGTGTGTGTCGCAAACCAATAATACACACTAAAGTGACTCGCAATTTGGAAGGAAAGCACTTTGTACAGCCCTTCTAATTTGTGATTTGGTATGGGTTGGAAAATCTTTTCTGGATTGCAAAATGGGGTTAGTACATAGAAGAAAGGGGTTTTACGGTTGCAAACAATCTGATTTTGTGAATTGCAGGGATAGCAACGGCAAAAACATAGTACATCTGGCTTCTATTGTCCAGAGTGAGTTCTCCAAGAAGGTCTGCAAATGTCCAGTTTATATATAGCACTCTATACAGCCAGTTACCCTGATTCAAGCCAGACCCAATTTAAACACCATGGCAAATGGGGCACAAGATGACAGTAAAATGCAGTCAGATTCACTCAGTTTGGACACTGTAGGCATCAGAAATCTAGCCTTCCAATTTCAAAGTCAACATATTGGTTTCCACATCACATTGGTGAGGCAACTGAATGGGGTAGCAGAAAATATGTAGCTCCACTTTCTAAACAATATTGAGTGTCGACGACACGACCAGTGTGATCCTGCCAGTACTGAGCACCTGAAACAATGTCACCAATGCATGATCTGCTTTTTATTTCCATTTTGCTGTGGTGCAGAACGTACCTGTGTTGCTTGCTTAATTCCTTGAGGTTTTAAAGAAACAGTATTCATTGGTGTAATCTCCATTCCAGGCAAAATATCGAAGAGCTTGTCATCTCCTCTCTTGTCTCCTTTAACCTGGTATCCTGGATAGCCGCGTCCCAAGCCCGTGTATGCCAGGTATCCGCGTCCTCCCAGTCCTCTAACTCCCGCAGCCCCTACAGGTACACTCATGTAAATGTCTAGGAATGTAAGAAGGCATTAAACTGAATCAAATCACAGGAAAATCACCCTGATTCCTATCGCAATGGAATAATTAGCCACAAGAACAGATCTGCATTACAAAAATGGGATTTAACATTGGCAGCTGGACTCAAAGTCAGATCATGTGAATGAACAAGTAATAATAATGTATCACTATAATTAAGTGATACAATAGGCATTGGCGTTTTATTTTCAGCATTGTACATTTTTACCATTTGGTATACAGTGTTTTTGTGTCATCCAGGATGACGAGTTAAACCTAATTAAGAATTACTTGGGTGAGAAAGCTGTGAATATGTTCAACAAATTGCTCTATAGGGCAGCACTTAAAAGTTGCAACTGGACGGTGGGGCATTAGAGGGTTGTGAAATAGGAATGAAATAATTTGTTGTTCCCTGCTGCAGTACATTTTAGATAGAAGTGCTTTCGCTGACATAGCTGGGGCACTTTTGCTGTGAATGTTATGCTGTTGGGCCACCATATAGTGGTGGACTGCTCAGCATTATTTTTGCTTCTCAAATATAAAACTTCAAAGCAGCGTTTTTTCGGAGGAAAAATGTGCATAGGAAGGCCAGCACTAAATGGGGCAGTCTTCTAATGCGCAGATCCTGTAGCCCGTGGTGGGAAGGTTGCTGGGGCAAGAGATTTTTATGGGGGAATGTAGCAGGGATTTCAAAGGACATGGCCCGTGGCAAGCTGTTTCAGGTCTCCCACTGTGCTAAACCTTTAATGGCACCCTACGTTAGTGTTTTGCACATAGTCAGATACTAAAGAATTAATAACTATTAATGAACATATTTCAGTCATAATATCAAGGATTTCTTGCGTCTAGAATATTCATATGTTCTGCTTTCTCATTGTGACTCTCCTCCAACCTTTATTCCATCTCTGTTCAATTAGGTGGCTTTTACAAGGTTTAGGAGAAAAGGCATTCTTGCACATTGTTAGAAATGGGGTTTCCGGTTGGCTAGGATATACACCTAAGCCAGGCAGAACCCACCACTCTAGTCAGGGTAAGGGAGTTACACACCCAAGATAACCAATGCTCACCCCCTTGGTAGTTTGACCAGAGCAGTCAGGCTTATCCCAGCGGCAATGTGTAAAGCGTTTTCGTAACACACACACCCCAGCGATACAATAAATACACCACAAAAGATACTCCACACAATATTATATAAAAATACACTGTATTATATATAAAACATAGACCAAAACAACATGAGCCAATAATCACTTTGCCAACTAGTCACTTGTCACAAACATCACAATGTGTGCAATAAGAGAAAGGTTTCTAGGTTGCACATGTCATCAAAACATCATCAATGTGCATATGAATGCAATTCCTGAAATACAATTCGTTATCCTGACAGTGGAAGGCAAAATCAACACACATTAGACAACATCAGGGCATAAAAAATGCAGTAGTTGGCTTGAGGCAAAACACATAAATGGCCAAACATCACCAAATATAACCAGTGGTTCATAAATCACACTAAATCACCATAAGAGCGTAGGAGTCAGTGTACCTGCCCTCCTACTACATACTATGCTGTAACTTGGGGATTCCCTATATGACACAAGAACCTCTGCGCTCCTTCTAGGTATATTATGGTAATCAGGAAATGCAGCAATTTTCTTCCGGCGATTGGGGGCCTCCATCGAGTTTTCGCCTTGTATCGCAACTCTCAAGTTAATGCCCCAAAGTATGTGTCAGGATGGGGGGGTCATACACACACTGCTACCGTTGGCGGTAGGTCCCCGCATGCAAATCCGTAGATGGGGTTGCCCGTGAACGCACAGTGCAGCCCTCTCCACACGAAGCTTGTCTGCCCTCCAAGCCCGAAGCTTCATGATATCAGGGCAGGGATGTCAGAGTCCTCCTCAGATGAAAACAAAAGGCTGGTGGCCTGCTGGGGGACTCGGATAAGGCCCCTCAGGCCAGTGAGACAGGGCAGCAAGTCACCCACCCATCAGCCTTGAGCTCCAGCGCCAGGTGGAATCTTCCCCTGTGGCAGGCCCGGGCGTGACACGGAGTGAAGTCTCTGTCACTCCGCTCTCCCCCAACCACTGTGTGGGAACCTTTGGGCAGATCGTGCTGCGGGTCGGCTCTGGTTTCAGGATCAACGCGGCCAGTATAAAGAAGCAGAGAGGTGGGACCCAGGGGCACTTAATCCGGGGCCTCTCATGGTGCGGCGCCTTGACAGACAGAGTAGCTCCATCCACACACAAAGGATACCGCCTGCAGCCACCACTGTACTTCTCCTCAGCCGCTCCTCCAGGGAGGAAACAATGTTGCACTCCCAGCACGGTAGTAGAAGAGAACCCAACCACAGAGAAGGCAGCATGATGACACCGTGCTGGTACCAAGGAAGTTGAAAGCACACGCTGCGCTTTTGCCAACAGCAGCACTGGCCTGGAGTCCTTTAGAAATCCTTAACTGAGCAGAGAGGGGGCCAGCCCCCGTCCCTGGAGAGCACTGGGGCCACGAAGCAGGAAGGTAGGCAACAGGCCAGCACACAGGATCCTTGCAGACAAAGAGGCAGTTCTGCCGGCAGGTCAGCACAATAAAGCAAAGTCCCAGTGGTGGTTTTCCTGGCAGCACAGCAATCCTCTGGTGCAGTATGTAGAGCCAGCAGCATCTGGTTACAAGTCCCATGCAGTGTCTAAAATCATGCGGCCGAAGCCCCTGTACTTATACTCAAAGGGGGATAGTCTCAAGAACGTGCGATAACCATCGCCAAAATAGGTTAATGCAAGTCCTCATATCGCCGTCTAGCGCGGGAAAATAACCCCGTGTTAACGTGGCATTCACAACACGGCGGTAACATGCGATAGTATCCCGATAACGCGGCAAATGTCCGCGATAACACTACTGGGACGGCGATAAAAATCTCAACCCGAACGTGAAAAAAGTTGCGATGGGCCCAACCGCGATAGAAAAATCGGCGACAAGCAGCGGCAGGCTTGCAATTCCCACGTCAGGCGGGTAAAATCACCATAAAAGCAGCAAAAAAACCAGAAAGAAATAAAAAAGACATAACAACTGCGAAGCACAATGGAGGGAGCTGGAGCAAGTACAGAGGACAACCCGAACCCCACAAGCCCCACGGAGGACCAGCCTGGGACCTCGGGGCCAGGGAAGGGCAAGGAGAAGAAGAAGAAGAGGAAGACGCGGTTCAGTCCGCAGGAAAACAGGATCCCGATAACGGAGGTGACACTCCCACCATCCAATTGCCATTGGTGTAATTGACAGCACTAAATGTTGCACATACACTTGTCCGAGCGATGTGCCAATGCAGAGTGACATGCACGCAGGGAATGTGTCTAGGAATGAATTTATTTGCACATGCTGTGCCTGTGGTCATTTTGACCTGTCCCATGATTGCTAAGGACAGTCCCCATGTGACCTGCCTATGTGAAGAAATTGTGAATGATAGTGTCCCTTCGGGCTATTCCAGCTGCTGCTGCACTGGGGTGTGGTACACCTGCCTCATCTTCATCATCATCGTCCGGTGCATCAGGCACTTGGATCCATGGGGCATTGGTGCGTACACATATGTTGTGCAACACACAACATGCAATGATCATCTTGCACACTATTTGCGGGCTGTACAGGAGTCTTCCACCCGTGATGTCCAGGCACCTGAAACGTGACTTCAACACGCCAAATGAGCGCTCCACAATGCCCCTGGTGCGTATGTGGGCCGCATTGTACTACCTCTGGGCCGGGGTGTTCGGGGCTCGGAGGGGTGTCATAATCCACGGGCAGAGTGCATATCCTTGATCACCTGTGACAGGGGAGAGAGATATGTGTTAATCGGTGGTTCTGCATTCTGTGTTGGCAGGCTTATTAGTATATTGGTGTGTGATGTGTGGGACTTTGGGATACATGTCTGACATGTCTTGCATGTGGCAAATGAGCGGCATCCATGTGTAGTACGTTGCCTCACAGCTGCTCCTCACTCCCCGAGCCTATTTACTTGTGTGCGCTGCGCGGTTGCATCACTTGCACTCCTAGGACACACCATTGTCATGACTGTCTGCGCATGTCTACAAGCCTGACAACGACACTGTGATATTGGCCGTTGAAGGTGGTCGGCCACGTGTGTGTAGGCCTATGGTCAGGATATGGCGGTAACAGAGACACACGCAGTAGTTGCCTTGGTGGCCATCCCGGAAGTGAACCACGCCCTGAGCCCCGGGCTATTGATTCCCACTCCTACGCTGGCCCAGCCCACTCCGCTTACGCTTACAGGGGGGACGACATAGCTACATGTCCAGGGTCTACCCCACTTCCTGAGGTAACATGGTTGCGCCCACTGTCTATGGCACTACAAACACCAGCAGTATATGTCCACATGGACATGTCTGTGCTCTGCATACTTAAGTCTGTCCAGCACATGCCCGCCACACTTGGCATTGAGTACATTCTGATTCATGGGTCACTTGCCTCCCTCGCACATACTTGGTTCCCGCCTCTCACCATATCTTGCTATTGTGTGGCAGAGGTGCCATGACGTGGATGGTTTGTCTACATGGCTGGCCATGGTTACCACAGTTACTTGTGTTGTCGTGTCTGGTAGGTGGGCATGTTGTTTGGCATGTCGTATGTGATGTTGTAACGTGTGCATTCCCACAGTTGTGAGTTGTCAGATTGTGGAGTTGAGGTGTGTGGTGTGTTCCGTTGGTACTTACCAACGAGCAGTGCATTTCCGTAGGTGCCATCCTCGAAGCGCTGGTTGATGATGGACTGTCGGAAGATGTAGGAATCATGCACACTGCCTGGGTAGTTGGCGACAACGTTGGTGAAGAGTCCCCGGTGGTCCACTATTGCCTGCACATTGATGGAATGCGTGTGCTTCCTGTTGCAGTAATTGTGTGCAGTGTCGGCAGGGGGCACAAGTAGGACATGTGTGCAGTCAATTGCCCCCAACACGTGCGGGAATCCAGCTATGGCGTAGAAGCCTTGATTGGTCTCCAGCTGATCCTGCGAAGTGTGGGGGAAGTGAAGGTACTGGGGAACCAAGCTGATGATGGCATCCAAGACAGGTGTGAGGAACTTTGATAGGGCTGGCTGTGAGACTCCTCTGACTCTGGCAGTTGTTGGTTGGAAGATACCAGAGGCCAACAGGTGCAGCACAGCCTGCAGCTTTGTCTGCGGAGGGATGTTGGTTCTCCGCTGTGTTGGTACCGTCAGCCTGTGGACAATGTGGGTCAGGATGCAGAGGATGGTCGTCCTTTTGAGCCTTTAGTGGGCAATGACTTCCTCTGGCGTTAAGTCTCCGAGGCTGGTGCGTTTCGGAAGGACCGCTGTCTCATTCTGGGCTGCCTCGGTGGTAGTCCGGGGGGGGGGGTGGGAGGCCTGGGGGGGTGGCGGTGGGTGTTGTGGGCCTCTTGGGGCTCCGAGCTGCATGATCAGGAGCTATATGACATGTGTTGGTCTGCCGATGTGGCTCTGGGCTGGGCTCCCTTTATACTGCAGGTTGTCGTCCTGCATTACACCAGTAAAAGGCAGGTGTTAAATCCCTGCTGCTAACGTGCCTTATCGCCTGTTTTTGGGTTGCATCGCAGTTCTGGCTGGTCGTTGAGAATCTCGCGAAGTGGTGTTTTTGTGTGTTTTTGCACGGGAACGCCTACTCTGCATATCATTAGCGTTAGTTGTCTCTCTCATCCATGGCGATGTTTTTTGCGGCAGCTATCGCTGGTATTCTGGCGATGTGGGGAGTTTGCACCAGCTTGTGAATGGGGCGATGATTCTTTCGCCACTTTTGCTGCGCTAAAGTGCCGTTACCTCGGCGATAAGTCCTTGAGAATATGCCCCAAAATGTCTTTGATGTGAAGGTAACTTCAAAAGAAATCTTAGAAGTGCACAACACCCCCTTTCAATCCCAGCCCTGGCTCCAGACACACTACAGGGGGGTGGAGACAGCATTGTGAGTGGACAGGCACAGCACTATTCACGTGTGAGTGACAATTCCTCCCACCACTCTAGCTCAGAAAGATCCATCAGTCGGGTGATGGGCCATCAGGATACACCTCAGCTCCCTTTGTGTGACTGTCTAGAGTGAATGCACAAACAGGCCCCTGTCAGGCTAAACCAGACAAACAGTCACAAGCAAATAGAAATTCCCACTTTCTAAAAGTGACTTTTCTAAAATAGTAATGAAAAATCCACCTTCACCAATAAGCAGGATTTATCACCACTATTCCAAACATACCTAACATGGCAACGCTACTCCTTTCAGATCAGATATTACAGCTAAAAAACGTATCAGGGAATTCCAATGCAAACCTATGATGGGAGCAGGCCTCACAGCAGTGAGAAACCTAATAGGCTGTTTGTCACTACCAGACATGCCACACAATGAAGACACATGTCCTACCTTTTACCTACACAGCACCCTGCCCATAGGGCTACCTAGGGCCTACCATAGGGGTGACCTATATGTAGTAAAAGGGGAGTTCCAGACTTGTCAAGTAACTTTAAATGCCAAGTCACGGTGGCGGCAGTAAACTGCGCAAGCAGGACCTACAGTGGCAGACCTGAGACAGGTTTGAAAGGCTACCTCTGTGGGTGGCGCAAGCAGCGCTGCAGGCCCACTAGTAGCATTTAATTTACAGGCCCTGGGTCTTTGGGATACCACTGTACAAGGGACTTACAGTTAAATTAAATATGCCAAACAAGTGCAAGCCAACCATACCAAGTTTCAAGGAGAGAGCACGTGCACTTTAGCACTGAATAGCAATGGTGAAGTGCCCAAAGTCCTAAAGCCAACAAAAGCAGGTAAAATAAAAAACAGGATTCTGAATTGCTGTGTGTAGTATGTTTTATGAAGAGCAATATGGCCTGAACCGACCTGTCAGTTGTAGTCTGGAATACAATGGAAGGAATATTGAATGGTCACAATAATGTGACCAACAGATTGAAAAACAAAATATTGTACAGACTGGTGCACAGAAGTTATAGATTCACTATTCTTAACCCCACATCTACACATCTTGAAGTTAAATATATCATCAAGGTAGATAGATGTACAGTTAGATATAGGAAATCTATAGATACTTTTCTTTACAAACTTATGTGTCGCTATTTTGGTTCTCGATATTCTAGTCACAATATTGTGCTCATTCAAGATTCCTTCTGTGATATTTCAGACCCACACCATCCTACCTTTTTAACCAGGTTAAATTGGAGTTAGCAGACAAGCTTCCATTTTTATCTGTATAACATAAGATTGCCAGTCCACAATTGGAGTCTATGCTTTGCCGGTGTCTAGCCACTAGGGACACATCATCGTGGGTCTGCCTTTATCATATCCAAAGCCCTTAGAACATAAGTAGCCATTTTATGTATTTATTGCTTGTAAGATCACCTTAATGATATGTGTATCTGATACTGATTTACACTGGTAACAAAACAATTTCCTAATTTAAATACATCACATACCCATTATCCTCTTTATGAGCAGCCCCTCCTTATGGTATATTAAAGAATCAATAATTTCTCACATGCCAAGTAGCATATCCACACCTCATGGTATAAATTTGGGTGATATTTCGATACACAACTAGGTTTGTTGGGTGGACAGTTACATTATCATATTGCACATAAAATCAATTGTATCACAGATATCAATTTCCAATATTTTCTCCGAATGTCACGGTTTATTTTTCAGATTGTTTCTTTCAATATTGAACCTTTTCAGTTCAATAGAATTTTCCTTCGAAAGGAACATCGGAATAAATATAGTATGTGTTTTTGACCTTCCTGCACAGAGTTCGAACTGACATGCGTGATTCATGTGCCCAAGATGGGAAACTAATCAATTGTGAACCGGAAGTACCACTTCTTTTTTGTATGGTGTGCCATTCAGAAGTGGATATCGTTCAGGTGAGGGGGAAAGCTGAGTCAGTGAGATGCAGCTGCAATGTTCCCAGTGCACTAAGATCTGTTCAGGTGAAGCTTACATGTCCATCATATTAATGCAAAGATCACTCATGATTTTACTCACCATTAGGCTTGAAATCTGAATTACAGTTCATAGAAGTGATCCTTTATAACATCACATATTGAAACTCATGATCAAAAGTAGATTCTTTAATATAAATGAAAGATACAGCAGACAGAAAAATATTTATATATGTAAATTCATTGTTACATTCTTTTAGATAAAGCCTTTGTCCTGTTAAAACTGGTTCCTTTCTCAAAAGCTTTTCTGACTTGATTCGTTCATCGGAGAATGACCACACAGCATTCTCTTTCTTGAGTGACGTGTTAGGAGTGGAACATATACTGGGAAAACACTTTAAATCTCTTAAAATGCAAAAGCCGCAGTTTTAACAAAAGGCAGACTTTGTACATAATGATTGCAAATAATGGTTAGTTGATAACAGAATGACAAATTGTGCTACTTCATTTGCAGAATTGACAGCGTTAAGTACAGATAGCTTTATTGCCATCATCATTATATCTAATATATCCCTGAATCCCTCATTATGTGTAGGCCTGAGTATAACCAGTTTTCCCTTCTCTACACTCCCACAGAATTACTGATACTAGAATCCTGTTAATTCTGGTGTGTGTGTGTACGTGTGTGTGAGGGGGGTTTATTAATAGTTATTCAATTCTTTTGAGGAATAAGGTGCTGGAATCAGAGTTTTCATCTGCTTCGAGGAGACTGCGGGGCAGATTTACAAGCCCCTTGCGCCGCCGTTGCGTCACTTTTGTGACGCAGCGGCGGCGTAAACCATGCGCCACGTTGCGCCCTATTTACAACGTGACGCATCTAGCGAGATGCGTCACGTTGTAAAGCCCTGCGCCACATGAAACCTGCGTCAGGTTTCATGCGGGCGTTCCGGCGCAGGGGGGGTGTGTTCCGGCGCAGTAAAGCCTCGGAAAAGTGCCTGAGTGAAATCTACAAGATTCCACTCAGTCACTTTTCCGACGCCGCTGCGTCAATACCTTGCGCCTGCTTGAAGCAGGCGTAAGGGGTGATGCAGCATGTTGGAGATAGGCCGGGTTGGAACCGTGCTGGAGTTGCGTCGCGCCCGCGACACGACTCTCGCACTGCGCCAACCTTACGCCGGCAGATACGTCACGCATCTGCCTATCCATGCGCCAGGGCGCGCCGCATTGTAAATGCGGCGCATCCATGGTGGCGCACGGGTAGTTGTGCGTGACACATCTTACTTGGCGCATCCCTGCTGATTTGCAGGGATGCGCCAGAAGTTGTAAATCTGCCCCTTAATCTCTAGGGGAAATACCCAGGCCAGGGGGTATTCCAGCAAAACCTGGAATTCTGTGCAGGGTAAATCGTTTTACTGGCCAAATTGGAATTCTAGGGCCACTCGTAGTGAGGGCCTAAATGTGATATAAAAAACTCAATTAGCATGCTATGAAAATCTGATGAGAAAATAAACCCTGAAAGAGGAAGTTGTTTTGCCTGCTAGCTTTTGATAGATCTATGGGGCTGCCTTTTGGTGGCTCTCCTCAATCCCGCACACTAGGACCAAGATATTAACCATTTGTCAGTCAAGGGTTTTTATTGCTATTTGGAATTTCAGTTGTTGATTTTATCACTAAAGTCCCCTTGAGCTTAAAGAAGCCTGGCAGGAAACGCAAATATTTGATTAAAGTCTGACTATGGTGCAGCCAGGTAGATTTTTTTCCCATGGAATAAAAAATAAATTTTTATGGTGACATGTAAATGAAGACTGTTGGACGTGGCCTTCTCTGCAGGGCCACCCACAAACGTTTTGCCTTCACCCCTTCTGTTATGCTGAGTTTGTTTTTGTTGGCTTTAGAACTCTATGCACTTTAACACTGCTAACCGGTGCTAAAGTGCTTGTGGTCTCTCCTTCAAACATGGCAAAATCAGCTTACACCCAATTGGTACTTTTAATTTATTTGGAAGTCCCTACTAAATATACCCAGGGCCTGTAAATTAAATGCTTCTTTGGGCCTGCAGCACTCATTGTGCCACCCACTTAAGTAGTGTTTTTAAACATGTCTCAGGCCTGCGTTTCAAACTGTGTGCAGTTTGAAATTACCATTTTGACGTGGCAAAATATCCCTTCTGCCAGGCCTCAACCTTCCTTTTT
This sequence comes from Calotriton arnoldi, assembly GCA_963921515.1. Classification (NCBI taxonomy): domain Eukaryota; kingdom Metazoa; phylum Chordata; class Amphibia; order Caudata; family Salamandridae; genus Calotriton; species Calotriton arnoldi. The sequence continues at coordinate 2,198,659 of CAWUFW010000171.1, read as the reverse complement.
ACTACATATAATTCATCCCTAGGGTAGGCCCTAAACAGCCCTTAGGGTAGGGTGCAGGGTATTTAAAAAGTTGTAGATGTACTTTTAATGTTTTTCATGTCTAGGTAGTGAAAAATTCTTAAATCCATTTTTCACTACTGCAACGCCTACCTTTCCCATAGGATAACATTGGATTACCTCATTATATTAAATAAGTGATAGATTTTGATTGGGAGCAGGTAGAAATGCAAGTTTGATCTCAAATGAATTGTAATTTAAGACCCTCGTTAATGGTTAAGTCGGTTTTTAAGTCACATGTCTGAAAATACCACTTTTAGAAAATTGCCATTTCCTAACCATCTGGTGCCTGCCGCCTGTATCCTGGGTCACATGACTAGGGTGTAGTTGGCAGTTGGCCTTTGTGTATTCCTTCCAGGCAGTGATACAAAGAGGGACTAGGTGGGCAATCTTGTCAGAATGAGAGGGATATGGTTGTCACCTTCCACACTTGCACTTCAAAGGGGCTGCCTCAGCACACTCACAAAGGATTTCACACTACTCCATTGTCACCCCAGGCCTTTTGAGACTTGGTAGGGAGTACGGTAATTCCAGAACCATCTGTGGGGGGAACCTCCAGGAGGTTCCTCCACTTCAATGTGGGCACCAGGTATAAATAGTGGACCCACATGCCCACTCTTAGGTACACTCCTGGACCTGTTGAAGACTTCAGAAGGACTGCTTTATACTTCAGAGGACTGCCCTGCTGCTTTAGGCCTGCTTTGTTTCTCAGGTGACTGCCCTGCTGCTTGAGGCCTGCCTTGTTTTTCAGAGGACTTCTCTTCTGCTACCAGAGGACTGCCCGCTGCTTGTTCTTCAGAGGACTGCCTTGCTTCTTAAGACCTGCCTTGTTCTTCAGAGGACTGCCCTTCTGTTTGAGGCCTGCATTGCTTCTTGAAGGAGAGAGGACCATCTCCTTGAACCCAGAACTACCAGAGGGACTCCAAAGATCAGTTGGCTGACCTACAATTCTGAGCTACACTGTCACAACAAGCTCCAAAGGCCTCCCTGCAACTGCCCAGCTGGCCTGCTGCAACTGGCCCTTCTAAGACCTGCAACTGCACAGGGTTGGACCTGCAACTGGACCTGCCTGAGCACTGCTGGCCTCTGCTGGATTGCAATCCTGATCCCCAAGAGGTGCCACCATAGGTCCTGTACCCTTGGCTGGAATCAGTTGAGCTCCTCCTGTGAAACCCTGAAGTTTTGAACTCTGTGCACCGGACTTTGAGGTGGTAACTTTTTCAGGAGAACTAACTTGGTCCCTGTCTCCAGCCTGCACTCCATCCCAGTCGGCCTGCACTTGTGACTTTGTCCCGGTCTTGCCTGACCACATGCCCACAGTTGGAGTTTTCTGCTTTTTGGTGCTATTTCTATTTCAACCTTTAAAAGTGCGTATCTCTGGTTCTACTGGTTGAATTTTTGTTGTTTTGGTGTGAAATAGTTTATTACATTTTTCTCTTTTTTTCTAAATTATTGTGTGATTTTTCTTGTGTTGTGTTTTCACTTTATCACTGTTTGAGTGCTGCAAAAATACTTTACACATTGCCTTTAACTTACGCCTGACGGCTTTTGTGCCAAGCTACCACAATTTATTTGCAATTAATTTGTTGACGTTCGTGGGTTACCCTGACAAGGATTGTGGTTGTTGCTTGAGAAGGGTTTTTACCCCCTCAACCAATATACCAGTTTCTCACAAGGGCTCTGCAGAGTTTCCTGAAATAAAAAAACAGGAAGTGGCTACTGCAGAAGCTTGGACTTTCAGTGTCAATCTAGAATCTAGTAACAGACCCAAATTACACACATTGCCTCCGCTGGAATTTGTTTAGCACCTCTGGACCATGCCAGCTGGACAACTCCGAGGACATCAATAGAACCTCTGTTGTAGAAGGATTAATTTTAAGAAGGCTTATGAACATCCACCATTGGACTATTACCAAACAAGAGGAGAGATGCCTCTCTTCCCTCGACAGGCAAAACATCAATTGGGTATCATCTGTGTACACATAGAATCCTATCCCGAAATTCCTCAGCAGACTTACAGTAGCAATATACAAGTATATAAATATAGATAGATAGATATATAGATAGATAGATGTTAAGAAGAAGATGTAGTAACTAAGATGTCTGACTAAGATGCGAAAAAGAGCCAAAGCCATTGGTTCAGATCTGACATGTTATGCTAACAACAGGGAAATGAGTGGGGGCTATAGAGGAGACAGATTACAGTCTTGATACGAGCTGTCACTGAGGTCCATACTGTCCAGACAGAAGGACTTACAATGATAAACAAATGTTCTTCATGGACATCCCTGGATAAACTTTGGTAACTTTGCCTGACCAGCAAGACAAACTGTCAGAGAAATGTGTATATGGCACTAGATCAAGGAACTCCTAATCAGAATGTTTCCCTTCGTCACAGACCCAAGAAGCTAGCAAACCATCACAAGCCATCTTTCCTAGAAAAAATCAATTCAAATGTGGACCTTCTCTTAGCTTATCAACTTTACCACCAACAACCCACTGCTATGTCAATGGTAACAGCCATTCTAAACCTCAGAAACAACGGATGATGCACTCATATAACTGACAACCGTTATGCATGTTTCCTAGTTTGCCTCAATATTGCAGCAGTGTTTGGCTCAACTGATCACTGGAACATCATCAAGCTTCAAATAACCACATGGACTTCAGTGAAAGAGTATTTTAGATCTTGACTGAGTCTCTTCTTCCCTGCAAAATTGCTCTTGAATAATCATCATCCCTGGATGTATACATCTCCAGTCCATATTATTCAAATTATATATAAAGTCTCTTTAATTCATGATCATCATCTGAACATCACACTTCATCAATGCTCTGAAAACATAGCGGTACCCTAAAGTAAAAGAATAACAAAATATACGACTTCCAAATATGTCCAACAAAAATGGGGAGCAGGGGAACTTCACCACACCATATGAAATCAAGCTCCAAAAACAACTGCTAATATGATCTAGCATGGAACGCAACAGCGTGTTGGATTGGATCTGCTTTGTCCACACACCAAAGATTTAATGTCTCACTGATATGTTTCCCACTGTGTGTGTGGTGACCACTACAGCTCTCAGGTTCTATGCCCTTTTCCCGTAAACCCCTGAATACAGACAAGCTCAGTGCATTCATTTTGAGTCAGTGGCACTGGAAGGAAGGATATGGGGGGGTGCTGCAGCACCCTAGATATCCTTGATGGAGTTCAGATGGAAAATTCACAAAGAGGTGTCATAAGGTTTCTGCACATACACAGAGCTATGCACAGGAAAATGGGACCCTGGAATACAGTGGTTTGCCACCATATACCATAGCACCCAAAAACCCCAACCCAACTAGCTTAGCATCCCATTAGCACCCAAGTACTAATGTTTGGACAACCCAGAACACGGTATCTTTATCTCAGGACTCACTGAAGCAAGAACACTCTTTCGCCACTCACTCGTACTTGTCCACAAGGTGCGTAGGAAGAGACACTGGATAGGTTAAAATGTTTATTCCAACTTACGTGCTCTAATGTACAGTACACGTGTCAGTACTAATAGCATAATGCATATGACTAATATAAGCAGCATGGTTACAATTCCATAGAATACAAACGGGGAAAGCATCTCAGAGCTCAGTGGATAAACGTATAAATAACATTACCACCCTCCCCTTGCAGTAAGATAGTTTATTATAATAATAGAAGACCTCTGGGCTTTGACTAGCGAACCCCCATACCTCAGTCTCTAGATGCAGAATTACATCAGCAGGACATCATAGCTCTTCTCACCGAAAGGGATTTTTCCAAGTGTGTTAATCGCTAGTAAACCACAGTATTAAAAGCATACCCTATTCTTCATGGCAATTGCACATAATGTTATGTCTGGGTGCGCGAGACTGGCCATATCAGGAAGAACCAGAATACATTGTTATGCGACCTTGTACATGTTTGTGCAGACTGAGCCCAAAAAGGTGAACAACAGAAAATGCAGACAGTGCAAAAGAACTTGGCACGAGCAAAGGGTGAGGGAGGCCCGGCTCAGTGTAACGTGCGCAAAGAAAAGCAGCATGGCAGCCAGGCCTAGGCCAACATAACAAGGCAGGTAACATTCCACAAGACACCCTCCCCTGGACAGTCCGGCGGCCAGGACAGAGGCCCATCAGAGGAGAAAAACAGACGTCGGAGCACAGGGAGCGCCCAAACGGCGAAGGGCAGGTCAATCCATGAAAGTGAAAGTGCAGAAAAAAGCCATACCCTCCAAGAGTTCATCATTGGAATCGTCAAAAACATAGATGCCATCCAATCCATGAGTTCAAAAGAGCAGGAATGCTCCTCAGCAAAGGGAGCATCCAGAAGCAATGCGGGACAGCTTGCGTGATAATTGAAACAGCTTCGTTGTAGGAGATCCTGGGCAGCCGCCCAGATATCCCATTGCGCCAAAATCCCCAGTGCAGCCGCACGGCGCCATACAGCCAGCGACGGAACAGTCCTGCTCATGGGCCTCTAAGGGACCCATCAACTGAACAAAATCCGGAACAGACAATGACGAATTGGAGAGGCAATAATCCAGAGTCCAGGTGAAAGGACAGCGGACACAAGTCATCACAGGTTGCACGCAAGTGAAATACGCAAAGCGAAATGAAAGAGTATATGACACACTCAGTGTCGCCAATGGCAAGACGCTAAAACCGGCCAAAAGGCGCTCACGGAGCAGCTGGAGGCGTTCTGGATCGAGCAGGTCCCATCGGGGAGCAGCCATTGCGCAGAAAGCAAATTAAGAGCAAGACACCAGCCGCTAAAGCGAGGATCAATGGAAAACCGCCAAAGACACTGGAAAATATAGAATGTATGAAAGCCGGGATGACACCAAAAATAGTTTGGAAGGAGGACACCAAGCCCGACCCAACGACCTTAAAAAAGTGTACTAGGCCTTCAGTGTTAGATGCGTTAAAAATACGATGTATTAACTCCCGAAATGTTGGGGAGATTAGTGTTTAAAAGGGCCTGTATTTCACTGTGGGTACTCGCCACCTGGAGAATGAATGTCTCCCGGGCGGACGTGAGCATAACTTCCTCGTTTAATAATAGTGCCTTTATTCTGCTCAGTCTATTGAAATCTGCTTCCATGGTAGGGATGGAAGGCCAAATAGAGATATCAACCTTGCCATGAGGGGGAGGAAAAAGCACATTTTTGCAGCAGACAACCCTGTGCGAAACTGTTACAATGTAAGGAATGCCAGCCTGCAGGCCACAACAGTTTTCGTTATTTAAAAGTAAATAACTACCATTGGAAAGGAGAGTGAAAGTAGGTGAAATAACAGGAGCAGGAATACCTTTCAGCACACAAGCAAGATTAGGAGAGGAAACGCTACATGAGCCATGCAATTTAATGTGTTTACAAATAAGCGAATGACCTATAGTCGAGTCGCAGTACTCCCCCGTGAGAAAGACTTCCTTGCCGTCCCGAAGGCATTTATACATGAAAGGCAAGGACCAGAGTTCATGCAGGAAAGCACTGCCCAATGGCCGGTAACGGCCCACAGGATAATGTTTCATGCACGAGTCAAATTCAAACAAGGAAAAAGGTAAAACGATAACCCCATGAACTAGCCATACAGCAGAATCGAGTTCTGCAACAGAGAACGGCAAAGGATCCACCTTTTCGATATGTAATAGAGTGTAAGTTGCATCCTTCATGGACATAAATTGCTGTTTATCAGTTAAGTTAAAAGGTAGAAATAAGGCAGAGGTGTTCAAGAAATGCCAAGGAACTTTACCTAACTTAAGTGTTTGCAAAGTCCATGCAAACTGCATAACTGAGCGCAATTGATTCTGACCATGATATAACACAGAAACATCATCTTGTACAATATCAACAACAGAGGACACAATATTCTCTAAAGTGTAAATGCGAGAAGACAGGGTATTAATACTATTGTCAACAACAGCAAGCACCTTTTCCATATTTGCTTGATCTATTTCCCGAAGACGGGAAGCAGCTTCCATTTGTGATAGCTTCCAGAGTTCATTATACGTTTCATAAATGAATCTCTTAGGTCGGGGACCACGAGGTCCCAAAACAAAGTCGGACAGATCAATATTGCCTGTAAGGAGGGACAAATGTTGTTTAACAGAATCAAGGGACGAATGTTGCAGCCATTGTTTGCATAATTTACCAACAGAGTATGTAGTGACAGTACGGGCATCAGTAAACCTCGGATCAGGCCTATTCTGTGTGTAGCTAGCACCAGTATCATGAAAACGCATTTGACATGCATTAGATGATATAGGCCATATTAACCAGGGTGACTGAACCAGCTTAGAAACATTAAACGAATTATTCTGTAACATTGCCTGCAGGGACACAATGGACATATTGAATCTTGAGCTTTCATTTGGAAAACTCGACAGGGATGGTATTGATGGCGTATTCAATTGTTTAGTGGTTGCTAAGCCCCAACATGTAGTCTGATAGATGGAAGCATTTAGGAACATAATTTGGGTAGGGATGAGGCAAGCACGATGCAACGCCTCGGTTCCCTGTACCTGCCATGGCTTGGAGCCCCAAATAGATTTTAAATCCACTGTATTGTCCCAGTACTCATAACCACCCATAGCTAGGGCACTCAGAAAGGAACCTGAATAAAGCAATTTGGTGTGTGTCAACATAATTTTCTGAGTTGATGTGTTATTAAGTCTAAAATAATAGGATGCAGGGTTCGACCGATTAAAATCAGTAAAATAATTAAACTTATTTCGAAGAGTTTGAGAGCTACCTGGCAAGGGGTTTGGACAATGTTCCCATTGGGTATAGTTAACAGAACTACGCAGGGCACTGGGCTTATGGAGAAAATGATTACCCCAATGTTGGTAACAATACAAATCGGCATAATTAGCAGAATTCATATATAAATCTTCAGCATTAAAAGATGCATAATATTTTAAATCGGCAAACAATGCTTCAACGGCATGCACATCCCAATCATCAGAATGAATATTATTTTGTACTACATCACCCATTGAAACACGAAGGACATTAGGTACATTAATGATTTCCGTCGGACCATGGATTTGATAGTTCACTGCATCCCATACGATGCCATCAGCAACTGGGAAAGCTGAAATGTTCACAAATGTGTGGTCACGCTTCATGATGTGAGACGAGGAATGAGGAGCCAAAGTTCCAGAAACATAGTCTACAGCAGAGCGTTCAGGTAAATAGTGACCATTGATTAGTAGAAAAAACACTGTGACAAAGCCAATGGACATGAACAAAAATATCAAGAAAAGTACCAACCAGATGTATGTCCAGGGGGAATCAAAAAATTGTCTCTAAACCAGGATATAAAAATACTGAACTTGGATGGAACTTTTGAAGATGTGGAATCCGAATCAAAGGAATAACGAGTCGGGCTTAGTGGCGTTGTTGGTTGATGTGCCACCGATTCTGATGCAGGATAAGTATACTCGTCCTCGTCGATATTGGTGGAGAGTTGGGGATCAATCGTAGTTTCAGGCAAAGTAGAGGATTCAGGCAAATCAACCATCTCAATTACAGCATCAGCGATCGTTCGTGCAGATAGACTATGAACATATGTCCGATAAATGGCAGGACAAGAGACCGCTGGTGTGACACTATTCAGGATCGGCCAGGCGCTGTAGCTTGACATTTTCAACTGAGATGTATCTGTTTTCTTTGCGACCAGGAAGCGGTGGTAAAATGACTGTACGTGTTCCCTTCAGGCCAAGAACTGGAACCGGTGCACGAAAAGAGGGGCCAAATTCTTTTTGTTTTCAACCTTCTCTCGAACCAGTTCTCCAACTTTCGGAAGCCAGCCGGCTACCGGAATCTGCAACGCAGGATCTGTGGCTGAAGGCAAATGTGTAGTTGCAAGTTTGTCTCGGGCTTCTTGTAAGTCCTGTAACATAGCAGAATGGTTATCTACATCAAACTTGGCGGATTGCGCCGCGATGTCTGGACCCTCAAGGTCAGGCACAAACATTCTTATGCCAAAGAGCATTTCGTATGGGGTCCGCCCACCCAGAGGTCTTCTAGGGAGATTATTAAGTGCACGCTGAACGGTATACAAATGGGCCAGCCAGTTCCTGCCAGTACCTATAACCCTAGCTGTTAAGGATTGCTTTAAGTCACGGTTCATTCGTTCAACGATAGAGTTGCCCTCAGGCCTATACGGAGACGAAAATTTCACCCGCACCCCAAGCGAAGCCATTGCATCCTTGTAAGCCCTAGAGGCAAACGCTGGACCTTGGTCCGAATGGAAGGTGCCGCATGCGAAAATTCCCACAAAGACACGCAAATCCCTGATTACATTTCGGGCGTCAGCACTCCGTTGTGGCCAGACCCAGAGAAACCGTGTGCACGAGTCCACTGCCACTAAGATGTATTTATAGGCAGTGTCTGATGAGAATGGACCGCAGTGATCCAAGTAAACACACCCAAAGGGTCTGTTAGCAATGCAGAGCGGGGTTTGTGGTGGACGTGTTACCGTGGAAGGCTTAATCTGTTGACAAACGTCGCAAGAAAGCACAAAAGCACGGGTGTCTTTATACAATCCACGCCACCAATAACGCTGCTGCAAGATGGAAACTGTAGCTGACACACCTGCATGAGCCGAAGCCATGCCTTCGTGTGCAGCTGATATCAAGAGCACTCCTGCGGTCCGCGTTAGGGATCAGCCGATCTCCAACGTCAGGTATAGTTACATAAGGAACCTGATCGGGACTTAATGTGTAAGAATACTTGGAAGGGAAACCTGTAGGGTAATTATTACCTTCCTTGGTTGCAGCAATAGCTGCTAATATAACAGGGTCTATTTTAGACATGGACCTAGTAACCGCTGCCACTGAACACGTAACTACTGCTGAACGGGCAGCCTCATCTGCCAGATCGTTACCAATAGCGTGTGCGCCCACCCGCTGATGGCCTAAGGTGTGAACCACCTGTGTGAGGGGCAGACGTTGTTGCAATTCTGCCACTCGAACCCAAAGCATTTTATGCTTAATTGTGCTCCCTTTTGCGTCCTTGTAGTCGTTTTTCGACCAGAAAAACAGATTGTCATTGTAAGATTGTACACAGTAGAAGGAATCACATACAATAAGAGTTGTCTCATCCTGTGAAGCGAACTCAAGTGCAAGTAGCAATGCATGCAGCTCGGCCAATTGTGCGGTACTATCTCCAAGTGTGCGAGTATGCACTGCAGAGGATTTGAACTTTCCATCTACAAAGGAACCCGCAACAATAGCACATGCAGCTGAATAAGCGTGCTTGGACCCAGTGGCCGGCTGCGCCGAACCATCGGTGTAGATCACACATTTGTAATCCTCAAGCGGTAATAAAAACAAAGGAGGAGGATGAACGAATTCATACTGCAAAAACTCCTGAGTCTGAAGAGAAGAATCAAAAACAAAAGTGACGTCCGAAGACGTCAAAGATGTAGCCCATTGTATCCAACGGGGATGCATTGCTTTTGAGTTCGGTACACTTGCCTTTGTTACTGCCTCCAGGGCAGGACAGGGTGTTACCACCAGAATCCGCTTACCCTGTGCCAGTGCGCGTTCTTTTAGAATCGCCATTTGCACTGCAGTCAGAACTTTTTCAACAGATGTAAAGCGCAATTCAGCGGAAGTGTACAGATGTGACTTGTATGCGATAGGTACTGTATCACCTTCATTAAAGGTTAAATAGGTGAATCCCACCGCCCCCGGAATTATTCTAATCACCAGGTTTGTGTGGTTATCACGAGTCAAAAGATATTTAGACTCCAATAGGTCTGTCTGCAAAGACTGCAAAATTGAGGTATGCTCAGGCAGCCAGCAAGACCTTGAATATGTAGGTTGTATCAAAGCATACAAAGGCTTGATACGCTGGGCATATTCGGGAATGTAAGTACGCCCGAAGTTCAGGAAACCCAGCAAAGACTGAAGCTTCTTCAGAGTATTTGGGGGCACAAATGTGCACATTTTTCCAAGAAATGGGGGGCTAAGCCCTTACCTTCGTTATTGAGCTCATAGCCCAAGAACAGAACGGTAAATTCAGCAATGTGTGACTTAGCAAAGTTAAATTTGTAACCCTGCTCCGCAAATTCAAGAATAATGCGGTCCACACGGGACAGATGCTGATATAACTCGTCGTCTGTCAGATAGATGTCATCAACGTACGAACATGCGTCTTGATCAATGTCATTTAACAAAGAAACAACACGGGCGGCGAATATACCCGGACTATTTTTATAGCCCATGGGTAAACGCCGGAACTGGAATAATTTACCACCGGATGTGAATGCGGTCCATTGACCACTCTCCGGGGCCAGGTTGTGCGTGTAGAAACCGTTTGAAAGGTCAAGTGTCGTTTTGTATTTTTTACGAACAAGACTGTCTACAAGCGCAGAACTGTGTGTATTTTGCACCACAAAGTTCCGACAATGAGTATTTAAATGCCGGTAATCCAAAACTAAGCGGTACGATCCATCGGGTTTAGAAACCACGAAAAGGGGATTGTTCATAGGTGATACGCATGGTTCAATTACTCCCTGATATTCCAACTGTGTCAGAATTTCGGAGACGGGGCCTTTTGCCTGCCGTTTGATGGGATATTGGGGTTGTGGCTGCGGTAGTGACCGCAAAGGTATTGCATGGGGAGGTGACTCTTCATCCCATCCCACATGGTTGCGGTATAACGCTGGTGCCAGGTACACAGCCCACTCAGCTGCAAGTGCTTCAGCTTTGTCTTTTGGGACATGCTTTGAAAAGCTTGGAAGGATTACCTCCTCTCCTTTATGTGCAGCTAATACGAATGGGGGTGGCCAATCCACCTCTGCTAACAAAATGTCATATGAAGAGGTTAGATTTTCCCAAAAAATCCCTTTTATTTCACGCGGTATGTCACCTTCGATTTGTATAACTATATTATATAGTCTGTCAGGGGGTGCCACTCTCGTGTCAGCTGTCTCTACAGTAACGAATGTTTCAGTTGCTGTCGCCTCCATATGAGGACGTAGCGCCTCCCGCACTATGGTAACTTCCGCGGCGCTGTCTAGGAGGGTCACTGCCCACGTCCAATTCTGGAGTCTTGTTCTCACGGTCTGAGGCATATTTCGCTGTGACAGCGGCAACCTTTTTCTTCTGAAATTGCGGTCGAGGAAGATGAAAGTCTTCTGCTTTACCTCTGACTTGTTGTCGAGGTTGGTCTCGCTCCTGGGGAGCCTCTCGGCCCCTTCCTCTATCTTGCCGTCCTCCTCCACCAGCCTGTGACGACGTCTGGGCCTGTGAAGAACGAGGAGAACGCGTATCAGAGCTCTGAAACCTTTCTGGTGATTTAATCCTTGACCTATCACGTAAATCATAAGTACGTTCAGAAGAAACCGAAACTGGGGAAGCGCCTCTCGACCCCGGCTTCTTTTGTTGCTTACCCTGTTTTTTCTGTCTCCAACTCTTTTTAGTGAAGACTGGTTTATCATCTTTCTCAGATGCACTTTTTGTTTGTATAACTTGTGATTGCGATTGAGTTTGCATTTTTACAAAAGGCTTGTTGCCTAGGCTATTTCTTCCAATTGTTTTATAAGCCCGGGCTATTATTTTCGGTAATTCGCGAGGCCTGTCCAACTCTGGGACCAAAGCCAAAGCATTCGCTACTTGAAAGTTCATAGCATCGCCCTTGACATTTCCAAGGATCAGCTCAGCTACTACATCAAACACTCCCACTAGTCTCATCCCTAATTCCACAGCCGCTTCAGGGCCATGTTCATCCTGTACTTTTTAATTACAGAGGGTAGAACCGTCATGGAAGGAGTTCCAAAACATTTTGAATAAACTGCTGCGAATACCTTACCCCAGTTTTCACATGATGTCAAATCGGGGATTATGTCTTTTGGCAAACTTATCGTGAGGATGCGGTGTTTATCTACTGGGGATGTATGTGGAAACACTGCTTCTATCTGATCGAACTTTTCTGCAAGCCAGTAAGGATAGTCGTCCTTGTTTTGTGGACGTTTGCCCATCACAGAATTTACCATGACAGGACTTATAGTCACTCCAGCTGCAATAGCTGGTTGGCCTGCGACTACAGGAGCAGCTCCATGGAGGCTACCTGTAACGTATGTCACTAAGGCTCGATGCACTCGCACCAATTCGGTATGCATAGTGCGCAGTTCCGCTAGCGGTAATGCCAGATAATTTGGATGCGGGGTATACCCGGCCAATACAGGCCAAGTGGCCCCCTGAATTGACAAGGGGCCTAAACGAACTGCGGTAGTTGGTTGTGGTAGGGCGCCATTAAACCAAACACGGTGCTGCCAAGCCGTGAGAGGCACTTCAAGAGTAGTATAGGGTCGATAGGCAGCAGGAATAGCGGTGGGTTTATATTCATGAAACAGCTTATCACCTGCATCCACCGCTTCAAAAGTGATCCAAGTGTAAAACACTTCAAAGTGATAAGCCGCATCGGCTTGAACCACAAAGACCAACTCGACCCCTGTATCGGGCACTCCATACACAGCTAAGTGGTCTCGGAGTGCTCCTCGACTATGTGCAGCTATCGCCACACCAGCCATGACTAAACAATTATATTCGACAACCTAACAGGGAGCACAAAAATGGGTCTGTTAACTAACCTTTTTTAATAATATCAAGCTTGAAAGAACCTATAAAACATTCAATATAGGAGGTATCACCGTCACATACGCCTCCGGAAGCGTACGCGAGGGGTTTGTGGACAAGCACAAGCACTACTCAAGCGTCTCGCAGATAAGCTGCCCCACGGTGGTCGCGCCATGTCATAAGGTTTCTGCACATACACAGAGCTATGCACAGGAAAATGGGACCCTGGAATACAGTGGTTTGCCACCATATACCATAGCACCCAAAAACCCCAACCCAACTAGCTTAGCATCCCATTAGCACCCAAGTACTAATGTTTGGACAACCCAGAACACGGTATCTTTATCTCAGGACTCACTGAAGCAAGAACACTCTTTCGCCACTCACTCGTACTTGTCCACAAGGTGCGTAGGAAGAGACACTGGATAGGTTAAAATGTTTATTCCAACTTACGTGCTCTAATGTACAGTACACGTGTCAGTACTAATAGCATAATGCATATGACTAATATAAGCAGCATGGTTACAATTCCATAGAATACAAACGGGGAAAGCATCTCAGAGCTCAGTGGATAAACGTATAAATAACATTACCACCCTCCCCTTGCAGTAAGATAGTTTATTATAATAATAGAAGACCTCTGGGCTTTGACTAGCGAACCCCCATACCTCAGTCTCTAGATGCAGAATTACATCAGCAGGACATCATAGCTCTTCTCACCGAAAGGGATTTTTCCAAGTGTGTTAATCGCTAGTAAACCACAGTATTAAAAGCATACCCTATTCTTCATGGCAATTGCACATAATGTTATGTCTGGGTGCGCGAGACTGGCCATATCAGGAAGAACCAGAATACATTGTTATGCGACCTTGTACATGTTTGTGCAGACTGAGCCCAAAAAGGTGAACAACAGAAAATGCAGACAGTGCAAAAGAACTTGGCACGAGCAAAGGGTGAGGGAGGCCCGGCTCAGTGTAACGTGCGCAAAGAAAAGCAGCATGGCAGCCAGGCCTAGGCCAACATAACAAGGCAGGTAACATTCCACAAGACAGAGGCCTTGGAGCATTTACAGCGCACTGAAGTACAAACCGCCACTTGACAAAGTGCTGCTAATTATTATATTAGTCTCTCTTATAATGAGATGTGTTTCTGTTCCTTTCTCTGACTGCAAAGTTTGTGTATTTTATAATTTAATAAATAACACTCTTGCTGAGGTAAGGCCAGAAGTTTTCAAGACTTTTTCTAACACATATGCAACTAAAGACACTTGCTTGCTTTACAAAGTAAAGAACAAATATCTCAAATTGTATACCAGCATCATGGAACAGTGTCATGGCAAGGTGCCCTAATAGAAGCAAGGAAATTGGGCCTGTTTGCCATATTTTGATAATGAAAAACTGCCATAATTGTAGTGTTGAGGGCCCCTCACTCCCAAAGGCACTGGTGCCACAGCAGGTGCAGCACTATTGAGGGCTATACCCCTGGTATGGAAAGTACAAGAGAGGATTTAAATCAGGTGATGCTGATGGCCAGCCAACCTTCTCTGAAAATTGTTCCAGCACCACTGTCTTAAGTGAACATTGAACTGAAAAGTAGTGTTTCTAAGCCATAGAACTCGTACCTGGGAGCACTTAAGAAACTGAAGAAGCACTAGAAGAAAGTGATATTTGTAACGCTTTCTACCTAATCTCCCAGCAATGCTATTTTCTACAGTTTCTTTCAGAAAAGAGGACATTTTAACATTTGTGTATTAATAACTTTAAAGTTGATCACAAAATCAGACTATAAACTGTACTTTCACAATTTCTGATTTATGCTTGCATAGCCAAAATATGATGACATATCTAATATCAACAATAGATGCAACTAGGAAATGCGTGTTACTTTTCATTAACACAGTTGATTAAATGTGTAGACTGCATTCTAGAATATTCTACGCGCTCTGCATTTATCCATATATCTTGACACAAATACTCCTATAGAATAGTGTTACATTTCCTCTTATATAAGCCATAAACTGAATCATTTAATTTTTGGGAATTGGTGCAAATTGACCCATAATAAAGGGTGTGTTTTAAAACACCATGGTAGCTCTGAAATATTTAGGGCCTTTGTGTACTACTATAGTAGTTTCCCCCAGAAATGTGTTAAAACCCAGAAGAGAGAATTTTTACTGACCCTGAAGATAAGTAAATTTAAATAATTGCCCTAATTGGTTCCCTTGGTGGATCCTGCGATTGGTCATACGTCTCTGACGACAGCAAAGGCCTTCGATGGCAACCCCCAAATTTACACATGCATAAGCCCAAAGCATCATGCCTGATCTCTGACACATGCTACAATATACTCCTACATTCCAAGGATATCCTGATCAAATTTGTAGTCATTTTTAGGTTTCATCGTTTGCACAGAAATTGCATTGAACACAATGTTATTGTTACTGGGGTAAATTAGAAGTGCTCTTTTCTAAAAGTATGTTGGTTAAATAAACGGTGAACATGTGATTAAAGGACAGCGACGTTTAGTCCCTTATTCAGTATTTGCTAACACAGGGCCACACCCTTTTGAACACAACAGCATTTTTATGCTGAAATGATCAATATTCTGGTGAAATTTGACATCTTGCTTGCTTTTCAATTGATAAGTTTTGGTTTTGTGTTTTATAGTAATTACAAAACAATGAACCACTGCATTCGGAACCAGTTTTAACATGAGAAAGCGACTGCTTTGAATAATTAAATCAAATAATGTAATTATCACATTTTCATTTAAAATTTGCATTAAACCGTTAAATTCATTTGAATGTTTTTTTTTTAGCCCATTGGAATTCTGAGAGCTTTTTGCTGTCTGGTCATTGGTTGGAATTACCTCTGATAGATGGGGGCCTAATGAGCCCTCTGTTGCTGATTTGCCCCTTTGCGGCAGGGAAGTGAAGGCCGGGGATGGCAGCAGCATAAGCTGGCGGTGCATAAAAGACTGGAGCGCCTAGATAGGCTGTCGCTGGGTCATACACGTGTCCGATTGTGTAGGCATATTCTCCTTGTACTGCAGAGCCACGCCCACCAGTGCCTCTGGTGTACCGCACATAATTATCCTTATCCACAGGTTTGGCTAATGTCACTTCAATGGGCGAGCCGTCAATCAACTTTGAAGCAAGTGAAAGTGCAAGGGAATAAAACAGAAGCATATTATTGCAAAAATGTAATGCATGCATAAACGTGATTGACATTTGTACTTCTTTATTCCAAGATTGTAACTCAGTTTATCTCTGGGTTAAATGGACATTTCTTAATATAATTAAACTCAGGCAAATACATATCATGAAAATGGATTTCAAGCACAGTTAAATATAGGAGCAGAAGGGGGCAGCAGAGGGGAAATGGAGTCAGTGTTGGGGCAGAGCTAGAGAAGCCTAGATAGAGGGGAGCACATTGATTCCAAGCCAGTAAAAAAGCCAATAGAACTAGATGTAATGGGGTTAATAATGCATGCATAGTTAGCAAATTAGAGTGAGACATTCTAAAGGGAGCAGACAGAGAGGGCTATAGTTGTAAAGTAGTCCTGTATACATTTAAAGCAAGCATTAGACTGGGGGTGGAAGGATACCACCAAAGAGCCAATAGCATTAGGTGAGAGATGAATACTCCACTGGGTTAAGCTAAAATGCTATAGAAAAAGTCTCCAACACATGGCTGAAAGACGCCAGTCAAAGGAAGCTAATGATTGTAAGTGGTGGACCCAAAGCCCAAACTGTATATTGTTAGCAATAGGCATAATATAAGCTGCAATGTAAAAATAAGACAAAAGAAAATAGCATAAATGAAGTTGAGCAAGAGGCCACAGCACACCCAATGGAATTCAGTATTTTAACACTCTAGCTTTTGGACTCAAGATATTCAGTCCTGGTTTTTTACATACAGCCACATTCTGATCTGTTCATGCCACACTTCAGGTTTGATGGTCCAATATTTTTAGATTGCCCTCTGATTTCTGTGAAAAATGGCATGCAAGTATAAGCCATTAAAATATGTCTACTGGTTAATCAAAACTGAGCAGTCATAGTGAATGACACACCACAATGATAGGAAGTGCAGGGACTTAGACTTTCCCAGAGTTGGGCTCCCCTCCCGTAGTTTACTCTTGTCTTTTTTACTACTGAAAAGTGGCCATTTTGTTGTCGTGGTGACAGGGTGATTTTGAAGTGGCTGAGCTCTTCAAGGGGATGGTCTAAGAGTGGGGTTTGGATTCTGGAAGGCTTGAAAGACTGAACAACTCTTAGCCAGCCCACTTTGTGTCTGCTTGCTTGTGTCACTTGCCTGCACTGAGCAATTTCAAACCCGTTCCAATGTGTTAGTGGTTCCTGGGGCATATGTAGGAAAGGCTGTAATTCAAAGTTTAAGGGCAGGCCTCTTACACCATTTGTGTATTAAAACTATTCTGAAAATTACTTTGATGTGGGATTGGCAAATGTGAAGGTCTTCATTTTCTGGATGGGGTGTGATCTCCCAGATGTTTCAAAAGAGTTTTCGAAGATTCCAATAACGCCACAGGGTATGCTGCTTGACCATGCTGGTTTGATGGGGTGTAATGACACCACTCAGTGGTATTCTATGCTGATCAGTGGCATGTCCTTCCACCCTGGACAACGTGACTAACCAGTAGGTGGTTCAGTCAGCAGTGCGCATGATGATGAAAACGCGTCAATAATTTTGTAAGTAATTGATATCATTCAATATATGTTTATGAGTTGTCATAGAACAAAGCTTGTAATGTACCATTTGTGAATTTTTTTGTTACCCAAGCTCATCAAGCGTGTGCACAAGTTAAACATAAGTTCAAGATGGCCATGGCTTTTCCTGATAATTTACATGTATATGTTTTGGAAATGAAAGTTAAGGACGCTGCTGACAATCCAACGGCAGTCCTGTATTCATTTATATGGTATGATTCCAATGTATCAAGAAAATGGTATATTAAAATATACACTGATGTTGCATCAAATTTCTTTGGCTCATATTTATTTAACTTTGTCAACTAGGTTTCAGTGAGAACATCTCTAAATAAAAAGTGATGGCAGATATACAAGGATACCGCTCAAACGAAACCATTCCAATTTCACAGTACCTTCCCATCTATAAGGTTCATTGCTTCTACAGCATCGTCTCGGTTATTAAAATGGACAAAAGCGTAATCTCTGATTTTCTTTATTCGTTCAACAGCGCCTGTGAAGAACAAATGCAGGATACAATGTCATCATGAGCTTCTGAAATGGAAAATTTGAAATACGATCTACATACCAAATGTTTAGGAAATAATTTTCAATAATATTCCATGTTTTCACCATTGCATGTGCTATTCTATACGTACCTGGAAATATTTTGTTTTCCAAAATGCTTCTACCCCTGTTATGGATGCATTGACCCCATTACAGAGTTGGGGACAGAATTGATGTTTAAGTGGCTTAATGCTGCCTTGTAAATAAGGCGACGCCCATATCGCCACAGGAACGTCACTAAAAGTGACGTTCCTGTGGCGATAGGGGCTTGTAAATATGCCCCTAAGCTTGTTTTGAACATATTTACTTTCATTGAAGTGTACTTTAAAACGTATTAGACTTCCTTATTTATTCTACAATCTAAATGTAATGTTCAATGAAGAAAGTAAATACAACCAATAACGAGCCAAAGCAAGTGTAGTATAACCCTAGCACAATAATAAGTTGTGCTCTGTCCAATTAATAAGAAACATGTTTTAGATTTGTAATAGTAATAGTACACCAAACTAAAAGGAGGCCTCGCTGTTAGCTCTCTCACTTTCTCTACCTCTCTCTCCATATATATATATATATATATAATATATATATATATATATATATATATATATATATATATATATATATATATATATATATATATATATATATATATATATATTATCTACTGGCGGTCGCCAGTAGATAGTTATAGTTAGGACCTATTATCCATAGGAAATCCGCGACATTCTATTTGAAATAACTCTCTTGCCGGTTGACGTATCTTTGCGAAATTTTCAAACTTTGTGGGGTGCTCCGGTCCGCTCCTACCCTGAAAGTCTCGGGGGATTCGTCAAGCGGGGCTGAGAAAAAGGGGGTCCCAAAACGCGTTTTCCCCATTCATTTTTCCATATGAAACTTTAGACACGGCTACAGCCCGAACTGCTGAACGGAATTACACCAAATTTGGCAAAGAGGTAGTTCTTGGTTCAGAAAGAACCCTTTTGTTAAATGGTGTAAATCCGTTCAGTAGTTGCTGAGAAAATCAAAAGTAAAAGTACATATATATCTATGGGCACGGAGGATCCGCGCACCCTGAGCGCACCCTGCGCGCACCGTCCCGATCACGAGCTGCATGCTAATTGGCTGTCAGCTGGCTGTCAACATTCCGATTCAGGAAATGTTGGCAGCCATTTTGTCCCTCGGTAGAACCGAGGGACAGAAACAAGTGCGCAAAGCGCAAAAAGGGGGCAGGGTAGAAACACCCTGACCCCCTAGGTCTGCTCAGGGGGTCCCACAAGGACCCCCTGGGCAGAAAAAAGCATTTTTTTTTTTTTTAAACGGCGGGATGCGCTTAGGGTGCGCGGATCCCGCCGATTAAAAAAAAAAAAGCACAAGAAACAAGTGCGCAAAACGCACAAAGGGGGCAGGGTAGAAACACCCTGACCCCCTAGGTCTGCTCAGGGGGTCCCACAAGGACCCCCTGGGCAGAAAAAAGCATTTATTTTTTTTCAAAATCGGCGGGATGCGCTTAGGGTGTGCGGATCCCAATGATTAAAAAAAAACACAAGAAACAAGTGCGCAAAACGCACAAAGGGGGCAGGGTAGAAACACCCTGACCCCTAGGTCTGCTCAGGGGTCCCACAAGGACCCCCTGGGCAGAAAAAGCACAAAAAAAAAAAAAAGACCGGCATCGTGCCGAGGCCCCGCCCCCTCCCTGCAGCAGTCTGCAAACGCGCCCCCTGGCGCGTTTTAAGAAGCGGAAGTAATTCCCCTTGAATACTGGGGGTCCCGGGGGGCCAACTAGCCCACCAGGAACCTCCGGTATGCGCCAGGGAGCTGCGTTGCAGAGAGGTGTACAGAGGCCACGCCCCTTTTTACACCTCTCTGCAACGCAGCTCTGTGGCGCTTTTGGAGGTACATGGTGGGCTAGTTGGACTCCAGGGACCCTCAGTATTCAAGGGGACTTAATCCCCCAACTTAAAACGCGCCACGGGGCACGTTTGCACAGTGGTGAAGGGAGGGGGCGGAGCTTCAGGTGACATGTGTGCAAACAGGCCCCGTGGCGCATTTTAAGATGGGGAATGAAATCCCCTTCAATCCTGAGGGTCCCTGGGGCGAACTAGCCCACCAGGTACGTCCAGAAAGCGCCACAGAGCTGAGTTGCAGAGAGGTGCAAAAAGGGCGTGGCCTCTGAACACCTCTCTGCAACGCAGCTCCCTGGCGCATACTGGAGGTACAGGGTGGGCTAGTTGTACCCCAGGGACCCTCATGATTCAAGGGGACTTAATCCCCCAACTTAAAACGCGCCACGGGGGCGCGTTTGCACAGATGTCACCTCAGGCCCCGCCCCCTCCCTTCACCATTGTGCAAATATTCCTCTAAAATCAGCCGAACTACGAATTCCGATTTACTCACCTGTTATCAGGAGAGACCTCAGTCCTGCATCTTTCAGCCCAGTACTGATCCTGAAAAGTAATTTTAACCGTACTTACCAGTAACTTGAATTTCCTTCCATAGGATATCATTGACTGGTTTCACTTGGAAATTCTTCTAAGTGTGGAGTTTTGGAACTTTATAATATTCCTCTAAAATCAGCCGCAATACGAATTCCGATTTACTCACCTGTTATCAGGAGAGACCTCAGTGCTACATCTTTCAGCCCAGTACTGATCCTGAAAAGTAATTTTAACCGAACTTACCAGTAACTTGAATTTCCTTCCATAGGATATCATTGTCTGCTTTTTGCTGAAAAAGTTTCTAAGTGTCGATTTTTGAAACATACAAATATTCCTCTAAAATCAGCCGAACTACGAATTCCGATTTACTCACCTGTTATCAAGAGAGACCTCAGTGCTGCATCTTTCAGCCCAGTACTGGTCCTGAAAAGTAATTTTAACCGTACTTACCAGTAACTTGAATTTCCTTCCATAGGCTAACATTGACTGGTTTCACTTGGAAATTCTTCTAAGTGTGGAGTTTTGGAACTTTAAAATATTCCTCTAAAATCAGCCGAAATACGAATTCCGATTTACTCACCTGTTATCAGGAGAGACCTCAGTGCTGTATCTTTCAGCCCAGTACTGGTCCTGAAAATTAATTTTAACCGTACTTACCAGTAACTTCAATTTCCTTCCCTAGGCTAACATTGACTGGTTTCACTTGGAAATTCTTCTAAGTGTGGAGTTTTGGAACTTTAAAATATTCCTCTAAAATCAGCCGAAATACGAATTCCGATTTACTCACCTGTTATCAGGAGAGACCTCAGTGCTGTATCTTTCAGCCCAGTACTGGTCCTGAAAAGTAATTTTAACCGTACTTACCAGTAACTTGAATTTCCTTCCATAGGCTAACATTGACTGGTTTCACTTGGAAATTCTTCTAAGTGTGGAGTTTTGGAACTTTAAAATATTCCTCTAAAATCAGCCGAAATACGAATTCCGATTTACTCACCTGTTATCAGGAGAGACCTCAGTGCTGCATCTTTTAGCCCAGCACTGACCCTGAAAAGTAATTTTAACCGTACTTACCAGAACTTATATTTTCTTCCATAGGAATCCATTGTCTGGCTTTCAGCTGAAAAGTTTCTCATTGTCGATTTTCACAAACTACAAATATTCCTTAAAAATCGCCTGTATGACTTAAACGCATTCTTTCAACTGTTTACAGGAGATGCACCAGTGCTGGATCCAGGATCCAACACTGAGTAAGAAAAAGTAACGATAACAGTTTTTACCTGCTAAGTGAATTTCCTTCCATAGGATAACATTGGTGATTCTATGAGAAAAAGTTTCTGTCAACTTTTAAAATACAATAATATTCCTTAAAAATCACTACTGTAACCAAAACGCTTTTACTCAACTGTTTACAGGAGATGTCCCAGGACTGAATCTAGGATCCAGTCCTGTGGTTAGAAAAGTAATCCATAAAGTAACTAATTGCATTAACTAGAAATTCACATTGAGCTGAATGTTGCATTGTGTTTGAAAATGTGTTGCCCATTGCAACAACTGTAACTACTGTACTTAAAAGTCTATTGCCTATGTGCAAAGTATTTAAACTAAAGTAATTCATTCTGAGAAAGTATTTTTTGTAATGTATAATGTAATTACAATGTAATTTAAAAAATAAAATATGTAAAAAAAAATGTTTCTAAAAATGTAGTAAATCAGTATGAAAAAATAAATATAACAATTAATACATTTAAAAATTGTCATTTACAAAACCTTTGAAATTCACTGAAAAAACCGTAGGTTTCAGACATGTTATAGTTAGGAATTAGCATTTAAAAAACCTTTGAAATTCACTGAAAAAACCATAGGTTTCAGACACGTTATAGTTAGAAATTAGCATTTAAAAACCTTTGAAATTCACTGAAAAAACCATAGGTTTCAGGCACGTTATAGTTAGAAATTTGCATTTAAAAAACCTTAGAAATTCACTGAAAAAACCATAAGGTTTTAGGGACAGTTATAGTTAGTTGGACATTGCACTCGTACAAAACCCGTGAAATTCCCCGTTATAGTTAGTTCAGGTAACTATAACTCGCGCCCCGCAATGCACTGCTGATGATGTCACATATTACATCACTCATGACATGGTCAGTGACATCACTGATGACATCACTGATGACATTTCAAATGACATCACTGATGACATCACTGATGACATCATCCATGTGAGAATTTAATGCATCTTCTCACACCCTAATATAAGTTTTGAAACACCCACTCTAAATTACAGACTGCCATTCTCAAAACCATACACACTCCAATACCAATAAGTACATACCCACTCACTGATTCTTAGGTCTACACACACACATCTACTCACTCACCCGTACAGTCACTCATACTTACAGTCACTCAGTACAGGACTATCATATGCACTCATACACCTATATAAACACTCACACAACACAACTCATCCGTAGAGGTATTCACACACCTAGTCAGTCATGCAAATAATTAATCACACTCCAATTTACTCACCTATACAGTTATACACACCAGCTCACTTACTCATAAAAATACTAGCACATTCTTACGCTCCTATGCAATCACTGATGCAAGCACACACTCATCCATATAGCCACTCTCACAATCACACACTCTCACTTATAGGCATTTATATACTCCAACACACATATATACTGCCTTTCACATATGTAGTTACTCACACATGTACCACTGAGATATACATTCAATCACTAACACACCCATACACACACTCACCCACCCATACAGTCCATCACAGATGCACTCTTGAAACCATGCACCCAGTGAATCACCCACTCACACATCTATGCACAGAGTCACACACAACCCACCCCCACAAACACTGAGGCACCCATACAGATACTCAGAGAACCAATCCATAACCCATATAGACACTCATTTAGCTAGTCAGAAACCCATGCAGTTGCTTACACAACAACAGACAGACGGATACAGACATTCACACAGTTTAGTCACTCACCCATGCATCCAGTAAGATACGTTTAATCACTCACTTATAGACTCAGTCACGCACCTACTAAATCATCCATTCAGGCGCTTCTACACCCACTCATTCTTCAATACGCCTTTCCCTAAATATATTAAACAGATTTAAACTTTACAGAAACACACAGTCACTGGATGATGTCATCAGTGATGTCATCAGTGATGTCATTTGAGATGTCATCAGTGATGTCATGAGTGATGTCACTGACCATGTCATGAGTGATGTAATATGTGACGTCATCAGCAGTGCATTGCGGGGCGCGAGTTATAGTTACCTGAACTAACTATAACGGGGGAATTTCACGGGTTTTGTACGAGTGCAATGTCCAACTAACTATAACTGTCCCTAAAACCTTATGGTTTTTTCAGTGAATTTCTAAGGTTTTTTAAATGCAAATTTCTAACTATAACGTGCCTGAAACCTATGGTTTTTTCAGTGAATTTCAAAGGTTTTTTAAATGCTAATTTCTAACTATAACGTGTCTGAAACCTATGGTTTTTTCAGTGAATTTCAAATGTTTTTTAAATGCTAATTCCTAACTATAACATGTCTGAAACCTACGGTTTTTTCAGTGAATATATATATATATATATATATATATATATATATATATATATATATATATATATATAATTTCATTTGTGTTGTGACATACTTAAGCAATCAGATTTCAGTTTGATGTTACATAGTATTGCAATTCTTTCAGAGATAATCTCACATTTCATTGTGAAAATTGGGCATATTTTAAAATTTACTAGAAACAGCTCCTTCTGTTGGCTAGCATGGTTACTAAAGTTACATGCTTTGGTGATTACACAGCTCCCAAATAAAATGGGGACAAATAGCCTGATAACTATAACATCCTATAAAAACTGACGCAAAGGTATTTGTATGGTGCAATAGTTATTGCATATTCTCGGCCCACTGAAATCTATCAACAAGATTTTTGCATATGCAGATTTCCACCTATGCTTGGGCAGAGATCTTTGACCAGATGGAATTCACCAATTTTGAGTGGAAATGCTTGGCAAGTACTAGGATTCACAAGTTGCCCCCCCTACATGAGTTTGTATAAACTCTTACTTCAAAAATTATGACTGCTAAGTTACTACAACTAACATTAAGACTAGATTTTATATGCATCCATATAGGTGAAGATCTTTGTAAAGGAGACTGGAAAAGCATTGGACAACAGAATTTACCTGACCTTAATAACATAGTTTTGACAAACATATAAATTCAGCTCACACCCTGGACTTTGCTCTTTTCCCCTTGAACTGTGTAAC
This sequence comes from Calotriton arnoldi, assembly GCA_963921515.1. Lineage (NCBI taxonomy): Eukaryota > Metazoa > Chordata > Amphibia > Caudata > Salamandridae > Calotriton > Calotriton arnoldi. Next base: position 2,173,953 of record CAWUFW010000171.1, on the reverse strand, counting down.
TTTACTACCTGAATGAGACCCACAAATCAGCTACAGCTATGAGAATTCAGCCAACCAACCCCACTCGCAAGGAAGAGGAACTTCACTGAGGAGGAGACACACCTTGTATTTGCCTTTGTTGTAGAGCACTGCAGAGAACTACATGGTCTGCCTCAGTACACCCTCAGTTGAGCAGAGGAGGAGGCCATGTGGCAGGAGGTGACAGACTCTGTCAATGCATTTGGGTAAAGGTATAATTTAAAGAAGACATGGAGGAGGTTATTGGAGGTGGATAAAGGAGAAGATTTCCAGGATATAGGTCGCAAAGGATCTTTATGGAGGTGGACCCAATGCATTCTCTCCCTCGCCTCCATTGATGAAAGGATCCTCTCTACCATGCACCCTGTGCAACTATATGGCCTGCCTGTTCCTGGAAATCCCGATATCAGGCCAGGTAAGAAACTAAAGCCCTCTATTTTACCAGTAAACGCACTTGCACACAGTTTAACTCCTCTTTTATATTTCATAATGAGTAGTGTTTTTGTAACACACTCCTTTTTCAATACAATCCCCATCTCAAGTGCATAGGCAGCAATAGGAGCAGAATTATCATTACTGTGGCCTGGCAGCAATCAGGGCACACATCTAAACATATCCCAACCACAAAACCTGATATGCCATTCTGATATTTATGATGCTATAAGTTTATAACACTCGAGAGAGAATAACATTGGATCTGACAATACATCATCAAAGAATACATTCGGTTGCTGGCCAATGGACACATTATCCAGGCTCTGCTCACAAAGAACAATACAGGCTTAAGAGATGATTTTAGCTCTGATATAGAGGATAAGTCTTGAAAGAATAGTTGTATGTTGTTATACCAGGCAGTCACACTTTGGGCTTTTTAGGATAACCTTGATTCTTGGCCTCTTTGTAAAAATTAACATGAAATCCCACTATTAGGTTTTGAGTAAACACATATGAATAGCATTGATATTGTTTTAGGATGACTTGTCATGTATAGCATGGCAACAGAGTTACGATACCTGGTTTTATATTGTTGAATTCCTTTTCAATAGTCTCCTCAGTAGTAGTCAACATTAGGTTCCTCACATACAGGATTTTAACAGATGACATTGTATCTTCATCAACTTCAACCTCAGGCTCCGCCCAGTCCACTGCAATTGGATGGCCCCATAACTGGATCCTTCCTATGAAAGACATTCACACAATGCAGGTGCTTAGAGTAAGGTTTCCGCAGCTGAAGGAAAGCCAAAGTACTGTGACCTTAATTTGCAGTGCACACATGTGATGTTAGTAATAAGAACTAAAAAGACCAAACTTTGACAGCGATTTCTAATGTATGCAGACTTCACAAATTGTTCATTGGTAATGTAGATCAGAAACAGTGTGTCAATGCTGGGTATCACTGATTGGAGGAGATAAGAGATACAGACATTTTCAATCAGCTGTGAACAGCTTATCAAATAAATTTGCTGTACAAATTCGATTCAATGTGGAAACCATTTAAAATCTTTTATTTTTAAACATGGTTTAAAATACTACACTTTTGCAAGAAAACTATGGTTAGATAGGCCATAATTTTTTGTCCTCTCCCTTTGTGGTCTTATTCGTTGTGTTTGTCTATAATTGGGTTTTTTCTGTGGGAGGCTGGGTTATCTACAGGCTTAAACTGGGAATTCGGAGGCCGTGATGGTGTTATTTGGAAGAAGAAAGTTTTAATGTCAAAAGTGCTACTTCAATTTGAGTTTTACTTCTTAATTTCTGTGATACCTAGAAATAATAGATATGTTTGCATGTGGCCAGTTGTATTGCCTGCATAATTCATCAGGATACAATGATCCATAAAAACTCTGGGCCTCATTAATGCAAGGTGTTGCATCGCTGCGTGAAAACAGTGATGCAACACTTTTCAGTGTGCCCTCCTTGTAACACCATGGATGCGCCGTAATTACTGTACAGCGCTCCATGTCGCAAGGATTTACAGATACGTCAGTACTTCTGACGTATCTGTAGGCGTAGTAATGATGCATTGCTGGAGTGAGTCGCAAAAGTGACGCTACTCCAGCAATGGGTCATTACACATGGGCAAGTCCCATATTAAAGGCACCTGCATCAGTCTTACGCCTGCTGTGAGGCAGGTGTAAGATTTTGACACAGTGGCGTCCTAGAATTGGCATAGTGAAATCTCATAGATTTCACTACGCCACTTCGACAACCCTTTTTTACGGGGGAAAGCCCACCCTGCAAACATTATACCGGACGCAGGTATAATGTCGCGCAGGGCTTTACAAAGTGATGCATCTGCTTAGATGCTTCACTTTGTAAATATGGCACAACATGGCACATTTTTTACGCCACCCCAGCCTCACAAAAAATGACGCAACGGCAGCGCAAAGGGCTCATAAATAAGCCCCTCTATATTTGCAGTGAAAAGGTTTAATGCCTATCTAATTTAGCATTCACTGAAAACTAATAGCCAGTGTTGTCTGCTTGCCAAATTAAGACAGAAACAGAGGGCTGACTAATTTTCAGAGCTGTATATGAACAAATTGGTACTTACATATACAGATATTCACCCTGACAGAACACAGCAGTACCTCCTTAATTTACCTATATTTCAAATGATCAACAGCACCTTCATTCCACTTGACATCTTTGAAAGTTGGTGTTTGCTTGTGTTTCATTACTAGAACAACAAGTCAACATAAATCATGTTTCGATTGTCTCACAGCAAAACACCACAGCAATGCAAATAGAACCGACATATCCCTTACTGGCGCTTTGTGTGTGCCTTGAATCAGTGGCGTCATGAACACCCCGCTTCAGCAGCTTGAGCGGGAGAAGGGAGGATGCTACTGGAACCACAGAGCACCAAGAAGAGCTTGTCACTGACAGAAAGCTGCTGCTCGTTTTGCTCGTGGAGGTGCGTGAGGTTTATGGGGGTTGTAGTCTGCAGGCCCTTTCTTATTGTTGGAGGCTTGCCTGTGTACAACTACAACCCCCAGAGGGCCTCTAAGTACCGGCTTGTCTCCCAAGAGAAACCACGAGACACATTTCATAAAAGCCAACACAGTCTTGGCTTGCAACTCCATAAGTCTTACTTTGGCTTAATAGCGTGCCATAGGCGCTGAAAAGTAGGACGATTCTGTAGCACGCCAAAAACAATCATGCTTGAGTTCCGAAGGTGAATGAGCAATGACCAAGCTGGTAAATGTTAGTTTTATCCTGTCAAGTGTGTTGTAGATTTAAAGACAGAAGTCAAATGTCAGGCTAGTACTGACAAATTGATGTTTATTATTTGAACTTGCAGCTTGGTGCTTACTTTTCGTTGACTGCCGAGACCATTTTAAAAAGGGAAGCACTTCGCAAACTTGCTGGTGTAAGGGAAAGTCTGTAGGGTGTCATTTTGTTTCAAACACACAACAATATGTAAATACCTATAAATATACTGTACAAACGTTTAAAATGTAGCAGCAGTCATGAATGCACAAAACAGCCAGTTTTTTCTTTAATTCCAAGTGTGATGGAAACAATTATTTTATTAGGATAAAAAGTAATCAATTACTTGGTGTGGCGCAAATGACAAATATTTGCTGCAACTAAATTCCACACATTCTAATTTGTGCACTATATAGTTTTATTAGTGAAATGTCTGTACAAATAAGTGAGAATTTTTAAATGGAGAATGTGCTGTCTATAAATGTCAGGGTGCTACCACACCATGCTTCTATAATATATGTGTGACAGTGTGATCCTCATCACAACGCCAGCTACATACCAGACCCATACCACTCTCTAGCTGAATAGACGTGGCTCATTTTCTACACTTGGTCTTTGTGTGACACTTGAATTTATTCACAATTTGCATGAGTTTAGTGAAGTAACATTGATGGTAGCACTCCCACTCTGAAAATTGTTCCAGCACCACTGTTTGAAAGAAGTTGTGTTTGACAGGAGAACGAGCGAGGCCATAGACGCCTTTTTCCCCCTCCTCTCCTTTAAAGATGATCATCAGCTGGAGTGTTTTGTCCATGTTGGAAAATTGACTTACATACTTCAAACTTGTTTCCTTTATGCTCAAAATATATTTCTGCTCTTTCTAAGCACTAAAAGTACACTTATGTAATTAATAAGTTGAAAATGAGAAAGGGGAAGAAGACTGAAAACCTCTTTCACTACCAGGCTTTTAGTATTGCAGAAGCTATGTCACTCACTTTTTTATAACACCAGAAATGCATATAGCTCACTGTAGAAAGTGTTCGAACTTCATTTGTACCTGTCAAGACAAATTTTTCATATTTAATATTTATACTACTCTTCCCCCTTATGAAGGAAAAATAATAAATGTGCCATTATTTTATCTAACTTGCTTTTATTTAACCTACTGCATTACTTTTTAGTCCACATTTGTAAACATATGGCACAGACAGGGGTACCACACTGAGCCAAACATGTTTATTGTTATTTCAACTGTCCAGAAGGGAGGGAGAGATAAAGGAAAACAGAAGGATAAGAGAGGAAAACATGGCCAAATGATGGGTGTAATGGAGAGAAAGAGACAAATGGGAAGAGGCGTTACAGGTGAGAAAAGGGAAGAGAAAAATGGAATAGAAAGATGGATTGGAGATGAGGATAAAGGCAAATGTGTGATTGGAAGTGAGAGATTGAGCAAGACAAGCAGGGGGAGATGAGAGAAGAAGGGGTAGTTGTAACTAGGAAGGGGGCAGGCAGGAGAGAGGTGAAAAGAAAGGGAGGGTAAGACAAAAGAAGGAGGGAAGGGGTGTAAATGGAAGAGAGATCTAAAAGGAGAAGAGAGACATGGGAAGGGGGAGGAGAGATGAAAAGGGGGGGGGATTGGAGGAAGGGCTACCTAGACGAAGAGAGTAAAAAGAGAAAAGGTAGAAAATATGAAAGAATAACCCTTTTAGGTCGAAACGGGCACGTTCTCAGCCATTCTGGATGCGGGTCCAAGTGGGGGGGGGGGGTATTTATTTTTTCTGGCTACTCCCCTGCCTTGAATCATCATTAATGCTGATCTGTGATGGAGAAGCAGAGCTTGGTGACTATCTCTGGAGATTTTATAGTTCATAACCCATAGGCTTGTTTAGTATGAAATGTATTAATAAAGTGCACACCACAACTGCATTGCCTCTTGGCAGCAGCATCAGAAAAGAATAAAATAAGTGTGCGACCAATTAGTCTTGAAAGTGACCATGCATAAAAAACATGAGAGTAAATTTGGTTTTTGAACAGAAATTTTTTAATTCCTTTCTAAATCCCAACCTGTTTTTTCTCCAAAACGTATAGTGAGAAAGTTCCTGATCCCTGGGCCTATAATTGCAAACTATCATTCTCTTTGCTATCAAAGTTTGCTTCTAGGGATATGTATGAGGCCTAAAGTACTTGACTGTAGATTGAGAGTAGGCAGACACCTGGCATTGTTGTCCTGCAAATATATTGGGCAGTTCCTACACTTCCTACAATTCCTACACTTATTTTAGGCATTCAATTTCAAAGGTGATTCACTTGTTTAGGTAGCCTGTGCATCAAATTAAACCCATGTGGACATATTATTGTGTGCTTCTAAATTAGTGACCTGGGGCTGTATTACTCACAGGGCTACTTTCCCACTTTCACAAGGTGCACCAGGTGCCAACATGGAAAGTGGGCCCTCATTATGGTGAATGTACTGCCTTCAGGGCAGCTGCAAGCTCGAGCTGCCCTGAGGCAGCGCATTCAAGTAAAATATGTAGCGGCTGGTTACAAGCTGTTCCGTGTGTCACTGTGCAGGCGGCAAGCCGTCTGTACTCTCAAGAGGAGAGAGAGATCACCTCACAGGCTAGTGCAGTGAGTGACTGCACTTGCCTGCAGAATGGTGTCTAGGGGGCCATTGGACCCCTTGTCCTCATTTTCTGAGTACTGCCCTCTAGGGACGCACTGGTAGTTTGCCACTTTTTTGTGGCGCACTGTCAGTACTCCTCCTGATGACTTTTTTGCCTTTGCACCCGTATCCATTATACGGCGCGGGTGCAAAGGCAAATAGATTCCCTCATTGGTGCTGGGCCATGCCTTCATGCAAATGACGGGACGCCCTCTCACATTAGCACTGGTGCACATGTGCAGCAGCAATATCAGTATTACAGAAGGGGATGCATAAGTGTCTGTGGCCCCTCTGTAATACCGAAGTGCCCTGGGGGTGCACAAAGCGTGCGCACATGCTTGTTGCGCCCCAGGACACATTTTGCAGTATGGCCTCAGTTTTCTTGACATGTTATATTTGCACTCTTTGGTTTCTGTTAGTGCCCATATGACAAAGCCTTAGAATAATTCAGTTTTGAAGTTATTAAACAACTAGTAATGCTTTTATAGCATTACTTTTCAACAGGTATCATGTTATTGGATTATGAGATATAGGAACTTAAACAATCCTTACCAGAACACACACTTATAAACACTTTTTGCGAAAAAGGTGTACCACTTTCATTCTGTTCAAGTTATTTATGTTTAAAAAAATTAACCACAGAGGCCATTATATTTTTTGCTACTTTCACAATGTGGAATTTCTTTTTGTCAACCTTCTAATAAGAGACAATGTTGGAACACTGTCTCAGGTTGTTATCTACTATGTAGCATCTTACTGGGAGGCAATCTATATAAAACATTTGTATTTCTACTAATTTCTGAGAGCAATGAAATGATCATTTGAGAACAATGTGATGCAATTCAACTGAGAAACAAAAAACCTTTGCAGGGTCAAGAAAGACAAAAAGAATTGTGACATGATGATGACTGGTCCGAGATAGTGCCATGACATGACAGATAGCTCAGAGAAGGCTGACTGAAGCTGGGATATTACAAAATATTACATAGATGGCATTGGTCTCTGAAAGCTTTGCATGATGCTGATCTCCTTCGGGGCACAGTGCTGGAGATGTGTGCACCAGAACAGTTACATAGTACACCTCTGCTGGGACTGCCCATACTTAGGCTCTTATTGGGCGGGGATTTGGCAAGCAATGAGAGAGACAGTAGACTTAGATGGACCCCTGAAAAAGTCAAGCAGTCTGTTGTAATGAAAGTCTGGTAGCCGAGGTGTAGCTTAAAGATAATTTATTTAGTCTTAGTTGCAGATACATACATCCATAGCTTGATCCAGGGTTGTCCCTAGAACAGCCCCACCTGGAGCAGCCTCCCTGCTGCTCGGCCCATATTCCAACTGACACATCTCATCTCACAGGCACCACAAACATTCTGTTGCATCATCACCACTCCAACATTCCACACAGCACATCCACACTGGCTGAACAGCAAGGGCCAAAGCAACAGGGAAGATGCATAGATAAATACACCAGATATAACACAGTCCTTCTACACAATGCGAGCCAGTATATGGAAATTACACATCACTAAAAGAGATGGTTTGCAACAGCCATGACAACAGCATAACTTTGTATACTTAGACTGTGGAGAACCAACAGTTAGCCTGATACTGAGCCATAGTGGTTATGACAATTGTACAAAGTAGCATAATATGAAAGGGTGTTATACAGCCTAAATGATTAATTAGAGAATTTTCAGGAGATATGGGGTGGAATAAATAATGCATAAGAATATTGGGCTGTGTTGCATTGCCCTATTGCTGGTGGGTGACCTTTAAGTATATTAATGGCTAAAAGAAAACCACAATACTCATACTCTTGCCTGTCCTGAATCTGATTATAGTACTATATGGTTTGGGCAAGTAGGTTCGGAGAAAGTTTCAGTAGCCCTCCTAATGATGAACATGTAGGCCAGCTCTGGGGGGGGGGGGGGTCAGATTGGTGGGAAGGGAGAGAAGTTGAGAATTGTGGCTGTATTGTTGTGCCCTCTATTGGACACTGTGCGGCTTACATGGACACTGCGATATTTGAGTATTAATCAATCTAAAATCTTAAAAAAGAATTGTTGCAACACAAAACAAGCTGGCATGTTTGGTGATTTCACTAGGAAACCTTATTGGATGTTAGGGCATTCTACGCGTACTTTAAGTTCATGATAATACAAAATAATTAGACAATAGTTTGATGAAGGTTGGCTCACTGGAAAAGTGTTTTTTTCCATTTACAATAAGAAGACTGCATATCATAGGGCACCGACTTGACTTTATCGTGTAGGTGACAGATTAGGAGTCATACCTGGTAGCAGCTTTCTCCTGGCCATTGCTGCAGCTCGATGACTTTCGTATTCCACAAAGGCGAACCCTCGATTCTTTGATTTATCCGCAGCACTGGGGTACACAATGACATCTAGCACCCCCTCTGTGACTTTTTTCATCTCAACCAGTATTTCTTCACGTTTCTTTGTTTTAGGAATTCCACCAACAAAAAGACGGCAGTTGTCAACACTCGCACAAACCCCAAGAAGTCGCCCGTTTCTGGTGGTGAAACAACAGCTTTATTAACACTGCTTAGGTATAAAGTTTCTTTGATATAGAGATTGTGAAGAAAAGCCTACTGTGCTATTAACAGCAATATCTATTGATATAGCAGACATCACAAGCTGAATTGTCTCCAGCGATGAAAAATAGTTGGTATTATTACTATCCAACTCAATAGTACTCATTTAATTGATCATTCTAATGCTACAAGGATGAATCACAATGTTCAACAGGCACCATTTTACAGAATTCCTGACAAGGCTCATCACTAAATGCATAAATGACCTGCTCTCTAGACATTCACACAAAATACAAAGATTTACATAGCCCACAGCTGTATCACTTTATTTTGGTACGATGTTCCAAACACTCAATGGCAACTTACAGTTGGAATTACGAGTATCAGAATATTATGGCAGACTTTGTTCATACTGCTATCCCCTCCAGCCTCACTTGATAAACTATTCCATTCACACGCCTATGCTAACACTACAGCCTCGGAGCCTGGTTTAGATTTGACGGATGGGTACTACATCACAAACATAAGGGATATCCCGTCCACCTTATTTCAAGTGCATTAGGATCTCGTCAACCTTATTGCAAGTGCATTATATTATTATGTAATAAGTCGATGGAATATCTGTCACATTTGTAACAGAGTACCCGCCCGCTAAACTCAAAAGCAGGCCCATGCCATATGTTTGGCAGAGATCACTTTCTGAGTTATGAGATGGCTGATTGTGTCTGGCTCATGCTATAGCTATCAGTGTCTGCATGACTCATCAGTGTGGGTGTTCTTGGATCCATTTCACAGTGTTTTGGTTAACCCCATAGGCTCAATATTCAGACATGCAAGTAATGCTTGTGTGACTACAAAATATATTTCTGACTGCCATGGAAAGGAACCCTCAGTGTTATGTGTGCCTGTACCACATGGCACTGTGAGATCCATTACCAGCCACGTTGCATTTTCATAGTAGCACCATTCAGGGTTCATGTAGCTTGGTGTAGGTGACTATATTCGAATGAGGAGCTTGCTGTTTCATGGATTAAATAAATTCAAGCTCCTAGCTACCACTTCTTCCAACTTCAGGGTATAAATTAAAGAAAGCACCAGGAGTGCAACCATGGGTGTAGCTGTTTTTTCTCCCTGGGGCACAATAGAAGGGCCTGTGGAACAATTGTGAGGCCTCTTCTGTAATATGGATCATGAAGGTGCACAGTTACGATTTTAAGGGGGACAATTATTCATTGCTTGGGGGTGTGGATCCATGCAAATGAGGGAACACCTTTGGCCTTCCCTCACACCATTTCATAGATGTGGGTGCAGAGGTAAACAGGCTGACAAGAGGCTCACTGGTTTTGTGCTGCAACTGAAGTGGCCCATTGTCAGAGTGACCCCTGGGGGGTGCCCTGTAGGAAGGGAGGCAACGGGATGTCAGGTACGCCCCAAGCATCCTGCTGCAGGCGTGTGCAGTTACAGTTTGCTCCTGGATGCAGGGGTCCATATCCCCATCTTATTGTGATGCCATCTCTCGGCGTTGAAAAGCAATAAACTGCTAGTCCACTTTTCAAAGCTACACTGGCCACCGGTGCAGACACTAATTTGCGCCTGCAATGGGGACAAATCATTTTGTAACTTGTATGGTATACGAACCCCGCATTTGCTGCTTACATTTGGCAGATTGTTGAGCACTTCCCCACAAAATAGCTTTCTTCCTCAATGGTGTTACACAGAGCAGCACAAGTTATTAGTAGGTTGCATACATAAGAGAAATGTATCCAGAGAAGAAACCCTAGTGAAGACACAAACCTCAGGCTCAGTTGATGATGAATCGTGCATAGTCTCTCCACACAGGATAAGTTCCACACAAAGTTACCTGTTTCTGTAAACAGCAGATAGCATGGGGGAAAATCCTCAGCTTCTTTCCAATACTATCAGATTCTAAACACATCTGCCATCAATAGGCAAAGGTGAAAACAATAATCAGGCTCATATGGCACTTAAAATCTTGAGACCGAGCCTTTACGAAGGTCCGTTGACACACCCACATACACCACATGAAGATATAGGTTGACAGCATAGTGACGGTAACAGTGGTTTACAATACTTTTGTATTGTTCGTATAAAACTTGAATTATTGTTTTAATTCAGTTTTTTTTAATGTATTTCAAGGGGAGAAATGAGAAGTTTCAAGATGTTCTTTTTAATCAGCCAATATCTTTAATTTCTATGTCTGACTTCACCAACAATGTCCAGCTGCCACCCCTATGACAATAATCTGGAAGGGTCAACCTTTGTCCTGGCTTGAGTCTGGAAATGAGACTGTTGAATCCCTCAAGGGAAAGTGATCTAAAAGGAGAAATTCAGACTGCTTTAGCCTTAGTCCCAATATCTGAATGGAGAAACATTATCATGTCTTCTACATTCGTATTCGTATTCCATTGGGAGTTGATTGGGACATTGCTACACTATACGTTCGAACATGCACAGCACTTAATGCATTTTCCCCAGGAGATCAGTATGACAACAGCACTAGTTTAAGTGAAAAACTGTTTATTAATTACAGTAGCCTTTCACTTACCTGCCCTGAGGTTAGTTGAATACAAGAATATTTCGGATTAGGGGGGTCATTTAGAGGTGGGCAGCAAGGGGGAATCCACCAAAAACTGTTGAATGTCATCTCCACCTCTCGGATCCCCGGGCAGGTTTAGAGGTCAGAGGATGCCAGTGTTCCTGACAGTGGTTCCCCCTGACTCAGACATCTAGAAAACGCTCACTGCTGAGCATTCACTGGTGTTTATGTTGTCTGAATGCAGCACACATAGAAAGAGGATAAAACGAGAAGAAAAAATGTTATTTCTCATCGTTACCCCTCCCCTATGCCTCTTGATGCATTCCCAGGTTTACAACTTGTTGTAAATCTGGGAATGTGTCAAATGCCATGGGTGTTACATGGGAACACCCACCGTACCGCCCATGGCACGCCTCCCCATCATAGTGTGAAGCAATGCAGCGACTTGCGCTGCATTGCCTCACTCCATATCTACAAGGCCATGAAAAGCCATGCAGGGTGGCTTTACGTAGCCTTGTAGATATGGCTAAGCCCTGTGCGCCACCGGAACGTCACAAAAAGTGACATTCTGACGGCACACAGGGCTTGTAAATGAGTTCCAGAAAATGTTCTGCAATTTCAGTATAACAATGAAATGAGCTGACCGCCAGTGTTACACCTGTTTAGTTTGAATTAACAGAGCTATAAATAGTAATAATAAAAACAATTACATTTTATTGTTATTTTAAAGACCTGAACTAAATTGATCTGTATTGCCAATATTATTGGAAAAGCTCTTACCTAATTTCATAATTATTCAGTTGCTTGATTGCGTTTTTGGCTTCTTGTTTATTGAAGAATGTTACAAAGGCATATCCCCTATTATTCCCATCGAAGTCCATCATCATTCTCATTTCATAGATATTGCCAATCTGTGAGATAAAAATAGAAAATATGGAGATCCACGAGTATTTGTTGGTGTGAGACATGTTTTAAGAAATATGTTTTCATAATGTTTTTAATAATTGCACCATATTAACCCAATTAAATGGCATAATGATTATGTTCATCATGGGCAAGGTTGCAATCAATGAAAGATCAATATATGAGGTGACACTTCAAAAAGGACACGGATTCCGCCTTTTCCTGCAGAATAAATAGCTCATCGTCTGTTATCATTAATCCTAATATATTATAATTTTTCATATATTTTTCTTTTATTTTGTAAGCATGTGAAAAAAGCACTTCCCTACCCTCAAACAATAGGCATGTATATAAATGCTTGTATGCTCTGAACAATTATAGAATATGTTCAAGAAGCAACACTTTCCTGCAAACATTACATTTGCCTGCAAAGGGCATCATTAGCTTAAATCCACTTAAATCTTGACAGATATGTTGTGAAATATCGTTCTGAGTAAAAAGAAAAAGTGATGGATGGAAGGCTTGCATCAATCTCACCCACTGGTAGTTAGTCGGGCCATATTCCAATTCATTATTTTGTGCCTGCCATTCTACCTCAGACAGAAACCAGCCTTATGCAAATCAGCTTTAGTCATGCTCTAATTGGAACAGTCCAGCCACAATTGCCAGGCTGGGTCCCCTCTGAACTGGTCTGGGGTTGCTTGTGTGGTACCCGACCTGGCAGTTCAGTCTGAACTGTTCTTATTGGAGCAGGGCCAAGACTGATTTGTAAAGTCTCTGTCTAGAGTGATATAGTGGGTGAAAAATGATGATCTGAAATGTGCCACGAGCAATCATCAGTGGATGATATTAATTCAAGCATTCCTTGCATCATCATGTTGCTTGTTGTAATACCATTCGATAGCACTGTAAGTCCCCCTATTATCCATATCCATGCATGTCAGGGGTACATTAGGGAAGTCAGCGCTAAGTGTCATATCAGGATTTTTCCTTTTCATCATGTGTGCCTAGCATTATAGTTTCCTTAACTTGCATACTGCCTGCTTCCATTTTATAACATCAGATAGTAAGCAATGGGCCCTCAAGTGTATCAAACCAATAGCTATCAGCCATTTGGCCACTGTCAGTTCAAGCGCAATCAACTAAGGGCCAGATGTCTTAAGCAATTTAACAGTCGCAAGCACTCCAATTCAGCATTGGGGAACTTTAAAATGATTATTCCTATCTATTAATCATCTTTTGGCATTTGCAAATGTTTTCTCACTCCCAAAATTGGATTATGAATGGATACCATTCGGTATCTGGAAGGGGGTGTTATAGGCTACCTTCCAAATACTTAGTCAGTAACTTTTGTTTCAATGTTTTGTGAACAAACTCTGGTCGCAAAACATTTTCTGACACCTCAAAGTAGGCTGTAATAGTTTGCAAAAGCTAAGGGGTCCCTTTGGGATCCATTCCCCTTCATGAATGTAACAAAAGTGTTCGTTGAATAGTGGGCAGTGTTTAAAAAAAAAAAATTAGCTCATTTCCTTTAAGGAAAATGAGCAGCACTTAAAAAAGGTTTGCTTTATTTAAAAGCAATCATAGACATGGTAGTCTGTCTGCCTCAGCAGGCCACCATTTCTGTGATGGCCTCCAATCATGAGTAGCAATTTTCAACCTACCTCATTGGTATTCATGAGGTAGGTCTGACTGTCCATCACTATGATTCATATTTTCAATAACCTACCTATTAGTACATAGATCAGTCATTAAAAATCTTCACTGGTCGCAATTTGCGACCAGATATTAGTATATCTGGCCCTTAACTGAATTCTTCTCTCTTTTGCTAGTAGGAATTTCACCTAAAAGAAGACATGGGAAGTGGACACTTCATCCAATTATTTATTTACTTTCCAAAACTTCTACCTACCTGGACTAGTTTAACATCTTGGACACTGCTCACTGTTGTTGGGTCTATTTTGTGCATCAACTGTGAGGACAGGTTTTCCCTTGTGGGCACCCTTTCAATGTATGAGGTTTAACCTGGTTTTCACCTGTATCAGATTTACAAAAACAATGCATTTTATCACACTCCAACATTCTATGGGAGTCCGTCAAGACCTTCTTTTCAATTGTATTCCTCATTTGCGAGACAGGAGGTTTAGCCTTGACCTTATGGGCGTCGGTCAGGGCTCCACCCTCCTTGTTTTCGGCAATTTTTATCTACACTAATTCTACACTAATTATGAATAATATTCCATTATTTACTATTAGTCTAATATAAATGGAACACAGTTAGCTTAAATGGGACCTTGGCTGACAGCTCAAGTAAGTTAAAAATGCTTTTAAATATTTGTTGTTTGGATGCCTGCAGGTGAAAGTGTTTATGTGAGAGAGGGCGTGTGAGCTTGTGTATCTGTATGTGGAAGCAGTTGTGTGGGGGAAAGTCCAATTCGTATCTTGTGCAGATTCTCCCCACACCACTGCATATGTAGAGCTTCTGTGTCACACACTATTGAACCATTAGCGGCGTAAGGCAAAGCATGCCAAGTCTCTCAGCCACTGCTCTTGGTGACACCTAACAGCTCAGCCCAGCAGCGGCGGCTCCTCCGCTCTAGCAGAGAGTGTTGCCCCCCATCAGCCTCAAAACGTTAAAAATAAAACGATAATAAAAGTGTTTATTATAGTTTTATTTTTCTTACAATAGCCGAGGCTTGGGGGCGGGGCCGTCATGGAGGGGCAGTGGTGAGCAGGGCACTGTTGTCAGTGCGCATGGTGGGTTAGCGGGCGGTTTCAGGCCCGCTAAACCGTCATGCCTACTAAAGCTCTCTCCAACTCTAGAGGCATTTCCGGTTAGGAGAGAACAAGCACAGGCCCCCAGTCTCACTGGGAACGCAAATCCTCGGCACTCATGCCAATACTGACGCTGATTTAAGCTTCATGAAAGCAGCATCAGGATTGGCCACAGGGGATTCTGGGAGCCTGTGCTGGTGAGGATGGAGCAGAAGAGCAGAGATGCGAGAATGCGGCAGGTAAGTTAAGTATTTTTTTTTGTGCCTCCTTTGTTTGTCGTCCGACCCTTCTTCTCCCCCTCTGCCCCACCACTCTACCAGGACACGAGCTGCTACTGCAGCCCAGTCAATCCTGCGAGGCTCCCACCCAAGCAGAGGGCAGGTCCACCCATCACCTGTGTCCGTGCTTTATCCTCTGTACCTGTGCAGTCTCCTTCAACCCTCTCCACTCACTGTTTCTGCCTTCACCTTGCCTTTGGGACAGGCCATCCTCTGACTAACCCACCTGTCCCTACAATACTTGTGGCCTCCCATCTGCCCATTGGCAGTGTAGTAGGCGACCACTGCAGCAGCCTGGATCTGTAGTGCTCTCCCAGCAGCCCACACCTCATAGGCCTGGTCAGAGCTGCCTGCAGCTCCTCTCTCATCCCTGAACAAACGAAAACCCAGGAGCCGCCAACAGAGGGACTGAAGCAGCAGACATAGCAGCATCCAGGGTCCCCACCTTGCCTGAACTATGTTGATATAGAAATGTCAGCTGTGGCATGGCAGAGCGCACAGAAAATGCACCCCTTCGGGCAGCCATCTTCGATACATTATATTAACTTAATTGGAGCCTCGTTTTTAATCTTCAAAAATATGTTGTAGGCATAGCACAGCCCAAAAGAGAGAGAAGTGAAAAGATTGTCAGTTAAAGCGCCAGACATTACATGTATTTTTTTGATAAACAATTTTATTGATTTTGGACATGAAAACAAAAACCAGCAGTTCAGCACATTACAGTAGGAACGACAATTCCCAATCAGTTGGATGATTAATCTTGTACCGCAAGACCCCACGAAATCTAACATGATACAGACACTTAGCAGGCGACCCAGAATTAAGCCATAATACCCAGCCATTTGCCCCACACCCTGTGGTATTTCTTCGGGCATCCCCGTGCTTCATACATAGGTTTTTCTTGGGTAGCACACCAGTCCACCCCCTCCCGCCATTTCTTGAGGCTAGGTGGAGCAGGACGTTTCCAGTTGGCGGCTATGTCTCGCTTTGCTACAACCATAGCCGTGTTAAAAAACAGCTTCTTGTTTCTGGACCCATCCAGCCCATCCGTGATCCCCAGGAGCGTGTGTCGTGGGTCATGGGGAACTTCCCACCCCAAGACTTCTGTGAGTTCCTCCTCAATGCCCCCCCAGAATCGGGCCAGTTGGGGACATGCCCGGACCATATGGAAGAAGTCCGCCTGGTCCTGGCCGCAGCGTATACAGGAGGCAGTTGGGTACAAGCCGGCCCTGTGAAGGCGTGCGGGGGTTTGGTAGGTGGCATGCAAGTAGTACAGTTGGATCAGGCGGAGTCTAGCCGATGCCATGACCATCTTAGGCGCCATGAGTGCATCCCTCCAGTCCTCCTCCTCCAGTGGACCCACCCATTCCTCCCACTGGCTTCTGAGCCGATCTAGTGTGGTTGGGGTGTTGTTGATTAGTGTACGGTAGATTCGGAAGATGCCCCCCTTCCCCAAATTGCCCATCATAATCTGTGCCTCAGGAGGGTTGTATTCTGGAACCACTGTGACGTCTGTTATGTGCAAATGGAGGGCGTGACGCAGCTGCAGGTACTTGTAAAATTGTGACGGGTGTAGGGAATACCTGGACTGAAGGTCTTGGAAGGAGCGCATGTGGCCACTAGCCCACACATCCCCGAGTTGGGAGATCCCTATGAGATCCCAAGATCGAAATCCCCTCAGCCCACTGATCTCGCGGAGCCAAGTACCGTGCCAGAGAGGCATATATTGAGTTAGTTTATGTGTTCATTGGTTGTGACGCAGTGATGCCCGCCAGGCCAGAAGTACGGTACGCGTCACTTCTGGCAAGGCGTTAGGTATGGACCCTCTGTACATCATAGATTGAATTCTAGGCAAGTCCAGCTCGCTCAGCTCGAGCCTGTAGACCGGATCGGACCATCCCCCGTTGAACCAATCGTGTATTGTGAGGAGGCGGGTCACCAAGTAATATAAGTGTAAGTTGGTCTTCCCCATGCCCCCGTCGAATGGTGGGATTCGGCAGCGGGTCAGAGCTATACGGGGCCTCCGACCCCCCCAGAGGAATTTGGCAGCTATACTGTCTAGTTCCCGAAACCAAGCCTGCGAGAAGCAGAAGGGGGTGTTTTGGAGGACGTAGAGGAATCTGGGGAGAATCATCATTTTAAACAGGGCGACCCTCCCCAGGGGATTTAGGGGGAGCGTCTGCCACTTGTGGAGGTCTTCCTTTGCCTTTTTCACCAGCGGGGTGATGTTGAGGGACCAGGCGAGGTCAGGGAGCAGGGCGACCCAGATCCCTAAGTATTTGAATGATTGTCGCCTGAGGGGTATTGTGGATTGCCAATCGTAGCAGTCCCTCGCCAAGTGTAGGGGGAACAGGACTGACTTACTGGGGTTAAGTCGTAGGCCGGAGGCCTGCCCAAAGGATTATAAGACCCGGAGACAATGAGGGCCGTACAGAGCCGGTTCCGCAAGGAAAATTAAGACAATCGTCTGCATAAAGGGCAATCTTGTCGACCTCTGAGTTGGGCCACTCCCATCCCTGGATGCGGTCTTCCGACCAAATCAGGCTCGCCAGGGGCTCCATCGCCAAGGCAAAGAGGAGGGGAGAGAGAGGGGACACCCCTGCCTCGTCCCTCTACGAATGGGGAAGGCCTCTGATAGTGCCCCGTTGACTAGCACCCGTGCCTGGGGCCGGGCGTAAAGAACCTTCACCAGGTTGTGAAAGCCTAGGCCGAAACCCATCTCCTCCAGCACGTCGCCCAGGTACTGCCAGTCCACAGAATCAAAGGCCTTCTCGAAATCGACGAGAAGTGCCAAGTAGGGGGTGAGCAAGTGGCGGTGTGCCAAGGCCAGATGGAGACGACGGAGGCAATGTCTAGTCCCTCGCATGGGCATAAACCCACACTGGTCCGGGTGAACCAGCTTGGTGAGGTGGGACCTCAGCCGTTGGGCTAGAATTGTAGCAAATATTTTAACCTCCGTATTTATGAGAGAAATTGGGCGGTAGTCCGCGCAGCGGGGAGACGGGGGTTGTGTTTTAGGGAGAACAACATTGGTGGCCATGTCTGTCTCGGGCAGAAAGGAACCCTTCTCTAGGGTCTCGTCGAAGAGATCTGCGAGGTGCGGGACAAGAGTCTCCCGCTAAGCGGCGTAGTATTCCTGCGGAAGCCCGTCCGGGCCTGGGGTTTTGCCCGACGAGGTATGTGCTATCGCTTCATTGATTTCCTCACGGGAGATGGGGAGGTCCATGTCAGCTGACTCGGCAGAGCCTAGGCGAGGGAGGCGGGTACAGCCAGTGCCCAGCAGGTCAGAGAGGGACATTTCGGGGCTCTGCATCGAGTAGAGCATGCAATAGTAGGAGGCAAAGGTTCGGGCCACTGCCAAAGGGGATCGGTGCGCTAGATCATCCAGGTCCACAATTTCCGGGATAATGCGGTTGGCCCTTGGGTATGTAGCTAATCTATGGAGGATCTTCCCATTCTTGACGCCCCATCCGAACACCCTAGCTATGGATGATCTCCAGAGGAGCCTGGCGGCATCCAGGGAGAGTTGCTTGATTTCGGCCCGAAGGCAATCGAGTTGTCTCTCTTGGGTGGCATCGCAGTCATCGGAAGGGGATTGCTCAAGGAGAAGCGCTTGCGCCTCTCGCAGGGTAATCTAGTGTGCCTGGGCTTGTCGCTGACGTTTGAGTTGGCCCTTGGCGAAGCCTCGGATGGTGGCTTTGCCTGCTTCCCAGAGGGTACCTGGGGAAGGAACAGAGCCGGTGTTTGCAAGGAAGTACTGTTGGAGTTCTATCCCCACCGCCTTTCTAAATTCTTTCTCCTGGAGCAACCAGGCGTTCATCCGCCAGGTTGGGCGCGTCGAGGGGGGAGGGGCCCCGACACTGAGAAGCAGTGGTGAGTGATCGGAGATGCCTCTAGGAAGTATACAGATGTCTTGGATCATCTGGCAGTCAGTGGAGGGCACGAATATAGCGTCTATGCGCGCCTGAGTGTGGTGTGCCACGGATGTGTGAGTAAACTGTCAGGTTTGAGGGTACCAAATCCTCCACGTGTCGCACAGGTCCAGGGAGTTGACTCAGTTCGTTAATTTTTTGGCGTGAGCAATTCTAGAGGCTGATGGTGGGCCTGTAGTGTTGAGGTGTGGGTTAGGAACCGCGTTAAAATCTCCCCCGCCTATTGTGGCGCCCAGGGGCAGGGAGGTGAGGAGGTCAGTGGTGCGCTCCAAGGTCGTTGTGAGCATAGATGGGGGTGAATAGATGGACACAAGGTTGAGGGGATTACCGCCCAACGTTCCGCAGAGAGCCACATATCCTCCCTGGGGGTCGTGAGTGGCCCGTGTGAGCACAAAGGAAAGAGTATGCCTCAGAAGGATGGCCACCCCCCGGGAGCCCCGGGCAAACCCTGAATGCCACACTCTATCGTACCCGTAGCGTGCCAGGAAGGGGCAGTGGTTCCCCACCAGGTGAGTCTCCTGGAGCAGGAGTACGTCAACACACAGGCGTTGGGCATAGCGCAGGACAGCCGTTCGTTTGACTCTATCTAGGAGCCCATTAACATTCCAGGACAGTGTGCGGAGGGAAGCTCCCGGAATGGTTGTGTCGGTCATGGTGGCCGCTGGCTGGAGTAATGGTTCGCCGCACCTTGGATAGCAGTGGGTGCGAATGGGGTCTGGCGCAGGCACGAGATAACAAGTATGACTGCGCTTTGCAGGTGGTACGTGGGAATATCGTAGTGTGCGTCAATAAGGCTGGTGAAGCAATACATCAAAATAACGTCAACAATGGGACAACGGTCCCAACCCCTTTCCCTACCCCCTCCCCCGCCCTATACTTCGAGAACAGAAGCATCTGTCGTCCCAACTGCAGCAAAATAGGAACCAAACTAAAACGCTCTGGTTGGGTTGCGTGGAGGACCCCTCCTTGTAGACGGATGTACAGTATCTCGGCAGAGAAACAAACGGAGTGGAGCAATAACTCTGCCGTGGCGCCTTGCCACTAGGTCGGTGAGGACACGTCCCTGGATGGGGCTGTGGAAGCCCAAGTTCGTCAGGGCGCCGCCGGGCAGGTCTTTAGGAAGGCCATGTTTCAGTTCCGTGCGGCTTAACTTAAAGGGACGGATCATCGCGGGGTGCAGGTGATGTACCAAGGCGCAGAGCTTCGCAGCACGGGCGGGATCTCCGCCCGTGGTGGCCACAAGAGGCACCCGCCTGCACCCCAACCCCGCTGTGTGAAGCTCACCAACTTTACATCAAACTGAGAGGCGGCACCGACCTCCCAGACCATGGTTTCTTCTCCATGGGTGTTCAGATTGTTGGGCTACGGGACAAATCCGAGTCTGCGGCTGCCAAATTCCGGTGGCCCAGTGAAAGAGGTTCCCCGGATGAGCCGCTGGTCGAGTGATGTCTGTTGCGAGATGGGGATCCCGGAGGGCTTAGGAGAACCTCCGAGCCTGCGGGCTGCCAGGCTCGATGATCTGGGTGCCTCTCTGTGGGACAGACGCCTCCTGCGGGACTGTGTATGCCTCCGGCGTTGTTGCTTGGGGGATCGAGGCCGTGTGGATTGGAGGCCTGGGGGGCGTGGGAGACAGGTTCCGCCGGGACCCGAGGGGACATTCCTCCGTCAACCACGTCCAGGCAGCCTGGGGCGATTCGAAGAACTGTGTCTTGCCCTGAAAGATGATGCGAAGGCGGGCCGGGAATAGGAGTCGGTACTGAAGGCCAAGAGTCCGCAGTTTCTTTTTAACTTCCATGTAAGAACGGCGCTGATCCTGTACCTCCTTGGTGTAATCGGGGAAGACCATGATGGTGTGGTTTTGGAACTTGAGGGGTCCCAGGCAGCGTGCCTCAAGCAGGATTGCGTACTTGTCCTTAAAGTTGAGGATTCGGGCTATGATGGGATGATGCGGGGCCCCAGGCGGTGGCTTGGGCGCCAGGGACCGATGGGCTCTCTCCACCGCAAACCATGTGGAGAGTGCGTCCTTGGGCATCCAGGAGGAGAACCAGGATTCGATGAAGGTGGACATCTGTTCTTTCTCGGCCCCCTCAGGGAAGCCCACCAGGCGGAGATTGTTGCGGCGTGAGCGGTTCTCAGCATCCTCCGCACGCCTATGGAGCTCCTTGGTTTGAGATTGCAAGTGGGCTACCTGTTCTTTTAATTGGTGGATGTCATCTTCCTCCGTGGAGAGGCGAGATTCAGCCTCTGTTATGCGGGCAGTGGCATTGCGGAGGTCCTGCCGAAGAAGGGACACGTCCACCCTGACCTCCCCAATCTTTCCCTCCACCGAGGCCTGTGACGTGCTGATCACCTGTAGGATAGCGGCCAAGTCTTTACCTGGAAGAGGGGGGCTGCCTTCACTCTGCCCTGTGGGCTCGTGGTCAGCTGTGGTAAACTGGTCAATTTTTGTTTGTGTGTGGGTGTCCGCAGATTTGGAGCTCCGGTCTTTCCCCATGACGGGTGATGAGCAGCGCACTGGCGGAGGGTCAGGTCCGGGTGGGGCTGGTGTGGTCCCCGTGGGCCGAGGCCGGTCAGGCACCCTTGGTGATGAGTCAGAAGTCCGTCAGGGTCTGAGGTCACAGCTCCAGGATTGGGTGCCTCTTGAGAGTAACAGCTGGTTGTTCAGTTGTTTATGGGTGCTTCCCCGGGCAGGAGCCAAAGATCGGTGAGGGGATGAATGGGGTGCGGGTCAGGGCTGATGCGATTCTGGCAAGCGAGTTCAGATGGCCGGCGGCCGGCAAGGCCCGGAAGAGGCATTGCTGGGACGGGGAACAGTGGAGGGGGCCCGCACTCAGGACCCCACGCTGCTCGTTGGATGCAGCCGGTTCCACCCCCCCGCAAGCAGCCTGCGCATCACAAAGGGCGCTGCACAACTGCTGTGTGCTGATACCCCCCGCCGCCGCCACCGCACAAGGGGGATGATCGCTGTGCAAACTGGTTGCGGGGCATGTCTCGTTGGCACCGGACTTCAAGATCAACCAGGTGGGGAGAAAGTGGCCACCTCCATTCGAAATGCCAGTCAAGCCCGCAGGTGCGGTCACTAGCCCCCGGTCGGTGCAGAGTTCAGTGGTCGCTGATGAGACCTAGTGGGCTACCCAGGGAACCGGGCAAGAGTGCACTGCTCTGCAAGTCCGCGTCCACATTAGCGTCCTGCCCAGGCACCGGGGTCTGGACACAGACCAAGGTCGGAAGCGCAGCAACCGCGAGATTATACCAGGTTCCAGGGCCACCAGGAGCTCTCAAGGGAGGGGGGGGAAGGAGAAAGGGTGCCCCAATCACCCGCTGCCGGAAATGGCAGCCGGTCGCCACTGTGTGGCCTGTATAAGATTAGGAGAGGGGGGGGAAATGAACTGCCAGGCCCCCGCTGCCTGAGATAGCAGCCGAGACTCCCCCTGTACTCCGCCGACTGTACTCCGACGGGCAGATCCCGCAGGCCTCGCCTCCCACAGCACGCTAGCATCCAGCCCAGGCACCGGGGCTTAGACACAGACCAGGGCCGGAAGCGCAGCCACCGCGGGACTACACCAGGTTCCAGGGCCACCAGGAGCTCTCAAGGGAGGAGGGGGGGGAAAGGAGAAGGAACCCCAATCCCCCGCTGCCCGAAATAGCAGCCAGTCCCCTTCGCGCTGTAGGAAGGTGGAATCTGACTATATGGTTGCCCCCACTTTTTTTATGGTGTTTTGCTGGTTTATGACTTAGTTGGACTGGGATCCTGCTATTCAGGGCCCCAGTCTATCTGCTTTCTCTGTAAAAGGTTTCCATGTGCCTTAGGCACATCACTGATTGGGATCTGGAGTGCCCTTATAAGTCCCTAGTATATGGTATACTATGTACCAAGGGCATAGGTACCTCAGAGGCCTGCCAGGGGCTGCAGCATGTATTATGCCACCCCTGGAAGGCCATCCAAACTGACACCACAGGTCTGCTACTGCAGCCTGGGTAAGGTGGTGCATGCACCCCTTACTGTGATATAGGTTACCTATATCACTAAATGCATACACACATATAAACCTATAAGTCACTCCTAAGGCAGGCCTTATCAATCCTAAAGGCAGAGTGCATGGTTCCTATGTGAGAGGGTGCCCCTTCATGAGCAGGGCCCCTCTGCAGCGTTCGGAGACCATCTCTGATGCTGTTTGTAGTGCAGCCTGACCATATACTCTTAAGCGCATTATATCCTCGCGGTAAAATGCTACCTTTGGAATGGCTGCACCTAAACATGTCGTGTTTGGTGTCAAACATCTTGGAATACTACCCCCGCCAATCCTGGCGGCGGGGGTAGCATTCCACCCTTCTAGAGGGAAAGACATGTTAACTCTGACTAGCCCGGTAACTTCTTTCCAAAGCCCTGGCATCACAAAATGGATGCTGCTGCCACAGACACGAGTCTGGCCTCCTGCTGCTGGACGAAACTCCGGCAGGGGAGGCCTGGACAATAGGTTTCCTGTCCCAGGGAGGTGTGACCACCTCCCCAGACAGGATAATGTGTATTGGGGCTGGGCGGGAGCACTTTCGGGTGCTTTGAAGTCCTGCACTGGGGGCACATTTGGTGTCCCTGTGCATACCCCAGTTCAAACCGGATCAGGGGCTTGCAGCCCCTGCTTTGGCGCAAACTGGACAAAGGGAAAGGGTGTAGCCACCCTTCTGCCCTGACCCACCCATAGGTGGGGCCACAGAGTAGTCCAACCCCTATCTTTAGTATAAAGATAGGAACCCAGTCCTTAGGACTTTAGATTATCCCTGGACGAAACTCTGAAAC
The DNA here is from genome assembly GCA_963921515.1 of Calotriton arnoldi. NCBI lineage: Eukaryota > Metazoa > Chordata > Amphibia > Caudata > Salamandridae > Calotriton > Calotriton arnoldi. The sequence goes on along the minus strand of CAWUFW010000171.1, from coordinate 2,150,266 downwards.
TGAATCCTGGACCTTCGACGCTCTACTCATGATTAGAGGACAGAAGAATCTCCCTTGGGGTCAAGGAGTGACTCCCCTGCTTGGCAGGCACCAAAGAAGCATCTGTCTGGTTCGCATTTCTGAAGCTCCCGTCGGACGCCGAAGTCATCGCATCACCAGTGGTGGATTCTCAGACTTCCCAGAGGCTACCCTGAGTCCCCAGCAAAGCTGAGGCCCGTGGCTATCGTGGGTGACTTGAGACCGTGACCCCTGGACACCAAGCACATTTGTAAGTGCATCCTCTTCTGGGTCTCCCAAGAAGTCGTGCTTTGGGCTCCGAGTAGCCCTACCCTCCAGCACCACCTGCACTGAAGATCACTGGCCCCCACTCCACGAGTGTCCTGTAAGCCAGCTCCACGTGCGGCGTCACGAGGCTCCTTTGCGGTCGCTAGCCCATTGGCTAGTAGCCCTTAACGAAGGCCAATCTTTTTCTAACTTGGCATCCTGGTTGCTCCAGGCCTGCCCTCACTTACCCTTGCTGGGTGAGTTCCCCAGACCTTGCTGGTCTGCACCATCGACGATCTTCCTCTGCATCGAGACTTGCCGTTGCCAAGGCTTGTTGGGTCCAATCCGGTCGCCGACACCTCAGCACTCGACAGACATCGGGTACCAGCCCGAATCCTGCTCCTGGTTGCCGACAACACCTCGTGGCTGAAGAGACAAGATGACTGTCAACGCACCTGAAGCACTCGACATCGGTGGGCATCGGTCCATCGCCTTCCTGGTCACTGGCTAGTGACCCAGACTCTGTCCCCTCTGCTTTCAGGTTCTTCAGAACTCCGATCCACTCTTGGATCCACCCGGACACTTTTCTCTTGGCCGCCAGCAGCACTTTGCAGCAGATCGCCATTCGAATCGACGACGAAACCCGACCCCGAAAGGCACCTATGCACCCGGCTTCCCTGGGTGAGGTAACACGCGTACTCCGGTGCTCCCGTGGGTAGAGACTCTTCAAAGTCCTAGATCTCAAAGGGTTTTGTCCTAGTCCTCTTTTAAGTGTCCCTTTTCTCTAATTTCCCGATCCCGACTTTCTCCATAGAAGTCAACGGCGTATCGCGGTTGTGTGTTTACACTGCACGCGTCTCCCGTGGGTCCCCTGTGTCACTACCTTGGGTGGTAACTTGTGGTCCAAGCACTTCTAGAGGCTCTAGGCCTAGTGTCTAGTTCAGTCGTGGTTCGCATACCACTTTATTGGTATATGGTTTGGTACGCCCCTAGGGCCCAAACGTGTATTTGTGCTATTACTGTGATTTAATAACTTCTAACTTATGTACTTCGAACTCTAGCCTCATAAAGAGACTAGAGGGGTGTGTTTAGCAATAAATACATATATTTTGAATATATACCTGGTGTGGTGCTCTTTCATTTGGTCACTCAAGAGATTATAGACTGGTAAAACAAGCTGCTTTACATTCCTTCAAGACTTAGCCTGAAGGCTGCTCTCCATAGCTACCACTAGGATAGCTTTCAATAAGGTTGTCTTTAACCTATCTCCAATAAGGGGTTGTTTGGACTGGTGCAAGGTGCCCACTATAATTAGTGGACAGCATATGCCAGGCCAACTTCTCACATTGGTGTGCAGCATGTGGGATTCCAGCTTGCTATTGTTTTACCAGATAATCTCAATTGAATTGATCAACTGAAAACCACTAAAGGTACCTAAGGTACATATAATTTAAGCTTAGAATACAGTAAGTTCTACTGAACTTAGAGTTGTGTGTTAAGGGATAGCACAACCCTTTCTACAACTCAAGAGAGTTTAGTAGGCCACACTAGAGTAGGTAGTGCATACACCACACCACACTAGTAATGTCTTTAAGGGCAGGATCCAAAGAATCCTTGCAGGAAGCCATTGAGCTTCCACCCTCCAAGTATGATACACTCCCATTCTTGGAATTGAGAGCTTTATGCAACTTGAGAAAAATAAGGACAGGCCAAAGCCCCACCACCCAACACCTCAAGGAGTTGTTGGTGGCTTATGACCTTAGTAAGCCCTTGGGGACTGAAGGGGTAGGAGCTGAGGGTGGGGCAGAAGATGAGGTTGGGAATGGGGTACCAGTACCCCCAGCCCCCCCTCTGAAACTGGCCAGGAGGGCGACAATGGCCCTGACCTGGATAATCCAACCCCTCCTGAGGAAGATGAAGAGGAGGATCAGAATGATGCTCCCTTTGTCCCCCCAGGAAGGATTGTGAGTGTGCCCAGAAGGTCTAGATCTTCTTCTCAGGAGTCTAACCACTCTGGCACCTCAATAGGGAGCTCTGTCTCATCTCATAGGAGGGAATCCTCTCATGAGAGAAGAAAGAGGCTGATTCAATATGAGGAAGCTCAGCTTGAACTCAGAAGGAAGCAAGTAGCCTTAGACAGGGAGTCCCTAGATCTCCTTAGAGAGAAAAGAAAGTTGGGACTAGAGTCCCATGGTGGCAGCAATATCCCTAGAGATAGGGAAAGGTCTTATGACCATAGAAACCTAAACAAGATTGTCCCTCCCTACCAGAGTGGGGATGACATCCACAAATGGATAACTGCACTGGAGAGGGCCTGTAAAGTTCAGAAGGTCCCCCAGAGGCAGTGGGCAGCAATCTTGTGGCTCTCCTTTGCAGACAAAGGTAGAGACAAGCTCCTCACTGTAAGAGAAGAGGATGCTGACAATTACACAGTCTTGAAGAGTGCTCTGATAGATGGGTTTGGCCTAACCACTGAACAGTAAAGGTTGAAGTTCAGAGACACCCAAAAAGGTCAGACTCAAGACTGGGTTGATTTTGTAGATTGTGCTACAAAGGCTCTGGAAGGTTGGATACATGTCAACAAAGTGCATGACTTTTTAGGATTGTACAATTTGATTATGAGGGAGCAGATCCTTAATAATTGTCAAAACCAGCTTTTGCACCAGTATCTGGTGGACTCTGATCTGACCTCTCCCCAAGAATTGGGAAAGAAGGCAGACAAATGGGTCAGAACCAGAGTAAAAACTAGAACTCAGGGTGGTGACCAGAAGAAAGATTCTACTAAGTCCCAAGAGAAAGGTGGGGATAAATCTAAGGATAAGTCCACTACAGGGCCCCAAAATTCCTCTTCTGGGGGTGGGTCCCAAACTCCTTCCTCTCCTGAAAAGAAACCATATTGCCATGTCTGTAAAAAGCCTGGGCACTGGAAATCTGATCCCAGTTGCCCCAGGATTGGCAATAAAGAAAATGTTCCCCCAGCAACTACTACCCCCTCCTGGTACTACCAGTAGTAATCCTCCAGTTGGGAGTAGTGCACTCAAAAAGTTAGGTGCTTTTGCAACAGGAACAGAGGTGGGCCCTGGTTCAGACAGGGACCCCTCAACAGACTCCTCTGACTCTGATGGTGGTGTAGGATTTTCCACCTTTACCATGGGTCCCACAGCAATGGGCAGGTACAGACTGGAGCCAATGATTAATGGTCAGAAAGCTGTGGCATTTAGGGACACAGGGGCTAGTGTCACCATGGTGGAAGGGAAACTAGTCCCCCCTCACCAGCTTTTACCTGAGTTTAAATACCAGGTGACCAACATTGATGGTGTCAGAACAGATCACCCCATGGCCATAGTCCATCTCAGCTGGGAGGGGGTCACAGGCCCAAAGAGAGTGGCAGTGTCCCCCACCTTACCTGTAGATTGCCTGATGGGCAATGATCTGGAAATTTCAGCCTGGGCTGAAGTTGAACACCAAACCCACCTTAGGATGTTGGGCGTCCCTGTAAAGGTTAGTGGGGCTGTAATGGCCACAGCCCCAGCCCAAGAATTTGGAGAGATGGAGCCTGAAAGAATGGCCCACTCTCCCCCAAAAGAGAGCACAAGGGTTGAAGAAAAGTCTTCTTCCCTCCAGACAGTAGGTAAGGGTCAGCCTCCTCAGGGAACTGACCCTACCCCTAGTGAAGGAACTGCCCCAGAGGTAGTCAGGCCTGGCCTGGCCACCCCCTGATGGCAGAGGACCCTTCCACGGTGGTACCCAGTCTGGAGCAGGTAACCTGCCCCTCTCTACCCTGCCTCAGCCAGCCCAGGGCTGCAGAGGTCAGGGAGGTCAGTGGACCCCCAGGGCCCCCTGTCCAGAGGAACCCCCATCAGCAGATTAGGGGCACCCAGTCTAGTAGCCCTAGCCAGGTGAAAACTCCTCTACACACTGAGGGATCTCCCATGCCTTTATGTAGGGACCTCCCCCAGAAGGACTCTGGTAGGCAAGGGCAAACCTGGGACCTGAAGGTTCCAAACCTGCCCTGTCCCTCCAATAGTCCATCCAAAGGGACCCAACCCCCAGCTGTAGGCAGCCAAAGGTTGACCCTTAGAGCAAAGTGCAACTCAGTCATGGAAAGACAGGCATACATGGTGACCAGTGATCTGAGGAAGCTGAGGCCAACATTCCTAGGGCCTCACTTCCCTACTCAGACACCTCACCAGCCTTGTACTTTACCTAAGCACACCACAGGTAGTAATTCCCCATGGTGGAGACCCTCTCATACCCTTAGGGTGAGGGATTGCTTAGTGGACCATAAGACAGGGTGCAACCATGCTAGTGCAGGTGCTTCCTTATATGACCACTTAGTCAATGAAGGCTCAACTGGCCAAGGTTAGCCTTATCTCCTTTCGTTTGGGGGGTTATGTAGGAAGGTGGAATCTGACTATATGGTTGCCCCCACTTTTTTTATGGTGTTTTGCTGGTTTATGACTTAGTTGGACTGGGATCCTGCTATTCAGGGCCCCAGTCTATCTGCTTTCTCTGTAAAAAGGTTTCCATGTGCCTTAGGCACATCACTGATTGGGATCTGGAGTGCCCTTATAAGTCCCTAGTATATGGTATACTATGTACCAAGGGCATAGGTACCTCAGAGGCCTGCCAGGGGCTGCAGCATGTATTATGCCACCCCTGGAAGGCCATCCAAACTGACACCACAGGTCTGCTACTGCAGCCTGGGTAAGGTGGTGCATGCACCCCTTACTGTGATATAGGTTACCTATATCACTAAATGCATACACACATATAAACCTATAAGTCACTCCTAAGGCAGGCCTTATCAATCCTAAAGGCAGAGTGCATGGTTCCTATGTGAGAGGGTGCCCCTGCATGAGCAGGGCCCCTCTGCAGCGTTCGGAGACCATCTCTGATGCTGTTTGTAGTGCAGCCTGACCATATACTCTTAAGCGCATTATATCCTCGCGGTAAAATGCTAACTTTGGAATGGCTGCACCTAAACATGTTGTGTTTGGTGTCAAACATCTTGGAATACTACCCCCCCGCCAATCCTGGCGGCGGGGGTAGCATTCCACCCTTCTAGCGGGAAAGACATGTTAACTCTGACTAGCCCGGTAACTTCTTTCCAAAGCCCTGGCATCACAAAATGGATGCTGCTGCCACAGACACGAGTCTGGCCTCCTGCTGCTGGATGAAACTCCGGCAGGGGAGGCCTGGACAATAGGTTTCCTATCCCAGGGAGGTGTGACCACCTCCCCAGACAGGATAATGTGTATTGGGGCTGGGCGGGAGCACTTTCGGGTGCTTTGAAGTCCTGCACTGGGGGCACATTTGGTGTCCCTCTGCATACCCCAGTTCAAACCGGATCAGGGGCTTGCAGCCCCTACTTTGGCGCAAACTGGACAAAGGGAAAGGGGTGTAGCCACCCCTCTGCCCTGACCCACCCATAGGTGGGGCCACAGAGTAGTCCAACCCCTATCTTTAGTATAAAGATAGGAACCCAGTCCTTAGGACTTTAGATTATCCCTGGACGAAACTCTGAAACTGAATCCTGGACCTTCGACGCTCTACTCATGATTAGAGGACAGAAGAATCTCCCTTGGGGTCAAGGAGTGACTCCCCTGCTTGGCAGGCACCAAAGAAGCATCTGTCCGGTTCGCATTTCTGAAGCTCCCGTCGGACGCCGAAGTCATCGCATCACCAGAGGTAGATTCTCAGACTTCCCCGAGGCTACCCTGAGTTCCCAGCAAAGCTGAGGCCCGTGGCTATTGTGGGTGACTTGAGAGCGTGACCCCTGGACACCGAGCACATTTGTAAGTGCATCCTCTTCTGGGTCTTCCAAGAAGTTGTGCTTTGGGCTCCGAGTAGCCCTAGCCTCCAGCACCACCTGCACCGAAGATCACTGGCCCCCACTCCACGAGTGTCCTGTAAGCCAGCTCCACGTGCGGCGTCACGAGGCTCCTTTGCGGTCGCTAGCCCGTTGGTTAGTAGCCCTTAACGAAGGCCAATCTTTTTCTAACTTGGCATCCTGGTTGCTCCAGGCCTGCCCTCACTTACCCTTGCTGGGTGAGTTCCCCAGACCTTGCTGGTCTGCACCATCGACGATCTTCCTCTGCATCGAGACTTGCCGTTGCCAAGGCTTGTTGGGTCCAATCCGGTCGCCGACACCTCAGCACTCGACAGACATCATGTACCAGCCCGAATCCTGCTCCTGGTCGCCGACAACGCCTCCTTGACCTCGTGGCTGAAGAGACAAGACGACTGTCAATGCACCTGAAGCACTCGACATCGGTGGGCATCGGTCCATCGCCTTCCTGGTCACTGGCTAGTGACCCAGACTCTGTCCCCTCTGCTTTCAGGTTCTTCAGAACTCCGATCCACTCTTGGATCCACCCGGACACTTTTCTCTTGGCCGCCAGCAGCACTTTGCAGCAGATCGCCATTCGAATCGACGACGAAACCCGACCCCGAAAGGCACCTATGCACCCGGCTTCCCTGGGTGAGGTAACACGAGTACTCCGGTGCTCCCGTGGGTAGAGACTCTTCAAAGTCCTAGATCTCAAAGGTTTTTTTTTGTCCTAGTCCTCTTTTAAGTGTCCCTTTTCTCTAATTTCCCGATCCCGACTTTCTCCATAGAAGTCAACGGCGTATCGCGGTTGTGTGTTTACACTGCACGCGTCTCCCGTGGGTCCCCTGTGTCACTACCTTGGGTGGTTCCTTGTGGTCCAAGTACTTCTAGAGGCTCTAGGCCTAGTGTCTAGTTCAGTCGTGGTTCGCATACCACTTTATTGGTATATGGTTTGGTACGCCCCTATGGCCCAAACGTGTATTTGTGCTATTACTGTGATTTAATAACTTCTAACTTATGTACTTCGAACTCTAGCCTCATAAAGAGACTAGAGGGGTGTGTTTAGCAATAAATACATATATTTTGAATATATACCTGGTGTGGTGCTCTTTCATTTGGTCACTCAAGAGATTATAGACTGGTAAAACAAGCTGCTTTACATTCCTTCAAGACTTAGCCTGAAGGCTGCTCTCCATAGCTACCACTAGGATAGCTTTCAATAAGGTTGTCTTTAACCTATCTCCAATAAGGGGTTGTTTGGACTGGTGCAAGGTGCCCACTATAATTAGTGGACAGCATATGCCAGGCCAACTTCTCACACGCGCTATACCCACCAGTCACGGGGTCCGCAGCTGGGCGTGAGAGACATGCACGCCGCAGGCCGACCTCGGCGCCTCTCACCTCTGGGGAACCGGGCTCGGCATCAGACTCGGCGGGCCCTCAGCACTTGGGCCAGTGCGCCTCAAACAACTCCTCAGAGGTCCCCCCTCTCCATGCGTCTCGATGGCCAACTGGAGATCACAGCGCAGCCACGAGGGGTCGAGAGCCGCTGCCACCTGGAGCCGCCATCTTGGGCCCAGGCCAGTCCGGAGTGCCACATCAGAGTATGATTTCAGCGCCAGATACCATCGATTCTGCCCCCAGGAGCGGGCAAAAGGTAGGGGGTATCAGTGGCGGCAGGCTGCCAGGATAAGCTCTCTCCGATGGTGGCGGATTAAGGAGCGGATGACGGAGGGGTCCCGAGCACTCCTAAAGTGCGACCGCCATCTTGACGCCCAGGCCACGCCCCCCACTACATGTATTTAAAGGAGAAAATGAACAACCCTAAAATTCGGAGTAGCTTCAGCCATTACAATTCCCTTTTTATAAACATTGTCACACAGTTTTAATGAATATCACCCAGCCATAGGTGCGTTCTCTGCAATATGTTATGATTCCCTGCTAACCCATTTACATGCTAAATATGTGCCTTGAAAATTTTCTGGTACATATTTCCATACTTATACACTTCTAATGGAAATGGTCTGAAATGGAACGATGTAAACCTGTATTATTGAGTATAGGTTGCCTGTTAGCAGACATCTTAGTCCAAAATCCAGTTTGATAAGTAGTTGTGAAAAAAAAGAAACATCCTTCGAAAAGTTAACACACATAAAATATGAAATAAGTACAAAAAATTCTCAGTTCCCAGATGTGTGCAAAGTACCATTTAAGGTTCGGTCAAATCTAGAATTAGCGTGGAAGCTCTCTTTCTTTGAAAGGGCTTCCACTGACAAGGATGTCGATAAAACAGACAATGGCAGTGGCCTCCCATTCCGTGGTGACGTCTTTTTTATTATGTTTGTAGTGGCTAGATTGGAATGCTTGTCTCCCAGCCCGGAGTGCAAGTGAAATCTAACAAGCCTAACCAGGAATTCACCAAGGCTCCCACTGTGACAGAATTTACTTCCTTTGGAATAAATGCTAGGATTTGCTTTACGTTCTTACGTCGAAAACAGTGGATTCCGCAATATTTGAGTCTGGGAATTCAGCTTCAAGTCTCCACTTATTTACAGAGTCCAATCATATTTTAATTTTAACTGCTGTACCAAAAATGTGGAATGAGCCATCGACTCCGGTTTTTCCGGAACACATGGGGGGGGAGGGGGGAATTTCAAATTTCCCAACTAAAAAAGCAGTGGGTAAATGGGTACGGTGACCAAGGTGTAGCATTGACTGTTCCCATTACTGATTTGCATTAGGTGGGTCTCTGGGGCTCATTAAGAGTTTGGTGGGCAGGTGCTCCATTGCACTGTAATGAAGACACCCGACTCTGATTCGGGCAGAGTGCAAATCTTTAATTACTGCCCATGAGCCCCTTTCATCTTTTCAGAGACCCAAATAAGGGAAGGTTTTTTTCACCTTCAATGTTTTGTTGATAGCAAAATTGTATTGCATGGCTTTCTTTTTTCCTTGCTCATTAACCATTCCTTTTTGTTTTTTTCTCATTGATTTTAGAGTATTAATGTTGCAGTAATGTTTTGTTTGCTGTTCATTTTCTCTAGGACATAGGGGGTCATATTATACATAGTGCTGCAGGGGCACAGTTGGCTTGTTTGCCCGCTTTTTGGGCCTGAGGCACTGTTGTGTTACAGAAGGGGCATCGGACGCTTGTGTGTTTCTTTCTGTAACATGGACTGCACCAGTACTAATTGGGCACCACCGTGATCCTAATGGGACATGCGTTCATTTGCATGGAGAAAACAAATGAAGGAAAAACCTTGGCCATTTGCCCACCTGCCATATAACAGATGTGGGTGCTGAGCAAAAAAAAAAGGTCAGGATTCACAAGGATTGTGTGCTATGTAGCAGTGGCACACAGTGGGAGCCTTTCCTGAGGACTCCTTCTGGGAGGTATCGGTGTGCTTAATTTGTAAAATATTAAGTGCCAGGGCTCTGACCAGGAGGCCACTGCAGCTTGCACCACCCATCGCCCTTGTCATCGCTTCCAAAACAACTACTAACCATCTCTCTCGCATGTAAATGCGACAGTTCAGATTATTCCAGGTCCCCAAAGCTAAAGGAATGGCTGGGGAGGCAGGTATTAGCAATTTTAATGCATATTGTATTCCTAAACTACCGTTGTTCTGCTCATCTCTAAATTAGATGAGCAGCGCCACCATGTGGTGGACTGTTCTAAGTATGGTGTTGACAATTAGGTGCCGGTGCCGAGCACCGGAAACCAATTAATTGCCGGTGCTTAGCACCGGAAAGCCCCGGCTCAAATTAAGCACTGTCGGTGTCCCAAGGACCCCTCAGGCATCGACCTGCAGGCGGGTGCAGTAAGTGACTGCAGGGGTATAGCTTACCCATTTGAATTTGAATGCGGGCCGAATTTGGCACCTGCAGTGAAAGGTGGACTGTCTGCCTCAATCAGCTGGTGTGCCTTTCACTAATGCTCTGTTCTGAGTGCTAGTGAGTTCACACCTGCATTCTGAATAGTACATTTACCTTAGTAGGATGCAGTGTCTTGGTTTGCGCCATATGCAAAAGAAACAATTGATGGACGGAATGCTGGACAATGCAAGCATTCACCCCCAGTCACAAGGATCTGGGTTAAATCCATCATTCTTTTGCTCACCACAGCACCCCAGTTTGGAACCAGCCATATGCAAATCAGTCTTGACCCTGTTCCTTGTGGGAACAGTCCAGCCCGAACTGCCAAGACAGGTCCTCCCTGGACTGGAAACAAGCATCCTGGAACCGGTTTCAGGGCATCACCCTTCATCAGCCAGGCTAGTTTGAATCCAGTGGTGTAGTGAGCACGGGACCCACGTCTGGGCATACCCTTCCCACTTAGGGCGACAAATGCAAAAGAAACAATTGATGGACGGAATGCTGGACAATGCAATTATTCACCCCCATTCACAAGGATCTGGGTTAAATCCATCATTCTTTTGCTCACCACACCACCCCAGTTTGGAACCAGCCATATGCAAATCAGTCTTGACCCTGTTCCTTGTGGGAACAGTCCAGCCCGAACTGCCAAGCCAGGTCCTCCCTGGACCGGAAGCAAGCATCCTGGGACCGGTTTCAGGGCATCACCCTTCATCAGCCAGGCTAGCTTGAATCCAGTGGTGTAGTGAGCCCAGGACCCACGTCTGGGCATACCCTTCCCACTTAGGGCGACAAATGCAAAAGAAACAATTGATGGACGGAATGCTGGACAATGCAAGCATTCACCCCCAGTCACAAGGATCTGGGTTAAATCCATCATTCTTTTGCTCACCACACCACCCCAGTTTGGAACCAGCCATATGCAAATCAGTCTTGACCCTGTTCCTTGTGGGAACAGTCCAGCCCGAACTGCCAAGCCAGGTCCTCCCTGGACCGGAAACAAGCATCCTGGGACCGGTTTCAGGGCATCACCCTTCATCAGCCAGGCTAGCTTGAATCCAGTGGTGTAGTGAGCACGGGACCCACGTCTGGGCATACCCTTCCCACTTAGAGCAACAAATGCAAAAGAAACAATTGATGGGCGGAATGCTGGACAATGCAATCATTCACCCCCAGTCACAAGGATCTGGGTTAAATCCATCATTCTTTTGCTCACCACACCACCCCAGTTTGGAACCAGCCATATGCAAATCAGTCTTGACCCTGTTCCTTTTGGGAACAGTCCAGCCCGAACTGCCAAGCCAGGTCCTCCCTGGACCGGAAGCAAGCATCCTGGGACCGGTTTCAGGGCATCACCCTTCATCAGCCAGGCTAGCTTGAATCCAGTGGTGTAGTGAGCCCGGGACCCACGCCTGGGCATACCCTTCCCACTTAGGGCGACAAATGCAAAAGAAACAATTGATGGACGGAATGCTGGACAATGCAAGCATTCACCCCCAGTCACAAGGATCTGGGTTAAATCCATCATTCTTTTGCTCACCACACCACCCCAGTTTGGAACCAGCCATATGCAAATCAGTCTTGACCCTGTTCCTTGTGGGAACAGTCCAGCCCGAACTGCCAAGCCAGGTCCTCCCTGGACCGGAAACAAGCATCCTGGGACCGGTTTCAGGGCATCACCCTTCATCAGCCAGGCTAGCTTGAATCCAGTGGTGTAGTGAGCACGGGACCCACGTCTGGGCATACCCTTCCTACTTAGGGCGACAAATGCAAAAGAAACAATTGATGGACGGAATGCTGGACAATGCAAGCATTCACCCCCATTCACAAGGATCTGGGTTAAATCCATCATTCTTTTGCTCACCACACCATCCCAGTTTGGAACCAGCCATATGCAAATCAGTCTTGACCCTGTTCCTTGTGGGAACAGTCCAGCCCGAACTGCCAAGCCAGGTCCTCCCTGGACCGGAAACAAGCATCCTGGGACCGGTTTCAGGGCATCACCCTTCATCAGCCAGGCTAGCTTGAATCCAGTGGTGTAGTGAGCACGGGACCCACGTCTGGGCATACCCTTCCTACTTAGGGCGACAAATGCAAAAGAAACAATTGATGGACGGAATGCTGGACAATGCAAGCATTCACCCCCAGTCACAAGGATCTGGGTTAAATCCATCATTCTTTTGCTCACCACACCACCCCAGTTTGGAACCAGCCATATGCAAATCAGTCTTGACCCTGTTCCTTGTGGGAACAGTCCAGCCCGAACTGCCAAGCCAGGTGCTCCCTGGACCGGAAACAAGCATCCTGGGACCGGTTTCAGGGCATCACCCTTCATCAGCCAGGTTAGCTTGAATCCAGTGGTGTAGTGAGCACGGGACCCACGTCTGGGCATACCCTTCCCACTCAGGGTGACAAATGCAAAAGAAACAATTGATGGACGGAATGCTGGACAATGCAAGCATTCACCCCCAGTCACAAGGATCTGGGTTAAATCCATCATTCTTTTGCTCACCACACCACCCCAGTTTGGAACCAGCCATGTGCAAATCAGTCTTGACCCTGTTCCTTGTGGGAACAGTCCAGCCCGAACTGCCAATCTAGGTCCTCCCTGGACTGGAAACAAGCATCCTGGGACCGGTTTCAGGGCATCACCCAGGCTAGCTTGAATCCAGTGGTGTAGTGAGCACGGGACCCACGTCTGGGCATACCCTTCCCACTTAGGGCGACAAATGCAAAAGAAACAATTGATGGACGGAATGCTGGACAATGCAAGCATTCACCCCCAGTCACAAGGATCTGGGTTAAATCCATCATTCTTTTGCTCACCACACCACCCCAGTTTGGAACCAGCCATATGCAAATCAGTCTTGACCCTGTTCCTTGTGGGAACAGTCCACCCGAACTGCCAAGCCAGGTCCTCCCTGGACCGGAAACAAGCATCCTGGGACCGGTTTCAGGGCATCACCCTTCATCAGCCAGGTTAGCTTGAATCCAGTGGTGTAGTGAGCAGGGGACCCACGTCTGGGCATACCCTTCCCACTTAGGGCGACAAATGAAAAAGAAACAATTGATGGACGGAATGCTGGACAATGCAAGCATTCACCCCCAGTCACAAGGATCTGGGTTAAATCCATCATTCTTTTGCTCACCACACCACCCCAGTTTGGAACCAGCCATATGCAAATCAGTCTTGACCCTGTTCCTTGTGGGAACAGTCCAGCCCGAACTGCCAAGCCAGGTCCTCCGTGGACCGGAAACAAGCATCCTGGGACCGGTTTCAGGGCATCACCCTTCATCAGCCAGGTTAGCTTGAATCCAGTGGTGTAGTGAGCACGGGACCCACGTCTGGGCATACCCTTCCCACTTAGGGCGACAAATGCAAAAGAAACAATTGATGGTCGGAATGCTGGACAATGCAAGCATTCACCCCCAGCCACAAGGATCTGGGTTAAATCCATCATTCTTTTGCTCACCACACCACCCCAGTTTGGAACCAGCCATATGCAAATCAGTCTTGACCGTGTTCCTTGTGGGAACAGTCCAGCCCGAACTGCCAAGCCAGGTCCTCCCTGGACTGGAAACAAGCATCCTGGGACCATGGCACACCGAGTTAAATGAGTTGGCAGGGGAGGGCAGTGTGCCCTCTATGTGTAACGCGGATCACGGTGATCTTGTAAGTAACACTGAGTTGTATGACAAGACCATAGAATTTTCATGTGTTCTATTCTTAACATGCCATTTTAATGTTGAAGTGATGTGATTCATACAGTGGTTCTAGAGCATTAGATCCAGTACGCACACAGAGAAAAGTACAGTTTAGATAGGGTGGCCAGGCGTCCCGTATTTGCCAGGACGGTCCTGGTTTTTCACCAGCTGTCCCGGCAGATTTCAGGAAATTTAGCTCATGTACCGGTTTTTAGAGAGGGTCGACTGAAAACGGCGGGAGGTGCTTTTTATGTTTTACAAAGCAGGGATAGTTAGCAGTTGTTTCAAGAAAGCAATTTAATTAACAGGCAAGCTACTGGGTTTAAAAATTGCATTTTATGTATGTTCTAACTACGTGTTCTGTAATTCTCTGATGAGTAGCGCTGTCAATCTGTGCAATCGCTTGAAGTAAAATTGTAGTCCTTCTTCTATTTTTGTGAAATATCCAGGTTTTTGGCTTTAAAATTCTGATCACCCTAAGTTTAGACAACTTCACAGGATTGCTCTGTCAGATACTGGAAAGGTACATTATTGACTGCAGCAGAGCAAGCTTCGCTAAGCAAGGACTGTCCAAGCACAGCCAGTAGTGAAAGCTTCACTCCTTCACAGAGTGTGTGCACCATAGGCAACAGCAGTGTAAGTTCACCTCACCCAGAACGAATACAGCATTAAGGATTGAGTCTTCCAGAATCTGCTGCGAAAGGTAATGTGTAACTGCCAGTCCCCTTGGCCAGTGTAGTTATCACAGTGTTATACACTGGACTTTGTAGCTTTGAAATGTAACAGAATGATCCCTGGAATCTTTAGTTATCACAGTGCCACATTGCACTTGTGCTAAAGGTTATCATTGTAACACCCTGTGCCTTGACCTGTGTAGTACACTCTATTCTATTCCATAATGCCTCTTCATTAACACAACCTAGAGTCCAGTTACAGAAAGGTTCTTTGTGGGGCTGCTGTAAGGCTGCCCTGCTGGAGACACTGCTCTCTTTTCTAATTACTGCTCCTCAGCCCTCCCTGTATTCAGTGACTCTCTCTTCCAATATGAGACACAAGACACTAGCCCATTGCTAGGGAAGGGAGGGGAACATGATGAACCAAGTCTGACACGGTGCACGGACATCAGCTGTCGGATTACAGAAATGCCCCCATGATCCAATGAGTGTTGTTACCCTTGGGGCACACTGTATTACAGAAGGGGCTGCAGGTGCTTGCACGGTTCCTTCTGCAATTTCGTGGGAACACTTTTTACACCCATACAATGTAAAAGGGGGCATTCCCTAATGTGCATGTGGTCCTGGCCCCAAGCAATGAGAAAATACCTTTGCCTCGAGCCCACGCCATTTAACTGATACAGGTGCTGAGGTAAAAAGGCTCTTGGGATGCACACTAACTGTAAGTCACCCAACAATGGTGCACTGTTAATGCTACCACTAGTGGGCCTTAGTTCCAAGGACCATTACGTCCCTCTCCACTCCAACATTGAAGCCTGTGGTCTAGTACAGAATCACACTCTGGTGCTGTCAGTGATACTGTGGAGGGAGTACATTTAGTGTAACCTGATGCACAATTACTGGTGCATTGGATGACGGTGTGCGTAGCAGAGGCCGGGACCCTCAAATCGTTTACTGTAATCTACCACCAGAATGGATACTGATAGATCTAGGAACACATTTCTAAGGGCATAAAGCACAATGTGAGTTTTTAAAAGTGACACTTTGTTTTTAGATTTGCAAGATGCACTTCATCCCTACTAGCCACGACTTGTTACATCCCTTTGTGACCTCTTACAGAAACAAACCAGATTAAAATATTAGCCTTGTGACATAAACACAGGAACTAGAAAACCACACTGTGCAAAGAAACTTAATCACTCTGCCAGTCTGATACAAACAGGCTGCACCCTTACCATTCCACAGATGCTGGGCCCTGGATAGGGTACTACCATTTTCCTGGGACGGGGCTAGGAACCTCATTTAACAAGTTAGAAAGCATGAATAAACTCTAACTTGGGTCTCCATTGTGTCATAATGAAAGACAACTGTTTAAAATACCTGCAGCTTTTTTGCGAAACTAAGGGGCCGATTCCGATCTCGGCCGGTAGTGCTCCGAATCGGATTCGGATTCACCGGATCCGATTCGGAGCCCTGTTTCCCGACCGAATCGTACGCGGGTCCGGCCGAGCGAGTACGATGCAAGCACCCGCGAAATCGCCGACCGACTCGAACGCGGCTACAACACGCTCCGACCGACTCGCATGGACACGACTCGCACCGCGCTATGGAGACGTTTCCCGGCCGGGTAAGTACGATGCGCGCCGCGAGCAGTCCGACCGACTCGCGCCGTCCGGCTCGAAAAAGCTGTCGGAGCTGGACTTTGGGGGCCCGCGTCAGACCCCCCTGTACGCGTAGGCGCGCGAGTCGCACACATGGGGGACCCATGGTCCCCCCTACCTGTGCATGTACGCCGCGATGCGCATGGACGCGTACACGCTGTAGGGGGCGCCCTTGTCCGCCTCGCACCCATTGAGTCAATGGGAGCCCGCGTACGCGTTGTACGACAGGCTCCCATTGACTTCAATGGGAGTCCGACCGACTCGAGTCCGATAGCATGCGTGCGCATCGTACTCGTTCGGTCGGACTGCTAGGGTCCGATTCGGTCGGAATTCTCTCCGGGTCCGGCTCGGTCGGAGAGATTTCCGGCCGGAATCGGAATCGGCCCCTTAGTGTTGGACCCGACCTCCTTGGCATGGTTTCCCCAAAATCTTTGTCTTTCAACCTCCTGTTTTGATGACTCAGTTTTTGCTGGCTTTAGGGCTTTGGCACTTTACCACAGCTAACCAGTGATAAGTGCTCTTGTGCTCGCCTTTAAACGTGATCAAATTGGCTTACAGTCAACTGGCGCATTTAATTTACTTGTAGATTCCAAGTAAAGTGGTACTACATGTACCCAGGGCCTGTACATTACATTAAATGCTACTAGTCGGCATGCAGCACTGATTGTGTCACCTACTTAAAGAGCCCTTTAAACATGTCTCAGGCCTGTCACTGCAGCCTGTGTGTGCAGTTTTTAAACTGCTATTTCAACCTGGCAAAACAAACCTTTTGCCAGGCCTAGACCTTTCTTTTTAATGCACATAGGTATCACCTAGGGTAGGCCCTGAAAAGCCCAGAGGGTAGGGTGCTGTGTATTTAAAAAGTTAGACAAGTACTTTTACGTTTTACATGTCCTAGTAGCAAAAAACGCATACATTTGTTTATCAGTACTGCAAGGTCTAACTCTCCCATAGAATAATATTGGGTTACCTTATTACATTTAATAAGTGATAGCTTTCAATTGGGAGCAGGCAGACAGTTCGAGTTTGGTGTCTAAAGAATTATAATTAAAAGCCCTTTTTAATGGTAAAGTCAGATTTGTGATGACAATTATGAAAAGGCCACTTTTAGAAAGTTGGCATTTTCTTGTTCTAACGATTTGGGGCCTGCAGTCCTGGGTCACATGACTAGATGTAGCTGGCAGTGGTCTTTGTGTATAGCTCTCAGACAGTGAAACAAAGGGAAAATTGGTGTTGGCAGGACGGGCCACTCTGAGTTGATGAGGGGGAGGAGCTGTCACTTACCACACTTGCACAGCACAAAGGTTCTGCCTAAGCACTCTCACAAAGGTTTCGACACTGGTCTTTTGTGACCCCACACAAGTGTGGGCAAGGGCAGGGAGGAAGGGGATGCCTGACACCTCAGGGGGTGGAAACCTCTAGAAGCTCTCCTACTTCAAAGCAGGCACCATATATAATATTGGACCTCAGACCCCAACTCTTCAGTACACATCTGGACCTGTGGGAGACTCAGATGGACTGCTGTGCTGCTTTCCTGCTAGAAGGACTGCCACTCTGCTCTCCTGCTGTGCTGCCCTGCTCCCCTTCTGCTTGAGTGAGAAGGACTGAACCTGCTACTTGAACCCAGGACCACCAGCGTGATTCCAAGGTCTAGTTGGTTGGCATCCTGATTAGAAGCCTCAGGGACAGGCTTCCTCAATTGTGATCCCAGAACCTTGACTCTGCCAGCTGTGAGTATTGTCCTCCCAAGTGGTGCCACCCCCAATCCTGAACCCTTGAAAGTGGGCATGAAGGTTCACTGCCAGCTGCGGTCCTAGTAGACCCGATGCAATGCCTTACCGCCCGAAAACACTGCATCGGAGCTGGTGCACGACGCATCTTCGATGCATGTCCTTGCACGGCAAGCCCCTCATCAACAACATTCTTGATGCAGACGCAGGACTCCAAATCGCAAGCCCTTCAGCTCCTTCGGACCAGTAGGTGCACGATGCATTCTTAACGCAAGCCTTTGCATCGCAAGCCCCTCGTCGATGGTATCCTCCACGCCGACGTAGGACTCTATATCGCAAACCCTGCAGCTCCTTCAGAACCAGACATCGACAGCCTCCTCAGTGCAGGGCCTTGCATCGCAGACCCACAATTTCTAGTAATCGCTGCTGCATGATGCATCCTCGACGTGGGACTTCGCAATGCTTCGCAGCTAGGATTCAAGGTATTCTTGTTCAGTGGGCCTAACTGGGTTTCTGTAGCTGGCCCGTGCTCCATCACGGTTGGCCTGAACTTGTGACTTTGTCCCAGTCTGCTGGGACCAGATAACCAGAGTTGGCGCTTTGGTGCTATTTTCACTTAAATCTTTAAAATTGCATATCTCCGGTTTTAGTGATTGGATTTTTGTCGTTTGGTCTTAAATTATTTATACAATTTTACTCTATTTGTCTAAAGTGGTGAGGGGTTTTTCTTGTGTTGTGTTTCACTTTATTCTTGTTTGAAGTACTGTATAAAAACTTTACACATTGCCTCTAAGTTAAGCCAGACTGCTTTAGTGCCAAGCTACCAGAGGGTTATGAACAGGTTATTTCGGAGTTGTTTGTGGCTTCATCCTAACAGAGAATTATGGTTGCTGGTTGAGAAGGCTTTCACCCCACTTAACCAATAACCCAATTTCTTACACTAATTATACACAGACTATATTAATTAGTGTATGCACCACGTATTAGCCTATTAATGTAGGAGTTCACCTATTAATAGAGGTGTGTACTTCCAATACTATTTTGATTGTAGGACTTGGTTAACACTGCTTTTATTGCATATTGACACCACCTGGTTCTAATTACATTGTTTTTATTATTTTGGAACTGTATTTCTACATTCTCTCTACTGCTCACCTTTGTCATAAGTTTCTTTTTAGGACTGCAAGATATACTCCAGTAACCTAGGCGAGACTTGGTTGGATCTCATGATTGTTGCTGAGTGCAGCCAACCATGAAAAAATGGTAACACCACAACGTAAACATATACAATAGAGCACCACATTGCAGACATTTTGGAGTTACATAAACGTCACCAGTATACCATGCACAGCAATGTAGTGGCAACATTATTAGCCAAGATTGAGAAAGTGGCGGCTTAGGGGCCCATTAGGATGGCAGGCGGATCGCCCCCACCGCGCCGGCGATAGCCACCGCTGGCCCGGCGGGGGCGATCCGCCCGCCATCCTTGCCAGATTGACCCCCGCCATATTAGTATGGCTGGGGGGTCCGCGGCGGAGGGAAAGACCGTCCGCCGCTTTTCCGCCGGTCGACGGGCGGAAAAGGGGCATAATATGGTGGCGGTGTCTGCAAGACACCGCCATCCATATTATGATGCTGGCGGTGATCAGCCTTTCCATAGCGGCGTTGCCGCCATGGAAAGGCATGCGGTTTTTGCTGTTGGGGGCCCGTTGCGGGCCCCCAGAGTGTTGGGGGTTGGGGGGTGCACATGGGGGTACCTATGGTACCCCCCTCATTGCAATGCACTACGTGGCAGGCACCACGTGGTGCCTGCCATGTAGTGCATGGCAATGCTGTGCACAGTCCTTTTACATTGCGAGTGGGTCTGCAGCCAGCAGATCCACCCGCAATGTAAAAGGCCCAGGATGCGCCCGCCAGTGTGGCGGGCGCATCCTAATGCACATGGCGGGACCGCCGCAACTTCGGCGGTCAGTCCCTGGCTCCCTTGCGATGGCGGGCGGACTTTGTCCGCCTGCCATCGTAATGGACCCCTTAGTTATTCCACGTCACTTCCACACCTTTAGTTCCCTTTTCTTCATGCATGATTGCAACACACATCCCCCATGTGACTGTGCCACTGGATGCCAACCCCCCGAAACAGGTAAACATCTGTTCTGCATGCTTACCCTATACTGTGAAATGTCTGAAAAATCTAGAACTAATGAAATTCACTAACATATCTAGCTTCACCAAAATAAATGTAATGAGATTTTGTTGGAAGCTGGCTCTGTATATACTATACCAAAATGAGGTATATCGTGCACAGAGTCCAGTGGAACCCCCAAAGGTAGGCAGAGGTAGAGTGGGCGAGCAGTAAGGCTTTATCAGAGTGTAGTGTTAAGCATTTGTTGTACACACTCAATCAGCAAATGATGTCACACACTCAAAGACTGAACTCAGTCCAATTTGTTTGTATCAAAAATATTATTTAGTTATTTTATTTCGAGAACCAAGCCAGGCCTGGTGCAGGTAAGTGAAATAAATGCTTTGCAAAATCTTATGCCATGTTTTACAATTGAATGCAGGTTCAAATGCAGTTGATTGAAATACAGGTAAGTCAAAATGTCGAAATTACTTTTCAGATTACTTTTCAGTTACTTTTCAGATTACTTTTTAAGTTACTTTGTCTACTCAGTGTGATATGCCTAGATATCACACTGGGATTTTTCCTAGAAAAAATGTAAGCAAAATCAGTTTTGTACAGTTGTAGTTTCTCAGGTTTTCATACAAATAAACTCCACACTTAGAACAATTTTCAAGGAAAAACAGTCAATGTATCCCTATGGAGAGAAATGAAGTTATCGGTTAACAGGTAAGTACTCGGTCTTTGGGGTTGAGTTTCTGGGGTTAGAACAAGGGTTCCCCCAGGGCCAAGGATCCACTCTCAAAGCACCCTCAGCGGCACTGGGGCGGCCGGGTGCAGAGTGCTGAGGCCCAATGTTATCCAATGGGGTATAGGGGGCCTTCGGTTGGTGGCTGCTCACGAGCATGCCACAGGGTTGTGGGCGCAAAGCTCCTGGTGTTAGGCTCAGGGCAAAGGGGGATCCGAGTTAGCACCCAAAGTACACCCGCAGCGGCGCAGAGGCGGCTGGGTGCTGTTTTGGGGTCGGGTGCCCACGTTGGTTTCAATAAGGATTCTCCGGTTTCAACAAAGACTGCAGGCTCAGGGATGAAGATCTTCTGGAGGTGGCCACTGGCTGGAGAGGTAAGTTGGGATGCCTGGGGATGCTGGGACACCATCGGATGGGCTACCCAATGCCGTAGGACGTCGGGTGCAGGGGTGTCTTTAGGCGTAGGGGTTTTCTTACCAGCTCCGGTCGCGGTCGGGTGGATCCTCCAGAAAGACACTGCAGGCGTCATGGAGAGGGTCGAGGCAGGTCAGAGAACACCAGATCTCAGGTCAGGATTGTCGGGGAAACCTCCTCATGGTGTTGGGCCACTCGAACTCGGGCGGTGGGCATCGGATGCAGAGTGGTGCAGACTCGCGGATTTGGCCGGAGCCAGAGTCTGTGGTTGAGCAAATCTGGTGCTCACGGAAGACAAAGTCTTTGGGGTGGAAATCAGGGCAGGTCCTTTGGGTTCTTGAGGCTGCTGGCTGCAGGACACACTGGGATTTCGCTTCTGCAGGTTCGAGGTGGGGATAGGCTGGTAGGGCTGGGGCCAAGTCAGTGGGCGTCCTCCTCGTCTTAGCTTTAGCATGGCTTCTTCGGTCCTTCTTCTTCTTCTTTTCTTCTTAGTTGGTTCTTGTCTGAGGAGGCAAGGTTCAGGGGTGTCCCTAAATACTAGATTTAGGGGTGTACAGGTAAGAAAAGGTTGGGACCAATGGGTCCCTTCCTTGGGGTGGGTACACCCCCTATTATGTCACCCTCCAGTGGGAGGGGGCATATGCCTCACTCTGGTCGGCTGGGTCCCCCCATCTGCAAGATGGTGGGGACTGAGAGTTGTGCTTCACCTTGCCTCCCCCACAAGAGGGGTGGAGTTGGCAAAGGTGGGCACACCTCCCTTCCTCACTTAGTTTTCCCGCCGATTCTCCCGCCCAAAGTGGGGTTCAGAACCGGTGGGGGCCAGTTGCTGGAAGCAGCAAAAGGCCTGGGGAAGCTCACAAAGGCGGCAAGCCTTTGAAGCTTCCCCTTCGTGGACCCAGCGCCCATCCTGGAGGAGCTTGGCACCTCGTCCCAGAATGTGCATTGTTTCAGACCCCCGAGAGCAGCAGGCTCTCGACCCAGGTGTCCAGAAACAAGTCTGGTGGTGGCAGCTGGTGAGCAGCCACTCAGCCTGTCCACTAGTGTTAGGTCGTTTTTCAGGGGGCATCTCTAAGATGCCCTCTGTGTGCATTTTTCATTAAATCCCTCACTGGCATCAGTGTGGGTTTAATGTGCTGAGAAGTTTGATACCAAACTTCCCAGTTTTCAGTAAAGCCATTATGGTACTGTGGAGTTCGTAATGACAAACTCTCATTACTGCACTTACAATGTCTAAGAATTGGCTTAGACACTGTAGGGGTACAGGGCTCATGCACCTGTACCCTTACCACTGGTATAGTGCACCCAGCTAGAGGGGTGGCTGATCTATGCCAGGGCAGTGGGTTGTAGGCATGGCACGATGTGTGCCATGTCAACTCTTCACTTTGTTCTGCACCAAAACACACAGCCTGCAAAGGCAGTGGGTGTGTGTAAAGGTACAGAGCCTCTAAGGGTGGCACAATAAGTGCTGCAGCCCTTAGAGGCCTTCCCTGGCCAAAGTGCCCTTGGTACCTGTGGTACCATTTACAAGGGGCTGACCTGTGGCCAGAGAGTGCCAATTGGGTTTTGTTTTCAATGCAGTTTTAGGGAAAGAACATAGGCCCTGGGTACCTGTTTGGCAGGAGCCCAGGACACACTCAGTCAAAGTACATCAGCAGTTTAGCAAAAAGTGGGGGCAACCATGCAAAAAGAGGGCACTTTCTTACCGATTTCATTAACTATTTTGAAGGTTTGTATGGTGAAGATGGCTCAAGATGCGTGCCATAGCTAGGCAAATTTATTAAATTCACATCTCCAGAAGCAGTAGTATATTCTCTAATCAATTCATTGGAGAAAATTTGTGCCAAGAAAAGTTTCAGAAAAATCCAAATAATATAAGTTTACTTACAATCAATATGAATCAAATCCGAAAATCTGGAATGAATCTATCCTTCCTCTACCCAGGTAGAACATGCCTGATCTAGACATTTATCAACTTAGCCCACTCAATAGATCAATACATCACAGCTTTCCTTGCCCTTTTCTAGTGTCTGGGACGGTGGAGCTGGAACCATGCATGGCTGAAGGAAAAAAGCTCATATTCTTCACAGCATAGTGGACTTTCGATCCAATCTTCCAATCATCCCACACAGACTCCAGAGTGCCAGGAATGAAGGAACAGAGACTAGCACAGCAGTCACATGAGAATGTAGTGGGTGTGAGTATTTCCGCATGCATGTGTGTGTACGCCAGCATGTCTGTATAGTTGTGAGCCTGTGCCAAATATATTTGTGTGCATGAGTCTAAAAGTCTTCTTTTGGAATATGTGTGCATGAAAGTGTGTGTGTATGTGTGTGTGCGTGCGCACGTGTGTGTATGTGTGTGTGTATGAAAGAGAGAATATGTATTATGAATGTTAATGCACCTAGCTGTCCTTGGTCATATAGATGCCTAATAATAGTTAGGACGACTTTCTTTAATATGGAGCTTCTTATCAAACTTTTGATTTTTCTGAGCGTTGTAAAAACAGGTGTCAGTATTACCCAATTTAATGGTACTCAGTTTACTGAACTAAGAAGAATGGAAGGGTGATTTGACCTTATCCTTATTTGGATCCAAACTGAGGCCTGCATATGTCAGAGATGATCGTTAATTAACTAAGCCATCATGCTGGTTTTGTGCCCGCTCGAGTGCGTCTGTGTGTAGCATTAGACGGCTAGAGCAACTTCTAAGACTGAACTGAGGGAAAGGTAGCTGTTCCTGGCATATCACGGATAGAATATGAGCCTATAAAACTATACTTGTTCATATTAATTTTCACATGGGCTGTGAGACTGAACTTGGGCACCTAAAGCTGCTCTTGGCTTTAGAAGTTGGAGCATGGCGTATGAGATTTCATGTGGACATATTGAGACTGAACATGGGTTGCAAGGCTGAACATGGCCAACAAAAGGGGTTAGCACTGAATAATAGTGAAACATGGATACATAAAACTGTTCATGGGCCTTGAGACTGAACCTGGACTCCTGATCAATTCTGGGCCTGGGAGAATAATATAATCTGAGACTATGCATGGCAATTAGTTGGTTCACTGACAAAATATTGATGTTAAAAATATAGAAGTAATAAATATCGATGCAAAAATATAGAATGCAAAAATATCGACTCCCTATACTTAAACAGGTAAGTACAAAAATATCGGGAAAAAAATATTGATGTAAAAAATATAGTTGCACAAAATATCGAAATTTATATATATATATATATATATATATGATAAAATAATAAATATTAAATATGTTAAATAATAAAATTAATCTAAAAAATAAAGTAGATTTAATATAAATTTGAGAAAAATATAATAAATAAACTTAAATAAAAAAATTAAACACATACATAATAATTGATATACATTTACTTTAAAACAATTAATAAACTATTAATTTTAATGTTAGTGTGTGTGTGCCAATAACATAAAAACAATCTATTATAAATTAAAACATTAAACTATTTAAAAATCTTCAAACTTAAATTTTCCACTCCAGTGAGTGCAACAGTAGGGAAAGTGTTGGATAGCGGAGGGGTAGAAATTACTATTCCCACTCCAGTGAGTGCAACAGTAGGGAAAGTGTTGGATAGCGGAGGGGTAAAAATTACTATTCCCACTCCAGTGAGTGCAACAGTAGGGAAAGTGTTGGATAGCGGAGGGGTACAAATTACTATTCCCACTCCAGTGAGTGCAACAGTAGGGAAAGTGTTGGATAGCGGAGGGGTAAAAATTACTATTCCCACTCCAGTGAGTGCAACAGTAGGGAAAGTGTTGGATAGCGGAGGGGTAGAAATTACTATTCCCACTCCAGTGAGTGCAACAGTAGGGAAAGTGTTGGATAGCGGAGGGGTAAAAATTACTATTCCCACTCCAGTGAGTGCAACAGTAGGGAAAGTGTTGGATAGCGGAGGGGTAAAAATTACAATTCCCACTCCAGTGAGTGCAACAGTAGGGAAAGTGTTGGATTGCAGAGGAGTAACAATTAATATTCTCACTCCAGTCAGTTCAAAATTAAAAACAAACAAAATTTTAACGGCAATAAAATTATATAAAAATTTACATATATATATATATATATATATATATTCACTGAAAAAACCATAGGTTTCAAACACGTTATAGTTACAAATTAGCATTTAAAAAACCTTTGAAATTCACTGAAAAACCATAGGTTTTAGGGACAGTTTTAGTTACTTGGACATTGCACTCGTACAAAACCCGTGAAATTCCCCGTTATAGTTAGTTCAGCTAACTATAACTCGCGCCCCGCAATGCACTGCTGATGACGTCACATATTACATCACTCATGACATGGTCAGTGACATCACTGATGACATCACTGATGACATCTCAAATGACATCACTGATAACATCATCCAGTGACTGTGTGTTTCTGTAAAGTTTAAATATTTTTAATATATATAGGAAAAGACGTATTGAAGAATGAGTGGGTGTGTAAGTGTCTGTATGGATGATTTAGTAGGTGCGTGACTGACTCTATAAGTGAGTGATTTAACGTATCTTACTGAATGCATGGGTTAGTGACTAAACTGGGTGAATGTCTGTATCCGTCTGTCTGTTGCTGTGTAAGTGGCTGCATGTGTTTGTGAATAGCTAAATGAGTGTCTATATGAGTTATTGAATGCTTGTCTGAGTATCTGTATGGGTGCCTGAGTGTTTGTGTGGGAGGGGTGTGTGCAACTCTGTGCATAGATGTGTGAGTGGGTGATTCACTGGGTGGATGGTTTCAAGAGTGCATCTGTGATAGACTGTATGGGTGGGTAAGTGTGTGTAAGAGTGTGTTAGTGAGTGAATGTATGTCCCAGTGGTACATGTGTGAGTAACTACATATGTGAAAGGCAGTATATATTTGTGTTGGAGTATATAAATAGCTATAAGCAAGAGTGAGTGATTGTGATAGTGGCTGTATGGATGAGTGTGTGCTTGTATCTGTGATTGTATAAGAGCGTAACAATGTGCTACTATTTGTATGAGTAAGTGAGCTGGTGTGTGTATAACTGTATAGGTGAGTAAATGGCAGTGTGTTTAATTATTTGCATGACTGACTAGGTGTGTGAGTATCTCTATGGATGAGTGGCGTTGTTTGAGTGTCTATATAGGAGTAAGAGTGCATATGATAGTCCTGTACTGAGTGACCGTAAGTATGAGTGACTGTACGGGTGAGTGAGTGGATGTGTGTGTGTAGACCTAAGAATCAGTGAGTGGGTATGTAGTTATTGGTGTTGGAGTGTCTATGGTTTTGCGAATGGCAGTCTGTAATTTAGAGTGGGTGTATCAAAGGTTATATTAGGGTGTGAGGAGGTGCATCAGATTATCACGTGGATGATGTCATCAGTGATGTCATTTGAGATGTCATCAGTGATGTCATCAGTGATGTCACTGACCATGTCATGAGTGATGTAATATGTGACGTCATCAGCAGTGCATTGCGAGGCGCGAGTTATAGTTAGCTGAACTAACTATAACGGGGGAATTTCACGGGTTTTGTACGAGTGCAATGTCCAAGTAACTAAAACTGTCCCTAAAACCTATGGTTTTTTCAGTGAATTTCAAAGGTTTTTTAAATGCTAATTTGTAACTATAACGTGTCTGAAACCTATGGTTTTTTCAGTGAATTTCAAAGGTTTTTTAAATGCTAATTTGTAACTATAACGTGTCTGAAACCTATGGTTTTTTCAGTGAATTTCAAAGGTTTTGTAAATGACAATTTTTAAATGTATTAATTGTTATATTAATTTTTGTCATACTGATTTACTACATTTTTAGAAACAATTTTTTTTTACATATTTTATTTTTTAAATTACATTGTAATTACATTATACATTACATTACAAAAAATACTTTCTCAGAATGAATTACTTTAGTTTAAATACTTTGCAGATAGGCAATAGACTTTTAAGTACAGTAGTTACAGTTGTTGCAATGGGCAACACATTTTCAAACACAATGCAACATTCAGCTCAATGTGAATTTCTAGTTAAATGCAATTAGTTACTTTATGGATTACTTTTGTAACCACAGGACTGGATCCTAGATTCAGTCCTGGTACATCTCCTGTAAACAGTTGAGTAAAAGCGTTTTGGTTACAGTCGTGATTTTTAAGGAATATTATTGTATTTTAAAAGTTGACACTTAGAAACTTTTTCTCATAGAATCACCAATGTTATCCTATGGAAGGAAATTCACTTAGCAGGTAAAAACTGTTATCGTTACTTTTTCTTACTCAGTGTTGGATCCTGGATCCAGCACTGGTGCATCTCCTGTAAACAGTTGAAAAAATGCGTTTAAGTCATACAGGCGATTTTTAAGGAATATTTGTAGTTTGTGAAAATCAACACTTTGAAACTTTTTTGCTGAAAACCAGTCAATCTTAGCCTATGAAGGAAATTCAAGTTACCGGTAAGTACGGTTAAAATTACTTTTGAGGATCAGTACTGGGCTGAAAGATGCAGCACTGAGGTCTCTCCTGATAACAGGTGAGTAAATCGGAATTCGTATTTCGGCTGATTTTAGAGGAATATTTTAAAGTTCCAAAACTCCACACTTAGAAGAATTTCCAAGTGAAACCAGTCAATGTTAGCCTATGGAAGGAAATTCAAGTTACTGGTAAGTACGGTTAAAATTACTTTTCAGGACCAGTACTGGGCTGAAAGATGCAGCACTGAGGTCTCTCCTGATAACAGGTGAGTAAATCAGAATTTGGATTTCGGCTGATTTTAGAGGAATATTTGTATGTTTCAAAAATCAACACTTAGAAACTTTTTCAGCAAAAAGCAGGCAATGATATCCTATGGAAGGAAATTCAAGTTACTGGTAAGTACGGTTAAAATTACTTTTGAGGATCAGTACTGGGCTGAAAGATGCAGCACTGAGGTCTCTCCTGATAACAGGTGAGTAAATCGGAATTCGTTTTTCGGCTGATTTTAGAGGAATATTTTAAAGTTCCAAAACTCCACACTTAGAATAATTTCCAAGTGAAACCAGTCAATGTTAGCCTATGAAGGAAATTCAAGTTACCGGTAAGTACGGTTAAAATTACTTTTCAGGATCAGTACTGGGCTGAAAGATGCAGCACTGAGGTCTCTCCTGATAACAGGTGAGTAAATCGGAATTCGTATTTCGGCTGATTTTAGAGGAATATTTTAAAGTTCCAAAACTCCACACTTAGAAGAATTTCCAAGTGAAACCAGTCAATGTTAGCCTATGAATGAAATTCAAGTTACCGGTAAGTACGGCTAAAATTACTTTTCAGGACCAGTACTGGGCTGAAAGATGCAGCACTGAGGTCTCTCCTGATAACAGGTGAGTAAATCGGAATTCGTATTTCGTCTGATTTTAGAGGAATATTTTAAAGTTCCAAAACTCCACACTTAGAAGAATTTCCAAGTGAAACCAGTCAATGTTAGCCTATGGAAGGAAATTCAAGTTACTGGTAAGTATGGTTAGAATTACTTTTCAGGACCAGTACTGGGCTGAAAGATACAGCACTGAGGTCTCTCCTGATAACAGGTGAGTAAATCGGAATTCGTATTTCGGCTGATTTTAGAGGAATATTTGCACAATGGTGAAGGGAGGGGGCGGGGCCTGAGGTTACATCTGTGCAAACGCGCCCCGTGGCGCGTTTTAAGTTGGGGGATTAAGTCCCCTTGAATCCTGAGGGTCCCTAGGGGCCAACTAGCCCACCAGGAACCTCCAATATGCGCCAGGGGCTGCGTTGCAGAGATGTGTAGAGAGGCCACACCCCTTTTACACCTCTCTGCAACGCAGCTCTGTGGCGCTTTCTGGATGTACCTGTTGGGCTAGTTGGCCCCCAGGGACCCTCAGGATTGAAGGGGATTTAATTCCCCATCTTAAAACGCGCCACGGGGCCTGTTTGCACACATGTCACCTGAAGCCCCGCCCCCTCCCTTCACCACTGTGCAAACGCGCCCGTGGCGCGTTTTAAGTTGGGGGATTAAGTCCCCTTGAATCCTGAGGGTCCCCGGAGTCCAACTAGCCCACCATATACCTCCAAAAAGCGCCACAGAGCTGCGTTGCAGAGAGGTGTAAAAAGGGGCGTGGCCTCTGTACACCTCTCTGCAAGGCAGCCTCCTGGCGCATACTGGAGGTTCCTGGTGGGCTAGTTGGCCCCCAGGGACCCCCAGTATTCAAGGGGAATTCGTTCCCCCTCTGCAAACGCGCCAGGGGGCGCGTTTGCAGAGTGGTGAAGGAAGGGGGCGGGCCTGCGGGCCCGATCGTTTTTTTTTTTTTTTGTCCCCTGAAGGGGGGCTGTGTGGCCCCCCTTCCTTTTTTCTGTTTTTGGGCCCTGGGGACCCCATCCCCCAGGGCCTTACCCCTTTTTAAATTTCAAAATTAAAAAAAAAACGGGAAGGGGGCCGCGTGGCCCCCTTCCCCGGGCCTGTATTGGCCCCGGGGACCCCATCTCCCGGGGCATGGCCTCTATTTTTATTTTTAATATTTTGAGGGGGGCTGCGTGGCCCCCCTCCTCTGGCCATTTTAAGGCCACGAGGCTCCCGTCCTGTCATTGCAAACAGCAGTGTCCCGGGGGTAGGCACCCCGGGACACTGCAGGAGCCGGCCCTGGGGGGTGGCGGTCCCCAGGGCCATCAAGGGCTCCAGGAGGGGGCCGCGCGGCCCCCCTCCCATCGTGTGCACAGCCCCGGGGAGGTGGTGGTCCCCGGGCTCTGGGGTCCGTAACGGACCCCCATATTTAAATGTTTAGTGCCCCGGGAGGTGGCGGTCCCGGGCGTGTGGGGGCTGGAGCCCCCACACAGGTTTTTCATTTAAAAAAGAAGCCCCGGGAGGTGGTGGTCCCCGGGCTGCGGGAGGGCTCAGAGCCCTCCCGCAACCATTATGCATAAAGCCCCGGGGGTGGTGGTCCTCGGGGCTTGGGGGCCCTTAGAGGCCCCCACACATAAAATTAACCCCCCCAGCATGCCCCCGGGACTTGGCCCACCCGGGGCCATTAACATCGAAGCGCGGGAGACCGCGCTTCGATTTTTTTTTTTCGGCAGGATTCGCGCACCCTGAGCGCATCCTGCCGATTTTTTTTACAAAAAAAAATGCTTTTTTGCCCAGGGGTCCTTGTGGGACCCCTGAGCAGGCCTAGGGGTTAGGGTGTTTCTACCCTGCCCCCTTTGTGCATTTTGCGCACTTGTTTCTTTTTTTCTCGGCGGGATACGCGCACCCTAAGCGCATCCCGCCGATTTTTAAAAAAATAATCTTTTTCTGCCCAGGGGTCCTTGTGGGACCCCCTGAGCAGACCTAGGGGTCAGGGTGTTTCTACCCTGCCCCCTTTTGCGCTTTGCGCACTTGTTTCTGTCCCTCGGTTCTACCGAGGGACAAAATGGCTGCCAACACTTCTTGATTTGGAGTGTTGACACCCAATTAGCATGCAGCTCGTGATCGGGAGGGTACGCGGATCCAACGCGCCTATAGATATATATGTGATTTTAATTGTGAATTTCTCAGGAACTACTGAACGGATTTACACCATTTTAGCAAAAGGCACCAGTCTGAACCAAGGGCTACCTCTTTGCCAAATTTGGGGTAATTCCGTCTCAGCAGTTCGGGCTGTAGCTGCGACTAAAGGTTCCTATGGAAAAATGAATGGGGAAAACGCGTTTTGGGACCCCCTTTTTCTCGGCCCCCGCTTGACGTATCACCCCGAGACTTTCAGGGTAGGAGCGGACCGGAGCGCCCCAACAAGTTGGAAGCTTTCGCGAAGATTCGTCAACCGACGCCAACGTTATTGCAAATAGAATGTCGTGGATTTCCTATGGATAATAGGTTGTAACTATAACTATCTACTGGCGACCGCTAGATAGATATATATATATATATATATATATATATATATATATATATATATATATATATGTGTGTGTGTGTGTGTGTGTGTGTGTACCAATAACATAAAACTAATTAAAAAAACAATCTATTATAAATTAAAACATTAAACTATTTAAAAATCTTCAAACTTAAATTTCCCACTCAAGTGAGTGCAACAGTAGGGAAAGTGTTGGATAGCGGAGGGGTAAAAATTACTATTCCAACTCCAGTGAGTGCAACAGTAGGGAAAGTGTTGGATAGCGGAGGGGTAAAAATGACTATTCCCACTCCAGTGAGTGCAACAGTAGGGAAAGTGTTGGATAGCGGAGGGGTAAAAATTACTATTCCCACTCCAGTGAGTGCAACAGTAGAGAAAGGGTTGGATAGTGGCGGGATAAAATGTACTATCCCCACTCCAATAATTGTAAAAGTAGGTAAAGGGTTGGATAGCGGAGGGGTAAAAATTACTATTCCCACTCCAGTGAGTGCAACGGTAGGAAAAGTGTTGGATTGCAGAGGAGTAACAATTAATATTCTCACTCCAGTCAGTTCAAAATTAAAAACAGACAACATTTTAACAACAATCAAAATATTTAAAAAACAAAATAAATTAAAAAATATATAAATATGTTAAAAATTCAAATACAAATATATTTAGATTTTTTTAAACATATTATAATGTTAAATACATATAACAAATACCTTAAAATATTATATTAAATAAAATAAAAAATTATTTCCAAACAAATAAATATTTTTAATTAAACATTCTTTAGAAACAAAAACATTAATTATTACATAAATTTACTTTTTTATTTCCTACCCTATAACAACACACAATTCACAACCTACATCTAAAGTAAATAAAAATGTACTTCCTCAACTAACCAATTACCAATTACCAATTAAAGAAATATTATTAATTAAAAAACAAATTAAAACTCAAACAAATTATTTAACTTCCCACACTTTACCCCTATAATCCCCACAACCCACAGCTAAAATTAAACTGTAAAAAAATTAATTACACAATTAAAACTTATTTTCAATTAAAAAACTAATAGTATTTACCAACTAATTATAAAGTAAGTTAAATTAATTTATTACCCACACTGTACCCCTATAACAATAAAACCCACACACAAAAAAATATGAACAAATACCCTAATTAAATATAAATTAATTAACTAATATTAATGATCAACTAATTTTTAATTAATTAAACAAAAATTACTTCCATCCCTTTACCTCTATAAACCCCACAACCCACACCTAAAATTAATTTAGCAAATTCCATATTTAATTTTCAATTAACTAATTAATATTAATTAACAACTAATTATTATTTAATTAAACATAAATTACTTCCCACCCTTTACCCCATAAACCCCACAACCCACACCTAAAACAATCACACAATTACCATAATTAATTATCAATTAATTAGTTAATATAAATTAAGAACGAATTATTAATTAATTAAACATAATTTACTTCCCACCCTTTACCCCTATAAGCCCCACAACCCGCACCTAAAATTAATAAAACAATTTCCATAATTAATTTACAATCAATTAATTAATATAAATTAACAACGAATTATTAATTAATCAAAAATAAATTACTTCCCACCCTTTCCACCTATAAACCCCACAACCTGCACCTAAAAAAATACACAATTGCCATAATTATTTATCAATTAATTATTTAATATTAATTAACAACCAATTAATAATTAATTACAAATAAATTACTTCCCACAATTAACGCTATAAAATCTACATTAAATAAATAAAAAATAATAATTAATTTGTTATAATTAAATTACTTCCCACCCTATTCCCCTATAAACCCACAACCCGCTACGGAACTAAATGCAAAATTTAATAAAAATAAAATTCATAACTACTAAAAATGTAACACATATATTAAAAAACATAAACAATACTTATACAAAAAACATACATCACATACATTTAAAATATAAACTAAAATACATAACACTAATAAAAAAATCGATATTTTAAACATCTATATTTTTGCAAACAATATTAATGACTTTTATATTTTTAAAAACGATATTTCTTACCTTAAATTCGATATTCTTGACCACGATATTCTTGCTGTCGATATTTCTGAATCACGATATTTCCAACTCGATATTTGTGTAAGTCAACATTTCCAACTCGATATTCTGTCTCAGCACCCAATTAGATATTGTACATGGACTGTGAAGATGATCCTGGCCATTTGAAGCTGTTTATGGTTTATGATTGTAGAACTGGGAACTTGTTATGGGTTGTGGGCCTGAACCTGGACATCTGAAGCTACTGTACATTATGGTGGCATCCCTACATGGACATGTGATGCTGTATGAGGGCACATGATGTTGTACATAGACTGCAGGTCTTGACCTAGACATCTAAAGTTCTTGTGATAATGGGAACAGAGAATATGAAACAACATTAGAGCATTATGCTGAACATAGAAACTGATGACTGGGGACTCCAGAGTATAATTATAATATGAGAAACTGATATTTGAGAACAAAATTAGTTTACTTCAGAAAAATTAAAAGCTAGAATTTAGTCACAGGTGTGCATTTTAGAAAGACACACTACAGTTTGGGAGCAAAATGAGCTACTGCCTTAAAAATTGAACACTTGCATTTTAGGAGAGAAGAGGTGTAACTGATGTATTTTTGGAAAAAGACAAGCTGAGGTACAGGGACAAACTATTCACCAAAGTGGCCTCCTGGTATTCGGTATGCAGCAGGTGCATATCCAGAAAGTTATAAGGTGATGTTCGGTTACAAAATTAGCTAACTTGCTAAAAAAATTGAAAGTTGCATGATTTTCTTGACATCAGACGTCACATGCCTGTTGCTGTAGTTGTTACTTTAAGATTCACGTGGAGGCACTTCCTGATCTGAAAATGTTTTATGACATTGTTATGAGGTTATGCAATGGCTTTGCACGCCATGGCCCTAAAGGAACATTGCAACATAAATGATTTATCTGCTGTCTTGTTTTATCAGTGCCAGAAGGTATCTCTCATGATGCCTCCCCAAATGGGAAATAGCCTCGTTCTCACTGTGTCCTTTATCTGATGCAGACATTTCCAACGTAATAGTGTTTGAAGTGCTCACACCATACAAGCATTGATGAATGATCAATTTGAAACCAGATTGAGGATTTTCCCAAATGACATACACCAGGAGAGACCTGGGGGCCGATTCCGATCTCGGCCGGTAGGGCTCCGAATCGGATTCGGCTTTACCGGATCCGATTCAGAGCCCTGTTTCCCGACCGAATCGTACGCGGGTTCGGCCGAGCGAGTACGATGCGAATTCGTCGACCGACTCGTCCGGGCGTCCCGACCGCTCCGACCGACTCGTTCCCGGCTCGAACCGCACCGACCGACTCGCTCGGACTCGACTCGCACCGCGCAATGGAGACGTTCCCCGGCCGGGTAAGTACGATGCGCGCCGCGAGCAGTCCGACCGAGCCGCGCACTCCGGCTCGAAAGAGCTGTCGGAGCCGTACTTTGGGGGTCCGTGTCGGACCCCCTGTATGCGTAGCTGCGCGAGTCGCACACAGGGGGACCCATGGGTCCCCCTACCTGTGCGTGTACGGCGCGAATCGCTTCGCCGCGTACCCACTGTAGGGGCGCACTTGTCCGACTCACACCCATTGAGTCAATGGGAGCCCGCGCACGCGTTGTACGACAGGCTCCCATTGACTTCAATGGGAGTCCGACCGACTCGGGTCCGATGGCATACGTGCGCATCGTACTCGTTCGGTCGGACTGCACGGGTCCGATTCGGTCGGAAATCTCTCCGGGTCCGGCTCGGTCGGAGAGATTTCCGGCCCGAATCGGAATCGACCCCCTGGTCTCCAAAAGTAAATCAGTGGTGACGATATTTTTCACACAGAAAGGTACTTCAAATTGATCGAGATTAAGTTTTGAGGCAGCAAGTTAGAACATTGCCGTAAATCTTGTGCCACAGATTCTATTAAACATACTGCAATGTGTCTGATGCATCTAGGATATCTTCATGGAAAGGCGGCTAGCTGTAAGATCAGGACATGACTTCCGATTAATGTCCATTACTTATCACTAAACCTCCTCATTTTATACGATGCTTGAAAAGCTCAGAAGTGGTTCAAAACACTGTGTCCTGAAGAAGGCTTAACAGACGTTCTGAAAGGCATTTGAAACACTGTTGACCTCAATAGAAGCACCGTGGATTTCTCATATAATAGATTGATATCTTGGTATAATACCACATAAGAAACCCCATATACCATGTATATCTTGGTGCCATTGAACAAATGAGACACCCATTTCTTGGAAATAACCATTCTCCCTTTCAGTGTTCCTGCACTGGGTCTCCATTTTCTTTTTGTACTTATCAGTGGTACATGTCAGTTTTTCTGTTAGAGAACACTAGGTTTTTCCTGGCAGTGATAGACAGAAAAAAATACATCAGACTGTCCACTCTAAATAGCAGGGGGTGGTCTGATGTTCTAACTCTGGGCGACCCTACTCCATTGGCCCGTCAGAGTGGGCTTTCTGATGGTGGAGCAAGTGGGGGCACCACCATGAGAAAAATGACCATCTGCCCAACTCATAATAGTGTGGGCTGACCAAGAGTTTGACTGAGAGGGTACTCTGCCATTTTTGATAGGAGTATCCTGTCTGCCAAAGTCTAAATCTATCCCTTAGTATTTTATTTTCAATTTTCCTCTGTTCTAATTCAGCCTTTTGCGCACAGTGTAGGAACTGCT
The DNA here is from genome assembly GCA_963921515.1 of Calotriton arnoldi. Lineage (NCBI taxonomy): Eukaryota > Metazoa > Chordata > Amphibia > Caudata > Salamandridae > Calotriton > Calotriton arnoldi. Next base: position 2,114,573 of record CAWUFW010000171.1, on the reverse strand, counting down.
GTTACTTGCACGCTATCACTCTGTCACCCGTTAACTGGCAAAAAGGGAACTCCTGAATAATTATTTGAATTTAATAAGTTAGTTTAACCTAGTGCGGTAGGGATTCTGGAGTGAATTGGAAGGTTTTATTGTCATTTTATTGGTGCAGTTCAACTTTATAGTATTATACCCAATAAAAATCCTTATCACCCAAAAATAGCATAATAGAACGATAAGGTCATAGACGGGCCAATCAGGAAACTCACAGGTAAAACATGCTCTTTTCCACAAGAATTAGTAATATAATAGTCTATAATAATACATAGCAATATAATGGTCTATAATAATACATAGCAATATAATAGTCTTCCAAAGGTCAATCAGAATGCGACTTTCATAGTTGTTTCTACTTCTGATTGTTCTTAGACCACTCATTGCATCATGAAGCGGTGCCTGTCAACAAACTTCACAAAGAAACTGCATGCTTTTTGTTACCTTTTTCTAAGTAAACCATATTAAAGAGTTTTTCAAACCTTTACTGATCCAAGTCAGTATGTTCTAATCACATTAGTGGATGTTTTAGAGGATGTTATTATAGGACGTGCCATTTAACCTCTTTGCATAACCTACCCTCTGCTCAGAATGTTTAACTTGGGCAGCAGGCAATTTTCTGATGGAATTATCCTCTAGAAAATTCATGAATGTTGTAGTAGTGCCTTAGCTGTTTTATTCTGCACCGAAAGCAGCTGGGAAGATATGTCTGTTGTACTCAATAAATGCATTAGCTGGATTCCTGCCTGCCTGAAGCCATAGATTTGGCTTGCAGTGCACCTAGTTGCGCTCTTCTTGAACAGTCAGCGACTTGACAGAAAAGCAAGTGCTACATAGTGACATTCTGCTAGAATGTTCTTTCATTCGCATGGCAGCAGATAGAATATGTGTTTCAAAACAGGGTTTAGACCTTTTTGTTTCAGGAAGCCTTTCTCAAAGGTAATGCAGCTTATGTATGCTATAATTTGGCCGCAGTTACCAAATCCTGATTTACAAAATCAGGATTTCTGGATTTTTCTATTTCAAATGCCAATTACTACTGGGGAAAAAGGGACATGGGTGATCCAACGGGAGGGGCAGGGCAGAGGTTATTGAGAATGGAATGGGCATCTACAATGGTACAACTTTGCCGGTTTATCAAATTTATTTTGTGCAACCAAAAATGCTATAGTAGGTGTGCAAATGAGTGAATGCTTCAATAATTGTAAAGCAGTGGATGGTTATGTGGAAATTAGAGAAAGAGTTGATTTCCATGATGTACCCATAAGCATTTTGTGTAGTCCATCCAACTACTAAGTTTACGCAGATTGTGGGCCTTGGGCTTCAACATTTACTAATTTGTAAATTACCAAACATGGAAATCTATGCCCATGATATGCAAAAGCTTGCCACTTGTAGATTTTCACATTTTGTGGACGAGAAGCTTGGGGCTGCAACACATTTTGAAACGTGCTTAAGTAACATATAGTTAATTAAAACATTAATAATAATCCAATAATATGTAGTATCATAAAGCTTTGCCCTATTTTCTCTTGCCCACTGGCTTCCATATAGTGAGGAATCAATCACAAGGGCTGTGGTGGAAGAGCGCTTTCAGTGGCATGTTTTAGATAATCTAACATTCAACTACCGGCCTGATGCGCAAAGATGACATCCGCAAAAAGCGGTTGCAAATTGTACACTGACTTTTTGCAAATGCAATCTGATTTTGCAAACCAACATGTACAAATAGGTTGGCTCACTAAATACTGACTCACAGGAGGTCATAGAATAGTCTGCCAAATTAGCATTAATTTGGGAGGTCATATTTTGCAATCACTTGTGATTGGCTACAATCTAAGGGATGGAGGTATGCAAGGGACAGAAGACCACCATCCCTGTGATTACTTTCTGATATGGAATGCGTTATTTTTAAAGCAGCTTGAGTTCATTAAAGAAACCTGGGCAGCTTTAAAGAGAAAAAATGTTTTCGGTTTTGGACACCTTCAGTGAGAGAAGGTGGTCCACTGGACCGCTGCCTACTCCCCTGATGTTGTCACACTAGTTCACAAAGGTGAAAGCTTTGTGAGTCATTTGTCACCCCACGTAGAGATTTGGTAACAGAGCAATGGTTTGTGACTGGAATTTCAGTCGTAAACAATTGACACATACCTTACCTAGTCGCATTCAGTATGGGTTTCAAAACCGTTTTGCTCCTCTGAATTATTTTTCAGAATCACAAAAAGGACTTAGTATATCATAAGAGGTGATTTAGTGGTCGCTAACCCTGTAATTCAGAGTTTACAACCATGAGATCCCTTTGTACATCAGGACCTATATTCTTTGGGCCCTATTTACAAACTGCATGTTGTAGTATGTAAAGTAGTACTACAGTAGCATACTAACTTACTACAAAGTGCAATTCACAAACCTATGAGTCGAAATCTCCACTTCCTCCTTTCCTATCCTTTTTATGGGAAGATCTATACAATGCAAGTTTAGTACTTAATAGTAGATGTCGGGGGAAAAGAGGCAGGGGTGTGAAAATGGCAAATATTTACTATAAACTGAGAGAGGTTTAGGTAAAAGTAAGGAGGGGTTTAGGGACAGGCTACTACAATCACTGACCCACAAAAGAGTAAGCACATTTATAATTTCAAAATACACTTCAAAAGTTACTACTGGCCCAAAGGTGACAAAACAGTAGTAAACATACTCCCATCCCTGGAGTGAGTCAACCATCACAAGGGGAGAGGATGTGGTCTCACGGCTAGGCTGCCGACCTTGGAGCTGGGAAACCAAGGTTCAAGCCTCGGGGTCGACTCCTCAACCTGTGATTCTGGGCAAATCACTTAATCTCCCCGTGCCTACCAAAAAAAAAAATGAATGTGTTCATGTGTAACGTAACTGGTGCTCATGTAAAGTGATCCAATACCTTCGGGTCGAGTTTGCGCTATATAAATCTGCAAAAAAAAAAAAAAAAGTGGCCTATCCCCATTACCCCTTCATGGGTCGTCCCAGTCCTTACTACGTGAGGCAGTCCTGCCTCCACCCAGCCAATCAAAACGCCAGAAAACCAAAAGGTTACAGGTTACATAAACCCCTCCCACCCACTGCTATGCCTGTTTTTTTTCTGCTCTGACGGCAGTCGGAGCGCTGATGCTCAGTGTTCCTGTTTTCCTTTCCGGTTCTCCTGCGGGATGGTTGCGGTCACGTGAGTGTTTCTAAAACTTGTGTTTCAAATAGGTTATTTGCAGTTTTTAATTGTTTCTGTGTTTTGGCATATGCCCGGCCGTACCGGTGCTCCGGTCGGCCGCGCTCCTGCTCTGAGGCCAGGACGCTCCCCGCGCATGTGCTGGGCTGGGGCGGGGAGCTCTCCTGGTGTCCTGGCCTCGGGTCGTTCCGGTGCTAGAGTTTACAGGCAGCGTCCGGCCCTTGCGGCCATGTTTGCAGTATGTGGCTGTGGGTGGAGACTGCAGGGCTGCCCCTTTCTTGATTTTCAAGTCTCACGTTACGAGACTTGGTGTTTGGGGGCAGTATTTATTGGAGGTTGCTGGGCACTTCCTTTCTGTGTATGTTGGGAGTTTCCTGTGGGGTTTACTCCTTTTTTACTCGCAATGAGTGAGGGGGCTTCTTGTCCGGTGCCTGCGAAGGCAGTTTCCAAGCAGCATAATGTCCAGGACCTGCAGGAGGATGATGTTTTGCAGATTTCTAGGGCTGACTTACAGGACTTAATCAATTCTGCTGTCCAGTCTGCGCTGCTGTAGCCTGCGGAGAAGAGGTCTAAGGATGATGAGGAGGACATGGACAATTCCCCTAAGGGAAAGTACGTCCAGGGCGAGGTTTTTTCAGACATGCTGGTCCATATTCGGGAGGTGCTTGGTTTTGACCGTAAAACGTTGTCGGATGAGGGGTTTTACGCCAAGTATAGATCCTCTGTGGTGGATGACCTTCCCTTCCATGATGTCCTGAAGGATATACTGACTAAGGAATGGCTTGAGGTGGATAAGCAGGGTATTCCTCGCTTTCTGGGGAAGCGGTATCGCCTGGCGGACTTTGACACCCAGTTTCCTGCGATTCCCAAAGTCAATTCTCCTTTGTCTTCTCTGGCTTCCGCCTCCTCTTCCTCTTTGTCATCAGAGGAAGCATCCCTGACGGATCCGGTGGAGCGGAAGGTGGAGTCTGCTCTCAAATGTTCTTACGCCGCTTCTCATTTTGGGGTGCTTGCTAGCACTTATGCGGCCTATGCCTCACAGGTCCTGCTGAAGGATTTTGAGAAGTTGTTTGACTGTCTTCAGGATCAGGGGGACCCTACTCCTGTGTTGGCTCAGATGGTGGAGGTCTCGGATGTGACTTTTGATTCCTTGTGGGCCTTCTCCTCAGCGGCCGGGGCGGCGGTGGCTGGTAGGAGGTCTCTCTGGACCAAACCTTGGCGTCTTGAGGCTGCGCAGAAGACCTTGGTCCATAAGCTGCCTTTTGAGGGTCCCCGTCTCTTTGGGGACGCTTTGAATGCAATGGTACAGCGCTCTGCGGAGGAGAAGATGTTGAAGCCTTTTCAGCCCGTGCCTAAAAGGAAGTCCTTTTTTCACAAGCAGGGTTTTCAGGGGGCTTTGTCTTCTCAGCCCTTAAGTGGTCGGGCCCGTGTCGGGGGGCTGCGTTCCATTATAAGTCCCGGCCTCAACAGCAGCAGCAGCCGCATCAGCAGCAGAATCCCTCTGGTGCAGGACAGAAGTGACTATGCCGTTGTGGGAGCTCGACTCCGTTTGTTTCTGGACCATTGGTCAGCTCTGATTTCCGACCAGTGGGTCTTGTCTGTCATCAGGTTGGGTTACCAGATTCCCTTCCGGGGCCCTCCCCCTCTGCATTGTTTTCTAGTTACCCCGTTGTCAAGAGATCCTGTGAGGCGGTCTGCCATGTTGTCCGGCGTTGCCATGTTATTGTCAAAGGGGGCTGTTGTGCTGGTTCCAGTGGAGGAAGTGGGCCTGGGGTTCTATTCCCATCTGTTCCTGGTACCAAAGCCAGATGGTTCCTTCCGCCCGATCCTGAATCTCCGATCCCTGAACAAGTTGGTGCGGTTGGATCATTTCCGGATGGTCACCTTGCAGTCCGTCATTCCCCTCATCCAGGAGAGCGATTTTTTGGCTTCTCTGGACTTGGAAGACGCCTATTTTCACGTTCCAGTCCATCCTGCCAGTCAGCGGTTCCTGAGGTTTGCGGTCCAGGGGATGCATTTCCAGTTTCAGGTTTTGCCGTTCGGCCTCTCCACTGCTCCCAGGACTTTTACCATGGTATTGGCTCCTGCTGTGGGGTTTTTGCAGCATCTGGGTTTCTCCGTGTTTCCCTATATTGTTGATTGTCTGATCTCTGCTTCCTCCTTTCCTAAAGCTCTTCTGGCGGTAGAGGCTACGTAGACCCTGTTCCAGGATCTGGGGTTCAAGTTGAATCTGGCCAAGTCTCATCTGGCTCCTGTTCAGAGACTTCAGTTCATCGGGGGTCTGTTCGACACCTCTCTGGGGGCGGTGTATCTCCCTCCTGTTCGGATCCTTTCCCTGCAGACTCTGTTGCGGGATCTGTTGAGTCGGCCCTCTGCCCCGGCTTGTGTTTGGTTGTGGGTCCAGGGGTTGATGGCTGCCACCACGGCTGTGGTTCCTTGGGCTCGCCTGCATCTCAAGCCCTTGGTGACTCATCTGTTGGCTCGGTGGGACTCCTCCCGGGCGGATTACGAGACTCTGGTTCCTCTCTCTCCTGCTCTGGTTCGGGACTTGGATTGGTGGCTTTGCACTCCCAATCTGGAGAACGGGGTTCAGTTTTGTCTTCCACCTCCCCTTTTGTTGACAATGGATGCCAGTCTTTGGGGTTGGGGGGCAACGTTGGGGTCCTTGGAGGCCAAGGGTTGGTGGTCTCGGAGGGACAGCGCCCGTTCCTCAAACTGGCGGGAGTTGGCGGCCATCTGGGAGGCGGTGCAGACCTTTACCATTCATCTCCACGGGACGAATCTGTTGGTTCGTACTGACAATCAGGTGGCTCGTTGTTACTTGAACCGTCAGGGGGGGACCAAGTGTGAGTCTCTGAACCTGCTGGCCTCCATGATTTGTGCTTGGGCGGAATCTCATCTGTTGGCTTTGAGGGCGGTGTACATTCTGGGACAGTTGAATTTTCATGCGGACGCTTTGAGCCGCAATCTTCCATCCTCTGTTCTGTACCATCTCTCTCTTCCTCTGTTCCAGTCCCTTTGTCTTCGGTTCAGGACTCCCTGGATCGATCTCTTTGCCTCTCCTCACAATGCCCTTCTCCCCCGGTTTTGTTCGGAGGTGATGTGTCCTCAGGCTTGGGCGGTGGATGCTCTTTCGATTCCCTGGCCTTCGGTTCTTCTGTATGCCTTCCCTCCTATTCCCCTCCTCCCGAGGGTGCTGCAGAAGATTCGGGGGGAGAGAGCGTCGGTCCTGTTGATTTCCCCTTTCTGGCCTCGCCGCCTTTGGTTTCCTCTCCTGTTGCGGCTGGCGGGGGTCGGTTTGTCCGGCTTCCTTTGAGTCCAGCTCTTCTTCAATTTCCGCCCCTGTCTCTGCCTTGTCTTCGTCGTTTGCAGCTGACGGCTTGACTCTTGAGTGGTTGACGTTGGAGTCTTTGGGCTGTTCCTCTGTGGTGGCTCGTGACATCCCGTTGTTGCGTCAGCCTTCGACCCTTAAGTGCTATGGTCGTCATTGGGGCTCTTTTGTCTCTTGATGTTCTTCCCATGGGGTGGATCCTGTGCTGGGGGATCCTGCTTCTGTATTGGATTTTCTCAGGGATGGTTTTTTGAAGGGCCTTTCCCCTTCCACTTTGTCTGCTCAGTGGGCGGCGGTTCATGCTTGTCGGGGTCCTGGGGCCTCCTTGGGGGTTGTTGCCCCTTTGGTGAGTCGGCTTCTTCTGAGCTTTCGGCTTCGTCGGCTTCGTTGGCCGGTCTCTCCCGTGATCGTACCTTCTTGGAATTTACCTACTGTTTTGCGGGGTCTGCAGTTGCCCCCTTTTGAGCCCTTGCTGGAGGCGGACTTGTTATGGTTGTCCGCTAAGGTGGCTTTTTTGCTGGCCATCACCTCCGCTCGTCGGTTTGGTGAGTTGGGTGCCTTGCTCATTTCATTTCCTTATTTACAGTTCCTGCAGGATCGGGTTGTTTTGCGGCTTGATCCGGCTTTTCTGCCTAAGGTTTCTTCGAGTTTCCACTTGCAGCAGGAGGTGATACTTCCTGATTTGCCTGCTGAGGGGGATTCCCTTGTTCCCCCTTCTTTGGATGTTCGCAGGGCTCTTCAGATTTACCTCCAGCGTTCGCTGGAGTTTTGGATTTCTCCTGTCCTGTTTGTCTCCTGTGGGGGGTGGATAAGGGGAAGAAGGTTTCCACTTCTACGATCAGTTGGTGGGTGCGTTTGGCGGTCTGCCAATCCTATAAATCTTTGGATCTGCCTCCTCCGTCTCAGGTGCAGGGTCGTTCGACGTGTTCTGTGTCTGCTTCCTGGGCTGAGACGGCGGGGGTCTCTATCCAGGAGATTTGTAGGGCGGCCACCTGGCAGTCCCATCACACGTTTGTACGGCATTATCGTCTTGATGTTTTACATGCCTCTGTTGACAGTTTTTCTGTTGGCGTTTTGAACGCTGCTGTTCGTTGATCATTTATTTGATTAAAGTTTTGTACTTTTTGCATGGATCCCTGGTGTCCTGCGTTTTTTCTTCTTGGTTCTCTGCTTGTGAGTTCCTCACGTAGTAAGGACTGGGATGGGGAGGACCCATGAGGGGGTAATGTCTTGTTCCTTACTGGTAATCTTCATTACCCCGATTAGGGTCCTCCCTGTCCCAGTCCTCTTCCCTCCCTCCCTCCCGCTGTGTTTGTGTCTGGGTCTTGTTGATAACAGGCATGGCGGTGGGTGGGAGGGGTTTATGTAACCTGTAAACTTTTGGTTTTCTGGCGTTTTGATTGGCTGGGTGGAGGCAGGACTGCCTCCCGTAGTAAGGACTGGGACGGGGAGGACCCTAATCGGGGTAATGAAGATTACGGTAAGTAACAAGATATTACTGCACTACAGGGATTTAAAATAACACCCCATAGGAAATAATGTTAAATAAATAAAATTAATGTAAGTCTAAAGTATATTTATATATTTTATTTATTGCTAAAAAGATATATTATTGATGAACAATATATTTATTATTTTAAAATGTAATAATAAACTTAAAAAATATAAACAATGAAATTAAACATTTAAACAACTGTTAATTAAAATCAAAAATGATTTAAATAATTCAACACATACCTTGTAACAACATGCAATACATATTAAATAAAAATAGATATGTTACTGTGGGTAGGACTATTTAAAATTATCATTGAAGAAATATTTTTTATACATGAAATTTATGTATTTAAATGTATTAATTATTTAATACACATTTCACTTAATTAGTTAATTTGATGTAATATTTTATTTTATGAATAATTATTTTACATGATTTTACACTTATATTTTATTTTAAATATTTGTAATAATTTAATTAAAGAATAATAAACTTTAATTTTCACTATAGTTCCCATATGGAGATTTACACCACGGTTGCAGAAATCTCCACCTACGTGTAATACAATACTAGTGGTAGTCTCATACTTATGAATTTATTCTTAGATTTCTTTACCCCCTAGTCTCAGATGATGGAGACCTGAAAATCTACACTTAGAGGCTCATTACGATGTTGGGCGGAAAACCTCCGCCTGACACCGACACGGAATTGGGACTGACCGACTTGCGTCGGAGGTTCTGACCACCGGATTACGACTCGACCGAACACTGTTCGGTTGGAGTTCCATTGTTCCCTATGGGAGCTCGTGTTCCTCCCGACAACCAGCCGTAACACAGGCTCCTATGGGGAAATGGGGTGTTTTTGGAAAACCCTGCACCTTGTCGCAGGCACGGTGCCTGCCACACAGTGCAGGGTTTTACAGGGGGGTCGCTTTGGTACCCCCTTGGCCATCAACCGTAGGCCGTGGGGCCTAGACGGCCCCCAAAGTCACTTTCCGACAGCCTTTTCGTGTTGGACATGCCGACACAGAAAGGCTGTATGAAATCGACATAGTAATCCCGAGGGCGGAAACGCTGTCCATAGAAGTGTACGATGTGGTTCTGACCGACAGGAATACTCCGCGAGTCGCTTGGAACCGATTTGGAATGACTGCGCAGTTTACATTCTGACCGCGAACATCGTAATCGGGCGGTCAGGATGTAAACCGACCGAGTCAGTAGGAAGGGCTCTGACGCGGTCGAGGAGATTCCGTCTGTTGGGAGCCACTTAGGTGTAAATCTACACTCAGAAATAGTGAATAGCACAAAAGTGTAGACTTACACCCAGTGGAGGAGTAAATGTATACATGAGTAAATCTACAGCTGTAAATCTACCTTTGTAATTAGGACCTATGAAGTCTATTTCAAGAACCCTTAAAATCCCAGTTATAAAAAAGAATATATGGAATTTATTTACATTGCTTGATGTCTAAATTTTCTTTTTCTGACTTCACTTTTATAAATGTGTTTTAGTTGTGCTTTTTCCAAAAGTCACTCCCATCTGGACCTTCGTTCTTCACTTGTGTATGTTGTTTTCATTTTCAGATTCACTTTATCAGTGATCTTTATTTTTTCTGTGGTATCTTTTTCTGTTTAAGCACTCTTTCACCATTACAAAAATCAGTCCATCAGTTTTCAACATTTTCACTATTTCAGAAAAGTTTACTCTCTTTTCCATTTACCCAATCATTTCACCCAAGAAAGTCATGATATTTCTTCTAGAGTTGTTGTTTTTGCTCATTTTTTTTTTAATGTGACTCATTGCATAGTTGAAGGCTGGGACACTGTGAAATTCATTTTAGTGTTGTTAAATATATTAATTTGGTAAAATCAAATTCATGGAAATGTATGTATTTGTACATTCATTCACTCACATTTACAGCACATACAGAAACCCTAAAAAAGTTGCTTTAACTAGTTAAAGTGATAGTTATGGAACAATTGTATTATGCAAGTTAAATTTGGATTGGATAGCTTGCTAAAAATGTTTTCTGATCACAGTTTTTACACCAAATTAGAAAGAAGGTACATTACTTTTTCACATAATGGTATGAGTTCATCTTCAAAAAGGTCCCGGGGTAATTTTCCAATGAAAATTTCACATCCCCTCTCTGGCATCGGGCCATCCCATCCTGGTGGAGGCCCACCATACCTTCTCTGCCCATTTTCCTAGTGTAAAAAGAAATGGCAGATATCAGTAAAATCAGTGTAGATATCAGCAAAAGGACTTGTTGACAATTTAAACATTCAGCTCCTCAACATCTGGGAAGATGCAAATACTGAACTTATGAATGTACACATTTTGCTTAGTCAGCATCACTTTTATTATGTGATAAATGCAAAAGCCACAGAAGATCAGAAATGTTTTAATGACATGATCTAAACAGTAACTGGTTTTAATGGTTTTGTTTCCTATTATTCATTTGTAGCATTTGTTACTTCAATACACTTTCACAGCAGCTTTTTGTGCATATGAATATATAGTAAAATATATTTATTGGTCTTGGAATATAAAATGCAAAATGATTCAATAAACATTTAATAAACTGTGCTTCTAGTAGATCCTGACAAAGGCCTTCTAAATATCAACACTGACGCCCATCTGCAGAGACCTGTGGCTAACAGAGAAAAAAGAGCAGATGGTGCAGGCAGAGCGTCAGCCCTGTTCTCCCACCTCTCTCACATTTATGGAGAACTGAGAGAGGCAGAAGAAAGTGGGTGTGATGGAAAAGTGACAGTCACTACTCCCGTCTTCGGAAATCTGGGTGAGGTGAGGAAAACATGAAGGATGTGAAGGTTTCCCTTGGTGGTGTGAGAGTTGTGCAAAATAACTTCACTTTATTTACTGTTATGATGTAGAAACAATAAATAACATGATTTCAAATAAGCTATTCACATTATTAGCTCTCATTCAGAGCCATACATACCAAAACCTTTCTTTATGATTTGGATACAAATCCTCCTCTAAATTGGATGTTACATTCAATGCTCCAAAAACATAATATGATTTCAGGAAGTAGCCCATTTCAACTATAAATCTATTAAGTGCATCATCTTCATTATCATTCAGAAGGTATAAATTTACCAGCGTATTCACTTATTCATTTAGGGCTTTTGTAGTGCACTAATGTTTTCCTGCGGGTTTACTTTGGAGAGCTAAGTGAAATACCAAAATAGCTTGTTAGGATCCTATCAGTAAAAGAAGGTCCTATATTCTTCGGTCACTGTCCCCAAAGGTGAGGAGTTTGTTCAAATGCCCATGGGAACATTTCAGTTTTCAGGCTTTTCCAGAAATGATTGTAGTTTGGTTCCAGCCTGGACTATGTTTCAGTGAATACCACAGTGTGGGTGCCTGGGCATTGAAGGATCTGCTTCAGTGTTTATTCCATCTAAAGGCTCATTGATGGATAGGGTTTGCCGGTGTTGATAGCATTGATATTGGACAGTTTAGGTGGCCCATTTCACAGGCATCGTCAGCCAGGAGGTGTCATGGAAGGTACATAGTACTTTGATGTTTGTTGTTCATTGCTGACGAGCCAGTTGAGTGTTTTCAACACTGGTTTCTTGTGGTTGCAGTGCCACAGGTTCAAGCACGTTCTTTGGGAACCCTGTGCACATGATATCTAAGCCTCTAATTTCACTGTTAATCATCTCTCATTAGATTTGGAACTTGGTAGAACTTTAATTTTTAGGAAAATTGAATATTAATAAAAATGTGCTCTTCGATTGGATTTTATTTTTTACACATAAAATATGCTGTGCCAAAGAGGCATTATGAGGTTTTACCATGCAAAGTAGATAGGTGTCTTGAAAGAGACAAATTAAACATTTTCATTATCTTCAAGTTAACCATGATCCTCATTATTACACCAGCCCAGAATTTACAAGCTTTTTCTAAACTAATGTTGACTATTTTGAGGTTTGAAACTGGACCTTTCCCCCATAGTTTAACTTCAATGACAAAACATTAGTAATTTCACTCTGCCCTCCCTCTCAAATGACTTATACAGCTCTTGTTTACCATCCATATAGATGATTTATCTTCAGTCCGTTTGGTTTAGGGTTGGTTTTGAGATAATACAACATTGTACTGTAATGTGATGAGCCTGCTGAACTTAATCTGTTTTTCACCTCTGTTCCAAGACAAAACATATGCGTTTTCAATTAATTCCACCATTAATTGCAAACATTCTTAGTCTCTTCTATGCCAGCAAGTTGGAAAAACCAGAGCCTGAGTGTGGATTTTGAGACTCTGGCTTTTAACTATGAACCAGGAGATCAGTTATTCCTGTTGCCTGTATTTCTACTATATATTCCAAGATCCATCTACCCCTGCTGAATAATTCCTCCAAGTCTTATTGCTCAGCCAGCTGTGATATGCACTCGTCTATGTCTCCCATTGTGTCTTGAACCTTCTTAAGATCAGCATTCATTTTGGACTGGCCAATTTCTATCAACAGGTATTATTACATCATAGTTGTCTAAGTCAGACATGTAGGGCTGGGATGAGCATTAGATATGGAGATTGAAAAGTTTGGATACTGGTTGTTTGATAGGTCAACCTTCTTTTTGGGTCCTGCAACCAGGCCCTGTGCTCAACTCCCAATGGGTGTGCACAGCTTACTATGTGATGTAACAATATAAAGGGTGTCATTTTAAGTTAGGCAGATCTACTGTCTTTGTCAAAGGGTCAGAACATCAAAATATAAAAAGTGGGCCTATTTGCTTCATCAAAGGATCAATACATTAACATATGTAAAGCAAATATATATTGTCTTTGTCGAAAAGTCACTAATAAATGTAATCAAATGTATATTTTATAAGTTCACACATTACAATGTTTAATTAAAGTGATTGTCATAAAATAGTTTCAATAATGTCTTTTAAAAAAAAAAAAAATTAACATGTCTTTGTCTCTGTTTTTTTTTAATTTTCAGGCCACAAAATTCAGCAATAGAACCAGAAACACGATGGCCCTGCATTCTAGCTGAAGAGCATACATCTCCAGCTTGGAGTGCTTTAAAAAATATGGTAAGCTTTTCAGGGGTCATGGATTCAATGACCCTAGAGACTTAGGGGCCGATTCCGATTCGGGCAGGAAATCTCTCCGACCGAGCCGGACCCGGAGAGATTACCGACCGAATCGGACCCTAGCAGTCCGACCGAACGAGTACGATGCGTTCGCATGCTATCGGACTCGATTCGGTCGGACTCCCATTGAAGTCAATGGGAGCCGGTCGTACAACGCGTACGCGGGCTCCCATTGACTCAATGGGTGCGAGGCGAACAAGGGCGCCCCCTATAGCGGGTACGCGTCGAAGCGGGTCGCGCCGTACACGCACAGGTAGGGGGGACCCATGGGTCCCCCCTGTGTGCGACTCGCGTGGCTAGGCGTACAGGGGGGTCCGACACGGACCCCCAAAGTGCGGCTCCGACTGCTCTCTCGAGCCAGACGGCGCGAGTCGGTCAGACTGCTTGCGGCGCGCATCGTACTTACGCGGCCGGGGAACGACTCCATTGCGCGGTGCGAGTCGTGTCCGTGCGAGTCGGTCGAAGCGGTTGGGTCACGCGAACGAGTAGGTCGGCGATTTCGCGTACGTTCGCATCGTACTCGCTCGCCCGGACGCACGTCCGACTCGGTCGGAAACAGGGCGTCCGAATCGGATCCGGTAAAGCCGAATCCGATTCGGAGCCCTACCGGCCGAGATCGGAATCGGCCCCTTACTGTTTTTTATTAAACCCAATTTTGGAGTATTTTTACTGCTTTGGCACACTGTGGTGTAAAGCAGCATAGGTTCAGCTCTTATTTCTGTGGTGGATGCTCCTGCTATGACTCACGTGAGCCATGGTAAACCACTTAATATGACTGTACACAAGGTCCCTGGACTCACAAGAGCCACTTCCAATTCCACTTTCGGAGCACATCAAATATGGCTTCAGTTCACTGTTCACTGCATATTGTTATGTAGGGCCATATCAGGAGCATCTTCGGTACCCAGGTGATGCTGCAGAAGGAATCCATGCTCTGGCTTTGCTGAAACTATGCTGCCTACAATGCATACATTAACTTGTGAGTACATTTCAGAAATATAAAGAGGCAGACAGTGCAATTTTAGTAAAAACAGGTGCATCGATCCCTTCGGAGCTTGCACACTGACGTAAAATGTGTTTGTGAGATGGCCACATGATAACTAAGTTCAAAATGAAGCTTGGACCTATGGTGCGGAAATCATGACTGGACACTTGACAACATTACCTGTACAAACCAGAGTGATTACATTTAATGGTAGCACACAGAGATGTACTCCCCCCAATGGAAAAAGCATTAGAACAGTGCACACTGCACAGAAGAAGATAAAGTGTCCTGTTCAACTCTCACACATTCTCAGTAGGAGGAAAGCCCCTGCAATTCTTTCTGACAAACAAAGGCCCACTGTTCCATAAAAATCAATGCATAGTGCTCCTTGCCCTAGCTTTCAAATAAACGCAAAATCCCCTAACCACAGACCAACAATGCAAAATAAAGTATACTCGGGTGTCAACTGCCATTGCAAAAGACCCAAGTCATCCTGCAGGTCCGTAAGATTATTTTCTTTCTCGGTTGCTTTTTCATGCAGGAGCAGGGCCGGACTGGACGTAGCAGGTACCGGGCATTTCCCCGGTGGGCCGCCAGGGTGGGGGCAGGTCTTAGGCCCCCGTGGTGCCGTTTTTGTTACAGGGCCGTTTTTGCAGCATAGCTGCAATATCGGCCCCTGTAACAAAATCGGCCGAAACCGGCCGGAGCAAACAGCTCGGCCGCACCCCCAACCCCCGGGGAGCCGGCCGAGCACTTTGCCAGGGCTGGTTTTGGTTCCCAGTCTGGCCCTGTGCAGGAGCAGTTTTCTGTCACCAAGGGAATGCAGCTAAACATATGCATAATAATTCCTTAACAGGCTTCTCACCTATGACCAGGTAGCATAGGAATAGGCTGAGATCAGAAGTAATAGTACAGTTATTAGCCGAGTCCTTTCTTGGTGTCTTGAGAAAATTAACATGGCAGTGTGATACTTGCTAGCGGTAACAGAACATCAAGTACCTCATAATATATATCTGATGCACTAAGTCGAAAATCCTTATTGAGCTAGTATTGTATGTACTTCAATTAAATCTTAATTAGGTGCAAACATTTCTCCATCTATGCCCATTGCTGACATTGTGTGGGACTGGACTTCTGGAAAAAAGAATTTGAATGCTGGAAAACGAAACGTAGGAAGGTGAAAGATATAATGAAATGTTACTTGAAAAAGCAAACACAATGAAAGGATATGGTGGAGGGAGCTGGGACCATGCAAAAGGGAAGGAAGAAATGGCAATAGGAATGAATAAGAGAAGGAAGAAAATAAAAGCAACATTCGTGTGATTTATACAAAGAACAAATCAATTTACGCTGGGAACTATTCATTTTTGTAATTTTTTAAAACATTGGCAACCCCCTTAAAAATGCTGGACTTCACAAAAAATAGAAAATGGAAATAGTAAGGCCTAAATATGTATAAAAGATGCCTTTATACCACTTATGGGTAAATGTGACGAAGGATACATGGCACAGAAAATCAAATTACTGAAAAAGCTTTGGGACAAGTTGTAGTAATGAAATGGCAGTAAAATGACAATGATCCTTTAAAGTTTTTACAGTGAAGATATTTTTTAATGTGTGCTCTTTCTATTGCTAAAATATCAAGCAATGAACATATACAGAACCTTCATTTGAGACTGTGATAAGGTTGTGCAGACACTTTGGGCCTTATTACGATGCCGGTCGGAGGAGCGTCAGACCGACATTGTTTCGGGAGTGGAACCGCCCAACAAGTAGTCGGCGGTTCCACTCCCGATATTATGATGTGACCGCCAGCATGGCAGTCGGAAACATAGCCTTTACCATTGCGGCTTGTGCTACGGCCCGGAAAAAGTCCTTGATCCTGTTGGAGGCGGCAGTCAGTCACTCCGATGACATTGCTCTGACCACCGGCATCGTAATCTAGCAGTCGGACCAATGCCTTGGATGTTGGACGGACCCCTACTGATGGCCTGTTGGTGGCGGTCCGTCCGAAATCCTAAAAAGGCCCTTTCTGAACTTGTTAGTCAGAGGTAACTCAGCTGTAACTAGATTGTGAATGTCAGTCTAAATGGGGACCTGGGAATATCAGCTGTAAGAACTGACATGTGAGATCAGCCCAGAGTGCCTGCTTAATACTGTGTATCACAGATCTATCACTTCTCATCTGACATCTATTGAGTATTAATGTTTATAGCCAACCTTGACTAGAAACTATTGTAACAGTGGTCTGTCGAAGCACGAATTTCGACCCACAGCCCGTCAGACTCTCATGATAATTGCCAGTGAGTTACTAGTTCATGTCAGTGACTGCTGGGGAAGAGATTTGACTTTAGCGTGGTACACCATTTAAACTCTGAGTAGATCGTGCAAATAGCACCCACTCCTCACACTAAAGTGCTAGGCCTCTTAGCCATCTGCTATCTGCAGAGCCTTTTGAATCCCTCTTGAGCCCTATCAGATAATTAATTGCCCTGAGGTACTTTTTCTTTTGAGGTCTCAATATTGCGACATTAGCACTGATAATCTGCTTCGCAAAGCAACACAGCTCAACTGAGGAAGTGGAACACATTCAGCTCGAGATATCTACCTATCTGAGAAGTGACTCCTCTGCAGCACCGTAAGGAGTTGGGGTGCAGCTCTTGTTGGTAATAATGTGCAGCAGAAGTAGCCCAATATAATCTGGGGAATTATCCTTAGGGAAGACCGGATGGGGGGTTCCGACAGCGCAGCAGTGATGTTTTTTGTATAAATATTGATCTGACACATTACAAAAAGGTCTAAGGCTTTAAGATTTAAAATACCTCTTAATGAGATGTTTATATACAAAAAAGAAAACTACCACACCAGTCTTCGGGGCTGTTTCTTATAGGAAATATTTATGGAAGCCCTCTATTGTGAACCATTGGTAAACTAGAAACTACAGGTTTAAAAACATATCTGGGGCACACCAAAGAAATAAATAAGAAATACTTTTGATTACAAGAAGAGTACATGTAAACTTGCTTCTGCTGAGTGCAATTTTGCTAAATGTTTCCACTATCTACTTTACTCCAGGGAAAAAACAACAGCTTTAAAGAAATGGTGCTTTGTGCCTCCAGGCAAGCCAGAAATGCTATTTGCCGGTGAATATCTTTTCTCTCCTGAATATGTATATTATTCTTACTTAAGAAGCTTATTGAATGGCAGTAGAACCCACTATGCATGAGTGTTAAAATATCATATCATCTGGAAATTAATGCCACAGGATGTGTTGCATAATTTGGCTTGAACCACATAGTATGCTGCATAATCTGCAGTTTCTTGCCTTGCCACATAATCAAGTCAGCCCTCCCACATAATTTGATTGTTTACTCCCGTATAACTCTAGTAACCCTGTCTAATTTGTCCAGTAGGCTGAGTTAACACTAATGATGAAGGTGGACAACTGGAACTCCTGTTTGTAACGACAGTAGGGCCCTGGTATGCAGTGCAGCTCAGGTACCAACACTACTAGCTGTAATGATAGTATTTACCATGAAGTGCTCCATAGTGGCAAAACTCTTCATGCTCTGCACTCAGACCGAGGAATGCTCCCCAGGCCAATGCACCTGGATTGTGCTGCTGAGGAGCTAAATCCTCGTTAAAAAACAACAACATGTAGGCATATTTCCTTTAGTGGAGATTCACAAATGCAGAAAAATCTAAGCTACATAGTTGTCATTTTCCCGCTTCAGAGACACCACACGTGCTGCTGTAACAGGTAACTGGCTCAAAGCCAACCACAACGAGCCCCTGAAATCACCCACCAATCAGGGCCCGACTCTTAGTTTACTATACTGGTGTTTGATGGATGATTCAACCAATCAGATTGCATATTTCTATCACTAGCACAATTCTCTTCACTTGTAATATCACCGGAAGCAAAAGCCAGAACAATCCCCTACACAACTCTAGCCAATGGCAGAGTGGAATTCTTCCCTCGCCCTTTCTATTGTTTCGGTGCCATTTTGGTCCTGTGCTCACTTTGCCATCAGATTCAAGTTAGCCTGGCTGATGGGGGGTGATACCCCGAAACTGGTCCCAGGATACTTGCTTCTGGTCCAGGGAGGACTTGGCCTGGCAGTTCCGGCTGTACTGTTCCCTTGGGGAGCAGGGTCAAGACTGATTTGTATATGGCTGGGTGCAAACTGGTATGACATGGCGAGCAAAAAACAGGAAGGATTTAACCCAGTTCTGTGATTGGTGGTGAATGTTTGATTTGTTCAGCATTCTGTCCATCATCTGTTCTTTTTGCATTTGTTTCCCTAAGTGGGAAGAATATGACCAGACGTGGGTCCTGTGCTTGCTATGCCACAAAATTCAAGGTAGCCTGGCTGATGAGGGGTGACACCCCGAAAATAGTCCCAAGATGCTTGTTTCTGGTCTAGGGAGGACCTGGCCTGGCAGTTCGGGCTGGACTGTTCCCATGGGGAGCCGGGTCAAAAATGATTTGCATATGGCTGGGTGCAAACTGAAATGGTATGGCAAGCAAACAAATTATGGATTTAACCCAGATCTGTGACTTGGGGTGAATGTTTGATATGTTCAGCCTTCCGTCCATCATCTGTTCTTTTTGCATTTGTCACCCTAAGTGGGAAGGGCATGCCCAGACGTGTGTCCCGTACTCGCTATGCCACCAGATTCAAGCTAGCCTGGCTGATGAGGAGTGATACCCCGAAACCGGTCCCAGGATGCTTGTTTCTGGTCCAGGGAGGACCTGGCCCCACTGTTCGGGCTGGACTGTTCCCATGGGGAGCAAAGTCAAAACTGATTTACATATGGCTGGGTGCAAACTGGAATGGCATGGCGAGCAAAAAATAATGGATTTAAACCAGATCTGTGACGGGGGTAAATGTTTGATTTGTTCAGCATTCTGTCCATCATCTGTTCTTTTTGTATTTGTTGCCATAAGTGGGAAGGGTATGCCCAGAGGTGAGTCCAGCTCTCACTATGCCACCATCAGTCAAGCTAGCCTGGCCGATGAGGAGTGACACCCCAAAACTGGTCCCAGGATGCTTGTTTCTGGTCCAGGGAGGACCTGGCCTCGCAATTCGGACTGGATTGTTCCCATGGGGAGATGGGTCAGGATTGATTTGCATATGGCTGGGTGCAAACTGAATTGGCATGGCGAGCAACAAAATTATGGATTTAACCCAGATCTGTGACTGGGGGTTTATGTTTGATTTGTTCAGCATTCCGTCCATCATCTGTTCTTTATGCATTTGTCCCCTTTTGAAGGTGAGCACAAGTAACCGCAGGCCAGTGTCAGCCTTCGGGGGCTTCATCATTGAGATGCAGCTTGAATCCTAGGGCAAAATAAGCTAGGCAACCCACGTCTTTCCATACCTGTCACACTTAGGGTGTCATATGGAAGATGGGGCACTATAACCCAACTATTCACTTGCAAATTATGACATTATTATTACAGGCACAATCTGTCAAAGGAACACTACTGTAATTCGAAAATAAACTATGGAAGACTATAAAGGCATACCAGACATCTATATATTAAAGTAACATAAACCTAAATATCAGATCTTCCTAATCATGATTGATCCTATAAAGAGAACTCAAATCCTCTGAATTGCATTGTGGATTTGTATTTGCTTTTTGTCCAGTAATGTATATTAATATGTGCCTTTTTTTATATTTTAATTCATAATCTTTAACAACTTATACTAACACTGAGCATAAATGAATGAGACACATTTACGAACATGACCATGAATTCCTACCTGTATCAAATTATATCCTGTGCGCTGAACCAGTGCACGCAGGGCAGCTTCTTTGTGTGTTCCGGCCAATCCATCCCCGAGCTTTTGATTTGATTCCATTGTGAGTGATTAGCAGCAAAAAATCAGGTTAATTAGGGGTGCTCACTGCAATCAAATTTAAGATAAATTAAATGAATTAATAGTGTGCAACACATTTATTTTAAATTCATTAAGATTATATTAATTATGCCATTTTCATAATTTACTACATTGATACTATTAACAGACTCCTTCTTTCAAAGGATTATGAGATGATCTTTCAAAAATTAGTGATTGCCTTGTACTGAGTTAACATTAATGATCCTGAACTTCCCGCATGTCTTGAGGATTTTTAAATATTAATTTTCTTAGTGTGGCTGGTATACAACTGATGATGCCTACATCTGCTAGACTATATGCTTCTAAACTTTCTTTAGAAACTTGCCTAAATTGACAGCCACTGATTTATGGCAACTTTCTGCTTGTTGACTGCATCTGTAGATGTGTTAATACTAAAGTCTTAAAATTTGGGACAAACTAACTGAATTAAGCTTGTAATAATGGCATTGATTTTCAACTATTTGTAATTATAATGCTGTAAACCCTTTATTGTACCATACCCTTGCAGATTTGTGTACAGCACATCAAGGCTGGGCCTTATGTGTAAGAGCACCACATGAAAAGTTATTTGCTCGGAATAATAAAAAAAATGTAAAAAACGCTGTGGTGGCAAATGGTGAGCTCAACAATTAAAGGAGCACAATGACCAGCAACATATTGCATAGAGAAGCTTTCAGGGTTCTCCCGGAGTGATACTGGGCGAAATGCTTCAACTTAGAGCTTATTTTTCCAAAGAAAGTGACTGAACATTCAAAGGTTTGACAGGCAGTAAGAAGGAGAACTCTTGAGAGATTGATTCAATGCACAGATTGATTGAGTCTGACACTCCAGTATCATGCATACAGGCATAGTCAATCCAAAGACATGAACAGATACCATAATGCTTTAAACAGAGTGGGAGACCATTCACAAAAGTATTCATTAGTAATAGAAGAAGTAGTACCAGAGTACTCTTTTACATTCTCTTACATGCCTTTTTGAATGAGCCGGAAACATCCAACTCCCTTTCGTGAAAGTGTGAAGAGGGCACATTCTTTTCTATTAGTAATAGTTGCACATGAACACTCCCTAAATATTCCCATTTTATTCAATTTTACACGTTTTTGGGCCAATTCACAAAAGCAAGTAAGAGCACAGAAAAGAGTACCACAAGAGTACTACTTTATGTAGTTCAATATGCCTTTGTGAATTAGACCCAAAAAACTTCCAAGAGGCCTATTCACAAACTGCATATTGTAGTGAGTTTAGTAGTACTAAAATAGTACTACTGAAGAACTGCAAAATGTTAATCACAAAGCTACAAGTCTTAATCTCCACCTCCACCTCTCTTACCATTTCTATGGGGAGATCCTCACACATCTAAGTTGACTACTTGGGTGTAAATGTGGAATGTACCCAGAAGACTGGCTATAAAAAGGAGCATACTTACTACAAAGGGCCCGATTACGATGTGGGATGGAACGGCTCCGACCGTCGGTCGGATTCCCTTCCTATCGACCCATTTCGATGGGGTCGGTCACAAGGAATCCGTATCGGATTTCTGAAGCGCTGAGAGAGCCCGTCCGCCATTCGGAAAGCCTGCAATAATCCCTCGGCCGGCTCTTTCCGGCCAAGGATTACAATGGCAGCTTCCCACTGCCTTTCTGTGCTGGCCTTTCCGACACAGAAAGGCATTGGGACTCTGTCTTTGTGGGCCCCCAGCAGGGCCCCCATGGGTGCAAGGCCAGTGAATGGCAGACTAGGGGGCACCCCCCTGTTGATCCCTGCATTCGGTGGCAGGCACCTTGAGGTGCCTGCCACCGGGCGCAGGGATGAACTGTACCTCTGCTCCTTGCAATGAGAGCAAGCATTCCGTTCGGAATGCATGGTCCCATTGTAAAGAATAGGCATGCGACTGACAGGGTTCGGTCGCATCCTACTTCCTGGGCTGGAACCGATGACAGGAGGTCGTTCGGTTCCAGTTCCAAACTGATATTCGACGGACTCTGGTCCGTCCGACATCGGAATCGGCCCCTAAATCGGAAGGGTTTAGGGCGGGGCAAGTAAAGGTATAGCAAGGTTTAAGAAGGGGTTTAGAGAGGAACATACAACCATCCACAAAAGATTTAGCCCATTGCTATACTCAAACTGCGCTTCTAAAGTTACTACTACTTTTAGTCAAGCTCAGAGCTGGAGTAAGTCCAGTACCACATATGGCCAACCATTCGTAATGTAACACCTTCCCATATATAATAATGGAGGTAGGGACCTTACATAAAACACCATAGGAAATAATATTAAATTAAATTAAACTACTTAAAATGGATAAACATGTAAATAAATATAATCTAATGTTATAAAAATCTAAAAATAAAACATAGTTATTATTTAATTATAAAATATTTTAGCAAACCTTTTAGAATTTATAAATTATTGTAATACTATTTTTTATTAAACTATAGTTAAATTACCTTTATTTGATTCTATTCGTTGCTTTAAACAATTAATAATGCATACTAAAAATGTATTTTTTTCACTTTAGTTGGGAATTAATTTTTTATTTCTTTGGAGAAATATTTTTTATTTAATATGTTTAAATTAATTAAAGATGTAATTCAAAGTTAAGTTAATAGTGCTGTAGCATTTTTTATTTTATTCCACATTTAAAATAAATGTATGCAAATAATTAACATTGATATTTAGCATAAAATATTTTCACTATTTTTTTAGTTAAATGAACTTATTTATTTTTCCCTCTACCATAGGGAGACCCCACAGTTGAGGTGGTGAACTCCCTATGGAAAAGAAAAGGGAGAATTAAAAAAGTGTATTAAACTTTACAATAAATTTGTAAAAAAATGTGCATACGTTAATCATTATTGTAAATTATTTTACAATAATATTATTTTACAGAATTATTTAGTTATTTTTTAATTAAATCTTTAATACAATTGCCAATATTAAATTAAATCAAAGTATTTTCAGAGTTTTAAATTAAACAATAAATTCTAAAAAATAAGTAATGTTACATTAATTTAAACATTCAAAAATGGTTGTTAAAATATTTTATAATTAAATAAAAAATATAATGTTATTTTTATAATCCATA
The DNA here is from genome assembly GCA_963921515.1 of Calotriton arnoldi. Lineage (NCBI taxonomy): Eukaryota > Metazoa > Chordata > Amphibia > Caudata > Salamandridae > Calotriton > Calotriton arnoldi. Next base: position 2,091,407 of record CAWUFW010000171.1, on the reverse strand, counting down.
ACATTATGCTTGTTTATATTTTAAACTGTTTTAAATAATTTCATTTAATTCAACATTATTTCCTATGGGGTTTTATTCTAAGTTCATGTCTCCATTATTTTCTATGGCAGGGTGTTGCCGTATCAGGGGTTGGCCATGTTTGGTGCTGCACTTACTTCTATTTCATTTTGGCAGTAGTAATTTACACTCGTAAGTTTAGATCCACTCCCTTTTTCCAGGAGGTAGAGACGTGTAAGTCGTCACTTTTGAGTAATTTTCCACTAGGATTTTAGGAATAGCCAAAAATAGTACAGTTTGTTAAAAGTGCAGAGTAAATTACACATGTAAATTACTCATAAGTGTAAGCTACCTCTGTGAATAGCCCCATAAATGTTGCAGACTTTACACCGACTGATGGTGAAAGTCCAAAATGTATCCGATGGTGTACGGAACTCTGACAGCTAAATTCTAACGATAGCCCTTTGCCTCTTCATCTTCAGGCACCCATATTTGATTCTCTGCTTGAGCTCATACTAGGTTCATCATCTGTGATTTAGCAATACGCTATAGAGAAAAAATGCTCCAAACCTATTTAGTTTACATCTTAAGCACCTTTAAAAGCAAATGAACGCCTGTAAATGCTTAAAACACTGATTCTACTTATGCATGTCTCGTGAACCCCAAGAGGCAGGCTATGGTTGGCGTATGTGGAGTCAAAGTGCCACTTTAGCTCATACAAGGCCCTCAAAGAAGGCCCTACAGAGAACCAAAGTTAGAAAGCCTACCAGAAGCTTACTGGTAAGGCTCAAAGACGAGATACTGCACCACAGCGTAACAGAGAGCCATCATCCATATAAAGTAGAAACACTAAAGGCAGCGACAGCCAGGCATGAAAAAGCGCTAAAGGCAGCACAGCCAAGTGCAAGAAAGTGCTAAAGGCAGAGACAACAAGGCACAAAGAAACTGTAAAGGCAGTGACAACCAGGTACAGAGAGTACAAACATACTTACCAGCACAAGCGAGGGAAGTGCCACACAACCTCGAATTGGTTGTAACGACCAAGCCTGGGTGAGCCACCAATGCGTGTAAAGTAGCAAGTGGCATCCAATACACCAAAAGGCCTTCGGAATTGTGAAATTTTTCAATGGCTGCCGAAAGAAGCGTGAAGTACGGCGCAGCAACGTTCCTGAAACCACCACTGCCATTTGACTTCGCCAAAAATCAGAATATTGGCACCAGATGGACGGCATGGATCGAAACGTTTGATTACTTCATAGATGCTCTAGAAGAAGTAGATGACAAAAAGATCATCAAATACATAAAGAACCTTGCAGGTGATAGAGTGAAAGAAGTGATAAAGAAAATATCACAACCTGATGAAGTATAGTATCGTCAAATCAAAGAAACATTGGAAGCCAAGTTCAATCCAATGCTGAATGTCTACTATGAAAGATACATTTTCAACCAGGCAAGACAGCAAGCTGGTGAAACGATGGATGAGTTTGTCGAAAGACTTGATACCCTCATTAAGCACTGCAAGTTCAGTAAATTCAATGACGAAGAGAAGTCATGTGTCTCAGAGTCATCAATGCTTGTCTAGCCGATTCGTTCAGATGATGCATGCTGAGAGAGACACTCTTTTTAGAAAAGGTACTCATGGCTGCGAGAGCTGAGGAATGTGCAGATCGACAGACTGCTGATATGGAAGGTGGAACGGCCTAGAATGAATCAGTGTTGATCATGAAAAGTAAGCAGAAACACAAAGTGGAGGCCCAGAAGAAAAATAAATTGTGTTTCCAATGTGGATTCTCATTTCCAAACGAAGGTAAATGGCCTGCCATTGGACAGATATGCAAAGGCTGTGAAAAAGAAAACCATTTCGTCTGCAAAGTGCGTCACGACGAGAAGAGAAAATGGGCGCCAGAAAGATCCAGAAGCATTCTAGCCATGCCAACAAGGCCAAAAGGCAACATCACTTGAGGCAAGTAGAGACTAAATGAAGTCGATCATCATCAAATTCATCTTCCAAAGGTTCTTCAACGTCATCAACGAACGACAGTGAAGAAGATGGATGTGCAATGGTGATGTCTACCGCAGAACAATGTGCACATGCAGGATTGGCTGCTTGCAAAGAAGAACACAAGTCAAAGAGGGATTGCCACATGAAGCAACCAAAATCCTTTTGCCAGTGCCCCAAGATCATGCTAAAGGTGAACGGCTGCCCTATAAGATTTATTATAGACAGTGGTGCATCAATCAATATCATGCGAGAAGGAAAATATAATGAACTGTCTCCGATACCACATCTAACGCCATAAAAAACAATGGTGTAAACATAAGTTGCTTCTACGCAACTGCAAAGTCAAGGGCCATTTGTAGTGACCATGAGGCATAAGAAAAAGACAGTACAAGCGCAAATTCATGTCCTCTAAGGTACCTCGTCGAGTGCATGTCTACTCAGGTTCAGCACTGCTGCTGACATGGGACTGATATCCATCAACTACAACCTCAATGCACATTCTGAAATATTAAGTCATTTCCTACCGTTGTTTCATGGACTAGGGAAACTAAAGACAATGAAGGTGCAACTTCACATTAATGAGGACATTCGTCCTGTCGCTCAGCGACACTGTCAGATTGCTTTTCATTTACAATGAATGGTGCCAAAGTCTTCTCTCATCTTGATTTGAACAAAGGATACTATCAACGCGAGCGGGAAGAGAACTATAGGTACATTACTAGTTTTTCAATTCATGTTGGTTTGTTCAGATACAAAAGACTAAGGGGCCGATTCCGATTCGGGCCGGAAATCTCTCCGACCGAGCCGGACCCGGAGAGATTTCCGACCGAATCGGACTCTGGCAGTCCGACCGAACGAGTACGATGCACACGCATGCCATCGGACTCGAGTCGGTCGGACTCCCATTGAAGTCAATGGGAGCCGGTCGTACAACGCGTACGCGGGCTCCCATTGACTCAATGGGTGCGAGGCGGACAAGGGCGCCCCCTACTGCAGGTACGCGTCGATGCGCATCGCGGCGTACATGCACAGGTAGGGGGGACCCATGGGTCCACCCGGTGTGCGACTCGCGCGCCTACGCGTACAGGGGGGTCCGACGCGGACCCCCAAAGTCCGGCTCCGACAGCTTTTTCGAGCCGGACGGCGCGAGTCGATCGGACTGCTCGCGGCGCGCATCGTACTTACCCGGCCGGGAAACGTCTCCATAGCGCGGTGCGAGTCGTGTCCATGCGAGTCGGTCGGAGCGTGTTGAAGCCGCGTTCGAGTCGGTCGGAGATTTCGCGGGTGCCTGCATTGTACTCGCTCGGCCGGACCCGCGTACGATTCGGTCGGGAAACAGGGCTCCGAATCGGATCCGGTAAATCCGAATCCGATTCGGAGCCCTACCGGCCGAGATCGGAATCGGCCCCTAAGCTTTGGTGTGTCGTTGGCTGCAGAAATCTTTCAGGATGTCATTCACACATGTTTTTAACTTCAGTGATGATATGCTAATGTTTGGGGCCACATTAAAGGAGCATGACAAAGCTCTTACACAAGTATGCTGTCTGCTTTCTTATGTAGGTCTGAAAAAGTACAAGCATTGTCATCCACTTGTCCCCCGCAAGATATAACCATGCTGCGATCCTTCTTAGGCATGGCCAGCTATTGCTCCAGATACATTTGTGACTTTACCATTGTGAGTGCCGCATTAAGAGAGTTGACGAAGAAGAATATTCCCTTCCAGTGGTCTTCTAAATGTGACCGAAGTTTCAAGAAAATCAAACACGTAATTGAGAATGCAACTGAAATGGCTTATTTTGATCCAAAGTTACGTACTGAAATCATAGTAAACGTAAGCCCGGTGGGGTTGTGCGCGATCCTTGTTCAACACAATTGACATCCAAATGCTCAGAGACACATTGTGGCCTATGCTAGCAGAAGTCTATCTCAGACAGACCGTGCCTATTCTCAGCTAGAAAAAGAGAGCCTGGCTGTAGTGTGGGCTTGTGAACATTTTCATCTGTTTTTGTACAAAAAGCATTTCACCCTTGTCACTGACCACCAGGCTTTGCTCAACATTTTCGGAAATCCGTAAAGCCAAGGTGCCCCCTAGCATTGAGAGGTGGGCGTTGCGATTGCAAGAGTATGATAATGCTATTGTGTGTAAGCCGGGGAAGGATCAAAACCCTGCAGATTACTTCTCACGAGTGCCGTTACAGTGTCACAGTGCAACGTCTAAAGCGGCCGGAGTATATCAATTTCATAATAACGTCCAGCGCCCCTGTAGCTCTATACATTGATCAGATCATTGCTGCTACCAAAGTAGACAGAGACATGCTCACACTCAAGGACATCATTGCAACACAATCATGGAGAAACCATTCTTAACCACTCACAGATGACGTTGAATATCAAAAATTAGAAAAATGTGTAGGAAGAACTTTCTATCACTCAAGAAGGTATTATACTAAGAGGTTTGAGAACTGTCATACCTGAGAGCTTGAGGCAACAAGTCATTGAACTGGCACATGATGGACATCGTGGCATTGTAGCCCCCAAGAGAGTCTCAGAGACTCAGTGTGCTTTCCTCGCCTTGATGAACGAGTTGAGAAGGAACTGAAAGCATGTCACCTGTGTAACTGCTTATCTCCCAAGACAACACAACATCCGCTAAATATCTATGACCTTCCTAAACAAGAGTAGGAGAAAATTGCAGATGATTTCTTTGCACCCCTAAACAATGGCCATCATCTCATGGTAGTTATTGATGAGTACTCACGTATTCCCTTAACAGAAGATTTATCATCGACCACCCATGATAAAGTCATCGAGAGGCTGGATGTTATTTTTGCAGCGTGGGGTGTTCCCTCCATTCTCAAATCTGACAATGGTCCACCCTTCATTAGAAGAAAGATTCAAGACTTTCTTAGTTGATTAAATGTTAAGCACCAGAAAAGCACACCTCTCTGGCCACAGGCAAATGGCATTGTTTAACGATTTATGGGCACCCTGAAGAAAGTGGTTCAGCACGATGCGCTCGAAGGAATCGATCTCAGGTCAGCCTTATGTTCAGCCCTTTGTCCCTATTGGTCAACTCCCCATTCTATAACAGGTGAAAGCCCTGCCAGATTGCTGTTTCGGAGAGCCATTGGGACAAAGCTACAACAACGGACCACAAGTCGAGTAATAGACACTGATGAGATTCGTGTCACGGACACTTCTCACAAAAGCAAGATGAAGACCTATGCAGATAAGCACAGATGCGCTAGGGACACAATTTTTGAAGAGGGAGACTGGGTCCTAGTCAAACAAAAAAGGTAATGCAAGACTGACGCTCTGCTGATCCATTGAGAGTTGTGACAAGCAAAGGACAAATGGTGACGTCTCAACATCCCAGAAAGTCCTTTATGAGAGACTCATCACATTTCAAGCATCTACCTCAATGTTTATCGGCTCTAGACATCATGAGTGAGACAAGTCCACCTGAGTGCCCAAGTCAAGCATCTGAGTCTTCATCTACAATGCCAGATGACAGTGCAACTCCTTTACCTCGTACAATTCAATCTGGAAGATTGGTGCGAGCACCTCAGTGAATCATTGAGGTACTCAAATATATTTATATATTGTCTGTACTTTTTATTTAACAAGGGGGAAGATGTAGTGTAGTGTGATCATGTGCAGTAGGACCCTTGAGGTCTTTGTCCGGCTCCTTACAAAGTTACGTAATCAGTTAGGAGGTATCTGGGTGTGTCTGGGTGTGGTCAATAAAGTTAAGACGTAGTGTGTTCAGTTGACGGTTGCATGCCAACGAATAAAGACGTGAATTACAGAGCTCCATGTTTGGCATGCTCATTTGCGTGCTCCAGAGCTGGGGTTAATGCGACAAACATCAATATTCAGTTAGCCCAGGGATGCTCAGATAATGGAAGTGTTAGATCGAAGTGGGATAATTTACTGCTGATTCTGTGTGGTAACTTTGTAGGCATTCATTGTTGAACTCTTTGAAGAATCTGCCTTACAGATTTCAGGTAACTCTGTCCATGTGCAGGACTGGTTCATCACACATCACTGAGAAAAGACACATACTGATTTCCAGACTCCTTCTTTAGTGGAGATGCAGCACAGGTCGTCAGCTTCCTCTGGGCACACAGGACCTTCCCTTCGAAGCATCTTTCACAAGCAAATAAAATGTATTTTCATAACACTATCAACTTTAAAAGCAGGTTTTATCTCAGTATCCTCTGAGAGCAATTCAGGACATTGATTTATTCAAAGTTTGTAAAAAGTATTTTTACAGAAACGAAAATTCAAGTGGTTGGTCTGGCAAACTCCAAACAATAAACCCAAAGGTATGCAGAGAATGCTTTCACACTTCTTCACTTCCTCAAACTTTAGATAGTCATGTTGTCAGTTCACATATTTAATTTCATATTGACTAAACCTCACATAGAATTTGTTCGAAAAAGCAATTTGGGAACATGCTTCAAAAAGAATAAAGATTTATAGGAAGTCCCAGACATACCTCCTCAGAGAAAAGAGCTCCCAGTGGGTTCATTAGCACATTTCTGCGAGAGGGGTTAAAATCTTCAAGGTAATTCTTTCTCCTAGACACATTAGTATAAAGTGACATCACTAGCTGCAACCATTGAAAAAGTTGATGGTTTTAATTGATTCTCCGAGACACGTACCACGCTGCTTACCTTTGCAATATATTAAATCGAAGAGAAGCGCTTCTACTTTTGGGCAATAACAGATTTGTATATTTTTTGTTACATAATGTTGTGTATTTGTAAATGGGAACACATTAGGATGTTTTCATACTTGTAATATTACAATTATTCCTTTTGATACCTCGGTTCGTGCCAGCCTGGTCATTTGACCTCTTGGCTAAGCAGACCCTGCAAGAGCAACGACTGCATTGAAATTGTAGGGGATTTTAACACAGAACATTTAGGCCCTAATTACGATGTTGGGGGGACTTGAGTCCGCCCGACACCGTTTCGGTGGGGGAACCGACCGACCGTAAGTCGGCAGTTCCGAAAACAGCATTATGATGCTTTCTCTATGGGAGCTTGTGCTGTGAGTGGTTTCTGCCCGCAGCACAAGCTCCCATGGAGAAATGGGAGTTTGTGTAAATCCCTGCATACGGTGCCTGCCATACGGTGCAGGGATTTACAGGGCCCCCAACCGGAGGGCGCAGGGAGAAGGGGGCCCTGCTAGGAACCCCCAAATTTGCTTTCCGACAGGCTTTTCATGTCAAAAAGCCTGACATGAAATGCCTGTCCGAAACCGACATCATAATCCTGACGGTGGAAACGCTGTCTGAAGGGATTATGTTGCGGTTTCCGGATGACCAACGGGCTCCTTGAGCCCGTTGTAAGCCAGCCAGATTGGCTTGCCGGATTGACTTCTGACCGCCTACATCGCTATTAAGCGGTCGTAAGTCAAACCAGGGATATCGGTCGGAAAGCCTCCGACCTGTGGTCAGAGGCTTTCTGACTGACATCCAAATGAGGCCCGCAGTGTCTGAGCTTGTTTAGCAGGCCTCAAACCACAACAGCGGATCAGTCTAAACTAGTGGCATAGAGTTGAAGGATCAGTAAATGCGAGTGGATATACAGTCCTGTCAACCTCAGTAGGCAGATCGCAGTTAATAGTGAGTGTGCCAGAGATGATGAGTTGTTGGAGTGTCCCCTCTGGTGGCAAAGGGTGCCTGCTGAAATATCACAGATTTTCCAATTTTAGGGTTTCAGTGAGTCCTCAGTGGTGGTGATAATTAGGGATAGTTATGGTTCTCACATTAGCCAGGGCAGGTGGAATTTATAAGAGGAGCAAGATTATGTGTGGACTGATTTGCCGAGAGATAATGTGACATTTGAGGGTGTTTCTTTAAACATAATTGTCTTCTGATTCCTATTTTATGTCCTTTGGAGGGGGGCTCCAATCTTGATGTAGATCTTTTGTATAGCAGCAGTTGTGAAGAATGCATTTTAAGGTGGATTCGGTGTGATAGGTTTGAGTTCACAATAACTGGTATATTTGCATTACTTGAATGTAGAATAAAATTTCGGCTTTAGACCGGGTTAAATGCAATTATCTTCATCCACTTCTTGCGATGTGACCTACGTACTTATAGGATTCATTGCAAATTGTGCATTTGCAGAGGGGGGTGCAAAACGACTTGCCTTATGAATATGATTGTCTGCAAATGCAGGGATGGAGGCCTGTAAGGAACAGCAAACCTCTGTCCTTACATTGGTATTCCCAAAAAGGAATGTTTGTTTTTTATTTAAAAAAAAGCAGCCCAGGTCCAATAAAGAGAGCAATACTCCTTAAAAGAACCTGTGGGGTAAGACATCTAGAAGAGCATGCACTGTTTCTCTGTTCTCCCCCTGAGGCAGCCATCATTATTCCCAAAGGGAAAGGTGTCCCCCTTTGTGTCAATCAATCAATCATAGTTTATTGTATGTAATTACTTAAAATCGTTACTATTTACAATATATAAAAATTTCTTGTCCTACACAAATGATAAAAACCTCCAACTAAGGGGCCGATTCCGATCTCGGCCGGTAGGGCTCCGAATCGGATTCGGCTTAACCGGATCCGATTCGGAGCCCTATTTCCCGAACGATTCGTACGCACGTCCGGGCGAGCGAGTACGATGCGAAATCGCCGACCGACTCGTCCGGGCGTCCCGACCGCTCCGACCGACTCGTTCCCGGGTCTAACCGCACCGACCGACTCGCTCGGACACGACTCGCACCGCGCAATGGAGACGTTCCCCGGCCGGGTAAGTATGATGCGCGCCGCGAGCAGTCCGACCGACACGCGCCGTCCGGCTCGAAAGAGCAGTCGGAGCCGTACTTTGGGGGTCCGTGTCGGACCCCCCTGTACGCGTAGCTGCGTGAGTCGCACACAGGGGGGACCCATGGGTCCCCCCTACCTGTGCGTGTACGGCGCGAGTCGCTTCGCCGCGTACACGCTGTAGGGGGCGCCCTTGTCCGCCTCGCACCCATTGAGTCAATGGGAGCCCGCGTACGCGTTGTACGACAGGCTCCCTTTGACTTCAATGGGAGTCCGACCGAATCGAGTCCGATGGCATACGTGCGCATCGTACTCGTTCGGTCGGGCTGCACGGGTCTGATTCGGTCGGAAATCTCTCCGGGTCCGGCTCGGTCGGAGAGATTTCCGGCCCGAATCGGAATCGGCCCCTGAGTCTCCACCCAATAATAAACGAATATGCAATTTTAAAAATCTGAACAACATTGAAGATGCACATAAGTTGTTAACTAAAGTGCGAGTGCTGAGCCACCGGCATGAGATGTTATAATTTGAACAAAAGTTACTTTTCCTGGATAGATCTTCCAAGTGGCAAAATAACGTGATATGAGTTCAAAGCAAAGACCATCTGCATTCACTGTTTTAGAAGAGCTGACACAACTGAGTTGGTCAAATGATGTTAAATTAACTAGCCCTATTGAAGTAAGATGTACTTAGATATTGTGCAAAACTTTACATTAAAATTTAAAACAATCTTCTAAAAAATTCTACTGTTCAAATTGTCCCATAATAGGTTAGGCATTTAGTCCGCTTGTTACGTGGGCCTGTGAGCTGATGCAGTTAATCGACTGAACCCATGTCAGCATTGATCATGTTTTTTTGTTTTCCACTAGATCGACTAGCCGTAAAAGTTTCCTTACTTCTGCCAAAAATTTTACACCCCTGCAGGACAAGATTATGGAAGACCCTTCCATCCAGCGTGTCATGGCTTGCCTGCAAGTGCGAATGTTCAATTCGTTAAAAATGGGGTTTAAAAGCCGTCTCCTCAAGGCCATAACTGCAGGGCATGCACATAGCAGATGAGCTAATGTTTCATTAAAAAAGCCACATAATCGACAGTGCACTGTTTGTTGGTTGCTTTTCCAAGATGGCTGTAGGTCTTTCAAATCGTGCATGCCCAACCGGTAATCAATAAAGCTCTTTTTTAACACAACGCTGAAATGAGCTACTAAGTAAGCTTGCGGCTTTAAAGACGTGTAAGAGTTAATCATAGTCCACCCATGCTGACGTTTGGAAATTGCTTTTTTATCTTCCAAAAAAGATTTCTTCTTTGCTGCATCATTAACCAATTTACTGAAGTTTGCCCGGTCTGTAGTACTGTCCCATGCTAATTGTATTTCAAGCTCCGACAAACATTTTCTCAGGTGCGCTCCCCATGAGTTTGGTGTTTCTTGATCCATCTGGTTTTTAATTTCTTCCCAGCAAAGACTATTCAATGAGCCAAGCTCGGATGAGCGAAACTTTTGACATAGCTTCACGAAGCCATTCATGCCCCTGAATTTCTGATTCTGGAGGCCGAATTCCATCCGAACTTGAGCTGGGGAGGCACACTTTGGCAGATTGAAGACGGCCTTATAAACCTTCGTCTGAAGTTCGTTTAACAGGTCGGCCTCCTTGCCGCACCAAATGACTAGGCCATATGACAATGTGGGAAGAATTTGGGCGGCCATCACTTTTAAGAGGTGGTTGTGATTCGGGCAGCCCAATTTTTTATACAGTAGTCTATGTGCGAAGATGAACTATTGCGCTTTTGCTTTTAGGTCCGTTTTGTGTTCCTTATATGTTGAACCCCGCCCCAATTTTATGCCGAGGTATTTGTAAGAAGCTTGCTCTTCTACAGTTGCCCCTTTTACGAGCCATTTGAACTTTGGTTTTTTTGGAGCCATTAGGCGTACCACCTTGGTTTTCCCTTTGTTTAATTCCAGGTTTTCCTGGTCCAAATAGGTTACTAAGTTGTTTATCGCTCTTTTGAATCCAATTGGGGTTTGGCTCAACACCACAATATCATCTGCATACTGTAAAAAGGGAATTGGCTCTTTGGCCAAGTTTGGCGGATGACAATCGGCTGCATGCATGTGTTTAATGATGTCTGCGAGGAACAAGTTAAATAGGCTAGGAGCCAGGACGCAGCCTTGTTTTAAGCCTTGCTGCGTGTGAATACTGGAGGTTGCACTTCTCCCATCGCCTAATTTCACTCTTGCCCAGGTTTCACTATATAAGGCAATTATTGCGTCCAATAATTTACTGGGTAACCCCCATGCTTTTAATTTTTCCCAGAGACGGTCTCTGCTCACTCTGTCGAACGCTGACTTCAGGTCGACGAAACATGCATACAACAGAGTTTTCTTTTTTGCTGCTTTTTCAGTTAAGAGTGCCAAGATAGCCAGATTTGTTGTGGTGCCCATCCCTGACCTAAAACCCGTTTGGAATTTAGGGATTATGTTCTTTTCATCCGTCCAATCTTGCAGATGACCTAGGAGACATGATGCGTAGAGTTTGGCCTCTACGTCAATCAAAGATAGCAATCTGTAGTTTCCAGGCTTACTGTGGTCTCCTTGTTTAAATATTAGGTGAATTATATTCCCTTTCCAAGATTTGGGGACGTTGTTCTGTCTGTAGATCTGATTAAAAAGAGGCGTGAGATAATCTGCCCAGAAATCTGGGGCGTGTTTAAAGAGCGCGTTGGGAAGCCCATTAGGACCAGCCGCCCCCTCTGTTTTTAATTGTTTTATTATTCCTCTTAATTGTTTGGTGTCAATCAAATTATTAGATTCGTTACTGCTTATGTCTTGTCCTTGTTTTTTATATTCTGCCTGGGGCCCGGTGGTAATTTTTTCTTCATCGACTACTTGATTTTGAGGTGATTATAAGACCGTTGTCGACATAGCTCGCTTTTCGTACTTCGGGCTGCTGTACATGTTTTACACATGTTGAATCCAGATTTCTTCTTCGATTCCTGCTTCTTGTAGCAGTTTTGAGCCCTTTGTCAGATTATTTATGATGCCCCAGAATTCCCTGCAGTTTGGCAATTTACTTGCCCACAAAAGTTTTGTCCAGATTGTTTCTTTATACGTTGTTTTAGCTTCCCTCAACATCTTCTTGTAATTGTTCCGCATTTCCTTCAGTTTTCCATTGTCAGCTTTCCTACCCATTCTTGCCGCCACGGCTTGTAGGTGCACCTCTCTTGCAACCCTTCTCTTTTGATCTCTCAGTTTTATATTGAACCATGGCTCCCTCCTGGTATCTATTCCTTTTTGGCTACCATGAATGGCTGGAAATTTTCGGATGAGAACGAGGCCCAGATGTTCCCAGCTTTTTACTCGCTCCTCTTCTTTCGGGGGCCCATTTTGGCTCATGTATTCCTTAAGTGTGTCCAGTATTGTCTTTATGTCCAATCCTCGGCATTTTAATTTCCGCAGTTTAAATTTTTCTGCATGTTATGTTATGTTATGTTAGCAGAAACTTCTAAAGCGCACGGTCACCAAAAGGTTTCATGGCGCTAATCTTGAACAGTATTGCGGCGCACTAGACTATGCGTAAGCTTGCTCGAACAACCAGGTCTTGAGCACCTTTCTAAACCCCAGCAGGTTGTCGCACATCCTGATTGCCAGAGGTAAAGAATTCCAGAATTTAGGGGCAAGGTAGGAGAACCTACATCCACCCTGACGTTTAAGTTTAATGGCAGGGGTAGTCAGTAAATGAGAATGGGCTGACCGTAGGTTACGAAGTGGGGCATACTTCACATTCATACTGCTGACAAATTTGGGGCTCCTGCAATGCAATGCCTTAAAAATTAAGCACCCTGTCTTAAAAGCTGCACGTTGTGCGACAGGTAGCCAGTGGAGTTTGGATAGCCAGGGTCTGGCGGATTGCCATTTAGGTTGTTTATAAATTAGTCTCGCAGCCTGATTCTGTACCAATTGTAGGCGTTTAAGTAGGAACAGAGGCAGGCCAAGATAGATGGAATTTGAAAAATCAAGGCGCGAGAGAACCAAAGCTATCACCACCTGAGTAAGGGCTGAATGAGTCAGCAAGTAGGCAATCCTCCTAATCTTTCGCAATTGGAAAAAGCAGGAGGAAACCACTGCCCCCACTTGTCCTCTAAGCGAGAGGTCTGCATTTATAATGACCCCTAAGCTTTTCACAGAAAGAGAGGGAGTAGGGGGTTTCCTAATTCTGTCGGCCAATAGTGAGGGCCCCAAGAGATCTCACTCTTCCCAGGCAGCACTAATTCCGTCTTGCCCGGGTTGAGTTTAAGATGGTTGAGGTCCATCCAATGCTGAATATGAAGCATAGTAGCTTGGAATTCAAGAACAGAGTCAGGAGAATCCAAGGTAAAAACAAGCTGGAGATCGTCAGCATAATTAAAAGAAGTTATCTTTCTATTCTTCAATGAGTGGATCAAGGGCATAAGATAAAGATTAAATAAGTGGGGGATAGGGACGAACCCTGTGGCACCCCGCATGTAGTAGCGAGCTTAGAGGCAGTAAATGGACCAAGTCGCACTGCTTGAGCTCTGCCTTCAAGGAAGGACCTTATCCAGTTGTAAGCGGTGCCCTGTATACCGGCCTGCCCGACACGGTCCATCAAAATTTTATGATCGACCGTGTCGAACGCGGCCGACAAATCCAGGAGCACCAGGGCCTGGGGAATGCCCTTGTCCGCATTAGCTCTCAGAGTGTCCAGTACTGCAAGAATTACAGACTCAGTTGAGTGGGCAGGTCGAAAGCCGGCTTGATGTGGCTCTAGATGATCTGACTGTTCGATGAAATTAGAAAGGCACCTGGCCACATGAGCCTCTAAAATCTTGGCCAAGAAGGGAAGGAGAGAGATGGGACGATAATTCGAAGGATTAAGGGGGTCAGCCCCTTGTTTTTTTGCTAGAGAGTTTATTTTTTGGGCCTGAGCGAGAGTAATGTTGATGTTCGTGATTTGCGGGGAATGATCGCTTTCTATGCCTGGGCACACTTGAAAGGAGTCTATGCTTGGGACGAGATTACTACTGGTAATGGTGAAGTCTATTGTTGACCGACATTTTCCACTCAGATATGTTATGGCCGCTGGTATATCTCCAGTTATATTACCATTCAGGATAGTCAGACCGTGGCTTTCCAACTCGCACGTTATTGTATGAAATCCCCAGCCCTCCTTCCTCTTTTTCTTGTTCAGTTTGTTATTTATAAGATTACTATTAAAATCTCCTGAGATGATCAAAGGACATCGTTCATGTGATCTTTGCTGCACCTTAATCAGGTTCATGAATATTGTAAATTTATCCTTCTGATTCTTTTTCTCAGGGTGGATATAGACATTGACTAATATTAGTTGCCAGCTTAACTTGTTAAAATGAAGCTTACCGGTAAGTTTTATAACTTGCAACCAGTTTACCCCAGCATCTAGTTCTTCTGTTTGCCAACCGTGTTTTTGTGATGCGTATGTTGATAGACCTCCTCTCGGATGACCAAAGATTGAAAATCTTTCCGCAAGGGTATGATGTTCTATATAACCCGCAATTGAAACTGGGTTCATATTCCATTTGTGAATTAGATACCACCCTCTCTGAAATATAAGTATCTGGTCAATGGTTTGCAAACACAATTATGGTCACAAAATAGTGATACATTCCTGTCTGAACCACTGATAGAAAGGGGAAACCCCCTTCCATGCAATTTAGATAGGGTTGCAAAACCCCTTTTGTGAGTTGAAAATACTTTTCTGACTCATGAAAGGGCTTTTGTAAAACTAAAAAAGATTTTTGTGGTTTCAAACCTTGCTATTATTCCAATTCATTTTAGTACAAGTAATTAATTTGATTGAAAGACAATTCAATAGTTTTATCCCACACTTCTGTCATATTATGTGATACATTTGTACAAATGGTACGCAATTAAAATATGCATGTAACAAACTGTTTTAAGCTAATACGACAACACCAAATCATAAAGCATTGGGTATCACACCCTTAGAACTGCCAACTAACATAATTGTAAGCTTAAGGCTTTGCATTCCCCTGCTTTATGCTACTCACTCCCTAAACGAAGGGAAATACTGATATAAGCAAGTAGGTGTCACTAATCTATTACAAGCAACTTAAGCCATTCAGTCCATGTCTGTCTGTCTTTTGGGTAGCACGTCTTAATAAATTTGGATTTCTTGACAATGTTTCTTAAGGTTCTCCACCTATGGGCTATTGATACGTTTGGAATGCCACAGAATTTGATATTAGTACTCCTATCTTGAGTTTACGCACAATAAATAGGCATTGGATATTTGTTGTCTCCAATATTATGGTTGTACATTTTGACTTTTAGACAGCAAATCACAACTTTAATGTCCTTTAATAAGACTTCACATCCATTAAGATAAAATACAGATATTGAAAGACACAATATATTTTTGATCTCCCGAGATTTCATAGGTAAAGGCAGGTGCAGGCTTTATATTTTGTAACAAAATAAACAATGTTTTAGTCTTTTCCATTCAAAGAGTCTACGTAAGCAATAGAAAGCATAGGCTTGGAGCTATTATTAAAATTTGTCAAGTTTTTACGTTTAATCACCAGTCTCTCTTACATCGGTACTAGTACTTTTGTAAGATGAGCTACTTCTGATTTAAAACATAATCAAATACTTACACCCTCATTTAAGGTTCGTCAGCCTGGCCAACAAAGTGCTGCTATGACCAGGGCCACTCGAATTAAGCGGCAGGGGAGAACCAAATTATGTGGTAGATTTAAGTAAATTATGTGGCAAGGAAAAACAAATGATATGGTGTAATGCGGCTCATTTTGTAATAGTATTACTTCATTGTTTGGTTGCACCTCATTAGTACTAATTTAATATCCAAAATCAGCAATAAGCAACAGAAAGGTAACTAGTCAACTTTTTCAGAAGCCTTCCACTGTGCAGCAACAGTTAACTGTGCTTTTAGTTACTTTTAAACCGTTTGAGCCAGTAACATTTTTTTATTTAAATTTCCAGATTATTCATCAGACGATGGATTATGTGGCAAATGCAGTAAATCCATAACTATGCGAAAAACGCTGTGGCTGCACAATCGCATAATTCCAGTGGCCCTGGCTATGACCAAGGCATTGCTGGCAGCAAGTGGTTTGCCTAATTTAGAGGTGTTCACCAATTAGGTAGAAGTGTCTGCCTGAAATGGCTCCTGCATTCACTGAAGGAGTTGCTTCGGGGGTTAAATAAACATGACAATAGACTGCCTCTCATCCCAGCACAGTTCAACCCATTGCATTCTGGTAAATGCAGTATACTTACTTCAAAGTTGCTGTCGTTTTTCACCAAAGTTGTAGCAGATAGTGCTGTTATCTCTAGCAACGTGCTTCTGGGTTAAGCCCTTTATCAGTAGAGAGCAGAAGTAGAGAGCAGAGAAAAGTCATCTGGGGTTGCTGAAATACTGCCTAAGTCTTCAGAGGCCACAGTTCCTCTCCATAGGCACAGGTGCATGCCAGGTCAGCTGATACCATATGTGATTAGATTTGATCACATATCAAAACCTCACTCTTCCTTGTCCTTTTTATAAAAACGATTAAAGAAGCCATATATGAGTTCTTCACATATAAGGTTTTATTGGGCACATGCAGGATTGTTTTTCTTGAACACACTCATACGTGCTTTACATAAACAACACTTCTTCACGGCTAATATCGAGATACAGCGAATGTTTATTTTGGAAGACTTGGTTCCAATTAAGGGGCCGATTCTGATGCGGGTTGGAAAAGCTTCCCGACCGAATCGGTTGGGAAATGGTGTCCGACCCACTCGGATCGGGAAAGTCCGACCGGCGGAGTAGGATGCATCCGGATGCTTCCAGATACGATTTGGTTGAACTCCCATTGACTTCAATGGGAACATTTGTTCCTAACCGCATCAGAATTGGGCCCTCGGTCGGGAAGACAAGTTCCCGATCCGATTTGGAAGGAGCAAATGCCGTTAGGAGGCCTTCCTAACCGCATCAGAATCAGGCCCTCGGTCGGGAAGCTTTTCCAACCCGCATCAGAATCGGCCCCTAAATGTTTTGCCTTGTATCTCCTTGTTCTTTTCATGAATACCAACGATTTTTCCTCATAATCATTTCATTTCATATCATTTATAGTGGCCCCTGTGAAGCTCCCTTCAGTTTACGCACCGAACTCCCTGGGCACTGTTTTAAAAACTTTCTGTGTATCTAGTTTTGTTTTGGAAATTTCTGTTACGATCTCCCCAAGAGATAGTAACAAAATGTTTGATTAAGATATGAGTTAGTTGTATTGCTGGCTTTCTTAGGTATGAAATTCTTTGATCAGAACAAATCAAGGTGTCTTTTTATACTTAGGGCTTGATTTAGATTGTGGTCCATTGCAAATTGAAGAGAGAACCCTGCCAACCAAACCCTCAATCTGCCTGATTCATTTAGGGATGGGCAGTCCGTAAGTATTCCATTGATGGTGCCCCCGTTAACTGTGTCAATGGAATACTTCCTCCGACAACACGACGAAGGAGGAGTTTCAGAGGAAGAACATTATACCATCCGTGCTACTAAGGGGGGACAATGTAATGCCTTTTTTCCTGTCTGTTACTACAAGGAGAAACTTAGCAGTAAGGGACAGGAAAAACACCAGTAATAGCCCCCACACCCTGGGAGAAATCTCTCCCAAAGTGGGAGTTTTGTTTTTAAAAAACAAAAAACTTTTGATTGTCTCTTTAATCAGTTTCAAAACCATTCCACAGATCTAAAAAGTCATCTAATAAAATGAGCCAAATATGTATGCACTACATATTTGCATTAGGTAGTACAAATCTGGGACAAAATGTCATTATGCTTTTTGTTATGAGAGTCAGATTTGGATAATTGAAAGCAATGCTGTAACACACCCTGGTTCAGTTCACCTCTTATGTAAAAATATACACCCTGCTAGTCCTTTTCAGCAATCAGACTCACTCATTAGCTCACCTAGTGTAAATCCTTCATGCAAACACCACAGGCAATGTCATTTTCATAGCAAAAATCTGGGATTTCATGCTGATAACGTAAAATCCAACAGTGATTTTTTGTGACTAGAGCCTCTTACCTGTAAGGTTTGTGCAAGGCCTCCGTGGAACTAAAAGCAGTACATCTTTGCCAGAAACAAAGGGGGTTATTTAGAGGAAAATGTTGGAGCGCGGTGTGACGTCAAAATTGGTAATGCCGCGCTCTGACATTTTTAAAACGCAGGGATGCGCCGTATTTACAAAAATATGGTGCACCCCTGTGTTTACCTAGCGCTGGCGCTAATAAAGCTGCCTAGCGCCAGCACAGGCACCCTTGCGCCATGTTGCAAGGGTGCCTGTGCTGCAGGGGCGATTGGTTATGTGCAGGAAGGCACACCTTCCTGCACATAAACAGCCTTGATAGGCGACTTGCTCTTTCTATATGTGCTGCTGCAGCACACATGGAAACATCAAAAAACAAGGAGAAATTAATAATTTTTCCTTGTATCACCAGTCTAAGACCAGGTATTCCTTGGTCTTAGTTTTCGGTGCCGCCCAGCCTTGTAAATATGGGGCAGCGTCAAAAAACAATGGGTGTTGCAGAAGAACACCCACTGCAACACCCATTGCACTCCCCTTTCATGCTAAATGAAGAGTGAAATGGGCCTTATTTACAAGGCGGAGTTTACGCGGCTTTGTAAATAAGGAGAAGGGGATATCGCCACCAGAACGTCGCTAATATCCCGTTGTAAATATGCCCCAAAGATTAAATCAACCAAGCTAGTCTCCAAACAAAGCAAAAACAAGCGTGAATGGCTTAAAACCTCTCCACCGATACCCCTCCCCGCCCAGGTAAGCTGTTGAAGAATCCGTTTTCAAGTTATGCCTCTCTGTGTTCACATTCGTCTTGGAAATAGATTTTGGTTTGCTCTGTAATGTTACATTTCTGGGGTTCTGTGGGTTGATTGAGAAACACAATAAACCTGACTATTTGTATAGTGACCAACACATAATTATCATTATTTGCTGAAATAAAAAGTTATTTTAAAACATGTTTTAATAGTCCTTAGTTTTATCAAACTCAAAACATTGATTTGCTCTTGCAAGGATTGTGACCTTTGACCCTTGGGCCTCAACGGGCAGTCAGTCCCACAGGTATCTCTCTCTACTGATGTTAGTGAAAGGAATTAAAAGTCCACGTGGTAGCAATATGAGCAAAAAGTCCCTGAGTAAAAGAGCAAAGTTCTTTAAAAAACACAATAACCAGCTTCTCTCCGTACCAGAGTGTGCCATCAGGCGCAGTCGTGCAGGGCATTTGGAAGATCTTGGCCTAAATCCAATGCACAAGCACGTTATATATGCGTGAACAGTTTTTTTCAATCACGGTATACTTTATTATATTAATGGCCCTTATGATATATAGTCCTCTTTATGGTCAGTTTCTATCCTTTATGTGAACTGAATTACCGCGTTGCCTTAAGTGTAGCTTTAAGTTACGTTTTGTTATGTTTACATCTGAGTTGCTCCATTTTTACAGATTGAAAGTGAGGGTTTGCTTTGTTGGCAACCATGCTCTTCAGAGAAGCCTAGTTACTGTTTCTATGAATTAGATAAGAAAATGCTGTTTACCTTGGGTAAGTCAATATTGTCTTACTTGAGCTTATTGACACAGCCTGAATCCTAGCAATGGCGGCCAATGAGTTGCAGTGTCTCAAAACACCAGCAGCCTCCAGTCTACCTGACACATTTTGGGAAGACACCCACAAGTCACATATTACTTAATTCATAATTGATACCACGCATTGGGATACTTGCTCCTATAAAGGACTTCTGAAAGTCTTTCCAGAGTCATCTGGGGCTTTCCAGCATCTGAAATATATGTTACAACTGTATCTGCTGCGATCGCCTCGCAGTAAAAGTTTAGATCATTCCGAAAAAGGAACGTAAAAGAGGATGTTTGACTAATGACATAGGTATCTTGGGGAATTTTTTGTTTCTATTTCAAATGGGCTGATAATATTAACAGGTGAATCGACATGCACAGAGCGCCATCATAATGCCTTCTCTTCATCAGTTTGCCAATGAAACATGATGGTCCATGTGGTGAAGGTTACTAATGATTGCTGGCTGAGATCAGGGCTAACACACTCGAGATGCCCGGAAACGACAAAAAAATAACAACAACAACAACAGCAATAATAATAATACCCACTGGATACTACATTTATTAGAGTGTGGATTAGTCAGCTAAAAATAAACTACTGCACCTGACGTGTCTAAAAAGGGAGTGCCCACAAAGGTAGTCATTCAAAATTCGACAACATTTTTGTGAGCTAGGAGTTGATGAATCCGAGGTTGGTCCATTCTAGGAACAGGCAGGCAACTGCTGGAATTTCTTGCCACCATGGTTCATGATCTATACAACGAAATTTTGGTGCGGCCCTCTGCTTCTAATTTTATATAAAATAGTTTATATGCAATCTCAGACCTACCTGAATGTGAAGAGTTCCACTCTAGTAAATGTGTGAGAGCTGAAATCGTAATGTTTTAATTAACCATGCCACAGCAGTTAAACTGTTGTAAATAAGTTGACAATGGGTATGATGCTCATACCACTGAAAAAGTATCTTTGGATACTGTAAACCCCACACGGTATAGGCAGTGATGCTAGAATTATGCAGCAACTATGGACCAAATAATAGGGCAGGGTTGACTAAACTATGAGCCAAGATACGACAAATATGAGGCATAATTCAGAACATTTTGTGGCAGTGTTATTTCAGTATTTTGTCTTTTTAAGTCGAATGTTACCAGATAGCGCATCTGTCCGGTTGTGTCAAGACTTCTTTGGAAAACTCTGAAAGCTTCCGTGGGAATGCATTCCGCTCATTGCCTACCATTGGGTTTGTGACTCACATTTGCTTGCTCTTTATTTACTGGCTTTGTTTGTTATAGTCTGTCCAGAATGTCTCTGTCCCTCTTGTGGAGCATAGCCTGTTTACCACCTCTCTGACTCGCTCCTTGTATTCTTCCTCAAGTTCTAGCTTCTCTGTAAACAGGTCTTTACATTTTGGGGCTTATTTACAAGCCCCTTGCACCACCGGTACGTCACTTTTTCCCATATTAAAAGTGATGCACCAGCGGCGCAAGCGAGTTGTTCATCAGCCTGTTTGTCCTTATCTTGTCACATTTGTTGTTCATCCAAAGACAGAGGTCAAATGTCAAGCTCTGTCTTCCAAGGGAACTTGGTGTTTACTTTTCTTAAAAGTGAGAGGATTTATGTGACAATCTTGCTGGATACAGGCGGTGGGAAAGGCAAGGTTTTTTTCTCGCACACAACACAATTTAAATGTCTGTAAATGAACTATACAAATATTTCAGAATATATCAGAATTAGGAAAGCACAAATGAAGCACATTTTTTCATAATTCTTGAGTTTGGTGGAAACAAATATTTTAATACGATCGAAACAAATCAATACACTAGGTGATGCCATTTCCAAACATTATTGTTTCTGTGCTGTATAGTTTTATCTGTAAAACTGTATGTGCAAATATAATGGTCATTTCAATTGAAAATGTGTTGTCTGTAATGGCAGCACGTTACCACTCCATCCACAGTTAACTTTACGCCACTCCACTCTACGCCAATCCACTCAATGACACTCCACTCTACGACACTCACACTACTCCACTTTACAATACTCCACTCTATAACACTCCACTCCACGACACTCCATGACACGATACTCCACTCTACGCCACTCAATGCCACTTCACTCTATGCTACTCAACTCCACTGTACTCCACTCTTTGCCACTTCACTCTAGGCCACTCCATGACTCTTCACTCTACAGATAGATTTATTCATCTGTTGTGAAAAAAAAAAATCTTGAAACTATTCCAGGCAGGCCTTGATACGAATGGGACTCAAAATCAATATAGTTTCTATCTAAGATAACCAAAAGTAAAGTGCACCAGACAAAATCCATTGTCTTTGTCCTTTTTAATTAATTGCCCATGTTTGATATGGTGGCTCATGAGGGTCTGCCTGAGTGAACTTGGGTATCCACATTTCTACCCTTGATTAGTGCAGGTTATTTACTATTTCTCAGTGCTTGGTATTGCCACGTTTTTGTGCATACTCTCAATCAGTATTTGAATTTGCGGATTTACTGAGTCTTTTTGCATGCAATTATAGTGAAAATACACAACTCCTTGTGAACTTGCAAACTCCCAAACAGTGGCATAGCTAGAGGGGGTGGTCTGCCCTGAGCGTCACTTTTTTGGGGGCGGTGACAAGCGCAAGTTAAGTTTTCTGTTTTGCTTATTGTATTCTCCCTCGTTAGTGTCTGTCGCTACCCCCAGCTCTCCGTCGTCTGTCGCCAGCTAGTGCCCCCCCGGCCTGACATCTGTCGCCAGCACCCCCCTCCACTCTTACCTGCACTGGGAGGCAAACTCAGGGATCACCCTGGGCGGCAAAAGATCTAGCTACGCATCTGCTCCCAAAATGACATTCTTTACCTCAATTCGGACTCTTGATATGTGGCCAATGATAGTTACATGAGTAAAATCTTGTTGAACCTTAAGCTAACTGTGACAGAGTAATTCATTCGAGAAACCCCATCAGTTCAGATGAGAGGAAATTATATGCACCCACAGACCATCTCATCTTTACCAGTACCAGAGGTGATGGTAGAACTGTGACTTAAATCTGTTAACACAATCACTCCTCATTGATTGTTTCATGCTGATTGAGCATTTATCAACAAGGGTCAACCCCTGCTGAAGATTCTGGAGGGTTACAGGAGACACTGATGGAAAGAACCATGGGGAGATAAATATCATCACCTGTAGCACCCCAATGCTAAAACTCTTGGGACATTGCCTGGATGGGTCCTCAGAAAAACAAACTAGAGCATTATGGGCATTAACTACACCTAGCCATCTCTGTGAGAAATTGGGTTCTTGGTTGAATGGAGGGGGCAGTGGGTGACCCCTGTTCAAGCAACAGCCGGAATCCCTGTCAGGGTGAAACATAAAAGTCACTAAATTAACCTGTGCTTAACCCTCTGGTTGCTTGGCACAAAAGCAGTCAGACTTAACTTAGAGACAATAATTAAAGTATTTATGGAACACACAAACAGTAATAATGTAATAGACAACACAAGAAAAGTCCTACACCAATTTAGAAAAATAGTGCATTTGATGCCAAAATGACAAAAATCCAATCAGTAGAACCGGAGTTATGAATTTTTAAAATTGAAGGTAAAAAATAGCGCATACAATATCAAATGCCAAATGCGGACATCTAGTCGTGCGAGACCAGGTCAAAGTAAAAAAATATGGCTGACTGCGTGAGTCAGATACAAAAAGTGGATTGGGCCCGGCCGGCACCTACCTTCGGGCTTAGAAGACATTTCAAAGAAAAATGTTCTGAGAAGGTAAAGTTCATCGGAGCATAGCTGTAGGCAGTGTCCGAGGAAGGAGCGCCATTGTTGGGAAGCTGCTGGACATAGCTGCAATGAAGATTTCCACTTTCGAACGTAGCCTTTTTTTTTGGGAAGTCGAAAATCTGCCGTGGCACGAGGCTGAAAGGTGTAGCAGACAAGAGTTCCACGAGGATGGATTTCCCTTTGGCGAAGAACTGCTGAACAGGATTTGCTGTTTCAGAGAAGAATGTAGTGAAAGCTGCAGCAAAGTCAGGCCGATCGGTGATGCATCTTGGGCGAATATACACGAGCAGGTTGGTCCCAGTCTCCTCTCAGAGCAATTTTTAGCCAAAAAATGTTTGCATCCCAGGTTTTGGATTGTGGCTTTCTAGGCAACTTTAGCACCACCAACAAGGGTCCACTTTTAGAAAGTTGGCAATTTTGTTTCAAAATCAAATGTGCCTTTCTGCCAGTAGCCTGGGTCACAGGACTCTGATGTTATGGGTTGTGTATTGCTGTCAGACAGGGTGACACAGGAAGCCTAGGTGTGGAGAGGATGGAAAATTGTGACAGGATGGCTGGGGAGGAGCCATACCCAGCCCCACTTACACTCAAAGCGATTTGACTACAGCACACACAAAGGAACCTGACACCAGGGCTGGCCTTGCTTTTGTCATCCAAGACAGTTTGAAACTAGGCTCAGGAAGGTGGAAGGGGAGACAAAGGGTGGCTTCCTCACTCCAAAGGCTGGCACTGGGGATAAAAGGTGGCACTCTCAGACCCCAAATCAAATCATTCTGGACCTTTGGAAGACTTAGAAAATGGGCTGCCCTGCTGCCCTGGTATAAGAAGGACTACCCTGCTGCCTGAGGAACGAAGACTGGACCTGCTTCCTTGAACCCAGGACCCCCAGAGTGACTCCAAAGGGTAGCTGGCTGGCCTCCTGTGTGAGCTACACGGACACAGTCATTTCCAGAGACTTGCTCTGCAACTGCCCAGCTGACCAGCACCAACTAGACCTGTGTGAGCCCTGCTGCTGGCCTCTGCTGGAGTGAGTTCTAATCCCCAAGAGGTACCCCCAGGTCCTGGGCCCTTGGCTGGAGTCAGAGTGTACTCCTCCGGCGCAACTGAAGGTTACATTGGAACTGACGCAGCACAACGCAGCCAGATGCAGGAACTCGCAGCGCAGCGCAGCACCTCACAACTCCTGATTGGTGGCTCCATCGGAAACAACGTAGAATGCTGCAACCATATGCAGTACCTTGCATTGCACCACCTCACAGCTCACTGGAACCGATGCAGCGCAGTGCAGACCAACGCAAGACCTCTCATCTCAACACCAAAGACACAAAGGTATTACTCCTAACGGGCCAAACTCGGTCCTGTGCCTGACTCTATTGTGGTCGGGGTGAACTTGTGACTTTGTCCTGGTCCAGCATGAGCAGATAACCGCAGTTGGCGCTTTCTGCTTCTTGGCGATATTTTTACTAAAAATTTTTTAATTTGTATCTCTATTTCTCTTGATTGGATTTTGACGGTAATAGTATCATTTTTTTAAAATAAAAAATATTCTATTTTTCTAAATTCGTTTGGGATTTATCTTGCATTGTGTTTTCACTTGACTACTGTTTGTGTACTGCATAAATACTTGGCTCTTTTTCAAATTTCATCCATGTTTACTCCAATTCAAGACTTTATCGGCGTGCAAACTTGCTCCGCGCTTCGTCCCTTTGCGCTGCAATTATCACAAACCACGGGGGAGCCAACAAGGTTCCACCAAGCTGCACAGCCACAAGGCTTATATGAATCCAATGAGTTAAATTCCAATAATTTTTGTCCACTATTATCCTTATTTTACACTGTATATTTTCAACCTTCATACTTAACTATGTATTCAATTCATTATATTCATATCCCTGCTTAACGTAAATGTTCACAAAGGCTCAGGAGCAGAAGTAGGTTCCGCATGTCATGATTTTATTACAACATCCCAATGCATTTCGGGAAAAGATTCCCTTCGTCAGGGGCATCCAAAAAATACAAACACATATGTTTTACCAATCTTTGTCAACATGAATAATACATTATAATCAAACCACGAAATCCATCTATTATACGAAAAATAATGTTTTCAATGAACTGTAAATGAAACACTACGAATCGCTACGAATCAATCTGGCCTGTTCCCCAAGAGTTTACACCAACATACTGCCACCAATACCTTCCTCAACACCAACATACTACCTCCAATCCCTTCTACAACAGGTTAATTTTCATCGAAAAACCAAAAAGAAAAAAAAGGGGGAGGGTGAAAGGTAAGGAGAAAGTCCGTTGTTGAGTTCAGTGTAGAACTTGGTATACGCAATTAACCACCTGTTGGTGGTTAACGAGGGTGAGATGTATAAAATAGTCGGTTTCATTGAGAGATTTAGTTAGCATTTAAACGGGACACGCGTGCCTCAGCGCGCCAGGAAATGGAAAAATGACGTGATGGAACTTTGTAATCTGTTTTTTAAAAAGAGTCGGAATCTTTGGAAATTTTGTTTTAACTACATGATTTACTGGATGTCATGGTAAGCGTGAGCACGTTTAAAGTAGTTGCTGAATAGGTGATACCAAGCTTTAAGATAAAGGGGTTGGATTGAGTAAGTGTTACTGTGCTTTATTAAATATTTGAGAACAACACGGGCATTGTAGAAGGAATTGGAGGTAGTATGTTGGTGTTGAGGAAGGGATTGGTGGCAGTATGTTGGTGTAAACTCTTGGGGAACAGGCCAGATTGATTCGTAGTGATTCGTAGTGTTTCATTTACAGTTCATTGAAAACATTATTTTTTCGTATAATAGATGGATTTCGTGGTTTGATTATAATGTATTATTCATGTTGACAAAGATGGGTAAAACATATGTGTTTGTATTTTTAGATGCCCCTGACGAAGGGAATCTTTTCCCGAAATGCATTGGGATGTTGTAATAAAATCATGACATGCGGAACCTACTTCTGCTCCTGAGCCTTTGTGAACATCTACGTTAAGCAGGGATATGAATATAATGAATTGAATACATAGTTAAGTATGAAGGTTGAAAATTATACGGTGTAAAATAAGGATAATAGTGGACAAAAATTATTGGAATTTAACTCATTGGATTCATATAAGCCTTGTGGCTGTGCAGCTTCGTGGAACCTTGTTGGCTCCCCCGTGGTTTACTGCATAAATACTTTACACATTGCCTCTGATTTAAGCCTGACTGCTTTTGTGCCAGGCTACCAAAAGGTTAAGCACAGGTTCATTTAGTGACTTTTGTGGTTCACCCTGACAAGGATTGTGGTTGATGCCTGAGTGGGGCTTCCACACCTCTCAACCACTAACTCAATTTCTCACATAGACTAAGTCAGAAGATTTCTGGAGGCCTTCTCATTATAATGGACATCCATTGCTCACCTTTAAGATATTTTGATGCCCTCATTTGCCTATAGACTTCATGTCTAAGTTAATGGTTCAGATATGTAACATACTGAATATTCACATCAGATTGAGACATTTCTATATCACCTACAGACATATAGGCTTTTGGAACAGTACAATCAAATAATTTAACAATTGCAGAGGAAGGTGGTGGGACAAGATGCCAAGGACCAGGACACTGTGTTGTCCTTTATTCTCTGGAGCATTTTCAGTCTCTATGAGATATAGTCCCTTGAAACTGTTATTTGTGTGTCATCTGTGAACTCTACTGGATTTGGCCTGGGAATTATTGGAGTCAGAGGGTGTTTCCACTATCTCCAAGCAGTCTGCCAGAACACAACTGAGAATATAAAAAAACAGGTTTGGTGAGAGACATTCTACAACCAGGGAACAGGTGTACTCGCCCTATGATCAAGTGATCAAGTGCCCGCATTGTTACCTACAACAGAAGAAAAAATACTTTCCAAATGTATAGACTGTTTAAGGTACTAGAGGTTTTTAGTCCCATCACATGCCAAGTTGCCCACGTGGATCATTGCTTTCCTTCACAACTAGATCATATAAAACTCCCAAAACATTGGGAAGATGCTCCCACTTTTGGTCTGATGGGGGTAGTGAAAGACAAAACCAGTGACAATGACAAGACGTTTTCAGTATGAGCTTTACGCACATGGAGAGAGCTGGTAGTTAAATCTGCATTTGACCCCTATAAAAAAATTGGTTTAGGCCACTTAATTATGATAGTAGAATAAGTGTTTTCCAGTCTTAGTAGGAAAACCCATCTCACTGAACACACCATTGAAACTAAACCTGGGGCTAAAATACAGAGCAGACCCATGTTAGAAGCATAAAGACAAGGAGCAAAGAAAGAAACTATGTTAGGCCTAAAGATCATCGGACCATCTCAGAGCAAACGGTCCTTTGCTATGTGTTTACTCCTAAACCTGATGTGTCAATACAATTTTTTACAGATTTCCGTCAAGCGAATAACATCTCTGCTTTCAACAGTTGTCCCATTCCACAGGTAGGGAGGACATTGGAGAAACCCGAAAACTGCACTTACCAAAATTAACGGTAAGTTAATCTAAGTTGTCCTTGCTTAGCATGGTAGTTGGATCTCTTCAGCCTGAATTTTCCATCAGCTATGATGCGCTGCTTGCAAAGCCTCGATCTCTAATTCATATGTCGGTGCTTCAACAAGTGCTACAGGCTTGCAGACTCTGACCCAACATTAGCCATCTTTGGTCACACCTCCCGAAAAAGTAGCAAGGTACACGGTTGTACCCATACCACATTTCCCTGAACATAGTACCAGTACAGCCTGTTCTCACCCCAAAAAACAAAAAATCCTATTTTGCTGTCTCTCAAAGACTCATGATTATGTTTCCAAAGAAAGACAGTGTTTTCCAGTTCCCCTGAATACCTTGCTCATGATAGACTTCTGTTTTGTAGTTGCTAAAGCTGTATTAATAATATTGATTGTGCTTGTACATGCTTGAAGGTTTTCACCAGTAGCACTTGTTTGTATTCATACGGTTACCTCATTGTTTAGGGCATGTGAGCCCCCTAACTAAAGGCCCTACCCTGAAAGGCTCTCAGGCAATGATTAAATGTCCAAAATATACAGCCCCATTAATTTGTACATTTCAACACACCAGAACATGGTTGGGATTCGTTGTGTAAAAAACGGAATAGAATTTTTATTGAAAAATCTTCTCATGGCGTAAACCTTAGGCGTATTTTTGCTGTGCAGCTAGAGAGGCTCCTGTGAAAGACATGAGAACAGTATTTGATCGAGGAAGGAACTCTCTCTTAGCAGTACCCTGGGGGTAAGCATGCCATGTCCGCAAGGGACAATGACACAAGCCACCATGTCACTAAAACAGGGGAGAAGGGTGGGAGTCTATATATGAAGGTGACAGAGTCAAACATGCCTCCTTCACCCTATCAAACCTCCCAAACTACGACAACCTTCTTTTTCCCCATGGACCAATCACCATGAGACTTCTCCAGGACAAAATAGGACCTCCCTCCAAGGGTCAGCAAGTAAGACGAGCAGCAAGGGATAAAAGAGAGGCAGATATGAACCACCGGCAGCTCCCTGATGGTAGTTTCTCATCTTTCCCATAGTCAGATGAGTTTGCCAAGACCATCCAGGACATATGGCCCTCAAGTGGCAGGAAGGGATGAGGAGGATGGAGGATGATAAGAACCAAGACCAACTTCCTGACAGTAGTTCCTCTTAACTACTACAGGAACCAAGTACTGCCTTACAATATCCCTCATGGATGACCTCTCCCAAAAGGAAAACTCACAGAGAACGTCTAACTGAGATTACACAACACAGAGACAGACCCATTCTGGGAAGACGCTTTTACCCTTTTCTGAATCTATGGTTAAAAAACCTAAAGAAGCATCCCTCCTTTTCATTTTGAAATCATAATGGAATTAGCTATGGAGTTTGAAAGCCCTAAGATTATAGTTCTTATCTGACTGTAACTGTGAAAATAAATCAAACCCATAACATCATAACCTGACTGTGGCCATTACATCCTTACACCAACTACACATTGGAATCTAGTTGTAGGGTCACAATGACATCTCTTTTTACCCAGTAGTTTCCTGATTTGTCACAGCCTCAACAATCCAGGACACGGCTACCACTGGTACTGTTACATATCAGTTACTCCAGTCGGCTGTACACAGGCCTTCCACAGTACATTGTTCTAGTCTATCAGAGGCTTTAGAATGGGCAGCCCGCCTTTTGACTGGGCTTAACTGCAGAAAGCTGAGGCCATGTTTCACCTGCCATCAGACCTTATCCTTCTATGGTCAACTGTTTTCTTGTTATACATTTTTGACTATTATTCATTATATATATATCTCATCCTTGCCAATCGCCGCAATGCATTTATGGTGTTGGAGCACTACTTAAAACCATTAAATAACCCAAAATAAATTAAAAATGTCATTGGTTCTCAGTGGCACAACAAGGAGAATTTATAGGACTGTGTATAACTAATCAATTGGGTAATTGAGAATGGCATCCTCTTCTTCCATCAGAACCAACCAGATTCAGCATCTACTTATGTCATCAATGAATTTTTCAATGCACTACTGCTGAAACAGCAAAGAGTGTGGAAAGTCCCTTCCGGCACTGCATCGTTCCTAGCCTTGAAGCCTTGTCCTTTCTGTTGTGGACAGGACAAAGGAAAAGAATGAGAAGTCATTACTCTTGCTGAAACATTATTAGTCATGATTGTGCGGGTCCAATGCAGAGTATATGCAATACCAACAGCCAGACAAATTTTGGACAGCATGTCTTATTGTGTTGAACCCAGTGTCATAGTACCAAGAAGCCTTAAGTGCAACAAAGCTCTCACATTACAGAATAACAGCACAATTTCTGATGCGTCATGCTTATATTGTATTTTAATAGATTCATGTTATATGACTGATAGTTAACACAAAATTGTGCTCATGACCATCTGACAATATAAAGATGCACTGTTTTTGGGTTTATGCGTATCTTCTTATGCTGCAAAGCGCATTGATGCCGCCAGATAATATTAATGTTGTGTAAAATAAGCATTGGCAAAGATAATAGTTTTGGTTTTGGCACAGGTAAATGCTTTGTTATGTTCACCCACAGAGATACACGTCAGCAGAAGTTAGATCAGAGGAGGCGTGGGGAGTTTCAGGGAATGGGCACAGAGTGTAATACAAGTTGAGAAATCAGAGTGAGATATAGGGCGGATGCAGGAACAAGCTACTGTAAAAGGGTAAAGGAGTGGTATGAGAGACGTGAGCTATTGGTAGGGGGTGGTGGCCCCTGAGGGGATGAGATGATGGTGTCGAGCAAGGGGATGGTGGATGATGGCTGATTAGCACAGGCAATGATGGAAATATAGCTGATCAAGCCGCTGGGAGATAAAGGTTAAACCTTTACCCATTGGAGCTGCATATGCATTTATTCACCATGCATAAGGAAAGCTGGAGAACAACTTAATGATCATTTATTTGCAAGAAGAACTTCAGGGCTTGGGGTCTGTCACCTAGGGATGCTTGAATGTTCAAGCAGGTCATGAACAGCCAGTATAGAATGGATAAGTTCCAGTTCATTCAGTTCATCACCTTTAGATATTGTCTGCTATTGGTGCAGGCATCAGGATCATGGCTCCCCTCAGCCCAAGTGATAAATTTCATGGTGGAAGAGTTACCCCAGAAGAGCCTATCTGCCAGATGGGAAAGAAATGGGGGTAAATGGATAGTTTCAAGCTGCCTGTCCTCCAAGAAAGGTAGAGAAAACTAGCAAAGGGCCAGGAACACCAGGACCTGTGCGAAATATGCTGGGTATGGAAGATGCACAGATGAATACTGCCCAAGCGAACATTAGTGTTTTTGTATGTGGGAGACATGTATGCTTCCCAATGGCCAAGACGGTGAGTGTCATGCATTTTAATTCTGTTATAGACAGGTTTGGCTGAATGGAGAATTAATGTTTTCAATTCTTTAAAAAAAAATACAATAGGAAGTACAAACAGAAAGCGAGAGTGGGCTATCGGTCAGCCCCTTTCAGTCATTGGCTTTCACATGTTTCTCATGGTTTGTCATTACTTAGATAGGTGACCTCGGAAGGCCAAAGCATTTTGTGGGTTGTTACGTTGTCCCCATTTATGTTTCTATCAGGTTTTGCTGATGGAACATCAAGTATTCCTTTTATTAGACTGCAGATATGACATAACAGTTGAGTGCCTGTGTGTGTTCTTTCATGTATTTACTTCACTGGCACAATGCCATTTTAATTGCTTATTTATCATTGTTTTGTTGAAGTGGTTGCTCTTTGGATGTCTCAGCAAGTCATAACGACACTGCGTTATTCACTAATTGCCCATGTCATTCATTAGTTTTACTTTGCCGTCATGGTAACATGTTGAAGTTCAATTTTTTGTTCAAAATGTAAAGATGCAGATGTGCATAGACTTTCTTAAAGATACAGCAATGATACTCACTATTTTGTATGTTCTACCGTTGTCACATCGTTAACAAGCAACCCATACACTTTTCTTCATAACAAAAACTACTAAACACTAATTACTAATAGGTCTTTAGCAATTTGCTTTGCACACACACACCATACCCTGTTCATTAACTAACACAAACTTTATTTGAACATACTAAACAGCCATCTTCCACCTCAATTCTTTTCCCAAACAATCTTAAAATCAATGTATTCTCAGCCTGACACAACTAACATCCTTGCATTAATACTTAAGATGCACTAAATATGTAATACTTTCAAATTACAAAAAATTTATCTTTTGCTACTATATGAATATACATACGTATTTGTCTTATTGTATAATACTACTATATCTATCAGCCGTACTTTATTTACCATTTTTGATGTAACAAATTTTTACCAAATAGTGCTTCACCCACAATACAATATTCCTTCAGCTTGAGGTCAATAAAATATGTAATATTGTGTTACGTAATAGTTGTATTTATTATTAGAGAACTTAGATGCCCCAGTGCTATTTAGGCACTATATAAAGAGAACACCACAATATTATGATTACTTGCTTCCTCATCTCTGTCCTTGCATGGTCCACACATTTATTGCAGTGCTTAATTTGGGACGAAATGAGTACCGCTGGCCGAAGTTCTGCTCAGAAGCCGAGTGGCGTAGCTAGAACTGAGTTTGCCGCCCCGCGACGGCCACAGGTAAGATCGGGGAAGGTGCCGCCTGCAAAACTCATGCTGCGTGGGGCGGACCGCGCCCCCCCTTGCTACAACCACTGCAGAAGCCTGTAGGCAGTGCAATTAAATGTTGGTGCGCCGAATACCAAGGCTGTGTAGCCTTAAAACCACCTGATGCCTCTTTAATACAGGACCAAACACTCCCTGCCCCTTTATCTCACTCTTGCGGGTTCCTGCTTTCTCCCTTTGTGATGGTTTTTCAGTCTTTCTCTTCATCCATGTTTCCTCTTTGTTTGTTTTTCCCTCTGTAAATGTGTAATGCAGAAAGTAGAGGTGATGGCTCCCAAAAATGAGTGCCGGCACTCTGCCCATCCCCAGGCAATCACCTGCTCAAATTAAGTTCTGCTCTTCTTTCTTATGTTGGTGGGATTGCAATGGTAATGGGAAGTGATGCAGAGTGCTTCAGCAAATCTATCAATTTGGATAGTTGCCATTACAGCTATTTTGTCACACAGAAAAATAAAAAGTGTCATGCTTATTGGTTCATCCTTTTCAGATGTACCAACTGCATGGATTCACAGTGAGTATATAAAAGAATTAATAATCTTTCTAATATCAAAAGGAAAATGAAACATATCTAACAATACTGATGCATTGGGGGAAGAAACTTTTTATAATTTTCAGCATACATGATTGATCAACAAATATTAGCTGGAGCAGAATGGAAGAGAAGCGCTAATACAGTTTGTTATGAAAACTATGAAAATAGAACTTGTATTGGGAAAATCACTGCAAATGATATGATAGTTTTCCTCGAAGTCAAGCAAAGTAGGAACACCATGTACAAACTTTCCCTTTGTTACCCCTGGTACTGCCTTTGTAATTGAAAAATAATTTTAGATTGTGGTGAGTTGGGCAGTTGTGCAGCATGAAACAGGCAACAGGCGCTGTGGAGCCCTTCAAACAGGATATGTGGCAAGGCTTACATAGGAATGGGGTGGATAGCAAGGCAGATATTGTGAGTAATGCTTGTAAAGGATAGGGCATAAGGCAATTTCAGTATAAGAGATGCTGGCATCTCAATCACGTTAGACCATGGGAGGATGCTTTGGCGGTGCTTTTTTGGCATGACGATGGAGGGGCTCGTTGAAGAGCAAGTTGTGCTTTCTGGCTTTGATTGAGGAGAAGGAGGCAGATGAATTCTAAGCCAACTCCAGGCACACCCACATAGTCTGAGAGCCTTTTCAGAAGTATGTCATGATCCTCTGATTCATCTGCTGCGGAAACGTTGAGTAGGAGCAGGGTTCTCCAAAGTCGGTCCTGAAGGGCCGGATCCATGCCAGATCTTTAAGATAACTACATTTACCTAAATGGGGAAATGCTAAAAATCCGGCATTGATCCGGCCCTCAAGGACCGACTTTGGAGAACCCTGATCTAGAACAAAGAGCATTTCCTCTCTAAATTTGGCTTCTGTTCCTCATATGGGCCTGAATCCTGATGGTTAGTCTTAGTTTATGCTGCGTTGCTCCATACAGTATTGACATTGCTTTTTTAAGTCTCTTTCCAGGACTTACCTGCAGTATGCCAGGTTGGAGATCTGCATTTAACTTTTTAACTCATGTCAGCCAGCCATTGATTTGTTTCAGGACTGGTATGATCACATTTTTGTATGGGTGAATTCATGATGTTGGTGACATCAACTGCAAGTGAAGGAGGAAGCTGCTTCAGGCAGGGAGCTATGCATTTAAGGCATGATGGAGTATGTAGAAGTATTTAGGTTGCTTTATAATAACTCCTAGATTTGGGCTCCTTTTTCCTCAAAGAAGTACAAGACATTTTCACAGTACTCCTAGGCTGGGCATTCGGGAGATTTTTTAAGTTAAGCATTTCTTCTAAAGTACTCACTTCTACTGTTCATCATCTCATCTGTGTTATTAGAGCTGCAATCTCCCCTTTTCCAGATGGCCTGGTGATAGCCTTTCTAGAGTTAGACTTCAGGCAGCAGGAAAGTGGATGCTATGTCTGTTGAGTTCCAGAATTGTATTTTCAAGCTACTCTCAGGGCCAGGGCAGACCCAAGTGACAGCCTAGCAGCCTGAAGGCTCATCCACCTTCGGCCAAAATATCACCTCCATGGAATGGACGAGTGAAGTTAAACTTTGTCCGACTATCCGGACAAATGGTTTCACTTTGCTCACTACTCGTGGTGACTAGTCAGTGGTTTGATTGGAACCAAAGCTTATTCGGAGTGAACACTAATAGTGTACAACTCACAGCGTAAACAAGGATGCTCACTAATAAACTGGAGCCCATGCTATTTTTTTTAAAATTAATTTAAAACACCAATTTTAAACATTTTTGGACTACTCTCTGTAATTACAACACAAGTTTGAGTATTTCATCCTGGAATTATGGATCTTATTCGAAAGAGCAGCCTGGGGTTATTGTGCACTTCACAACCACATATCAGAGGGAGAGAATAGTGTGAGTGGTGTTACCATGCATGCAAGCATTGACCTCTTTGTAGCTTCTTTTTTTGTGGTGACATGTGTAACCCAATCGGAACAATTTATAGCAGATGATTATCATATTGATAAGTATGTTTCTGTCTCACTGATAATGTGGCATTTCTGTACGAGGGATACATCCCACGGTTCAGGGTTGTGTTATTTTATTTCAATGTGTGTTATTTTGGGGCATCTTTACGGAGGGGTTGGCTTCGGATCGGTGGGGTAGCAATTAAAATGTATCTGTTTTAATTGGATTGATGCATGTTTTCTGGTACGCTGATATGTTGCTATGTTTGCTTGGCTGAGCTGAGAGATAGGGTGGGGTTCACAAAAGTGACCAATGAAGTAGAGGTGCCAAAAAGAAGAGGGTTTTTATGTGGCAGGAGATGCTATGCTGGGCTGTGTGAGATCTGATTGACTGCAGGGGTGCTTTCCATCACAGGTTGTTTATTTTCTGCTGCATGATGGTAGAGATCAAGTGTCCTGGTGCTCGAGCCGACCAGGGTCACATTGCTACAACAACCTTATGCCAAAGCAAACAGATAGGTCTTGAGAGCCTTCCTAAACAGGAGTTTATGGAAGATCTTCTTCAAAGCATGAGGCAGCAAATATGTCTGTGGTACTGGACGCCTATTGGTGTGCTTAGGTGAGACTACTGGTTGTTCAGGTAAAAGAGGATGATTTAAGCCTGTTTAAGGATTTGGAAGAGCTTTTTAAAAGCTCTTAGAGTTGTATCATTCTTCTACACCATGCGCTTGCCATTGGTGTAAATGATGACCAATTTGTGTCACTGACGATTTGGAGCTGCTCTGAATTTTTGAATCAGTCATTTTGGTGAACGATATGGCAAATACGGATTGCCATGTTTTGGGACGGAAAAGTACTCTACATGGTAGGAGATGTGTGCCCCTTCCCTTACTGCCCAACTGTATGGTTGTCTGCATCCCTAATGCTGATTTTTTTAGTCATAGGCGAACACGGATAATGTATGTGTGTCATGACATAGGCCTGTCTCACGGTTTGTGGTCTTATTGGACTGGCTGGGGTGCCCAAAGTGATACCCTCATAGTGGTGGAAGGCTACCTCCTTCACAGGGAGTTATGGAGCACAAGCATGGTGGTGGCAGCATACAGTGTAGTGATAAGTAGTAGTGAACAAGACCTTTTTACCCAGTGTCACTGGAGTAAGACCTACAGGCCCACTCACATTTTTAAAAGATCAGCTGCTGTGTGCTTAATTGACCCTTGACCTACTCAGGTAGATGTGGAATGTTGCATATTGCAGGAGTGGTGACTCTGTGTTGGTTGTATGCGTGCCTGGGAAGGGTACAGTACAAGGATGGTACAGTACTGTGCAGTACATGTGTGGTTAGTACATGGGCGGGGTTTATGTATGTCTGAGAGGACTACATTACATGAGATGTAGTGCTGTGCAGTGCATGCACAAGGACTGCATGTGCTGGGTGTATATATGCTTGCATGAAGTACAATACATGACTCGCAGTATTTGTGAAAGAGCACACCCTGGTTAAAGATGGAAAGGCTTCAGTGCTGAACAGTGCGTGCAGATTGAGTGTGTGTACTAAATGCATGTGTACATCTAAGGGTAGAATGTCTAGGGGTAACAGTGCTGGACCCAACGGGTGCAGTGAATGTACACTGAGTGAATGTGCCTGCAATACTACATAGTATAGAGGCGCTTAGGTTCCATTGTGGAAAGCCCAGGCCTGCCAGGTGAAGGAAGAGAGGAATCCCCCTAGACAGATTTGTGTATTGCTGCATTCGTTTGAGCTGGGTGGGGGCACACTGGAGGGAAGAAAGGGACTCCCTTTGCATCTCAAAAGACTACTCTTTGATTTAGTGATAGATCACAAGGAAGGGGCCTGGACGCATTTCAGGAAGGGAGATGGGGCTGATAAGAGAATCATAAAGAATAGGACTGGGGGTCTGAGATTAACCCTTTGATGCACATATGCACACATCCAAACGTGAACTCTGGTCATGCCCATGAATTCTGTTGTGGACAAGCAGCTTTGGAGTCGTGCCTGCTGTGACAAACCTCTTTCATGAAGGAAAATCAAAAGGAAGAGTGCCCACTTGAAAAGAAACAGACCCCCCAACATAAAACTTTAAAGACTCAGACCCTAAATTACATTTGGTGTCTGGAAAAGAGCTGTAAGAAGGGGAGGTTGGGTCTCCAAAAATGAGTCATCTGCCAAGCAGCCAGGTGGGCTCTGTGAAAGGGGGAAGCTTTGCAAGATTTCTGCCTGTGACCAGGACTAGGGGTAAAGGACTGATAGCCTCCCTGCTGAGTGAGGGGACATCACACAGGACACCAATATCACCTGCCCTGGAGCCTGCAGCACCATCGCCTTCCTGCTTGCCAAGACTAGTGTGCCCTGTGAGGGAGAGGAGAGCAGTGGAGGGAGCAAGGTGTGTGAGGTTGTGCACCGATTAGGCCGTTGCCCGTGTGCTGTATCGACTCTGGGACCCTCGTATGCCAGGAGTTGTCACCCGGACCAAAGAAGAACTCTGTAACCAGCAGATCGACCCCGCATGCTGTGATCTGCACCTGACGAAGTCCCTGAGATTCACTGAGATGCCGTCAAGGATGCTGTTCCCTTGTTGGTGCTTTGGTCGTGAGCCGGAGAACCACACCAGCACACCCTCCTCTGCTAGGGTGGAAGAACAACTTCCCTTTTGAGCCCGCCAAGCGGAAGCAGCTTTGATCACTGGAACCCGACTGGCAGCGTTGCTCGACCGGAAGAGCCTGTGCCTCTCAGTGCTGTTGCATCCTTCGTAAGCAGCCTAAATTCACTGTACAGGTTTCTGACTTGGGAGCACCTGAGGAGAGGGCACTCACTGCACTGCTGAACGCTTCCATATCGCCGGAACAGATAAGAATGAAACTGGACCTTTGTGGCTGTAGAGGACTTATTGCTAACGGTGCTGCGGCACCATAGGCACTTTTGACTAAGTGCCTAAAAAGTCAGAAGGGAGAACTCTTGAGTATGGCCTAATAGTTTACATTCTCTGGAGCAGACACCAGTGAATGCGGATTAACCATGAACATGTTACAGGAAGAAGGGTGGGAGAGGGAGTCGACTGACAAGTACTAGAGCCTTGACCTCAAGGGGGATTGTGTTATTGCATTTGAATGTTACGTCTCTTTGTATGTGTAGAATTAGGAATAAAATACTACTTTTTCTTATAAAAGTAAGTATTTCGCTGGACATTGATTTACTGTTTGTACTGTTTGCATTTTGAGTTATGAGTTATGTTCACTGACCTGTATCTACTTCCCTCCCAAAGGGAGCCTTGACTGTTTGAACACAGGTACCACTAAGAGTCAAGTGCAGAAAGAGTACTTGGCCCAGTTGCTCAGGACCCATAGTAGATAGGGCCCTGGAACATCTGGAGTAAAATGTTTCAACCACCACGGTCGGGCCCAGTAGCCCCAGTGTGCCCCGTGGCCCTCTGAAAGGGTTTCTGACACCATAAAAAACAGTTATGCATATTCATACTGGTGGATATATCTATGAAGAGAGAGGCAGACACTATTTTCAATCTATTGATTTGAATGATTTGTGGTCTTGAATGTGTTTCTAGGTGTTTCACAGGTAACCAGGGTGGTCTTTGGGTGGTTTGGAGATGATGTAGTGTCAGAGTTGACAAACACTTTCTTTGGGTGGTGGTTTCCCATTTTATACATATAACTAGACTTGTTGAGTGTTGCTGTTTTTCATGTGCCAAGCACCAGATCTCAAAACCCTATTCTTTGGCTTATCTAAGGGGTATATGGCAAGAACCCAGTGTGGTCCAGTGACTAACTGACGTGGGTTCCTTGATCGGGACTGAATGGGAAGGTACTCTGAATCTGTTATGTGCATTTTTTTAAAGATTACCTTCATAAAATTTTAGATTTTGCAGTTGAAGTTGGCCTGCAGGCTAATGTTTCTACTGGTCACGCACCAACTATCATTAGCCAAACCATTGAAAGTTCACTACCAGGATGAAACATATGTGCTAAGTGGTTTAGAACTGTAATGGGAAGCTAACAGTTCCCCCATCTGATATAAACCCTAGATAGCATCTATGTGTACTTCCTGTGTGTTTACAAAGAATATTTATCTTTTGAATTGGTTCATCTTGCTAAATGTGAAAAAGGTTTTCATTTTTATTTATTTCTGTCAGCTGAATCTTTCTACTGTTGCTTTCACTTCCTGATGCCCTTATTTTAATTCTACTGTATGGGTTATGTTTGGGGGCTAAGTATACCTTCTTACTCATATGAGCTCTTTCCCCGAACAGAAAATTAACCCCTACCCAACTGTAATAACGTGTTCACCTATTCACCTACTACCTCCCTCCACTGTCCATTATGAAGACCTCAACAATCTCTGTGATGTGCATTTCACTCCTATTTCACATAGTTGTTTTCAAATGATCCTTGTTAAAACTTTGAAGTAGGAAATACTTAATAAATACTTAGATATCGCAATCATGACAAAATTAATTCAAAGCTATTAGTAATCGATCTCATGATACACATTCTCTCATCCCTTATCAGTCACGCCCTTATTAATTTCTCATTTCATTTTCTAGCCAGACGATCTTAAGAGAAAATCTTTTTTAAATGGAAACTTTAGTTTGTAATCTTAACATTTGTCTACAAACCAATCAAAAGGAATCCCTGCTGAAGTTCACACAAAAACGTATTCCCATGTATTTGTGAATGCACTCAAACTTGTGCACTTATACATTGAAATAGAGCTAAGTGACAGCGGAAACAAGGACAAATGCCTCTTTTCCACACACTGAGACCACTCTCTTGCTAGTTGACAATGCCTTGTGTCACATACTTTTGCCAGGTGGTTAGCGATAAACCAGTGAGTAGTAATAGAGCACTATTAGCGTGCCAATATCCCTTTGATTCTGTGGTCACATCTTTTGATCAAGAGCTGTTCAGGGGTGGTATGTGTCTTTTTCATTGGGTGTTTTCCCCATTTGTTCTCACTAGCTATATCATTTAGGTTGATTTGCTTAATTCTTCAATGCAGATTATAAAATCAGATGTATACAAGTGGTGAGATTTATCTGATTATATATTGGTAAATACAAACTAGCAGGACTGGCTACCAAAGTCGGTATCTCTCGTTTTTTGCACTTTAGTATTGTTAACGTTTCAACCTTAAAGGTGGTAAGTCTGTGGGTCTTCATCAGAACAAAAAGTAAGCTGTTGCAGTGGAAGGCCTCTAAGGAAACGGGCAAAGTGCAGATCAGCAAGTCCTTGTAAGTGTCTCTTGTTTTGTGAGTATGTCAACCGAAGTGAATCAGGGATTGGGTTTGGAGCCGGGTGAAACCACCTGATGCACGTTAATAAATCTCACAGCCCATATTCACAAAAATCACCTTCAGTTCCTTGTCGTAAACAGGGTTGTCCTATTTTGTTTTGCAATTGAAAATCTTTTAGAGCTGTCTATCTTTAACAAATTCATGCACAAAACGATACCACTTTCAGATGACAGATTTTTAGCAGCCTTTCCTTCAAGTCAGGGAAACTAAACAGTGTATGTTCACCCTCACACATTTCCATACATACCCCTTCGGCTTTCCCTAAATATGAGGTAACGGTCCTTGAGCAAGGGATTCTGGGTGCGGTTGAAATTAAGGGACTGCTGCTGCATCTTTCCAATATATCATATCGCCTGAATATTTATCCTCAGAATAGTAGCAAATAGGGCACAAAAACAGCACCTTGTGATATTTCGCTAGTTGTTTTTCTGAGATCTTAAAATGGGGATGTCATTGATACTGGATGTAGACAACCAGGGCACAAGTCCTAAAAAAAGAAGTGGGGGGACTAACCTAGTTAGGCAGTATGCAAGTGACATCACAGCGCGTGACATCATGGCACATGACATTACATGTGGCATCACAGGTATTGACATCATAGGAAGTGGCATCACAAGCCACGACTTTAATATGTAGGTGTGATGTAAAGCGCTCTGACACACTGCTTTGGGATGAGTAGCGCTATACAACAAAAAATAGTGGTTACTTAAATTCTTTCAACACCTCCTCAGGGGTAGTAAGCGCTATATAAATTACATTTATTTTGTGTAAATACTGGGAGAGACCAACACATCCGACATTCTTATAGGGCATGCATATCTAGTAAACAGAGCCTAAAGAAAGTGAAAAGCTGCCTCTCTTAAGTATGTGTGAAGTGCTAAACTTTATTTCCCCTCTGCTGCATTTACTTCTAGGTGTGAGGCTCCTGACTGCTCCCAGCCGGGAGACTCGAACAAAAGGAGGCCTGATGACCCCTCAAATTCGGCCTTTGTTATGGGCCCAGCAGGAGTCTAAAATAAGAAAGCCCCGTCCCCGCCTGCACTTTGTGGCTTGTTGCAGATGGAAAGCAGACAACGTACAGGCGCTGCTGAAAGTGTCCCGGTGTTTGGAAATTACACCGGGACGAGTTCAGCACATTATTAAGTGGGGCCAAATTCTTGGCAGTGTGGACGGCGTTCACCCTGTGAAAATAGTGGGTGGACGCCGTCCACCCGAGTGTACCCCCAACTCGTGCCCTGTAGACAACACATTTTTCATGCAATAAAAACACTTCTCACGTTTAATTTAACTATCTGTAGCCATGATCGCTCCCATTTTATAACCCCCCACACTGAATGCAATTTTTGATTTGATTGTACCCCTTCCACACAAACGAAATATCAATTTAACATAAAAACTCTCGACATGAAACAAGTACCAATTTTGGAAGGTGTTGTTAGGTGACAAAATAACTACCCCTGCCGTACTCCTCTCACAGGACCGTCCCACATAAAACACAACAGCGACAAAGCTGCACTGTACATTTTGAGCTGCGCCGTCATGAAGAAGGGATCGATTTGAAACTCTTTCTGTTAGAACACTCGGTTAAACTCTATGGACTACTCGGCTGAATAAAACAGTCTTATTTTTCTGTTTATATTTGTTCTTATTTTTATTCTTAATCTTCTTATTGGCAGGGCAGATGGTCTCCATGACAAGGTGACCTGAGGCTAACAGGTCTAGCGAGATAACTTCTTGACCTGCAGCAGGTAAAACCAGGCGCCATCTGTTAATTCTAGCACTGTGCTTTCTTCTTCTGCGCCATTGTATGCACAGCCTGTTGTTAACAGGCCCCCTTTTCAAACACCGTACAAGCCGGTGAATATTTATTTTACATCTCTGTCTCTTATTTACCACGTCCACCACCTGGGTTTTAAACAACCCTTGCAGAATGAGACTCCAAACAAACACATATGTAGAAAATATCATCCATAACTTTCATTAGCTCAGATATTCTACATGAAGTGAGCTCAGTGGCATAATACAAAATAATGCTCCCCCCCAAAGGTGATTGGGGCCCCGAGACTCCCACACCTCTTTAGTCTGAATGGGGGCCCCCAGAAGCCCCTTGGACACCCCCCTCCCCCCACCCCCGGTCTCATGGGCTGCAGGGGGCCAGGTTACCCCCCAGTCATCGTACTGAAACATAGATCTAAAACAAGTTATGCATTCACAAAAACACTTATTTTGTCGCGGCGGAAGCAAAAATTTGATTCTACCGTACCTAGAAAAAATGGAAACGTTGACTTTTACTACTACAAATCACCGAACGCTGTTGCCAACCGGAATGGATCAAAAAAAGCACACCCAAACCATAAAGAAATATGGTGAAAATGGGATTCAGAAGCAAATTATCATTTCATGTATCCCAGCCACAGACAACGCTGCGTGACCACAGCTCAAAACACGCAGTGACGAACCACTCTAAATCACCTGCTGTGCCACGAGAAGGCAGACTTACCTGAGCAATTCCAGAGATCTCCACCCGAAAATGTCCTCGTTGATTATGGTGGATTTGCGACGTGTCACTCTGCTTATTCTGTAATCATCCTATCAAACTCCAAAGGTTCACTGGCCCAGGGGTGGTTTACAATCCACGCGGGTTAAACTTTAACTGGCTCTATCTCCTCGCGCCGCGCAGCCTTTGACCAGATAGTTGGGCTACACGCACGAGGCGGCATCAGGGCAAACCGCATTTGTTTACAAAATGCAGGCAGCGAGCAAGGGAGGCAGGTTTTTTTTCTTGGGAAGCTTAAGCCCACGAGAACTGAACACCAATTTACGATGAGTTTATTGTCATTGGGCCTTTCTTTATTTTAAAAACCTTTTACTGAAAATGATTATTTTGTGTTTTTATTGGCCAGGTTTCTGATTGTAGTCCGGTGATCTGCTGCCTGCATGATGTGTACCTGCTAAACACACAACTCATCTGCCAGGTGGATTGGGAACTAAGGTTGCAAATGTTTAGTTTGCCCATCTCTGAAATGTTACGTTAACTCTCCAACCTTTCCATCTGATTGACCTGTCTTTGCAATAACCCGGTCAAAATTTCGTGATTCGACAGAAAGTCACTTTATCTCCCATGGTGCTTCAGAAGAAGGAATGTGTGACAAAGCGAACAGGTCAGATTGTGATATTTTATTTTGATTGCAAAAAAATATAATTTACCCACTCTTTTACTACAGAATCAGGGTGTTATGGAGAAAATGATTTAACGCTATTCAGTATGAGCCTGAAACATACTTTGACAAGCCTGTCACAGACTGACATGCTAGCCACACGTGGGTACTCCATGTGCCTCTGTTTTCATGATTCGGTGCATTCGTAAATAGGAATTATTTATTGATAATAGGAGCAGACCTTAAGGCTGTTAGTGCTGGTAGCTCCTAGGCTCTGGGCATGTATCTCGTTCAGTCCAGAATACAGCATCACCATAGCGACAATTGTCCTTTTCATGCTTTCGAACCCCAAGACATGGGAATCTGGACAGCTAAATAATATCATAGGGTCCTAGCTTTCAGCAGTTCAGTAGCTTCGGTCCAATCGTGTTTTCCCTATACTGTCGTAACACTGTCCTTTTCTTGTTCTGTACTTGCTGCCCATCCCCTGCAACAGGATGATGTCTCCAGAGTCCACAGAGTGAAACCAGGTGCATCCTGGGCCTCAGGATTATAGTGCCTTGTCACGCCACAACATCTCACCCGTTCCCGCGAAAAGGTAATATCTCTTTTTTTTGTTAAAGATGCTTTAATTGAAGAAAATTATGAAACAATACAGAGTAAAATGATAAGTCAGCTCAGGCATTATGTAAACATAAGATATAAAACAATGAACATTGTACATAGAAAGGATTAATAGTTCATTATAAACAGTCGACAGAAACCATAATGCATAGAATCAAACAGTCAAAACACATATGGAAAACTGTAGCATTTTTATATTTTAAGGGTGTACATGCAGTAAGAGTAAAGAAGAAAAAGAAGAAGAAAAGAAAGAAGAAAAAGAAGAAATTCTATCACAAGGTAAAATAGCATATCTATAATTTATCAATTAATATCTAAACAATCAAGCAAAAAAAAAAAAAAAAGTGGCAGCCTCATGAAGGGTGCGAAGCACTGCGAACAGGTCTGGGAGAGGTAACAGTTCTGGATAAATATGAAGTGAGAGGAAGCCAGAACAAATCTCTTTTAATCAATAGTTGTAGTGTAGTAGAGTAGGCTCTGTCCAACCTGTGATGATGACATAATAAATTCTACCAAGCAATAAAAGTGATTTTTGAAGTGTCTTTCCAATTAGATGTGCTAATTTGTAAAGCCAGGGCTATCATTAAATCGATAAATTTCAGATTGTC
This sequence comes from Calotriton arnoldi, assembly GCA_963921515.1. Lineage (NCBI taxonomy): Eukaryota > Metazoa > Chordata > Amphibia > Caudata > Salamandridae > Calotriton > Calotriton arnoldi. The sequence goes on along the minus strand of CAWUFW010000171.1, from coordinate 2,046,766 downwards.
TTTTGAGAATGCCAAAGAGGGGACGAACCACCCAAGAAAAGATGAACAATACTAAATGTAATATCTGTAGATAAAATGTTATTAATCTTATCCCAAACTAATAACCAAAATCTCTGAACTCGGGGACATTAAAAAACATATGCATAAAATCACTGTTTTCTTGGGCACAAGACCAGCAGTTAGTGTCTGTAGTAAGGTGAAACGTATGTAGTTGAGTGGGGGTATAATACAATCTGTTGTAAAAAAACAAACACAGTTTGAGTAGTGGCAGCAGAGTGAGAGGTAGAGTGTATCATGGCCCAAATTGTTTCCAAAGTATATTGTTGAAATTCTTGACTGAAGTCCGACTCCCAGTGTAACTCAATTTTAGATTTTGGTCTATTCTCATGTGAGAAATATTTACGTTTGGATATATAGGATGCCTTTACTCGTGAGGAAAAATCAATGAGTGGGGGGGGGTAACAGTTGGGTCGATGAGGAGGAAGATTGTAAAAGAAGCTGAATAATGGTAGGCCTAAGAAGGTGATATTGAACCGCGTAAAAGGATGAGACATCATATTTAAGTTGGATGTCCCTAAATTCTAATACAGAATTGTTTGACATTACATGGCCAATTACTATCATTCCTTTGTGAATCCATTCCTTCCAATAGAGAGCCAGATAATTTAATTTAATATACTTATTGTACCATAACGAGGTTTGTAAAAAACTTTAAAATGTAGAGTTAGACTTAAGAAGTAAAGGTGTGAAAACAAAAAGGGAATGTAGAAGTAGGGGTTGCAGAAAGTCCTAGGAGCTTGAGAGATATTGGTCGCCTCCATAAGTGAAAAAGGGGCAATACGGGCTTGTTCTAGTTGGCCCCAGACTGTACATTCATCCAAGGAAGGAACTGAAAAGGAGGTCCACATTTGCTTGAGAGAAAAAGCAGAGTGATACCGTCTGAGATTGGGGAAATTCACCCCTCCATTATTCTTAGCCTGTTGGAGCTTTAGAAATTCTGGATTTACGTTTGTTCCATAAGAAAGATATAAGTAACCGATTTACAGCCTCAAAGAATGCAAGTGGGAGTTTAACAGGAAGCATGGATAAATAAAAATTAATTATGGGTAACATCATCATTTTAATCATAGCCAATCTCTCCCACCAGGACAAATAAAGAGGAGACCAATTAAGTGATAGACTAGAAATGTTTGACTTGACCTAATCTAAATGATTTCTTTAATAGTGCTAGAATAGAGAATGCCTAGACATTTGATGGGTTGAGAAGTCCAGGCAAAACCTGTGTCCTTGAACATATCAGGAAGACAATACTTATTTAATGGCAGTACCTCTGATTTCTCTATGTTGAGTTTATATCCAAATACTGAGGAGTACTCATTTAATAAACGGAAAAATGCAGGAAGCGTATTTTGTGGGTTTGACACATATAGTAACACATCATCTGCATACACAGTGAATTTAATTTCCAAATGCTTATATTGAAATCCGGAAAAAGCCAGCGATCCACAAATTTTCTCTAAGAAGGGTTCCAAGGATAAAATAAAAAGAAGAGGGGATAAAGGACAGCCTTGTCTAGTGCCTCGAAAAAGAGGGAAAAATTAAGATTGTTTACCATTAACGAAAATTGAAGTTGAAGGCTGAGAGTATAGATGATGAAAATATCTAAGAACATTGGGACTGAAACCATGCCATTTTAAGGCACCAAACATAAAATCCCAATAAACACGATCAAAAGCTTTTACAGTGTCTAAAGTTATGGCAGCTCATGGTATGTCGGATTTAGAAGCCATATGGGTTATATTGAGGAAGGTTCTAGAGTTATCTGAAATAAAACATCCTTTCACAAATCCTGATTGATGAATGTCTATTAAATCTGGAATAACCTGCTTAATGCGTATCGCGAGGGCCTTTGCGAATATCTTGCAATCCGTATTAATAATTCCCACATTTAGATAAATCATTACTTTTCTTGGGAAGCAGGCAAAGCATTGCTTGGGAAAAAAATTCCTTGTGTGCATTCTTAAGTGACAAAGTGGGAAATTAATAGAACTAGTTTGGGAAGTAGGAGATGAGCAAAATGAGCGTAAAATTGAACAGAGAAACTATCAGGACCAGGAGCTTTGTCTTTGGGAAGCTGGAGGACAGCCTTTTTAAGCTCTGTCTCAGTTATATTAGTATCCAGTATGTAGAGAGGTCTATTGTATGATCCGACGATTTGGGGATAGATTGTAAAAAAGTGTCTAATTGATCGGTTGTGGGAGAAAAATCTACTGAATATAGGTTAGTGTAATATTGTGTAAAAAATTCTAATATTTTTTGTCACTGGTGTGATTAACTCCATATTTATCTGTGATGACATGTATTTTAGATTTCTGTTTCTTTATTTTTAAATAGTTGGCTAACATTTTCCCAGCTTTATTGCGGCCACCAAACATTTTTGCATTCATTTTAAGTAAAGTACCACAAGCATTGTTCCAAGATTGTATGTTGTATTGTAATTTAGCTTGGATTAATTCAGGCAGAATATCAGTTTTTTTAGACGAAAAATAATCATGCTCCAACAATTTGATTTGTTTAAGCAATTGTGAAGAATCTTTAAGTAATTTCTTTTTTTTCTTTGGTATATAGTCTATAATGAATTCTCTAGCAGTCTGAGAATCAGCAATAAGATTAACATCATAAAAATTGTTAGTAAAGTCTATAAATGCATCAGTAAACAGTTTATCTTGCAATAATACATTGTTGAATCTCCACTTGTTGGACTGGGAAATGTTGTAAGGAATATCTAAGTCTAAAATTACAGGGGCATTGTCAGAAATCAGAATAGAACCAATCTCCACATTTGAAACCGATTGGAGGTCATTTTGTGTGACAAATCATTAATCTATTCTGGACTGTGAGGCATGTGTAGGAGAGAAGTAGGAGAATTCTAACACATCTGGGTGAACTGCTCGCCAAGCACCGATTAAACCTCTGGAGGAAATAACCCTCTGGAAGGATTTTTGCATTTTATTGGGTATATATCTAATCTTAGATCTGCAATCTAAAATGGGGTCCATTAATTGATTACAATCCCCCCTACTATAAAATTGTCTGATGAACAATCAGATAAGAGAGAGGAAAAATGGTCCCAAAATTGGGAATCTACCCCTAGAGGACCAAAGACATTACAAAGTGAGAAAAGAGTACCATTGATTTTAATATTCAATAGTAACCATCTACCAGCATCATCTTTGGCTTAATTGATCACCTGAATATTCAGAGATTTATGTACTAAAATTAAAACACAATTTTTATTATTAACAGCAGAAGAACTGAAGACAGATCCCATCCACTGTCGACACAGACAATTGGTGTCACCATCCCTAAGATGCGACTCCTGTATAAAATCAATCTGGCAATTCAACTTAGAAAGGTGAGTAAGCACCCTGTGTTTTTAACTGGATTCCGAAGTCCTTTTACATTCCAGGAAACAGCACGTAAATTAGCCATAGAAAACATATAAATAACTGATAACCATAGAGACAAACATGAGTTTTAACACAGTTAAACAGACACAGAGTAAGTGGAAACGATTGTTAACTGGTGGAAGAGGCAAGAATACAAGGTTCTGAGTAAAAGCAGAAATAAAGCCACAATTAATAGATGTAAACAAAAAGAATATGATAGAAAGAGAGAAAAGGGATGGAGAGAAAACACAGAAAAGTAGGGAGTAGAAAAGACAACTCACCAGTGTACAGTAAAGTAAAAAGATGATGAAAAATTTGAAAGACTTTGGTCATAATCGTCAATGTAAATGAGAAACAGGAAGGATACTGGTTAAGAGCGGGAGGGACAAAACAAGATGTCCAGCTCAGAAAGCATAGCAGAGAGGAAAATGAATAACAGACAAATAATGTTGGGGCAATAATTTGATAAGTAACTGTGAGAGGAGAGAATACCACAAATCCAGAAAACAGGAAAACCAGACAGACCCGAATGCAGTAAAATACAGGACAACGCTAAGCTAAGCTAAGCTAAGCTAAGCGAAAACTGAAAGTAGATGCACGACGGTGATCACCACAAGTAATTCTGACAAACCAAGAGAAAGTAGAACCTGTAAAGAAACAGCAAAACAATGAGGAATACAAGAATAGGAGTAGAGTAGATCAAGTTTTGCTTAGCTACATATCTTCTCCTTTATGCTCACGGATGAACAGTTTAAGGTCCTTAGGATCATCAAAGGTAGTCGTCCTGTCCTTATAGGTGACCTTAAAAAAACATGGATGAATAAGCCCATATCGTGCATTCATAGATCTCAATACTGGTCTCATGTTCAAAAATTATTTTCGCCTCGTGGCAGTAGCCTTGGACACATTATGACTGAAAAATACTTTGTGCCCCGACCAGAGCAACTGCTTACGTTGTTTGGCCATCGTAAGGACCTCGATAAGATCTGAATACTGCAAAAATAAAGCAATGATCCCTCTAGGTCTATTAGATGTTGTAGACTGGGAAGGGCCAACCTGATGAGCCCTTATTAGCTGTGTAACTTCCTTGGTCAGATAAGAAACATTGCAGAAACATCTTGTGCGTCGCTAACCCATTGCTCCACCTCATTAAGTCTTGAATCTAGAACAGTCCTCTGATCCTCAATCCGCTGTAAGGTCACACTCGTCTCCACCATGAAGGGTCTCATATTTTTTAACTTCTCCATGATATCTTCAAGTGTCAAGGGTAATGGGGATTTCGTAGGTGAAGAAGGTTCCTTCTTTACTCTTTTATTTGCACCACCTCCAGGCTCTTTACGTGCCATAGCATTTGAACCATTAGAGGCCAAAGACTTAGAGCAATGTGCAGAATCCATCATAGAAACTCTGTGGTAGAGCTTCGCCAGAAGGGATTAATTAATCCGGTGATCGAGAATGCAGCTAGCACAGGAGGTATCTGTGAAGGATGGCAAGACAGTCAATGCTTCACATTGGGGTAGGAGATGAGGTACCCCTTAGAGGAAAAAAAAAAGAGATGAAAGCCATATGCGCCATTTAAGATATTTGTGAGCAAAATAAGCAAATACATTAAAAAAAAGAAAAATTATTTTCCTCTACTTTTCCTGAAGGAACAGTCAGAGGGCTGATCAAAATGGTGACTACACCTCCTGAAGTGACAGGAGCGGCAGGCAAGCTTGAGGAAAAAAACCGATGAAGAGACCGAATGACAGGTCTAAAAGCGTACCGTGCCGCCCCCTGCCACTTCCGACATTGTTTCCTGCAGTCGGCAGGTACTGGCAAGCCGAGAACCACCCGACTCTAAATACAACGCTCCTCGGCTCCTGCGGAGGATAATCAGCGAGCGGCCATCTTGTTTCGCGGCTGGTGTGCGCTCCGAGGTAATATCTCTGATTATCTGTTTTGCCATAACTATCTTTCCCTGGCTCTCAATATTGCCATTTCTTCGGGTGCTGTTTTAGATTGAATCTCCCTCCTGTCTTTTTTTATGTCTTCCATTGATGATCACTGGTGGAGTGCTGTTGTTTAATGCTTTCAATCCTCTAGCTTGTGAGATCATTAGGTGTCTTTTCCACATTCTTTTCTGACGAGCTTTACAGTTGTTTATTAGTCCATCCACACCTTTTGTTTTCTCTGTGCTTATATCCTGATCTGAATCTGTTGTTTAAGCTCTACAGCGAAACACTTCTGTGTTCATTATCCATCTTCTTTATTCTAGGTGCTTACTTCCATGCCTGTTGTGTGTTGCTTCACCATCTGTAGATATGTCTGCAGAGTAGATTCCCAGTGACTTGTGTTAGACCTGGCATCTTTGGCGTGTTTTTCCCCTGTCTTTTTCCTTTTGACCTCCTGTTTTTAATTTTGTATGCAGCATTTTGTTTTAGCTGGTTTTAGAGCTCTGGGCACTTTACCACTGCTGATCAGTGCTAAAGTGCAAGTACTTCCTGTGTAAATTGTGATTATTATAGGTTATCCACGATTGGCATATTTTATTTATTGGTAAGTTCCCAGTAAAGTGCACTGTGTGTGCCCAGGGCCCGTAAGTCAAATGCTACTAGTGGGCCTGCAGCACGTATTGTGCCACCTACATGAGTAGCCCTGCAACTATGTCTCAGTCCTGCCACTGTAGGTTCTGTGAGTGCAGTTTTAAACTGCCATGTCGACCTGGCAAGCGCAGCCACTTCAATATACAACACGAGTGATAGAATGCACACCTTTGTCATCATAATGTATCCAATCTTTATCCATAGTAGTAATCCATATACGCATGCTTACTGGGCATGCACCATGCCCCGGTGACGCACTGCTAGAATTCATACTGGTGGAGCGTAGTTGCGCCCCAATCTCAGTTGCACAGCGATATCATAAATGTTCAATGATACTCCAATTCAACACACAATTATCAATTTTTCTCCGTTCCATTACACTTTATTCCATTTTTCAAATCCTTTTTCTGTTTGAGTCCACATATAAGGTTACATGCTTTTTCAAAGCTTCAAATGCTCGAAATGCGCCCATCCAGGCTTCTTTCAAGAGCACGACGAAAATGCATAATTCATCATAGATGGTATTCCGCATTCCAACCCAATGCATTTCGGGCTTTAACTAGCCCTTCTCAGGGGTAACTGGAAATTTAAATATGAAAATCAACATTTACTGCTTTGTCTTCATCAAACAAAAAACAAAAAACATAATCTGTACTCCCCTATGCCTCAATAACGTGCTGGAAATAAACCCCTTCCCCATCTATGAACTAAGATTCTAAACCGCCCTCCCTCGTTCCAAAAACTCAGAATAGATCCCCTCTATGGCAAACTAAATTGTGTACACCCCTCCACTATCCCATGATGAATAATCCCTCACATATCACCACCTAATCATTCGCCGTAATCTCACATCACAAGACTCACAAATCAAACCCCTCCCTCCTCACAATTCTACAATCACCCCCTACACTCACACACTGTCCATTTCAAATCAACCACACTCGTAACCTACCCATCGCGCTCCCATCTCAAATTTCAGAATTAAATCCTCTTCCTTCTGAAACCTCTCCACTCTCCCCAAACCAAATCAACCATACTCACATCATGCTCCAACCACTCCTACCCCAAATATTCACACTACCTGCGAAACCTGCGTTCTTCTCTCAACTCGACATCCGACTCCATGAAACTATGTCTACCCCCACGTGACCGCTCCATTTTAACCCCACCAAACCGGAACCCAAACCACTCCCTCTAATTAACCACCTGACGCTACCTGCACTTCCTAAAACTACCCCAACTAAAAAGTACAACTCCCATACCCCGTTCGTTTACCATCAACACAAAATAGCCCATGACTCATATTATACCCGTGCCGATTAACAACAAACCATTTTGCAAAAAACTTATTACATATTATTAACATTTTGTTGAAAGACAATGTCTGTAAATTTAGCATGGAATTATGTGGTGCTTTTCGTAGTTTATGATGGCATGAACTTGCTCAGAGATATGATGTGCCGCCTTACATGTGGTAATGATTGCAGTTTATCTGATTAATCAACAGTTCTCCTTTGGGTGCAATCAATCCAAAGAGGGCAATAATCAATTCAATATACAACAGGAGTGTAACCTTACATGTGGACTCAAACAGAAAAAGGATTTGAAAAATGGAATAAAGTGTAATGGAACAGAGAAAAATGGATAATTGTGTGTTGAATTGGAGTATCATTGAACATTTATGATATTGCTGTGCGACTGGGATTGGGGCGCAACTACGCTCCACCAGTATGAATTCTAGCTGTGCGTCACCGGGGCTAGGCGCATGCCCAGTAAGCACGCGTAGATGAATTACTACTATGGATAAAGATTGGATACATTATGATGACAAAGGTGTGCATTCTATCACTCGTGTTGTATATTGAATTGATTATTGCCCTCTTTGGATCGTTTGCACCCAAAGGAGAACTGTTGATTAATCAGATAAACTGGAATCATTACCACATGTAAGGCGGCACATCATATCTCTGAGCAAGTTCATGCCATCATGACTACGAAAAGCACCACGTAATTCCATGCTAAATTTGCAGACATTGTCTTTCAACAAAATGTTAATAATATGTAATACGTTTTTTGCAAAACGGTTTGTTGTTAATTGGCACGGGCATAATATGAGTCACAGGCTATTTTGTGTTGACGGTAAACGAGCGGGGTATGGGAGTTGTAGTTTTTAGTTGGGGTAGTTTTAGGAAGTGCAGGTAGCGTCAGGTGGTTAATTAGAGGGAGTGGTTTGGGTTCCGGTTTGGTGGGGTTAAAATGGAGCGGTCATGTGGGAGTAGACATAGTTTCATGGAGTCGGATGTCGAGTTGAGAGAAGAACGCAGGTTTCACAGGTAGTGTGAATATTTGGGGTAGGAGTGGTTGGAGCACGATGTGAGTATGGTTGATTTGAATTGGGGGAGAGTGGAGAGGTTTCAGAAGGAAGAGGATTTAATTCTGAAATTTGAGAAGGGAGTGCGATGGGTAGGTTACGAGTGTGGTTGATTTGAAATGGACAGTGTGTGAGTGTAGGGGGTGATTGTAGAATTGTGAGGAGGGAGGGGTTTGATTCGTGAGTCTTGGGATGTGAGATTATGGCGTATGAATAGGTGGTGATATGGGAGGGATTATTCATCATGGGATAGTGGAGGGGTGTACACAATTTAGTTTGCCATAGAGGGGATCTATTCTGAGTTTTTGGAAAGAGGGAGGGCGGTTTAGAATCTTAGTTCATAGATGGGGAAGGGGTTAATTTCCAGCACATTATTGAGGCATAGGGGAGTACAGATTATGTTTTTTGTTTTTTGTTTGATGAAGGACAAAGCAGTAAATGGTGATTTTCATATTTAAATATCCAGTTACCCCTGAGAAGGGCTAGTTAAAGCCCGAAATGCATTGGGTTGGAATGCGGAATACCATCTATGATGAATTATGCATTTTTGTCGTGCTCTTGAAAGAAGCCTGGATGGGCGCATCTCGAGCATTTGAAGCTTTGAAAAAGCATGTAACCTTATATGTGGACTCAAACAGAAAAAGGATTTGAAAAATGGAATAAAGTGTAATTGAATGGAGAAAAATGGATAATTGTGTGTTGAATTGGAGTATCATTGAACATTTATGATATCGCTGTGGGACTGGGATTGGGGCGCAACTACGCTCCACCAGCATGAATTCTAGCAGTGCGTCTCCAGGGCAAGGTGCATGCCCTGTAAGCATGCGTATATGGATTACTACTATGGATAAAGATTGGATACATTATGATGACAAAGGTGTGCATTCTATCACTCGTGTTGTATATTGAATTGATTATTGCCCTCTTTGGATCGTTTGCACCAAAGGAGATCTGTTGATTAATCAGATAAACTGGAATCATTACCACATGTAAGGCGGCACATCATATCTCTGAGCAAGTTCATGCCATCATGACTACGAAAAGCACCACGTAATTCCATGCTAAATTTGCAGACATTGTCTTTCAACAAAATGTTAATAATATGTAATACGTTTTTGCAAAACGGTTTGTTGTTAATCGGCACGGGTATAATATGAGTCACGGGCTATTTTGTTTTGACTGTAAACGAGCGGGTTATGAGAGTTGTAGTTTTTAGTTGGGGTAGTTTTAGGAAGTGCAGGTAGCGTCAGGTGGTTAATTAGAGGGAGTGGTTTGGGTTCCGGTTTGGTGGGGTTAAAATGGAGCGGTCATGTGGGGGTAGACATAGTTTCATGGAGTCAGATGTCGAGTTGAGAGAAGAATGCAGGTTTCGCAGGTAGTGTGAATATTTGGGGTAGGAGTGGTTGGAGCACGATGTGAGTATGGTTGATTTGAATTGGGGGAGAGTGGAGAGGTTTCAGAAGGAAGAGGATTTAATTCGGAAATTTGAGATGGGAGTGCAATGGGTAGGTTACGAGTGTGGTTGATTTGAAATGAACAGTGTGTGAGTGTAGGGGTGTTTGTAGAATTGTGAGGAGGGAGGGGTTTGATTCGTGAGTTTTGGGATGTGAGATTACGGCGTATGATTAGGTGGTGATATGGGAGGGATTATTCATCATGGGATAGTGGAGGGGTGTACACAATTTAGTTTGCCATAGAGGGGATCTATTCTGAGTTTTTGGAAAGAGGGAGGGCGGTTTAGAATCTCAGTTCATAGATGGGGAAGGGGTTTATTTCAGCACGTTATTGAGGCATAGGGGAGTACAGATTATGTTTTTGTTTTTTGTTTGATGAAGGACAAAGCAGTAAATGGTGATTTTCATATTTAAATTTCCATTTACCCCTGAAGAAGGGCTAGTTAAAGCCCGAAATGCATTGGGTTGGAATGCGGAATATCATCTATGATGAATTATGCATTTTCTTCGTGCTCTTGAAAGAAGCCTGGATGGGCGCATCTCGAGCATTTGAAGCTTTGAAAAAGCATGTAACCTTATATGTGGACTCAAACAGAAAAAGGATTTGAAAAATGGAATAAAGTGTAATGGAATGGAGAAAAATGGATAATTGTGTGTTGAATTGGAGTATCATTGAACATTTATGATATCGCTGTGCGACTGGGATTGGGGCGCAACTACGCTCCACCAGTATGAAGTGCAGCCACTTGCCATGCACTTGCCATGCCCAAACCTTCCCTTTTCTACATGTAAGACACCAGGTAGCCCCATGGGCAGGATGCAGTGTGCGTGAAAGGTAGGACATGGGCTGGTGTGTTTTACATGTCCTGATAGTGAAATACTACCAATTCCGTTTTTCACTATGACAAGGACAATTTCTCCCATAGGTTATCGTTGGAGCTGTCTTGTAACATCTTACAAGTGTAATTTTCAATTGGGAAGCAATAGAGATTTGGTGTTGGGGTTCCCCTAACTCAGAATTTAGAAACACATCTTTCTGTGAAGGTGGTTTTTAAATTGTGTGTTTGAAAATGCCACTGTTAGAAACTGGTCATTTTCTTGCTTTACCATTCTGTAATTCTGCATACCTGTGGAATCCTTGTCTCGTTTACACTAACAGTTGGGCTGTTTGTGCATTCACACTAGACCGTCACACAAAGGGAGCTGAGGTGTGCACTGCACATCCTGATGGCCTATCACCAGGCTGATGGGTCTTTCTGAGCTAGAGTGGTGGGAGGAGTTGTCACTGACACCTGAATAGGGCTGTGTCTGTCTCATACAAAGCTGCCTCTACCCCCCTGTAGAGTGTCTGAAGCCAGGTCAGGAAAAGGCCGGGTCTTGTGCACTACAAAGACTTTCCTTTGAAGTTTGCCTACTTCAAATGCAGAAACTGGTATAAGTATTGGAGCTGTGACGCCATACCTTCAGAACACTTCTGTACGAAGATGAGATTCTGCCTAGAAGAAGAGCTGGAGAAGCTGAAGGAGGAGAACTGCCACTCTGCTTGTTGCTGTGTTGTGCTGGCCTACTGCTTGCTGCTTCTGTTGTGGAGAGTAAAAGGACTGAACTTTGTTTTCATCATCCTGCTTACCATGGTTCTCCAAGGGCTTGTTTGTGCTTGCCTCCTGTTAAGAAGTCTCAAGGCCATCAAAGACTTCACATGCAGCCACTGAACTCCTCTGCTGGGAGTTCTGACTTGCCAAGTGGTGCCAATTCCAGTTCTGGGCCCTTGGAGATGGCTTCTGCTGCAAGAAAAGTAGAAAATCCATGCACTGGTTTTCGGCACCTGTTTTCCTCCCTGCAAGCTTGCAGTGAGGTTGAAAAACCCAAGCATCGCTGCGGTGCAGATGAAGAATCGACGCAGCGCCTGTCATGTGGCTCCAAGTTTGCCCCAGCCCGAGTACCGAGCACCGTGTCTCCGACGTCCGAGACTACTGCTCTGACTGTAACGCAGGTCCCAATGTGCGGCTGAAGATTTGACGCATTACCTGCTCGCGGTGGTGGAAATCGATGCAGCGCCTGTTTACCGCCACCGTATCGACCCCAGCGCGTCCGGATTTTCCATGCATCACACCTGTGCGCCAATTTTTTCCTCGATGTTGCCTAGCAGTAAGGAACGGAGGCCGCATGTCCGGATATTGATGCAATACCTCCCCTCACAGTAGGGAACCGACGTATCACCTCCCCTGACAGTAAGAAACCGACGCATCACCTCCCCTGCGCTGCAGTAAGGAACTGAAGCATCACCTCCCCTGGGTGTAAGAAACCGATCCATCTCTTTGTTTTCCAGTGCCTCTCCTCCCTTGCGCCTGTTTTCGTCTTTGATTTTGATGCATCCCAAAAAAACGTTACGCATTCATAGTTTTTTATGACTGAACTTTTCGAAACCTTTTAAAAGTGATATCTTTGTTTATGTATGTTGGAATTTTGTCAATTTGGCCTTGTTTTATTTAGATAAAGATGTTATTTATCTAAACTGGTGTGGTGTCCATTTGTAGTGTTTTCACTGTGTTACTGTGTGTTTATGTACAAATGCTTTACACATTGCCTCTGAGATAGGCCTGACTGCTCATGCCAAGCTACCCAGGGGGTGAACAGGGGTTATCTTAGGTGTGTAACTCCCTTACCCTGACTAGAAGGATGGGTAAGGGTGCAAGCCACTGCCAACTAGAGACCCGTATTCTAACATTGGGGGCAGCGGTGGGATATGACTTGTGTTTGTACTTGACATAAAGTGATTGGTGCACATTACTAATAGAGCGCACACCATTATGCATCCACATACTGTTTTTGATTTTTTCTCTTCTTTGCAACTCCTGAGTTTTATCTACAAATCATGTCTCAGTCTGGGGAGCATCAGTTTTACCTGCAGATTTTGAGTTTGAAGAGGAGAAGCTGGAGTCCTATACAGTACCTCAACTTAAAAGTATTTGCAAGAGTTTCAAGTGTTCCATTAGAAAGGCTAACGAGAAAGGAGGAGCTGCAAAAGTCGCTGAGGGCCTGGTTAGCAGCTAGAAAGGATGGTGGGCACCCAGAGGATGAGAATGATGATGTGGGAGTGGAGAAGCAGAGCTTGCAAGGGGATGTTGTGGATCAGATTCCGCCTGGGAGGAAGGCACCTTCAAGGGCAAGCAGCAGTGTCTCTTCCAGCGGTCCGTCCCCAAAGGAGCTGGTGGACAGGTGGGAGACCAGGAGGCATCAAACTGAGCTAGAAAGGTTCAGGATGGAGCATGAAAGGTATCTCCAGAAGGATAAATTGGCAGTAGAGGAGAGAAAAATGATACTAGATCAAGAAGTGAGATTAAATAAGCTGGACTTGAAGGCCAAGTCCAGCACAGATGGTGACAGCGTTTCATCCATGAAATCTGAGAGATTGGTGCACTGGCCAAAGCATGCAGGTAAATAGTATACCAAAGGGGATGACATTCAGAGATTGTTTCAAGATTATGAGGAAGTGTTTCACATAAATGAGGTCCCAGAGAAGCACTGGGGGCAGGGATATGGAATCACTTCACAGTGGAGGGAAGGGGTACCGCCTGGCCCTAGGGGACACCCATGCACTCACATAGCCAGAGATGAAGGCAGCGTTACTTACCTGGTATGGTCTTACCCCTGAGAAGTACAGGAATAATTTTAGACAGAAATAAGAAACTTGATTTTCAGACATGGTTTGAGTTTACAGATTATTTTTGCAGAGCATTGGATGGTTGGGTAAAGGGCAGCAATGTAATAGATTACATGGGGCTGTAAAATTTAATTGCATGGGAGCACTTGTATGGTAAATGTTTTGCAGAGCTGCACCATTATCTGATGGACAGCAGGCTTACTGACCCCATGAAGCTTGCTCAGGGGGCAGATCGCTGGGTGAGTACCAGGGTCCAAAAGAAGGTATATGGGGGGATTCTGCCAAAGGTGGGCAGGGCCCCCATTGGAAGAGTGGGAGACAAGGGTAAACAGCAGGAGCTCGCTAAATGGTACCATGCTAATTTCCATGGTAAAGATTCCTGTCCCCCAGGTGATAAGAAACCATGGAACTCTTCAGGGAAGCCTGGAGAGAGGGATCCCAGGAAGGGGTACACTTGTGATCAGGAGCGTCACATGGGAGGGGACCCCAAGTGTCCCAAGCGGGCGCAGCCCCTCACGGGTGGGCAGATACGGCTGATGACTAGTGTAGCACTTGGGGAGGAGTTGCTCCCAGGAGGGTGTGGGGACCCAGCTGAGATGACCCTTGTCTCACTAGGGAACAGTGAGATGGTCCAGAGAAACCTAATGCCTGATCACACTAAGAAGTACAGGCAGTGGGTGACCATCAATGGCCAGAGGGTAGAGCCTCTGAGAGACACAGGAGCCAGTGTGACTACGGCCAGGTGTCACCTGGTATCTGAAGACATTTAGTCCCTGATGTACTTCACCAAGTTGTGGCAGTAGACAAGAGCAAGTGCTTCGGTAAAGTGGCTCAGGTTCCCTTTGAGTGGTGGGGGGGTGTCTCAGGATCTTGGGAGTAACTGTGAGCCCATCCATGGCTGTGGATTGTCTGCTGCAGAATGACCTGGAACATACAGCCTAGAAGGAGGTGGAGTTCAGGTCACTCTTGGAAATGTTGGGATTGCCTGAGTGGGAGTGCATGACCACACAGTCCATGGCAGCCTGGGTTAATCAAGAGGACCTTGGACCTGAAAAAGTGGCCCAGGTGTCTGCCAGGAAGAGAATGGGAAGGGGGCGTGGGAAACCCACTCCAGAAATTCCCACAGTCCGGGAGGAAGCTGAACCTGAGGGGGATGCCCCAGTACCTACAGGGGAAGAGGTAGCTGAACTGGGAGAATTGCCTGACCTGACCTGACCTGATCTTTTGACTGGGGGTGAATGTTTTGATTTGTTCTGCATTCCATCCATCAATTTTGTGTCTTTTGCTTTCTCCCCCTAAGTGCGCCAGGTATGCCCAGACGTGGGTCCTGGGCTCACTGTGCCACTGGAATCAAGCTATCCTGGCTGAAGAGGGGTGAAACCCCGAAACCGGTCCTAGGATGCTTGTTTCCGGTCCAGGGAGGACCTGGCTTGGCAGTTCGGGCTGGACTGTTCCCATGAGGCACAGGGTCAAGACTGATTTGCATATGGCCAGGTCTAAACTGGGGTGGCATGGTGAGCAAAAGAATGATGGATTTAACCCAGATCTTTTGACTGGGGGTGAATGTTTTGATTTGTTCTGCATTCCGTCCATCAATTTTGTGTCTTTTGACCTGACTCATTGGCAGCAAAAGCGGGTCCCACCAGGGAAGAGATTTACGCAGAGCAGAAGGCATGCCCTATTATCATGGGTCTTAGGCAGCAGGCCAAGGACCAGGAAGCCGGTAAAGAGGCCAGGTCGCATCTGATTTACTGGGAGAATGGTCTCCTCTATAGTGAGCCTAGGTTGCTCAGCCTCGGGCAGCCCGTGTTCTGGTGGTACCCCTGTGCTTCAGGACCTTCCTCTGGGTTTGGCTTATGATGTGCCTTTGGCAGGACATTTGAAGCAGGGCAGGAACTTTGACAGACTTGTCACCTACTTTTACTGGCCCCAAATCTGTAGACAGCCAGATGCATTTTGCAGGTCTTGTCCAACTTGCCAGGCAAGCGGCAAGAGTGGGGGGAAGTGTAAGTCTCCCCTCCACCGTTCCCTGTTGTGAGCACCACTTTCAACCGGGTGGGCATTGACATAATGGGGCCTCTGGATTCCAAGACAGCCATGGGCAACAGGTTTATTCTGGTCTTGGTGGACCATGCTACCTGGTACCCGGAAGCTATACCTCTGAGGACAGTGAAGGTGCCCGTTGTGGCCCGGACACTTATTGGGATCTTTACCCGTGTGGGTTTTCCCAAGGAGGTAGTATCTGACCGTGGTACCAATTTCATGTCACTGTACATGAAGGCCATGTGGAAGGAGTGTGGGGGTGAACTACAAATTCACCACTCCTTACTACCCACAAAATAATGGGTTGGTTGAGAGATTCAACCATACCCTGAAAGGCATGATTGGGGGTCTGTCAAAATCCATGAGGCATAAGTGGGACGTCCTCTTGACATGCCTTCTCTTTGCCAACAGGGAGGTACCGCAGAACTTCAGCCCCTTTGAGCTGGTGTACAGGCACCCTGTGAGAGGACCTCTCAGTTTGGTCAATGAGAGCTGGGAGGAAGCTCCCAGGAAGCCCTCCAGGATATATTTAGCTACATGCTGGCCTTCTGAAATCAGCCCACTTCAGGAAACCCGTTCAGGCGAACCTGGAAGCAAGTCAGGAAGACATGAAAAGCTGGCATGATGAGAATACCATTCTAGTTGAGTTTCAGCCTGGTCAGAAAGTGTGGGTGATGGAGCCACGTGGTCTGGCCCCTACAAGGTGAAAGAGTGCAAGAATGATGCACCTACCTGATGGACTTGCGGATTCCTAGCAACCCCTTGAGGGTCCTGCACGTGAACTGGGTCCTGCACGTGAACTGCCTCAAACCCCACTTTGAGAGGCCTGAGTTAACCATGCTCTTTGCTACTGATGATTGGGTGGAAGACCTCCTGTCTGCCAAGGAGCAGGATGAGTCAGTGGAAGGCATGGTCCTCTCCCTTACACTGACCCTGGAGCAGCAGGGTGACTGTCGCCAGTTGCTGGGGCAGTTTGACACTTTGTTCTCAATCACCCCAGGTGTCAGTCATTGGTGCATGCACAATATTGACACTGGAGACAATCCACCTGTAAAGCACAAGATTTACAGGTTGATGGACAGAGTGAAGGCTAGCATCAAGGAGGAGGTGTCCAAGATGTTAGTTCTAGGGGTGATTGAGCCCTCCAGCAGTCCTTGGTCCAGCCCAGTGGTCTTGGTTCCCACAGCTGCTGAACCTGGTGCCAGTCCAGAACTGTAGTTCTGTGTGGACTACCATGGTCTCAAGGCTGTCACTGAGACTGATGCACACCCCATCCCCCGAGCTAATGAATTCATTGATCGGCTGGGAGATGCCAAGTTCCTCAGTACGTTTGATCTAACGTCTGGGTACTGTAAGATTGCCTTGACCCAGGG
Source organism: Calotriton arnoldi (assembly GCA_963921515.1). Lineage (NCBI taxonomy): Eukaryota > Metazoa > Chordata > Amphibia > Caudata > Salamandridae > Calotriton > Calotriton arnoldi. Next base: position 2,029,827 of record CAWUFW010000171.1, on the reverse strand, counting down.
GTACGGAGAGGTCATCATTCTCAACACCAGAGGGGCACTACCAGTTCTGGGTTATGCCCTTTGGGTTAAAGAACACCCCTGCCACCTTTCAGAGGTTGGTCAACCAGGTCCTAGCTGAGCTGGAGGATTTCAGTACTGCCTACCTGGATGACATTGCAATGTTCAGTTCCAGTTGGGAAGATCACTTGCAACACCTCTGGGAAGTGTTGAAGGCCCTACAGAAGGCAGGCCTCACTATCAAGGCCAGTAAGTGCTGGATAGGGCTGTGGTCTGTGGTGTACTTGGGGCACCAGGTAGGAAGCGGGCAGGTGGCACCCCTACACCCCAAGATAGACACCATTCTGGCTTGGGTACCCCCCAAGACACATACAGAGGTGAGAGCCTTCTTAGGTCAGCCAGTCAAATACCTTTATGGCATAATTAATTAAAATCATTACAATGTATATACAAAAGCCAAAATGTAAATCAAATTTTGTTTAGCGAGAATGACAACTGTAAAAATTGCTTTCACAGTCATAAACAAGCTCAGAAATATCGCACAAACTGATCCACGTTTAGTAAATGCCATAAAAAAAATTGCAAGTTCGTGGACAAAGCTAAGGCTAAAACTAAATCATTGAGGTGCCAAAATTGTAAGGCTGTGCAAACTATGCATATAATGCACATTGTCATAGGTGGAGGAATAGATAAAATCAGATTTAAATAAGCCCCATGAAAGTATGGGAGTCTTAGGTAGTACCTGAGGATGTATGTTCGCTCAATCCTATAAAGGATAGTTTAGGTGTGCAAAACAGTGCTTAAAGTGCATAATATCTGGAAGCCAAAAACAAAATGTTGTCTAATCATCTCCTGAGAGAACGGCTAGTAAAAACCATTTAAGAGGTCCATCCGAATAAATATTAAAAGCCAGTCTTACAAAACATTAAAATTCAATTGTTCTTGGTGATCTTAATTAGGGCGGCGATCAGTGTCTTTAAGTAATACTTGTAACAGGCTGAAGTATTTGCCAAATTTTGCCAAGTCACATGGCTCCACTAGGTTAAAAACCAAATTCGTAGCCTCTTTGCAGGTTTGTGTCCCATATGTGAAGAACAAAGGTTTTAACAGAGTGCGACAGGAGTTCAAAAGCGCTGGGCAGCAGCACAAAAGGTGATTAAACGCTTCGTTTTGGTATCTGCAAAGTCTGCACTTAGCTATCATGGAAAGGGAGTGCCATATTGGGTTCATCTCTTTGGTCTGTAGGCACATCAACCTTGCAGCCATGATTTGTTTTACACATGTCTTTCCAATCCCGTGCCACAGATATGGCTGTGGTCTCAGATACGACTGTTCGTGAGTGTCGTATAAAGTGGCCACTACTAAAAAAGCCAGAGAGCACCTTGATTTTAATTTTGCCAAATCAGATTGCATTGACTGCATTTTTATCAGCCTTTTAAGGATATTTTTAAGGGCTGAGTGTGGAAGCAGTTTATTGTTTAACACTGACAGTTCTGTTTGGAGTGTGTCCGCTGATTTGTTTAAATAATTCGACCAAGGGTTGATCTTTAGGATGAGGATTGATTTCAAGGTGTTCAGTGGTGCCTTAATAATCCTGCAGTAGTATTTTAGGAATGCACCCATGTTCGACCACTTTTGCGTCTCCAAACCCAGTTCTAATTTGATCATGTAACCTCTTGTGTGGTTTGTGTGGTGGTATCAGTCTAAAATGTCTCATGTATGCTGGGAGTTGAAATTTATCTAGTGTTTTGGTGAGACGGTCCGGAAAGGCATTATGGCCTTAATTAAGAGCTGGTAAAAGGGAGGCCTGGAGAACCGGCCGAATTGGAATTGTGGATGTGTTCTCTAGAATAGTGTTGAGTTGGCTTAGTCTCGTGGTGATCTGTGCCGACTTGGTTTTGAAGTGGCCCAGGTGAGTTTTGGTTCCTCCCTTTGCTGTCAGCCACACACCCAGATAAATTGTAGGTGGTTGTCCTTTGGACTTTTAGGGTGCCTAGGCTCCAAACAGTTTTGCTTTCGTGTTTGTTCGGCCAAAGACAACCACTTTTATCTTTGCCTCGTTGACAGTCATATTATTTACTTAAATGTATTTAGGAAGAGTGTTCAGGGTTTTTTAATCCCTGCTCGCGAGTGGTCCAGTAACACTATATTGTCAGCATATTGTAGTATGTAATCTTAGATACCCCATTTTTTGGTGCCATCAGATTTGCATGTTTTAAGGCTGAAAACATGTCAGCTGTGTACAGGTTAAATAAAAGGGGGGCCAGGACACACTCCTGCTTTATTCCACTGTCTGTTGGTATTTTCCCTGTTGTGACTGATTCAGAAAGCTTAATCTTCACCCAAGTCGAGGTGTTTAACGACATTATTTCCTGCAGCAGGTTATTTTTGTAATTTCTTCCACAATTTGTTCCTGTCCACTGAGCCAAAGGCAGAGGAATAATCAATAAAACATGCGTATAAGGGATGAGTGTTGTGGCTTAGGGTTTGTTGAATTAAAAAGGGTATTGCCATTATATTATCTGTCGTTGATGAGTTTGTCCTAAAGCCGGTTTGGCAGAACGGGATCAGTTTGTTTTCTTCTACCCAGGACTCCAGAACTTTCAGGATGAGGGAGGCATAACATTGGGCTTCGATATCAAGCAGCGCAATAAGACGGTAATTGCCTGGATCCAATTTATCACCCTTCTTAAATATTGGATGTAGTATCGAGCCTCTCCAACTTTCGGGGATATGCCCATTAGCTGAACATGTGTGGTACAGTGGGAGAAGTATGGAAGTCCATAGATCTATGTCCTTCTTACAAAGTTGGGCTGAGATTCCATTTGGTCCAGGAGCTCCCATCAATTTGATTCTTAACAAGGTGTTAGAGATTAATTTTGCTGTAAAATTTGAGGCTATGTTGGACGCCTCAAGGTCTAAGATTGTGGTTAAACAGAGCGCTGGATGTTTTGGCTATGTACAGTTTGTTTATGTGCTGTGTCCACTGCGTCTCTTCTATTGCGTTGGTGCATGGACTGTCTTGGTACATTTTATTTTTGATGTAGCTCCACAACTCGGCATGGCTGCGTTTGCCTAGAAGGGAATATACATGCAGCCATTCTTTCTCCATTTTTACTCACATGATGGACCAGGCCTGCCACTTCTCTGATTTTAATTGTTCCTTCAATTTTTGATGCAAGTCAATTGCTTATGCGTCTCTGTAAGTAATTTCCGCGTCCTGGCGATCTTCTGTTTACGAGCTGTTATAGAACACTTTTGGTGAAGATGAGTTGCCTTGGGCCTGCGAGGGAGAATTTTAGGGCCTATTTTAAAGTGGATGTCAATAATGATTGTGTCCCAATGTTCAAGTAGAGTTTTTCCATTTTGCGCCTAAAGCATGGAGCTATTAGTGGATTTCCAAGTTTTGAATTTTTCCCAGGGGACTGGGCCCCATTTAATTTGACGAATTAATTGTGTGGTTTCGTCTTCTTTTGAGGTGCCAATTGTCTTTAGGTGGTCATGCTTCACTGTTTTTAATTGTAGCTCCATACAGATTGGGAGGTGGTCACTTGCTTGAAGTAAGGGAATTTCGAAACACACCATCTGCTCCATGATAGTGGCTGTAGAGAACGCGTAATCTAGTGTGCTTACTCCTCTAAAGGTTTTGGGAAATTGTAAGTTTGCAGTACTGAGTCCTAGTGTATGTTGAATCAATTTAAGAGTGTGTCTATTGAGCAGGCTCCGTAACTGGTTGAGTGGCATTCTCACTAGAATGTGTTGAGGAAGAATAGACCACGTTATAACACATGCGTTTAGAATGCATGCCATTACAACGCGGTCTTTAAATTAAAACGACAGCGTTGTTACATCGCATATCAATACAACGCAAGTCATTACAATGACTTGCTGTAGGGGGGGCGCTGGATGTTGGAATAGTATAATTTACTATTCCAACTCCAGTCTGTGCAACAGTAGAGAAGGTATTGGATTTAAAATCCAACCCCTTCTGCCCCCTTCAGCAAGCTGTTGTTACGGCTTGTGTTGTAATGGCATGCGATGTAACAACGCGGTCGTTGTAATGACCGTGTTGTAATGGATACGTTGTTTCGCATGCGGGGTAAACAATGTTTACTGTTTAGGAATTGGGGACCCCAGATGGTGGAAATTAAAGTCGCCGCAGATTATTATCTCATGGTTGGGGTGATCACAAAGAACACCATCTAGTGAATCGCAAAGCTCTGTCATATTTTTTGCCCATTCTGAACCAAAGCTGTTAAAATGCAGGTTAATCAGTAGGAGTCCTGTCTTACGATCTGTCATTTTGTACCTTCCATTATGATAGCTTGCATCATGCCATTTTCGGCTGAGAGTTTTTTTACCTTTAACTCTAGGCTGCTATTAAGATATATTGGGGCCGATTCACAGAACTAATCTGAGATAAAATCCTAAACTTACTACTTTTGGTATTCACAAAAGGCATTTAGTAGTAGTAAAGTTAGGAGTCCTAACTTTACTACTACTAAATGCCTTCTGTGAATACCAAAAGCAGTAAGTTTAGGATTTTATCTCAGATTAGTTCCAGATTAGTTCCAAAAAGATGCCGCCAGAGGGCCTTCCAAATATGTTATTTTTGTTTGCTGAATGATGGATTTCGTGGAAACCTGGTATGGTTGTTGGACTTAATGACCAGGTTGCCTGTAAACAAAGTAAGTCGTAGGCCGCTAGGTCGCCATCAGGGGTTTGGTAAGGGGCAGTTTGAGTATTCTAGACAATCCAGCTACGTTCCATGAGAGTATCTTTAGTTCTGTATTACAGTCAGCGGGTTGTGTGCTGATGCTAGGAGCAATATTGTCAGTTGCTAGATAGGGTAGGAGCTAAACAGCTTCAGTCCGATTTGCTATTTCCCTCCACATGTCCAATGGCAACTTTTCTGATTGGGCCCCCTGCCTTCATGTACTGTCGTGATATACTCAGTTCGCAGTGAGTTGGGGTGGTTTGTGAATGCCCTGCACCCCTTAAAATACTGTAGGTAGTTGATTGTGAGCTTTGCGGCTCTATATGGAGCTTCAGGGGAAACGGATATTAGGGTGTCGTGAGTCTTGAGATCACTATACTCCATTCTTCAAATGTGGTTTTGTTGCTCATGATTATTTTCGCAAGTGCGAGTGATTTCAATGTGATTATTGTGGACTCTCTTCTCTTGGTGCGGTCCCATAGCATTTTGAATTCAATACTCAAAATATCCTCTGTGGTTATTTAACTCAGGTTTGGGATAGCTTTAAAAAGACATTGGGGGATATTCTCAAGAACGTGGGTTAACTATCACCAAATTCGCTTAATGCAACTTCTCACATCGCAGTCTATCGCGGGAAAATAACACCGTGTGAACGCAGAATTCTCAACCCGGCGGCACCATGCAATAGTCTCACGATAACGCGACAAATGCCCGTGTTAAAATTAACGCGACGCCGGAAAAATGCGAAACACCAACGCTAAAAAAGTTGCGATGTCCCAAATCGCGAAACAAAAACCAGCGATAACCAGCAACAGGCCTGCGATTCCCCCGCGACATGCGTGAGAATGGACTATAAAAGCAGAGAAAAAAAAAAGAGAAAAAAATGTAACTGCGTAGCACCATGGACGCACCCGGACCGAGTGCAGAGGACAACGTGAACCCCACAAGCCCCACAGATGACCAGCCAGGAACCCCGGGGCCGGGGAAGGGCAAGGAGAAGAGGAAGAGGAAGACGGGGTTCAGTCCGCAGGAAACCGGATCATCGTCACGAAGGTGACAGAACACTACCAGCTTCATGGGCAATCAGTTCCAAGAGTACGTCGTTGTCGACTTCAATGAACACGGGGGCGAGCCAATCCATTAGCTGGTCCGGACAGATGTGCTCCGTCCACGCCGTTTCACCAATCCGCAACACAGCCCAATAGGGGAGCGCTTCGATGTGGTCACTGCACACAAGGAATTGTGCAATCTCACATGCCCAACTGCCAGCACATACGCCAAATACCAAGGCATCCCATGAACGGGTATCACGGTTACACTCCTGGTCGTGGTCCAACAGGGGGCGCACACACATGTCATAATCCAGTTCAGCTACCGTCGTATTGGATAGGCAGACATCCATGGGCCACTCGAATATGCATGATCGACAGTGGAACCAGGGCTGGACACAGGTGACGTACGTAAGACGCAAGCTCAGACGGTAACTGATGCGCAACACTGCCAGTGTCAGTGCCCCAACAAATGCAGCATTCGGACACGGTACAGTTCCACGTGACAGGGGTTGTACATGTGCCCGGGATGTTCTGACATTGCGTTGTTCGCTCTCGTAGAACCGGCACTCTTCTGACCTGCGGCTGTCATGTGGATGATATGCCACAGCTCGGAGCAATGAGTCGTATGAGTGTGCAAAGTTTGGACGTATGGGTTGTCCTGTACGTAAGTGTCAAGGCCATTCCATGCAGGAGTACCTCGAGCAAGGACTTCTGTGTGTGGGGTGTGGATACGTTGATCTTTCATTAGCGCTGTGTGTAGTGTGGGAGTCGTCATCATCTGCCATGGTATCTCTCTCAGGGGGTGCCTGCCGCATGGAATTCCAAGGTCGGAGGTGCAGATGTCCTTCCGCCTTCTGTATTGAGACAAAGGGGCTTTCATCCCTAATGTTAGTCTGACTACTGCTTGTATCCTGGGAATGTGATGTGGCTTTCGCACTGCAATTGAGGTTAGGCCTTGGGCTTATGGTGCACCAAAAGCGATGAACACACACAACAGTTGGCATGTATGAGCCAAGACCCCGAGCGGCCTTGCGCTCCTTGTACAATCCCTTCGTGCGCGGACGCCCTCCGGCTGCATGCAACATTGTCGATTGCGGGCCGTGTGGCGCAGACACAGCAACAGAGACACACGCATCAGTTGGTTTCCTGTGCAGCCCAGATATGAACCATGCCCAGAGGCCAGGGATAATTGTTCACACCCCTACGCTGGCCTGGCGTACGCCGAGCCAGCCCACTCGGCTTACGTATAAAGGGGGGACGACGACGCTACGTGTCCCAGTTCTTCCCCACTGCCTGAGGTGACATGGCTGCGTCCGCCTTGCATATGACGAGACTCAATCATATAGGGTCCATGACTTGCGTTGCATGGAGTCGGTGGCACCGGTTACACTGCGGCCGGCACGGGCCTACCGCCACGGGACGGTGAATTTCTGTGCACTGAGGTAGGGGCACCTAAAGTGCTGAGCGGGTGTGCAGCCTGCGATGATGCAGTGTGAACTGATATGGTCTCTGCCATTGTAATATCAAGACCCATAATCAAGTGTGCGACCTGGTGGACCGCGGTGCGGGGCTGCATGATGTGGAGGCTGCCAAGGTCACGGGCCCCGGGCTTGGAGCTTGCACCGGCACGTGGTGGGCCCTCTTGGAGACACGCCGGTGGCGGAAGGTGAGCAGTGAGGCCTGGGTGCGCAGGGGCGGGCAATCCCCACTGGGCGGCAGGAGAGGCTGGGGTGCAGCAGCCTTTGTGCGCAGGGGCAGCCAAGCGATGTTGCCGTGTGCAATGATATGTACTCTGCCATCATTAGCTGTGGACTCTGTTTCAGATGAGGGACCTGGTGGACTGCAGTGTATACTGGCACGTGGTTGGAGACACACCAGTGGCAGCAGGTGAGCTGTGAGGCCTGGGTGCGCAGTGTCGACACTGTCTCTCCCTGTCCCTCTCTTTCTTTCACTGTCTCTCTCTCTCCCTCTCTTTCTCTATCTTTCTCTCTCTTTCTCTCTCTCTCTCTCCCTCTATTTCTTTCACTGTCTCTCTCTCCCTCTGTTTCTCTCTCTCTCTCCTTCTCCCTCTCTCCCCCTTTCTCTCTCTTTCTCTCTCTCCCTCTTTTTCACTCTCTCTCTCTCTCCATTTCTTTCTCTCTCTCTTTCTCTCTCTCTCTCTGTCCTTTGTTGAGCGCATGACGCACCTTCTTATCTTCAATTTTGTCTTGCAGGCTGTGACTTACAGATTGTCCAGAGAAGACCCGCCATGGCTCTTCCAATTATTAGTGTTGAGTTAAATTTGAATAAAATAATTGTTTGTGAAATTCTAAGATGTATGAATGTTTTTCCTTTTTCTGACCACACATGAATGTTAATTGTTGTACTTGTGCGACATCAGGCGAATTGTTGTGTTCATGAATTTGTAAGGTAGATGTGAAATGTCTTTGTTTGTCCGGGGGGGGGGGGTGCCCGGGGTAGGGCCCGGGGAGGGGGGGGGTGTCCTGGGGTTGGTGGGGGGCCTGGGTGTGGTGGCGGTGGGTGTTGTGGCCCTCTTGGGGCTCTGAGCTGCATGATCAGTAGCTCCATGGCATCTGTTGTTCTTCAGGTGTGGCTCTGGGCTGGGCTCCCTTTCATGGTGCAGGCTGTCGTCCGACTTAACACCAGGTAGGAGCAAGTGTTAAATCCCTGCTGCTAACGCGCCTTATCGCATGTTTTGTGATCTTATCGCCGATCTGGCTGGTCGTTGAGAATGTTGCGAAGTGGTGTTTCCGCGGCTTTTTGCACAGGAACGCCTACTCTGCATATCATTAGCGTTAGTTGCCAGTGTCATCCGTGGTGATGTTTTTTGCGGCTGCTATCGCAGGAAAACTGGTGATATCGGCTGTTAGCACCAGCTTGTGAATGGTGCGATGAATTTATCACCACTTTGGCTGTGATAAAGTGCCGCTAAATCGGTGATAGTTCCTTGAGAATATGCCCCACAGTAGGTTAGAACGGATAAGGCTGTCATGATTACCCTCTGAACAGTATTGCGGTGTTAATACCAGTTTGTAGACTTTGGTCACTGGGGAGGGGGGGGGGGTCCTGCTTTATGAACAACTGAAGGGATACCAAGGGCCAGGGTTACAGGAGGTTGGATTGCTTCCTGTGGGTCTACAGTTTTGTTCCTATTTCTCTTGTCTATAAAAGGGATACACTTTATTGGCCTCAATGACTTTAAGTCCTTGTATGTTTCAGTAGTGGTCATTCATATGCTCTTTGGCTGCTTTGTTTTTGGCCTTTTTTAGGCGTTTTTTGTAACTTTTGGAGAGTACCCTTGTCCAATGGTCTTCCTTCTGTTTCGCTGTGTCCCGGTTGATGTTTGAAATGTTTTTTCAACAATTTGTCTTTTGAGAGATGTGGAGGCGTGAGGTATATGTTTGAGTGCGACCTACCTGGGGGTGTCCGGGTGGTGGTTAATTGGCTCCTGAGTTGATGCCGGGAGCGGAAGAGAAGGGCTTGGCGATGGAGCTTCCTGGCCCCCTGTTGCAGTGGCTTTCATAGCTGTTTTCACTAAGGGTTGAATTGCTGGGACCTCCAGGTCACCTGTAACCGAATCTTAATTGATTGTTTTTTGTTCTGATAGTAGGCTTACCGAGACCAATGTTGGGAGAGGTGTCTTTGTGCCCCGGTGATTGCCAAGATCTGAGATCATAGATATTAGTACCTCCGGTAAGGTGCATAGTTTTTCCGCTATTTTGTGGCAGTCACATAAGGATTTTTCTTTTCCAGTTCGGCTCTTGGATTGCTCATTATGCTCCATGCCAGTGAATTTTGCCTCCATCTTCACAATGGACATGGCGAGAGCTTGGATCATCTCTAGTTGTAGTTCAAATTTCTCTGATTGCCAAGTAAGAGCATTAGTTGATTGTGGCCAGTAACTCATGCTGCTCCTTGGGGGATTGATGCGTTGGTGATACTGTCCTATTGCAAATGCTCTTGTCCCATGGGGGCTGGGATCCTCACGTTGCTCCATGGGGGATTGATCCGTTGGTGAGACTGTGCTATTGTAAATGCTCTTGTCCCATAAGGGGCTGTGACCCTGAGGCAGGATTGGCTGAGTTTCGCATTGTTGCAGTGCGATGGCAATGTTTTTAGTCTGATTGTGGTCCTGAAGGCAGGGTGATATGTGCTTAAGTTTGTGGGAGGTTTTTTAATCCCTCTCAGTGCCTTTTGGCTCTGTTAGGGTGGCGATCACCCTGCTTTTGCCCTCCTCCGGCCTACCAGTGCCTGCTTCCTGCAGTGTGTCATTATGAATTTGAGCAGTGGTTGTGAGTGACGGCTTCATATGTTTTAAGGAGTCATAGCTCTAGGACTTTGACCTGCACTTCAATACTAGCATCCGATATGTTACGTTCTGAGTTTGGTGTAAAATCAAATTCGGCAAGGATACTGTCTGATAGGCCTACAGAGGAAATTACGATTATGGGAGTAGTCGCTTTTTGATCCTACAGGTTGGATATTGTGGCATTGTGTTTTTTTTATTGGGCTTTGGTGATGTGCCTGTCTCTTTCTTCTTGTGTACCTAGAGCAGCAGGAATTTGTGCTAGGTATACTTTAGGAGGAAGGGTTGGTGGTATTCTTTTACTGAAGAAGTCATCAATCAGTACTTTCTTGCTGGTTGTGGCTTTCCTGCACTTCTACTTGTGGTTTGGGCCGGGTGTAGAAATTGCCTTTGAGCCACTGAGAGGCTTAATTGTAGTGTGTCCTGGTTGCGTGTAGTTTGCTACCGATTTGGCTTGATGCACTTACGGGGCTTGCAAGGTGGAGAATCTCACAAGCTAGGCTGGACATTGGTCCTGTGAGATGTGGTTGAGCTAGCAGTGCAGGCCCGGAAATCAGTTTTGCAGTGATAGTTCCTGGTTGCTGGTGAAATAATTTGTGGGACATTTCTACCCCAAAAGGAATGGTGTCTGAGATCTATTTGAGCTTTTAATTGGGCTCCTTCTGGTCCTCTGCGCATACCGGTGCTCAAAATTTATTTATTATATATATATATTCAGAGATCCCTTGCTAACGCCGCAGCGCTGCAAGGATAGCCCGCACTCCAGGTTAGTCCAAATTTATTCTTTATTTCACTTGCTGACGCGTTTCGACCAAACGGTCTTTTTCAAAGCTGGGGAAACATTGTGACAGTGCTCTCTATATACTCAGAGAAACACTGTTGCATAATCAGTAAACATAGGCAAAATACTTTAGCACTCTTACATAATTTGTGCTCATCAGTATTTGGAAAACAAACTTCATGTGCCCAACAAAAAAAAAAATTCTTCCCTTAAAATAAATAAACATGGTATTTCATCATGCATATATAAATTAATTACAAAGCAAATTATAAAAAACAGAAAATTGCAATTCAGGAAATAATGCAAAACCATGCATGTGCTCATTAGTAATACAGTGTGCTCGGACCTGAGTCCAGTGAAGGATATATATATATCTATATATATAGATATATAGATTTATCACTACCTACCACAGCGGCAGTAATGGTGAATGGTATCTTATCTAAGGAATTCACAATATCCCGCGGTACGCGGCAGGGTTGTCCATGCTCACCGCTGTTATTTGCGATCTACATCGATCCCTTCATCCGTAGACTTGAAGAAAACAATGAAATAATACCTATATGGTCACAGGATTATCCCACCAAATCCCTGGCTTTTGCGGACGATATAGCTGTGGTAACTGCTGATCCTAATACGGCTATGACAGCTGTTGAAGACGAGGCCAAGAGTTTTGGACAAGTCTCTGGGTATGCTTTGAACCAAGGGAAAACTCAGATTGTTTTGAATGATAAAGCTAAAATGAATGACGCACGTGTCTTAGAAAAGGCTACATATTTAGGGGTCTGCATTTCATCCAAACTTGATAACGTGGTTAAATTAAATCTAAAACCAATTATGGATGTAATGCAGAAAGATCTCCAACGTCTTGATAATTTGCATCTTTCTATTATTGGCAGAGTTAACGTTGTTAAGATGTTGTTTTTTCCTAAGATTCTATATTTGTTCAGAGTGATATGTTTAGAATTTTCAACACAATGGTTTAAATCAATAGAGCGTATGTTTACTAGTTTTATTTGGGCTTACTCGCAACCACGGCGGGCCTATAAATTCCTCACCCTTTCTAAGGATAGGGGAGGGCTAGCACTCCCAAATTTAAAACCATATTATTGGGCCTCCGTCTTACTGTATAGCAGAGAGTTAATACAGAACGATAGTGAGGTGGTACCCGTGGACAGCACACCATCTATTTTCCAACTAGTGCTTGGCAGTAAGAGTAGAGGATATTTCTGGCGTCATCTGCATGACAGTTACTATAAAAAAGTCAGGTACAAAACTCTATATATTGGGTTTAAGGTATGGAGTTCATTAAGAAGAATGCTCGGCATAGGGAGAATTTCTTTTTATACCCCCTTAATCGACAATCCAATCCTCCCGGAGATCTTTAGAGGAATTTATATGCAAAAATGGAAAGAGGCGGGAATTGTTCAGATAGGCTGTCTTCTCTCCCTTACAGGGATACAATCCTTTGAAGAAATGAAAAAAGATTTTAATTTAGACTGGCGGGACTTCTTTAAGTACCTCCAAATTAGAGATTTTTTGACACGAAAGGTCGGGGGAAGGGCACAATTCGAGAAAGTCGGAATCGTGGAGAAATTACTTCACGCCAAAACAAGTACTATCGGGGATATATATTCTCTTATTAATGCGGTATTTCCTGACGATATGGATAAAATGTCACAGAAATGGCAGGAGAAAGTAGGAATTTCCAATGATGAATTTAATTATGCATATTCGATGTCACAAACTATCCTCATTTCTACGAAATTACAAGCACAGTTTTTTAAAACATGTTTTTTTTTATATTATACGCCAAATAAAATTGCTAAGTGGGGGAGTGGTAAGGGAACATTTTGTCCAAGATGTATGTTATTCAATGCGGATAGCATACATATTTTCTCTGCATGTGACGAGCTAACAGCATTGAAGAAAGATATAGGGAAATTCTTGACCGAAGTATTACAAACTGAAATAGTACTGACCAGTGATGTTATTTTATTAGGGGCGGCGGATCCTAATAATGCAAGAGCAGGACACAAATTTATTTTTATTCCCATGGTGGTTTTAAGAATGTGTATCGCGTCCGCATGGTTGGACCCTAATGCCCCATCATTCCAGCAATGGTTAGCCAGGTTGTTAGCAATCTCCAATTTAGAAGTTGCCATATATAAACAAAAGGGTAGGAAAATGCGTAGAAAAGGGGTGAAGATCTGGACCCCCCTACTGGATTGGAGTCAATCTCAATGTAGCGCGTAAATAGCGGAAGATGATGATGTATGTAACTGCTATCGTAATGCATAATGGATTGTATTTTGGAATAAGATGTTGGATAATGATATAATGAATTTGAATCTATATTCCTGTCTGACGGGGGGTGGAGGGAGGGTCAGGGCTGTTTGTTTTTTGGAAAAACTGAATAAAGATCGTTAAAAAAAAACAAAGCAAATTATAAAAAACAGAAAATTGCAATTCAGGAAATAATGCAAAACCATGCATATGCATGTGCTCATTAGTAATACAGTATCTCTCAGGTGTGCTCGGACCTGAGTCCAGTGAAGGATATATATATATCTATATATATATAGATATATAGATTTATCACTACCTACCACAGCCAAGCCTGGGAAGTAAGAAGAGCTTTGAATTTTTTGGGGGAAACTCTGAAAACAGACAATGATTTCAGCGAACACACTGGTGAGAATCCAGCTATAACGTTCAGAAAAGCCAGATCATTGAGAGATTCTCTTAGTACGAGCCTTGTCCATCAGGTCAAAAAGAAAAAAGAAGTACAGGGTTTCTACACTTGTAATCAGTGCAAAGCGTGCGAATACAGTGAAAACTGTAAAATACTGAAAATTTCAACTGATAAACCCCGCCACAGGATTACCAAAAACATGACATGCAACACTGAATATGTAGTTTACGCCTTGAAATGTCCTTGCAATAAATTTCATATAGGGAGTACCATCCATAAGGCTAAAAAAAGAGTGTTAGAACATCTACGCGCTATAAAAAACAATGACAAGCAATATCCGATTGCCCATCATTTTAAGAGTTGTCACAATCAGAATGCCAACCTACTGATGTTCTATCTCCTAGATAAAATACCTATAAGATAAAGAGGCGGTAACAGAACGTCAGAACTAAGAAAACTTGAATCCAAAATGATCATTAAGTACAATACACTATACCCGATTGGTTTACATTTGGACGAAGAATTGTCCGTACATTTAGGATAAGTAATGTTAACTCAGCTGTCTCCCACTGAATTCACTGTTTTTAATAAGGTTTTGATCTGTTTTTTATAGTTTATAATGCACTATGTTCATAATTTTTTACCATGATGTTCCTGTTTGTTTGTTGTTTCAGATAAGAAAAAGACAATGCAGAAGAGCACTATATCTTTCTACGGGTGTGCAGTAGAACACTTCTTTGTGATATGATTATGCTTGGTGGAGTTAGCACTTTAACCTTGATATGCCCTTGAGGGCTGGAGTTTGAGCAGTACATTTTGGATGTATTATTGTGGTAAAGAAAACATGAGAGGATCGGATCAGATACTGGGTGAAGGACGACATTATATCCTTGCAGGTTATGAAGCCCACTGGGGCAGAATTGTGATTATGAGCTGACAGGGCAGCACCGATACAGTTAAACTGAGGATGATGTAGATCGTCTATTCAAATTGCCCACTGTGGCTGAATTGTTGTGAATTGTTTCCATGATCTCACACGTTTGAATTTAAAATCACGTGGATGTAAACAAATACTTGTAAATATAAGTTGTGCTAAAATGTTTACCAAGTTATCATGCTCAGCGGAAAACTTTATTGAAACACGGCATGACAAACACTTGTAACATTGCTTTCTATCTATGAATGTGTGCACGTCACCAAGGTATGTGTTCCTTTAAAAGAAATCGAAAATGTCCAAACCTTGCCTGTGAGAAAGGAGTGCATTAACTCCGAAACGCGTCGGGATTTGTGTTGCCTACTTAAATAAACACGTTGGATTATAGTGGCCGCGGCACTGGCGTCTTTGTGTTGTTCGACAAAAACGACTCGAGTACCGGAGGAGTGTGGATATATATATATATATATATATATATATATTACCTACTGGCGGTCGCCAGTAGGTAGTTATAGTTAGGACCTCGTTTCTATTCAAAAGGATTTTTTGTTTCCCCAATAACTTTGGCGTCGTGTGCCGAATCTTCGCGAAATTTTTAAAACTAGTGGGGCGCTCCGGTCAGCTCCTGTCTTGAAAGTGTTGGGGTGATTCGACAAGCGGGGGCTGAGAAAAAAGGGGGGTCCCAAAACACGTTTCCCCATGTTAATTTCCATAGGAAACTTTAGACAAAGCTACAGCCCGAACTGCTGAACGGAATTACACCAAATTTGGCAAAAAGGTAGGTCTTGGTTCAGAAAGAGCCCTTTTTATTAAATGGTGTAAATCCGTTCAGTAGTTCCTGAGAAATTAGAAAAATAAAAAATATCGATATCCGAGCACCGAGGAGGGTTCGCGAACCCTCCCGGGCACGAGCTTCACTCTGATTGGCTGCCAACACTCCAAACCAGGAAGTGTTGGCAGCCATCTTGTGACTCGGGAACCGAGTCACAAGAAAAGAGTGGAAAAAAGGTTGAAAAAGAAGAAAAGGGGGCAGGGTAGAAACACCCTGACCCCTAGGCCTGCTCAGGGGGTCCCACAAGGACCCCAGGGCCAAAAAAAGCATTTTTTTTTTTTAAAACGGCAGAATTCGCGTTGGGGTCGCGAATCCTGCTGTGAAAAAAAAAAAGAAAACGAAGCGCGGGCTCCCGCGTTCATTCTTGTTAAGCCCCCGGGTGGGCCAGGTACCGGGGGCATTCACCAAATAATTTGCGGGGGCCCGTGGGGATTAAAAAAAAAATGCGTGGGGGGTCCCAATCCCCCCCACGCTGCCCCGGGGACCGCCACCTCCCCGGGGCTAATATGAATGTATGCGGGGGGCACTGCGGCGTCCCGCAGCCCCGGGGACCGCCACCTCCCCGGGGATTAAAAAAAAAATGTGTGGGGGGGTCCCAATCCCCCCCACGCTGCCCCGGGGACCACCACCTCCCCGTGTGTGGGGGGAAGAGCCCCCCCACATGCCCCGGGGACCACCACCTCCCCAGGGCACTAAATATGGAAATTGGGGGGTTGGTTACGGATCCCCAAGCCCCGGGGACCACCACCTCCCTGGGGCTTTCAAAATAAAGGGAGGGGGGCCACGCGGCCCCCCTCCAGGAGCCCTCGATGGCCCTGGGGACCGCCACCCCCCAGGGCCGGCTCCTGCAATGTCCCGGGGTGCCCACCCCCGGGACATTGCTGTTTGCTATGGCAGGGCGGGAGCCGTGCGGCTCCCGCCCTGTCATAGCAAACTCTGCTTTGCTTCATTGAAGCGAGAGCAGGGAAACCTGCTCTCGCTTCAATGAAGCAAAGCAGAATTGCTTTTGAGCAAGGGGAGCTGCATGTCAGCAGCTCCCCTTGCTCAAAAGCAATGCCGGCTCCCGCAGGAGGCGGGGAGCCGGCGGGACCGTGGGGGCATTGGGGCTCCCCCCACGGTCCCAATCACAGAGGCCAGGCCCCGGGGGATGGGGTCCCCGGGGCCAAAAGTGGCCCGGGAGGGGGGCCACGTGGCCCCCCTCCCCTCTAATAAAAAAATAAAAAGGAGAAGGCCGGCCCCGGGGGATGGGGTCCCTGGGGCCATAGTTGGCCTCAGGAGGGGAGCCACGCGGCCACCCTCCATATAAATACATTTTAAAAAAAAAAGGAAAGTCTGGCCATGCCCCGGGGGATTGGGTTCCCGGGGCCTAAATTGGCCTTGGGAGGGGGGCCATGCGGACCCCTTCCCATTTTTTTTTAATTGTAAAAAAAAAATAGGGGTCAGGCCCTGGGGGATGGGGTCCCCAGGGCCCCAAAAAAGTAAAAAAAAGGGGGCCTCACAGCCCCCCTTGTTAAAAAAAGAAAGAAAAAAAAGCCGGCATCTCGCCGGAGGCCTCGCCCCCTTTCTCCACCACTCTGCAAACGTGCCCCCTGGCGCATTGTTAGATGGGGAATAAATTCCCCTTGAATACTGAGGGTCCCTGGGGGCCAAGTAGCCCATCAGGTACCTCCAATCTGCGCCACAGACAGTGCACCAAGAAGCGCGTTTGCAGAGTGGTGTAAAAAGGGGGCGTGGCCTCGGACCACCTCTCTGCAACCCAGCTCTGTGGTGCATATTGGAGGTACCTGGTGGGCTAGTTGGCCCCCAGGGACCCTCAGTATTCAAGGGGAATTAATTCCCCAACTAACAACGCGCCAGGGGGCGCGTTTGCAGAGTGGTGGGGAAAGGGGGCGTGGCCTTTGTCCACCTCTCAGCAATCCCACTGTGTGGGGCTTACTGGAGGTAAGACGTAGGCTAGTTGGCCCCTAAAGGACCCCCAGCAGCGAAGGGGACTTCAATCCCCATCCAAGAGCGCGCCAGGGAGCGCGTTTGCAGAGTAGTGGGCAAAGGGGGCATGGCCTGCTATGAGAACTTAGCAATCCTGCTGTGTGGGACTTACTGAAGGTAATAGGAGGGGTAGTTGGCCCCCAAGGTTGTCGTTGGTGGCCAACTACCCCTCTTGTTACCTGCAGTAAGTCCCACACATTGTGATTGCTAAGACGTCTAAGGAGGACTAGCCCCCCTTTCTCCAACACTCTGCAAACGCGCCTCCTGGCAGACTACGGGATGGGGGATGAAGTCCAATTTACTCCGAAGGGAGTTTGGGAGCCAAGAAGCCCTCTTGGTACCTTGTCTAAGTCCTATGCAGCGGAATTCCTGAGCGCTGGTCGGAGGCCCAGCACCCTTTCTCCACCACTCTGCAAATGTGACTACTACTTAAAGCGTCTTTCTGCACCTCTGACTTAGAGGTAGTTTTAATCCCCCTGCCCAATTATGTACTAGGGCCTTACAGAGGAGGTCATGCCAATCACAGGGGTACCCCAACGCATAGTGTTCCCTAGTGTATATAGGTGTTTTCACTGTATTCTAAGTGTCTTTTAGCATAGCACTGGTTCTAGGCCTGGTTAGTCAGAGTCAGTTACCACCAGTACCCGTCAGCAAAAAGTTGGGGGCACAGGATGACTTTGCAACAAGGCCTCTTTCTGCTCCTCTGTCGGTTCTTTGGGCACATCTCTTGCTTCTTTCTGCACCTTTCTTCGTCTTTCTGGACTTCTGTTGCCTCTTTCTGCATTTCTGTTGCTTCTTTCTGCGCCTTTCTTCCTCTTTCTGCACATGTCCTACCTATGTAGGCATAGTTAGAAATTAGCATTTAAAAAACCTTTGAAATTCACTGAAAAAACCATAGGTTTCAGGGACCTTATAGTTAGAAATTAGCATTTAAAAAACCTTTGAAATTCACTGAAAAAAACCACAGGTTTCAGGGACGTTATAGTTAGAAATTAGCATTTAAAAAACCTTAGAAATTCACTGAAAAAACCACAGGTTTCAGGGACGTTATAGTTAGTTGGACATTTCACTCGTACAAAACCAGTGAAATTCGGGTGTTATAGTTAGTTCAGCTAACTATAACTCGCGCCCCCGCAATGCACTGCTAATGACGTCACATATTACATCACTCATGATATGGTCAGTGACATCACTGAAGACATCACTGATGACATCTCAAATGACATCACTGATGACATCACTGTTGACATCATCCACGTGATAATCTGATGCATCTTCTCACACCCTAATATAACCTTTGATACACCCACTCTAAATTACAGACTGCAATTCTCAAAACCATAGACACTCCAACACCAATAACTACATACCCACTCACTGATTCTTAGGTCTACACACATATCCACTCACTCACCAATACAGTCAGTCATACTTTCGGTCACTCATCAGTACAGGTCTATCATATGCACTCATACACCTATATAGACACTCACACACCGCCAATCATCCATAGAGTTACTCACACACCTAGTCAGTCATGCAAAGAATTAATCAGACTTCCATTTACTCACATATACAGTTATACACACACCACCTAACTTACTCATATAGATACTAACACATACTTACGCTCTTATACAATCACTGATACAAGCACACACTCATCCATACAGCCACTCTCACAATCACTCACTCTCACATACTGTCATTTATATACTCCAACACTCACATATACTGCCTTTCACATATGTAGTTACTCACACATGTACTTCTTAGACATCCATTCACTCACCAACACACCCATACACACACTCACCCACCCATACAGTCCATCACAGATGCACTCTTGAACCCATACACCCAGTGAATCATCCACTCACACATCTATGCACAGAGTCACACATCCCCCACCTACCCACACAGACAGTCAGGCAGCCATACAGATAGTCAGACAACCAATCAATAACTCATATAGACACTCATTTAGCTACTCACCAACCCATGCAACCGCTTACACA
Organism: Calotriton arnoldi; assembly: GCA_963921515.1. Taxonomy (NCBI): domain Eukaryota; kingdom Metazoa; phylum Chordata; class Amphibia; order Caudata; family Salamandridae; genus Calotriton; species Calotriton arnoldi. The sequence goes on along the minus strand of CAWUFW010000171.1, from coordinate 2,010,509 downwards.
CCAACTGACAGACTGATACAGACATTTACACAGTTTAGTCACTAACCTATGCATTCAGTAAGACACGTTAATCACTCACTTATACAGACAGTTATGCACCTAGTAAATCATCTATTCAGACACTTATACACCCACTCATTCTTCAATACACCTTGGCATATATATATATATAAAACATATTTAAACTTTACAGAAACACACATTCACTGGATGATGTCATCAGTGATGTCATCAGTGATGTCATTTGAGATGTCATCAGTGATGTCATCAGTGATATCACTGACCATGTCATGAGTGATGTAATATGTGACGTCATCAGCAGTGCATTGCGGGGCGCGAGTTATAGTTAGCTGAACTAACTATAACGTCCGAATTTCACTGGTTTTGTATGAGTGAAATGTCCAACTAACTATAACGTCCCTGAAACCTGTGGTTTTTTCTGTGAATTTCTAAGGTTTTTTAAATGCTAATTTCTAACTATAACGTCCCTGAAACCTGTGGTTTTTTCAGTGAATTTCAAAGGTTTTTTAAATGCTAATTTCTAACTATAACGTCCCTGAAACCTGTGGTTTTTTCAGTGAATATATATTGTACAAAGGTAATGGCCACTGTACCCGCAGCCGCTGTTGACCCTCCAAGACTTATTATAACATACAATCGTCAGCATCGCGCTTTGCGCAAAATCTTTAATAAGAATTGGTCGGTTATACGCAATGACCCTGTGATTGGGGAATCCTTGACGGAGGTTCCCAAAGTTACCTTCCGGAAAGCACGGTCTATGAGCGATATGCTTGTAAAAAGTAGTCCGGAGGTCATGACAAAAAATACTTGGTTACAGTCAACTAAAGGGTTTATCAAATGCGCTAGTTGCAAGGCTTGCAAACCAGGAAAAAGCACAACATCATATAGGACTCCCTTTTATGACGCACCCCATATTATATCTAAGAAACTAACTTGCAAGACTGAGTTTGCCGTCTATGTGCTGGAGTGTACGTGTGGCCTGCGATATGTTGGCAGCACCAAGTTGCAGGTCCACAAACGTATACTCCAGCACATGAGGGCAATCAGTATTCAGTATGTATCATATCCTGTAGCCAGGCATTTTAAGGATATCCATGGTAGCTGCCTGGAATACCTTACTTACTTTGTGGTGGATATGGTACCACCACTAAGACGAGGCGGTGACCGAGAAGCCTTGCTGAGAAAATTAGAAACCAAATTTATCCTCGAGTTAGATACCAAGACGCCCAATGGGCTGAATTCGAGTGAAGATTTCTACACATGCCTGTGAACTAGCCCCACAGCAGCATTGCTAAACTTCTGCTTAATTTAAAAAAAATATTATTTGTGTGTCGCCTCCTACAGGTAATTGGTTGTAATTTTAATATGCACTTTTAACACTTATTTATTCTTGGCACAAGCACTTTTTCTAGGCAGAATAGTCAGAACAACTTATTAGGTATTTATAAGGTGCGGTAGTTAACATTATGAAAGCCGTTGTTTGATATATTTAATTATTAAATCATATATGAATTGGTTTTGATTTTAATATTTATGGGGTAATAAATATTAATTAGGATTCGAGATCTCCATCTATTTAATCCAATATAAATATAACTCGGTCTTTAATATATATGTGGCAACTAATTAACCAATATGTATTAGGATTTTAGGTTCCTAAAAATAATAAAAAGGTTTTTTTAATTGGTTGTGAGATTTATAGGACCACAACGATCGAAAAATTCAAAATTTATGCCACATGATTTATTGAATTTAACATCACTATAGATGTGAGGTCATTACCGTTACCTTTCCTTCTTCTTTCCTCTATATACACTACTCTATTTTCAGTGCCAACTTCAGGATAGCACCAGAGGGGAGCATAAACAATTTGAACCCACTGTAGGTGATATTAGAAGCATCCAATACATGTATGTTATCACAGCGAGATGATTAAAAAACTTAAAGATGCAATGGTTGTCTAATAGTATCCTGCCCTAAAACTGTGTATATGAACTGATTTGGGTTTCAGATATCTTGCATTGCATGTAAAGCATTCGTATTTATACTTGGATGTTTTATCAATTTTTTCCTTATAGGGACAGGTTTATTGCAGCAAGATAAGTGTTGATTTGCACTTTATATCATTATGGTGATATCATACATATGGTTACCCATTAGTCACAGTTTGAGAGATTTTAGCTCTAAATATTTATTGTTGGCTGGTTTCTTTGACTTTTGCGTATTTGCACATATTTATACTCGCTATAGCCCGATTTTACATGTTATTCAATAATGAGCTTTTATACTCCGATTTTAATGCATTTTAACATCTTTTTGCGATTGGCACTGTATCAATTGGAGGAAATTGATAACGAATATGTTTATATATACATATATAAAAAAATGTTGTCTATGTCTATCTGCCGAATTTTGCACGTGGTACTGCACTTTAAATTGTTGGTTTCCTGTCACAGCGTCATGTGATCAAGGCCTCCTGAAGGCCGAAACGCGTCATGGCGGTGGTGCGGTGTATTTGGATTCAATAAAGAACCCTGCACTTAACTTTTGGGTCCGTGTTCGTCTTTCCTGGAGCAATTTGGAAGTTGGAGACGGAGTTCTTATATATATATATATATATATATATATATATATATATATATATATATATATATATATATATATATATATATATATATATATATATATATATATATTTTTTCGGCCTCTTGTGGCCTCAACTATTCTTTTGTTCTTTGTAAGGAGAGACAGTTAATGTCTATGCCTTTGATTGAGTTGGTAGTTGGTAGTGAGGCTTGCTGTGCTGATTGGACCAAAACCTTCTTTGCTTCTCTTTTATGATGTGGTAAAGTGATGGCAGATGATTTATTTTCTTTTTTCTTTTATGGCCCTTAAGCTGCCCTTGGCTGCTGAATTTTGAAAACTTATGCCTGGGCTTTCTGATTGCCAGGGCAATGGCGGGATGATGGCAAGCAGACAATTTTTTAATTGCCCTTAAATTATTTAAGTTGTGTTTTAGTTTGTGGACTTGTGCTGGGCTTCAAACTCCCGGGTCTCAGGTCACTGGACTACAGGGGCGAGTGGGGCACACCGCTTCCTGCAAGCCACACCCAGCACTAACGCTGGACCACTTCTGAGGAAAAGGGCGTTGCACACGCTTTGCAGCAGCCGACTATGGCTGCCACTCTTGCCCCCTGTTTGTGAATACAGACTTGGAAGAGAGCACTAGGGGACCGCAGAGGCTGTTGTTGCCACAGTGAGTTGACTGAGAAGCACAGCAGCACCAACTGAGCAGAGACGGCGGTGGCAGTGTGGCTGGGGAGCGGATCACCACAGAGAGGTACGTACGAGGCACGTGCAAGAGGCCGTGGGGTGGGTTTGCGACTCTGCCCCGGCAGAGGGTGGCGTATCTCCCCTCGTTCAGCCGTGCGACCACGGTCTCCCCTCCTCCTCCTCACCGCCGCACCTCCTTGCCTTGCCTCGTCCCCTCCGCTCAACAAACATGGCGGCTGGACCAACATGCCGCCAGTATCCCAGAGCACCTCAGGAGCCTTCTTAGGTCTCACCGGGTACTACCGCAGGTTTGTCAAAGGGTATGGCACTATTGTAGCCCCCTTGACTGAGCTGACTTCAAGGAATCAGCCACATCAAGTGATCTGGACTGAGGCAAGCCAGACCGCTTTTGATGCCCTGAAGGAGGCCATGTGCACGGCACCTGTGCTCAAAGCTCCTGACTTCTCCAAGGAGTTTGTGGTGCAGACTGATGCCTCAGAGCATGATGTGGGACCCATGCTTTCACAGCTAAATGAGATCAATCTGTAGCTTTCATTAGTAGGAGACTACTTCCCCAGGAACAGAGGTGGAGTGCAATTGAAAGGGAAGCTTTTGCTGTGGTCTGGGCCCTGAAGAAGCTAAGATCCTATTTGTTTGGGACTCACTTCTGAGTTCAGATAGACCACAGGCCCCTCAGATGGTTAATGCAGACGAGGGGTGAGAACCCAAAACTGTTGAGGTGGTCCATCTCCCTACAGGGAATGGACTTTGGACTGGAACACCGCCCTGGCACAGAACACGCCAATGCTGATGGTCTGTCCAGGTTCTCCTACCTTAATGAAGAAAATTCCCATGAGGTTGGGTAGTTTTCCCCACTTTAAGCTGGGGGGGACACGTGTTAGACCTGGCATCATTGGCGTGTTTTTTCCCTGCCTTTTTTGCTTCTGACCTCCTGTTTTTGACTGTGTGCTGCATTTCGTTGTTGCTGGTTTTAGAACTCTGGGCACTTTGCCACTGCTTACCAGTGCTAAAGGGCAAGTGCTCCCTATGTCAATTGTGATTATGATTGGTTGTCCATGATTGGCATATTTGATTTACTGGTAAGTTCCTAGTAAAGTGCACTGTGTGTGCCCAGGGATTGTAAGTCAAATGCTACTAGTCGGCCTGCAGCACTGATTGTGCCACCCACATGAGTAGCCCTGCAACCATGCCTCAGACCTGCCACTGCAGGTTCTGTGAGTGCAGTTTTAAACTGCCATGTCGACCTGGCAAGTGCAGCCACTTACCAGGCCCAAACCTTCCCTTTTCTACATGTAAGACACCCCTTTAGGTAGCCCCAAGGTAGCCCCATGGGCAGGGTGCAGTGTATATGAAAGGTAGGACGTGCGGATGTGTTTTACATGCCCTGATAGTGAAATACTACCAATTTCATTTTTCACTATGGCAAGGACTATCTGTCCAATAGGTTATCATTGAAGCTGCCCTGTAACATCTTACAAGTGTAACTTTCAATTGGGTAGAGATAGAAATTTGAAGTTTGGGTTCCCTGAACTCAGAATTTAAAAACACGTCTTTCTGTGAAGGTAGTTTAAATTGTGTTTGCCCACTTTCTAAATGTGGCATTTTCTTGCTTTGCCATTCTGTGCCTCTGCCTGCCTGTGGAATCCATGTCCCGTTTAGACTGACAATTGGGCTGTTTGTGAATTCACTCTAGACAGTCACACAAAGGGAGATGAGGTGTGCCCTGCATATCCTGATGGCCTATCACCAGGCTGATGGGTCTTCCTGAACTAGAGTGGTGGGAGGAGTTGTCACAGACACCTGACTAGAGCTGTGCCTGTCCTCACATAAAGCTGTCTCCAACCCCTGTAGGGTGTCTGGAGCCAGGTCAGAGAAAGGCAGGGTCTAGTGCGCTACAAAGACTTTCCTTTGAAGTCTGCCTACTTCAAAGGCAGAAACAGGTATAAGTATTGGAGCTGTGACACCATAACTTCAGAATACTTCTGGACTAAGAGGAGGTTCTGCCAAGCAGAAGAGCTGGAGAAGCTGAAGGAGGGGACTGCCACTCTGATTGTTGCTGTGTTGTGCTGGCCTACTGCTTGCTGCTTCGGTCTTGGAAAATGAAAGGACTGGACTTTGTTTTCATCATCCTGCTTGCCAAGGTTCTCCAAGGGCTTGTGTGTGCTTGCCTCCTGGTAAGAAGTCTCAGGGCCATCAAAGACTTCACCTGCATCCCCAGAACTCCTCTACTGGAATTTCTGACCTGCCAAGTGGTGATAATTCCAGTTCTGGGCCCTTGGAGGTAGCTTCTGCTGCAAGAATAGAAGAAAATCCATTCACCTGTCTTCAGCGCCTGTTTTTCCCGCTGCAAGCTTGCCTTGCGGTTGAAAACCCAGCGCATCACCGCGGTGCAGCAGAAGAATTGATGCAGCACCTGTCATGCAGCTCTCAGATCACCGCAGCCTGAGTCCTGGGCACTGTGTGTCCGACGTCCGAGACACCCGCTCCAACTCCACCTGCTTGCGGCTAGGGAAATCGATGCAGTGCATGTTCACCACCACCGCATTGACCCCAGCGCATCCAGATTTTCCACGCATCGCACCTGTGTGCCAATTTCTTCACCAACGTTCCCCAGGAGTAAAGAAAAGAGGCCATGTGTCCGGATATCGACGCATCACCTCCCCTCACAGTGAGGAACCGATGCATCACCTTCCTTGACAGTAAAGAACCAACGCATCACCTCCTCTGTGCTGCAGTAAGGACTGACACATCACCTCCCTTGGCAGTAAGTAACCGATGCATCCCCTTCCCTGCGAGTAAGAAACCAACGCTTTGCTTTGTTTTCGAGCACCTCCCCTCCCCTTGTTTTCATCTTTGATTTTGATGCATCCCGGGTACTTTGTGAAAAAAGTGACAAATCCATAGTTTTCTATGACTGAACTATTCTAAACCTTTTAAAAGTGATATCGTTGCTTATGTATGTTGGAGTTTTCTCATTTTGGTCTTGTTTTACTTAGATAAAGATTGGTTATTTTTCTAAACTGGTGTGGTATCCATTTGTAGTGTTTTCACTGTGTTACTGTGTGTTTATGTACAAATGCTTTACACATTGCCTCTGAGATAGGCCTGACTGCTTGTGCCAAGCTAATCAAGGGGTGAGCAGGGGTTATCTTAGGTGTGTAACTCCCTTACCCTGACTAAAAGGAAGGGTCCCTACTTGGACAGGGTGCAAGCCACTTCCAACTAGAGACCCCAATTTCTAACAAAGTGGGTTCAGCAAACCCATTATAGCTAAATTTCCCTTCCAATCATATTTACCTTTACTTCCCTATCACTGTCATGGGATGACTGCAACTTGATATTAACCATGATACACATCTGCAACTGAGCGAAGAACAATATATTCTGCTTCTCTGGCTTTTTTTATCTTTCATAGGTTGCTGTGTTTTGGACAGTAATTATTAGAGTTTTCAACACAATAGTGACCTTGCAGGCCACTTAAAGCAATGTTTCTTTTCACTTTCTTGACATGGATGTCCTAAAGCAATACTTGTCAGATTTTTTCTTCTGTTGAATCTTTGTCTTAGTTTTGGAATAGTTATAATGTGTTTGGTGCTGGTCCTCACTTGCTCCTCTCATCCACATTAAGGGTTTAATACAAGGCACTTTACCAAGTAACTGGACCAAGCAATTTCAAGTATTTTTGGAAGGGCCTAGGATTGAGCCAATATTGCATAGATGATATGGTTCCTTTGTATGTTTGTGATCATTCCCAAACTCCTCTGCCTTCTGTTTCCACCTAGGGAAAGGTTATAAAGGTTATAAATTTACATCAGCACAGAGCCACATCCTTTCCAGATATAGTTAGGTAAGTAGGGGCAGGTTTCTCAATGGGAAAACATTTTCTATTGGAAAAAATATATAACCAAGCAAGCGTTTGCACAGGAGATTTTATTTTACTTACTTTCACAGAAGTACACCTGGAAACCCGCTCTTGGTACAGCTTTCCTGCATACTCATCGAAATGTTGGTGAACAGAAAAAAGTAGGAAAGGTACATTGAGGTGTGGGTGGAGAGCTCCTCCCCACTTTTCTTCTCTTTTTAGTGAATCATGCCCTATATCTTTAATGAGCCACAAGTACTGTTTATCATGCTTCCTCTCTCTTGCTTTAAGAAAACAATACAAAGGTTTTTGCCACTCCTTCCATCCAGAGCCTGGGTGGCCATCACGGACCATAATGAAAGGCCTTTGTTTCTATGTTTTGTAACTTCTAGTGTTCACTACCATAGCAGTACTGCACTTGTGATTTGCAAAGCAGAGTTACATTTCTGGTAGTTCACCACAGTAGATCATGAGTGACTGCTGTGGGTGTGACTACGTGTAATGAAACCACTTTGAGGTAGCTTATCGGTCATTTTTGGAAGTGTTAAGAGAGTTATTAACAGTAAATACATATCCCTTTCCTAATGAGCTCCACTTCAGTGGCCATGGAATCCATTAGTAACATCTGGAGATGGCTGCAATGCTCATTTGTTTACAGGTGCTGGTAGTAGTAATGCTTTTATGCTGGCAATGTTACCATACTCTTTGGTTCATTTTCAGAGCAACACAGACTGACAGCCTCTCTGTCCCTTTGTGAGCAGATGCAGACTTTGTATTTCTGGCTATTAATTTAAGGGTTTTATGGTGATGCTTTGGTGGCTCTTTCGCTAAGGAGAAGGAACATCGCCCCACTACTCTGCAGATGTGAACGAAAGGAAAAAATTAAATGATAATAACGTAATGTTATTGTCATTATATTTTGTTCTCCTGCTGTGGCAGCTTTGCGTGAGGGGGCGGGGTGGGGCTGCAGAGTAGGGGAGGAGTGATAGAACCCTCCTAAGTGCGCAATGACTGTTTGGCTGGCCCTCTCGGGCCACCCAAAACAGTCATGCGCACTTTCCCTGTTTTCCATGCAGGCTGTATTACAGCCTACGTGGAGAACATGACCACCCCTCCAGCCCCGACACGGCGCTCAGACCAATCACAACGCTGCATTGCAGTGTTATGATTGGTCAGGGGAGCCTGACTGTGCTTCCTGTTCCTGGAGTTGGACACAGGAGAGCACCATGGTGCAAGGGTGCCTGCATTGCGGGGAGATTGTTTTTGTGAAGGAAGGGACACCTTCCTGCACAAAAACAATCACGATAGGTGTCCTCTTTCTATGTGTGCTGGAAAAAACGAGGAGAAATGAAAACATTTCTCCTCGTTGTGCCTCCCTAGGTCTCCCCTCGGGAGGCGGAGCATTCTGATGCATTCCCAGGTTTCTGATTCCTCGTAAATCTGGGAATGTGTCTGGCTCCATGAGTGTTGCGTGGGAACACCCACAGCAACACTCATGGAACGCCCCTTTCACGCAAAGTGCTGCATGAAAAGGGGCCACATTTACAAGGACACGAAAAGAAACGCAGGGTGGCTTTATGTGTCCTTGTAAATATGGGGCACAAAAAGTGACGCACCTGCGGCGCAAGGGGCTTGTAAATAAGTCCCTCAATATTTATGCGGTTGTGTGTTCCCTGGTTTCTATGTAGTTTGTTTCACAATGCAGTGTTCTGATTGTGCCTGTGATGCAATGATGCAGCCAAATTTAGGAACGTAGTTGTAGCAAATACCCCTTTTCTGCATGGTCACCCCAAACTTTTTGCCTATTTCTAGGCTTTTTTTTGCAGGCTTTAGGACTGTGCACTTTGCCACTGCTAAACAATAGCATGGGGCTTTAGTTTCCCCTCTAAATCATGTGCAGTACTTTGGAACTCCCTTTTTGGCCTATTTAACTTTCCAATAAGTCCATTGTAAATGGTGCCTAAGTCATACCTATGGCATGGAAATTTAAGTGAAGGTGTGCAGTTCCTATAGGGAAGTAGGTCGGGAGTACCTGAAGGATCTAGTCAGGGGGATCTGATCCTTCAGGAGCAAGAGCCCTCACACACCCAGAGGGGTGTCATGCTTCACCATAGGGCAGCTCCTTGTTGGGCCGGCGCTGCAATGCCCAACGGGCCCCCGCCGGAGTTCTTTTAAACTGCCATAGTGAAGTATGGGTGTAAAGGTAAGGGTGCAGTGAATGAGTAGAGTGGTGGATTTAAAAATAACTAAAAGGGAATTTTAAGTCAACATTTTTAATGTGTAAGACCCTAGGTTATGTTAAATACAGATATAGGCCGGAGCGGATATAATGGTCCACGTTAGCTCTATTGACCAATACTCGCACATAGAGCTAACGTGGACCAGTTCAGTTCAAAAACTTTATTCGGTGTGTATAGAACAACCATAAAAGTATACATTCATTGGAAACTGATTGCATTACGCATAAAAAACAAGACAAACAGCATCCAGTGTGCAACATGGGGCCAAAATTGATCATATCTGAAAACGTACATACATTAAAATGAAATACAGTATATGTAAAAAGAATCAGATATTAAAAAACGATGCAGATGACGCGTGGGCTATGACATGGGGCCAAAGTTAATCGCATTTAAAACACTTAAAATTGTATTTAAAAGACAGCACAAATTCTTAAAAGACATCGGGGGGTCGTTGCTATAATGATACAACAATACTCTTACGTGCATTGAAAGCATTTATAATAAAATGTGCTACATTAAAGCAAACCCTGGCGCCGTTGAGTTCGGACAGATATTTTACTGCAGCAAGATGTGAACCATTGCCATACGCAAGTAAAAGTGGTTTTAAGTAGTAATTTCTAAAACCTGTGTAAAAACCACAAAACAGCATAAAGTGCACCGTGCTCTGTCTGCTCTGTCCGTCACATGGGCAAGGGATCGTGGCCGGAGGGCAGATTTTCATATTAGGGAAAGCCACTAAATGGTGGGCAATTTCCAATCTAAATCTGACTGATACAAAATGGTGCATAAGATTGGGAATGAGTGTTAAATAGTCTTGACAGCCTGCATTGACGGTAAGTGATAAATAGAATTTTACCGTTGGTTTTCTGCATTCACAATCGAGCCGAACTTCCCTCCTATGGTTCATAAATGTTGCTCTAATGGCCAACTTCCTGAGTAAAGATGCTGTAGTAGGATTCATCCGTATCGACATCTTGACATCTTGAACTAATATAGCTTAACCAGGGAATCTTCATCACATTATCCAGGGTAAAACAGTCTAAAATAATTGATTTTGTAAAACTGGTTTCTTCCTTGGACAATATGGAGTGCCAGAGCAATAATGGGCGAGAGGCAATTATATCTATAAGATACTGTAGCCCCACTTCATTGTGTATAATCTCTGAAGATGCAGAGGAGGGTAAACTGAGGAGGCGTTTGAGGTAACTATTTTCCTCTGTCTGTAATACCGAACAATTATGATAGCCCCAAATACCAGCGCCATATGTTGCAATCGATAAGACCCTTGCCCATTAATAGTTGTCATCTCCTTGACCGGCCTAGAGCCCAGTTTTGCTGAAAATCTAAAAATATCATGGGTACTTCTAGCCATTTTGCTCCTGACATTGGTGATTTCACGAGTCCACAACCCGTTACCTGAAAAAGTAATGCCCAGGTAGCAAAAGGTATCAACAGGGTGCACAGGCGATTTATCCATAAAAAATGTGCTACTTTGTTTGTCTAGTGCCCCACAGACCATAGTATAAGTTTTACTTTTATTAATAGTTAATTTCCTGGCAGCAATAAAAACACTAAAAGCATTCATTAAACGTTGCAGTCCCACTGGAGTGCTGGCCAACAGGACGGCGTCGTCTGCATACAAAAGTACAGGTAAGGGGCGCCCAGCCACTTGGGGGGCATCGGCAGGCACTGCTTGTATGGTCTCATCTACTCCATTAATAAACAAGGAAAATAGCAGTGGCGCTAATACACAGCCTTGCCGAATGCCTCTCTTAACTGCAAAAGTATTGGTGCATTCCGCCCTGGGGCCATAGCGGACTTTTCTCGTTAGATCCTCATATAATCTGGCCAGGAAATGGATGATTGGCCTAGGTGCCCCAATAGCAAGCAAATCACTCCAAAGAATGGTGTGATCTACTAAGTCAAAGGCACTGCTCAAATCAGCAAAGCAGAGGTATAGTCTGCCGCCTGTGGCACAGGTGTACTTGCCTATGAGCAGATCAAGGTTCACTCATTGCTCTATGGTCCCCAGGCCTTTCCTGAAACCAAACTGAGCGGGTGAAAGTATTGGGTAATCCCATGCCCATTCTTCTAGTCTTTTTAGCAAGACTTTACTCATCACTTTCACTGATGAATCTAAGAGTGATATAGGCCTGTAATTTTTGGGGTCTGATTTGTTACCCTTCTTAAAAATAGGAACTATGATCGATGTGCCCCATGTCGGCGGAGTCTTTTTCTCCGCAGCCATATTAAAAACCCTGGTTAGAATTGGTACCCATAGCTCGGCGTTGTTTTTAAAAGCATCCACAGGGACCCCATCCGGCCCGGGGCTTTGCCCCCTTTGCTTTCTTTCAGAGCCCATGACACTTCTTGTAACCTAATATTTAGGGGTGCTTGTGAATATAACGATTGTTCCTCATTTCGGGTAGTTACCGTTTGTGCCTTGCCTGAGCTAAAAATACTAGAAAAGTGGGCAACCCATGCATCGCAAGTGACATGTGACAGCAATTCCGGGAAGGAGTCATCCTTTAAGAAAGGAGAGTTAACAGTATCCCAGAAAAGTTTGCTATTTCCTGTATCTGCTGCTTGGAACAGTTTCAGCCATGCTTCATTTTGTAGTTCTTTTTTTCTAACAAGCAGTACCTCTTTGTGCTTGGATCTAAGGGATTCGATCAATAAATTGTCCCTCGGCCGCTTACAGAGAGCCAATTTCAAGTCCCTAGTAGCGGTAGTACAGGCATGGTCAAACCAGCCTTTGCGTTTTGTTGGGCCAGTTCTAATAGGATGAGTCAGAAGGTCATCGATTATAGTAACGATACTAGTATAATTAATGAGTATCTGATCAGGGATAACCACGTCCTCCAGACAGCCCATTATATAATTATAGCCCTTGTACAAATATCTAGTAGGAACCGGGTCTGGTCCACTCCAATCCACTTGATACGGATCCCATTGGGTCTGAATGGGGCAATATTAGTAACACAACTTGGGGTAGTAACAGTAGGCCTGTCCCAAAAGAAAACTGACGGTATTACACAGTTATAGTCGCTCATGCCCGGGCGTGCAACCCATAATGGGTCACACCACTTACATACATTAGCTGAAATTAGAACGTGGTCGATAACAGAGGTTGAATTTCTCCCTATAAAGGTTGGGATATGTTTCCCGTCACTATCCAAAGCATTTTCCAGTAATTGAAGATCAAACTTATTGATCATAGAATTTAATAAATTACCATATTCATTATGGGGAAAATGCAAGTATCCAAGTCCAGCCTCATCTGTCATCCCACATACCCGTGTAGCAGAGTGGGGGCATGTATGAATATTAAAATCTCTGACCCGTAATAGTATAAAACTATTTGTAATGGACTGGGCAAGGGCCTCCAGACCTCCTTCGAGGGCTAAAACTACCCTCCCCCGGGTATTATTAAAAACATTATTATGAAAATTAACTAGGACCATGTCCTGACCTCCCCTGAATGACAACCATAAGATTAATGAATGAGGGCCAATAGATATTTTCCTCTTTAAACTTACAGGAAGTTTGTTTGATATTAAGACCATAAGCCCCCCTTTAGCTCTCCCTGCTACGGATGGTTCAGCCTCCAACCAGTATGTCGTAAAGACCTCAAAATAGACAGGCTCGATACACCATGTTTCTTGGATGCATAATATATCCAAGTTACTTATAAACTCCATCCATCCTAGGGTACCCTGTTTCTTAGCTAGACCCCCTACATTCCATGTAGCAATTCTATACCCATTAGCCGTCCCTCCATCACTACTACTATGTTGTACTAAATTGGGTGGGGCAGTTGCTATATATGTAGGACCTGCTGCACCCTCACAGAGAGGTGGTAGGGGGGCAGATAAGACGGCAGTATCGCAGTGGCCCCCAGGGTCCAGATGAGTATCATCTTCCCGCCCTTTGTGAAGTGAGGGCGGTTAGCGCTCTAGCTTTTGCGCTCCCTCCATATAAACCGGATGCCCTGCTCGACGCGCAGCGGACGCGCGCAGGCAAGGCTGACTCCTCGTTTGTATATTGGCATATTTCTCTCACTGCTTTTAAAATTTATGTTTGCTTACCTGTTTTAAACTTTTACTAATTCTGAGAAACCCGAGCACTCTGCTCTTGCTTTTACCTGGTTCTCTTCTCTTGCTGTTGTGTTTAGTTGCCTCGCCCCGGTCCATCGCGGGTCATATCCCGATTGTGTGGAGGGAGATAAGGTGACTTCCGGTTCGAGGGCGGTTAGCGCTCTAGCTTTTGCGCTCCCTCCATATAAACCGGATGCCCTGCACGACGCGCAGCGGACGCGCGCTGCGGGCGCGCCAAAGGCAAGCCCGTCTGCGCCCGTCCGCGCCAGACCGCCGCCAGGAGCTAGGAAGCATGCCGGTTCCACTATAGACACCGCATTGCATAAAGGTATCACCTATCCCCGGGAAACTTTACTCAATCTTAGGATGGCACCTATGTCCTCCCTTGGATGCCCCGCCAAAACAAACCTTCAGCCTTGGCCAACTTTAGAAGGCCCTTTTTCATGTATTCACTGTCAATTTCAAAACTGTACTCAGAGCTGCAATGTTACTCATGTAAGCCCTCTCCCCCAACCCCCTCTTAAGCACATGCACAATCTGCCCCCTTCCCCGGTTCTCAGCCAGGTATCAATTAAACCTAGCACAGGTACAGGTATAGGTTGGAAGGGGGTCTTATGCAACGTGAGATCCCTTCCCAAACACGCTACAGAAACTTGGGACCTTCTAAACTCGGTCCATCCGGATTTAGGATTTCTGACTGAGACTTGGCTTAAACCCCACTCCACGCCTGCTATCACCCTAGCACTTCCCACTGATTACAGGTTCCTTAGATTGGACAGACCCTCTAAAATAGGGGGCGGAATTGCTCTAGTACACAGAGACAGCATTCCAGTCTCTGTTCTTGAACAACGCAGCAATCCCATAATTGAAATTATGATTTTTTGCATAGACTTTCACCCTCAATTAAGTTGGAAAGGTGCTTTGGTATATCGACCTCCCGGCCCGCTGGAAGATTTTTCCATCCAGTTGACCGAACTTATTGCTCCTCACGTCATCTCATCTAATAATTTTTTATTATTGGGCGATTTTAATGTGCACAGTGAAGCTGAGAACCTCCCAGACACATCAGCGCTCCTCACTGATCTTGCTTCCTTAGGCCTCACCAAACACAATGTGGGCCCGACGCATATCGCAGGTCACACACTAGATATTATTTTCTCTAATAACCCCGGTATCAGATGTGAACCCCCACATCCCTTGACATGGACAGATCATTCGTCCATAGAATTTACCATCCAGGGTCGTCACGCTACGACCAAAAATACTGCGAATTTGTTTGCTGATCGCAGACAATGGTATAAGATCTCTCCTGATAATTTTCAGGCAGTTTTCTCTCCTACCTGGGAAATCAACGACGCTTCCACTAATACTGAGGAGGGATTAGCAAGGTTTAACTCAATTGCAACCAGGACCCTTGATCTACTGGCGCCGCTTAGATCCATGCCCAATGCTACTAATCGCTCCCAATCAGCCTGGTTTACCCCTGAGCTGCGCACAGAAAAACAAAAATGTAGAAATTTGGAGAAACGTTGGCGTAGGTCACATAATTTAAAAGATAAAGAAACTTTTAAGGCTGCCATCTCCTCTTATCACAGCAGTATAAAAGGAGCACGGAAAAAGTTCATCGCCCAGCAACTCGACTCTGCCGAAAATAGGCCTAAAGCCTTATTTCAGATACTAAAATCTTTCACAAATCCGAAGGCTTGTGAAAAACCAAAGATTTCTTCGCAATCCCTTTGTGACAATATTGCTCAACATTTCACCAATAAAATTGATCTAATTTATGATAAAATTGCTTTTGCCGAGAAACAATCCATAACCCCATCTTCCCTTTTCTCTGAGGTTCCCCCAGCTTCACAAAGGTTAAGAACTTCCCCCCCATGACCAATGAGATGGCGGCTGATTTACTCCGATCGGTCAAATCGGGCTCCCCATTAGATGTTATACCTGCAAAAGTAGCTGCTCTCCTGGCGAATGTACTTTCTTCTTCTGTTAGTACCATCCTTAATCTCTCCTTGATAGAGGGTTATCTCCCACAAACTTGGAAGGCGGCGCAGGTCATTCCAATTCGAAAAAAATCCCAAGGCCTCTATGACTGACCTGTCCAATCTGCGGCCTATCTCCCTCTTACCTCATTTTAGCTAAGTCTTGGAAAAATATATTAACCTACATCTTTCAACTTATGTCGAAACTAACAACTGCCTAGACCCTTCACAATCTGGTTTTAGGCCCAATCATAGCACAGAATTGGCCCTATTGGAAGTCAC
Organism: Calotriton arnoldi; assembly: GCA_963921515.1. Classification (NCBI taxonomy): domain Eukaryota; kingdom Metazoa; phylum Chordata; class Amphibia; order Caudata; family Salamandridae; genus Calotriton; species Calotriton arnoldi. The sequence goes on along the minus strand of CAWUFW010000171.1, from coordinate 1,994,725 downwards.
GGATAACATCAGAATGACTCTTGATAGTGGCCATTCCACCATACTTGTGCTATTGGATCTCTCTGCTGCATTCGACACGATATCTCACCAGATTATGCTTATGAAACTGAGGGAGATTGGACTTAACGGAGTGGCCCTACTGTGGATGACCAGCTTTCTGTCATCCCGTACTCAGACCGTCATCCTGGGCCCATTCCGTTCTAAGACCACGGAATTGACCAAGGGCGTCCCGCAGGGCTCGTGTTTAAGCCCTACGCTTTTTAACATCTATATTGCTCCCTTGGCCCACTTGCTTAGGTCTCATGGTTTCCTGCCCATTTCTTACGCTGATGACACTCAGCTTCTCTTCACCTTTGATAAAACTTCAACACATGCTCTGTCATCCTTCGCTGAAGGAATGACCGCTATATCAGATTGGATGAGGAGAAATTTTCTCCAATTAAACGCAGGAAAAACCGAGATAATGCTCTTCGGAGATGCCCCTCCACTCTGGTTTCCGACTTGGTGGCCGGCCGCTCTTGGCCCTCCCCCCATTCCCAAAACCTTAGTTAAGAATCTGGGCATCCATCTTGATCAGGCACTTACACTGAAGGAGCATGTTGCCCGAACTGTAAGCAATTGCTACCATGTGTTGGGCATGCTACGTCGAGTCTTCCCCTTTTTGCCAGACTGCACACGGAAAACTCTAATTCAGACTATGATTCTGGGCCGCCTTGATTACTGTAATGCTCTTCAGCTTTCTGCAAACGAGTCTTCCTTAAACAGGCTTCAGGTGGTCCAGAACACTGCTGCACGGCTCATTTCGTACTCCACTCCTGGAACTCCATCTTTGCCGCTGTCACGCAGACTCCACTGGTTACCGGTCCGTAAGCGGATAAAGTTTAAGGTTGGCTGTATAGTCTACAGAGCTATCCACAATAAGGGTCCATCCTACATCGCAAGCAAACTCAAGCCTTATTCTCCGTATAGGACCCTGAGATCTAGCGGTAAACTTCTTCTGCAGGTACCAAGGGTCAGGAAAGCTAGACTTGGTGGGAAATCCTTCTCCCTCCTCACCCCCCTTTTCTGGAATGGGCTCCCCCATCAGCTCCGACAATGCCCGGACTATCTTCGTTTTAGGAAACTGCTTAAAGCCTCCCTGTTCTAATCTGTCCTCAGCCCGCTCGTAGGCCCGCTTCAGCGCAGAGATACCCCTTCGGGAGTGATTCAGGCGCTCTACAAAACCCTTAAATAAATAAATAAATAAATAAAGCACATTCCTTGTAGGTTTTGGTTGATTATCATATAACCCCATCTCATGTCAATCGATGTCCTGGAGGTCACTCAGTGCCTGATATCTGTTGGACACCTCCAATGATTCGGGTGGGGGGTATGCTCGAGCAGGGTGGTTAGTTAATGGGCCTGGTCTGATCGTGTTAGGTATAGAGGACTGGAGGTGCCTATAGAAGAAACCCAGGGGCTGGAGTGACATATTATATACCTTTTGGGCGTGGCGTATCTCCCCCATAAGAATACCCTTGGCACACCTTGGGTCCCTGAAATTAATTACTATACAATCTCCATTGTGGTTTTTCTTCAAGGGGCCAATCCAGCGTACTCTTCTTACAAACAATATTTGTTGAGCGTCCCTTACCGGAAAATGACAGTTTCTATTAAGCCAATGGATCACCCTATTCTTTAAGGAGTCATAGGATTCTATTTGGCCCGAGCGTAGTGGAGGGACATTAACTATGACTGCTACATAGGGGACACATTCTGGAGGTAGGCTAATGGTGGTCTTGGCGTCTGCGACATTAGCTTCTAGTATGTTGGGAGTACTATCCTCTGCTGGTATAGAAACTCGTTGGCTTTCGCTATGTGCTGGATACGTGGTGGTTGCATTGAATAATTGCAGTTGTGTCTTTATTTGGGATATAGATACTGGTAGTCCCGTGTGATCCCTAGAGCTTGCTTCAGTTAGGGTGCCTACAATCCCCGACTTTGGTATGTTTGCACTTATTCTCGTTACATTATCCCTTGGTAAGTTAGTTGGTAAAGTTGTGGATGGTGCTAATATCCTGTCAGCTCTGTCTGGCCCTTCCTCTATTTGTCCCAGCGGCATGTTAGAATAGCATGTCTTAATCTGTTTAACTTCGGTGGACAGAGCCTCTAACTTCTCAAAAATTGGTGCTAGCAGGACCTCTAATCTAGTGGAGATTTCGGCCAATAATGAGGTCCATTGTGAGCCCCCCATGTCGCATGGTATGGCCCCAGCCTCTATACTAGAATGGGCCGGGATCTTGGATGTGTTTAGTCTCTTGGGACCTCTAGGGATAGGAGGGGTCTTTTTGCATTTCCTTTTCCTTTTCGGGGTAGGCGGGTTAAAAAGAGTGATGCTGTTACTAGGGGATCGTGTTACCTCATTAATTGGAGGGGTGACCAAGCTAACAGTGGGTCTCGGGCATTATCTTCCCTAGTTGGGCTATTATTTGCTGGTGGCATAGCTGCTGCATCCCTAGGGCAGCTCCTCCTTGGGCCGGCACTGCAATGCCCAACGGATCCCGCCGGAGTTCTTTTAAACTGCCATAGTGAAGTATGGGTGTAAAGGTAAGGGTGCAGTGAATGAGTAGAGTGGTGGATTTAAAAATAACTAAAAGGAAATTTTAAGTCAAACTTTTTAATGTGTAAGACCCTAGGTTATGTTAAATACAGATATAGGTTGGAGCAGATATAATGGTCCACGTTAGCTCTATTGACCAATACTCGCACATAGAGCTAACGTGGACCATTATATCCACTCCGGCCTATATCTCTTTTTAACATAACCTAGAATCTTACACATTAAAAATTGTGACTTAAAATTCCCTTCAGGTACTCTTGACCTACTTCCCATAGGAACTGCACACCTTCACGCATACCTACTTCCTTGGGGGCGCATGTGCTGGACCTTTATTTGCCCTCCATCCCTCCCTATGATCTTTTGATGGAAATTTAAGTGTCATATGTGAGTTGCAGTGTATATTTACCCCCCTAACAAGTGAAAAAAACATATATCTGCCAGGAGCACCACTGTGCTTTGGCTAGACTTCTGTTGTAAATTCACTCACTTTAGTGACACATGGCAGGGAAAGATGCCTTTGCCATGTAAGAAAAGCTCATTTTTATATATTCATAAGTTATCTCTAAAGTGTGCCTGGTAAGCAGACAGGACACGGTACTAATATAAAAAAAATAGGGTGCACTACATGTTGGGGTTAGGGTCCCCTCTCAGTGAATATGAAACCCAAAGCTATTTCACTGTTGGCCAAGCCAGACTTTTTAGTCTTAGGTAGGAAACAAATATTTATTTTTTATTTCTGCTTCGTGAAGGGCTAGTAAAATGGTTTGAAGTTATTCCCTACTTAGTTTTATTGGTGAAATTTAATTTTTGATAATTTAAGCAGAAAAGTAACTTTGTAAAAATGTACTTCGGGCTGCATGGATTAAAACCAATTCTGTCTCTCATCACATCTCCAGAGCTCGAATGCACATACTTGGCTGGGAAAGTTAATTACTTTGACCTAGAGGAAAATAGCTTGTCTTTGGGTCCAGGAAAGGCCAATAGGTGTTACCTTCATACCTCTTAGCACAGATTAGCTATGTGGGAGTGGACAGGCACAGTTAGCAGAATGAAGAGCTGCATTAGCACTACCTCTTTTGATTTGGAGAACCCAGGGAGGGCTTCTCCTATTCATTTCCAGGTCCTTCATAGACAGCCCGGCCCCAATCACAGCGGGAGAGAAAACCAGTTCTTCCGTCTATCACACATCCACAGCTGGAATATACCTACTTGGCTGTGAGAGTTAACACTCTGGATCAGAAGACAATGGCTTTCCTCTGGGCCCAGGAAAGAATAATAGATGTTAACTGCTGACCACAAACAATGGATTATCTGCCTGGGAGTGGGCAGGAACAGTTGGTAGAACAAAAGAGAACCATAGTACTACCTCTTTTGCCTTGGAAATGCCTGTGAGGGCTTCTTGTGTTTATCCCCGGGACTATCCTAGGTAGTTAGGTCCCAATCATAGTAGGAGTGTCCTCCTGTTAGGTACAGGAATGGCTAAGAAGATGAAGACAGGCCTACCTAATGGCAGCTGTATCCTGCATCTTGAAACAGGGGCTCCTGGGCACTTTTATAGTAAGGCAAAGAGGAAGTGCTGAAAAAGGAGGTGGGGGGCTGCAATAAAATAGTTAGGATAGGGTAGTAGATTTTCTGAAATCACTGGCTAGTCCACAGGACAATTCTAGCACCTGCTGGTAGAAGAAGTTTGACTTCTGACTCTTGCTTGAAGAAGAGGGACCACATAAGGACTCAAGGACTCCTAAATCCTGCTGGTGCCCAGGGACTGTAAATGCTCTCCAAGGATCAAGGAGTTGACCTCCTTCTTACCTGCCTCAAGGCCGCAAAAATCAGAACGGCTCCTGACTCCAAGAGGGCCTAACTGATTAAAGAGGACTACACCCTGAAGGAGATCTGGCTGGAGAGAGACCTCGTGCCCACAAGCCTCTCCAGTGGAGCTAGTGCTGCAGGACTGATCAGATGAAACTTTGCAGATCTGAATCTAAAACCTTTGAAAGGGACAACCTGCTTGGTGTATCTGATCTCTGCTCCATTGTGGTTGACTTGAAATTGCGCCTATGTCCTGGTCTGCCTCAAACGTTTGTTTTCCATGGTGCTTTTGCCTTAAAACTGTAAAAATCTATAGAAGTGGTTCCCTTAATCTGTTATGAAGATCTTGGTGCCTTTTTTGCTTAATAACTGTTTCTCTATTTTTCTAATTGGTTTGAGAATTTTATTTTGTTGTGTCCTTTTCTTTGGAACTGTTGGTAATGCTTGAATATAGCTCACACTTCTCTGGTGATTGCCTCCTGCTTGTGCCATAGCGACAAGGGGTTGTTCAGAGATTCTCTCAGAACTGTGTTGTGGCCTAACCAGAGTAGGTTTATTGCGTTGGTAGGGTACCGACCTGACAAATTAATAACTCCATTTCTGACAGTAGTACTTCACTGTAATTGATGTTTCTGTTGAGCATGCTTTGCAGACAATACTGTTGTCTCAAATGTTAAAGTGCATGCATTGATAAAACCTATTCATTCTGATGTAGTAGGCCATAGTGCTTTAAAGGGATACATTGTGGTCGTCCCTCCACTCCATGCCATCTCTAGTACTATAGAGACTTGGCCCAAGGGTGAAGGCGTGATGTCCTTTTTTCTGTCCCCTACCGCCAAGTAAAATAATGCTAATAAATACTAATACTACTACTACTAATAAAAATAATAATAATAACGAAATAAAAATAAAAATAAATAATAATTAGTTGTTTTTCAATAAGAAACTCCCACTTTGGGAGCTTGTTTTTGAAAAACAAAAACGTAGTCAAAGTTTGGTGAATGGAAGTTACAACTGATGGTGGCTGTCCACCAAACCTTTTGTACTTTTGTCCTATCAAGGTACAGAGATCACCACTTAGTCAGCTGCGATCTCTAAATTTGGTGATAGGTAGCACATCAGTGTGGAGGATGTAATGTCCTTGGCCGCCCTAAAAGACTGTAACCAGTCCCCTAAATTTTATATCTGCCCCCAACTCCTAGATCTGAGCTAGGCTGGATTCTGGCCTTGGCTGAGAACTATCGTTGCTCTTAGCTTAGGGAGTGCTGGGTGTGAATAACGTGGTCTCTGCTGAAGCAGGATGTAGGCAAACATGTAGGGTTTCTTGAGATGGGCACAGGCAGGGAAGGCTTTGGCTCTCAGATGGGCAGCGAGTAGGGCTTGGGTTTGGATGTAAATAAGACAGGGCTTGACCACTTTGCTGGATTCTATGCTTTGTCAATCTCAGTGCTGGATGTTACGCTAGGCTAGGCTCCAGAATTGGCTGACCTCTGAGTTAGGCTGGGCTGGTTATTGGACAGATCTTAGTTTCAAGCTGGTCCGTGGACATGACAATACAGCAAAATGAAAGCAAACAAGGGTATGCAATTCCTATCAGTTGAGAATGAGAGAGAGATCCCAGAAAGACGATAGGCTGTCCTCTAAAAAGGAAGGGAAAGGTGAATTCCTCCTTTCGGAATTAGGGCCCTCACACACCCAGCCTGCTGGGTGTCATGCTTCATCATAGGGCATGCTCCTCGTCAGTTCGGCGCTGCAATACCTGACGGGCTCCCTATGAAGGGGCTCTTTCGCAGAGATCTTTTATTCCTTGCAGTTTGGTGCCATGGGTGTGAGGGGCCTAAAAGTGTAGACGTGTTAATTGTGAAGGTCAATAGACCGTGCGAGTTAAAACAGGAAATGGAAGGTCAGGCAGAACAATTTTAATAACCCTGACTTCCAACCTGATTAAAAAGTTGAGTGGCGACTACCTGAAGTAATGTTTCAGGATGTTGCGCTCAGTCTCGTGTGGTCGACATGTTTCTTGCCTCTTAGTCAGGACGATCTGACGGCATTTCGTCAGGACCTAATGTGAAAATTATCTATCTACACTAAAAATGTGGTATTATGGTGTATTGACCTAGATATACCGCATGTAGCACCTAAAGGTGAAGTACCTGTCGATGTAGCGGCCAACCTATTGAGAAATAAACAGTATTGTTAAACAGTAATACAAAATATGTCTTGTGGTTATCAAAACACCATTCTCCCCCGTGAATCACAACATGTAAAAGCACGCTGCCGTGGTGTGCCCCACATGGTGAATGTAAGTGATTGTAAGCTAGAGTCAAACAATTCTGAGGTCAACAAGATGCGTGTTGACGTCAGCATTGTTTGACTCTAGCTTACAATCACTTACATTCACCATGTGGGGCACACCACGGCAGCGTGCTTTTACATGTTGTGATTCACGGGGGAGAATGGTGTTTTGATAACCACAAGACATATTTTGTATTAATGTTTAACAATATTGTTTATTTCTCAATAGGTTGCCCGCTACATCGACAGGTACTTCACCTTTAGGTGCTACATGTGGTATATCTAGGTCAATACACCATAATACCACATTTTTAGTGTAGATAGATACTTTCACATTAGGTCCTGAGGAATTGCCGCCAGATCGTCCTGACTAAGAGGCAAGAAACATGTCGACCACACGAGACTGAGCGCAACATCCTGAAACATTACTTCAGGTAGTCGCCACTCCACTTTTTAATCAGGTTGGAAGTCAGGGTTATTAAAATTGTTCTGCCTGACCTTCCATTTCCTGTTTTAACTCGCACGGTCTATTGACCTTCAGAATTAACACGTCTACACTTTTAGGCCCCTCACACCCACGGCACCAAACGGCAAGGAATAAAAGATCTCCGCCAAAGAGCCCCTTCTTAGGGAGCCCGTGAGGTTTTGCAGCGCCGACCTGATGAGGAGCATGCCCTATTATGAAGCATGACACCCAGCGGGCTGGGTGTGTGAGGGCCTTAATTACAAAAGGAGGGATTCCCCTTTCCCTTCCTAGAGGACAACCTATCATCTTTCTGGGATCTCTCTCTCATTCTCCACTGATAGGAACTGCATACCCTTGTTTGCTTTGATCTTGATTGGGCACGTATGCTGGACCTCATAAAAGCCCTCAGTCCCCCTTCTTTGATTGAAATACAGCAAAATGTTCATAACATCACAGCAAAACTATGCAAGTCAAAGGCAAGTAAAACACCTGTGGTGGTTGCATGTTCAGAGGTTAAAGCTTCCAATCCTGAAAATGTTGTCTTTCATCCTTTGAAGATCCAGAGAATGAGTACAATTGAGTTAGGTAATAACTCCTACTATTAGGGTTCTTATAGGCTATATAGTGTTTGGTGTGCGCCATATAGTGTCTCATTTAAATTAAACACTAAATTAGACTGGTCTTGGGTCGCTTGTGTTCTGGTTCAGGGAGTACCTGGCCTGGGAGTTCGGGGTGGACCGGAGGAGAGTCAAGACTGATTTGCATATGGTTAGGTCCAAACAGAGGTGGCATGGGGTGCAAAAGAACGGAGGGGTTAGAATGCTCCCTGAGCGATTGCCAGTGGTTAGACGTATTGCAAACATACTTCCCATCATCTTTTGGGTGTTTAATGTAAAGCCCAAAGTGGCAAGGGAATGCCCAGATGTGGGTCTCATGCTCACCATGCCACTTGGAACCATGCTACACCTGCCTGACAAGCCCCTATCAGGGTGAAAGGGGTATTGGGTGGCTTATGTTCTGGTTCAGGGAGGACCTGGCCAGGCAGCTGGGGCTAGACTTTTCCTATTGAACCAGGTTCACTGCGGACTTGCATATGGCTTGATACAAACTGAGGTGGCATGGTAGATAAAAGAACAATGGATTGGAATGCTACCCCAAATGATTGGCAATGGTTAGACTTCTTACAAGCATTCCTCCCATCACCTTTTGTGTGTTTGATCTGCAGTACCACACAGGAGAGCATCGTGGGTACCCCTGATCCACCCATTGGAAGCGCGGTTCCTGAGACAAAAGAAATACATTTTTCAAAAAAAAAATTCACAGGGAGAGTTTCTTTGGAACCTCCCTACATAGGTCAGAGTGTCAGGGTGTGCTTAACCTCCCCCTTTTCACTTTTTTCAGTACTCCAGGACTGAGTCCCAGAGTCATCTAATGGTTGCTACTTAATTTACTCACATGTCATGTGGGGGCCAGATAATTAAATTATTCCAGAACTGCGAATCCTTTTTGGAACAACCCTAGTCGCGCGGAAACGTGCCATGTTAGCACAGGAGTGCTCATGAAATTTTTCCACCGAGGAAAATGTGCATGTCACTCTTTAGGTGGTAATGTTCTATGAAGAGACGAGACCTGTTTCTGTCTGAATTACTGGAGGTAGGAGCAATTCTGATGTTGATGGGAATGTTCCAGATACTGGGTGCTTACACTAGAAGGCTTGCCTACTGGGCTTTTATTTCCTTGTTTCCAGTCTAGTGATGTCTTTTCTGCTATTGCGAATGAGACAAATAGACATACTATTGCATCAAACTGTGGGCCTGATTTAGAGTTTGTTGACTGTGGAACATGATCCAACAAGCACTGGCTATTGAGTCCACCCTATTTAAAAGTGTAGACATTTATTCACTCTATAAAGGGTGGACAGAACATCAGATGCTTTTTGTCTGATGGGACATCTGCCGCTTTTAGGCCGAAGGCCCACATCTGCCAAATGCTTCATCAGGCCCTGTGTTCCTTAAAATTGCTGCACTCTATCGTTATTGGCCTTTATTCCTCATGACAGACCCTTTGTTAGCTCCTCACCTGTTCCTTCCATATGGTTAGTAAAATAAAGATTAACACATGATGAGCGAAGATGGTACTGATACTCTCGACATCTGGTTCCTCCCAGCTATACTGTTGACTGTCACTTTGCTTTTAGCATAATAATGACACCTTACAAGAGCTATTTGTGTTTCATATGTAAGAAGTGTCTTCCAGTCATTGGCAGTGAATGCATGAACTTCATTTGGCATTCCCAATCTAGGCCACAGCAATTTACAAAGCAAATAGGTCAAAATTCGAATTTGTATATGAAAATGTGCTTCTCCATTGCTCATACATGAGCCAATTGCTTCACTGCAAGAAAGCATGAGGAGCACCAGACCTACTGAATTTTCTGAAATCCATACAAAGGAAGTATTTTTCCCTCTTCCCTGACCTTACTACCAAGCAACATGAACAGAGGAATCCAATGCAAAAGTCGTTAGCTTTGGGGACACCGGCCTAAGGAGTGCTTAATTTGTAAATGAATAAGTGCCCAATGTTTTGCTCAGAAGCCCGCAGCCGATGCTATCGAATGTCAGGTGCCCAATACCAAGGATGTGTATTCTTGATTCCACCACATGCCCCTTTCATCCACCACCAGAAGATCCTTGCCCCTTTATCTCATTCTTGCAGGATCTGTTTCATCTTTGCTTTCGTTCTTTGTCAGTGTTTTTCTGTATTTCTCTTCCTCCTTCTTTCCTCCTTTGAGTTTTTCGCTCTCTTGTTCTTGGGTCAAAGCCTGATGAGGAAAAATAAGTGCCGGTCCCCAATTATGGGTGCCGGTGGGCCCCACCTGCAAGCATCAGTTCAAATTAAGCACTGATGAGGCCTGTCTTTTATGCTGCCTGCTTCTGGGTATGCCATGAAGGAACAATGTTGTTGTTTATGCAGACATAGGCAGTGGTCAACTGTCTAGAGGGGCTGAAGACCAACAAAGAAGGGGAGAGTGACTGTGGATCGTGAGGTGGAGAAGATACTGAGCAAGGTATCATGAATGGAGTAAGCCACACAGGCGGTGAAATGCTGGCCTGCTTGAAGATATTAGCTTGTGGCGGTCAGTGGCATCTTGTTGTTTTTAGTTCGAGCCTAGGCAGTTCGCATGTGCTGTCTGCAAGTCCTTCTGTAATCAATACTACTACTCCATTCTCGTCTGCTGCTTACCATAGGCTCATTGCAGCATCAGTCTTCTTTCTTGCCTCCTAATTCGTTCCTGCAGCTGATACCTCACTTCCGTTTAAGGGTGAGGAGCACCGACCAATGACAGTTTCCATACGCTACCGTTCTTTATATGCTGTTTGCAAGAACTCTTTTTTTATAAAGTTGGTTTCTGCCAATCACTGCTTGCTTAGTTTGGCTTCTCCGTTCGCTTTGCATTATAAGCCCTCCCGCCTCATACTCGGGAAACTAAAACTACAAACAACCGCCTCTCCTTTTGTTGCTTCAGCCATGCCTTTGAATTTTGTTTTTTAATGTAAAGCAGAGCGCGACTTCCGGTGCCCGCTTCAGGAACACCACGCTTTCTGCTTCAGGTTTGTTTTTTTAAACCTTTAAAGCTGAGCATGGTGCCCTCTTCAGGGACACTGTGCTTTCTCTTTTAGCATTTTTTTTCCCTTCAACTTTAAAGCTCAGCGTGACTCCCACTTCAGGGACACCGCTCTTTCAGCTTTTTATTTTCCAACTTTAAACCTCAGCGCAACGCCCACTTCAGGGACACTGCGCTTTCTGTTTTACCTTTTTTTTAACTTTAAAGCTGAGCGCGGTGTCCACTTCATTTTATTTTCCAACTTTAAACCTCAGCGCGACGCCCACTTCAGGGACATTGCGCTTTCTGTTTCAGCTTTTGTTTAACTTTAAAACTGAGCGCGGCGTCCACTTCAGGGACACAGTGCTTTCTGTTTCAGTTTTTTTTTTTTAACTTTAAAGCTGAGCGCGGCGCTCACTTTAGGGACACCGCGCTTTCTGTTATAGCTTTTTTTTTTTACTTTAAAACTGAGCGTGGCAATCACTTCAGGCACACCGCGCTTTCTGTTTCAGCTTTTTGCACTTGCTTATTGCATTTCCAATGCAAATGGGTCACCCATTACTGAAAGTTTAAGCTATTGGCGTTGCATTATTATTTGCAACGCCAATAGGTCAAACTCTTAGTAATGGGAGACCTATTGCATTGCAAATGCTTGTTTATTTTTACTTCCTCGTAGTGGAAGAGCCCTTGGGTATTTTTGTGTCATATGGTTTATAGGTGCAGAGACTTGGATACTTCTCTTAGTACTCATAGGGACCGATATTAAGTGTTGTTACTTTTTTATTTCGTGCCATGTGTAAACGCAACTTGTGAGCACCTCATAGTTATAAAATGTAACAAATATATTTAAAATCAGTTGAAAAATAGGGAGAAGGCCTCCTGAAACCTCATGTTAAGGAGCTAGCCTAATCTGGTGGATCTCTTCCTGGTGCTCTGATCATCAAATATTTTCTTTACAGGAGCTTTCTGTACAGCTGTAAAAACAGCGGGGGCTTTGGCCTTTGTTTGTGCCTCTGGTGGCACACCTAACCAGAACAATCATTTTTTGTAATGAATTCCAGTGCAGCTAGATATTCATGGACATACGAACGAAGGCTGAGCAAATGATCCATCCATCCATCCCACCCACCCATCCACCCACCCGTCTATCTATATATTTATCTATTTATCCATCCGTCCGTCCGTCCGTCCGTCCGTCCGTCCATCCATCTATCCATCCATCCATCCATCTATCTATCTATCTATCTATCTATCTATCTATCTATCTATCTATCTATCTATCTATCTATCTATCTCTTAGCCTATCTGTCTGTCTGACTATCTAACTATGCATATCTTTCTATCTATCTGTCTATCTTTATTTATTTATATTTGTGTATTTATGTAATTTTTTATTTGTTTGTTTGTTTTAGTCCTTTATATAACTCGATCAAGGCCGTGGGCACTCGGTGACTGAGTGGTTTACAGCAAGGTACAATCATACACACACACGGGAAATGAAGGCACGCGCAGTGTTGGCGGGTTTAACAATATAGCACTGATGGTGGTAGACACATTCGACACTGATAGAAAGCAGATAAAGGTGGGCGTTTGCCCCCTGTAGTTCTCAGCTAGGTGCCTTTTATGCTTTTTGGTAATAAAGTAAATGTTTGTGCTTAACCCCATTACAAAGAGGCATGGATCTCAGCTTATGAAATGTTCTTTGTCTGAACTGTCGCATTTTCTGCTGCAGCACTTAAAAGTTCACTGGTCTGAACAATAAAAGCATATAGAAACCAATGGAAAAGAAGGATGTGACATCTGCACATTGGCGTGACGCAATATCTGCTAAACAAGTTCTACATTTTGCCTAGGCTGGCTGCCTCACAGATTTACACAACCCTTTGAGAAAGGTTGGGCTTCTTGAGGGTTGGGGGAACCCGTATCGCTGGGAGTGGAAGGACTAGCATTATCTCCCTGGCTTAAACTCTGCCTCTTTATTTTTAACTTTGTGCTAAATAAAACAAAGAAGAATGACAACCGAAAGCATCTGAGTCCATTTTTATAGCATTAAAATTGCCCTACTTACAAAAGTGTTTGAATTTTCCAAATACAGTCATTAATTCTGCGAACAAAATAGTTTAATGCAGATTATGACCTAGAAAACGCATAACGGTGCCACAGAAATGCAGATTAAGAAGGGCGGGGTCCGTCAATCCCCGTGATGTATCCGGGCGCCGGGCGATTTGTAAGGATCTTAATGAGGAGATCCAAAAAACTGGGAGACCGGACTGAAGCCCGCTTCGGGGTCACTTTGTCCGCGATCGTGAACACGGGCGATTTGCAAGAGAAGAGCCAATCCTCTAGATTACAGGCTGGCGCGGAACGAGTGAAGACGGCCCTTCTTAATCGGCAGCCCTCAAGCCTTCCACGCCGGTTCTATTAATATAGTGGACTAACGCTTGCCTGACGCCTCGCTCACGCTTGAATCTTTCATCACCTGGCCTTGTCAAACATTCTGATTGATCCCTTTCGACTGGACGCATGACCTGTTCTATGCTAAATTCAGCACTATCTTGAAATTAGTGACCATTGTCCTGATGATGACCTGAAATCAATCAGGTTGAAACGCCGTCGACTACCCAGCACAGAACTTTGGCGCTGTTGTGGTCAATTTATTTATCCCGAACCTAAAATACCAATATTGTATATATTTATATTGTATTATTGACCACATTGTTACTGTCTTTACTCCTTTCACCGTTCACGCTGTAATTCCTCACCCCTGTGTCACTGCGCCGTTCACTATCACTAGCACGCCCAGTGCTCACTTTGTGTGGTATGGTTACTGTATATTGAATTGTACTGTAGTGCTGTTATAAACTACTTACAAATAATAATTGTTTCACCTTACCCTTCCCGTTGTGGTCTCCCTTCTTTTGCCCCCGCCCTCTGTGATTTATACCACTGTTTTTATTGCCCTGTTCAAAAGATTTCCAGCTGAGACATTGTTGTTTTGTTACAAACTTTTCCCGGTCGCACCTGGGTTAACGGGTTTACTCCTGTAATTGTTTCTTTGGCCTTGTAAATAAGGCCCCCTTTCACACTGTATTTAGCGTTAAAGGGGAGGGCAATGGGTGTTGTGGTGGGCGTTCCACTGTAACACCCATTGATTTTGACACTGCCCCCTATTTACAAGGGCAGCGTAAATAGGAACCAGCGCCAAAATTAAGACCAGGGAAAACCTGGTCTTAAACAGGCAAAATGAGGAGAAATGCTTTATTTCTCCTCGTTTTTGCTGTTTCCATGTGTGCTGCCTTGTGTAGCACACATAGAAACAGCAAATTGCCTATGATTGTTTATGTGCAGGAAGGTCCCCCTACCTGCACATAAACAATCATTTTAAAAAAATGCAGTTTTGCAACTTCTATGTGTGCTGCATTAAGCAGCACACATAGAAGTTACAAAACGGCATTTAAAGATTGTTTATGTGCAGGAAGGGGGACCTTACTGCACATAAACAACCTTCCCCCCAACGCAGACACCCATGCACTATGGTGCAAGGGTGTCTGAGTTGGCGCTAGGCAGCTGAACTCAGCGCCAGCGCTAGGGGAAATGCAGGAGTGCGCCGCATTCTTGTGAATACGGCACATCCCTGCGTTTTCAGAATGGAGAAGTGTGGCGTTAGCATTGTTTGCTTAACGCCACTCTTCTCCATTCTGCTGTAAATATGCCCCTAGTCTATTAAATCAAACAGAATTGATTTCTGTACAACTGGTAGTCTGAACTCACATATTTGAAAGTGTTTGCATGTGCAAAAAGTGAAGAAAAAAAAAGTTTTGGTAAAATAAAATATTTGCCTAAGATCACACAATTTAAGATGGGAAGCCACAATGTATCCAAGTTTTCTGGTTCACTTTGTAAAATTAATCCAATAAATGGGTATCGATTTGTCTTTTCTTATGTTAAGGCTTTGCTTTGACCTCTTTGTGCATTTTTCTGCAGTTCTTGTACAGCCCGAACTTGACTTAAATGGCTGGGAGCGCTTTATATGAGCACAAGTTAACATTCATTGTTTTTAAGCACGAGGACATTAAGTGAGTTACGTAGAATCTAAGGATGTTGAGCCAGCACTGAGACTCAAACCTGGTTCCCCAGTTCCAAAGTCAGCAGCTTTGGCCATAATGCCACATCCTGGGTAGAGGGAGAGAAGGAGGCCTGCAGAAGCCACATGAAAGTTTGGCTCATTATGGGCTTGAGGTTCTAATAGGAACTTGAGCTGAGCCATGCCTCAGACTAGAGCCTAGCTTGAGCTTTCAGTGGCTCGCCCACTTCTACATCAAACAATGGCTCTAAAGACAGTTATCAAGACCAAGATTGCTGAATAGATAGGAGCATAAGTGAATCCAAGTAGTAGTTAAAAATAAGGACCCTAAGGAAAATAAATGAAATGAGAAGAGTAGTGTACCACTGACGTTGGAAACAAGCATCTATAATATAGCACCAACAAACTCTTGGATGAACACGTGTTTCACAAATACATGTATGATTCCCTTTCTGGTACACATTTTCTCTTGTGAGTGGCCCCAAACAGTGGCATACTTGTCTAATGTGCTTTGAATCTGCATTTTGCCCATTCCTTCTTCCCACTAGTGTCTCGGTTTCTCCAGCTTCATAGAGGATCCCACGCTTGCTGCAGACAGCACAGTGTTATATTTTAAACGCTTATTTGCAGAGTGACGTTGGTCTAGGAATGGGTTTCGACACGGTACTAGAGTGACCGTGTTGAGGAGTGGTGGCTTCCCATTGCACAAGTCATGATGCAAGAGAGGAAGGATTCCAAGTATACTAGAAGCCAAAACATGAGAAAAGGAAGGAATAGCTTCTGCATGGCAAAAACAAGAGCCTGATCCACAACACTGCACTGCATATTTACTTAGTGTTGTGCCTTGTGCTGCTGTCATAAGGTTTCTGCACATACAGAGCTATGCACAGGATAATAGGACCTCGGAATATAGTGGTGAGCCAACCATATGCCTTAGCACCCAAAACCCCAACCCAACTAGCCTTAGCGTCCCATTAGCACCAATGTGCCAATGATTAGACAACCCAGAACACGGTATCTCTCTCAGGACTCGCAGAGGCAAGAACACTCTTTCGTCACACTCGTACCTGTCCACAATGTGCGTAAGAAGAGACACAGTATAGGTTAAAATGTTTATTTCAACTTACGTGCTCTAAGATACAGTACACGTGTCAGTACTATTAGCATAATGCATAGAAATAATATAATCAGCATGGTTACAACTCCATAGAATACAAACGGGGAAAGCATCTCATAAAGCAGTGGATATATGTCTATCTAACATTACCACCCTCCCCGTGCTGGAAGCTAGTTTATTATAAAAATAGAAGACCTCTGGGCTTTGCCTAGCGAACCCCCATACCTCAGTCTCTAGATGCAAAACTACATCAGCAGACAATCACAGCTCTTCTCCCTGGAAAGGTTTTCTCCAAGTGTGTCTAGCGCGCGTGAACCGTAATATTAAAAGCACACTAATTTCTCCATGGCAGCTGAACATGGTGTTATGTCTAGGTGCGAGGGACAGGCCAAATCAGTAAGAACCAGGGACGTGTTGTTCGACCTTGTAACTGTTGTTCAGACGGAGCCCAAAGGGAACAGGAGAAAAGGTGAGCAACAGAAAATGCAGACAATTGTAAAATAACTTGGCAGGAGCATAGGGCAACAGAACAACGGCTAAGAGTAACATGTGCAAAAGTCATCATGGCTGCCAGGCCTGCGCCAACATATCCAGGCAGGCCATGAGGTCACAAACCACAAGACACCCTCCCCTGGACAGTCCATCCGCCAAGACTAAAGACGAAGACAGAGTTCCAAAAACCTGAGCAGAACAGAGGCAGGCCACGGACAGTGAACGGCAAATCAATCCAAAAACGTGGAAGTGCAGAAAAACGCTATACCGTCCAAGAGGACATCATTGGAATCGTCAAAAAACGTAGACGCCATCCAGTCCAACAGGTCAAAGCTGCAGGAATGTTCCTCAGAGGATGGAGCATCCAAAAGCAATGCGGGACAGCTTGCGTGATATTCAATATAGCTTTGTTGTAGGAGATCCTGAGCAGCCGCCCAGATATCCCATTGTGCCAAAATCCCCAGTGCAGCCGCACGCATCATAAAGCCAGCAACGGAACAGTCCCGTTCATGGGCCTCTAAGGGACCCACCAACTGAACAAAATCCGGAACAGACAATGACGAATTGGAGAGGCAATAATCCATGGTCCATGTGAAAGGACAGCGGATGCAAGACATCACGGGTTGCACGCAAGTGAAATACGCAAAGCGAAAAGAAAGGGTGTAGGACACACTGATGGTCGCCAAGGGCAGAACATCGAAGCCAACCAGAAGTCGCTCACGGAGCAGCTGGAGGCGTTCGGGATCGAGAAGGGCCCAGTGGGGAGCAGCCATTGCGCAGAAAACAGACCAACAGTAAGACACCAGCCGCCAAGGCGAGGATTAAAGGGAAACCACCAAAGACGTTAGAAAAAATAGAATGAATGAACGCCGGTATCACACCGAAAATAGTTTGGAATGTAGACACCAGGCCGGACCCCACAATCTTAAAAAAATGCACTAGACCCTCAGTGTTTGATGCGTTAAAAATACGATGAATTAACTCCCCAAAATGTTGGGGGAGGTTGGTGTTCAAAGGGCCTGTATTTCACTGTGGGTACTCGCCACCTGGAGAACGAATGTCTCCCGGGCGGACGTGAGCGTAACCTCCTCGTTCAATAATAGGGCCTTTATTCTGCTCAACTTATTGAAATCTGCCTCCATGGTAGGAATGGAAGGCCAAATAGAGTTATCAACGATGTCATGAGGGGGAGGAAAAAGCACATTCTTGCAGCAGACAACTCTGTGCGAAACCGTAACAATATACGGAATGCCGGCCTGTAGGCCACAACAGTTTTCGTTATTTAAAAGCAAATAGCTACCGTTAGTAAGCAAAGTAAAAGTAGGAGAAATAGCAGGAGCAGGAATACCCTTTAGCACACATGCAAGATTCGGAACTGAAACGCTACAAGCCCCGTGCAATTTAATATGTTTACAAATAAGCGAATGACCCACAGTTGAATCACAAGACTCCCCCGTGAGAAACACTTCCTTGCCGTCTCTAAGGCATTTATACATGAAAGGCAAGGACCAGAGTTCATGCAGGAAAGCACTACCCAAAGGCTGGAAACGGCCCACAGGATAATGTTTCATGCACGAGGTAAATTCAAACAGGGAAAAAGGTAAAGCGATAACCTCATGAACTAACCACACTGCAGAATCTAGTTCCGCTACAGAGAATGGTAAAGGATCCACTTTCTCGATATGCAACAAAGTGTAAGATGCATCTTTCATGGACATGAATTGCTGTTTTTCAGTCAAATTAAAAGGCAGAAAAAGGGCAGTGGTGTTCAAGAAATTCCAAGGAACTTTACCTAACTTAAGGGTTTGCAAAGTCCACGCAAACTGCATTACTGAACGCAATTGATTCTGACCATGATACAAAATAGAAACATCATCTTGTACAATATCAACAACAGAGGACACAATATTCTCTAATGTGTAAATGCGGGAAGACAGGGTATTTATACTATTGTCAACAACAGCAAGCACCTTTTCCAAATTTGCTTGGTCTATTTCCCGAAGACGGGAAGCAGCTTCCATTTGTGACAACTTCCAGAGTTCATTTTACGCTTCATAAATGAATCTCTTCGGTCGGGGACCACGAGGTCCCAGTGCCTGATAGGAGGGACAAATGTTTTTTAACAGAGTCTAAGGACGAATGTTGTAGCCATTGTTTACATAATTTACCAACTGAATACGTTGTGACAGTACGAGACTCAGCAAACCTTGGATCAGGCTTGTCCTGTCTATAGCCAGGAACTGTGCCATGAAAACGCAGTTGGCATGCATTGGATGATATAGGCCACGACAACCAGGGTGACTGTACTATTGCAGAAACGTTAAAGGAGTTGTTTTGAAACAGAGCCTGTAAAGTCGCAAGGGACATATTAAAACGCAAGCTATCATTGGGAGAGCTCGACAAGGATGGGAAGCCAGGTGCATTTAATTGTTTAGTGGTAGCTAACCCCCAACACGTAGTTTGATAAATGGAAGCATTCAGAAACACAATTTGGGCTGGGATAAGGCATGCGCGGTGCAAAGCCTCGGTGCCCTGCACCTGCCATGGCTTTGAACCCCAGATTGATTTTAAGTCGACTGTGTCTTTCCAGTGCTCATAACCACCCACCGCCAAGGCGCTCAAAAAGGAACCCGAATAAAGTAATTTGGTGTGGGTCAACATTATTTTATGAGTCAATGGGGCACCCATTTTAAAATAATAGGACCCAGGGTTCGATCTATTAAAATCAGTGAAATAGTTGAATTTATTTCGAAGAGTCTGGGAGCTACCTGGTAAGGGGTTTGGGCAATGTTCCCATTGGGTGTAGGTAACAGGGCTGCGTAATGCACTCGGTTTGTGGAGAAAATGGTTGCCCCAATGCTGGTAACAATACAAATCGGCATAATTCGCAGAATTCATATACAAATCCTCAGCATTAAAGGAAGCATAATATTTCAAATCAGCAAACAATGCTTCAACGGCATGCACATCCCAATCGTCAGAATGAATATTAGTTTTTACTACATCACCCATCGAAACTCGAAGGACATTTGGTACATTAATAATTTCTGTCGGGCCATGGATTTGAAAATTTACCGCATCCCATACGATGCCATCAGCAACTGGAAACGCTGAAATGTTTACAAATGTGTGGTCACACTTCATGATGTGTGAAGAAGAATGTGGAGCCAAAGTTCCAGCAACACTGTTCACAGCAGAGCGTTCAGGTAAATAGTGACCATTGATGAGTAGAAAAAACACTGTGACAAAGCCAATGGACATGAACAAAAATATCAAGAAAAGCACCATCCAGATGTATGTCCAAGGTGGAATCAAAAAATTGTCTCTAAACCAGGATACAAAAAGACTGAACTTGGACGGGACCTCTGATGAGTTGGTATCCGAGTCAAAGGAATAACGTGTCGGGCTCAGTGGCGTTGTTGGTTGGTGTGCCACCGACTCTGTGGCGGGATAAGTATATTCGTCCTCGTCGATGCAGGGGGAGACAGGGGGTTCAAATATATTTTCAGGCAAATCAACCATCTCCATGGTAACATCAGTGACCGTTCGTGCAGGTGTGCCTCGAACACATGTCCAATAAATGGCAGGACAAGAGACCGCTGGTGTGACACTATTCAGGATCGGCCAGATGTTGTAACTTGACATTTTCCACTGAGATGTTTCGGTTTTCCTTGCGACCGGGAAGCGGTGGTAAGATGACTGTACGTGTTCCCTTCAAGCCCAGAACTGGAACTGGTGCACGAAAAGAGGGGCCGAATTCTTTTTGTTCTCCACCTTCTCTCGAACCAGGTCGCCAATCTTCGGAAGCCAGCCGGCAACCGGAATCTGCAGAGCAGGGTCTGTGGCTGAAGGCAAATGTGCAATTGCAAGTTTGTCTCGGGCTTCTTGTAAGTCCTGTAACATAGTAGAATGGTTATCTACATCAAACTTGGCGGATTGCGCCGCCATGTCTAGACCATCAAGGTCAGGCACAAACATTCGTATGCCAAAGAGCATTTCGTAAGGGGTCCGCCCACCCAGAGGTCTTCTAGGGAGATTATTAAGTGCACGCTGAACGGTATACAAGTGGGCCTGCCAGTTCCTGCCAGTACCTATAACTCTAGCTGTCAAGGATTGCTTTAAGTTGCGGTTCATTCGTTCAACGATAGAGTTGCCCTCAGGCCTATATGGAGACGAAAATTTCACCCGCACCCCCAACGAACCCATTGCGTCCTTGTAAGCCTTAGAGGCAAACGCCGGACCTTGGTCCGAATGGAAGGTGCCGCATGCAAAAATTCCCACAAAGACACGCAAATCCCTGATGACATTTCGAGCGTCAGCACTCCGTTGTGGCCAGACCCAGATGAACCATGTGCACGAGTCCACTGCCACTAAGATATATTTAAAGGCAGTGTCTGAAGAAAATGGACCGCAGTGATCCAGGTAAACACACCCAAAGGGTCTGTTGGAAATGCCTAGCGAGGTCTGTGGTGGTCGTGTAACCGTGGAAGGCTTGATCTGTTGACAAACGTCACAGGAAAGCACATAAGTACGGGTGTCTTTATATAAACCACGCCACCAGTAACGCTGCTGCAAAATGGAAACTGTCGCAGACACACCTGCATGTGCCGAAGCCATGCCTTCGTGCGCAGCCGTTATCAAGGAAAGCCTGCGGTCCGCGTTGGGGAGCAGCCGATCACCAACGTCAGGTATTGTTACATAAGGAGCCTCATCGGGACCTAACTGGTAAGAATATTTGGAAGGGAAACCCCTAGGGTAATTCGTTCCTTCCTTCGTTGCAGCAATAGCTGCCAAGATATCAGTGTCTACTTTAGACATGGATCTAGTAACTGCTGCTACTGAACACGTGACTACTGCTGATTTGGCAGCTTCATCTACCAAACCGTTACCAACAGCGTGTGCGCCCACCCGCTGATGGCCTAGGGTGTGAACCACCTGTGTGAGCGGCAGACGTTGCTGTAATTCTGCCACTCGAACCCAAAGCGTCTTATGCTTGATTGTGTTGCCTTTAGCGTCTCTATAGTCATTTTGCGACGAAAAGAACAGATTGTCATTGTATGATTGAACACAGTAGTAAGAATCGCACACTATTAAAGTGGTCAAATCAGGTATGACGAACTCAAGCGCAAGCACCAATGCTCGCAACTCGGCCAATTGTGCGGTACTGTCCCCGAGTGCCTGTGTATGCACCACAGTGGATTTGAATTGTCCGTTCACAAACGTACCTGCAACAATAGCACATGCGGCTGAATAAGCATGCTTGGACCCTGTGGCTGGTTGTGCCGAACCATCAGTGTAGATCACACAATCGTAATCCTCAAGCGGCAGTAAAGACAAAGGAGGAGGATGAACGAATTCATACTGTAAAAACTCCTGAGTCTGAAGGGAAGAATCGAAAATGAAAGTGACATCCGAAGACGTCAAAGATGTTGCCCATTGTATCCAACGGGGGTGCAAAGCTTTAGAGTTCGGTACACTTGCCTTTGTCACTGCTTCCAGTGCAGGATAGGGTGTTACCACCAGAATGCGTTTTCCTTGTGCCAGTGCGTGTTCCTTTAGAATCGCCATTTGCACTGCGGTTAGAACTTTTTCCACAGAAGAAAAGCGCATTTCTGCAGAAGTGTACAGATGTGACTTGTATGCGATTGGTACTGTGTCACCTTCATTAAAGGTTAAGTACGTGAAACCCACTGACCCTGGAATTATTCTTATTACCAGGTTTGTGTGGTTGTCACACGTCAAAAGGTATTTAGACTCAAGAAGGTCTGTCTGCAAAGACTGCAGAATGGAGGTATGCTCCGGAAGCCAACAAGACTTCGAATATGTAGGTTGTATCAAGGCATATAGTGGCTTGATACGCTGGGCGTATTCGGGAATTTAAGTACGCCCGAAGTTCAGAAAACCCAGCAAGGACTGAAGCTTCTTCAGAGTAGAAGGAGGGCACAGAAGTGCACATTTTTCTAGGAAGTGGGGTGCTAAGCCCTTACCTTCATTGTTGAGCTCGTAGCCCAAGAACAAAACGGTAAATTCAGCAATGTGAGATTTAGCAAAGTTAATCTTGTAACCTTGAACCGCGAATTCAAGAATAATGCGGTCTACCCTGGTCAGATGCGGGAACAATTCGTCATCTGTCAGATAAATGTCATCTACGTACGAACATGCGTCTGGGTCTATTCCGTCTAACAAAGAGACAACACGAGCGGCAAATACGCCCGGACTATTTTTGTAGCCCATAGGAAGACGCCTGAATTTGAACATTTTACCACAGGATGTAAAAGCGCACCATTGGCCACTCTCCGGGGCTAAGTTGTGCGTGTAGAATCCATTTGAAAGGTCAAGGGTCGTTTTATATTTTTTACGAACCAGACTGTCTACAAGCGCAGAACTATGGGTGTTTTGCACCGCAAAGGTCCGACAATGAGAGTTCAAATGTCGGTAATCCAACACTAAGCGGTACGATCCATCGGGTTTAGAAACCGCGAAAAGGGGATTGTTCATAGGTGATACGCAGGTATCGATTACTCCCTGATATTCCAACTGAGTTAGGATTTCGGAAACGGGGCCTTTGGCCTCACGTTTTATGGGATATTGGGGTTGTGGCTGCGGTAGTGACCGCAAAGGTATTTCATGGGGGGGAGATTCCTCATCCCAACCTACGTGGTTGCGGTATAACGCAGGAGCCAGGGACACTGCCCATTCAGCTGCTAGAGCCTCCGCTTTGTCCTTTGGGACATGTCGAGAAAAGCTCGGAAGGATTACCTCCTCCCTTTACGCGCAGCAAGAACAAATGGGGGTGGCCAATCCGCCTCTGCTAACAAAATATAATAGGAAGAGGTCAGATTCTCCCAAAAAATCCCTTTAATTACACGCTGTATATCACCTTCAATTTGGATGACAATATTAAATAGTCTGTCAGGGGGTGCCACTCTGGTGTCTGCTGTTTCAACAGTAATGAATGTTTCAGTTGCTGTCGCCTCCATATGAGGACGTAGCGCCTCCCGCACTATGGTAACTTCCGCGGCGCTGTCTAGGAGGGTTACTGCCCACGTCCAATTCAGGAGCCTCGTTCTCACCGTCTGTGGCATATTTTGCTGTTACAGCGGCAACTTTCTTCTTCTGAAATTGTGGTCGAAAACGTTGAGAGTCTTCCGCTTTTCCTCTGACTTGTTGTCGAGGTTGATCTCGTCCCTGGGGAACCTCTCGGTCCCTTCCTCTATCCTGGCGGTCTCCTCCACCGGCCTGTGACGAAGTCTGTGCCTGTGAAGAACGAGGAGAACGCGCATCAGGGATCTGAAACCTATCCAGTGACTTAATTCTCGCTCTATCGCGTAAATCATAAGTGCGCTCAGAAGAAACTGAAACCGGGGATGCGCCTCTCGACCCCGGCTTCTTTTGTTGCTTACCCTGTTTTTTCAGCCTCCAGCTCTTTTTAGTGAAGACTGGTTTCTCATCTTTCTCAGATTGAGATTTGGTTTGTTGCTGTTGTGGTTGCGATTGTGTTTGCTGTTTTGCAAAAGGCTTGTTACCCAGGCTATTTCTACCAATAGTTTTATAAGCCTGGGTAATAATTTTCGGTAATTCGCGAGGCCTGTCCAATTCTGGGACCAGTGCCAAAGCGTTAGCTACTTGAAAGTTCACTGCATCGCCCTTGACATTCGCAAGGATCAGCTCAGCTACTACTTCAAACACTCCCACCAGTCTCATCCCTAATTCCACAGCCGCTTCAGGGCCATGTTCATCCTGTACTTTTTAATTACGGAGGGGAGAACCGTCATGGAAGGAGTACCAAAACATTTAGAATATACTGCTGCGAATACCTTACCCCAGTTGTCACATGCTGTCAACTCGGGAATTAAGTCTTTTGGCAAACTAATCGTTAAAATACGGTGTTTATCCACTGGGGTTGTGTGTGGAAAAACTGCCTCCAACTGATCAAATTGTTCTGCAAGCCAATAAGGAAAATCATCCTTATTTTGTGTACGTTTGCCCATCACCGAATTCACCATGACAGGACTTATGGTCACTCCGCCTGCAGCAGCTGGTTGGCCGGCAACTCCAGGAGCGGCCCCATGGATGCTGCCTGTAACATATCGCACTAAAGCTCGATGCACTTGCACCAAAGCCGCATACATAGTGCGCAGTTCCGCGACTGGTATAGTCATATAGCGCGGATGTGGGGTGTACCCGGCCAAGACAGGCCAAGTGGCCCCCTCAATAGATAAGGGGCCTAAACGAACCGTGGTAGTCGGTTGTGGGAGGGCGCCATTAAACCAAACACGGTGCTGCCAAGCCGTGAGCGGTACTTCAAGAGTAGTATAAGGTCGATAGACAGCAGGAACAGCAGTGGGTTCATATTCATGGAACAGATTATCGGTCGCGTCCACCGCTGGAAAAGTGATCCAAGAGTAGAACACCTCAAAGTGGAAAGCCGGGTCGGCTTGAACCACAAAGACTAGTTCGACTCCCGTGTCTGGCACTCCATACACCCGTAAGTGATCCCGGAGTGCTGTGCGGCTATGCGCCGCTATGTCTATACCCGCCATTACTAACGGGATTTTTCGACAACCTAACCCGAGGCAACACAAAAAGGGTTATGATTTAGAAACCTTTTTTAACAACTTCAAGCTTGAAAGAACCTACAAAAACTTCAATATAGGACGTATCGCCGTCACACACGCTTCCGGAAGCATACGTAAGGGGAGTGTGGACAAGCACAAGTACTACTCAAGCGTCTCGCAGATAAGCTGCCCCACTCGTCGGTCGCGCCATGTCATAAGGTTTCTGCACATACAGAGCTATGCACAGGATAATAGGACCTCGGAATATAGTGGTGAGCCAACCATATGCCTTAGCACCCAAAACCCCAACCCAACTAGCCTTAGCGTCCCATTAGCACCAATGTGCCAATGATTAGACAACCCAGAACACGGTATCTCTCTCAGGACTCGCAGAGGCAAGAACACTCTTTCGTCACACTCGTACCTGTCCACAATGTGCGTAAGAAGAGACACAGTATAGGTTAAAATGTTTATTTCAACTTACGTGCTCTAAGATACAGTACACGTGTCAGTACTATTAGCATAATGCATAGAAATAATATAATCAGCATGGTTACAACTCCATAGAATACAAACGGGGAAAGCATCTCATAAAGCAGTGGATATATGTCTATCTAACATTACCACCCTCCCCGTGCTGGAAGCTAGTTTATTATAAAAATAGAAGACCTCTGGGCTTTGCCTAGCGAACCCCCATACCTCAGTCTCTAGATGCAAAACTACATCAGCAGACAATCACAGCTCTTCTCCCTGGAAAGGTTTTCTCCAAGTGTGTCTAGCGCGCGCGAACCGCAATATTAAAAGCACACTAATTTCTCCATGGCAGCTGTACATGGTGTTATGTCTAGGTGCGAGGGACAGGCCAAATCAGTAAGAACCAGGGACGTGTTGTTCGACCTTGTAACTGTTGTTCAGACGGAGCCCAAAGGGAACAGAAGAAAAGGTGAGCAACAGAAAATGCAGACAATTGTAAAATAACTTGGCAGGAGCATAGGGCAACAGAACAACGGCTAAGAGTAACGTGTGCAAAAGTCATCATGGCTGCCAGGCCTGCGCCAACATATCCAGGCAGGCCATGAGGCCACAAACCACAAGACACTGCAAATCAGTTGTAGTGAGATGGGGAGTTCTTAAATTGCTGGGCTAGGTAGACACTTTTTTCTTCCGCTCAGCACTCTCTCCCAATAAATGCTGTCTCAGTACCATTCCATTTCTGTTAACTGCTGTCTTTCCTGGTCAACCCCTCGCAGCAGTATTTTCTTTTTTGTGCAGTTGTGTTTCATCTGTCACTGCTACTTCCCTGGCAAGGTTTCTTTCATTGCAGTCTCATCTTCTTTGTGCTACAAAATCTCACATTTAAAGCTCTTGTATCTTCAGTTCCCTCATCACTGCAGACTACAGTGACCAATGTACACTCAGGACAGTCTTTTGCTTCTCTGCCAGTCTCTCAGCCCCAATTCCCTCTGTCACCGGTGTCCCACCAGGTAGTCTCCCTCCCAGCACAGTCTCTTCTATTTGTAATGTTATCTTGCCATCATTTGGTAGGTTTGCTTCAAACTACCTGCTTGCCTCACAGACACTGTCCTTCCTTACTGTCTGTAATATCAAAGCCGCCCTATATTTAAATTTCCTTAGAAAGGACTTCATTATGTGTCTTAATTAATTTTTTCTTCTGCACCCACCCAAGTCCAAGAAGGATGGGGAAAGGGGTAAGGTTGCATATTCCTTGTCCGCACTTCAACTCCTACAGTTTGGGCTTTACAGGTCCTATTCTGTTTATCCCTAGTGGTTCAGCACTCACAACATTGTTAGCAATAGGTCCAGTTAATAAGAGTTCGGCATAAACTCTCCAATGATTTATACTGACGACATATCTGAGACATAATGCATGCAATAAATAACTGCATACGACGAAAGTGTCTCTGTTCAATTATTCTTTATTCATTTTCTTCATCAAAAACGGCATTGCATAGTGGTTATAGTAGCCAACCCATTTCATCCTACACGGACTTCTTCAGGGCTACAAAAGACACGTACAAAGCAAAAAAATATATTTACAATATGTAGAACTATATACAAATGTTAAAACAATCACTATTACACTTTACACATTTTTGCAATATACTCAAGATTCCATCAGCAGAACTCAATCATATAAATTGTCATAAAATTTGTACAGTCCAACCATATATACAATAACACAATAGAATATATATAATGTCACAGTGAAATTGTGTGATGTATATGCTTGATTTATCTCCCTACCATGTTCACATACATAGAGGGTAGCCAAACTCACTATCATAATGAAACACTTTCTTTCAATGATCATATCGGAAGCTCTGAGCAAAGAATATATACACTGACCACAATGCGGTCCATTCCTAACAAGCATATAAATGTCCCAATCGCACTCATGCGTTTGCCAAGTTTTTATGTTAATATATGTCATCGCCTAATGTCATTGTTCTTAAAGATAAACTCAATTTATAGATTCCAGAGACGGAGAGTCATATATTAAATCATACCTCCAATGTGTATACAAAAATCTCTCTTAACGAGTAGGGGATGTGATCTGAGGATTTTCCAGTTTTACACCCTCCTATGAAGTGTGGTAATTCTGTAAAATATTATAAAACAACAAATGGTGTTTTTAAAATCAGTCACTCAGTTATTTATGATGATAAAACATAGCATATAGCCTGTCTGAAAAAAACACTAGGGTAGTGTTTGGATACAAAGGAACTCTCCATGTGTCTAGTTCTTCCCAAAGACTCTGCCTGGGTGCAAGGTGAGGTCTGTGCATCTGAGTACATGGTCTATGTTAGTGTAGGGTGAGAGTTGCCTCTGTGTGAGGTCACATGAGAAGTGTGCATGTTTAAGGGAAGGGTGAGCAGTGTACCTGTTTGAGTATAGGGTGAGGGATACAGCTTTTTGGGTGGAGTGTGAGGGGTGTACCTTTATGACTTTACATTGAGTGCAGGGTTAGTGGTGTGTATAGTGCATGTCAGAGCATGTGAGTCAGCACAAGTGCATAGTGAAGGGGTTGTTGACATGGATGCCATTTGGGGGTAGTGTGGGGTCGCAGCTGTGACCTGTAGCTTGCTCCCTGCTACTCCTGGCACTTCTTTTGGGACCCCTGGCCTCAGAGGAGGCAAAAGGTTTGCCCCCTCTGAGGCCAGGGGCCGCAAAGGAAGTGCCAGGAGTAGCAGAGAGCAGACTAGAGGTCGCAGCCTTTGCCTCCTCTGAGGCCAGGGGTCACAAAGGAAGTGCCAGGAGAAGCAGGGAGCAAGCTAGGGGTCACAGCTGTGACCCCAGACTACCCCAAATGACGTCCATGATTTTTGATTGTCTGTATAATTGCAGGGTAAGAAGTCTGCCTATGTGAGAATAAGAAGTGTTAATACTGTAAGCAAAGTGTATTTTGAGTGTAGGTTGAATGGTGTGTATTGTTAGTGTGGGGTTGAGGTCTGCCCTTGTGAGTATAAAATAAGCAGTTTGCTTGTATGAGTGCAGTGTGAGCAATGTGAGTGCAGGGTGAGCTGTGTGCATTGGGAGTTCAGGGTGAAGGGATTGCTTGTGGGGTGTAGAATGAGTGGTGTGCATGTGTGAGTGTAAAGTAAGTCAGGTCTGTGTGAGAGTAGCATGAATGGTGTGTCTGTCTGTGTGTGTACAGTGAATAATGTGCCTGAATGCAGAGTTTTGGTGTGTTTATGAGTGCATCTATGCGGGGTAAGCAAAGTGCTTGAATGTAGGGTAAGCAATGTGTCTGTGTGAATGTAGGGTAGGTGGTGTATTTTTGTAAGTGTAGGGTGATTGGTGTGCTTTGTGAGTGCAGGGTGAGTAATGTGTTTGAGTGCAAGTTCTCAGTGTGTATTAAGAGTGCAGGATGAGTGGTGTGCCTGTATAAGCACAGGGTGCAGTACATTAGTAATTTAAACTATTCCAAACTCCAGCGCTTCCCTAAAGCAAGTTATTGTAATGACTTGCGTTGTAATGGAACTTTTCGTAACGACCCAGTCGTGGTATTGACTGCGTTGGTAATCTACTCGTAGTTTTGTCACGTGTGGTAACGTATGCTATTCATTGAAAACACATCACTATCCCTAAATATTAGATGTAAACACATTTAAAATTTGGACAAGTGTCCTGTGCTCTGTCACTGACCTGCCCAAGGATGGCTTGAAAGAGCTGGATTTGGATCAAAGCTGTTCCAAACAGGGCCCTCAACATAGGTTTGGCCCAGGGCCCCCCAATCCTAAAGATGTCCCTGAGCTGTTCCGATATCTTGTGACAGGGTCACAACTACATATGCAGAACAGAAGCAGAAATGCCTTTTGGCTCTCGCTCCATTTTCTCTTTATCTGCATGCCCGAACCTTTTGAAAATTTTGGGACATTTCTGCATGCATTGTTAAAATCCTCTCAAAGAAACACTTTTCAGATGACAGTCAGATAATGATCCCCTCGAAAAAGCATCTTGTACATATATCTGTGCAGGGCTTTTTCTAAGAATCTGAGGCTTCACACACTGATCACTTATTATTTGACGTGCTAGCTTAAAGGGACGGTATTCAGACATTTTATCATTCCTTTGGGGAAATACACATTTTACATTTATTTCAGCCTTTTCATTAAACATTTTTATCAACTCTTCTGTATGCAATTGAATATATTTTAATAGGATAAAGGGTAAAATATTGAAATGATTATGTTCCCTTAGAAAGTCGATATCAGTAGAAGCACTTTGCTTAGAATATGGGTTAATTTTCTATTATTTCATGCCATTTTGGCCATTCTATGGAGTTTCTGAATTCGCTCTGCTCCACGTAAATCATTGCAATTCTAACTAAGGGAAAAGTGCTACAGAACGCCAGTGTCCTCTCTAAATATTTTCTTTTTCCCTGCACAATTTGATCTATCCTTAAGTAGTGTGCTATCATTAAGTTTCGTGACCAAAATGAAATTGATTTTAAATATAGTTTATGGAAGGAAGTTTTCTAGCAGAATAATATGCATTGAATGAAGTTAACCCCCTATTGCTTGTGCTCCGGTTCTTTGAGCGCCTGACTTGGCAGTCGGGGCTGCACTGTTCCTATTGGAGTAGGACCAAGACTGATTTGCATATGGCTGGGTCTATTCCGAGGTGGCATAGTGGGGAATAGGAAGATAGATTAGAATGCTTCCGTGAGCGATTGCTATTGGTTAGACTTATTACACGCATTCCTTCTATCACCTTTGTGTGCTTGACATAATGCCGTAAGTGGCCAGTGGTATGTCCAGACATGGGTGCCGTGCTCACTGTGCCACTGGTACCAAGTAGCAGCCGATTGTCAAGCCGAAAGCAGGATTCAACCAGTTTTGAGTTGCTTGTATTCTGTTTTAGAGAGGACCTGGTGTGGCAGTTCAAGCTGGACTGTTTATATTGGAGCAGGACCAAGACTGAGCTGCATATGGTTTGGGCTATTCAGAGGTGGCATGGTGGGCAAAAGAACGATAGATTGGAATGCTACCCAGAGCGATTGACAGTGGTTAGACTTATTGAAGCATTCCTCCCATCACCTTTTCTGTGTTTGATAGAAAAATGGCTACCTAAAAAAGTTACTATAAGGTGGCTGGAAATATAGACCTACAAAAATATTGAATCCGCAATATTGACTACCACTATGGGCCCGATTCTGATGCGGGTTGGAAAAGCTTCCCGACCGAGGGCCTGATTCTGATGCGGTTAGGAAGGCCTCCTAACGGCATTTGCTCCTTCCAAATCGGATCGGGAACGTGTCTTCCCGACCGAGGGCCCAATTCTGATGCGGTTAGGAACAAATGTTCCCATTGAAGTCAATGGGAGTTCAACCAAATCGTATCTGGAAGCATCCGGATGCATCCTACTCCGCCGGTCGGACTTTCCCGATCCGAGTGGGTCGGACACCATTTCCCAACCGATTCGGTCGGGAAGCTTTTCCAACCCGCATCAGAATCGGCCCCTATGTCGTCATGGAGTTAAGTATTGACCTGCCAGAATATAATGGAGTTTGGGCACTATATCACATGCGGTAGTTGCCAGGTGCATTAAAGTTTGCTCAATGTATAATTCCAACTCCTGTCTAAAGAGAGATTTCTGCAGGGGTCAGAATTTTCCAGTCCAATCATAATCAGGCCTTTGTGTGTCCCCAGAGCATGTGTTATGTGCAACAGGCATTATCATCAACGAGAAGAGAATAACCATTCTTTAAATGTTGAGAGTCATGTTTAAAATGCATAATTTTGGAATTCCCAAGGTAGTGCCAGGACAATGGTCACATGCCTAAGAGAGCTCAAGTTTATTGAGATCATCATCCATTCTCCTTTTTATTCAGAAGAAGTCTGCAATAAAGTTTGTACATTGACTATGTTCCTATGTTTGTCTAACATGTTATAGTAAATGTGTCTACAGTAATTTATGATGTTGTCCTTGGATGAATAATAGGTGAATTTATTTGATCTTTTATTTGAAGCCTATATAAGTGCAAAACTAACCATTGGTACTGAAACAGAATATTACGCCCACCCAGTTAAAAATGAATCCTCTCAGTTTATTGTTATTTGGAATTCTGCAAACATTAGTAGACATTTTGATGGGGTAACTCTCTAAATGCAAAAGGTATGTTAAATGTTGAAGTGTTATCTAAAGAATTCTTCATTTCTGTTGTTTACAGCTGATAATGACTCAGATAAAGCAAATTATACTTTATAATAAAAAAGTGGAAGCAAACAAAATACCATTAATGGTATTAGATTAGTCAAGAGGATTTCAGCTTTAACATTCTGCTAACAAAAGTCCCAATGACTAGTACTACTAAGACGAAATGAACATGCTTGGCTGATTACATTTCTCATACTGCGACTGTCTATATGCTAAATCACTCTTGAAAATGTCATCATATTGTAGAATTAAAAATAAGATTTCGAAACAGACTTCTGAATATACCTATCCTTTCTTCTTCTAATCAAGACAAATATTACACTGTATCATTCTAGGAGCAATGTAGGACCCAATTACTCATATGCTGTTTTTTCAAACCTTTGACCATCTATTCACACTTCCAGAAGCAACTGTGTGAGAGCAAAACTGGGCCCCAATATTTTAGCACACCCCAAAATATTGAAACCCTGTAATTTTACCTTATACAGCTCTCCCATAGAAAATAATTGTGTACAAAGGCACCAGTGCTTAATTTGTGAACAAAGAATGCTAGTGCGGAAGCTCTGCTCAGAAGCCCACGACCAATGCAATTGAATGCCTGCGCTCTGAATATCAAGGCTGGTGGTCTTAAATCAACCTCATGCCTTGTTAATCCAATACCAAACACTCTGTACCCCTTTATCTCACTCTTGCAAGTTCCTGCTTTCTCTGTGAAGGTTTTACCGTCTTTCTCTTCCCCATCTCTCCGATCTGTGTGTATTTTCCCTCTCTTGCACTTGGTAAATATCTGATGCGGGAAATGTAGGTGCTGGTCCCTCAAATAATTGCTGGTTGCCCCGGTGGAACCACCGGCTCAAATTAAGCACTGAAAAGCACCCTCCCCAATATCAGTTTAACAGAGTATCAAAATAAGTAACTGGGACCATTTAAGCTGAGTTCTAGATCAGAAGGAAAGTGAACAGGTTTTATTATCGAAAACTCAAAATCAAGTGGTACAGAATAAATACCATGAATCAAACAGTACAGAATAAATGATGGCTCAAATGCAGAGTTGTTACAGAATAGTCAAAAATCTGATATTATTTTAAATTCCAAAATGATCAGCAAAATTATAAAAGAGTCAAACAGCATCCCTAATAGAATGAGAAAGTCTGCAGGAAAAATCTGGCTCACCCCCAAAATCAAGAGGTTCTTACACACAATCCTTGCATAGAAAATGAGCTAATCTGCAGATTCATCACAGCACAATTGCATGTAACAACACCTTTAGAAAATCAGAAGCTTTAACGTCAACAGCATTATACGTTTGCACTATTCCATTTCTAAGAAAGCATCCTGTGTTTTCCGTGTCCCTGTCATCTGGAGATGTTCAACAGAAATAACATTTGAACAATGACAATTCACAAATGAATAAGACTAAGTCAGGCAATGGAACCACAATGGAAGGACCTTGAAAAATTGCAACAGTTAGGAATACTAGGAAGTTCTTTCAAAACACACACATTCTTTAAAAATCTAGTACATAAGTTTGTCTTAGCTTCTGCAGAGACTATGGGGAGAGCAGATGCCCACCAGAACCTGATGGGAGGGGGTAAATGAAGGAGTGAATGACAGAAACAGCATCCATTATATTTAAAATTGAGTTTTCACCAAAATGTAGCATGACTAAATCATGTTAATGAACAGACTTCTAAACCTCATTTTTAACGCATTACAACTGTTTGCACAGCTACAGAAGGAATTATAGCAACTAGTATATCTAAAACTACTTGTCCGAAACTCTATTTCACCCTTTTCACTACAATTTCACTATCTATTTCAATCATATGGTAAACCCTAGGAAACACTAAAGCCAAATAAAAAACCCAACCCAATTATGGGGCAAATTACAATAAGCAGGTATCCCACAAACATAAAAAATTCCTCTCAAGATTGGGTTTCAATCCAACAAATAGTTTCCACTTACTTCATAACTTCTTTCACACACACTTTCTCCTACATGTTCAGCTTTGCTCCCTTGTAAAGGACTAATCCTTCCCATGCATTATTCACCCCTTCATTCTTGCTCCATTCTCAACATAGGATACAAATTTGATAACCTAAAGTCTTCCTCTTCCTTTATAGGCTTCATTATAGCCCCCTCTTGTTTCTTCTCTCCAATTTCTTACAATTTGTACTCCTCTCTCATTATATTCTCTAATAAAATTATGTTTGTCGCTACTCAAAATACATAAATGACCCCAATTAGTAATTTTAGCTTCATGCTTGTTTTGTGGAATCACACTTTAAAATGTTCCATATTTAACAGCTTTGTTAACTTATTTTATAGGTAAATCCTCTAAAGACAAATCTGTTAGATAAGTAGAAAGACCTTCATCATTATAAAATACAGCAACATACACAATAGCAGGATAGAGCATATGAAATTGGAAGCTGCACATATGTTGAACTCTCCCCAGCAAAAGTAGGAAGAAATGCACACCCAAAACAACCACTAATGTTCATTATATTTTTATATTCATGAATCATTAGTATAAATGTTATCTTAAAAATCACTAACTAAATTCTCTTTATGCTCTAATATGTCATGTTTCAATTCATTTCTAACATCTAATTTGATGCTATCAGAAGCAAATCCTACCGGTGCCAGGAAAGCACAACAACTGTCCCACTAAGACTAATATTATTGTTATTTGACAGGATTTGCTGTACTCTTCTAGCTGAGACAAAAATATTATTGTGATACATGAAAATTCAAAAGGCAACAAAAAAGTTTCTTTAAAACAACAATATATTTATTTTATTTTTATTCCTTTTAAACAATAATCAAAAACAAAAAAATCAAAATATACTTCTTAAGCTCTTTTCATAAAAGTTCATTGAAATTTTTTGTTTCAGTCTTTTATCTGTCTCTTCAACTTCTTGTGACACTGTACCTAGATCTACCCACTCAGTTGAAGCATATTTTCTATTTAGAACTTTTCTCTTTGTTGAGCTTTTGGCAACAAGTGATTCACACCTACTGGTTTCAGAATCTATTGGTCTTATAGACTTCTCTGGTTCACAATGCTTCCTCCTGCAAGTTCTTTTTCTTGGGATATCTTATTTAGCTTTACTCTGCTCACCAGCAGTCTTTGTCAGACTTTCTTTTCTATCTGAACTTGCACTTGAGCTTTGATCAGCTTTGATAGCATGATTTAATGGATACTGCTTTTTTCCTCTGGGGGTTCAAGTTGCTCGAATTTTCAACTGCAATTGCTCATTGTTTGGAGAAGAGAATACTGCTTCTTGCTGCCACTCATGCTTTAGGCTCCTACAAGGTAAAATCCCTTCACTTTGATCCCTGCCTTGAAACTGGGCTTTTGATTTTCCCAGGTTTTTTTATCAGAGCAGTGAGAGAACTGACCTGAAACGTTATGATTCCATACCTTCCTTAACCATGTCTTTCTTCGCCAGTTTAAACATTTTCACTCCCCTCTGGATCCATGCTGCAAACTTGAGCTTGGGATTAATCTTCACCTTGTGCTTGACTCTCTGGCTTTGTAGCTAATTCAATGGTTGCTTCCACCACTTCTTCTGCTGCTCAGACTCTTTTTGATGCAGCAGCCTGGTCCCATTGCGGCACTCCAGCACACTTCACTGCAGTGTTAGACATCAATACCAACTGGTAAGGTCTGTGCCACCTCTCAACCAGGCAGCTTTTCCTAATGTGCTTCCGGACCCCTATCCAATCTCCTACATTGAGGTTATAACAGGCAATACCCTTTGTTACTTCTGTTGCCACATTGCTCTGGTGGGAAAAATATTTCACCATATCAGCCAGGCATTTTCAGTAATCTAATACAGTAATACAGCAATCAATAATCGTTATCGAAACTAGAGCAACTGGGGGAGTGTATGCAAGTCTCCTGGCCCTTCTCATGATCACTTCATCGGGTGAAAAACCAGTCTTTCTGTTAGGAGTAGTTCTAATGCTCATCAGTACAAAAGGAAGTGCGTCGGGCCACTTTAGACCAGTTGAAGCACACACTTTGGCCAGTTTGTTCTTGAAAGTGCCATTAGCCCTTTCTATCACACCTTAAGACTGAGGACGATAACAACAATGGAATTTTTGTTATATCTGGAATGCTATGCAAATGATCTCCAAAACCTCATTCTTAAATGAGCATCACAATCTGTCTCAATAGAAGTTGGGAGGCCAAATCTGGGTATCAACTCCAACAACAAAAGTGTGGCAAGTTTAGCTATCGGATCTCCGGGTGAGGTAGGCCTCCATTCATTTTGAAAATAAGCAGACAATGACTAAGATGTACTTTAACCCGTTATATAGTAGCATCTCTACAAACGTCTGCTTGAAGTCTCATAAATGGGCCTTCGGATTTGTCAATATGGTTCATCACAGTTAAGTCCTCATTCCTGGATTATTTCTCTGACACACCAGACACCGAACACAGATATCCTCAGCTACATTTACGAAACCTGTATTTTCCCAATACTTTTTAAATATACATCTCTGCCTATATGCATTTGATTATGCAAGCATTTGGCCAATGTATACAATAGTTCATCTGGAAGGATGTATTTGTTCTCAGCATTAACATACAAATCCTGGTATATTTTCCTGCAGCCCAATCATTCCCATTTCCATTTCCTTTTCTCTTCATCTGAGACATACTCCTGCAAATCTCTCACCTCACTCAAAGAAGCCTAAATTGAATTCATAAAGAAGCAATTTACATTTTCTGCTATTTTCATGGTACTTTTTCTTGAGTAACCATCTTCATTTTCTTGCACCACTGTCTCATCCTGTAATGCACAATGTTTTGCCATCCGATCAGCATATCTGTACCCCAGTGTAACTAGGTCTTTACCATCCTTACGAGCAACACACTTGACCACCGCAATTTCTTTCGGCTGTCGCATTGCTTTTATTAAGTCCAGTATGTAAGCACTGTTTTTAATAAGAGCACCATAAGATGCCATAAAGCCCCTCTGTGACCACAGTTGACCGTAGCCATGAACTACTTCAAAACCATACTGACTGTCTGTATAATTTGTCAAATCTTCAGATTAACAGCAAGCTCTAGTCAATGCTACTAATTCCCCACTTGTGCTGAGGTTACATATGGTAAAACAGATGGTTCCAGGGCCTCAGAAATGGAACATACATCACAGGCAGCTCTTAATCATCCATAGTTGTCTCTCAAACAAGAACCATAGATAAATGATGTCAGCTCAGCCATTTCTAAAGGAGTTTCTTTCATATTTGGTCTTGATGTGGTACATAACTCAGTAACTGTTAGGCATCAGGCTCCGAGTCATCATCAGTCTCACAATTTAATCATTTTTCCTGTCTTCACAGTGTCTGTGTGAAATAGGAGCAGTGCTGCTGGGTTCAGTGAGTTGACCTTTTAATAGAAAGTTTCTCGGCTGCAAGGATGACTTGTTCATAACAAGGCAACCTACTGTTTGCCATGTGCTGTGTTCTTGTACACATCAACGAAATTTCAAGTGATTGAGGGACATACACAGTTAAAGTATGCCCCATCACTATTGCCTCACTGTGTTCAATGGTAACACAGACATTTGAAACTGATTTCAACTTACTGCTACTGGATCCAATGCAGCTGATAGATATACAACAGAACGCATCAACCAAACATTTTTCTGCAGCAGGATTGATGATGCACATCCACTTCTCTCATGACAGAATAGGAAAAAGGTTAGGCGTTAGTGTGGCATTCCCAGTGCTGGTGATTGCCTGGGGGAGAATGTTTGCATTGTCAGCATTCCGTCCATCATTTGTTTGCTGTAACACTTTTCGCCCTAAGTGGGATGGGTATGCCCAGACGTGGGTCCCTTGCTCACTGTGCCACTGGATTCAAGCTAGCCTGGCTGAAGAAGGGTGACATACCCTGAAACCGGTCCCAGGATGCTTGTTTCTGGTCCAGGGAGGACCTGGCCTGGCAGTTCGGTCTGGACTGTTCCCATGGGGCACAGGGTCAAGACTGATTTGCATATGGCTGGGTCCAAACTGGGGTGGTGTAGTGGGCAAAAGAACGATGGATTTAACCCAGATCTTTTGACTGGGGGAGAATGTTTGCATTGTCAGCATTCCGTCCATCATTTGTTTGCTGTAACACTTTTCGCCCTAAGTGGGATGGGTATGCCCAGACGTGGGTCCCTTGCTCACTGTGCCACTGGATTCAAGCTAGCCTGGCTGAAGAAGGGTGACATACCCTGAAACCGGTCCCAGGATGCTTGTTTCTGGTCCAGGGAGGACCTGGCCTGGCAGTTCGGTCTGGACTGTTCCCATGGGGCACAGGGTCAAGACTGATTTGCATATGGCTGGGTCCAAACTGGGGTGGTGTAGTGGGCAAAAGAACGATGGATTTAACCCAGATCTTTTGACTGGGGGAGAATGTTTGCATTGTCAGCATTCCGTCCATCATTTGTTTGCTGTAACACTTTTCGCCCTAAGTGGGATGGGTATGCCCAGACGTGGGTCCCTTGCTCACTGTGCCACTGGATTCAAGCTAGCCTGGCTGAAGAAGGGTGACATACCCTGAAACCGGTCCCAGGATGCTTGTTTCTGGTCCAGGGAGGACCTGGCCTGGCAGTTCGGTCTGGACTGTTCCCATGGGGCACAGGGTCAAGACTGATTTGCATATGGCTGGGTCCAAACTGGGGTGGTGTAGTGGGCAAAAGAACGATGGATTTAACCCAGATCTTTTGACTGGGGGAGAATGTTTGCATTGTCAGCATTCCGTCCATCATTTGTTTGCTGTAACACTTTTCGCCCTAAGTGGGATGGGTATGCCCAGACGTGGGTCCCTTGCTCACTGTGCCACTGGATTCAAGCTAGCCTGGCTGAAGAAGGGTGACATACCCTGAAACCGGTCCCAGGATGCTTGTTTCTGGTCCAGGGAGGACCTGGCCTGGCAGTTCGGTCTGGACTGTTCCCATGGGGCACAGGGTCAAGACTGATTTGCATATGGCTGGGTCCAAACTGGGGTGGTGTAGTGGGCAAAAGAACGATGGATTTAACCCAGATCTTTTGACTGGGGGAGAATGTTTGCATTGTCAGCATTCCGTCCATCATTTGTTTGCTGTAACACTTTTCGCCCTAAGTGGGATGGGTATGCCCAGACGTGGGTCCCTTGCTCACTGTGCCACTGGATTCAAGCTAGCCTGGCTGAAGAAGGGTGACATACCCTGAAACCGGTCCCAGGATGCTTGTTTCTGGTCCAGGGAGGACCTGGCCTGGCAGTTCGGTCTGGACTGTTCCCATGGGGCACAGGGTCAAGACTGATTTGCATATGGCTGGGTCCAAACTGGGGTGGTGTAGTGGGCAAAAGAACGATGGATTTAACCCAGATCTTTTGACTGGGGAGAATGTTTGCATTGTCAGCATTCCGTCCATCATTTGTTTGCTGTAACACTTTTCGCCCTAAGTGGGATGGGTATGCCCAGACGTGGGTCCCTTGCTCACTGTGCCACTGGATTCAAGCTAGCCTGGCTGAAGAAGGGTGACATACCCTGAAACCGGTCCCAGGATGCTTGTTTCTGGTCCAGGGAGGACCTGGCCTGGCAGTTCGGTCTGGACTGTTCCCATGGGGCACAGGGTCAAGACTGATTTGCATATGGCTGGGTCCAAACTGGGGTGGTGTAGTGGGCAAAAGAACGATGGATTTAACCCAGATCTTTTGACTGGGGGAGAATGTTTGCATTGTCAGCATTCCGTCCATCATTTGTTTGCTGTAACACTTTTCGCCCCTAAGTGGGATGGGTATGCCCAGACGTGGGTCCCTTGCTCACTGTGCCACTGGATTCAAGCTAGCCTGGCTGAAGAAGGGTGACATACCCTGAAACCGGTCCCAGGATGCTTGTTTCTGGTCCAGGGAGGACCTGGCCTGGCAGTTCGGTCTGGACTGTTCCCATGGGGCACAGGGTCAAGACTGATTTGCATATGGCTGGGTCCAAACTGGGGTGGTGTAGTGGGCAAAAGAACGATGGATTTAACCCAGATCTTTTGACTGGGGGAGAATGTTTGCATTGTCAGCATTCCGTCCATCATTTGTTTGCTGTAACACTTTTCGCCCTAAGTGGGATGGGTATGCCCAGACGTGGGTCCCTTGCTCACTGTGCCACTGGATTCAAGCTAGCCTGGCTGAAGAAGGGTGACATACCCTGAAACCGGTCCCAGGATGCTTGTTTCTGGTCCAGGGAGGACCTGGCCTGGCAGTTCGGTCTGGACTGTTCCCATGGGGCACAGGGTCAAGACTGATTTGCATATGGCTGGGTCCAAACTGGGGTGGTGTAGTGGGCAAAAGAACGATGGATTTAACCCAGATCTTTTGACTGGGGGAGAATGTTTGCATTGTCAGCATTCCGTCCATCATTTGTTTGCTGTAACACTTTTCGCCCTAAGTGGGATGGGTATGCCCAGACGTGGGTCCCTTGCTCACTGTGCCACTGGATTCAAGCTAGCCTGGCTGAAGAAGGGTGACATACCCTGAAACCGGTCCCAGGATGCTTGTTTCTGGTCCAGGGAGGACCTGGCCTGGCAGTTCGGTCTGGACTGTTCCCATGGGGCACAGGGTCAAGACTGATTTGCATATGGCTGGGTCCAAACTGGGGTGGTGTAGTGGGCAAAAGAACGATGGATTTAACCCAGATCTTTTGACTGGGGGAGAATGTTTGCATTGTCAGCATTCCGTCCATCATTTGTTTGCTGTAACACTTTTCGCCCTAAGTGGGATGGGTATGCCCAGACGTGGGTCCCTTGCTCACTGTGCCACTGGATTCAAGCTAGCCTGGCTGAAGAAGGGTGACATACCCTGAAACTGGTCCCAGGATGCTTGTTTCTGGTCCAGGGAGGACCTGGCCTGGCAGTTCGGTCTGGACTGTTCCCATGGGGCACAGGGTCAAGACTGATTTGCATATGGCTGGGTCCAAACTGGGGTGGTGTAGTGGGCAAAAGAACGATGGATTTAACCCAGATCTTTTGACTGGGGGAGAATGTTTGCATTGTCAGCATTCCGTCCATCATTTGTTTGCTGTAACACTTTTCGCCCTAAGTGGGATGGGTATGCCCAGACGTGGGTCCCTTGCTCACTGTGCCACTGGATTCAAGCTAGCCTGGCTGAAGAAGGGTGACATACCCTGAAACCGGTCCCAGGATGCTTGTTTCTGGTCCAGGGAGGACCTGGCCTGGCAGTTCGGTCTGGACTGTTCCCATGGGGCACAGGGTCAAGACTGATTTGCATATGGCTGGGTCCAAACTGGGGTGGTGTAGTGGGCAAAAGAACGATGGATTTAACCCAGATCTTTTGACTGGGGGAGAATGTTTGCATTGTCAGCATTCCGTCCATCATTTGTTTGCTGTAACACTTTTCGCCCTAAGTGGGATGGGTATGCCCAGACGTGGGTCCCTTGCTCACTGTGCCACTGGATTCAAGCTAGCCTGGCTGAAGAAGGGTGACATACCCTGAAACCGGTCCCAGGATGCTTGTTTCTGGTCCAGGGAGGACCTGGCCTGGCAGTTCGGTCTGGACTGTTCCCATGGGGCACAGGGTCAAGACTGATTTGCATATGGCTGGGTCCAAACTGGGGTGGTGTAGTGGGCAAAAGAACGATGGATTTAACCCAGATCTTTTGACTGGGGGAGAATGTTTGCATTGTCAGCATTCCGTCCATCATTTGTTTGCTGTAACACTTTTCGCCCTAAGTGGGATGGGTATGCCCAGACGTGGGTCCCTTGCTCACTGTGCCACTGGATTCAAGCTAGCCTGGCTGAAGAAGGGTGACATACCCTGAAACCGGTCCCAGGATGCTTGTTTCTGGTCCAGGGAGGACCTGGCCTGGCAGTTCGGTCTGGACTGTTCCCATGGGGCACAGGGTCAAGACTGATTTGCATATGGCTGGGTCCAAACTGGGGTGGTGTAGTGGGCAAAAGAACGATGGATTTAACCCAGATCTTTTGACTGGGGGAGAATGTTTGCATTGTCAGCATTCCGTCCATCATTTGTTTGCTGTAACACTTTTCGCCCTAAGTGGGATGGGTATGCCCAGACGTGGGTCCCTTGCTCACTGTGCCACTGGATTCAAGCTAGCCTGGCTGAAGAAGGGTGACATACCCTGAAACCGGTCCCAGGATGCTTGTTTCTGGTCCAGGGAGGACCTGGCCTGGCAGTTCGGTCTGGACTGTTCCCATGGGGCACAGGGTCAAGACTGATTTGCATATGGCTGGGGCCAAACTGGGGTGGTGTAGTGGGCAAAAGAACGATGGATTTAACCCAGATCTTTTGACTGGGGGAGAATGTTTGCATTGTCAGCATTCCGTCCATCATTTGTTTGCTGTAACACTTTTCGCCCTAAGTGGGATGGGTATGCCCAGACGTGGGTCCCTTGCTCACTGTGCCACTGGATTCAAGCTAGCCTGGCTGAAGAAGGGTGACATACCCTGAAACCGGTCCCAGGATGCTTGTTTCTGGTCCAGGGAGGACCTGGCCTGGCAGTTCGGTCTGGACTGTTCCCATGGGGCACAGGGTCAAGACTGATTTGCATATGGCTGGGTCCAAACTGGGGTGGTGTAGTGGGCAAAAGAACGATGGATTTAACCCAGATCTTTTGACTGGGGGAGAATGTTTGCATTGTCAGCATTCCGTCCATCATTTGTTTGCTGTAACACTTTTCGCCCTAAGTGGGATGGGTATGCCCAGACGTGGGTCCCTTGCTCACTGTGCCACTGGATTCAAGCTAGCCTGGCTGAAGAAGGGTGACATACCCTGAAACCGGTCCCAGGATGCTTGTTTCTGGTCCAGGGAGGACCTGGCCTGGCAGTTCGGTCTGGACTGTTCCCATGGGGCACAGGGTCAAGACTGATTTGCATATGGCTGGGTCCAAACTGGGGTGGTGTAGTGGGCAAAAGAACGATGGATTTAACCCAGATCTTTTGACTGGGGAGAATGTTTGCATTGTCAGCATTCCGTCCATCATTTGTTTG
Source organism: Calotriton arnoldi (assembly GCA_963921515.1). Classification (NCBI taxonomy): domain Eukaryota; kingdom Metazoa; phylum Chordata; class Amphibia; order Caudata; family Salamandridae; genus Calotriton; species Calotriton arnoldi. The sequence continues at coordinate 1,952,012 of CAWUFW010000171.1, read as the reverse complement.
CTGTAACACTTTTCGCCCTAAGTGGGATGGGTATGCCCAGACGTGGGTCCCTTGCTCACTGTGCCACTGGATTCAAGCTAGCCTGGCTGAAGAAGGGTGACATACCCTGAAACCGGTCCCAGGATGCTTGTTTCTGGTCCAGGGAGGACCTGGCCTGGCAGTTCGGTCTGGACTGTTCCCATGGGGCACAGGGTCAAGACTGATTTGCATATGGCTGGGTCCAAACTGGGGTGGTGTAGTGGGCAAAAGAACGATGGATTTAACCCAGATCTTTTGACTGGGGGAGAATGTTTGCATTGTCAGCATTCCGTCCATCATTTGTTTGCTGTAACACTTTTCGCCCTAAGTGGGATGGGTATGCCCAGACGTGGGTCCCTTGCTCACTGTGCCACTGGATTCAAGCTAGCCTGGCTGAAGAAGGGTGACATACCCTGAAACCGGTCCCAGGATGCTTGTTTCTGGTCCAGGGAGGACCTGGCCTGGCAGTTCGGTCTGGACTGTTCCCATGGGGCACAGGGTCAAGACTGATTTGCATATGGCTGGGTCCAAACTGGGGTGGTGTAGTGGGCAAAAGAACGATGGATTTAACCCAGATCTTTTGACTGGGGAGAATGTTTGCATTGTCAGCATTCCGTCCATCATTTGTTTGCTGTAACACTTTTCGCCCTAAGTGGGATGGGTATGCCCAGACGTGGGTCCCATGCTCACTGTGCCACTGGATTCAAGCTAGCCTGGCTGAAGAAGGGTCACATACCCTGAAACCGGTCCCAGGATGCTTGTTTCTGGTCCAGGGAGGACCTGGCCTGGCAGTTCGGTCTGGACTGTTCCCATGGGGCACAGGGTCAAGACTGATTTGCATATGGCTGGGTCCAAACTGGGGTGGTGTAGTGGGCAAAAGAATGATGGATTTAACCCAGATCTTTTGACTGGGGAGAATGTTTGCATTGTCAGCATTCCGTCCATCATTTGTTTGCTGTAACACTTTTCGCCCTAAGTGGGATGGGTATGCCCAGACGTGGGTCCCTTGCTCACTGTGCCACTGGATTCAAGCTAGCCTGGCTGAAGAAGGGTGACATACCCTGAAACCGGTCCCAGGATGCTTGTTTCTGGTCCAGGGAGGACCTGGCCTGGCAGTTCGGTCTGGACTGTTCCCATGGGGCACAGGGTCAAGACTGATTTGCATATGGCTGGGTCCAAACTGGGGTGGTGTAGTGGGCAAAAGAACGATGGATTTAACCCAGATCTTTTGACTGGGGGAGAATGTTTGCATTGTCAGCATTCCGTCCATCATTTGTTTGCTGTAACACTCAGTTCATTCTTTGTCAAATGGTACCATATCTTGTAAATTACTGTGGGTCAGCCTTACTAAAGGCTTAGCCATCAAGGAAAAGTTTTGAATCCACTGACGACAGTAGCCAGCAATTCAAGAAGCATCCAAACCTCCCTCTGGTTGGTTGATGGGCTCATTTACAGAATTGCAGAAACTCGTTCTGTTGAGATTCTCCTTATACATTTTTCAAGATGGTGTTCAAGATAGATCACTTCTCTTTTACAGTACTGCATTTGAGCTGGGGTGACCGTATGCCCATTATCAGTGAAATGATTTAACAGGGCAATCATATCAAGTTCACAGTCCTCTCTTATCTTAGTTGCCACTAGCAGATCATCTATATATTGAACTAAGATTGAATTACAAGACAATCTCAAATATTTTAGATGTTTTTTCAGGATTAGACTAAAAATTGAAGGACTTTCTGTATGCCCTTGTATAATCCTATATCATATGAAAACATTATTCTGGAATTGAAATGTGGACAGAAATTGGTTCTCTTCATGCAAAGGAATTGAAAAGAACACTTGACTGTATACCATTCTGAATCTTCTGGAATGGAACAAAAGCACTGCTGGATTCGGTACCATATGACAACACGGGATGACAATCTTGTTTATGTTTTCAGGCCCTGACCTATTCTCCATTTACCATTAGGTTTCTTTATTACCAAAACAGGAGATGTACAAGCGCTACCATGTACATCCCGAAGGATTGCCTTCTCAATCATTTTTTCAGTTACCGGCTACATTATTTCCACTGCTTCTTTTAAAAGGCTACACTGTTGTTCTAGGGAAAACCAAATTTGATCTCACCTTCACTTTCACTGGCCCAGTACGTTTTATCAATCCAATCTCTTTTCCAGAGAAATAGCATACCTCATCCTTGACAGTATGTCCTCAATCCAGAGGCAGGCCATCTTTTGTTAAACCTGGGAAGAACTGAACTCTAGTCTCTTGTGATTGTATTTTGAACACTGAATCTTCATCTTCAATAAATCATACAATGTATTTTGCACAACAAGTTCACAGGACTTGAATCACACACAATAAAGTGGTGTTTTTTCTACATTTGACCAGTTTTGAATGGGACTTCTGCTGTAACTTGATTAACAATTTGTTTATTACTAATTGCTACAATTTGGACTTCTCATCCAGAGAGTTGTAGGTTTAGGACTTACACAGAACGACTGTAGAACAGGTAGCCCTCATATCAATAAGAATAAAACGAGACAGCCTTCTTTGTGAAAATATGGGCCACTTTGGTCTGCCTCTAGGATGCTCCAAGTAAGTGATCCTCCTCCCCTCTTGGGCACCGTCATTGTCAATGGCTTCTGGCTGAAACATCATTCAGAATCAATGGATTCTGTTAGTACCCTGCACTATATGGAATTTTGTTTCTCATATTTTGCCGCATCACTGGTCCTGAAGGCATCAGCATTTGAATAATTTCTGATTCTGCACACCCTGCTCAGGATTTGAAACAGGATCATCATATTTGTTTGCATTTGGGGGACACCATTACCCTGAATACTATTTGGATTCTGGCGATACTCGCATTTCGGTGCCCAAATTTACTACAGAAGTGACAAGCAATGTGTCTTTTCCTCATTTCAACATTCACATTCATCCCATCATTGTTCATCAATGCTTTTCCTCCTCCTTGCTTTTGCATCACACCATTTCTCATTGCTTACAGTTAGTTCATCTCGTTCATTCGGATCTTTTTGGCTTTGCATCAAAATAATCATTACTATACTTCGTAAGCGTCAGGATCTCTTCTATGCTCTTTGTCTGCCAACACAATTCACTCTGCTGTATATGATTACTAAGCTCTGGTTGAAAAGCCATAACAAAAGCAGAAACAAAACCACTGATACCATCCTTTTGCTGTTTGGACAAAATACTGAGATTTTAATATTGAGAGACAGAAATATCAAAAAAATATTGTGATACAAAAATATTGTGATGCAGAAAAATCGCTGTCAAGAATATTGATTTTTAAGTAAGTAATATCATTGTTCAGAATATCAATGTTTTTAATATCGTTTTCAAAAATATTGTTTTTGATTATTTTAATGTGTTTTAGTGCATATATTAATTTTACGTGTTACTGTTTGTATAATTTTGTATAAATGTTCTCAAATAAAGTTTGGAATTTGTAGTCATTTAGATTATTTAATTTCATTGCTCATAATAATTTATAGTGTTGTAGCTGATTGTTGGGTTTGTAGGGGTGTAGGGTGGGAAGTTTATTATGAAATAATTAATTAACAATGAATTATTAATTGATAATTAATTATTTAATTGATTATTAACTATATAAATTGTGTTAAACTGATTTGTTTTAGTTATATTTTAGGTGTGGGCTGCTAGGTTTGTAGGGGCATAAGTGGTAAGTTATATGAGTAATTATTAAATAATATTTTTACTAATTGATAATTAATTATTACATTGTTTATTCATTTTGTAAATTGTTTGATTGTTTTTTATTTTTTAGCATATATATGTTGTATGTAAATTAATATTCTTTATGTTCCTATATCTTTATTTTGGCAATGTGCCATAAAAGAGATACATATTAAAAGTACAAAAGCAAGAGCCACAGAAAAGTAAAAACAACTTCAACAAGTTAAAAAAGATAAAATAAAGCACCAGGTCGTAAAAATACAAATAAAATTCATGCATGGGCTCTGCAAGTACATAAAATTATAGGTCCAAGATAAAAATACAGAATGGTATAGATAAGGAATTCTAGGTTATACAATGTTATACAATGTTTTATATTGTTTTTTTTATAAATTATTAAAGTTATTCAAATATGTGTTTGAAGTGAAGTACTTTTCCTACTGTTGCACAGACTGGAGTGGGAATAGTGAATGTAACCCTTCTAAAGTCCAACACTTTCCCTAATGTAGCACAGACTGGAGTAGGAATAGTAAATCTTACCCCTCCAAAGTCCAGCACTTTCCCTGCTGTAGCACAGACTGGAGTGGGGACAGTAAATCTTATCCTTCCAAAGTCTAACGCTTTCCCTACTGTTAGTAAATGTAACCCCTCCGAAGTCCAACACTTCCCTACTCTTTATAGTATTTTTTGTAAATGTGCTTGGGGTTTGAAATTTGCAATATTTAATTTACAGTCTAAATTAATTAATATAGTTTTGTTACTGAACTGTTTATATATTTTTTGGTTTTGTTGTGTATGTATTTTATATATATATCCATCATTCCACCTTAGACCATTGCCGCACTCAGCACGGGTGCTAGTCGCCATGTGGAGGTGGGTCCACATAATAGTATCATTTAGTCCCAAAGGAATTGCGAAGCACTCACAGAGTCAATTATAAATTATTTTCATAGCAAGTTGATGTGTTTCGGCATTTGCCTTTCTCAAAATTCGCTTTCAAACAGTGCCACAATGAACTCATTATGTTTAAAAAGCAAACAATGTATTCTCACTGGATGGTAAATCATGGCAAGAGACAGAGGACTGCTACTACCTCCATACAGGAACCAATGTTCTTCGCAGCCATGACAGTATAGTTCACAAATATTGAGGCCAATTGCCATCTTCCTTAAGGTAATGTTGCACCCATTGTGAGTTAAATGACAAATCCACATAGATGTCCTTGTTGATAGGTTTCAGAACACTGGGAAGCTTTCACTCTAATTCCATACAGCCATAGTTCTTTTAAACAGTTCTCTTCACTCCATATAGCAATCCTTTATTCCGTTAAATCATTACCACATTACTTTTAAACAGATCTCTTCACTCCTTCATTCTGTACCATCATGGCCATGTTGCACGATTTTCAAATTTACATAGTGCCCCTCGCCACAGCTGAATTCAGAAATGTACCGGCATCTTCCGCAGGCATCGGTCTATTTACCGTACTACCAAAAGTTTGTGAATTCGTCTGTATGGCTGTATTGCATTTGTATGAAAGCTTCCCGATTACACAAACACCCTCTCCTCTGCTATTGATGTTATGGGAGCAAAACCATACCTCAATATTTTAGGACACCCCAAAATATAGAAACCTCAAAAAGTTAACTCACACGGCTCTCCCATGGAAAGTTACTGTGTAAAAAGGCACCCATCCCACATCAGTTTAGCAGAGTATCAAAATAAGTATCTGGGACCACTCAATAACCGAGTTCTAGATCAAGAGGAATGTTAAAGGGTTTTATTACAGAAATCTCAAAATCAAACAGATCAGAATAACTGCCATCCGCTCAGATAGTCAAAAATCTGAAATTATTCTAAATTCCAAATGAGCAGCAAAATCATGAAAGAGTCAGACACCATCCCTAATAGAATGAGGTCTGCAGGGAAAATCTGGCTCATCCCCAAAATCAAGGGGTTTTAATACAACATTCTTGAATAGAAATTAGCTAAATTTCATATTCATCATAGCATGATCATATGTAACAACACCTTTAGCAAATCAGAAGAATTAACATCAACAGCATTACATGTTAACACTATTCCATTTCTAAGAAAGCATCTGTATTTTCTGCTGTGTCACTGTCATCCAGAGATGTTCAAACAAAATTTGTAACATTTGAACAATGACTATTCACAAATGAATAAGACTAAGCCATACAACTGAACCACAAAGGATGGACCTTGAAAACTTGCAACAGTTAGGAACACTAGAAAGTTCATTCAAGTCAAGGCAAGGAAAGCTTTATTCGACTGCTGTTGTAACAATCATAAAAGCACATAAAAAAACAAAGATACATGTTATCACAAAATTACACACATAATAAAAACAGCAATCCTGAAATGACATTAAAATATCAGTTGATGTTAAAACTACAGTAATAAAAAACGTAAAAATATCAAGTGCCCATTCTAGTGTAAGTCATTCGTCATAATATATTTCCTTAGAAGGAGTACCTTCTTAAGGAACATAGTTAAGCACCAGGCTGTTTGTTCGTCCTCTAAAAATTGTAGCCTAATCAATGCAGGGCGGCATTGCCGCAATCCATGTTGTTTTAAAATCGGTAAAATCCACGCTTTCCTCAAAACTACATAACATTTGCAAAATAAAACCAAATGAATGGTGGACTGGGTAGAGTGGTTGTCACATGGACATAAAGGCAAAACCTGTGACCAGTCATTGATTTTTGGGAAGGTCACGAGTCTATAGATGATGTCCAACCTGAACCAAGTTAGTAACCGCCTGTCCCAACTACCAGGTACAAATGTAAGGTAAGGTTCCATATAAGAGGTGGTTATAATTAACTGATGTTGCCTTACACTAGGTTTTAAAATTTCTCCTGTCATTCTTATTGTAACCAATAGCTGAAGACACGCCTTTCTTAAGGCCTTTCTAGAGATTGCCTGTATGGACCTAGGATCGGTAAAGTATTCTGAGTGGCCAATGTCATTCATAAAATTACACACATACTTTACCCAGGGGATCTTTAAAGCCCCTTCCAGTTTTAAGCAGTCCTGTAAGATCTCCCTATTTAGCTTCGGCTGATCCTTTGCCCAGATCCTGTGCCACAGGAGAATTGGTTCTAATTTAATAAGATCGGAGATAAAAGGGAGACCCAGTTCATCGTGGCAGGCATAAGAAGGTAAGCTGGCTGGTACCGATAAAATGTATCATAAGAACGAGTTTTCCACGGTTTGTATAGGGAAAGTATTAACAAAACCCCATACACCCGCCCCGCACATTGTATTAGCGGTGCATTTTGCCTTGTAAATTTGAATGAGCTCCCCTGGCGGCTTCCTACCTAGTTTTCTTGAAAAAGATGCCAGGGCGGCTGTTGTCTTAACAAGAGCCAGTTTTTTTGCAAGAATGGCTTGAGCCCACGAGTCACCTTGATTGAATAAAATGCCGAGGTAGGAAAAACTCTTAGTCTGTTCTAGTTTTTGCCTGTCCACAAACATGCTTTTCATCCTCTGGGGCCCACGGCCACAACTCATAGTGTAAGTCTTAAAAATATTAATCTTAAGACCAAGATCCTCCATAAAAACATTAAAACTATCTAAAACCCTCTGGAGACCTAATTGAGTTCTTGACATTAATACTGCGTCATCCGCATAAAGGAGAGCAGGTTTCGACGTCCGTTCACAGAGGGAAAATCTTGATTGTTCCTAAGGAGTGCTTGGGACAAATCATTAATATATAAGTTAAAAAGGAAGGGGGCTAGCACACAACCTTGCCGAACCCCCCTCTTAACGGGAAAGGCTGGTGTGAGCTCGCCACCCAAACCAAAACGCACTCTCGCCATTGCACCACCATACAGGCGCCTTAAAAAGAAAATAATATGAGGATCAACCCCAAGAACCCCGAGAACCTCCCACAGCCTATCGTGTTTTACAGAATCGAAGGCCGCGGTAAGGTCAACGAATGTCAGGTAAAAACGGCCTTTCTTGGCTCTCATATATTTACCCACCAGTAAGGCCAAGTTTAAACTCTGCTCAATCGTCCCCAAACCTTCTCTGAAACCGTATTGTAAATCAGATAGGACAGAGTTCTCTTCTGCCCAGGCTTGCAGGCGTTCCAAGATAACCCGTCCCGCTACCTTGACCATAGAATCTATTAAAGAAATAGGCCTGTAACACCCGGGATCGTCTCGGTCCCCTTTTTTAAAGATTGGGACGATGATGGATTCCACCCAAGTCTTTGGCATAGAGGACATGCAGCTGGCATTCATAACTTGTGTAATGATGGGCCCCCAAAGAACGATATTAGACTTAAACAAGTCCACAGGTACCCCATCAGGGCCAGGCGCCTTACCGCCCTGGCTCGCTAACAGTGCTCTTTCCACTTCCTCCAGGGTAAACTGTAAAACTGGATAGTCAGAGGGCTCCACTGATGTATCACTAACTGGAGGGCAAGGATTCACCTGCCCATTATACACCTTTGTAAAATGTTTAATCCATGACTCCTCAGGTATAGCGATTTCTATTGTAGGGCCATCCGTAGATTGTAAAAACGAGGTTTTCACCGCTCTCCAAAATACAGAGCTATCTTTCAGTTGTGCCGCACTATGAAGGGACTCCCATGCTTCCCTTCTCTGGGCACGTCTTCTTTCCTTGAGGGCCAGTCTATAATCTAATCTTGCCTGTCTGACCTTGATGAGGTTTCTGGGCTGTCTGCCCAGCTCGTGCTTTAGGTTGGTAAGTGCTCGTGTACATTTTGTCGAGAACCACCCCTGTTTTTTAACCTTGTTGCAGGATTGCATAAATAATAGCTCCCTGACCCCAGCTGATATTTGCTGAAAAGACAATAAAATATCATCATGTGGGGCTGTTTCACTCAAGCAATTATCGAAGGCAGTTTTGCATTTAATTACTAACTGTTGTATAACAGTGTCTGAATCAACCTTTGTCCAACGCAGGGTGTATCCATTGGTTCTATTGAGTATTACCTTTCCTGTCATCTCTATAACATTATCGGGCCTAACATGTCTATGCGATGGCAAGTTGACCTCTAGGCATAAGGGGAAATAATCACTAGTGGGATTATCGCCCACCATAAAAGAAAGCAACCTAGGTGCATGATTGAGTGAAACCAGTATATAGTCTATTGTTGAGGATAAGCCTCTTCCATTGAATGTATCAATCAATCAATCAATCAATCAATCAATCAATCAATCAAGCATTTGTATAGCGCGCTACTCACCCGGAGGGTCTCAAGGCGCTTGGGGGGGGGGGTCCGCTACTGTTCGAACAGCCAGGTCTTGAGTTGCTTCCTGAAGGAGAGGTGGTCTTGGGTAAGGCGGAGGTGGATGGGTAGGGAGTTCCATGTCTTGGCAGCCAGGTAGGAGAAGGATCTTCCTCCCGTTGTGGCTCTTTGGATGCGGGGACGGCGGCGAGGGCGTGGTTGGTCGATCGTAGCTGGCGGGTGGGAGTGTAGAAGGTCAGACGGTCGTTGAGGTATCTGGGGCCTTGGTTGTGGAGAGCTTTGTGTGCGTGGGTGAGGAGTCGGAACGTGATTCTCTTGCTGACGGGGAGCCAGTGCAGGTCTCTCAGGTGTCCGGCGATGTGGCTGTGTCGGGGGATGTCCAGGATGAGTCGAGCTGAGGCGTTCTGGATGCGTTGGAGTCTTTTTTGAAGTTTGGCTGTGGTTCCGGCGTAGAGGGAGTTGCCGTAGTCCAGTCGGCTGGTGACGAGGGCCTGGGTGACCGTCTTCCTGGTTTCGTTGGGGATCCACCGGAAGATCTTGCGCAGCATGCGTAGGATGTTGAAGCAAGACGAGGAGACGGCGTTGACTTGTCGGGTCATTGAGAGGGAGGAGTCCAGGATGAAGCCCAGGTTGCGTGCGTGGTCCGTTGGTTTGAGTGCGTTGCCCAGGGCAGGGGGCCACCAGGAGTCGTCCCAGGCGGAGGGTGATGATCCTAGGATGAGGACTTCCGTCTTATCTGAGTTCAGTTTCAGGCGGCTGTTCCTCATCCACTCGGCTACGTCCTTCATCCCTTCATGTAGGTTGGTTCTGGCGGTTGTGGGGTCGTTGGTGAGGGAGAGGATCAGCTGGGTGTCGTCGGCGTAGGAGATGATGTTGAGGTTGTGTTGGCGTGCGATGGCTGCGAGGGGGCTCATGTAGACGTTGAAGAGGGTGGGGCTGAGTGATGATCCTTGTGGTACGCCGCAGATGACTTCGGTGGCCTCGGAGCTGAACGGGGGGAGGCGGACTCTCTGGGTTCTTCCGGCGAGGAAGGAGATGATCCACTCCAGTGCCTTCTCTTGGATTCCGACGTTGTTCAGGCGTTGCACTAGGGTGCGGTGGCAGACTGTGTCGAACGCTGCGGAGTATGTATGAGGCATCGGAAAAGGTCTAGCCAATAAGTCATTCACAAAACCAAGCTCAGTACTCACAATCAGTTCATTTAACATCTCCCCCATCGGTGTATGACAAAAATGGGTACTACATATACCGTCTTCATCAATATTGCCACAAATCCTATTATCCTCGTGTAGACATAAAGCACAATTAAAATCAACCACAAAGATTATCATTGTCTCTTTAGCACTGGCATTTATAAATGAGTTGAGGTCGCTACCAAGATTTCGTATGACATTACCAAAGTTATCTCGCGAGATGTTGTTATAAAAATTGACCAAGATAGTACAATGTGTCAGATTTCGATGTAATTTTGCCAACTGATAGTAACTATTCCCCAACTTTAAATCTATTTTATCCAATGCAAGCTTATTTGAAATATACATACAGAGCCCACCCTTCGCTCTACCCCCTCGTTCCTTCACTGCAGGCGTATGGAGTGTTTTAAATCCATTTATATGGATTGGGTCTCTGACCCAAGTTTCCTGGAAACATAGTATGTCCTGATCAGAGATAAAATCACACCATATTTGATTATTTGTCTCCCTACGCAACCCTGCAATATTCCAGGAAATAACCTTGCATGGCAAACAATCACCGCTCAACATAATTCTCTGGGGAGACACACTCAGGAGAGGAGGGCTACTAATACGAGGTAGTGCTTGGGCCTGGATTGGTGGATCACATAATTCCAAAAGGGTGACTAAAGTACAGCTCGTAACCTCTCTCTCAGTGGACTCCCTTGCATTTATCACTTGAGGTAACCTAAGAAATGAGGCCTCTTGTTCTCCGGAGCAGTCGTTTAATGATGCAACAACCTCACAGCCCCTAGGAAGATCCGCATCAACACCCAGGCGCCCATTTGGTGGTGACAGTCAGTCATTATCCTCTAAAGTATTGAGGACATCGAAGTAGTTGCTGACTGGAATAGCATACCTAGACTGTCTCCACTCCCCATCTCTATCTACTCCTGGTATAAACTGTGGGAGACCATGTGGTTTATAAAAGAAACCCAGGTGTAGAATATTAATCCCCGTAGTACTGACTGGCCAGTTGCCCACCCTATCTAGTATGGTTCGAACAATCTGGTGAACCAAATGTTAAAACTACACAGTCGCCCTCTAGGGACTTTTTAGAACTTCCTATCCAGCCAATCCACCGTACCATCTTAAACTCAGCGAAAAGAGGGTTAGATAGTCCCGTCCTTGCGCTCAGTGCATGCAATGATTTATTTCTTAGTGTTGACCAATGTTCCATAGCTCCGCGTGGCAAAGGAGGGATGTTGGCCAACAAGATGGTATAAGGCGTTGCTTCTGGGGGAAGGTGCAGAACATTTGAATAGGGCAAGTTACCCCGGGGCTGTTTTTGCTGTTTTGGATCACTTAAGGTCTGGGCTCCCTCTCTACAAACATGATTGTGCCTGGCAGGGAGGGGTTCTTTTTGAATATTCACCAATGGCTCTTGGATAGTAGGTGTACTCTGTATTGTAACTACTTGCTTGGAAATGAGGGGTACTTCTCCTATATGCGACGTTCCAAAGCCTAACAAGTTATGGGGTTGAGGTGAAGGGTTCAAGGAGGCAATTTGGGGTGCTTTCCTATTTCCTTGCCCCGAATTATCAGACTGAATAGACAGAGCACCCCCGTTTCTATTAGGCAGAGCAGCCTTGGTTCTACATTGGCATGTGTTAGTCAGAAGAGGGAAGGTACTACCCGCAAGCTTTTCCAGTTTATCTATGCTCGCTTCTTATGATGATAGCTTGAGTATCAGCGGGTTTAGTAAGGCTGAAATGACCAGACCCATTTTTGTCCAAAACTCCCCGCTGTCAATAGCCTGAGGCGGGGTTAAAATTATTGGGGTGGAATCTATGTGAGCCAGATTAGGTTCCAGACTAATCTCCTCCGCCTCTGCAGTTTTAGTTTTGCGGCCTCTCTTTGGGAGGGGGTGAGTTTGCCTATTGGGACCCTGCCCCTTTCTTTTCATGGACGGGGGTACGGGACTGCTCCCCTGGCTAATTTTAACTTTTTGGCCCCTGGTTGTTACCTTTGGCCTAGTCGAAATATCACAGGCCTTAGGAGCATCAATAGACTCTGACTCGAATACCAAATTATGCTGCTCGTTCATCGGGGGAGAATTAAGTTGGGAATTAATGTGCTCTACAGGGCCAGGCGTTGCGAGCTGAGTTGAGGGGCGTTGTGGGTCTAAAGACAGTCTTCGCTCAGTTAGTGCGATTTCATGAATAAGTGCAGACTCAGCCCTTGATAAAAATGCATCCAATGTCCCCACAACCCCCTGTCCTGTTAGTGACTTGCGTTTATTTATTGTTTTCTGAACCATCTACCAATGTTAACAATTGTTATGGTAAGCGCGTTATACCCTCATACCTTGCTGTTGCAATCCTAAGAAGGGTCCGTAAAAAGTCTGCTAGAGCAAGAGATGACAATAACGTGGCCCGGCCCGGCCTTTGACGGGTGCAGACGGGCCCACCCTTGGCCCGGGCTTGCCTGGGCGCGTCCCGCGCCGCGGGAGCCCTGGGGTGTTTTTATGCGCCTCCGGGCGCTGTTGGATGGCAATAGCGCCTCCTGGCGCTCTGCGTTCTGGGGGATGGAGTCCTCTCTGCGTCCCCGTGAAGAAAGTGCTGCGTGCGAACCCCTGGCGGGAGTAAAGTGCGGCGTGCCTTGCCTTGCCCTCGGTAAGATGCAGAGTGCAGAATGCGTTTGAAAGCTTCATTCAAAACACACACATTCATCAAAAAAACATCACATCAGTTTGTCTTTGTTTCTGCAGAACCTGTGGGGAGAAATATGCACAGGTGAAGCTGATAGGAGTGTGTAAATACTAGAGTGAATGACAGAAACAGCATCTATTATATCCAAAATTGAGTTTTCACCAAATGTGGCATAATCAAATCATGTTAACAAACACACTTCTAAACCTCATATTAAACTCATTTAAACTGTAAACATGTTAATTCACTATTAGCTGAGCGGAGAGAATAATCCTCCGATGTCTGGGTTAAATGCTAAATCTAGAGGAGAATCCATTGGTGTAATTTATTTTATCATACTATGCCTAAGAAGGAGTAAATTCCACAGGAGCATTATTTTCCTAATTTACTACGTCCTCCAGAAATCAACGGATATTCCTTTAACCCCTTCGATGCTCATGACGAGCTGGACTCGTCATGGCACACAGTGTTCGTGTGCTCATGACGAGTCCAGCTCGTCATGGGACCCAGCACAGGAAATCCCTCTGGTGCGGGCACCAGAGGGATTCCCTTTCTCCCCTAAAGCCTCGGGAGCTGGGGAAGAGCTTCCCAGCTCCCGAGGCCCCCTAGTTTCCCTGAAATGACGATCGGCACGCACGTCGCGCTGATGTCATTTCAGTGAAACTGAAATGAGCCAAGAGGCTCATTTCAGTTTCAGTTTCTACGTGCTCAGGGGGCTATCTCAGCCCCCTGAGCACATAGAAACTCAGGAGAGGTATCGTTGGAAAGGGGAGAATCTCCCCTTTCCAATGGTACCCCTCCCTAGTGGATCCCTGCTTGGGGATCGCCCCAGGAGGGCGATCCCCAAGCAGGGATCCACCCACTAGGCACCAGGGAGGGGGGAGCGGCCCCTTGGGCAAGGGCCTTTGCTCCCCCCATACAATTTTTGGCATGATTAGTCTTTCTGCCCCCCCTGGGGGGTAGATGGGGGCAGTAGCCCCCAATCTGCCCCCCCGGGGATGTAGAAAGCCCACTAGACACCAGGGATTTTTATGGGATGTTTATTAGGGGTGGGGGCTGCCCAAAACGGGCATGCCGATGCCCCCACCCCCCTGGCCACAAAATTAGTCTTTCTGCCCCCCCTGGGGGGCAGATGGGGCAGTAGCCCCCAATCTGCCCCCCCGGGGAGGCAGAAAGCCCACTAGATACCAGGGATTTTTTAAAAAATTATAGTTAGGGGTGGGGGCTGCCCAATAGGGGTATGCCAATGCCCCCACCCCACCCCGCCGCAAAGGTACAGTCTTTCTCCCCCCCGGGGGGGAAGAAAGCCCACTAGATACCAGGGATTTTTTTTAAATTATAATTTGGGGTAGGGGCTGCCCAATATGGGCATGCCAATGCCCCCACCCCCGACGCAAAGGTACAGTCTTTCTGCCCCTCCTGGGGGGCAGATGGGGGCAGTAGCCCCCAATCTGCCCCCCCCGGGGGGCAGAAAGCCCACTAGACACCAGGGTTTTTTTCCCCTCGATACATTTAGGGGTGGGGGTTGCCCAAGATGGGCATGCCAATGCCCCCACCCCTCCCCCATGAAATTCCAGTCTTTCTGCCCCCCGGGGGTTCAGAAACACCCTAGATGCCAGGGAATATTTTTTTATAGGCCCGGGGTGGGGGCTGCCCAGAATGGGCATGCAAATGCCCCCACCCTACCCCCCAAAGAAAAAAAAGACTTTCTGCCCCCCCAGGAGGCAGATGGGGGCAATAGCCCCTGATCTGCCCCCCCCGGGGAGGGGGCAGAAAGCCCACTAAGCGCCAGGGATTTGTTTTTTATATAGGTAGGGGTGGGGGCTGCCCAGAATGGGCATGTCAATGCCCCCACCCCAAAAAAAATGCTACCATCTTTCTGCCCCCCCCCTGGGAGGCAGATGGGGCAATAGCACCTTATCTGCCCCCCCCGGGGGGGGCAGAAAGCCCACTAGCCACCAGGGATTTTTTTTTACAAAGTTCGGGGTGGGGGCTGCCAAGAATGGACATGCCAATGCCCCCACCCACCCCAAAAAAGATGTCACTGTCTTTCTGCCCCTCCCAGGAGGCAAATGGGGGCAGTAGCCCCTGATCTGCTCCCCGGGGGGGCAGAAAGCCCACTATGTGCCAGCGATTATGCTGGCTTTTTTATACGCAGGGGTGGGTGCTGACCAGAATAGGCATCCCAATGCCCTCGACCCCCCAAAAGAATAGCCACAGTCTTTCTGCCCCCCTCGGGGGCATATCGGGGCAATAGCCCCTGATTTCCCCCTCCCCAGGGCGGCAGAAAGCCCACTAGGCACTGACTTTTTTTCGGAATGTGCCTACCTGTTGAATTTGGTTTCTAGCTCTGCCGGCACCCAGGAAACCTAGCAAACCTATACATTTTTTAAAACTAGACACCCAGGGGAATCCAGGATGGGCTGACTTGACTGGCTCTCACCAGGTTCTGTTACCCAGAATCCCTTGCAAACCTAAAAATTTGTCCAAAAAACACATTTTCCTCACATTTCTGTGGTGGAAAGTTCTGGAATCTGAGTGGATCCACAAAATTCCACCCACCCCGCGTTCCCCAAAGTCTTTCGAGAAAAATGGTACCTCACTTGTGTGGGTAGGACTAGTGGCCGCGACAGGAAACGGCCCAAAACGCAACATGGACACACCACATTTTCACAGTGAAAACGGACCCTTTTTTTGCAAAGTGCCTAGCTGTAGATTTTGAACCCTAACTCTGCCGGCACCTAGGGAAACCTAGCAAACCTATACATTTGTGAAAACTAGATACCCAGGGGAATCCTGGATTGGGTGACTTGACTGGCTCTCACCAGGTTCTGTTACCCAGAATCCCTTGCAAACCGAAACATTTGTAAAAAAAAACACATTTTCCTCACATTTCTGTGGTGGAAAGTTCTGGAATCTGCGTGGATTCTCAAATTTCCACCCATCTCGTGTTCCCCAAAGTCTTCCGAGAAAAATGGCACCTCACATGTGTGGGTAGGCCTAGTGCCCGCGACAGGAAACGGCCCAAACGCAACGTGGACACACCACATTTTCACAGTGAAAACGGACCCTTTTTTTGCAAAGTGCCTAGCTGTAGATTTTGAACCCTAACACTGCCAGCACCTAGGGAAACCTAGCAAACCTATACATTTTTGAAAACTAGACACCCAGGGGAATCCAGGATGGGGTGACTTGACTGGCTCTCACCAGGATCTGTTACCCAGAATCCCCTGCAAACCTAAAAATATGTCCAAAAACACATTTTCCTCACATTTCTGTGGTGGAAAGTTCTGGAATCTGTGTGGATGTACAAAATTCCACCCACCCCGCGTCCCCCAAAGTCTTCCGTGAAAAATGGTACCTCACTTGTGTGGATGGGTCAAGTACCCGCGACAGGCAAGGGCCCAAAACCTATTGAGGCGACATCAAAATTACCTATCACAAACCAACCTGGTTTTGCAAGGGGGGGTCCCATGAGTTTTTGGCCCCGGGCTCAACGGCCATCTAGGGAAACCTACCCAACCCACACATTTCTGAAAACTAGATACCCGGAGGAGTCCAGCGAGGTATGGCTTGCGTGGGTCCTCCAAAATTTTCTTACCCAGAATACCCTGCAAACCTCAAATTTAGCTGAAAAAATCACGTTTTTCTCCAATTTCTGTGTGGGAAAGATCTGGAATCTACGTGGATCCACAAATTTCCTACCACCCAGCTTTCCCCCAGGTCTCCCGATAAAAATGATACCTCACTCGCGTGGGTGGGTCAAGTACCCGCGACAGGCAAGGGCCCAGAACGTATTGAGGAGACATCAAAATTACCTATCACAAAACAACCTGGTTTTGCAAGGGGGGTCACCTGCGTTTTTGGCCCCGGGCTCAGCGGCCATCTTGGGAACCTAGCAAACCCACACATTTCTGAAAACTAGACACCTGGGGGAGTCCAGCAAGGTATGGCTTGCATGGGTCCCCAAACGTTTTCCTACCCAGAATGCCCTGCAAACCTCAAATTTAGCAGAAAAAAAACACTTTTTACTCAAATTTCTGTGTGGGAAAGTTCTGGAATCTGCGTGGATCCACAAATTTCCTACCACCCTGCGTTCCTCCAGGGCTCCCGATAAAAATGGTACCTCACTTGTGTGGGTAGGCATAGTGGCTGAAACAGGAAATCGCCCAAATCGTATTGTGGAGACTTCAAAACTACCTATAACAAAACTACCTGGTTTTGGGGGGGGGCACCTGGTTTTGGCCCCGGGCTCGCCGCCATCTAGGGAAAACTACCAATCCCACACGTTTCTGAAAACTAGACACCCTGGGGAGTCCAATGAGGTATGGCTTGCATGGATCCCCCAACGTTTCCCTACCCAGAATCCCCTGCAACCCTAAAATTTAGCTGAAAAAACCATATTTTCCACATATTTTTGCGTGGAATCACCGTGCTGGCACAAATGTCCTACCACCCAGCGTTGCCCTTGTTCCCCCGAGCAAAAGGATACCTCACTTGTGTGGGTGTCCAAAGCAGAACTGGCTAAAAACATATTTAAAAAAAAATATAGCGCTTAGAATTCTCGGTGCTATACCCTAAATCCCTATGTTTTGGGCTCTTCCCAGTCACAGGCCTTTGGCCCACCCACACAAGTGAGGTATCATTTTACTCGGGAGAACAAGGGGAATGCTGGGTGGTAGGACATTTGTGCCGGCACGGTGATCCCACGCAAAAATGTATGGAAAAAGTGATTTTTTTCAGCTAAATTTGAGGTTTGCAGGCGATTCGGGGTAGGAAAACGTTGTGGGACCCACGCAAGCCATACCTCGCTGGACTCCCCCGGGTGTCTAGCTTTCAGAAATGTTTGGGTTTGGTAGTTTCCCAAGATGGCCGCCGAGCCCGGGGACAAAAACCCAGGTGACCCCTCTTGCAAAACCAGGTTGTTTTGTGATAGGTAATTTTGATGTCGCCTCAATAGGTTTTGGTCCCTTTTCTGTCGCGGCTACTTGACCCACCCACGCGAGTGAGGTATCATTTTTATCAGGAGACCTGGGGGAACGCTGGGTGGGAGGAAATTTGTGGATCCACGTAGATTCCAAAACTTTCCCACACAGAAAGTTGAGAAAAAAGTGATTTTTTCAGCTAAATTTGAGGTTTGCAGGGGATTCTGGGTAGGAAAAAGTTAGGGGGCCCACGCAAGCCATACCTCCCTGGAATCCCCCGGGTGTCTACTTTTCAGAAATGTGTGGGTTTGGTAGGTTTCCCTAGGTGGCCGCCGAGCCCCGGGCCAAAACGTCATGGGACCCCCCTTGCAAAACCAGGTCGTTTTGTGATAGGCCATTTTGAGGTCACTTCAATACGTTGTGGGCCCTTGCCTGTCGCGGGTACTTGGGCCTCCCACCCGAGTGAGGCACCATTTTTATTGGGAGACCTGGGGGAACGCTGGGTGGTAGGAAATTTGTGTCAGCCCCGTGATGCCACAACTTTACCACACAAAAATGTGTGAAAAAAGGGATTTTTTTAGCAAAATGTCAGGTTTGCAGGGGATTCTGGGTAAGAAAACGTTGGGGGATCCACGCAAGCCATACCTCCCTGGAATCCCCCGGGTGTCTACTTTTCAGAAATGTGTGGGTTTGGTAGGTTTCCCTAGGTGGCCGCCGAGCCCCGGGCCAAAACGTCATGGGACCCCCTTGCAGAACCAGGTTGTTTTGTGAAAGGCCATTTTGAGGTCGCCTCAATACGTTTTGGGCCCTTGCCTGTCGCGGGTACTTGGGCCTCCCACCCGAGTGAGGCACCATTTTTTTCAGAAGACCTTGGGGAACGCTGGGTGGGTGGAATTTTGTGGATCCACGCAGATTCCAGAACTTTCCACCACAGAAAAGTGAGGAAAATTTGTTTTTTTTGCCAATTTTTTAGGTTTGCAAGGGATTCTGGGTAACAGAACCTGGTGAGAGCCAGTCAAGTCACCCCATCCTGGATTCCCCTGGGTGTCTACTTTTCAAAAATGTATAGGTTTGCTAGGTTTCCCTAAGTGCCGGCAGAGCTAGGGTTCAAAAACTACAGCTAGGCACTTTGCAAAAAAAGGGTCATTTTTCACTGTGAAAATGTGGTGCGTCCATGTTGCATTTTGCGCTGCTTCCTTTCGCGGGCACTAGGCCTACCCACACAAGTGAGGTACCATTTTTTTCGGAAGACCTTGGGAAACGCGGGGTGGGAGGAATTTTGTGGATCCACGCAGATTCCAGAACTTTCCACCACAGAAAAGTGAGGAAAATGTGTTTTTTTGCCAATTATTTAGGTTTGCAAGGGATTCTGGGTAACAGAACCTGGTGAGAGCCAGTCAAGTCACCCCATCCTGGATTCCCCTGGGTGTCTACTTTTCAAAAATGTATAGGTTTGCTAGGTTTCCCTAAGTGCCGGCAGAGCTAGGGTTCAAAAACTACAGCTAGGCACTTTGCAAAAAAATGGTCATTTTTCACTGTGAAAATGTGGTGCGTCCACGTTGCGTTTTGCGCTGCTTCCTGTCGCGGGCACCAGGCCTACCCACACAAGTGAGGTACCATTTTTTTGGAAGACCTTGGGGAACGCGGGGTGGGTGGAATTTTGTGGATCCACGCAGATTCCAGAACTTTCCACCACAGAAAAGTGAGGAAAATGTGTTTTTTTTGCCAATTGTTTAGGTTTGCAAGGGATTCTGGGTAACAGAACCTGGTGAGAGCCAGTCAAGTCACCCCATCCTTGATTCCCCTGGGTGTCTACGTTTCAAAAATGTATAAGTTTGCTAGGTTTCCCTAAGTGCCGGCAGAGCTAGGGTTCAAAAACTACAGCTAGGCACTTTGCAAAAAAAGGGTCATTTTTCACTGTGAAAATGTGGTGCTTCCACGTTGCGCTTTGCGCTGCTTCCTGTCGCGGGCACTAAGCCTACCCACACAAGTGAGGTACCATTTTTTTCGGAAGACCTTGGGGAACGCGGGGTGGGTGGGATTTTGTGGATCCACGCAGATTCCAGAACTTTCCACCACAGAAAAGTGAGGAAAATTTGTTTTTTTTGCCAATTTTTTAGGTTTGCAAGGGATTCTGGGTAACAGAACCTGGTGAGAGCCAGTCAAGTCACCCCATCCTGGATTACCCTGGGTGTCTACTTTTCAAAAATGTATAGGTTTGCTAGGTTTCCCTAAGTGCCGGCAGAGCTAGGGTTCAAAAACTACAGCTAGGCACTTTGCAAAAAAAGGGTCATTTTTCACAGTGAAAATTTGGTGCGTCCACGTTGCGTTTTGCGCTGCTTCCTGTCGCGGGCGCTAGGCCTACCCATACAAGTGAGGTACCATTTTTTTCGGAAGACCTTGGGGAACGCGGGGTGGGTGGAATTTTGTGGATCCACGCAGATTCCAGAACTTTCCACCACAGAAAAGTGAGGAAAATGGGTTTTTTTTGCCAATTTTTTAGGTTTGCAAGGGATTCTGGGTAACAGAACCTGGTGAGAGCCAGTCAAGTCACCCCATCCTGGATTCCCCTGGGTGTCTACTTTTCAAAAATGTATAGGTTTGCTAGGTTTCCCTCAGTGCCGGCAGAGCTAGGGTTGAAAAACTACAGCTAGGCACTTTGCAAAAAAAGGGTCATTTTTCACTGTGAAAATGTGGTGCGTCCACGTTGCGCTTTGCGCTGCTTCCTGTCGCGGGCACTAGGCTGACCCACACAAGTGAGGTACCATTTGTTTCGGAAGACCTTGGGAAACGCGGGGTGGGTGGAATTTTGTGGATCCACGCAGATTCCAGAACTTTCCACCACAGAAAAGTGAGGAAAATTTGTTTTTTTCGCCAATTTTTTAGGGTTGCAAGGGATTCTGGGTAACAGAACCTGGTGAGAGCCAGTCAAGTCACCCCATCCTGGATTACCCTGGGTGTCTACTTTTCAAAAATGTATAGGTTTGCTAGGTTTCCCTAAGTGCCGGCAGAGCTAGGGTTCAAAAACTACAGCTAGGCACTTTGCAAAAAAAGGGTCATTTTTCACTGTGAAAATGTGGTGCATCCACGTTGCGTTTTGCGCTGCTTCCTGTCGCGGGCACTAGGCCTACCCACACAAGTGAGGTACCATTTTTTTTGGAAGACCTTGGGGAACGCGGGGTGGGTGGAATTTTGTGGATCCACGCAGATTCCAGAACTTTCCACCACAGAAAAGTGAGGAAAATGTGTTTATTTGGCCAATTTTTTAGGCTTGCAAGGGATTCTGGGTAACAGAACCTGGTGAGAGCCAGTCAAGTCACCCCATCCTGGATTCCCCTGGGTGTCTACTTTTCAAAAATGTATAGGTTTGCTAGGTTTCCCTCAGTGCCGGCAGAGCTAGGGTTCAAAAACTACAGCTAGGCACTTTGCAAAAAAAGGGTCATTTTTCACTGTGAAAATGTGGTGCGTCCACGTTGCGCTTTGCGCTGCTTCCTGTCGCGGGCACTAGGCTGACCCACACAAGTGAGGTACCATTTTTTTCGGAAGACCTTGGGGAACGCGGGGTGGGTGAAATTTTGTGGATCCACGCAGATTCCAGAACTTTCCACCACAGAAAAGTGAGGAAAATGTGTTTTTTAAGCCAATGTTTTAGGTTTGCAAGGGATTCTGGGTAACAGAACCTGGTGAGAGCCAGTCAAGTCACCCCATCCTGAATTCCCCTGGGTGTCTAGTTTTCAAAAATGTATAGGTTTGCCTAAGTGCCCGCAGAGCTAGGGTTCAAAAACTACAGCTAGGCACTTTGCAAAAAAAGGGTAATTTTTCATTGTGAAAATGTGGTACGTCCACGTTGCATTTTGAGCCATTTCCTGTTGTGTGCACAAGGCCTACCCACACAAGTGAGGTACCATTTTTATCGGGAGACTTAGGGTAACACAAAATTGTAGAGCAACTGTTACTACCTATTGACTTTCGATGCATTTCTGCCTTCCAAATGAAAGACAATGTGTAAAAAATAAGTCATTTTGAAAAATGACCTATAATTCTCATGCTAGTATGGGTACTCCCAATTTCGGAAATGTGCAAATATCTACTGTTTCTAAAATCTACATTTTGTTCCCATTTCAGAAATACATAGGTGTCTTTCACAACAATTTTTCCATGTATACATTTCCCAAAATAATTGCTATATACCCGGTACATAATAAAAACCATTGCAAGATGCTGCTCAGTTATTGGCTCTGGGTCCATCGGGTTCTTGGTGAACCTACAAGTCCTATATATCCCCACAACCAGAAAGGTCCAGCGGATATAACGGTATATTGCCTTCAAATAGCTGTCATAATTAGAAGAAGTTACAGGTGAAAACGTTGACACAAATGGCTGTTTTTTTCAACTACTTTTCAATTTTTCCTTTATTTAACTGTTAGTTTCTGTAAGGAAAACTTTAAGGATCTACACAAATGACCCCTTGCTGAATTCAGAATTTTGTCTACTTTTCAGAAATGTATGGCTTTCCAGGATCCATTATTGGTTCCATACTCATTTCTACCATTAACTGGAAGGAGGTTGAAAGCACAAAAAATAGCAAAAATAGGCTATGTCCCAGAAAAATGCCAAAACTGTGTAAAAAAAGTTGGTTTTCTGACAAAAGTCTGCTTGTCCCTGAAAGCTGGGAAGATGGTGATTTCAGCACCACAACCCCTTTTTTGATGCCATTTGCAGGGAAAAAACAAGACGCTTTCATCTGTAGCCCTTTTTTCGCATTTTTCCCCAAAAAACCAAAATTTAGCTGTATTTTGGCTAATTTCTGGGTCCCCTCCAGGGGAATCCACAAACCCTGGGTACCTTTACAATCCCCATGATGTTAGAAAAAAAGGACGCAAATTTGGCATGGATACCTTATGTGGTCAAAAAGTTACAGGGGCCTAAGCGCGCACTACCCCAAATAGCCAAAAAAAGGCTTAGCACAGGGGGGGAAAAGGCCTAGCAGCGAAGGGGTTAACACCCAACTCTACCTTTATTGAGATTTGATTGACTTATCCACTTTGCACTAGGATAGCACAAGAACACTGCCATCTGACAGTCTCATTGTATGAAATATTATTTCCTTAAAAGGTACCATTGAGCTGCTATGGAATAGCTAACATGTGGAATTTCCTGTATACACCACCTAGAGAAATTGCTATAAGCGTAAACAAGAGTAATAGTTCTGGCAATAACGGTCATGAATAATGGATCACTGTCCATTTGCCAGATTCCAAAACATGCAAGAGAGCAATTGTCTGTTTTCTTAATAAAAAAACATATTGTTGACCTCATTGTTTTCTTTAATTAGAGGCCCGTATTAATATGAATATATCTGGACAAACTATTAGATCAATCTGGACAGCTCTCTGGTGTCACAAGAGTGCCACTAATAGCTCAGCTAAAACTTTCTTTTTTTAACAGCCATTCTGCTGTTAACAGTCCATCAACAAGATTTTGTCACCTTCCACCAAGAGATGTGTCTCTTCTGTAGGAATACCCATCACCTCATACTCCACCACAACACTAGCATGAACAGGAAGTACTACCCAACTAGTCTACAAACTGTCTTTACAGGTGTTCTCCTCACATTTTTGGTCAAAGTTTTAGCCCACATTTACAGTTGTGTCTGTTTATTTGAGACTTTGGTTTCTATTTCCCCCCCCCATTTTTTGCAAACGCCCTTCTAAATAAAGCATTTTGGTGATGTTGCCATGGAATGACTCAAGCATCTTGTCTAGTGTAGTAACTTGCAGAAAGTGGCAGGCATGTTTGAAGGAGGCCTGATAAACTATCTTCAGTGGTCAGTTCAAAATGGTTTCTGTGGAAAGTTTGCTGAAAAAGGGTTATCCCACTTGATTGGCTGGAAGGAGACAAAGGTATGCCCATACTAATTTAATGGACAAACCTCAGTCCTTTCTTGCGTAGACTGGCTCTTGGATTTCCTGCTTAATCATGATTGGGCCATTGCAGTCACATCTTTTAATGTCACTGACATTGAAAGTTGGGTCCCACAAACGTCGTCATTTTCCTGACACAGTTTAATGCATATGTTTGTTCTGTAGAGTGTCTGATAGCCATCTTTAACTTTATATTTTGCCTCTGCAAATAGGTGCCTCAGGCGAAGAGGTCAGGCAGCAATAAGGCAGATACTTGAGAGAATCCTCTAACACACTGACTAGTGGTGGGTGCATAAACATACGTGACTGCATGATCCAAGGTAGAGGCCTACCTCAGTAACACGACCACATGCATTCCACTGTACATGTATTCTCTCTATCTGTGTGGTTCTACAGCAGGTCAGTGGTTGTGATTGTATGATGGTGTGTCCAAATGGACAATATATCATATCGACAATGACTGTTGTACATAGCATAACTGTGATGCAAAATGGAAGTGTTGACAAAACTGAGACACTCTGTGCACCTCCTTCCAAATACTTCCTCTAGCATGGATAAAAATAGACCTGGGCCTGCCACACCGGAGTGGCTCATATTAATCCTCATGAATGGCATGACATGCCCTTTGAGCAGTGCCAGCTATGAAGCACTGCCAGTCTGCAGCTTCATTACATGTGAGGACAGCATCCAATCTCATTGGCATTCACAGCATGGTTAATTGAAACAGTACAATATTCACCTCAGGAGTACATGGCAGACATTGCTCCACTATAACACACATGTTTATCAGTTGCTTACATGTTAATAACCTAGAATGGCTCGGGAGAGGCCAGGTTTCCAAAGTAATTATTTTCCTTTTACCATAACAAGACCCGCAGTCTCCCTTTAAGTTTCCTAAACAATACATTGATTCTAATTCAGTCACTTCTGATTTTGGCATCTAGAGAGAATTTGTGTTTTATTGCCTGGTGGCAATCCTGCCTTAAGACGTTTGCAGCTGCAGCAGGTTACTTAATGAAACAAGTGTAACAAGTAAATTACTCAGCAAGTGTATTGAAACTGTTTATAATGGTGTGATGAAGTATGAGTGAGTTCAGAAGCAAGATGGGTGCAACGAGCATGAATTAAAAATTGAAACTGTTTACCATAGATTTGGCTTTGGAAATATTGATATTTTTTGTGATTCTCTGGGATATTCATGTTTGATATATGTGGTAAAAAAATTAAAACTTTAAAGGGAATGATCTTTGCTAACATATACTTAACAGAAGAAAGCAATTAAAGTAATTCTGACTATGTTAATAGATTACAATGAGCCACTCAATAACAGCTAAAGCAATACAAAGATTGAATGATTGTCAATAATCTTAAAATAAGACCCCATGGTCTACGGTATGACCACCGAATGCAGCAGAGTGAAGTCACTTGATTTATAAATCACAGCTGAATGTACCTCATTCATAGTTACTGTCACATATATTACCAGTTTAGGATTTGTGTTCACAGGTTCGGGTTGCGTCTGTGTGAAGCATGGCTGCTGAGTGGATGGAATTTGAAAAACTTAAGATCACTGTTCCTTTAAGAGAACCAAGACAATCCCTTCTCTTACAGGTGTGTGCTATTTATTTCTAAACATGTACATTTTAAAGCAAAATAAGTTGTATAATTTTTTATTTTAATCTTGAGACTATCATTGGTACCACTGACCCCCTGAAACATCATGTGATAAGGTTAGCATTGTCAGTTGGAAAGTATTTAAAGAAATAAACATAAAAATCTATGAAACATTGCATGCCACTTGGTTGATTATGGGCAAGAAAACTGGTAAAGAATATTGAGCTTAGCAAGTTGTTATTTGAGCCAAAGCTGAAGGCTCAGACCCAGTGCAATGTGTCATCTTAAAAGGGGTGTCCACCATGTTGAGCTACGGTGAGTAAAACTGGGAAGCTTCAAGATGAAAAGAGGGTGTGCAAATTTGTGGACAGACACTGCACTGGGTTTTTGCAAACTCAAGACCACGAGTCCCTGAGAGAAAACTGGACATCCATTTCTGTTATGGGTGTCTGCTTTTCATTTGTAAACAGGCACTTGTCAAAGCACAAGGGTGCGTAAAACTGGTTGTGTCTACACCACATATATCATTCACATACTTTTTCATCTCTGTGTGCCCTCAACTCTCAGACTTAAGGTGTGATGCTGTTAGATTACTTGGCATCTGAAATGAGATTGCACTGGCACTACTTTCTTTTTCTAGCTCTTCTACTTCCTAGGCCTTTTTCCCTGGCACTAGCCCTGAATGAGCTGAGCAAGAGGGCAGCATCAGGAGTAGCAGGATGCTCTATAGAATGTTGGGCTTTGACAGCAACTGCTGATAGGGTTCAGGGGCTCCATGCAAGCTCATGTGAGAGATGCAGTTGATGTGACAAGGAAGAGGAATTTTTGCAACACTATGGCAATCGGGTGTCTAAATGGAAGAAATTCTGTGAAAGACTGTTGTCCATTCATCTGTAGCCAAACACAGAGACCCCCCACAAAAACGTGAAAACAGTACTGGAGAGTGACAGTACTTCTCTGAAAACTCACATGAAGAAATTCCATGTGCCAGGTATATGTAGTCACATGAAAGGTTTCGAAATTGGCCTAATCGAACTATACCATTCACAAGCATGACGTTCAACCAGGGCCGGCTTTAGCACTGGTGGCGCCCAGTGCGACAATGTTTTTTGGCGCCCCCCAATGACCACCTCCGCCACGTATTCCCTCCCTACCACCCTTTAACAGTCTCCATAACCACTCTCTCTCAGATGCATTTAATTAATTTTATAGCGTCACTCATAAAAGTGAAGGGTGTCAGAGCACTTTACATAACACACACATTACACAGAGACTATCAATCATAGGTGTGTAAATCAGTGTATAGGAAATATTACATAAGACAGAGGACAACAAGGGGTGGATTCAAATGTCATCCATACAGGTAGGCAGTATAGTTAAAGACTAATTGGTCTTGAGAAGCACAAACTCTGAATTTAAAATGTAACACAATGGATTGGGACTCTCTTTAATAACATGAACTGATTTGTACCCAAATGAACCGTTTTTGCAACATTAGAATAATGAAAGTCTGGGTAAAAAATCCATACGTTCTAATCTATACTTTGAAGTCTGCACGCAGTTCTTTGATGACAGTTAATAGCTCACTGTAAACTGCAACTAACAAAAGGAAGTCTCTGACAAACGCAGTAACCCACTGACCTGTTTACATTATATTCACTTTGTGATCTGCATGGTACATGTTCTTTGCAGCAGGCATATTAACCCTCTGCGCTAACTTACCATGAATCAAAACTTCCACAAGTCAAAACTTCTACTAGACAAAACTCTGATCACGCCAGGAAGAACATTAATCACCGGAGTTTTCTTGACATTTTAATTGCTGGAGGCCAGGAACGCGGCAGCACCTGCTTTTAAGCACAATATAAACTATCAAACAGGCGCCCCCATGGGAAGTCAGCACCCGGTGTGGTGGCACCGGTCGCACCGCCCTAGAGCCTGCCCTGCGTTCAACTTCTATTGATCTCAGTGGCTCGGGATGCCTCTCTTTCAGGTTGATAATCAATGATGCTCCTACTTGCTGTCCAATTAAGAAGGCACAGGCGCGAATCACATAGGGCCTCCCCACTCGGAGCAGAGGCCTCGCATTTGTGGCGGGGGGCCCGCACTTTTGGCAGGGGCCCAGCATTTGTGGCGGGACCTCCACAATGGGTAACTACAGTACGGAGGTCGCAACATGAGTGCGAGACCCCCGCCATGAGTGCGGGGCCTACACCTCGAATGCTGAGGCCCTTTGTGAATCGGGCCCACATTGTCTAAATACAGTGGTTCTTACAGCAAATATATCAGTGCACATATGAGTGCTTCAAAAAGAGAGAGAACCCATCCTCTCAAAGCAAAGTTTACATGAAAGTGAAATAACAGTTAGTCCAACTTTTATATAGTCAAACCTTTATAGCAGATTAAAGTGGCGACACTGTCATGCAAACGTAAAACAGTGTAAACCACTTTTGTTGTGGTGCTGAGCAAATGAAGTGCATAGTGAAGATGCAGTGCTGATGAGTTATGTACAGGATGAAGTCCCACTCTCTTTTAATTAATCATACGTTTTTTTAAATATTTGCTATAAGAACCACTTTAGTAACACACTGCTTATGATACCCAAATTCTGACAAATACAGGGCTGCTCTGTTGTTTTTTTCTGTAATTGCTGGAAATGGGGGTCTCTAGTTGGCAGTGGTATGCACCCTGTCCAAGTAGGGTACCCTTCCTTCCAGTCAGGGTAAGGGAGTTACACACCCAAGAAAACCCCTGCTTACCCCCTTGGTAGCTCGGCATCAGCAGCCAGGCTTATCTCAGAGGCAATGTGTAAAGCATTTGTACATAAAACACACAGTAACACAGTAAAAACACTACAAATGGACACCACACCAGTTTAGAAAAATAGCCAAACTTTATCTAAACCAAAGAAGCCCAAAACAACAAAAATTCAACATATGCAACTAAAGATATCACTTTTTAAAGGTGTAAGCAATTCATTCATAGAACTCTATGGATGTGTTGATTTTAGCATAAAGTACCTTTGGTGCATCAAAATCTGAGACGAAAAACAGCAGCAAAGGTGGGAAGCGTCAGAAAACGCAAGCGATGCGTTGATTCCTAAGTCCCAATGGAATGGAGGTGTCAGTTCTGCTACAGGTGTTGTGTCGAATAATTACTGTGAGGAGAAGCGATGCGTCGAATTCCAAAGGTGGCTCTTTACTGCGGTGCGATGTGCTGGAAACTTGGCGCACAGGTGCAATGTGTGGAAAATCCAGGCACGCTTGGTCGATATGGTGGCGAAACAGACGTGGCATCGATTCTTCCAGCCTCGGGCAAGTGATGCGTCAATTCCTTCAGCCGCACAGCAGGGCCTGCGTTGAAGTCAGAGTGGGAGTCTTGGACATCGGAGACACGGTGCTCTGGACTCGGGCTGCGGCAGTTCTTCGAGCTGTGAACAGGCACTGCGTCGATCTTTCAGCCGCACCGCAGCAATGCTTTGGTTTTTACAACCGCATGGCAAGCTTGCGGCGGGAAAAATGTTGTTCGAAGGGCGATGTGTGGATTTTCAGCTCTTGAAGCAGCAAAACCAACTCCAAGTGTCCAGAACTGGAGTTGGCTCCACTTGGCAGGTCAGAACTCCCAGCAGAGGAGATCAGGGGAGCTGCAGATGAAGTCTTTGGTGGCCCTGAAACATCCAAAAGGAGGCAAGCACACACAAGCCCTTCAAGAACTTGGAAAGTAGGATTCCAGAAAGCAAAGAACAGTTCTTTCACTGCTCACAGACAGAGCAACAACTGCAGGCCAACCCAGCAAAGCAACACCTCAAAGGGGCAGTACTCCTCCAGACAGCTCTTCCGCTTGTCTTCTTCCGTCCTCAGTCCTGAAGTGTTCTAAAAATGTTGGTTTACAGGTTCTATATTTATACCCCTTTCCACCTTTGAAGTAGGCATACTTCAAAGGATAGTCTTTGTAGTGCACTGATCTTGCCTTGCCCTGACCTGGCTCCAGACACACTACAGGGGTGTGGAGACAGCATTGTGAGAGGACAGGCACAGCCCTAGTCAGGTGTCAGTGACAACTCCTCGCACTGCTCTGGCTCAAGAAGGCCCATCAACCTGGTGATGAGCAATCAGGATATGCAGGACAAACCTCAGCTCCCTTTGTGTTACTGTCTAGAGTGGATGCACAAACAGCCCAACTGTTAGTCTAAACCAGACGTGGATTCCACAGGCAGACAGAGGCACTGGATGGTAAAGCAAGACTTTCTAAAAGTGGCATTTTCAAACACACAATTTAAAAACCACCTTCACATAAAGATGTGTTTTTAAATCCTGAGTACAGTGCTCCAAATCTCAAAACTCCAAATCTTTATCTCTTCCCAATTAAAAGTTACACTGGTAGAGGGTTACAAGGCAGCTCAATGATAAACTATGGGAGAGACAGACTTTGCCACAGTGAAAAATGAAATTGGCCGTGTTTCACTATCAGGACATGCACAGCACACCAATACATGTCCTACCTTTCACATACACTGCATTCTACCCATGGGGCTACCTTGGGCCTACCTTAGGGGTGCCTTACATGTACTAAAAGGGAAGGATTGGACCTGGCAAGTGGGTGCATTCACCAGGTTGACATGGCAGTTTAAAACTGCACTTGAAGGCGCTGATAAAGGCGGCGCAATAGTAGACATGGATAGGAATATGTACCACATAGAATGTATCCGACTATTATCCGATGGTGAGAGCTATGAAATCCTTCAGGCAGACCCTACAATGAGACTAACAAATAAAATAAAATCTATGGTAGAGGAAGGCCTCATGCACGATTGGATTACCAAACACGAGGCAGAGTTCCTCATTGCTGATACACCACGAACACCAAGGTTTTACACCCTACCGAAGATTCACAAAAACAAAATGCCCCCGCCGGGTAGACCCATAGTCTCGGGCATTGGTTCAGTTTTGGAACCATTATTGCAATTTAGTGACTGGTTCCTCAGGCCAATAGTTAAAACTTCTACCTCCTACCTGAAAGACACGAAGGATGTACTTTGCCTAATCAGAGGCACGGAAATCAGCCCCACTGAGAACTTGATCATCACAATGGACATTGAAGCGCTGTACGGAAGTGTTTCCCAGAGGTGCACATTGGAAGTAGTTGAACATATACTACAGGACACAGATTGGGAATTCATGACCCCCAAACATTTTTTCATGGAATGTGCAGAACTTGCTCTCACTGAGAACTTTTTTAATCCGAAGGAACGACATACCATCAAGTGAGGGGTACATCAATGGGTAGTACCTTCGCGCCTAGTATGGCCTGTTTATATGTACACCAATTTGAGGCTGACTGCCTTTTCAACCCAGAGAATCCCTATAGAGAACAGATTAAACTCTGGTGCAGGTACATCGATGATGTGTTAATAGTATGGCATGGTAACAAGGAACAGGCTACTGAATGTACAGAGTGGGTAAACTAAAAGGACAGACATTTAAAATTCACATACACGATCAAAAAGGAGGAAGCAGTATTCCTGAACCTGGCAATCACAATGGACCAAGAAGGTATAAGAACGAGAGTTCACAACAAAGCAACTGACAAAAACAGCCTTTTATTGTATGAAAGCTTTCATCCTAAAGCACTTCGACAGAACCCCCCCATTGGGCAGTTCCTACGAGACAGACGAAGCTGGTCCACTCTGGAGGTTTTCGCAACACAGGCAACCACACTAGCAGAGAAACTGATCACACGCCATTACCCAAGGAAATTGGTGAAAAAAGCTAAGAAAACAGGGAGAAACAACAACCGCGAGGCCCTGCTATAAAACTGCAAAAAACCTGAGAGCGACAGGGTTGTCTGCGTCTCTACATACATACCCATTTCAAATAAAGTCCAGAATATAATATGAAAGAACTGGCATATCCTGAATGGGGGAATAAAACAATGGCCTCAACCGCTCTTTGTTTTTAAAAGGAACACAAGCATACGTGATGAATTGGTTCACGCAAAAACACCACCACTACAAACCCAGACCCAAACAACACTATGGGATAACCACCAGCCGGTGGGCCAATATCCATATGGTAACTGTGTAGCATGTCAGTTCACCAAAACCACGAAAGAGGTTGACATCAAGATAGGTAGACCATGGATCCTGAAGGATCTGACTAACTGTCATAGTGAGAATGTTATATACCTCATAACCTGCCCGTGTGGTCTTCTCTATGCAGAATGACTACTCGGTAAGCGAAGACAAGAATTAATGAACATAGGAGCACAATCAGCAAGAAGAACAATACAAAACTCATGCGCCATTACCTGGAAAAAGGCCACCGAGACGTAGACATGGTGTGGGTAGTTTTGGAAAAAATCACCACAAATTGTCAAGATATCCAGAAAAGACTCCTAACTCGCGAACAACGATGGGTGTACTGTCTAAAAACTTGGGAAACCGGACTGAACGGTTAAATCCCGTGGTTACAGATTGGGTAAAGAGCTTTATAAAAACACTCCACTCTCGCCTGGAACTTATCAACATCCACTCCTATTAGGATTGGCAACTCTATTTATTAGTACAGGTGAGCGCACTATTCTTATATGACTCCAGTGTTTACTGCTGCATAGGCACATTTTCTATGCCTTCAGATCCATTGGTCACCTACGGACATTTATTTTCATTGGATCTTCAACGTTACCTAAATAGTACAGATGAGCGCACCATTCTTACATATCTCCAATGGATACTGCTATACAATTCATTCTTGTAATCAATGTCCAAATCCTGTAATATCTATTAAGAACACGCCCTGCCTCTGGCAGCATTTTGCTACATAGGCGTGTTTATATAAAAAAAAACCCTGTCCAACTTTGCAAATCAATAAAGTACACGCCCCGCCCCTGGCAGCACCACGTCATCACGTGGCCCCCCAGGTGGCAGATGTGCGAGTCACTGAATCGAGTATAGAGGTTACCGTGCCAGTTGAAAATGGCTACAGCTGTAGCTACCAGCCATGCCTCTTGGAGCGCGGCGTCACCACGCGGCCTCCAGGTGGGGGCTCACGGGACACCGGATCTAGCAATAGAGTAACCGCGCTAGCCCGAATTGACCACAGGTGCTGCATATCAGTTCATTCCTCAATAATGGTAAGCCTATACATATGGCAAGAAAATCTCCATTCCGACATTGTCGGGGAGAATGAGTGGACGTTCGTAGTTGTACGGCGAGGGATGCACCTTGAGGCAGTAAGAGTATGCATGAGAGTGTGCATGGGAATAAAGTGACTCTATCTTTGAAGGCACATCTAAATTACTCATCTACTTAAAAACTTTCTACCAAGTCTAGTATCAAACAAACTTTTTACTTTTCCTAGAGTGTGACTACAGGGGTCCCTGAACCCTCCTCCCATGGGACATTAAGGACCCTACATTGGGGTAAGGCTATGAGCTGGTCTCACGACTCATGGCAAATTATTGTTTTAATATGTATCACACGCCTACAGTGTCACGTTATTACCACAGTCACATGCAAATATCACATATGCATAGTGTGTAGGATGATACCAATTCCCTATCTACGGAAAAAAGTACATGAAATATCCACTTGAATAAAAAAAAAGAATTTGGGGGGGGGGGGTAGCTTCTACAGTGTGTATATAGCAGGTTTGGAGGCCAGGTCACCCTGAAGACCCCATAGCCTCCATTTCCCTCCCTTGGATATTTCTGCGGGTCTTGTGTTTGTGCTACCTTGGGCCTACCTTAGGGGTGCCTTACATGTACTAAAAGGGAAGGTTTGGGCCTGACAAGTGGGTGCATTCACCAGGTCGACATGCCAGTTTAAAACTGCACTTGCAGACACTGCAGTGGCAGGCCTGAGACATGCAGGGCTACTCATGTGAGTGGCACAATCAGTGCTACAGGTCCACTAGTAGCATTTGATTTACTGGCCCTGGGCACACACAGTGCCCTTTACTAAGAACTTACCAGTAAATCAAATATGCCAATCAAGGATAACGAATCATAATCCCAATTTACACAGGGTGCACTTGCACTTTAGCACTGATCAGCAGTGGTAAAGTGCCCAGAGTTCAAAAACCAGCAAAGTCCAGCATACAGTCAAAAACACAGGAGGTAGAAGCAAAAAGATAGGGGAAACCGTGCCAAGGATGCCAGGTCTAACAGTAATCCAGAAGGGCATTAGCCCTATTCCACAATGAAAGAGAATTCATTTCACGTTCTTTTGCAGTTAACAGAAATGTGTGCACCTACACTACTTTGAGATCTGTGAATTCAGCAGTACTACTCCTATGCTGCCTGGAACGGATTGAAGGTTTCAAAGATTATTGTTAGCCCTCATAAGCAAATACCATTGTTGTTGCCATATTATGCTAGTATATTATTACTTTGGTATGGGTTTTGATTTGGTTTCTATAAGATGCTTCTTTATGTTATTGGAACTGCGTTATTCTTTACCTCCAGGTGTGCCAACCTGATGCCTGTGTTAGGCTGTTCTACTCTTGTGCCTCGTGTGCGTAGTAGATGTGTTGATCGCTGTTCCTTGTGCTGGCTTGGTTGTCATGGGAATGGACCGTGCAAGTAAACTGTTTCCCCTTAAAATGGTTAAGAGAGATTGTGAATTTCAGGCTGGCACAAAAATGCTTGATGGTCATGGGTGAATATTGACTATAATTAAACCCCCTGGAAGTGAGGGTGGCCCTCTGGCCTTATGGAAAGAGTGTTTGACAGCGCTATACCGCTCTTACACATTTTGCCTGTGAAGGCTGGAAGGGAGTGTTGTTTCCTGGGGAGGTTGAAAGAGTTATCGACAGTGGTTAAGATCTGATCAACCTTGCCAGATAGAGGTGATTATGATTCTCTGAACTGGTGGGAATGGTGTTTAATGATGACCTGTATACTTCATTACTTGCACCTGAGTTGCTGAGAGGGGGAATTGCATTGCCTTGTATCATTTGTATCTGGAGCACTGGCTGAAAAATGGGTGGTTCTGGGCAGGTTGAAAGAGTGACAAAGATAATTATATTTGGGTGGTATATATTTTTCAGATTGTTTCGGGAGTGTGATTGTCTTATGTTGACGTTCTTTGTGTTATTTGGGTGTACATGTTTTCTTGGATTCGTTTTGTGTGATGATTCTTTTTTGGGAGGAAGATATTTAGAGTGCTGTTAGTGTTGGTACTTTTTGCAAAGTGCTGTTAGGTCTTGTCTTCCTTTATGCCGCTATAAAAGTTGCGGGATGCACCCAAACAAAAGATAATGATAACTTGACTATTTACATGTGCAAGGGAACAGTGGGAAATGGAAAGGAAAACCTAGCATCAAAACAAAAAGAACTCCACCCTTGGCTAAATAAACCAATCACGGTGTGGACAGACACTAAGATATTCACTAAATTCATTTATTTTAATATTTAATATCTTACAAAATTGTTAATCCATAACATACAAAGAGCATCATCAATTACTTTCCCTGAAAGTCTCAACAACATTGCTACAGCCAGTTCCTTCATACTTCACAGCGTCCAAACATCTCAAACAGACCACATTTTTCAAACACACATATCTATTAGTAGATTCATTGGAGTACAATAAAATACCAAAACAACACATCGACAGATATACAATTTGTCTTCCTTTATCTTAATCAATGCTCTGTTCAGCCAAAAATGCTGAGGATGTCTGTGGAATGTAATTGATGTCACTTAGGGTGGCCAGAGAGTTAGACAGAAGCTGTGAGCAGGCTGAGCAGAAAGATGTGCTGCTTCTGGCGGGGTGTTCTTTTTCCTGTAATGAAACACACAACAAAAAACGGTTTTATAGCAGATTTTGAATTATAATTAGACCCTGGCAATTTTTATTATGCAATCTTTATCTCACATAAATCCTAATTAACGTGTTTCGTGTATTTTGCATTACATTTTCTTTTCACCAACTTACCTTTTCTCGTGTGATTTTCACCCGTGGGGGTGACAGGTTTGAGCAGAAAATGTCCTGCTTGAAAAATGAAACATGAGGTGTGCCACGACAACATAGGCTGCACGAGCAACATGTTCCTCACTACTTTAGAAAGTGTAATGAAAAAATAGTGAACAGGTATTCTGTATAATTTTTTACTCGTGTGTACTTCGTCCAAACATATTTGGCATGATGTGTTCAATTTTGGTGAAAATTACATGTATTTCATGTGTACAAATTATTGCAACTTCACCTGGTCCTGATTATAACACAAATTTGCACCTGCTATCTAGAAAGCTCAACTAGACATTAGTATTCCTGATGTATTTGTCACAAACAGCATTGCATATTTGCCTAAGGGTTATGGGCGGCCTAAATCTCTTTCACGATGCACTTGGACACTTGCTCAGAATGTGTAAACTGGCACATAGTTCATGCAGATTGTACTCCGGAATAAAGAGTACAAGTATGTTGTGGCACACTAATATCGCAGACAAAATATTGAGGGACAAAATATCCCAAGTTATTGCACATAGGGAAGTACAGATTTACAATTTTTAATACCACCTATATATTCCTTAAAGATACATATATATATATATATATATATATATATATATATATATATATATATTCACTGAAAAAACCACAGTTTTCAGGGACATTATAGTTAGTTGGACATTTCAGTCGTACAAAACCAGAGACATTCGGCCGTTATAGTTAGTTGAGGTAACTATAACTCGCGCTCCCGCAATGCACTGCTGATGACGTCACATATTACATCACTCATGACATGGTCAGTGACATCACTGATGACATCACTGATGACATCTCAAATGACATCACTGATGACATCATCCAGTGACTGAGTGTTTCTAAAAAGTTTAAATATGTTTTATATATATATATGCCAAGGTGTATTGAAGAATGAGTGGGTGTATGAGTGTCTGTATGGATGATTTAGTAGGTGCGTGGCTGACTGTATAAGTGAGTGATTAAACGTGTCTTACTGAATGCATGGGTTAGTGACTAAACTGTGTGAATGTCTGTATCAGTCTGTCAGTTGGTGTGTAAGCGGCGGCATGGGTTGGTGAGTAGCTACATGAGTGTCTATATGGGTTATTGATTGATTGTCTGAGTATCTGTATGGGTGCCTGAGTGTCTGTGTATGTGACTTTGTGCACAGATGTGTGAGTGGGTGATTTACTGGGTGTATGGGTTCAAGAGTGCGTCTGTGAAGGGCTGTATGGGTGGGTGAGTGTGTGTATGGGTGCGTTGGTGAGTGTTTAGATGTCTCAGTGGTACATGTGTGAGTAACTACATATGTGAAAGGCAGTATATGTGAGTGTTGGACTATATAAATCACTATATGTGAGAGTGAGTGATTGTGAGAGTGGCTGTATGGATGAATGTGTGCTTGTGTCAGTGATTGTATAAGAGAGTAAGTATGTGTTAGTATCTGTATGAATAAGTGAGGTGGTGTGTGAATAATTGTGTATGTGAGTAAATGGGAGTGTGATTGATTCTTTGCATGACTGACTATGTGTGTGAGTAACTCTATGGGTGAGTGGTGGTGTGTGAGTGTCTGTATAGGTGTATGAGTGCATATGATAGTGCTGTATTGATGAGTGACTGCATGTATGAGTGACTGAATGGGTGAATGAGTAGATGTGCGTGTAAACCTAGGAATCAGTGAGTGGGTATGTAGTAACTGCTATTGATGTGTCTTTGGTTTCGAAAATGGTAGTCTGTATTTTAGAGTGGGTTTATCAAAGGTTATATTAGGGTGTGAGGAGGTGCATTAGATTATCACGTGGATGATGTCATCAGTGATGTCAACAGTGATGTCATTTGAGATGTCATCAGTGATGTCACTGACCATGTCATGAGTGATGGAATATGTGATGTCATCAGCAGTGCATTGCGGGGGCGCGAGTTATAGTTACCTCAACTAACTATTACAGGCGAATTTCTCTGGTTTTGTACGACTGAAATGTCCAACTAACTATAACGTCCCTGAAACCTGTAGTTTTTTCAGTGAATTTCTAAGGTTTTTTAAATTCTAATTTCTAACTATAACGTCCCTGAAACCTATGGTTTTTTCAGTGAATTTCAAAGGCTTTTTAAATGCTAATTTCTAACTATAATGTCCCTGAAACCTATGGTTTTTTCAGTGAATTTCAAAGGTTTTTTAAATGCCAATTTCTAACTATAACATCCGTGAAACCTATGGTTTTTTCAGTGAATTTCAAAGATTTTTAAAATGCTAATTAATAACTATAACGTCCCTGAAACCTATGTTTTTTCAGTGAATTTCTAAGGTTTTTTAAATGCTAATTTCTAACTATGCCTACATAGGTAGGACATATGCAGAAAGAGGAAGAAAGGCGCAGAAAGAAGTAAGAAAAAAGCAGGACGAGGCAACAGAAGTCTAGAAAGACGAAGAAAGGTGCAGAAAGAAGCAAGAGATATGCAGAAAGAATTAACAGAGGTGCACAAAGAGGCCTTGTTGCAAAGTCATCCTGTGCCCCCAACTTTTTGTTGACTGGTACTGGTGGTAACTGACTCTGGCCCGGAGCCAGTGCTATGCTAAAAGACACTTAGAATACAGTGAAAACACCTACATACACTAGGGTACACTATGGGTTGGGGTACCCCTGTGATTGGCATGACCTCCCCTGTAAGGCCCTAGTACATAATAGGGCAGGGGGATTAAAACTACCTGTAAGTCAGAGATGCAGAAAGAAGCAAGAGCAGTGCAGAAAGAACCAACAGAGGTGCAGAAAGAGGCAAGAGGGGTGCAGAAAGAGGTAGGAGAGGTGCACAAAGAGGCAAGAGAGGTACAGAAAGAGGCAGGAGGGGTGCAGAAAGAAAGAAGAGATGTGCAGAAAGAGGCAAGAGAATTGCTGAAAGAAGCAACAGAGGTGTAGAAACAAGCAAGAGAAGTGCAGAAAGAGGCAAGAGAATTGCTGAAAGAAGCAATAGACGTGTGGAAAGAAGCAAGAGAAGTGCAGAAAGAGGCAAGCGAGGTGCAGAAAGAGGCAAGAGAGGTGCAGAAAGAGAAAAGATGGGTGCAAAAAGAGGCAAGAGGGGTGCAGAAAGAAGCAAGTGAGGTGCAGAAAGAAGCAAGAGAAGTGCAGAAAGAGGCAAAAGAATTGCTGAAAGAAGCAACAGAGGTGTGGAAAGAAGCACTAGAAGTGCAGAAAGAGGCAAGTGAGGTGCAGAAAGAGGCATGAGAGGTGCAGAAAATGGCAAGAGAACAGCAGAAAGAGGCAAGAGGAATGCAAAAAAAGGAAGAAAGGTGCAGAAAGAAGCAAGAGAGGAGCAGAAAAAAGCAAAAGAAGTGCAGAAAGAAGCAAGAGAGGTGCAGAAAGAGGGTAGACAAGTGCAGAAAGAGACAACAGGGGTGCAGAAAGAGACAAGACGGGTGCAGAAAGAAGCAAGAGAGGTGCAGAAAGAGGCAACAGAGGTACAGAAACAGGCAGGAAAGGTGCAGAAAGAGGGAACAGGGGTGCAGAAAGAAGAAAGAGCAGTGCAGAAAGAACCAACAGAGGTGCATAAAGAGGCAAGAGGGGTGCAGAAAGAGGTAGGAGAGGTGCACAAAGAGGGTAGAGAGGTAAAGAAAGAGGCAAGAGGGGTACAGAAAGAAGGAAGAGAAGTGCAGAAAGAGGCAAGAGAATTGCTGAAAGAAGCAACAGGGGTGTAGTAAGAAGCAAGAGAAGTGCAGAAAGAGGCAAGTGAGGTGCAGAATGAAGCAAGAACAGTGCAGAAAGAACAAACAGAGGTGCAAAAAGAGGCAAGAGGGGTACCGAAAAAGAGAAGAAGGGTGCAGAAAGAAGCAAGAGAAGTGCAGAAAGAGGCAAGTGAGGTGCAGAAAGAGGCAAGAGAGGTGCAGAAAGAGGCAAGAGAAGTGCAGAAAGAGGCAAGAGATCTGCAGGAAAAAGCAACAGAGGTGCGGAAAGAGGCAAGTGAGGTACAGAAAGGGGCAATAGAAGTGCAGAAAGAGGCAAGTGAAGTGCAGAAAGAAGACAGTGAGGTGTAGAAAGAAGAAGAAAGGTGCAGAAAGAAGCAAGAGAAATGCAGAAAGAGGCAAGAGAGGCACAGAAAGAAGAGAGGTTTGTGCACCATTAGTACCAATTTAATACCCACATTTAGCAATAAGTAACACGTGACCATTCCAGCTTTGCAAAGGGCCTTCCACCCCGCTGTAACACGTGACACTGAATTTTTGGGAACATTTAAGCCGTTTGAGCTAGAAACAAGGCTTTTTTTGTTCAAATCTGCAGATTAGGCAGCAGATGATGGAATATTTGTCAAATGCGGTGTTGGACTTGGCCCTTTTTGGCAGGTTCACCCCTAAACTTTTTGCCTTTTTCTGTGACCTGGTGTTGCTGGTTTTAGGCCTCTGGGCACTTTTGCACTGTGGTCCAGTGGAAAGTGCGTGCGCTCTCTGTGTTACATTGGTGAGCTTGGCCTGCCCTCCCATAGGAATGCATTGGGGATTCCCTGATCAGTGTGTGTCAGTGGTAATTCCTGTTATGAGAGGAGCAGTGTGGTCAAGTCTGGTATGTATGAAATTGTGAGAATAAATGCTGCGCAATGGTGTGCGCAGATTTATTATGACTATGGGAGAAATGCCACTTTTAGAAGTTGGCATTTCTGTGTGCTATGTGTCTGCCTGCCTGATGTGAATTGCATGTCTGGCTTGTGAGTGACAGGGGCTGGGAGGTGTGTGTGGCTCCAGGAGGGGCAGGGTGAGTCAGCGCTGGGCTGAATAGGACCTCTGGGCTGGGGGTAGGGTGGAGGAGTAATCCCCTGACTCTGAATAGGAGTGTGCCTGCCCTGTACAATGCTGGCTCCGCCCCCTGTGGTTTGTCTGATCACCTAGCCCCCACCTGACAAAGGGGAAGAGGTGCTTGGAAAACAAAATGCTCCAAATCCCCCCTGAACCAGTTGCATCTGGTTCCCTCATGCCCTGCACTACAGACAAAGAGAGTTGTGGTATAAGTAGAGGGGCTGTGACCCCATGAAATTGTTCAGTCCTTGTTCCTGAATCCTGCCGGGGCGTGCTGCTGCTGGGGCCCATGGGGGGCTGCCATGAGGGCTTGCCTCCCTGGGCCCTGCATTGCCCCTTGATCCCTCAAGGACTCTTCGCTTTTGGATATTGCTGCCTCTAGCGCCTCGTGAGCGCTATGCTTTATTTCCCCCAGAGAAGGAGCACGAGGGCTCTGCAGCGCTGAGCTGCCCGTCTTGATTGGGGGAATCCCGGCGTGAGGGATTCCCCCGTGATGCCCAGAGCGGCGGGTGCCCACCCCGCTTATTTTTATATTTAAATCGCGGGTGCCCACCCCACATTGCCGATTTTATTTTGGAGAGCGGGTGCCCACCCCGCTCTCAGGTTAGTTTAAATGCTGGTGCCCACCCCGCTTATGCGTTTATTTATATTGCGGGTGCCCACCCCGCATTAGAGAGGGATCACCGACGCAGCCCGGGGAGAAGAAGCACCGCAGACGCGACGTGGGAGCCACGGCAGGAAAGGAAGTCAGGCGGCGTGATGCCTGACGCGAGGCAGGACTTCCGGCTTCCCGAAGAAAGCGCCGAAGAAGTCCGGAGCCTCGCAAGCTCCATGGTGAAGTCCCGGGTCCCAGGAGGGGTCCCGGGTGAAGTGAGGAGAGGCGGGATCGTCGGCGGGACTCCCATGCCTGGAGAGAGCCCCGCATGCTGCGAGGAGACCGGGAGAAGTGATGCCGGTCCCGCAGCAAAGAGGAGAGAGAGTCCCCGAGGAGTGGGGGCTCTCCTGATGCCTGCCTGCTGCTGACCCGACGAGAGGAGCCCAGAGAGTCCCGGTGAGTGGGGGCTCCATGGGCGCGTTGATTGGGGTCATTCCATGAGCGGACCCGCCCGAGAGCGGGTCGCTCCAACGTTGTTGGCATTTTGTTTTTAGAGGGCCCACAGGGGCCCGTGCTTTTCCCAGTGTTGGCAATATTTCTCTACAGTTGCCCCGCTTGACAGTGGGCAACTGCAACGAAGGGGGCACGTGTATTGAAAGAGGCCCAGTGGGGCCTCGAGGGCACAGTGGTGCCCTAGGGCCCCTTTACCGGATTCACAGCTGCACCGCACCAGCGCGGGCAGCTGCCACGTTTGGCGCCTATTTGTTCTAGGGCACAGTGAGTACCCAGGCCCACGTTTTGCATCACAGCTGCACGGCAATTAGCGTCAGCTGCAACGTTTAGGCCACAGTTCTTTGGGGGCATTGTTAGGGAAACAGGAGTGAGATGCACTCCTCTGCCCCAGTACTTTCACAGCTGCACGGCAATTAGCGTCAGCTGCCACGTTTAGGTATGCGCAATTGCGCACTTGAGAATTCTTCTGCATTAGCAGCCGCCCTGACTTTGTGGGACATAGGGCATTTAAGCCCCTTTGGGAAGGCCAGTTGGCCCGGGGGACTGTTAGGTTTATAGGGCGCCAGGCCCTAATCTGATTTATGTGGTGCTAGGAAATGTGATTCATGTACTATGATTTACGCACCCTGTTTTATGCCTCTAACTGTGGTTTATGTATGAGGATATTTGCATACTGTGGTTTATGCTAGTGAGATTATTTCCTAATGTGAGTTATGCTTAGGAGGTTATTGTCTAATACGTTTAGACTTATGAGATGATTGCATAATGTGTTTATGCTGGTGAGGTTGGCGCAGAATGTATTTCACGCCTAAATGTGATACTGTGCATAATGTGGTTTATGTTACAGGATGATGCTGAGTACAGTGTTTGCCAGTAGTGAGTGGTTGTGATCTACGTTTATGATATGTCCT
This sequence comes from Calotriton arnoldi, assembly GCA_963921515.1. NCBI lineage: Eukaryota > Metazoa > Chordata > Amphibia > Caudata > Salamandridae > Calotriton > Calotriton arnoldi. The sequence goes on along the minus strand of CAWUFW010000171.1, from coordinate 1,909,917 downwards.
ACATTTACTAAGTTCACTTTGTGATGGTTCTGACAGTGGTCCAGTTGGCCCTGTCAGGTGTACAAAATCCCTTGTAGATATTACCTAGTGCCAGAGGGCACAATGTATATTATGTGATTACTATTCCAATGTGTTATGAGAATACAAAGGCTATTTTTGATATAACCTTGTGTGGAGTTCCTTTTCTGGTGTGCCTGGTATGTTGTGGCTGTGTGCGTGCGCAAACACTTTACACATTGCCTCCGGGATAAGCCTGACTGCTCGTGCCAAGCTACCAAGGGGGTGAGCAGGGGTTATCTTTGGCGTGTAACTCCCTCGCCCTGACTAGAGTGGTGGTCTCTGCCTGGCTTTGGCGCAAGCCTTAGCCAACCAGAGATCCCATTTCTAACATTGGTTGTCAGCGGTGAGGATAGGACTTGCGTTTGCGCAGTACCACAGCGACAACTGGTTACACTACAAGCTCTGCATTTTAGATAGTCACATGGATGGGGATTATTGTTTCTGAGTTTGTTTTAAGTATCATTTCATTGAAATGTGTTTTATTGTTGCACTATGAGTTAGGGGTCCTGCCAAGGACAGAAACCAGAGAATCTGGAGGAGTTGTACTGCCCTTGTGCAGACTGCTATTTCTGGGGTGGCCCTGCAGCGCAAGCTGGAGGAGGTAACTGCCCCTGTGCTGTCTGCTATTTCTAGGGTTGGCCTACAGTGGTAACTTAATTGGCATGGAGTAACTAGCTCGGGGGGGTAGATTATCTCCTAAGTGCAGTTTTAGTTTATGGAGTCCCCAGTAAGGGTGGGATCCAGTGGTGGCAGCAAAATGTAGTCCAGTGCAGGAAGTCCCATTCCCAGTTCCCAGAATATGGTTCCTGGTTCCCGGTCAAGAGGGGGACAGGTTGTGTTTCAGGGGCAGTAAGATGCTGTCGCACCAGTCTTGTGGGGGGAGTGTGGATGAGTGTTCTGGTGCACTGGACGTTTTGGGTGATTGGTTAGCACGGTAAATGGTGTTAAAGGGCTGTTCAATCTGTTCTGTCAGAGAGAACATGCCCCGTAATTGTTTTCCGGAGTCGCGCCAACACCGTTGGAGTGTGTGAGTTCTTTGGTTATAAGGAGCTTGCATTGGAGAGTGAGACTAGAAGAATGGTGCAGGTGTCTTCCAACCCAGAGTGGTGGAAGTGGTTCAGAGTAGCCCAGCTAGGTACCCTTATAGTGAGAAGGTTGCAAGGCCTCACATCCTGTCCCGCAGGGGAAGGTGTGAGACTGGGCCGTATTCCGAGCCTCAACCTCAGTCTCCAGTACTGGATGGTTCTTAGAGGGAACACCAGGTAGGGAGCCTAGTCTGTCCTGTTGGACCGTTCTTGGAGGGGGATCTCCCCATGTTAGGTGAGCTGGGAGTGTCTGTAATCAGGCCTCCATCAGTTCTGGTGTCTGGCAGTGCCACTCCTAAGTGGAGGGTGCAGAAGTCCAGATTGAGGGGTGAGAGGGGGAAAGAGTCCCCAGTGGAAGAACCATTGGGTCACGGGCCAGCCAGAAGGGCTGAGCCACCAATGATTGACCATGACCATGACACCACTTCTGTCCTGGGGCATCTTCGCACACTGTCAGTGACAGGAGGTCGCGAGCTCTGCGCCGGGCAGACTGTCACACGACACATTAATTATGTGTCACCCTCATGGGGGGGCATGCGTGCTCCCCATGAAGTCCTGGTTCGCCGGGCATCTGACCAAAGGGTACCGTCCCTGGGTTGGGGAGCCAGGAGCAGGTGTTTCCTGACCTGGACGGCAGGGCAACTGTAATCAGTGTCCTGACTGGTTTGCCTACTAGGGGTACCACTCCAGTTGGGGGGGGGTATAGGGCTCTGGAAGGGGGTGCAGAGGAGGGAGTCCTCGCCTCTGACCCCGGTGCAGCCGGTGAATTTGTATCCCAGGTGGTAGACCAGTTGATGGAGAGAGGTCCTGAACTGGTGGGAGAGTTGTGTTCTGGTGGGTGCTTCTCCTGGGAGAGCGCAGAACCTCAGAAGAGAGGTAGGGTGAGGAGATGCTTCGCCCGTGACCTCTGGTCAGCCTGAGGGTGCGGACCCTAGGTTGGAGGATCAGTGGTAGTTTGGACCTACACTGAGAGGAAGAGTGGAGAATGGCTATTTTGTGCCAGGGGTTACTGCCCCCCACTCTGTGGATTGACAATGACCAATGGCATCTGGGTGGCCTAGGGCCTGGTCCTGGCCGTGGACAACTAGGGAGTACCAGTGGGGTAGCCTAGTTGGGCCTCAGAGTTTTTTTGTCAGAGGGACCCACATGGGTTCAGAGTGGCGTAGAACTGGAGGGTGTCCCTGCAGTGCGGGCCCGCGTCCGTGTTCTATTGCCCGAAGCAGGGAAGCCCATTAAGGTAGTGATTGGTCTACCCTGCGTTTTGGCTGGAAGGGGGTTGTGTTGGACTTGGCCCTTTTTGGCAGGTTCACCCCTAAACTTTTTGCCTTTTTCTGTGACCTGATGTTGGTGGTTTTAGGCCTCTGGGCACTTTCACACTGTGGTCCAGTGGAAAGTGCGTGCGCTCTCTGTGTTACATTGGTGAGCTTGGCCTGCCCTCCCATAGGAATGCATTGGGGATTCCCTGATCAGTGTGTGTCAGTGGTAATTCCTGTTATGAGAGGAGCAGTGTGGTCAAGTCTGGTATGTATGAAATTGTGAGAATAAATGCTGCGCAATGGTGTGCGCAGATTTATTATGACTATGGGAGAAATGCCACTTTTAGAAGTTGGCATTTCTGTGTGCTATGTGTCTGCCTGCCTGATGTGAATTGCATGTCTGGCTTGTGAGTGACAGGGGCTGGGAGGTGTGTGTGGCTCCAGGAGGGGCAGGGTGAGTCAGCGCTGGGCTGAATAGGACCTCTGGGCTGGGGGTAGTGGGAGGAGTAATCCCCTGACTCTTAATAGGAGTGTGCCTGCCCTGTACAATGCTGGCTCCGCCCCCTGTGGTGTGTCTGATCACCTAGCCCCCACCTGACAAAGGGGAAGAGGAGCTTGGAAAACAAAGTGCTCCAAATCCCCCCTGAACCAGTTGCATCTGGTTCCCCCATGCCCTGCACTACAGACAAAGAGAGTTGTGGTATAAGTAGAGGGGCTGTGACCCCATGAAATTGTTCAGTCCTTGTTCCTGAATCCTACCGGGGCGTGCTGCTGCTGGGGCCCAGGGGGGGCTGCCATGAGGGCTTGCCTCCCTGGGCCCTGCATTGCCCCTTGATCCCTCAAGGACTCTTCGCTTTTGGATATTGCTGCCTCTAGCGCCTCGTGAGCGCTATGCTTTATTTCCCTCAGAGAAGGAGCACGAGGGCTCTGCAGCGCTGAGCTGCCCGTCTTGATTGGGGGAATCCCGGCGTGAGGGATTCCCCCGTGATGCCCAGAGCGGCGTGTGCCCACCCCGCTTATTTTTATATTTAAATCGCGGGTGCCCACCCCGCATTGCCGATTTTATTTTGGAGAGCGGGTGCCCACCCCGCTCTCAGGTTAGTTTAAATGCGGGTCCCACCCCGCCTATGCGTTTATTTATATTGCGGGTGCCCACCCCGCATTAGAGAGGGATCACCGCCGCGGCCCGGGGAGAAGAAGCGCCGCAGACGCGACGCGGGAGCCACGGCAGGAAAGGAAGTTAGGCGGCGTGATGCCTGACGTGAGGCGGGACTTCCGGCTTCCCGAAGGAAGCGCCGAAGAAGTCCGGAGCCTCACAGGCTCCATGGTGAAGTCCCGGGTCCCAGGAGGGGCCCGGGTGAAGTGAGGAGAGGCGGGATCGTCGGCGGGGCTACCATGCCTGGAGAGAGCCCCGCATGCTGCGAGGAGACCGGGAGAAGTGATGCCAGTCCCGCAGCAAAGAGGAGAGAGAGTCCCCGAGGAGTGGGGGCTCTCCTGATGCCCGCATGCTGCTGACCCGACGAGAGGAGCCCAGAGAGTCCAAGTGAGTGGGGGCTCCATGGGCGCGTTGATTGGGGTCGGTCCATGAGCGGACCCGCCCGAGAGCGGGCCGCTCCAACGTTGTCGGCATTTTGTTTTTAGAGGACCCAGAGGGGCCCGTGCTTTTCCCAGTGTTGGCAATATTTCTCTACAGTTGCTCCGCTTGACTGGGGGCAACGCAACGATGGGGGCACGTGTATTGAAAGAGGCCCAGTGGGGCCCCGAGGGCACAGTGGTGCCAGGGCCCCTTTACCGGATTCACAGCTGTGCCGCACCAGCGCGGGCAGCTGCCACGTTTGGCGCCTATTTGTTCTAGGGCACAGTGAGTACCCAGGCCCACGTTTTGCATCACAGCTGCACGGCAATTAGCGTAAGCTGCAACGTTTAGGCCACAGTTCTTTGGGGGCATTGTTAGGGAAACAGGAGTGAGATGCACTCCTCTGCCCCAGTACTTTCACAGCTGCACGGCAATTAGCGTCAGCTGCCACTTTTAGGTATGCGCAATTGAGCACTTGAGAAATCTGCTGCATTGGCAGCCGCCCTGACTTTGTGGGACATAGGGCATTTGAGCCCCTTTGGGAAGGCCAATTGGCCCGGGGGACTGTTAGGTTTATAGGGCGCCAGGCCCTAATGTGATTTATGTGGTGCTAGGAAATGTGATTCATGTACTATGATTTACGCACCCTGTTTTATGCCTCTAACTGTGGTTTATGTATGAGGTTATTTGCATACTGTGGTTTATGCTAGTGAGATTATTTCCTAATGTGAGTTATGCTTAGGAGGTTATTGTCTAATACGTTTAGACTTATGAGATGATTGCATAATGTGTTTATGCTGGTGAGGTTGGCGCAGAATGTATTTCACGCCTAAATGTGATACTGTGCATAATGTGGTTTATGTTACAGGATGATGCTGAGTACAGTGTTTGCCAGTAGTGACTGGTTGTGTTCTACGTTTATGATATGTCCTACATTTACTAAGTTCACTTTGTGATTTCTGACAGTGGTCCAGTTGGCCCTGTCAGGTGTACATAATCCCTTGTAGATATTACCTAGTGCCAGAGGGCACAATGTATATTATGTGATTACTATTCCAATGTGTTATGAGAATACAAAGGCTATCTTTTATACAACCTTGTGTGGAGTTCCTTTTGTGGTGTGCCTGGTATGTTGTGGCTGTGTGCGTGCGCAAACGCTTTACACATTGCCTCTGGGATAAGCCTGACTGCTCGTGCCAACCTACCAAGGGGATGAGCAGGGGTTATCTTTGGCGTGTAACTCCCTCGCCCTGACTAGAGTGGTGGTCTCTGCCTGGCTTTGGCGCAAGCCTTAGCCAACCAGAGATCCCATTTCTAACATGCGGAAAATGTTTAATTATGTGAAAATTGGTGCAGCCTTAGAGTCACATAATTTCAGTGGCCCTGCTCATACCTCTGACTAGGTCCAGAAGTGCTCCTCAGTGGTTCCTTTTTTTTGGTGTCTCATTGAATTTAAAGTTTAGCTTCTATGGAAACGAGGAACACTAAACCTGAGGTTACCACTCCACAACACAGACTACAATACCACATAATTACTCTCCAAAACACATAATCCCACTCCACATAATTCCTATAAACTAAATACCACATACTTTCTATTCACATAATTTCACTGCACAATATACCACATAATTCCACTACACACAACATACATCCACTCTACACCAAAAAACATTAGTAAAAATCTTTTACATTTACAACGCCAATAGCTCTAACTCTCGCAAATGCGAGACCTATTACATTACAAATGCTTCTTTAACTGGTAGTCGCATTTGCAGAGTGGTGCAGAAAGGGGGCTGGGCCTCCGACCAACGCTCAGGAATTCCGCTGTGTAGGACTTACAGGAGGTACCAGGAGGGCTTCTTGGCCCTCAAAGTCCCTCAGGAGTAAAGTGGACTTCATCCCCCAACCAGTACTGTGCCAGGAGGTGCGTTTGCAGAGTGGTGGAGAAAGGGGGGGGCGTGGCCTCCGAAGACCTCTTAGCAATCCCACTGTGTGGGACTTAGTGGAGGTAATAGGAGAGGTAGTTGGCCTCCAAGGACAACCTTTGGGGCCAACGACCCCTCCTATAACCTCCAGTAAGTCCCACACAGCGGGATTGCTAAGTTGTCATAGCAGGCCATGCTCCCTTTCCCCACCACTCTGCAAACACACTCCCTGGCGCGCTCTTGGATGGGGATTGAAGTCCCCTTCGCTGCTGGGGGTCCTTAGGGGCCAACTAGCCTACCTGATACCTCCAGTAAGCCCCATATAGTGGGATTGCTGATAGGTGGACACAGGCCATGCCCCCTTTGTCCACCACTCTGCAAACGCACCTCCTGGCGCACTGCTGTTCAGAGGATGAAGTCCACTTGTGTCCTGAAGTCCTCAGGATACCAGAGGACCTCATCGCCCCACCAGCAGTGCGCCAAGAGGTGCGTTTGCAGAGTGGTGTAAAAAGGGGCGTGGCCTCGGACCACCTCTCAGCAATTCCATTGTGTGGGGCTTACTGGACGTACCTGGTGGGCTAGTTAGCCCCAGGGACCCTCAGGAATCAAGGGGACTTAATCCCCCAACCCAGAATGCGCCAGGGGGCGCGTTTGCAGAGTGGTGCAGGGAGGGGCGTGGCCTCCGGCGAGATGCCGGCTTTTCTTTTCTTTTTGCATTTTTAGAAGGGGCGCTGTGTGGCCCCCCTTCTTTTAGTATTCTTTGGGCCCTGGGGACCCCATCCCCCAGGGCCTAAGCCATTTTTTTTTTTTTTTTTTTTTTTTTAAACGGGAAGGGGATGCGCGGCCCGGGGACCCCATTTCCCGGGGCATGGCCTAGTTCATTTTAATTTTTATAAATTATTTGTCAGGAAGGGGGCTTGAGGCCCCCTTTCCTAGGCCATTTTCAGCCCCGGGAACCCCATCCCCGGGGCCAGGCCTTATTTATTTTTTATTTTTTTAATTACAAGGGAGGGGGCCACATGGCCCCCTTCTCTGGGCCACTTCTGGCCCCGAGGGCCGCGTGGCCCCCCTCCCGACCCCATCCCCCAGGGCTGGCCCTCAAGTTGGGGACCGTGGGGGGGAGCCCCAATGCCCCCATGGTCCCAGCCGGCTCCCCGTCTCCTGCGGGAGCCGGCATTGCTGGGCAAGGGAGCTGCTGACATGCAGCTCCCTTGCCCAGCAGTACTGCTTAGCTTCGTGGAAGCGAGAGCAGGTTTCCTGTTCTCGCTTCAACGAGCAAGCAGTGCTTGCTATGGCAGGGCGGGAGCCGTGCTCCCGCCCTGCCATAGCAAACGGCAATGTCCCTGGGGTGGGCACCCTGGTACATTGCAGGAGCCGGCCCTGGGGGGGTGGCAGTCCCCAGGGCCATCGAGGGCTCTAGGAAGGGGCCCGCATGGCCCCCCTCCCAACTCTTTAAAGCCCCGGGGAGGTGGTGGTCCCCGGGGCCCGGGGGTCTGCAATGGACCCCCGTATTTGCATAATTTGTGCCCTGGGGAGGTGGTGGTCCCCGGGGCAGTGTGGGGGAGCTTGAGCCCCCACACACTTTGATTTTAGAAGTCGCCCCAGGGAGATGGCAGTCCCCGGGGCTGCGTGCCCCCCCACATTTCAACCTTGTAGCCCGGGGAGGTGGTGGTCCCTGGGGCTTGGGGGGGGCCCATGTAGCCCCCCCGCCCAAAATTAATAATAGCCCCGGGGAGGTGGTGGTCCCCGGGGCTTGGGGGGCCCGCGAGGCCCCCGCCTTAAAATAACAATGCCCCGGGGAGGTGGCGGTCCCCGGGGCAGCATGGGGGGGGAAAGGATCCCCCCCCACGCAGTTTTAAAAAAAGCCCCGGGGAGGTGGTGGCAGCCGGGCTGCGGGGGGCAACATGCCCCCCGCATATATTCATCCAAACACTGGGGAGGTGGCGGTCCCCGAGGCTGCAGGGGCCCCCACGGGCCCCCGAAATTAATTGTGCATTGCCCCTGGGACCTGACCCACCTGGGGGCTTATAGAAAACAAAGCGCGGGACCCCGCGCTTCGTTTTAAAAACATTTCGGCCGGATCCGGGCACCCAGCACAAATTCGGCTGATTTTTAAAAAATCAAAAATGCTCTTTTTTGGCCCTGGGGGTCCTAGTGGGACCCCCTGAGCAGGCCTAGGGGGTCAGGGTAATTCTACCCTGCCCCCTTTTCTTGTTTTTTATCTTTTTTTTTACCTTTTTCTTGTGACTCTGTTACCGAGTCACAAGATGGCTGCCAACACATTCTGGTTTGGAGTGTTGGCAGCCAATCAGAATGAGGTTCGTGCTTGGGAGGGTTCGCGAATCCTCCTTGGTGCTCAGATATATACATTTTTATTTTATTAATTTCTCAGGAACTACTGAATGGATTTACACCATTTAAAAAAAGGTCGCTTTCTGATCCAAGAGCTACCTTTTTGCCAAATTTGGTGTAATTCCGTTCAGCAGTTCGGGCTGTAGCCTGTTCCAAAATTTCCTATGGAAATTAGCATGGGGAAAACGCGTTTTGGGACCCCCCTTTTTTCTCGGCCCCTGCTTGACGAATCACCCGAAACTTTCAAGACAGGAGCTGACCTGAGTGAACCATTAGTTTTGAAAATTTCGCGAAGATTAGTCAAACGGCGCCAAAGATATTGGCAAAAGAAAAAACGCTTTTTGAATTGAAACAAGGTCCTAACTATAACTACCTACTGGCTACCGCTAGTAGGTAATATATATATATATATATATATATATATATCTATATCTATATATATATATATATATCTATATCTATATATATCTATATATATATCTATATATATATATATATATATATATATATATATATATCGCTAGGCAAGGTACATAGATGTGGAGTTAGTCATAGAAAATCTATACAGGTGTTAAATATTGAGGGACAAAATATCCCAAGTTATTGCACATAGGGAAGTACCGATTTACAATTTTTAATATCACATATATATTCCTTAAACAGCTAGGAGATCGTAGCTGTTACAAGATAAGCAATAAACTGACTACCAAAACAGCACAAAATGAATTATACGCAAAATTACTGGCATGGAAAAGCAGGGGTTTAATTAATCATGATGAACTGAGATTTTTAAAAAATGACCACCCAATCTTGCCGGTAATGTATTTTATCCTCAAAATACACAAAGACAGTATCAACCCTCCTGGTCGGCCCATAATCTCTGCCATACAAAGTCTAACAGAGAATGTTTCAGTATACATAGACTCATTCTTGCAAGAACAAGTAAAGATTTTACCATCGTATATACAAGATACAACAGATTTCCTGAGGCAAACACATGGATTTCGGTGGCAAGAAGATTATTTATTGATCTCCATGGATGTCAGTAATTTATATACATCTATACACCACCATGATGGGATGAGAGCACTGGAACATTTTTTGGGAAAGAGACCCATTGAATTCCAAACCCACAACAAAATGCTAATAGACCTAACTAAGTTTTGTTTGTATAACAATTACTTCTTATTCCAACAACAGGTCTATCACCAAGTGAGGGGCGTAGCAATGGGCGCGAGTTTTTCGCCCAGCTACGCCTGCCTCCATATGGGATGGTGGGAGGAGAGGCTAGTAAAAATCAAGTATGAAGAGATATGGTCCAACAATGTAATCAAATGGGTTCGTTTTATTGACGATCTATTTATGATCTGGCGGGGGGATAAACAGAGTGCAGAAGAATTCATCAATGATTTGAATAACAACAATGTTAACATCCAACTTACACATTCCATCAGTGAGAGCACAATTTGTTTTATGGATGTGGAAGTGTATGTTTCAAATAGCATATTAGAAACATGCTTGTACCGTAAACCAACCTCCGGAAATACTATTCTGCACTCAAGCAGTTTTCATCCGAAGCATACAATTCTTAGCATACCCTACGGGGAAATGCTAAGAATTCGTAGAATATGCAGTAACGAGTGAGATCTGATAACAGCACAGAATGAATGTAAATCTCGCTTCCTAGCACGAGGGTATAAAGAAAACACGATAAATTATGCAATAAGTCGAACCAGAGCCAAAACACGGGAAGATTTACTCTTCAAACCATCTGCCAGTAAAACTAAACGAGGAAATAGAACAGTCACAGAAAGCAGCCCTCGCTTAATTCTCACATATAACAGACAGAAGGACAGCCTGAGAAAAATTGTTAAAAACAATTGGCACCCAGTGCAAAATGATCCGATTATAGGGGATAAAATGCCAGCTACCCCCCTAATTACATATAGGAAGGCGCCAAGCACTGGAGATTACATAGTCAGCAGTAGTCCAGAAGTAACAAAAAGTATCAATTGGCTGTCAAACCGTAAAGGTTTTGTTCGCTGTGCAGTTTGTAGGGCATGCAAATATGGTGAAAGCAAAACATCATATTCAACATCATTCAGGGATCGACCAACGGTCATAAATAAATTTCTGACCTGTAAGTCTGAGTTCGCTGTGTATGTGCTGGAGTGCTCTTGTGGACTGCGGTATGTGGGGAGCACAAAACTGCAGGTCCACAAGAGGATACTCCAGCACCTGCGGGCCATCACCAATACAGATATGACTTATCCGGTGGCCCGCCACTTTGAAGAGGTCCATGCTAGTAGTTTGGACCATTTAAAGTATTACGTAATAGATAGCGTCCCCCCACCAAGAAGAGGAGGAAATAGGGAGGCTATTTTAAGGCTAGGCTACTCGAAACAAAATACATCCTAGAATTAGACAGTAAGAGCCCGTATGGGCTCAATACGACAGAAGACTTACACACCTGGCTCTAGTCGCAGCAAAGTCAGTTTTAATCATTGAGTGATACACAATAAGAACATACAAGAATACAATTTTACCCATTAAGGTTTTAGAATGCTGCATCTCATCCCAAAATCGATTTCTCTCTTTAGTGTAGTTGTAATACATGGGCTCATGTAACAACACACGTTTTTTTGCACTAATAGCACTTTATAGAAGTGTATAAAAAGGCACCAGCACTTTCAAAGCACTGTTTGCACATACAGGGTATTCACAGAATAAACAAACCAACTGCCCAATAGGACCAAGAATGTTTACAAATAATTGCTCAACGTGCACAGAACTAATGAAATCATGGTTTTATTATTTTGAGCACATCATTTTAAACGAATGTATTTATACAGCTTTAGAACCAAATGCTTATTTTGCACAAGGTTAATGATGTATTGCTTCTATAATCGTGATTTTAAGCATTATGTGTATATTAAGAATCATGTTTAAAGTGTAGCGTGTACAGACTAAACTATGGACATATTGGCGTAATGTATTTACACAGGTATAAAAAGGCAAATATATGTACATGGGTTTATGAATTGAAAACATGTATTTCATGTCTTTAATTATTTATACATTAACAGATTAGTTTTTTATAAATAGTTGTGAATCCTCAAATGTGCAGTTATGGAAAACAGACGGGTAGTCTGATTTCCTGATTCATTATGCAAAACAAGTACTTGTCACTTTAAATACATGGAGAAAACTGTAGTATGTCATGTGATCAAGGACCCTTGTGGTTCAAAATGCGTCATGGCGGCTATGCACAAAAAATAAAACAGATTACACTTACAAAGTGGAGTTCGTGCCTTTTTTCGGTTCCGAGAGAAGCAGGGAACTGGTTGGAGAAAGGAGAACGGAGGATATATATATATATATATATATATATATATATATGTATATATATATATATATATATATATATATATATATATATATATATATATATATATATATATATAGCTAGCTAGCCAAGGTACATAGATGTGGAGTTAGTTATAGAAAATCTATACATGTGTGTTGTGGAATTTTTCTGGGTTTATATTTTTGTGAAAAATATTAATAGTTAATAATGATTATATATGTTGGATTACATATGCATATGTTGAGCTAACATGATTATAGCTGAAACTAGTTAAATATGCTATATAGAAGTGTGTTTATTAATGTAATTTAGTTGTGTCACATTTATCTGCAAGTGCCATATTGGATAAAATGGATGCTGTTCTGATGCTGTTTTGACATTCACTCCTATTCTTCCCCCTTCCATCTTGTTCCCCTGCGCATCTTCTCTCCCCACAAGCTCTGCAGATGTAACAGACTGTGTGCAGGTGCTTTGAATGAACATTCTTAGGGTTCCTACTGTTGCAGTTTTCCAAGGCCCTGAGCCTGTAGATCCTTTGCTGGACCTAGTCTTGTTCATTGGTTTGAGACGTCATTGTAGAAATGTTTTATATTATCATGAACATCTCTGAATGGCAATAACAAGGAACGTGCTGGATGCTTTCTTGGACATGGTTAGTACTTATGTACTTAGCTAGTGACATCTAATTTTCAGATTTGCCAAGAGAATTGTTAACATGCGATCATACTACAATGATTCTGCTATTTCTCTCATTTGTTATGCAAGAATTGTGTACAAGAGCACATTAAACCCCTTGTATTTGGGGGGTGAGCCAGAAGACTATCCTTTTCTGCTAGGGATGCTGTTCGATTTACTTTTGATTTTTGCTGCTTACTTGAGATTTATAATTATTTCTGATTTCTCTGTATAATTCTGCATTTGAGCCTTCATGGCATTTATTCTATACCACTTGATTTTGAGTATTATTCTTATAAAATCCTTTAGCTTTTCTCTGATTTATAACTCAATTATGGAGTGCTCCCAGTTAATACTCTGCTAAATTGATGTCAGGAGGGTGCCTTTTTGTGCCTTATCAACCTGGGGAAGAACCATCTGCAGTAAATTTTGGATGATCTGATTTTGGGGTGTCCTAAATAGTGGGGTACAGTTCTGCTTCCACACAAACCTTTTTTACCTCAATATTCTCTCTGTTATAGTCGTGATAGTAGTGTCCCACGATATTCTATAGTCGATAAGCAAGATTCACACTTTTCATGTTATGTTGAAAATGAATATGCTACGAGGCTAGGACTACATTGTAGCGAGGCGCTTTAATAGAGTTTAGAATGTTAAGAATAATTATGCTGTGGGTGGAAACAGAATGATTTATTATTGTCTAGTAACATATTTATGCTACACACTACCACATGGCGCAGCCCATTTCCATCAATGCACTTTTATTTAAGAGATAATTACATATATATGCTTATATAAAGCTTCCAGAGTGACAGGTGTCCTTGCAGTCTGTTTAAACACAGTTCTACAACCTCTCCTTGGTAATATAAGGCAGGATAGGGAGATAGAAATTCAATTGCCAAGTACATAATGAGAAAATGGAAAAGTGGCACTGAAGCGAGTTGGTGCAATCAGGGAAGGTAAACAAAGAAAACATAACTCATGCTATGATATAAGTCAGCATCTGTAGCAAGTGCAGAGATTCAAAATGAAAAAAGGCAGAACAATACCGAATGAAGTAACGGTCACAGCAGTTTGAAAGGCAGAATCAGATATCCAAGCATTTTGAATATATATTTTCTAATACAGGATGGCAGGGCGCTGAAGCGTTCTCTTTTGAGAACTGGGTGGGGTGAAAGGGCAGCAGGTTGCGTGTATTAGTTCCAACTAGTGCCTGGCAATTCTTCGAAAAGACGGGCTTCTCCTGAAAGAAAACTTCACAGGCTTCCTGTTATTTTTCAATATAGAACAAAACAAATTCCAGACTCGGTTATCAGTCACCTTTATTGTTGTATGCCTTTTACTATGGCAAACATGTATTCCTGTCAAATCAGAAATTTGCCTCACGTTTTAATTCAGCTCTGTTTTTTATCAGCCCCCTGAATATAATCCGTGCACCCCTCTCCACCTTGTTGGGTATGACGACATCGTAGCTGTCTGCAAGAGGTCGTGTTATCAAATCTTTAAAATACACATTTAGTGGGCTTTGGCTCCACCCAGAGGTGTATTGCCCTCTCACTTCTAGCTGTTGTCTATTTGGTGCGTCCTTCAGCCTTCCAGGCTTTCCCTGTAATGGAAGAGGACTGTTTTGGATCTGAAAAGTGTACTCAGTCATCACGCTCTTTCCACATTAAATTATCTCCTGTAGCGCATGTAAACAGCATGCCTGTGTTTATGTGCTTTAGCACATAAAAGCCCGAACGACTGGCTTTGCCAGTGCTTGTTTTTATTTTCCATACCAGGTGAGTCGATAGTGCACTCTCTACTTCACATGCAGAAGTTGCTGGCACTGGCTCCTTTGGTCATATGTCTGAGTTGTTTGAGTCACGAGGCATGTCATGATGTGCCTAGGCAAACCTGCTTGGACAGTGCTGCAGATGTGGATGCTTTAATTTGCAAACATGTATCTCACATGGTTAAGAAGCTAGCACCTAGCAGTCACTGCCCATCCTTACAGGTGGAGTGGCCCCTCACCATTTTTGCACACATGAAGAGTTACTATGAGGCTGAGCAAAGGTCAGACACTCTTTATGTTCAGCAGGCAGCCAGGTGCTTGTCATGCGCTAAATACGCAGACTCCTGGCTGCCTGAGCTCAGCTTTGCTGGGCTGAAGATTTCACAACTCCTGTGGACATGACCTCTTCAGCCTGAAAAATAACTTGGAGGTTCCCCCACTCATGAAGGGAAGGGGTGGGGGTTGCGTCACTGATAGCTTCGGGCCTGGGTGCTACAGTTTTAAACTCTGAAGTGTTCAGGTCAGAGTGTCTATCACTGACACCTCGTCACAGAGAGGGGTGGGGCACAGCAAGTCTAACTGACTCCATCCCACTCTGTGATGAGGCAGAGACTGTCGCCTCCACTAATTGGCTGACCTAGGGTCAGCCAATGACATGAGATCGCAGTTCCAACCCTCTTCGACCCTCCCAGGCTTCTCTCCAGAGATGCTGCAGGTAAGTGGTGTATAGTGGAGTGTCAAACAGTGGAATGGCATACAGTGGAATGGTGTAGAGTGGTGTAGCGTAGAGAGCAGTGTTGTACAGTGGATTGGTGTAGAGTGCTATAGGATATAGTGGAGTATTGCACATTGGAGTGGCGTATAATGGAGTTGTGTAGACTGTAGAGTCATACAGTGGTGTCAGGTACAGTGTAACAGCATACAGTGGAGTGGTGTACAGGAGTGGTATGGAGTGAAATAGCATATAGTGGAGTGGATACAGGTGCATAGGACATGAATGTATGAGATATGGCAGCAATGAAAAATATGTTGTGCAGAGTTAGGTAGCACAGTGAATTCACATGTAGGAAGGTAAGGCTGAAAATTGTGATATCCACAACCCATTGTCTCACACATTTGAGCAACACACTCTCCCTACTCCCAGCTGATGTGGCCCACATGTAGCTGGATTCTAGTACGGCAAGGTCACAAGGACACACTGCACATAGCACCTGCAGAATATGCGATGTTACATCGCATGCGCTACAACGCTTGTGATTACAATGCAGTCGTTACAACGACCGCGTTGTTACAACGCAAACCATTACATCGCAAGTCGTTTCTACGACTTGCTGTAGGGGGCGCGCTGGACTTAGGAATAGTATAATTTACTATTCCAACTCCAGCATGTGCAACAGTAGGGAAGGTGTTGGAATAGTAAATGATACTATTCCTTAGTTTATCGCGCCCCCTACAGCAAGTCGTAGAAACGACTTGTGATGTAGTGGCTTGCGTTGTAACAACGCGGTCGTTGTAACAACGGCGTTGTAATCGCATGCATTGTAGCGCATGCGATGTAAACGCTGTTTCCCGCACCTGGAGCAATGTTCCCATGTGCATACAACCTGTTGCATGTCATTGAGATTGGCACAAACTATGCCCTCACCAACTGGCATGTACAAGTGTGAAATGTTGAAGGCCAAGTCTATAACATATATATTTCTGCAACTGCATTTCCCATGGCAATAATGATGCATTGGTTGTTAAGTTCACACTTGGAAATGCACTCGTGCCTGTGAAGCCATACATTTCAAAGACAACTGCACACCTAACCAGGTGTGTTTCCATCAAATGTTATGATGCACATATGAGGCACCCTGTCCACCCCACAAGTAATACAGTAAAACCAAATTGCTGATGTTGATGTAGTGGAAGCAAAGATGCCATGCATACCAAAGCAGTACAAGAACTACAGGCCCATCTCTCTCCTCCCCTTTGCCACCAAAGTCATCAAGAAAAACGTCAACACCCATCTAAAGCACTTCATAGAAACAAAAAACATCCTCAACTCATCTCAATCCGGATTCCGCAGCAACCACAGCACCAAGACCGCCCTCATAGGCGCTACTGACGACATCCGCACCCTCCTCGATCAAGGCCACACTGCAGCCCTCATACTACTAGACCTCTCAGCAGCCTTCAACACCGTCTCCCACCGCACACTAGCCGCCAGACTCCACGACGCCGGCATACAGGGAACTGCCTTAGACTGGATTTGCTCTTTTCTCTCTGGCAGAACTCAAAGAATAAGACTCCCGCCCTTCCTCTCCGAGCCCACAGAGATCATATGCGGAGTACCCAAAAGATCCTCCCTCAGCCCCACGCTCTTTAACATCTACTTGACCCCCCTTGCAACCATCGTCAGAAAACAAGGACTCAGCTTTGTATCTTATACCGATGACACCCAGCTCATCATCTCCCTCACCAAGGAACCCGACATCACCAGGCACAGTTTCCAGGAAGTAATGAAGGAAGTCGCATCCTGGATGAGCAGCAGGTGCCTAAAGCTCAACTTGGGGAAAATGGAAGTCCTCATCCTCGGATACACCCCCTCCGTATGGGACGACACCTGGTGGCCCCCCACCCTCGGAAACCCACCCTCCCCCACTGACCACGGCCGCAACCTCGGCATCATACTTGACTCTTCACTCACCATGAACCGCCAGATCAATGCCGTGCCCTCCACATGCTTCAACACCCTCCGCATACTCCTCAAGACCTTCAAATGGATCCCCCCGACTCCAGGAAGACCATCACCCATGCACTAATCACCAGCAGGCTGGACTATGGAAACATGCTCTACGCCGGAATCAACAAAACTCTCCTTCGTAAACTCCAGACCGTTCAGAACGCCACAGCCAGACTCTTCCTCAGCATCCCATGACCACATCACCCAGCACCTCCACGACCTCCACTGGCTCCCCATCGAAAAGAGAGTAACCTTCAAACTGCTCCCACACGCCTACAAAGCCCTCCATAACACCGGACCCCAATACCGCAATGAAAGAATCAACTTCCACGCTCCCCAAAAGAAACCTCCGCTCCGCCGACCTAGCCCTTGCTGAAGTCCCCCGCATCCACAGAGCCAGAACGGGGGCAGATCCTTCTCCTACATCGTGGCCAAGACCTGGAACGAACTCCCCCTCAGCATCAGATGAAGCCCTACACTGCAAGTCTTCAGGAAGGACCTCAAGACCTGGCTCTTCGGATTACCTCAGAGCTGCCCGAACCCCCCCCCCCCCAGTGCCTTGAGGCCCTTACAGGTGAGTAGTGCACTCTATAAATCCATGTTTGATTGATTGATTTAAAGCAGAGCCCAAACAAGGGAATGTATAGGCCAAGAGTAGCCCATCACAGATATGCATTATGTCCCCATTTACCCTCTGATTCAATAAACACATTACCTACTCCAAGCTCTGGGGACACCTGCAACTGCAAATAAATTACATGCCACAGTGATAGTGGTACTACTATACTGGAACAGTTCATCATATACACATACATTGTCCAGCATCATTATCAAGTCCAGCGACAAAGGTCATTGAGAAAATATAGCTTTGATCAATGCTATTAACTTTCCTTGAAAGTTTAAAACAACAAGGCCAATGGCCAGTCCAAAGATCAGACAGCACTTGTGTGTCACAAAACCTGCCACACAGTTCACTGACCGGGATAGGGTCATCAAATGGGCACTCCAGGCCTCACTCAGGGGGAATATGGGTGGGCAGGGCGAGGCTGGTTCAATCCTTGGGAGGGCTGGACCTGGGAGGGGGAGGGCAGGCTGGGGTAGTAGGATGGCTGGATCTGTGAGGGGGAGGGCTGGCTGGGGTAGTAGTAGGACTGGACCTGGGTGGGGGAGGGCTGGCTGGGCCAGTGGGAGGACTGGAGCTGGATAGGAGGAGAGTTGTCTGGGGCAGTGGGAGGACTGGACCTGGGAGGGAGAGGGCTGGCTTGGGGAGTTTGAGGGCTGGGTTCAGTATGGGGAGGGTTGGGCTTCAACAATTTGGGGATCCTATAACTCCGAAGGTGACTATGGGGAATGAAAATGGAGGTGACTATATCAGCCACCTTTTTCTCAGAATGAGGGAGTGGGGGTTCTTTTTTTGATCTTTTGCCAGATTTAGGTGTGGGATCGGGCGGGTGGATCTTTTTCCCTTCCTCCCCTCTTGGGAAGGGACTTCCTCAGCATGTTTGCTGGTGCCACCGTTCTCAGGGGGATGGCTGGAAGTGGAAGGTGGAGGGATTGGGGGTAAACCAGCCCTCTTAACTCTGGGAGGGGGGCAGCAGTGGCAGGCCAGAGGTCCAGGGCACACAGGGTAAGGGTTTTCAAAGATGTGGGAGGAGGTGTGGTGATAGGTGGGGTTTTGGAGAGAGAGGAATCTGAGGTCTGAGATGTGGATGCATGGTTTCTGTGTGTATGTCCCTGAGTGTCCTGGGATGGTGTTGGTGTTGTGTCTCGTGTGCTTGTAGTGTGTGTTGTGCATGGTGTGGTGGGTGTGGTGTGTTTGTGTTTCTTGGAGTGGCGTTGATGTGTGCTGCGTGTGGATGTCTGGGTGCCTGTGTGCTCAGGTTTGCGTGTACTCTGGTCAGGTGGGGGCAGTGGGAAGGTGGAGGGGAAAGGACAGGAGGCGGAATGGGAGGCTAGTAGTTCTGGATGGCTACCGTCAGTGTCGAGGCCACAGACTGGACAGATCTCTGCAGGCCAGCCATGTCTAAATGAATGCCCTCCAGGAATGCAACAACTTGGGACAACTTGTTGCCATGATCCTGGAAGGCATTCAGGACTGCAGTCTGAACCCACAGAGATCTGCAGCAGGACGTCAATGGCCTCCACACTGAGGGCAGCAGGGGAGACAGGGGCAGGGACTACGGTGCCTGGGGGGGAGGATATTCTAGCCTTCTTAGGGGAGCGGGCCCAGATAACAGTTTGGGGAGCAGCGGGGAGGGTGGATACAGGACGTGGTTTGGCAGACGGAGATGCAGATGTTGAGCTTCCTTGATCCGCCAACACCATGGAGTTCCCGCTGGAGTGTGACGTTGTGTAGCTTGGTGTATCATATCCTGTCTCCTCCAGGGCACTCCCATCACCCTACGAGGCACTGGTCCCCTCCATGTCACTCAACCCTCGGGGGAGCACTCATGCCAGCTGCTTCCCCAACGGTGTCGGGCCCCTCTCCTTTCCTGCCCTCGGTTGATGCTGTAACAGAAGGAGACATAGGTTCAATACAATGGCCTTGCTACAAATCTGAAAGCAAATACATATTCAACTCTTTACACATCAGTGCGGAAAATTCGTTGTACACGTACTGGCTGCATCAGCACAACCTTTGGCATGAGAACAGGATGTATTGACACATGACGTGTAAATTCAAGCTACATGATGTGTTGACAATGCCAAATCCTATTGCATGTGCCAACATATACATCTCATATCCTATTGTGTGTAGCAACACCTACATGCTTTCTCTCAAAGGAGCTACACATCCAATGGTGTAGTGTCCCTCTAACATTATGATGAAAGGCCTTATGCTCACACCACTACACATACAAACTGAGACATGCAAATACGTAAATGATCTTACATGCATACACCAATATCTCTTAGTACTGTAGAGCACCTACTTGGGATCAGTGCCATCACACTCGAAACACGTCATTGACATGGAAGTGGACACCACACCCAACTTAAACCCCCAGTCATCAGGCTCACTGCTGTCCACTGCCAGATGATGCAGTTGAGACATACACATCAGCGCACTTGCTATGTGTCACAGGTACTATGAATAAATGGAACGAATCACCAAGTACTAGAGTTAACAAAGAACAAGGCACATTAGCCTGTCTAGGGCAATCCCAGCCAAGGACGTTGCATGTGATCAGAAATCATACACCAAACATATGTCAATGTCAGGACAAGCCTTAACTTGTCATTAGAATGAGACTATCCGTGAAGATGAGAGAGGCCTCCACAAGGACAGGGAATGTGTGGTCAAAGCCATTGTCTGGTGTCATCCCTATGTTGTGCTGACTGCTGACACACAGGGCACATCAATGTCTCAAGAGGTCACTCCCTGATGCATGTCAGTAGCCAAACCTTGACTAGGCACTGATGCACATGTACACCCCTCCTCAAAGCACACACAGTAAGCTCTGCCACTCAGATTAACATTGGCTGACTTGCTTGCAATGTACACTACAAATATTTAAAACATACCACATTTTCATCCGTACTGATCCCATCCAACCAGGTCAAACCTTAGGGCTTAACACATTCACCCCATACTGACACACTGCTCAATTGCATCAACCTTCCACTGTTTGCCCATCACAAAGTAATATTGCCATTTACACAATGTACAATTTGACATCACCTAATGCATAACTGTTTTCATTACCATCTACACTATCAGCACATGTGTGCAGCTGCTGTGATTGTGCCAGGAAAATACCTATTGTGATACCATGCTGCAGGTAGGTAACTCAAGATTGAGCTGTGATGCTGTCATCTGTATCATTTGGCTGTACACAACATATAGGACAAGTGGATCCTCTGTTAATCATTGCACCATGAGTGCTCAATTGGCCAAAACGCAAGCAAAGGCCACACATCACATGAGTTACAATAGTCTGGGAGCCACACTGCACACACAAGAATGACAAGTATACTGTGCTAGACAATTAACACCCTTCTTTTCATGTGTCCGAATGAGTCAGTTCATACATGATTCTGATGGGCTCTGCAACCATGGTGAGATTTGTTTGGGTGACAGTGCCTATTTTAATGATACATACATTTAAGACAGTTGTATACACCAGGCACCTCCTTCCATTCCTAGCCAATCAACTTACTATACATTGCATCACACATGAGACATCTCTAAGCTTCCTGGGTTGATGATGGTTGGGATAAAGGTAGTCATTCATGCACAAAGTTACACTCAGCCCAATACTCACCCCCAACTAGCTGCTGTTGGGCCCTCAAACGTTCATCCAGCTCAGGCTGGGGCACCGCCAGAATGCAGGCCATTAGGGGGTAAAGGTCCGGCGCGCCAACCTGCCACTTCGGGGGACCAGCCCCAGCTGCATCTCGGCGACATTCTTGCTGAAGCGGCAGATGTCATCCCACCTTTTGTGGCAGTGTGCACTGCACTGGTTAGAGATCCCCCAGGGTCCGCACCTTCCGGGTGATGACCTTCCAGATGGCCTTTCGCTGATGTACTTTGAGCTGTAGGCATTGGAGACATATAGAAAAAGTTTTTCAACAATATGTAGTGGACCTTTGTGTGCAAGTTAAGAAGCAAAATGACACATACCACACACATGCATCCATGGACAGCATAGTCATATGACCATGTTACATGCTACGCTCTGATCAAGCTTAGTAATTACAATGGCAACGTGTATGAGGATGAACCTACTACCTAGTCATTACATACACATGCTGAGGCTGGCCACTTAGATCAGGGTGAGCAAGGACATCCTTTGTGGTTCATAATGTGAGTGACCATGACAGACAGTACACTGTAATAAAAACCTCTTGGAAATACTCACTGCGTCTGACACTACAAAGACCTTTACTTCCAGGCCCATTGCATTGCATCATGTGGTACAGAGGGCACAGTAAGGTACATGACAAAACATTGACTCATATCAATGAAGTTAAAGTCCGTGCACAGCTGATTCCAAATGAGTTCAATTGAAACGTGTTATGTTAATCAGTGTGTGTTGTGCTCCCTGGGTACCGCTCTCCGGACCAGAGCATAAATAAATATTCAAAGCAGTAGCACCCCCATGAACCTGGGGTGTGTCCCCCAGGGCACAAACCAAATACTAGATATAGGATTCCAAAATTATTACTTTTTTCCAAATGGCAACAGTAATCAAAACTTAATCTTTTGGTAGTTCAATGTATTGCTTGTTTATGCGTCACAAGACATAAATTGATTATTCAAGTCGAATCATGGTGTCAAAACCAGATGACTACGATATCCATAATGCATTGTTACATCATCTTCAGTCGTAAACACGAATTCAACTCATTTCATTGTCATATATCCCAATGCATTTCGGGCATTCCGCCCTTCATCAGGGGATAAATCTATCAATACAAAAACGAAATACAATGAGGAAACCAATATGTAATCTGATGAAAAGACGTTCAGTAATAAAGGCCGAGACAAACTGGATTAAACAGCGTGTGTAATGCATGTGAAATAAGACCAGATCACCACTGTGAAAAAGAAGAAATTGCATGAATATCAAACTTCAATCCATTGAAGGAAATAAGCATTCAATACGAGTGAAATAAAGCGTGCGGTCTGCCTTGGGACTGAATAGGTCGTATTGACGGAGGGTTGCTGAGCACAGGTTTCTACAAGCCCCTCCACCCAGACAGACCATGAGGCGCACTTTTGCCAAAAAATAATTAGAAGCAACCGTATGTATATATTTTTCCCAATGCTCACACAATAGGTGTGCATTAATAATTTTTCACTTCACTTTATTATAGGTCCGGCACGTGAGTGGTACACAAAGGGCTGGTCCCTTTGTTGTCCTGAAGAAAAGGTATAGGGGATACCTTGAAACATGTTGACATAATACAAGGGATTATAATTACATAACAGTTACATTTCCCTTTTATTAACCCCTTTTTATCCCTACCAACTAGGAGCAGGAATAAAACAATAGCTCACTAGTTAGGTAATTTTAAAACATCACTTACACCACTCCCCCCTACACTGCACAACACATAGCCTCACAAGGTAAGTGCTCCTACGTAAATCCGCAAGTCGCAGCACGCCCCAATCAGTAGATGTTTGGGATGGCCCCAATGATGAAGCATGTCACCTAGGGGCAACCCTGGGTGAGTGAGGGGACACAAGAAAAGAAATTTTTCTTTTCAACCAGCAGAGGTGGCCTTCACTCCAATTGGTGAACCCGCCCTTGTTTCTTGGCTAGGTTCTTTTGATCCGTCACCAACGGATTCTTTTGATGTATTCTGATCACACAGGAGGGTGAACCTAGCCCAATCCTCCTCCTCCCCCTTTTTCTGATTGGGACCAACCGTTGTAGCCAACCGTTTTAGCAAAGGAAAATGACCTAACGAAAGATGGTAATCAACCGATATAGCCATATGTCAGATCCAATATTAAAGATAGATGTGCGCAACCAAACCACAATCAGAAAAAATAAAAAGAAATTTAGCGCGTGCATGAAAGCACTATTCGTTAGGGAAAACGTCCCTTATATTCGATATTAGATGCCTGTAGAGTATACTCATTCGAGTAATAGTGAAGTGAAGTGAAACCACCCTCCGGAAAAAATAAGAAGAGGTTCAACGCATGCATAATGGCACTACTCATTAGGGAAAACACCCCATGTACTCGATATTAAATACTTGTAGAGTATACTTACTCGAGTGATAGTGGAGACCTGTTTCAAGACTCCGCGTATATTGGAGTCGGATCTCGCGGCTTGCATTAAATCGCCGGTCGACCGGAAATAAAAAT
Source organism: Calotriton arnoldi (assembly GCA_963921515.1). Taxonomy (NCBI): domain Eukaryota; kingdom Metazoa; phylum Chordata; class Amphibia; order Caudata; family Salamandridae; genus Calotriton; species Calotriton arnoldi. The sequence continues at coordinate 1,886,296 of CAWUFW010000171.1, read as the reverse complement.
AAACATAGGACCGAGTCTCAAGTGATATGTAAACACCATTAACGGTGGCGGCCATCTAGATGTTTAAATAGGACTGAATTTTTTAACGTGCGTGTGAATGAAAGTGTCCAAAATATGGACCTGACACAATAGTTAAACATGAACAATGTAACATACTTAAAATGGTGACATCAATACCCATTTGTATCTAGGCAATCCTACAGTTACACTCTGGTGTGTGAATTGACCCGTAGTGGGCAAATGAACAATGTAAATATCAGCTCCTGAAAAATTGGAGTTACAATTGTGTGAACCTGAAATCATAGTTCAGCAATAATGTGAAAGTACATTAAACAAGGTGACGCCAGTACCCATTTGTATTCAGGCAGTTCTACAGTCACAACCCAGGTGTATGAGTTTAACTATGGTAACAAAGAACAATCTGACATTTAACAGAGAGTCAATTAACAGTGGATGTCAGCTATAGGTAACACAGGAATTCCATCCTGTCATTCATTCCGTATGGCTTGCGTGCATTCAAATGTCTGATCCAAAAATTCTCGCGTTGTAACAAGTGGTTGTGATTGTCTCTTTCTTCCAATTTCTCAACAACCTCCAGTATCAGGAACGTCAATTGACTGATGGTATGTTGCGCTTCCAAAAAGTGAAAAGTAACTGCGGATTTCAATTGTTTAGTTCGTGAAGTATGAGCGTGCGCTCATACTTCACGGGGGCTCGCCTCCGCTCGTACCTAACAATACTGTGTTAGGTACAACACTGAACATTGTGTGACTTGTGGAAGGAGAAACGCGAGCGCCGGAACGAGGCGGGAACAAAAGTTCAGCGAGACGCTCAGATTCCTAGATTGCAAGAATACTGGACGGCATGAGCGGCCTGAAGACTAGAGAGGACGCAGAGGGCCCACAGAGATTCTCGCGACTGGGCCGAAGGCCGATGTTAAAAAATTATACGGTGAGGCCAGAGATCGAATCGGGAGGCCCTGAGACGCTGCGCCTGCTGACAGAGGGACGTGACGCAACTCACACACAGTGAGCACCCGCTAGTGAACGGGAGTACGATCGGCTGAACCGGTGAGTGCTCCAGCTACAGCGCGGAGGCGTGGGGAACCGGCCATGCGGGAGAGTGACCACCCTCCTATCGCTGCCTTCTACCTGCCCCCCCCCTCCTCCTCCTCCCTGAGAAGTTACGGACAATGGGGCCTCCCGGGCCGAAGTAGATGCTCCATGCTGCCTGACCCTAAAATGGCGCCCAGGCAGGACACTTTGTTACAGCGGAGTACGGGGCAACACTGGGAAAATTTAAATTTAATTATAGCGCCAGACCAGCAATAGGAGCGGCGAAAAGGCAGACACATCAGCAGAGTACCTCCTCACACACTGACCAACAGACTGTCTGTTACTCTCATGACCTCGAGTCGACTTGCTGCAGCCCCTCTGCCCCTGTTGGTGGCGATGCTGTGGCTGCAGAGGCTAGTGAGGCCCCAAAGGCACGGTTAGTGCCAGGCCTTTTCACTTCACAGCTGCCCAGCAAGTAGTGGGAAGCTGCACCGTTTAGGCTAATGTTGAGCTGGGCAGTTAGGAGTGAAATGCCCTCCCTTAGCCCTGACCTTCACAGCTGCGCAGCACTTAGGTGCCAGCTGCAACGTTTAGACCTGGGTTGGGGGTCATACCTTGGCTGTTAGAAGTGAGATGCCCTCCTTTAGCCCTGACCTTCACAGCTGCGCAGCACTAGGTGCCAGCTGCAACAGTTAGACCTGCGCAGATTGCGCACCCTTAACTTTCGCTGCTTAGGCAGCGCGCCCGGACCTTCACAGCTGCGCAGCACTCAGGTGCCAGCTGCAACGTTTAGACCTGCGCAGATTGCGCACCCTTGACCTTCGCTGCCTAGGCAGCGCGCCTGGTCCTTCACAGCTGCGCAGCACTATAGTGCCAGCTGCAACATTGAGACCTGCGCAGATTGCGCACCCTTGACCTTCGCTGCTTAGGCAGCGCGCCCGGAACTTTTGGGTCATAGGACATTTGAGCCCCTCTTTGAGATTGCCAGTTTCCGATTGGGCTGTCCTGGCTCGATCGGTGGCCCATGGGATGAGTAATGCACATAATTGGCGTCCACTTTGCTCTCCTCTAACTGTGCTCTTGGTTGAGGTATGGTGTCCATTTGGGCCTCCTCCCTGGGGAGCCAAAGAATGTCCTTCCCCATCACTGCGATCCTATAGGCGACTCCCATTTCCATGCGGGTTTCCACACTGGGAGGTCCCAATCCCGGGTGGTAGGGTTTGCCCCAGTATGATCCCACACCCTCTCCACTGCTGGAGACAAGCCAGCCTTCTATCCCACCGGTACGATGTCTTATTAGGGAGTTAGACCAGAGGCCCTGGCCCTGCATGTCTAGTAGCCTCCTGACCGCTATCTCATTGGATTATCCTCACTCGTCTTCCGGCTTATGTGCCCTCCTCTTCATATTATTCTTTTCTGATCTATCGCTACCCTAGTGGCCCTCCTCTCCCTACCATGGCTTCCATTCGGATTAAGTCGGGAGTTAACTGCTTCAAAGTCATCTATCCCCCAATCTGTCCAAAGCAGCAGCAAAACGGTTCAAGCACAACACCATTGAACACTTCCCTGATTCCCTCTTTGTTGATCAATTCCATAATGGGCACCTAGGGAAGCTAAAAAATGACTTAATTTTTTTCACCCATGACATCCCTTCCTGGTCCACCAGCTTCTTCAATTTCTTCAACGTCTCCTCCTCCTCACCTATCCCGCATGGACAGCGGCTAAAAATTTCCCCCTCCACGAGCTTTAAGGGCTCGCTCACCATAACACTCTACAACAATGGCACTGTCATGATTCAAGCGACAGAGTCCTGTCTCTCCTCTTCGACCATCTCTTCCACTCCCTTCGTCCAACCCACACAACTATGATCTCCCCCAACTCTTCTTTGAACTCCTCTCCTTTCTCCCTTTCTCCCCCCCAGACCCCCCGATACTCCAGCAGGCCGCTATCCAGGGAGGCGCAGGTCTACCCTTTGTTCCCCCCAGTCACTGCTCCCTCATCTCCCTCTCTTCCCCCTCCCAAAATGCCCCTCCCCCTATCTTATCTTTCCGGCCTCTGGCCTCCACCCCCCCTCCCCACCCTACACCTGCTCGATTCTCCAACATTTTCACCGCCCCCTAATCCCACTAAATCTGCCCTCCGCCCCCCTCTTAATTCACCTCTCTTACAACCTGGTCTTCCCATCAACTGTCCTTACCTTCCCCCTTACCTCCCCCTTTCGCCTCATCCCTTTCCGCTCTTCCCCGTCCCCCGTACCCTAAATTCTCCTCTTCCACCTCCCATCTATCCTCAACCCCACCTTCCTCTTCCCTTGCTTCCCAACCTTATCTCCCTCCCTGACAATTCCTTCCTCGTCTCTCCCTCTGACCTTGCAGTCCCTTGCTTCTCCCTCAGTTTCCCTCTAGTCAATTCCCCCCCACTCCACCTGTTACCTGTCCCCCTACATTCGCCTTGCATAGCCTACAGTACCTATCTTGCACCATCCTCTCCTTTCTCCCCATTCCTCTGGCCCTCCTCGGACCCCCTGCCCTCCCCCTCCTTTACAGCCCCCTTTTCTTTCGGATCCACGCACATTCGGACCTCATCTGTCCCCCCGCCCACCCCGCCCGGGTCAGTCTCGTCTCCCCTCTTCTCCCCTTACCTCCGGCCCTCTTTTATCCCCCTCCTACTCCTCAACTTCCTCCTCGGACGTATGCCCTCTTCTCTTCCCCTCTGTTCAACTCCAGTAAAAATATTTCTCTTCCCACCACTGTTTCACCTTCCACTCCCTCTGTTCACCATCGTTCCTCACCCTCTTCCCTTGCTCCCCCACCCCCACCCATTCCCCCACCCCTCCCTCCCTCCCTCACCCTCTGCACTCCCTCACTTATCCCATTCCACCACCCCGCCCCGTCCTCCCTCACCCTCTGCACTCCATCTCATATCCTGCTCCTCCAGCCCGCCCTGTCCTCCCTTACCTTCTGCACCACCGCCCTCTACTCGTTCCCCCACCCCTCCCTGTCCTCCCTCACCCTCTGCACTCCCTTCTTTATCCACCGAGCCACCTAACACTCCATGCTCAGCTCTCCTCTCTCTGGAAAATAAACTGGATTCTCTCATCTATTCCATCTCCCAGCTGGTAGCGTCCATCTCACGTTTAAGCGCCAAGTTATCCCCTGTCCCCAACACCCTCCCGAGGAGTCCCTTGCTCCCGCACCCCAATAAAACCAATCACAGTCTGCCCTCTGCAGACATCACCAACTTACGGGCCAGCCTCAAGACCACCAACGTCACTCCCTCTCCGCCCTCCTCTCCTAAGAATTTTACGCAGTTTCCTATTCAGGTCATCCCCTCTGTCAGACCTCACCAACCTCCCTCTTGCCGGGCTCCCTCATTGAAGAATCTTATCCCTATCTCCCTGAACAACCCTAACACCCCCTTCACCAAAACATCTGCGTCAGAGCTGCACTGTTTGCTCCACAACTGCAGATCTGCAGTCAAACACAAAGTGGAAATCTCTGATACTATCACTCACCAAAATCTTGACATGATCTTCCTCACTGAGACCTGGTTTAATGACTCCTCTCATACTTTGTTTGATCTGTTGGTACCCACTGACTATTCTATCCTCAGAAATGACAGGGCAGACAAAACGGGAGGAGGTGTCGCTATCATCTTCAGAAACTCCCTTCAAATGAAAGCCTTCCCTACCACCCTCTTCCGTACATTCGAATGCCTTTCCCTAGAACTTCAAATACATCACGGCTCACCCTTTAGATTCCATGCCATCTACCACCCGCCTGGTTACTGCTCTTCCTTTGTGGAGGAACTGACTGACTTCATCAGTGACCAACTCTCTCAAAGTGACAGACAGATCTTCCTGGGTGACTTTAATCTCCACTGGGGCTCCTTGGAAGACTCGGCTGCCAACAAGCTTGCCTCCTTTCTCTCAGCCAATGATCTCCTCCAACATTGCTCGGAAACCACACATTCTAAGGGCTCTATTCTGGACCTTGTCATATCCAAAGAAGACCTGCTGACCACTGCTCCCCCATCCATGTAGACTGGTCTGACCACCTCCTCATTCCCTTCCGCTTTCACCTATCGCACGTTATAACTCTCGGCCAACCTAAAAGAGCTACTACCTGGTTCCGTAACACTAAGAGCATTGATCTTGACACTTTTTGTGATTCCGCTATGCGGGCACTTCCTAGACTAGACCCTAGCGTGGATGTCAACGATCTCACTTCTCAGTGCCTCTCAGTACTAGCAGTCGAAATCGACATTGTTGCTCCTCTCCAAAGCAAAAGGAAAAGACCCACCCCCTCAGCACCTTGGTTCAATAAAGCGCTCTACGATGAAAGGAAAAACCTTAGATTCCTGGAGAAGCATTGGAGAAAATCTCCTTCCACCGCTAATCTCTCTCTTTTACGCTCAGCAAGATGCATATATCACAATCACATCTTCCTGGAAAAAGCATCACATTTCAGATCCCTCCTTGACTCTGCTAAAAACAGACCCAAAAAACTTTTTGACCTCTTCAAAAACCCAAACTGTTCTCCTCCAACCATTAAGCCTGAGGATTCCTCAAAGAAAGCAGCAGATTTCGCTATATTCTTCGATGAAAAGGTCAAAGCTCTGGTGGATCAGGTCGCCCACCCCCCCATGGAGGAGCGGAAATCCTTGGTCACCTGGCAGAACTTTGACGTCATCTCGGAAGATGACCTCCTCAAATGCATCCGCGAAACTAAACCCTCCAACCATTCCTCCGACCCCATCCCTAGCGACATCGCCATCGATTTCTATACCTATACTCTCTCTTACTGGACCAGGCTAGTCAATCTCTTCCTCAGTCAAGGCTCCCTCCCGGTTACCCTCAAATCAGGTCAGGTCACCCCTCTTCTAAAAAAACCCGCCGCGGATGCGAACGACCTCAACAACTTCCGCCCTATCTCCAACCTCCCTTTTCTGTCGAAAATCACCGAAAAATGTGTCGCGAAACAACTTTCCTCACATATTATGGACAATAACCTCCTCGACGTCTTCCAGTCGGGCTTCATCCAAAATTGCAGCACTGAAACAGCCATGCTGCAAGTGATTGACGATGCGCTGCATATACTCGACGCTGGGGATTCATGTCTTCTGATTCTGCTAGACCTCTCTGCAGCCTTTGACACAGTTAATCATAGCACCCTCCTCAACACTCTTCAACAGAGAATGGGTCTGGATGGCACTGTGCTCAAATGGTTTGCCTCTTTCCTCTCGGACAGATCCCAAATGATCAAGATAGGGAACAGTCTTTCATCTCCTGTTGCCGTAGGTCAAGGCGTCCCTCAAGGTTCTATCCTGGCACCCACCTTGTTTAATCTCTACCTGGAACCTTTAGGGAACCTCCTAAGCAAATCTGGGATCCTTTACCATCTGTATGCGGACGACACGCAAATCTACCTTAAGGTGTCCTCCGCACACGATCTCTCCCTACTCAATTCTACCCTCAACTCTATTCACAACTGGATGTCAGCTCACCAACTCATTCTGAATCCCGCCAAAACTGAATTCCTCCTCCTCTCTACCTCTCTCTCACCTCCTCCTGTTCAATCTTGGATGGATCAGCTGAACCTTCTCAACAACAAACCCATCATTGTTGACAGCGCTAAATCCCTAGGTGTCATTCTCGACAAAAGACTCAACCTAATCGCCCACATCAACTCTATTGCTAAGAATGCACGGTACCAGCTGCGCCTTCTGTGGGGGATCCGTCGGTTCTTCCCGGAGAAAGACTTAAAAACCTTGGTACAATCTCTGGTTCTCTCAAGACTGGATTACTGCAATTCTCTTCTGACTGGCCTACCCAAATCCCACCTCTCCCCTCTCAAATCCATCCTCCATTCAGCAGCTCGCTTCATTTCAGGGTCTAAACGAAGCGACCACATCACTCCTATCCTGTCCTCTCTGCGATGGCTTCCAATCGAGGCAAGATCTATTTACAAAACTGCCTGCATCACACACAAAGCCTTACACACGTCCTCCCCTCGTTACCTGGCGAATAAACTGAAATTGTCCGGTGGCTCTCGCCCTTCTCGCAATGCGGAAAAGCTTCTGCTTGAGCCCCCCGTCTTCAAAAGGGAAAGATCGATGGCTCAATCCTTCTCGGGCAATGCGGTGAGAATCTGGAACTCGCTTCCCCCACTGCTCCGTGCCACCTCCTCTACCCGGATCTTCAAAGCTGACCTCAAGTCTCTTCTATTCCAAAGACACTTCCAGAACTAATACGTTCGGTCTTAGGCCCCTCTAGGAAGTCCACTCGTCAGTATAAAGTTGTACTTTTGTCTGTTCATTCCTTATTTTATGTGTTGTGTTGGTTTTTATGTGCGTGTTCCCCCATTATAAGTCCCCTGTGAAGTCACGCCCTCTCTACTACCTCAAGGAAGCTCTTCCATGATAGGAATTCTGTACTCCAAGCCTATAGAAGGGCCTTCTCAGTGTGCTTTGAGTTACTGCCACTTATTACAGTATTTTGCCTTTAGTGTATTTTGTACCCCATGTGTCATATATTTTGTACCCCATGTACCCCTGCTGAATCCACGCCCTCTCTACTACCTCAAGGAAGTTCTTCCACTATAGGAAATTCTGTACTCCAAGCCTATAGAAGCGCCTTCCCAGTGTGTCATGTGTGACTGCCATTTATTGCAGTATTATACCTCCATTTGTATTTGGTATCCCATGTTTCATGCACATCTGTCACTTTTTCCTATTGGAACTTATTCCTCTTTTTGTATTTGGTTTGTTTGTTTTTGCACAATTGTCACTTTTTCCTCATGCAATGTAACGCGTGTCTTTGTATTATGCTCATTTGTATCCTCCTCCTTATGTAATGTTGCTGATCCTGTTGTGAAGCGCTCTGACACCCTCGGGTAAAGTCCGCGCTATATAAAAACGCATAAATAAATAAAATAAATAAATAAATAAATAAGTATATTACTTTTGGGTTCGTTCAGTCTTACTTTTATCTTTCTTTCAGTTTTGCCAACATATATCTTTCCGCATGGACACTTTAGCAAATAAACAACGTTAGTGGTATCACAGGTGGCTGTCACTTTTAACTTAATCTTGTTTCCTTTCATAGGATGTGTGATATATGATCCTGGAATTATATTATGACAAATATTACAGTTCCAACAGGGTATCGTTCCTTTGTATTCTGAATGATCGCAGTGTGCAATGGGCTTTTTTAACATTTCACCAAGATTTTTCCCTCTCATGTACCCAAAAATTGGTTCATCTTCGAACAATTGTTTGAAGCACGCTACGTAAAAGCCATAATGGCTTATGATGAAATCTCAAATCTAACAGATCTACGAGCAGATACGTTTGCATTCGCCAGCGAAGAAGCAACCAGGATTTACTCTCTAATACATGAGGAAACCACACAATTTTCCACAAATCGCAACAAAGAACAGAATATAAAACAACTGATATACTTATCAAAAAGGGAGATCAACCAACGGCCACATGCCAGCACTTTAATTAAATACCATAGGGTACAAAGGATACCAATAGGCCTGAGAATTCCACTTAAACCGTCATTAGGCAAAAATGTTCAGAAATTTAAAGACCGATGGTACGCCATATTGAACAAATGTTCTCTCAACTTGATTTTATTAATAATAGAGGAACTGTCCAACATTTTGGAAGAATTGTCGAAAGAAATTTCTAATATCAAATCTGAATTAACTAAATCGATGTCTGCAGAAGACTGATCAAAAGTATTAGAAGACATTAACAATCAAATGATTAAACATACACAGGAAATAAATGAAAGGAAAATCCGGAAATTTCGCAGACATACCGTGGACTACAAATTAGGTGAAGTTTACAATTGGGCGGAAATATACGCCAAAAGGAGACAAAGCAAACAATACACTCAGACTACTAAGACTTCATCCTCAGAGAGCGACACTTCCAGCCAACCACGCAAAAGACAGGAAGCACCAGTTCTAACACCCCCAGAAGTACCTCAAACATCTGGAGTTTCTTTTTTAGAGTTAGGTCACACAGACAGAGACGACCCCGGAGGGGTAAAAGAAAAAGAGAAGGAGAAAGAGCACCCTCAAACTCGAACAACGACCGGAAAAAAGGACAAGGACAAGAAGACAGGTTAGAACAAAACCTGGTGATTAACATCTCGGATTATACTTTTTCGACCATTGAACTGAAGACATTACAGAAAGGAACGTCATTCGTTCCAATGAGTCATACCAATTGTTTGGAACTAGAAATACGTTTTTTTAAACTCATGAGGAAGTTAAGATTAAGAAATTTTTTTGAAAACGTGATGACAGATCGTCCAGACAGTGGGGTAGATCCCCTACAAGGGTTCAAACCAAGGAGTACATATATGGCACCAATCAGCCATAAAAGCCTGGATGTCTTTGAATCCTTAGTCAAACAGGATATACTGAAATTGAATTTTAAAAAGAGGTCAAAACAGAGGAACTTGACTCAAAAGAAGTTTGGCATTGTATCAAATATAGCACGTAACTCGGCTATTATATGTCAAAAAGCAGACAAAGGGGCTGCCCTTGTAGTAATGAATACAGCATATTATGAAACACAGGTGAAAGCCCACATAGCAGATGAACACATTTATGCCAGACTAGACACTAATCCTACAGAGCAATTTATGAATGCATTAAAATCCATTGTGAATCAAGCTGCAGAAAGGGGTATCATCAATGAAAAAACCAAGAGGTTTTTGATACACACTCATCCAAAAAGTCCCGTGATATACATGCTCCCAAAAATACACAAGGACCCTCTGAATCCACCTTTCCGTCCTATAGTCTCAACGAAAGGGAGTTTACACGAACCCATCCGAAAATTTCTGGACTGCTATTTACAACCGAGTGTGATCAAAATGAGCACCTACATAAGGGACACAACAGATTTTTTGATCAAAATCAATAACGTCACCATTACTGAGGAGGAATCAATTGTGTTGTGTACAATTGATGTAAACTTCAATCCCACACCATTTGGGTATGGAAGCTGTCGAACACGCCTTGCTACAAACTGATTTGGACCTTGATTTAAAGATTTTTCTCATGGAACATTTACAATTCACTTTACATCAAAGCTATTTTAGATGGAAAGATCAATAGTTTTCCCAATTAACTGGGACTTCCATGGGAAACTGCGCAGCTCCTGCCTATGCGAATCTCTTTATGAGTAGATTTGAAGAGGAACATATTCTAACCGTATTCTCGTGGAAAGCACACATTAAATTGTTTCTATGATACATTGATGATATTTTCATTCTGTGGAATGGAACTCAAACTGAGTTGGTTGAAGCATTAAAAAAACTGAATCAAGTGGATGAAAGGATCCAATTCACTCATGAAATCCAAGAACACTCTATTACCTTTTTGGATGTAAAAATTACTAAAACCCAAATGAGATTGAAATTGACCTCTACAGAAAAAGTACAGACAGAAACAATACACTCCACTTCAGCAGCTTCCACCAGGAATCTTTGAAACGACATCTCCCTTATTCACAGTTACTTAGGGCAAAACGTATAGTATCTAGTTCTGACATATCTACAGAACGTATGAATGACATGTTACACAGATTCAAGGAACGGGGTTATCCAGACCACATATTAAATCAAGCCAAAAATCGATGTCAACAAAAAACCCAAGATGAATTTCTAACCACTAAGCACACAATCACACACAACCGCATGGTTGTAGTGTCCAAATTTTCTACCCTTAGTGCGTCTTACAAAAGAATAATTAAACGTCATTGGCCCATCTTGACATTAGAACCGGAGTTCAAACAATTGTTCGAAGATGAACCAATTTTTGCGTACATGAGAGGGAAAAATCTTGGTGAAATGTTAAAAAAGCCCATTACACACTGCGATCATTCAGAATACAAAGGAACGATACCCTGTTGGAACTGTAATAATTGTCACAACATAATTCCAGGACCTTATATCACACATCCTATGAAAGGAAACAAGATTAAGTTAAAAGTGACAGCCACCTGTGACACCACTAACGTTGTTTATTTGCTAAAGTGTCCATGCGGAAAGATATATGTTGGCAAAACTGAAAGAAAGATAAAAGTAAGACTGAACGAACACAAAAGTAATATACGAACTAAACAATTGAAATCCGCAGTTACTTGCCACTTTTTGGAAGCTCAACATAACATCAGTCAATTGAAGTTCCTGATACTGGAGGTTGTTGAGAAATTGGAAGGAAGAGACAATCACAAGCACATGTTACAACGCGAGAATTTTGGATCAGACATTTGAATGCACTCAAGCCATACGGAATGAATGACAGGATGGAATTCCTGTGTTACCTATAGCTGACATCCACTGTTGATTGACTCTCTGTTAAATTTCAGATTGTTTTTTGTTACCATAGTTCAACTCATACACCTGGGTTGTGACTGTAGGACTGCCTGAATACAAATGGGTACTGGCGTCACTTTGTTTAATGTACTTTCACATTATTGCTGAACTATGATTTCAGGTTCACACAATTGTAACTCCAATTTTTCAGGAGCTGATATTTACATTGTTCATTTGCCCACTACAGGTCAATTCACACACCAGAGTGTAACTGTAGGATTGCCTAGATACAAATGGGTATTGATGTCACCATTTTAAGTGCGTTACATTGTTCATGTTTAACTATTGTGTCAGGTCCATATTTTGGACACTTTTATTCACACGCACGTTAAAAAATTCAGTCCTATTTAAACATCAAGATGGCCGCCACCGTGAATGGTGTTTACATATCACTTGAGACTCGGTCCTATGTTTATTTTTATTTCCGGCCGACCGGCGATTTAATGCACGCCGCAAGATCCTACTCCAATATACATGGAGTCTTGAAACAGGTCTCCACTATCACTCGAGTAAGTATACTCTACAAGTATTTAATATCGAGTACATCGGGTGTTTTCCCTAAAGAGTAGTGCCATTATGCATGCGTTGAACCTCTTCTTATTTTTTCCGGATGGTGGTTTCACTTCACTTCACTATTACTCGAACGAGTATACTCTACAGGCATCTAATATCGAATACAAGGGACGTTTTCCCTAACGAATAGTGCTTTCATGCACGCGCTAAATTTCTTTTTATTTTTTCTGATGGTGGTTTGGTTGCGCACATCTATCTTTAATATTGGATCTGACATATGGCTATATCGGTTGATTACCGTCTTTCGTTAGGTCATTTTCCTTTGCTAAAACGGTTGGCTACAACGGTTGGTCACCTTCACCCGCTTTATTTCAGTCGTATTGAATGCTTATTTCCTTCAATGGATTGAAGTTTGATATTCATGCAATTTCTTCTTTTTCACAGTGGGGATCTGGTCTTATTTCACATGCATTACACGCACTGTTTAATTCAGTTTATCTCGGCCTTTATTACTGAACGTCTTTTCATCAGATTACATATTGGTTTCCTCATTGTATTTCGTTTTTGTATTTATAGATTTATCCCCTGATGAAGGGGGGAATGCCCGAAATGCATTGGGATATATGACAATGAAATGAGTTGAATTCATGTTTACGACTGAAGATGATGTAACAATGCATTATGGATATCGTAGTCGTCTGGTTTTGACACCATGATTCGACTTAAATAATCAATTTATGTCTTGTGACAAATAAACAAGCAATACATTGAACTACCAAAATATTAAGTTTTGATTACTGTTGCCATTTGGAAAAAAGTAATAATTTGGGAATGCTATATCTAGGATTTGGTTTGTGCCCAGGGGGACACACCCCAGGTTCATGGGGGTGCTACTGCTTTTAAAACATTGACTCACTCAGGTGACAAGGTAAGTGCTGTAAGGTTTCCAAATAATAGCTATTACTGTTTGTGGCCAAATAGGAGGGCACACTATTCAGATGGCTAACCTATTCAGTTGTGAGATCTGGACTTTCAACATTGTGCATTCACAGGACAGCCCTTTTGCCAATTGTGACACTGGAACTGGGATGTTCAGTAAGTATATTACATTCTAGGGTTTTAAGTGTATTACAGTCACCTTGTGTTTTGTTACTCATGATATCTGAGTAATGTATATGTATGTATTCGATAAATTAAGTGTTTTAGTATTGTACTAGTTGTAGTTGATTGTGGTATTGCTTTTGTTTTGCAGGTAATTAAAAATTACAAAGTCATTTTTATTATATATTTTATGAGCACATTTTAAAATATTTGTTGCATACACATTTCATACACTTTTTGATAGTTTATGTTATACCTATACATTTGGTATAGGAGAAAAAATACATCATGCTTTAACAATATTTTACTCTCGTATACAAGTATATACATTTTTAAATAATTGTAAACATTTTGTAGTGTAATTTTTATTTATATATTTTATATCACATACATGTTACATATTTATTTCTTCACATACGCATTTTTCACAAGTATTTGCATGTAAACATTTTTATAACAGTATTCACATATTTTCTATACATATTCATTACTACAATTGTTTTAAAATGTTAATTTTAATAATACTATATATATATATATATATATATATATATATATATGAATCACCCCGAAACTTTCAGGACCGGAGCGCCCCACTAGTTTTGAAAATTTCACGATGATTCGTCAAACGACGCCAAAGTTATTGGGAATAGAATGTTACGGATTTCCTATGGATAATAGGTCCTAACTATAACTATCTACTGGCGACCGCAAGTAGATAATATATATATATATATATATATATTCACTGAAAAAACCATAGGTTTCAGAGGCGTTATAGTTAGTTGGACATTTCACTCGTACAAAACCATAGAAATTCCCCGTTATAGTTAGTTCAGCTAACTATAACTCGCGCGCCCGCAAAAAACTGCTGATGACGTCACATATTACATCACTCATGACATGGTCAGTGACATCACTCATGACATCACTGATGACATCTCAAATGACATCACTGATGACATCACTGATGACATCATCCTTGTGATAGAGTGGCAGACCTCCTCTCACCCTAATATAACCTTTGATACACACACTCAAAAATACAAACTAACATTTTCAAAACAATGGACAAAGCAATACCAGTTACAACACACCTATTCAGTAATTCCAAGATCTACACACACATCCACTCATTCATCAACAGTCCCTATACAGTCACTCATACATGTACTCACTCATCATATGTACTCATACACCTATACATCCTGTTACACACCGCCACTCATCCATAGAGTTACTCACACACATAGTCACACATGCAAACAAAGTATCAAACATCCATTTACTTGCATATACAGTTATACACACACTACCACACTTACTTCTACAGAAACTTACACATACTTACTCTCTTAAACAATCACTAATAGAAACACCTACTTATTTGTACAGGAACTCTTCCAATCTCTCACTCTCACATATACTCACTTATATACACCAATACTCACATATACTAGTTTAAAACATATGTAGTTACTCATAAAGACACTATTGAGACAGTCATTCACTCACTAACACACCCATACACATACTCATCCACCTATACAGTCCTGCACACATGCTGTCTTCAACACATACAAACAGTGAGTCACTCATTCATGCATCTATGCACTAAGTAATACCCCCACCGAACCATACAGACACTCAGACACTCATACTGATAATCAAAAAACCAACTAATAACCCATATAGACACTCATGTAGCTACTCACCAACCCATGCAGCCACTTATACACAAAGTGAGAGACTGATACAGATATTTTCATATTTAAACATTACTCACTAACCCATGTATTCACTAAGATACACTTAGTCAGTTATACAATCAATTTTACAAAACAAAATCATCCATTTAGACACTTATATACCCATTTATTCTTCCATCGACCTTGAGATATACATATATAAAACATATTTAATTTTCAGAAAAATACTCATTCACTGGATGATGTCATCAGTGATGTCATCAGTGATGTCATTTGAGATGTCATCAGTGATGTCATGAGTGATGTCACTGACCATGTCATGAGTGATGTAATATGTGACGTCATCAGCAGTGCATTGCGGGCGCGCGAGTTATAGTTAGCTGAACTAACTATAACGGGGGAATTTCTATGGTTTTGTATGAGTGAAATGTCCAACTAACTATAATGCCCCTGAAACCTATGGTTTTTTCAGTGAATTTCTAAGGTTTTTAAATGCTCATTTCTAACTATAACGTGCCTGAAACCTATGGTTTTTTCAGTGAATTTCTAAGGTTTTTTAAATGCTAATTTCTAACTATAACGTGCCTGAAACCTATGGTTTTTTCAGTGAATATATATATATTTATTATACTATGTATACATGTGAAAATGTCTCGGTCCCCTGTTTGCCTCGGTGACACGGAAAAAATGGGTGGAACTGACGTCAGCACGCCGACGAGGTTCTCTTATGGCTCCGATGACGTCATACGGTGTCGCGAGCGGAGCCGTGCTATTATGACGTCCTCGTTGACGTGGGAGAGCTAGGAAAGAATTTCCGTGGAATGCTGGTGCAGGGGATATTCACCTAAGTGTTCAGGCTAGTCCTTTGGGAGCAACTGTTTATGTTGCCACTCCAGAAACCGAAACCAGTGATCCGAGGGCAGAGGCCCTGCAGATGGCACACGAGGTGGGGTGCCCAGTCGTGTGCACCGGCGGGGCAGCGAAGTGACAAGCACCACAACCCACAAAAAAGGTAACGAGGGCACTGAATAACACAGGATCTTCTCTTTGTATCTGGCAGGAACAACGAAGTTAAAATGCCCTAGTACCAAAATGTAGAATTAGTGCTACAACGGTCTTCAAGAGGACCTGCGATGCCGCTTCTGCCTCCCGTACCCTGGAGGTGGCACATGGGTCACGCGGTACGGTCATACTGCGGTGGGACGCACACTCGTTGACCTCTCATGGCACTGCTCCACACTTCAGGGAGGACGCTTTCCATTAGCTATGTTTTCTGATGACATGTCGCGCCGGCCCCGTCCAACAACAGAACTCCTTTAGATCCAAACAGACTCTTTCACTCTCTCACCGGAAGTGAAACCAGGCCACGCGGACACTTTCACAATACAACAGCCGGGAATGCACTTTTCGGTAAAAAAACACTTTCCTTCCTCCTAATTAATCAAATAAACGTCTCACTGAAGAACAGGGGCCAGCTTCGATCGGTAAACAGCCGTTACAATGACTTTTTACTTTGCGATACCATTACAACGCATGCATTACCACGCATGCGTTGTACATCACGAAGTCATTACTACGCATTTTTTAGAACGCATGGTCATTTACCACGCATGCCTTTACAACGAATTTTGTTGTAAAGGTATGTATGGTAAATGACCATGCGTTCTAAAAACATGTAGACGATCCATGTCGTTGTAAGGAAACAGAGGCTGTTCCGTTTCCTCACAACAACGTGCACCGCCCCTCAGAGACAACGTGAAGCAGGAACCACGAGGAGAGAGGAACCACGAGGAGTGAGAGGTAAGGGGGATTGGGCATGGGGTGGGGGTTTCTTTTCTAGGGTTTAGGGTAGTGCAGTGGTGTTTGGGTGGTGTAGGGGGTCATGCTGGGGGTAGTGTTTTAGGGTTTAGGGTAGTGCAGTGGTGTTTGGGTAGTGTAGGAGGTCGTGCTGGGGGTAGTGTTTTAGGGTTTAGGGTAGTGCAGTAGTGTAGGGGGTCGTGCTCGGGGTAGTGTTTTAGGCTTTAGGGTAGTGCAGTGGTGTATGGGTAGTGTAGGGGGTCGTGCTGGGTTAGTGTTTTAGGGTTTAGGGTAGTGCAGTGGTGTTTGAGTAGTGTAGGGGGTCATGCTGGTGGTAGTGTTTTAGGGTTTAGGGTAGTGCAGTGGTGTTTGTGTAGTGTAGGGGGTCATGCTGGGGGTAGTGTTTTATGGTTTAGGGTAGTGCAGTGGTGTTTGGGTAGTGTAGGGGGTCGTGCTGGGGGTAGATTTAGGGTTTAGGGTAGTGCAGTGGTGTTTGGGTAGTGTAGGGAGTCGTGCTGGGGGTAGTGTTTTAGGGTTTAGGGTAGTGCAGTGGTGTTTGTGTAGTGTAGGGGGTTGTGCTGGGGGTAGTGTTTTAGGGTTTATGTTAGTGCAGTGGTGTTTGGGTAGTGTAGGGGGTAGTGCTGGGGTAGTGTTTTAGGGTTTAGGGTAGTGCAGTGGTGTTTGTGTAGTGTAGGGGGTAGTGCTGGGGGTAGTGTTTTAAGGTTTAGGGTAGTGCAGTGGTGTTTGGGTAGTGTAGGGGTTCATGCTGGGGGTAGTGTTTTAGGGTTTAGGGTATGGCAGTGGTGTTTGGGTAGTGTAGGGGGTCGTGCTGGGGGTTGATTTAGGGTTTAGGGTAGTGCAGTGGTGTTTGTGTTGTGAGGGGTCGTGCTGGGGGTAGTGTTTTAGGGTTTAGAGTAATGCAGTGGTGTTTGTATAGTGTAGGGGGTTTAGGGTAGTGCAGTGGTGTTTGTGTAGTGTAGGGGGTCATGCTGGGGTTGTGTTTTAGGGTTTAGGGTAGGGCAGTGGTGTTTGTGTAGTGTAGGGGGTAGTGTTTTAGGGTTTAGGGTAGTGCAGTGGTGTTTGTGTAGTGTAGGGGGTCATGCTGTGGGTAGTGTTTTAGGGTTTAGGGTAGTGCAGTTGTGTTTGTGTAATGTACGGGGTCGTGTTTTAGGGTATAGGGTAGTGCAGTGGTGTTTGGGTAGTGTAGGGGGTCATGCTGGGGTTAGTGTTTTAGGATTTAGAGTAGTGCAGTGGTGTTTGGGTAGTGTAGGGGGTCGTGCTGGGGGTAGTGTTTTAGGGTTTAGGGTAGTGCAGTGGTGTTTGTGTAGTGTGGGAGGTCATGCTGGGGGTAGATTTAGGGTTTAGTGTAGTGCAGTGGTGTTTAGGTAGTGTAGGGAGTCGTGCTGGGGTAGTGTTTTAGGGTTTAGGGTAGTCCAGTGGTGTTTGTGTAGTGTAGGGAGTCGTGCTTGGGGTAGTGTTTTAGGGTTTAGGGTAGTGCAGTGGTGTTTGGGTAGTGTAGTGGGTAGTGTTTTAGGGTTTAGGGTAGTGCAGTGGTGTTTGTGTAGTGTAGGGGGTCATGCTGGGGGTAGTGTTTTAGGGTTTAGGGTAGTGCAATGGTGTTTGTGTAGTGTAGGGGGTAGTGTTTTAGGGTTTAGGGTAGTGCAGTGGTGTTTGTGTACTGTAGGGGGTCGTGCTGGGTTCTAGTGTTTTAGGGTTTAGGGTAGTGCAGTGGTATTTGTGTAGTGTAGGGGTAGAGTTAGGGTTTAGGGTAGTGCAGTGGTGTTTGGGTAGTGTAGGGGGTCGTGCTGGGGGTAGTGTTTTTGAGTTTAGGGTAGTGCAGTTGTGTTTGGGTAGTGAAGGGGGTCGTGCTGGGGGTAGTGTTTTAGGGTTTAGGGTAGTGCAGTGGTGTTTGGGTAGTGTAGGGGTCAACCAACATGAATTTGTCCTTGTGTGATGTAACCAATGCTCATGTAAAGCACTCCAATACCTGACCAGTCTGCACTATATAAAACTGCAAAAAAACAAAAAATAAAAAGTGTTTTGCACACTTCTGTCATTGGGCTATACGTGGGCTACCTCTGGGTGATATTTGTGCTACATTTGGGCTCTTTTTTCTCTGGTGGCCATCTTGGGAGACTTATTTGTTATGAAGTTTCCTAATTTCCTCATTTACTACAGTCTCCTCAGTAGGAAATGCTTTCAGTTTTTACTTTGATTCCATCAAGAAGGCATTCAGATGTGTCACACATTTGCCATAAATTCAGAATGTTAGCACTCTAGTTGTTCATTAGATCACTGTAGTAAAGCTACTGCTCACCAAGGAGTTAACTGGAAGTCTACTGCTGGTATTGAAAGTGATTGTTTCAGTCTGCATGTTAGAATTTTCTAATGAATTAGAAGAGGATTTGAGATCTCACTTAAAACATGCCCTAAATTTTCTTTTTGCAGCACTAACCATAATTTCTATGGCAAAATGAACCCCCTCATTTTGTTCCTTTTTAAATTAAATGTTTTAAGTGTTACCAGTTTATTCCAATCAAGATGGCTTCAGGTGTGCCATACTTTTGTCATAAGTAAGGCTGTTAGCACTCTAGTTGTTCTTTAGAGCACTCTGGGAAGCTGCAGTAGAACACAAAGGCATCAACTGACAGGCTGCTCCTGTTGAAATATAACAGGAAGATATTTGAGATCTCACTTAAAACATGTCCTAATTTTTCTTTCTACAGCACTAACCATAATTTCTATGGCAAAATGAACCCCCTCATTTTGTTCCTTTTTAAATTAAATGTTTTAAGTGTTACCAGTTTATTCCAATCAAGATGGCTTCAGGTGTGCCATACTTTTGTCATAAGTAAGACTGTTAGCGCTCTAGTTGTTCTTTAGAACACTCTGGGAAGCTGCAGTAGAACACAAAGGCATCAACTGACAGGCTGCTCCTGTTGAAATATAACAGGAAGATATTTGAGATCACACTTGAAACATGTCCTAATTTTTCTTTCTACAGCACTAACCATAATTTCTATGACAAAATGAACCCCATCATTTTGTTCCTTTTTAAATTAAATGTTTTAAGTGTTACCAGTTTATTCCAATCAAGATGGCTTCAGGTGTGCCATACTTTTGTCATAAGTAAGGCTGTTAGCACTCTAGTTGTTCTTTAGAACACTCTGGGAAGCTGCAGTAGAACACAAAGGAATCAACTGACAGTCTCTGCCATTGTTGGATGTACATGTTTTACTGAGAATGTCAGACTTCATTCTCACATGACTGAGAAAGATAATGTGAATTTACAGAAAATATGCTCTCATTTTAGCTTCTGGAGCACCTTCCAAAACTGTATGGGACAAGCATGTGAAAATAGTTTTCTCTCAAACATGATTCATGATATCCCAGCAGAAGGTTTTTCACAGGGTAAAATCACCTTAGAACACACCACAATTCCTGAAATTAGTATGGTACCATCAACAAATGAATTCTAATGTAACTAAAGTCTGTTATCACCCTTTATAGTTCTCCTTTTGGTAACCCTCAAAATCTTCGATTCACTACAATGCATTTCAATGGGGTACTATCATTTATATTGGTCCCAAGATGGCTGCCAGCAATTCCAGGATGAAGTGCTGACAGCCAATCAGATCTCACGATGACATGTGTGGTTAGGCTCCGCCCAGATATATATGTGTTTTTACTTTTGATTTTCTCAGCAACTACTGAACGGATTTACACCATTTAACAAAAGGGTTCTTTCTGAACCAAGAACTACCTCTTTGCCAAATTTGGTGTAATTCCGTTCAGCAGTTCGGGCTGTAGCCTTGCATAAAGTTTCCTATGGGAAATTGATTTTTTGACTCTTATTTTTTAATTTCTCCGCAACTACTGAGCAGTTTACACCATTTAACAAAAGGGTTCTTTCTGAACCAAGAACTACCTCTTTGCCAAATTTTGTGTAATTCCGTTCAGCAGTTCGAGCTGTAACCGTGGCTAAAGTTTCCTATGGGAAAATGAATGGGGAAAACACGTTTTGGGACCCCCTTTTTCTCGGCCCCCGCTTGACGAATCACCCCAAAACTTTCAGGGTAGGAGCGGACCGGAGCGGGCCATAAAGTTTGAAAATTTCGCGAAGATTCGTCAACCGACGCAAGAGTTATTTCAAATAGAATGTTGCGGATTTCCTATGGAAAATAGGTCCTAACTATAACTATCTACTGGCGACCGTCAGTAGATAATATATATATATATATATATATATATATATATATATATATATATATATATATATATATATATATATATATATATATATATATATAATGTTTACATTGGTACTGGTCTGTTATTTGTTTTATATTTTGACATATCAAATTTTATACATTTCCTTAAACATTTATATATTTTTAATGCATTTATTGTAACATTTGTCTTTATTTTGATCTGAAATGAGTCTTTTTAATTTTTATTAGATGGCCATTTTTTAACTATTTGTATTTTTATTCTCTTCACTTATTCATTTGCTATCAGTCCATCTAAAACAGAGTCAAAATGTGAGGTGTAACTTAGCCATCTGCAATTACAAAGGAATGTTATGCTTACCATAAAACAGTCCAACATGTTCAATACATTACACATCAGTTGGACAAGCCAGAATGTACAAAGAAAGTCCCACCCCCCAAACTCAGTTGGTAGTTAAGGAATCAATTCAGTGCCTCATCATAATAATAGAAAAAGATTGATTGCTTGAGGAATAGGGAGGTTCAAATTAAGGAGGTGTGTGCACTACCGCTCTGTCACAAAACTCTAGATTTTGCACTCAGTAGTTATGGGAGATTTATTTGCTGTTCCCTATTTGTGTGAGGGTCATTTGACTCAAAGGTTGGCTCACAAATGTAAAAGATGAATTATATTTTGATTGAACTGCAGTGGGGACAGTGAGTTTGACTAAGTGCACCCAGTGACTTTGAATAATTTTGCATTGTGTGCCTAAACTGGGGGGAGAAGTGAAATTTCTAGGATTATGCTATACTAGTTAAGAAGATTGTGGTAGACAAATACTTTGCTACACATCTTCTACAGAGGGTCCTGTATTTTACTGTGGGGACCCAAAAAGAACAATAGAGGAGATAAGAACAGCCCTAAAAGAGGTGTCGACAAGAAAAGCCCCATTTGTGGACTACATTCCAATACATTTTGTAAATTATGGGAACTGACTACTGCCTCTTTGAGAGACAAGATATTCCACAAATCTGCTAAACCACACACAACAGTATTGCAATCCAGCCCAAGCCTAATTATAATCATACCAAAACCTGCAAAGAACTTCAAGAAATGTCCCCGTTACATGCTATTATCTCTTACTATTGAGCAAATGAAACTATCATCTAAAGTCCTAGCTAATAGGTTAATTAACCATAATGCACATAAATCGCAAATAATTCTAGGTAGGCTGGCTGCGAACAACACTTGCTATGTCAAGAAAAAGACTCCCTGATTTTGCCTTATCACTACATAGATGCTTTTGATATGTTTAAATGAAAATGTCTTTTTGGAGTAATGCAGCAATTTAGTGTAGGGCCAAAATTCTCCAGGAAGGTGAAATACTTATATTACAAACCCAGGCCAAATATTAATTGTGGGCGATACATCTCAACCCTATTAAGAAAGGGAGTCGGCTCTGGACAAGTGTGTCTCTTTTCCCAACTATTATTTCTCCTAGCACTCAAATCACTTTCTCTCGCTGATCTGATCGATGTAAGAAGACTATTAAGAGCTTCAATTTAGCAGAAATTGAGATGTGCAACTGCA
This sequence comes from Calotriton arnoldi, assembly GCA_963921515.1. Lineage (NCBI taxonomy): Eukaryota > Metazoa > Chordata > Amphibia > Caudata > Salamandridae > Calotriton > Calotriton arnoldi. Next base: position 1,863,920 of record CAWUFW010000171.1, on the reverse strand, counting down.
ATTATAATCAAGCTCACTAACTCAATAGATTTCAGTACTCACTTGAAAATAAAGTTAATCAGTTGTTAACCTTCTCTAGGTAAACAGTCAAGTGGGACAAATGTGAAGCACTCCTTACCAGTTGAAATGGATATACTTCTAGTCTACAATATCTAATACATCACAAATTTTATTTGGGATACTAAACACCCAGATTAGAAAAATCCAAACCCTATGGGGACATAGAATAATGTGGCATATGTCTACCCACCCTGGAGGCCAATGCCTAGTGGCTCAAATTACTCTACTTCTTCAGTGGTTGGCAAGGTTGCAATAAACCTTTATGGGCCTAAATATAGGCAGCATGGTGGACAAAGTAAAGGCCTTGGTATACTACTCGCACCTCCATGCATTGAGACGTGTTTCTGTTCCTTCCCACCATTTTGTGATTCTGGCATTTGTTCAATAAAACTGAAATAGACCCATATTTACATGTAGAGGCCCCAATCAGGCATAACAAAAAACGAAAAATGGAGAAATGTCATTCACTTTCAGCGATTTGACATTTATAAATATGTCCATAATAAAAATATAGTTGAGGAAGGTGATCCACATTCCAGAAATAAATGGAATGCTCTCTGTCAGACAGCCCACCTATCTACTGGTTCACCAGAGAGGTGGAAACCATAGCCACCCGGGTGGAGGACGGTCCACCGTATTTAAGCAGTTCCTCTTTTGGCAGGAATCTCTGTTGTGAACACTGGCAGGACGAAACCTGAGGGCCCCCCCTGCAAGATACGTGGAGGGGCCCCTTCTGGACTCAATCAGGAACTCTCTGGGCAAAGTACTGGGCTAAGGGGACCCCCTGGAGCTTGCAGGCTCCCCGCTCTGCGTGGGCTAAGGGGCCCTGTGTAACGCTCCTGGTTGTGAAGGGAACCACTGCTGCGGTGGCTACCTCCACAACGCTGCACATCACTGAAGGTCTTTCCTCCTCTTCCCTGACCTGCTTTTCATTTAGGAAACAGGAGGGCAGGTGGCATATTAATGCCAACTTTTCATTTGCCCTCAAATCCCAGGTCTATATGAATACAGGAATCCAGGTCGAAACAGAAGGACAAGCCATTCTTGTGACTCATGTACGCTCATTTTCATTGAACATGCAGGGCCCTATTCAGAGAAGTTGTGTCTTGCTTGACTTTGGTGCTAACTACATGTGCATTTTAATACAAGGTGACGGCCCAATCGGTTAGCACATCGCTCTCTTTTGCTGCCTTATCCGGTTTGTTGCGCACAAGACTCCAGCACCTGTCACACTTTGGTGCCACTGGTTACAGATTCTTATGATATTTTAAACAAATGGAGGTGCACTAAACATAATACAAAAGTCCAAATTATTTTCTTTCTTTTCGTCCTTTATTTCAAACTTGACAAAGGTGCACAAAGACAACCAACGCGTTTCGTTCCTTAAAACCACAACAGTTTTTGGAACTTCATCAGGGCTGTAACAAATAACACAAAAATACATATAAGACAATGAAAATAACAGAAATTGACGGACAAAACTCATATTTATATTCACAAACGTAACCTATACAAAATTTCTTTAGGAAAATAGTGACCCACATTAATACACTACAAAGAAAAGAAAAAAAAAATTCATCATATGTACACAAACAATTAAAAAATCCATATGTACACAACGAAGAAACACTTTTCTATAATATACATACAAACGTCTGACAATAAAAACATTTATAATAAATAATTTATTTAGAAAAGTTAAAATTGACAGATTCCGAGGCGGGGAGCACACAGAGCAAATCGAAGCTGCGTACTGTCTAACCGGAGGTGGACAGACAACGATTTATTTCTTTTGGCAAACGGGAAACGGAGGCCCGGGTGGACCGGATGGCGTGCACCGTCTAAGGTAGCACCATCAAGAGTGCAAGCACCAGAACGCTGAGGGTGCCCAAACTCAAGGATCGGTACCGACTCTGAGATAATGAACAGATCCATTGATGTGACGCAAGCACATAGATATTGCTTTACCCTTGTCCTGAGGAGGCCTGAAGAAATTGACGGCTGAAACGCGTCCGCGTCGACAGCTTTTTGATAGAGGAGTCACCATTAATGCAAACTTGTTGAATTATTTAGAAGCACATTTCTGAAAGGATAGAGAGGTGTGGTACCTCGTGTGCTAGAAGGACTACCTAAGTGTGTTAGGGTATTGGAGAAACTGTGTTTTGTATATATATACATATCTGTATGTTTTATGTTGATCATTGTATATATTGTTGTATGTCTTTTGATCAATTTATTTTTGAAGTGATTTGTGGGTCAGAGACTGGTCCAACGGCATGTATGTGAAACTAAGGCCCACATGCATCAAAGAAAAAATTTGCGACTCTAAAATAGCGAAAAATAAGGAATTGCTATTTCAGATTCGCTAAACGGAATGCACCAAAATATTCGGTAAATATTTGCGATTCCTTAAAAATCGCTAAAATGTTTACCGATTACTTATTTACCGAATCGGTATTTGCGAATTCGCAAATACCGATTTGGCAAATGCGAAAGCGTCAATCGTCTCATGGAGATGACATCATACCAGGAAGTGAATCCCAGATACCACACACCTGTGCAGAGTGAGAGACTGAGGAGGAGGAAGACTGTTGGTGCACAGCCTGGAAAACACTTTTTCCTGCAGAAGTTGATACTAACAATCACAATGGACCCAGGAAACAAAAAGCAAAAAGGAGAAGGCAGGAAGAGGAAGATCAAATTCAGTGAGAGGGAACTGGAAATACTCACTGAGGAAGTCGTCCAAAAACATGACCAGCTGTTTGGGAAACAATCCCTGCATGTTGCAGAGTCAGTCAAGCGGAAGATCTGGCTTGGGATACAAGCCCGGGTCAATTCTGTGGGGGTCACACACCGTGACATCAACAACCTACAGAAGCGATGGTATGACCTTCGCAGCCGGGCAAAGAGAGAGTGGCTGAAAGGCTGGCATCTGCAAGAAAAACAGGAGGGGAACATCCACTCAGCCTGCAAACACCCCAATGGACGACTTGGTGGAATCCACTCTGCAGCCCGAGGCAGTTGTCGGGGTCACGCAGATTGACACCTCAGGACATGCGGGGACCTCCCAAGGTAAGAGCACAACCAAACATATTGCAAAATAATTGTAAGCCAAAGTGCAACAAATGCATACCCTGCGTAGTGTAGCAGACATGAGTCCAGTCCACCTCTTACTTGCAACCCCTAATGCATTGTGGGAGTTGTATGCATACAAATGTAATGGCAAAGCATGGATGGAGTAGCACAGCTCAAATGCAACAGAGTACAGCAAGGCAGTGACAACAGTAGACGTCCTACATCACAGAAGTCAATTTATTACACCTCTGTGAGCGCAATGTCACAAACATGTGCAAAAAATAGATATATTACACTTTACAAAACAAAATGATCTTGCACTGTTTCCCTCACAGATGCATCACAGGAGAGTGACGTGGCAGACATCCACGATTCTGAGGGACATACAGACCAGCAAGGTGAGGGACAAGAGATGCCGGCATCCTCGCCCCTACCTGTTCCCACTCAACGCAGGAGAAGAGTACTACCACTGCCCGATTTGGATAGTGAGGAGAACACACAAACAGGAGCGAACCCACAGGGCACTGCCCATACACCACCATCCCCACCACCAGAGGTAACAAACCCGCCACGTCACAGTCCGTTCCGCAGGCGAAGGCCAAGTCCATTTCTGAGGTCTGCTGTGGACGATGGTGAAGCTGCCTGCAGTGTGCTTGAGACCAAGATGCTGAGGGTCCAGCGCCTGCAACAAAAGAACATGCGAATTATGCAGGAGCAACTGGGAACAATGGTCACACACATGGGTGGGATACGTGACTGCATGAAGGAGCAGACGACTGCAGTCGTTGAGGGGCTCAGGGCACATGGTGATAAACTTGACCGTGTTGCAACAGCCATTAAACAGATGTGCGGGGTCATGCAGGCTGAGCATATCTCTAATACCAGGAGGCAACAACATTCTATGGGGCGCATGCGCGGATACACCAGGGCCATCAACAGGCTGAGTTCTACAACAGCTCAGCTATACAGGCGTGCAGTCGCCATGCAGGTCGAGATGACCCACTGCTGTGGGGATGTGGCCAGGGGCCTAATCCAGGTCACCACTGCTGTGGAAGGGCTGCAGACAGCAGCAGCCAGTGGGAACCTCATGCATGGAAGGGGGGAGAGTGAGGAGGCCTCCAGCCTTAGCAGCCTACTGGTGCCTGTGGCACATAGCAGGAGGCGCAGTAACAGGAGTCAGGCAGGCACAGAAGACACCATGTCAGATGCAGCTGGGCCTACTACAAGGGCCACATGGGGGCGTCACAGGAAGCGTTAGACATTTGGACATTCAGACAATCTGGTGATGAAACCAGATATGTGTTACTTATACACACTGCAGTTGCAGTCCCAAGGCAATGGAATGTAATTGTCTGTACATGGTATGTGTGCATTAACACATACACACAACTGTCACATTAAACCTTTAACCAAATACTGTGTTGTCATGTGCTTACTCACCTTAGAAGTAATGTTGCGTGATTTCTGCTCTACTACGTCTGCCCTCTGCTGCATGTGGTCCGCCTGCTGCATGGGGTGGTTGTGCCGGCTGTATGTCCTGTTCTGGCTCGCTGTCAGAGTCCACCAAGGGATGCCTCTAGTGGTGGCTATGTTGTGCAACATAGCACACGTTGCCACAATCTTACAGCATTTCTCAGGACTGTACTGTAATGCCCCACCGCTCTTGTGTATGATGCGGAATCGTGATTTAAGTACCCCAAATGTCCTTTCGATCACATTGCGTGTCGCAATGTGCGCACGATTGTAACGTCGCTCCCTTTGAGTGGCAGGATTCAGGTATGGGGTGAGGATGTAAGGCCTCACAGGGTATGCGCTATCACCTACAGGATGTGAGAGACCAACATACATTAGTCACTGCAATGTGTCACCATGGTGTACACTTTTAAATTACAGTATTACATTGATTTACCCAGAAGATATCCTTCTCCGAACTCCCCGCAAGTAGACGTCTGTGTATTCCACTGTGCCGGAAGATGTATGCGTCATGGGCACTGCCAGGGTAACTTGCCACAATGTCAGTGATTAGTGTTTTTGAGTTGCATGTTACCTGTATGTTCAGTGAGTGGTAAGATTTCCGGTTGCGGTAGATATACTCATTCACTGCAGGGGGACATATGGGTACATGCGTCCCATCGATACAACCAATCACATGCGGGAACTGTGCAACCTGATAAAAATCTAATTTGGTTTGCATCAAATCCTGTGGTGTGGTGGGGAACCTGATGTGGTTGTGTATCCTCTGCAACATGGCATTTAGGAAACTGTTAAAAAACGCAATATGGCACTTTGGGAGACCCCTCCAGCTGCTGCAATTACTCCCTGGAAGGACCGTGAAGCTAGGAGATGCAGGGAACACAGGACCTGCACATGGGTGGGTATGACATGTGTCCTGCGGGTCTGCCGCTGCAGTATAGGGTCTAACTCAGCAATTAGAGCTAAGATAGCTGCAGCATTCAGCCTATATTTGTCATAGATCTCCTCCTCCGTCTGCCCTAGCAATGTGACGCGCACTCTAAAGATTCTCTCATGGATCCTCCTTCTCCTCTGTGCTGCTGCTCTCAGCCTCATCCTCCTTGCCACAACGTAGAGCGCTGCCATGGTGGGTCGTTGGGATGCATTCTGGGACTGTTTAAGTAGTTTGCTGATGATTTACACCTGTTTTTGATTATGTGTAATTTTTACCACCTGATGTGATGTCTTCTAGTTTAAGGAATGCAAATAGCGAATTTAGGCTGGTTCTGTATTAGCGAAAACTTGATACATCCCATTTTGCGATTTCTTAATTGCGCTTCCTAAAATACAGATTCGTTATTACCGATTCTGTATTTTATGAAGCGCAAAAATCATGAGAACTACTATTTCTTGCCATTTTGCTTAATGCATCGGAACTAGCTAATTTGCGATCGGAAAAGGCATTTTTTACCGATTCGCAATTTTTCCGGTCGCAAATTAGCTTGATGCATGTGGGCCTAAATCATTTGTAACTTTTGTGTAAAACTAAATAGTAACGTTAGGGTAATTAATTGTGCCCTAACCGGGAATAAATTTGAGATTCATCCCTCCGTACTTCCTTGTTATTCATCTATTCGATGTCCTTTGCCCAGGTATAGGAGGGTCATTTGGACATACCCCTGTTTTCTTCCTTTGAGAATCTCCACATCGACAGTGGTCTACGACCGAAATCTAAATTTATACCCAGTAACGGCTACCATCAAAATATTGATAAATTTTATGAAGCAGTGACAAAAGACTTATATAAACTAGAACTTTCCGAAAAATTTCTAAGAAAAGCAAATATGAATTTGTCTAGAAGGGAAAGAGAGGCATTATGTAGACTTGAAAAGGACGATAATATTGTCATTAGAAAGGCCGATAAAGGCAGTAATATCGTCATAATGAACAAAATGGACTATATGAGGAAAATTGATCAGCAACTAAGTGACCCTAGTTGTTATGAACTATTGACAGGGAATCCCATGTTTGAACTGACCTCTTATATTAACCATAGACTCAGTGAGTGGAAAGATACATGTCTCCTGAGTGAGTCTGAATATAGATTTCTGAAAGTAGATCAACCGAAATATCCTTGCATATATGTACTTCCCAAAGTGCATAAAAAAGCACCATTTCCACCAGGAAGACAAATTATTTCGGGGGTGGGCTCACCCACCGAAAAAATGTCTGAATTTGTTGATAAAAAACTACAGAAATATATGTTTAATTTACCATCTTTTATAAAAGATAGCAAGGATGTGCTAATTAAATTGAAGGATTTTGCATGGTCGGATGACCTATGCTTTGTCACCTGGGATGTAGTAAGCTTGTATACTTGCATCGAGAACAAATTTGGCTTGATCGCAGCAGAATCATATCTAGACAAAGATGGAGCAGACTCCTATGAGCACAACAGGATGGTTCTTGAAATGATGGAACTTATCCTAACAACAAATTTTTTACTTCATGACGACAAATGGTACTGACAAGTACGCGGAACAGCAATGGGTACTAAATTTGCCCCTTCCTACGCATGCCTCTTCATGGGGTGGTTTGAGAAGGGGCATGCGTGGGGTCGCGGTGCCTCCCCCTGGACACAATATATTGTGTTCTGGGGGAGGTATATCGACGATATTATCTGCTTGTGGTCGGGATCTGGGGAATGTCTTCAGGACTATTTTCTTTACCTCAATGATAACCCGTATAATGTAACATTGACAATGAGGTGTCATAAAGAAGCGATCGATTTTTTAGATCTACACTTTTATGTAAAAGATGGAATAGTGCAGAGTACCCTGTACAGAAAAGAGACATCATGCAATGGTGTGCTTCATGCCTCCAGTGCCCATGCAAGATCAGTGATAAAGAATATTCCCTACGGTGAAATGGTAAGGATTAGGCGTAACTGCTCGGAAGCAACAACTTTTGAGAGGAATATCACTGATACGCGCTCTAGATTTCTAAATAGGGGTTATAAAAAACAAGATGTGACAGTAGCGGAATTACGAGTACAGCAACTGAGTAGAGATACCACCCTACAAATAGACACTAAGAAAGTGACTACCGTTGGTGAGAGACCGAGATTTATAACCAAGTATACCACATACAGTGACAGAATCTTTAGAATTCTTAAGAAAAATTGGTCTATGCTGCTGGAAGTACCAACTTTGAATAAAGTTCTCCCCAGAAATCCGTCTGTAACATACAGGAAAGGGCAAACCTTGAAAGATAGGCTATGTCCTAGTTATGTCACGACACCCAGAACTTTAAATACATGGCTACCAGTGAAGCCTGTTGGTTTCTACACATGCAGTTTCTGTAATGTTTGTGAATTTGGAAAAACAAGACTAAGGAATTCACATTCAACAATCAGAAACGATACGTAATCAATGAATTCATGAATTGCAAAACCACCTATGTGGTGTATGTCCTGGGTTGTCCCTGTGGTCTAATATACGTAGGGAGCACCACAAGAAGCCTCAAAACAAGAATACAGGAACATCGGAGAGCAATAGTGGGAGGAGATATGAGGTATCCCATGGCAGAACACTATAAACAAATTCATGAAACCGATAATACATTTTGGTTTCACGGTATAGAGCATGTGGCAGTTAACCGAAGGGGGGGAGACAGGGAGCTCACCCTGAGGCAAAAGGAAGCCAAATGGATTTGCAGATTACAAGCTATAAGACAAGGTCATAATACTGACAGTGAATTCCATTACTTCTTGTAATGATGGGAATAATTAAAGTTTGAGATTGAGATATATAGCACTAAGAAGTGTCTAAATATTAAACTGGGGACAGAGTAATTTTGTATTTATTGTACTGTATGATCTATCTATTAGTGTATGGAAATTTCCCCCTTTTTTTCAATCATTAATCTCACTTGTTAGATCTCTTTACTATCAATAATTTCTTGCCTACTTATTTGTTTCTGTAAATATCCCCCTCAAGGCATCAAATAGTTGTATTGCGGTTACTATCCCATTCGGACTGCTAGGATGGTGTGACTTGCCCTTTGAAAGGATCGTCTCACACTGTACTCACCTTAAGGTGGTGGCCACAATTCATTTATTGGTATTTTGGGTCTTCAAAATCATATACTGGTTAGATATTTCGCGAATTTGGAAGAATTTACATCTAAGTGTTTGCGCGTATTTTATTAAGGAGTTAATGACGTTTATGTGTGAAAGTTATATAGCTCACTATATTTGCTGGTTGGCTACTTACAGAATGATGCCTTAGACACCAAACAAATGAAACAGGTCGTCATTTAAAATATTGATCCTTAGGAGCTCGCGAGCAATTTAAAATGGAGCTAGTATCGACATACTGGTTATGGATACCATACGTATTTGACTCGAGTTTTTTGTTTATAATTCAAGAAACGGGTCCGATCTATCCAACCGATTTAAATATTTAATGGAGCTAGTACTGATATACTGGTTATGGATACCATACGTATTTGACTCGAGTTTTCTATTTGTAATTCAAGAAAGCGGGTCTGATTTATCCAACCGATTTAAATATTTAGTATGTAACAAAAAACTTGTTACCAAAAAGTTAATATCATTTAAACCTAGTGTCAACACAGAATGGTTAGATGATTCATTAAAATGTCTGAAAATATGTATTAATAGATTTTGTTTAAGTCGAGGTAGTGTCTTTCATCCTCAAGGTATTGTTTCCCTTCCTCGGTTGCATTAACGAAAAACATGTCACCCAAAAGTTAATATCACTCAAGTGTTAATATCACTCAGTGTTAGTAAAAAATGTTCCGATGATTTCGTTAGAATGATTGAAAATATGTAATAACAGAATCTGGCTAAGTCAAGGTATTGTTTCCCTTTTTCGATTGCACTATTATGCTCTTGGGATGGGGCGGTAGTCAGTGGAAATTTGGTTATTAAAGACCATTCAAACATGGCGGCACCAAATTGTCGAACTTCGAGTCGGCTTGGCAAAGGTAAAGTCAACCGACCTATGACGTGTTTTTTGCGGGACGATGGGCCCATTACACAGGTGCATCCCGTTAAGCCCACTAGCAGTGACTATAAAGAGGGCGCCGGATTTATTAGTGTTCAGGCTGGCGTTCGAGAATGAAGACATGACCACGTATTACGGTAAGAATTAGTACGGTTACTCTACCTTTTCTTTCGGGAGTAATGATGGTGGACTGCTCTCCCTTTTAGTTGCATATCGAGTAGGGCGAAGGGGGAGCTGAACCCTTTTTCTTTAAATTACCGATTTTGTATTAATTTAAACACAATTCCTTTTTTACCCCCTTCTTGTCTATCATAGATGGGTTAAGTACCCACCTTATGTATCAAACAAGCGTATGAGGCAATTTCGGGTGCGATAAATTCATGTCCAGTATTTAGGGGTTACTGATGGGATGAGTAACTACACACCAGTTATCACCATTAACACAAATGGTCTACTAGGAATGTTCGGCCTTGAATGGACAAACCTTATTTTTTTTCTCATAATCGGGGGCTTTTGTTACTTACAGAGGAATATTCTAGGCTGTATGGGTGGAGTATCCCCAGTATATATGAAACGTTGCTGACTATAGTCTGATAAAGTGTACGTCTCATGTACTTATTTATATATTTTGCTTGCGTAGGTGGCTGCATTACTTGATGCTGACTTAAACACTGACCGTTGAATTTGGAACAAAATATGGAGTAATTGCTATGTTACCAGGCATTGCATTACTGAAGGTGAGGCATTTTAATATTGGGCCCCTCAAATCCACTTTAGCTCAGTATAATTAGTGATATTATAGTAACTGCAACTATTGTTCCCTCTGTTAGGTATTACTATAACCAATTTCGGGGACAACCGTTTCCATCAGCACTTGTTATTACTTCAAGTGCTTGTATTGTTCATTAGGTGAGATTCTTTTACATTAAGAAATTTCGCAATGAACGCTAGGGTTACTTATTAACTAGCTACTTTTTTCAGTGTCATGTCTTCTCTTGTATTTTTATGAGTGTCATTTTTGTTCCCTTTCGTTAGGTGTTATTATAACCGAAGTCTGGTACAACTTTTCTCATAAGCACTATACGTTTTTCATGTGCTTGCATTATTCATTAGGTGAGATTGTTTGGCTATCAAAAATGCTTTTTCTGAACGTTATGGTTATAAGCTACTTTACCAGTGTCATGTTTTATCAGTTCAGGCCAGTTATCAAGCGGTGTCAGAAGATCTTTGTGTTTTATGAAGCACTCAGTGTTATTACCTTGATGTAAGATTTGAGCTCACTGTTTCGTTATTGGCTAAGGTGAGGTATTATTATTGTTGTTCTATTTTCTTTCATGGTGGGCTAAGTAGCCTCTTTTCTTTAGTTATTTGTGAGTGTATATCCTCTCTCGCCTACACCAAAGGTTGGTTTAGGCTTTATTTAATGATCTTCTATTTTCTAATACACTTTATCTCATTTGCTCTTTGCTCCTTTGTCTCAATTTGTTTTTTAACCTTTTTTGAAGTAATAATCTAAATTCTAAATTCTTCTAATACAGCTTCTTCCTAACTGCTCTTTATTCTTTTATTCTAATCTGTCAATTTTAACTTTTCTAAATAAATTATTTATTATAAATGTTTTTATTGTCAGCCGTTTGTATGTATATTATAGAAAAGTGTTTCTTCGTTGTGTACATATGGATTTTTTAATTGTTTGTGTACATATGATGATTTTTTTTTTTCCCTTTGTAGTGTATTAATGTGGGTCACTATTTTCCTAAAGAAATTTTGTATAGGTTACGTTTGTGAATATAAATATGAGTTTAGTCCGTCAATTTCTGTTATTTTAATTGTCTTATATGTATTTTTGTGTTATTTGTTACAGCCCTGATGAAGTTCCAAAAACTGTTGTGGTTTTAAGGAACGAAACGCGTTAGCTGTCTTTGTGCACCTTTGTCAAGTTTGAAATAAAGGACGAAAAGAAAGAAAATAATTTGGACTTTTGTATTATGTTTAGTGCACCTCCATTTGTTTAAAATACATGTGCATTTTGAAGCCTGTGGAAGCATTTTCTGAGAGTAGCTATGTCTTACGCCTTACTTGTGACTTATGGTAATATTTACCTAAGAAGAACATGTTTCCTCGCAGAGAAATCTTTGGACTATCTCAAAACATTTTGTCATGTGTAAACATATCTTGCTTTTGAAATTGCATGAGAAATGTGCACTTATGTCTTTCATTCAGGGCAGCTCCTCCATTATGGCTGAGGAGCGTCGCCCCACTGAAAAATAAAAAGATAATAAAACCATTTTGTTATCATTTTAGTTTTCTTTCCTCATCCTACCATTGCCAGCCGAGGTTAGGGCAGGGGCGGGGCCATTGTGTCTGAGGATCACAGTGGGGAGGAGTGGTGGGCACTTAAAAGTGTGCATGTCTGTTTTGATGGCCATCTTAGGCTGGCCAAACAGACTTGCACACTTTGGTTTCTCCAACAAGCTGTGTGGTACAGCCGGGTTGGAGAAAAACTGCCGGCTCCCTGTGCCTGTACAAGTGTCAAAGCGATACAAAAGGGGATGATGGACGGAACGTTTGAGCCAATCAAACACTCACCCCCAGTCAACTGATCTGGGTTTAATCCATCATCATTCTTTAGCTCACTCCACCACCCCAGTTCAGACATGGCCATATGCAAATCAGTCTGACCCTGTGCCTCATGGGAACAGTCCAGCCCGAACTGCCAAGCCATGTCTTCCCTGGACCGGAAACAAGCATCCTAGGACCGGTTTCTGGCATTTCAGCCGTCATCAGCCAGGCTTGCTTGAATCCAGTGGCAAAGTGAGCAAGGGACCCACGTCTGGGCATACCCCCGCCAACTTAGGGCGACCAAAGCGATACAAAAGGGGATGATGGACGGAACGTTTGAGCCAATCAAACACTCACCCCCAGTCAACTGATCTGGGTTTAATCCATCATCATTCTTTAGCTCACTCCACCACCCCAGTTCAGACATGGCCATATGCAAATCAGTCTGACCCTGTGCCTCATGGGAACAGTCCAGCCCGAACTGCCAAGCCATGTCTTCCCTGGACCGGAAACAAACATCCTAGGACCGGTTTCTGGCATTTCAGCCGTCATCAGCCAGGCTTGCTTGAATCCAGTGGCAAAGTGAGCGAGGGACCCACATCTGGGCATACCCCCACCAACTTAGGGCGACCAAAGCGATACAAAAGGGGATGATGGACGGAACGTTTGAGCCAATCAAACACTCACCCCCAGTCAACTGATCTGGGTTTAATCCATCATCATTCTTTAGCTCACTCCACCACCCCAGTTCAGACATGGCCATATGCAAATCAGTCTGACCCTGTGCCTCATGGGAACAGTCCAGCCCGAACTGCCAAGCCATGTCTTCCCTGGACCGGAAACAAGCATCCTAGGACCGGTTTCTGGCATTTCAGCCGTCATCAGCCAGGCTTGCTTGAATCCAGTGGCAAAGTGAGCAAGGGACCCACGTCTGGGCATACCCCCGCCAACTTAGGGCGACCAAAGCGATACAAAGGGGATGATGGACGGAACGTTTGAGCCAATCAAACACTCACCCCCAGTCAACTGATCTGGGTTTAATCCATCATCATTCTTTAGCTCACTCCACCACCCCAGTTCAGACATGGCCATATGCAAATCAGTCTGACCCTGTGCCTCATGGGAACAGTCCAGCCCGAACTGCCAAGCCATGTCTTCCCTGGACCGGAAACAAGCATCCTAGGACCGGTTTCTGGCATTTCAGCCGTCATCAGCCAGGCTTGCTTGAATCCAGTGGCAAAGTGAGCAAGGGACCCACGTCTGGGCATACCCCGCCAACTTAGGGCGACCAAAGCGATACAAAAGGGGATGATGGACGGAACGTTTGAGCCAATCAAACACTCACCCCCAGTCAACTGATCTGGGTTTAATCCATCATCATTCTTTAGCTCACTCCACCACCCCAGTTCAGACATGGCCATATGCAAATCAGTCTGACCCTGTGCCTCATGGGAACAGTCCAGCCCGAACTGCCAAGCCATGTCTTCCCTGGACCGGAAACAAGTATCCTAGGACCGGTTTCTGGCATTTCAGCCGTCATCAGCCAGGCTTTCCGATTAAACCCAGATCAGTTGACTGGGGGTGAGTGTTTGATTGGCTCAAACGTTCCGTCCATCATCCCCTTTTGTATCGCTTTGGTCGCCCTAAGTTGGCGGGGGTATGCCCAGACGTGGGTCCCTTGCTCACTTTGCCACTGGATTCAAGCAAGCCTGGCTGATGACGGCTGAAATGCCAGAAACCGGTCCTAGGATGCTTGTTTCCGGTCCAGGGAAGACATGGCTTGGCAGTTCGGGCTGGACTGTTCCCATGAGGCACAGGGTCAGACTGATTTGCATATGGCCATGTCTGAACTGGGGTGGTGGAGTGAGCTAAAGAATGATGATGGATTAAACCCAGATCAGTTGACTGGGGGTGAGTGTTTGATTGGCTCAAACGTTCCGTCCATCATCCCCTTTTGTATCGCTGTACAAGTGTCAAGTCAGCCCACTCAGGCCAATCACAGTGCTGCTTTCATGCTGGTAGATAATATTACCTGCATGAGAGCAGCACTATGATTGACCCCTGGGAGCCTCTGCAGCGCAACTAGCGTTGGGAGAGGAGCACTGAGGCGGCAGCCGCAGATGAAGGTAAGTTGTTTAATTTATTTTTCCCCCCAGGCCTTGTTCGCGTTGCCCTACCACTTTCAGTTTAGAGCAGTCACCACTACTGTAATTACACACAACGTGTCATGGCCTTTCATCGAGCTGACTGGCCATATGTTTGCAGAAAAAACTACAGAGATTAGGTATTCCAGCCACTCGACTACAACTAATCATTGCATTGCATACCTCAACCTGGTGTCTGTATCTTCAAGAGGAATAAGCCCCGGAAACAAATAAATTACTGCTCGTATCTTGACAAGGGCATACTGGAGGTGGTAAAATCATACCCTAATCTGAAGAAAAGTATGTCTGGTAGACTGGACGATAACGAACATATTTCCCACTTCATTAGTAAGGTTTGTTTGCAATCAAATATGGTAAGGGCCTTTTTATAAGGTGATAGGTGATAGGCATGTCACCCATCTTCTCTCTGTTTATAACGTAACAATTCCATCAAATCTATTGTACGCCATAGAAACAATTGAGGTGGCAAAATGGGACCTTTTAAATGAAATATAAGGTCAAATATTGAGGAAACTCTGTAATTTTAACTCGCTGGTGGATGTACAGTAAGGTTGGAATTTGGGCTAACTAGTGCATTTGTACGAGGCTTAGCGGCAGTGGTTAGATGGGAATATTGCCTGCTGATGAGTGAGGCAAACTCATTGTGGAATTTCATGCACAATTAAATTTTTGAACTAAAAAAAACCAAATACCTCCATTTTACAGAAATTTTATTTTTGCTTTGAATCTATTTGAAATAAAACAAGAAACTTTCTTCATCTGGCCAGATTTACAGTTGCAAATGTATCTGAAGCAAGTTTCGTGTTCTTGGTTTAGATTCTGATTACTGTGGCAAAAAGGGGAAATTGAATGTGATTTCGACCTTGAGGGCTGGGAGAGAACCTCAGAAATATCTGACCTGGAATATTGAACATGGCAAATATCCATCCTTTAAAATCATTAACTGCCAGCTGATCTAACTTGTGAGAAGGTGGCCTGGTATATGCCGTCCACTAATTAAAGTGGGCACCCTGTACCAGTCCACACGACCCTTATGATGAATGAGGTCAAAGATAACCTTTAGAAATCTATCCTAGTGGTAGCTGTGGAGAGCAGCCTTCAGGCTTAGTCTTGAAGGAATGTAAAGCAGCTTGTTTTACCAGAATATCACCTCCTGAATGACTAAATGAAAGGAGAACCACACAGTAGTTATATAAAAATAGGTATTTATTAATATAACACTCTATACTAATCTCTGCACGAGATTAGAACACAAAGCACAAAATACTGAATCGATAGAACATTCGTAAGTAGCACAATACACAGCGGGCTCCAGGGGGAGACTGAACCATATACTAAAAAAATGGTATAACAATCACGACTTGACTAGACACAGTGCCTAGAGCCCGTAGAATCGCTGGGACCCCAAGGAACCACCCAAGGCAGTGACACAGGGAGCCCACGGAGGACGGGTGCAGTGAGGAAACACGACTGCGTGCTCCGTACAACTCTATGGGAAAGTCGCGGTTGAAAAGTTATAGTTTAAGGACACTTCTACGAGGACTTCAAGCAAACCCTTTGGAACATAGGAGGTTCTAGAGCCAATCCACCAGTGAGTACCGAGGTACCCGTGTTACCTATCCCAGAGGAGCCAGGTGCATAGGGGTCAAGTGGTGTCGGAAACCTTCGTCGTTTTCAATGGAGAGTTGCGAAGAAGTGCTGCTGCCGGGAAGGCGAAGAGTGTCCGGTGGAATCCAAGCCTGGATTCTAGGTGAGAGGAACCTGAAAGCAGAGGGGACAGAGTCTGGGTCCCTTCGGGTGACCAGGGGCTCGATAGTCGAATGCCCACCGATGTCGGGTGCTTCAGTTGCGAAGAAGGGATGCTTGACTCTGCAGCCACGGGGACCAGGAGACATCGAGGACAACCAGGATCTGGAGGTGAGATGTCCCACAGAGGATGTTGAGTGCTGAGGGGTCCATGTCTGGCTGGAGCACCAACAAGCCTTGGCAAATGCAACCCATGCAGGAAGGACAAACAGTTTACGGTGTGGACCAGCAAGGTCCAGGGGACTCTCCAAGCAATGGGGAGTCAGGGCATGTCTGGAGCAACCAGGGAAGCCCTAGAACAAACAAGGTGACCCTCGCCAGGACCCACTTGCCAACGGACCAGGGATCGCGAGGAGACCTCAAGCAAGTCTGCAAAGCACCAGCCCACGGAGCACTCAGTGTGAGGAGGCCGGATCTCTTTGGTGCAGTTACTGCTCGGGGTCAGGACTACTTGGAGTCAAATGCACAAGCTCAGGGGTTGCCAACAAGCATATGCACTTGCAAATGTATGCGGTGCACAGGGGTTCAGGTCACGCAGTTCCCACGAGAGATACTGGTCTCAGAATCACTGAGAGGGTAGATCAACCCCAGGGACCTTCAGAAACCTACCTCCTGTGTTGCTGAAATCTTCGGAGTCCTCAGGAGCTTTGGAGATGCAAGCTGGTCAGATGTGCTTAGGTGCCTGCTAGGGCAGGGGATTAACTCCTTTACTCCAAGGGAGATTCTTCAGTTGTCCAGCGTCGTGCAGACAGTCAAAGTACTTGGTTTCTTCGTAGTAGAATCTTGTCCAGGTAAAATCTAAAGTCCTGTAGCCAGGTAACCCACTGTATACCCACGGGAAAGGGTTGGACAGATTCTGGGGACCCTCCTAGGTGAAGGGCAGGACAGAGGGGTGGTTACACCAATGTCCTTTGTCCAGTTTCGCACCAGAGCAGGAGCCAATGGCTCCCAGAACTGGTTTGAGCTGGACTATGCACAGGGACACCAAATGTGCCCCCAGTGCAGACTTTCTGGCACTCTCAGAGTGCACCCACCCAGCCCCAATACACTAAACCCTGTCTGGGAGGTGGTCACACCTCCCTGTGACAGGATGCCTATTGTCATGCCTTCCTCTGCTCGAGGTTGGCTCAGCAGCAGGAGAGCAGAATCGTGTCTGTGGCTGGCAGCGTCCATTTTGTGCTGCCCGGGTCGAGAAAGCTGGTACCGGGTAGACCGATGACGCTCAGTAGTGGTTTCAGAAGGGTGGAATCATACCTCCCACACCAGTTACTGGTGTAGAGGTATGATTCCAAGGTGTTTGACACCAAACACGACATGTTTCTAAGCAGCCGTTTTAAAGTTAGCATTTACCGCGAGGTTATAATGCAACTTAACCTATATGTCTGGCTGCATCACCGATGACCCCGGAGAATGGTCTCCGAAGGCTGCAGAGGGGCTCTGCTCATGCAGGGGCACCCTCTCACGTAAAACCCAGCACCCTGCCTTCAGGATTGATAAGGCCTGCCATAGGGGTGACTGATAGGTTTTTAAGTGTAGTGATTTAGATAGATATAGTGAACCTATATCTAAGTAAGTGGTGCAAGCACCAGCTTACACAGGCTGCTGTAGCAGACCTGGTGTGTCATTTTGAATGGCCTCTCATGGGTGGCATAATACATGCTTCAGCCCATGGGAGGCCTCTGAGGTACCTATGCCCTGGGTACAGGGTGTACCATATACTAGGGACTGATAAGGGTACCCCAGTATCCAATCTGGAGTGTACCTAAAGTACATACATAGTAATTTAAGGGAGAAAGCAGATAGACTGGGGTCCTGGATAGCAGGATCCCAGTCAGACTAGTCCAAAAACAGTGAGACGTCAGTAAAAAGTGGGGGTAACCATAAGAAGCAGATACTACTTTCCTACACAACCCCCCCCAAATGCAAGGACATTAAACTAACCTTGACCAGTTGAGTCTTCATGTTCTAAGTGGAAATTTCTGGAGAGTCCATCTGCATTGGCATGGTTACTCCCAGGTCTATGTTCCACTGTATAGTCCATCCCCTGTAGGGAAATGGACCACCTCAAGAGTTTGGGGTTTTCACCCTTCATCTGTTTTAGCCATAAGAGGGGCTTGTGGTCTGTCTGAACAATGAAGTGAGTGCCAAACAGGTATGGCCTCAGCTTCTTCAGGGCCCAAACCACAGCAAAGGCTTCCCTCTCTATAGCTGACCAACCTTTCTCTCTGGGGGTCAGCCTTCTGCTTATGAAAGCTACTGGCTGATCCTGACCCTCCTCATTCATTTGTGATAACACAGCCCCTGCCCCCAATTCAGATGCATCTGTTTGAACAATGAATTGTTTGGAATAATCAGGACTCTGCAGAATGGGAGCAGTGCACATGGCCTGCTTCAGGTCATCAAATGCCTTTTGACAGCTAACTGTCCACTGAACTCTCTTAGGCATTCTTTTAGATGTAAGATCATTTAAGGGGGTCACTATAGATCCATAGCCCTTAACAAACATCCTGTAGTACCCAGTCAGGCCCAAGAAAGCTCTGACCTGAGTCTGGGTAGTTGGAGCAACCCAATCCATAATGGTTTGGATTTTGCTCTGCAATGGTTGAACCTGGCCTCCACCCACAAGGTGGCCCAGGTACACAACCTTACTCTGCCCTATCTGGCACTTGGTGGCCTTGATAGTGAGGCCTGCTTTTTGCAGGGCCTCCAGAACATTTCTCAGGTGGACCAGGTGATCCTCCCAGGTGGAGCTAAAGACAGCAATTTCATCCAGATAAGCTGCACTGTAGGCTTCCAGACCTGTGAGAACTTTATTCACCAGCCTTTGAAATGTGGCAGGTGCATTCTTCAAGCCAAAAGGCATCACCACAAATTGGTAGTGCCCACTAGGGGTTGAGAATGCTGTTTTGGTTTAGCATCCTCAGCTAATCTGATTTGCCAGTAACCAGCTGTCAGGTCAAATGTACTTAAGAATTTGGCAGAGGCCAAAGTGTCAATAAGTTCATCTGCCCTTGGAATTGGATGAGCATCAGTCCTAGTGACTGCATTGAGTCCCCTGTAGTCAACACAGAACCTCATCTCTCTCTCTTACCACCCTGGGTGTGAGGTTTTGGTACTAAGACTACTGGGCTAGCCCAGGGGCTATCTGAGGGCTCAATCACTCCCAGTTCCAACATTTTCTGGACTTCAGTCCTGATACAGTCCCTGACATGGTCAGGTTGCCTGTAAATCTTATTTTTAACAGGCAGACTGTCACCTGTGTCCACCTCATGTGTACACCAGGTAGTCTGACTTGGAGTCAGTGAAAACATGTGCCTGTACTGATTGAGGACCTTCCTACAATCAGTCTGTTGCTGTTCAGTGAGGCTGCCTGCCAAGGCTACACCATCAATTGAACCATCATCAGGGTTCTGTGAGAGGAGGTCAGGGAGTGGATCACTCTCTTCCTCCTGTCCCTCATCAGTAGCCATGAGCAAGCCCATGTCTGCCCTGCCCACATATGGCTTGAGCCTGTTCACATGGAACACCCTGTGGGGGCTCCTGGGAGTTCCAAGGTCCACCAGGTAGGTAACCTCTCCCTTCTGCTCAAGAATGGTATGGGGCCCACTCCACTTGTCTTGAAGAGCTTCTGGGGCCACAGGCTCCAACACCCACACCTTCTGTCCTGGCTGATACACAGTCAAAACAGCCTTTTGGTCATGCCAGGCTTTCTGTAATTCCTGGCTAGCCTCAAGGTTTTTGGATGCCTTCTTCATGTACTCAGCCATCCTGGAGCGGAGACCAAGTACATAGTCCACTATGTCCTGTTTAGGTGGTTTGAGAGGTAACTCCCATCCCTCCTTAACCAAACATAAGGGACCCTTAACTGGATGTCCAAACAGAAGTTCAAAAGGGCTGTAGCCAACCCCCTTCTGAGGAACCTAACTGTAGGCAAAGAGAAGGCAGGGCAAAAGGATATCCCATCTACGCCTGAGCTTGTCAGGGAGACCTTTTATCATGCCCTTGAGGGTTTTGTTGAATCTCTCAACTAACCCATTGCATTGTGGGTGATAGGGTGTGGTGAATTTGTAATTCACTCCACACTCCTTCCACATAGCAGTAAGATAACCAGACATAAAGTTTGCACCTCGGTCTGATACCACCTCCTTAGGGAAACCCACTCTGGAAAAGATTCCCAGGAGGGCCCTGGCCACAGCAGGAGCTGTGGTGGTCCTAAGGGGTATTGCCTCTGGATACCTAGTGGCATGGTCTACCACCACTAGTATGAATCTGTGTCCAGATGCAGTTGGAGGATCCATGGGACCAACAATGTCAATCCCAACCCTCTCAAAGGGAACCCCCACCATAGGTAGTGGTATCAGGGGGGCCTTTGTAGTACCACCTGCCTTATCACTGGCTTGGCAAGTGATACAGGAGCGACAAAACTCCTTTGTGTCTTCTGACATGTGAGGCCAGTGAAAGTGAGGGACAAGCCTGTCCCAGGTCTTGCTTTGGCCTAAGTGTCCTGCTAATGGGATGTCATGTGCCAGTGTTAATAGGAAACCTCTAAACTTCAGAGGTATAACCAACCTCCTGGTAGCACCAGGCTTGGGGTCTCTACCCTCTGAATATAGAAGTCAATCATCCCAGTAGATCCTGTGGGACCCACTGGCACTCCCAGCAGCCTCAGCAGCAGCTTGCTGTCTGAGGGGTTCAAGAGAGGGGCAGTTCAGTTGCTCCTGGCTCAGATCTGCCCTGGAAGGGCCCTGTGTCCCCAAGAACTCAACCTGGTCAGGTTCAAGTTCCTCTGAGACAGTTCCCTCACAGGGACTGAGATCATCTCCCTCAGGAGACTGATCTTCACTCTGAGGCAGGGGGGAAGACACTGCCTTACCCCTACTGCTCCTTCTCTTGGAAGGCACCTGGTCCATCATTTCAGGATCCAGGGCCTGTTCAGTGGAAGACATTTTTGCCTGTGACCTAGTCATGGCAAACACATCTGCAGGGATGCCAAACATTTCTGCATGTGTCCTGAGTTCCACTTCAGCCCAGGCTGAAGTTTCCAAATCATTGCCCAACAAGCATTCCACAGGGAGGTCTGAGCTAACCACAACCTTCTTAGGGCCAGTTACCCCTCCCCAGGTGAAATTCACAACTGCCAAGGAATGGTCTGTCCTGATATTGCTAGCATTGGTCACTTGGTACATCTCACCAAGTATGATCTGGTCAGGGCCCACAAGATCTTTTGTCACCATTGTGACACTTGATCCTGTGTCCCTATATGCCATGGCCTCCTTTCCATTTATCAAAGGCTGTTGTCTGTACTTGCCCAGGTTACTGGGACTGACAAATAAGGAGGCAATATCCATGCCTCCATCACAGACCAACACAGCCTGAGTTGGAATTCTGACTAGGTCAGAACCCATCTCAGTTTCCAGGGTTAACCCTACTACACCCTTGTTCCCAGTACCACCACTTGGAGCTGAACTAGGGGGAACAGTTGCCTTAGTGGTTGCAGTGGTGGTGTTGGCAGGAGGATCCTTGGCCCTTGAACAATTGGCATCTCTTGACCAATGGGTTTTCTCCTTACACAGGAAGCACCAAGGTTTCTTTTTGTTTTTACCCTTGTCAGATTGTGACTCCACCCCAGATGCAGGTTTTTGGGGCCCTTGTGAAGACTTCTGGTCTTTACCCTTCTCCCCACCCTTATCTGGAGTTTTAGTATCTTGCTTCTTTTGGTCACCACCTTGATTCTGAGTTTTCTGCTCCACCCTGGTTCTGACCCATTTGTCTGCCTTCTTTCCCAATTCTTGGGGAGAGGTCAGATCAGAATCAACCAAGTACTGATGCAACAACTGGGTTTGGCAATTATTAAGGATCTACTCCCTCATAATTAAATTGTACAATCCTTTAAAACATTAACTTTACTGCCAAGTAACCAGCCTTCCAGAGCCTTAGTAGCACAATCTACAAAGTCTACCCAGTCCTGAGTCTGTGTCTTCAGGGTGTCTCTGAACTTAACCCTGTACTGTTCAGTGGTTAAGCCAAACCCATCAATGAGAGCACTCTTCAGGACTGAATAATTGTCAGCATCCTCTTCTCTAACAGTGAGGAGCTTATCTCTACCTTTGTCAGCAAAGGAGAGCCACAAGATAGCTGCCCACTGCTCCTGAGGGACCCTCTGTACCTTACAGGCCCTCTCTAATGCAGTTATCCATTTGTGGATGTCATCCCCACTCTGGTAGGGAGGGACTATCTTGTTCAGGTTCCTATGATCATGAGTATACTCCTTAACCCTAGCGACACTGTTGCTGCCACCATGGGACTCTAGTCCCAATATCTTTGTAGCTCTCTGGAGCTCTAGGGATTCCCTGTCTAGGGCCAACTGCTCCTTCTTGAGCCTAAGCCTGACTTTCTCAAGCTCCAGAAGTTGGCACTGTCTATCATAAGAGGATTCCCTCCTATTTGATATGGAAGTCCCTGAGTGCCGAGATTCTACAGAGGGAGATCTGGATCTCCTAGGTAAACTCTGTACTCTTCCTGGTGGAGTAAAGAGAGGGCCACTGGGGCCTTCTCCCCCACCTAAAGGAAGATCTATATTGTCCAGGTTAGAATCATTTTGATCCTCCTGGGCAGGGTTTGAGTCCAGGTCAAAGAAGGTTTCACTTCCTGGCCTTTCCTCATTCCCAGCCCCACCCACTCTATCTACCTCATCAGACCCTGGGGTCTTCCTACGGTCATCCAAGAGCAAAATCTCAATGAGACGTTGGGTGTTTGCACCTCTCCCTGTCCTCAACTTACTAGACACACACATGGCTTTCAATTCCTGGAATGAGAGGCCATTGTACCTAGTTGGCAGAGAGCCACTGGCTTCTCCTCTAGAAGACATACTAGTGTTATGTGGTGTAGGCACCTACTTACCCTAGTGGAGACTAAACTCTCTTGAGTTGGAGAAAGGGTGTGCTAGACCCTTGACTTACCCAACTCCAAGTTCAGTAGAACTTACTTATTCAAATCTTGATGTATTATATGTGCCTAATACTTAGTGGTTTTCAGTTAATCACTCAATGAGATTTATCGGGTAAAACAATAGCAAGCTTGAATCCCAACCGCTGCACACCAATGTGAGAAGGTGGCCTGGTATATGCTGTCCACTAATTAAAGTGAGCACCCTGTACCAGTCCACACGACCCTTATGATGAATGAGGTCAAAGATAACCTTTAGAAAGCTATCCTAGTGGTAGCTGTGGAGAGCAGCTTTCAGGCTTAGTCTTGAAGGAATGTAAAGCAGCTTGTTTTACCAGAATATCACCTCCTGAATGACCAAATGAAAGGAGAACCACACAGTAGTTATATAAAAATAGGTATTTATTAATATAACACTCTCTACTAATCTCAACACGAGATTAGAACACAAAGCACACAATACTGAATCAATAGAACATTCGTAAGTAGCACAATACACAGCGGGCTCCAGGGGGAGACCGAACCATATACTAAATAAATGGTATAACAATCACGACTTGACTAGACACAGTGCCTAGAGCACATAGAATCGCTGGGACCCCAAGGAACCACCCAAGGCAGTGATACAGGGAGCCCACGGAGGACGGGTGCAGTGAGGAAACACAACTGCGTGCTCCGTACAACTCTATGGGAAAGTCGCGGTTGAAAAGTTATAGTTTAAGGACACTTCTACGAGGACTTCAAGCAAACCCTTTGGAACATAGGAGGTTCTAGAGCCAATCCACCAGTGAGTACCGAGGTACCCGTGTTACCTATCCCAGAGGAGCCAGGTGCATAGGGGTCAAGTGGTGTCGGAAACCTTCGTCGTTTTCAATGGAGAGTTGCAAAGAAGTGCTGCTGACGGGAAGGCGAAGAGTGTCCAGTGGAATCCAAGCCTGGATTCTAGGTGAGAGGAACCTGAAAGCAGAGGGGACAGAGTCTGGGTCACTTCGGGTGACCAGGGGCTCGGTAGTCGAATGCCCACCGATGTTGGGTGCTTCAGGTGCGAAGAAGGGATGCTTGACTCTGCATCCACGGGGCCCAGGAGATGTCGAAGACAACCAGGATCCGGAGGTGAGCTGTCCCACAAAGGATGTCGAGTGCTGAGGGGTCGATGTCCGGCTGGAGCACCAACAAGCCTTGGCAAATGCAACCCACGCAGGAAGGACAAACAGGTTACGGTGTGGACCAGCAAGGTCCAGGGGACTCTCCAAGCAATGGGGAGTCAGGGAACATGTGGAGCAACCAGGGAAGCCCTAGAACAAACAAGGTGACCCTCGCCAGGACCCACAGGCCATCAGACCAGGGATCGCAAGGAGACCTCAAGCAAGTCTGCAAAGCACCAGCCCACGGAGCACTCAGTGCGAGGAGGCCTGATCTCTTTAGTGCAATTACTGCTCAGTATCAGGACTACTCGGAGTCCAAAGCACAAGCTCAGCGGTTGCCAACAAGCATATGCACTTGCAAATGTACGCGGTGCACAGGGGTTCGGGTCACGCGGTCGCCACGAGGGATACTGGTCTCAGAATTGCTGAGAGGGCAGACCAACCCCAGGGACCTTCAGAAACCCACCTCCTGTGTTGCTGAAATCTTCGGAGTCCTCAGGAGCTCAGGAGAGGCAAGCCGGTCATATGCGCTTAGGTGCCTGCTAGTGCAGGGGAGTAACTCCTTTACTCCAAGGGAGATTCTTCAGTCGTCCAGTGTCGTGCAGACAGTCGAAGTCCTTGGTTTCTTCTTAGTAGAATCTTGTCCAGGTAAAATCTAAAGTCCTGTAGCCAGGTAACCCACTTTATACCCACGGGAAAGGGTTGGACAGATTCTGGGGACCCTTCTAGGGGAGGGGCAGAACAGAGGGGTGGTTACACCCATGTCCTTTGTCCAGTTTTGTGCCAGAGCAGGAGCCAATGGCTCCAGAAACTGGTTTGAGCTGGACTATGCACAGGGACACCAAATGTGCCCCCAGTGCAGACTTTCTGGCACTCTCAGAGTGCACCCACCCAGCCCCAATACACTAAACCCTGTCTGGGAGGTGGTCACACCTCCTTGTGACAGGATGCCTATTATCATGCCTTCCTCTGCTCGAGCTTGGCTCAGCAGCAGGAGAGCAGAATCGTGTCTGTGGCTGGCAGCGTCCATTTTGTGCTGCCTGGGTCGAGAAAGCTGGTACCGGGTAGACCGGTGACCCACAGTAGTGGTTTCAGAAGGGTGGAATCATACCTCCCACACCAGTTACTGGTGTGGAGGTATGATTCCAAGATGTTTGACACCAAACACGACATGTTTCTAAGCAGCCGTTTTAAAGTTAGCATTTACCGCGAGGTTATAATGCAACTTAACCTATATGTCTGGCTGCATCACCGATGACCCCGGAGAATGGTCTCCGAAGGCTGCAGAGGGGCTCTGCTCATGCAGGGGCACCCTCTCACGTAAAACCCAGCACCCTGCCTTCAGGATTGATAAGGCCTGCCATAGGGGTGACTGATAGGTTTTTAAGTGTAGTGATTTAGATAGATATAGTGAACCTATATCTAAGTAAGTGGTGCAAGCACCAGCTTACACAGGCTGCTGTAGCAGACCTGGTGTGTCATTTTGAATGGCCTCTCATGGGTGGCATAATACATGCTTCAGCCCATGGGAGGCCTCTGAGGCTACCTATGCCCTGGGTACATGGTGTACCATATACTAGGGACTGATAAGGGTGCCCCAGTATCCAATCTGGAGTGTACCTAAAGTACATACATAGCAATTTAAGGAAGAAAGCATATAGACTGGGGTCCTGGATAGCAGGATCCCAGTCAGAATAGTCCAAAAACAGTGAGAGATCAGCAAAAAGTGGGGGTAACCATAAGAAGCAGATACTACTTTCCTACATAACTCTCCAAAAAAAAAAAAATGGGTGTAACTCATTGAATCATAGGGTACAAGAGCGTAATTATGTTTAATTTGTCTGCCTAGCATTGCTTATAGACCATCGAAACATGTTAAGGCCTCTGTTTTAAAACTATAGGGCCCGATTATGATATCAGGTGGTCGGACTGATGTCCGTTGTTGCGGCGGTCAGGAGCCACCGACAAGCAGTCCGCGGTCTGACCACCCAATTAAGATATGACCGCCATGGTGGCGGTTGGAAAGTGCTCTTTTACACTGTGGCTTGTGCTGTGGCCCAGGAAAAGGGCTGCAGCACAAGCCACTGTGTAAAAGAGCACTTTGTGCACATCCAAGCACCGTGTGTCATGCACCTTGTGGTGCATAGCACACAGTGGATTGATGTGTATGGGGGCACTACATGTGCCCCAGGGCCACTTTGCAGTAGCCCACGAGGGATGGGGGCCCTGTTTGGGGCCCCCAAAGTCCCTTTCCGACTGCCTTTTCATGGCGGTTGGACCGCCATGAAAGGGCTGTCGGAAAGGGACATCGTAATCCGGACGCGGTGCCTGCCTGGAATAAAGACTTGACTTTGTCATAGAAAAAAGGTTGTGAATTAGCTCCAAAGATGGCAGTTGAGTCTGCTGCACTGCTTTCTGCAGAAGAAAGGGAGGTCCATGCACACACAACATTTATTTATACTTTAAGAGGAATACATACACATTTACATTTACATTTACATTTTGCCAGTGAGAAACACAACTTGAAGAGGCTAAAGTTTCCTATCAGAAAGAGCTGAGAAACATTACTTGGTCTGCTATAAACAAAGAAGCCAATAATTAATTGAGGTATACTGTCAGCAAATGAACAACAAACATTCATCATCATCAAACCTTTTATTTCGGCTAAAAGCCATAAAAAGTTACAATCATAAAACATAAAATTCAGTATCAATAAAACATCATACAAACTTCCTTTTTGCATTAAGGTAAAATCAGCAATGGTTAAAATTAATGATTATTAAGTAAAACAATTCTATGCTTTTCCTAGTACCAGCTGGATTCGCTTATTATACAAGTAATCATCCTGGGGATAAGAATTCATAGGTGGCTAAAACAATTTGATAAACAAGCCATAGAGGTGTCATAATCCCCAATATCGATATTAGGAGTATAGGGCATGGAAGAGGGTAAGACGCTGAACAAACCTTCTATGCCTTTCTCTACGGACTGGCTATCATAGGTGGCGAATTATCTATGGCCTTCTTCCTCTGGTTCCAGGCACAGAGCAAATAGCGCGAGACTGCCATGGCTAGCAGGTCCCTGGTGTCGCTCTTGAGAAGCCTTACTGCTTCCCTACAGTGTCTCACTCCCATGGATTTTAGTGCCGCTATCAGCCTAACATTGTTTTTTAATTAAATCCAGCATTGAATTGAATGAAAGGTGACCAATTATTAATAGGCACTGAGGGGCTTATTTACAAGCCCCTTGCGCCACTTTTGCGTCATTTTTAACATGGGAAAAGTGGTGCAAAAGTGGCGCAAGGGGCTTGTAAATCTGGACCTGAGTTTGCAGTCACTCGGTTTAATCAGATTCATATCATGTTTCAGCATACCACAATGTTTGAGGCTGCCTTCCTCAGGACACAGACTACGCTTCAATATAATGTCCACAGTAATCTAATAGCACTTTGGGCACACACCTATACGTACAATTGGATCACATGCTGTAGGAAACATAGGTTTGTGACAATGAGTTCAAACCCCATTTTATATTAAATAACACTATACTATAGAGGAGATGGTATCTTCCTTTTTTACTAGTGCAGAAATTGCACAAACCTTCTCTTAGGTTTAGTACTGATTGTGACCACTGAGTGTATCGAGTGTCATGTTTGATCCCCCACCTGAAAATTATAAATGTGCCATTGGAGTTCTACCAAGGAGACACACAGAATATGTAAATGAGGTCCTACCCTGAAAAAATCCTTGTACCAGCCATAACTCCAACTCCATTACTGTGGAAAATCTGCCAAGCCTTCCCACAGTCCCGAATTACATCTGTATGGATAGATGTTAGTAAAAATAATTTTACGATTCAGCTTATGCCACTTTCACTTTTAAATGGCATTTGTGGGTCCTGCCTTGCTATACCAGTTACTTTGCCTGATGGTCCTGGAAAGCAGATTGTTTTGAATTCTTCAAAACACTGTTTCACTAATTGCATGTTTGAAAATAGATCCGGCTGGTTATTTATGTTTTGAAAACTCAATAAACAAAAAAACAAAAAAAGGGATATGTGTGAAAACCCTATTTTCTATTTTATGCTCTAATCAAATAATACAAAGCATTTTTCACTTGTGTGTATAAAATGAAAAATACTGTGACCACACTGGTTTCTTGATGAAAAAATGCACCCGTTAGCTTTCTCACCCTCTGGCCCCCTCTTCTGGCTGTGTTTAAGTTGTGGTCATTATTTTAACTGGATCAGCTTGAGCCCTTTTGGTTATGGCTCCATGTATTCATAAAAGAATAATAGTTTGAAGGTCTTTCGAGTGAAATATTGCATGCTGAGCCTGCTCTCCTCTTGTTTAGCTAATAAAGCAGCATTATGCTGCTCCGATGACAAGCTTTCTCGGTTAGTGTTGCAGCACGAGGATATATTACCAAACAAATCCTTCTTTAAGAGCCTGGAGTCAATCCAGGGTTTGAAATCCAGGCAACTCCACGCTTGAAGCGAAGACAGAGGAAGCATTTTTAAAGCTTTGCTTGGCAGAAGCAATAACTGTTTGAGCTGTGGCCAGCTGTAGCACACAGAACAGCAAAGCAGCAGTCAGTCAGGGGTTTCTGAATTTAAAAGCAACATGTATGTATATACTGCGGTGCTTCGCGTGGTGAAAGGTCCTGTCTGCAATGGGCATTAGTAATAATAATAACTGATAAATATTCTTGCATCGATAGTGCATCATATATACGTAGGCACAGATTTGCCGTCCTTCATGCAACACAGCGCTTCATCAGACTTGCAGCGCTGCATTGTGGGAAGGGCAGAAAATAAAGTAGGAACAGATTTATCAGGTTTCCTGCTGATGATGTCATCGGTGGAGCGCGTGCTAATTCTGGCTGTTCTGCGTGATGTTCACACTCCTGCTGTGGTGCAAACATGTCAGTAGTGTCTAGACTAAGATTTGCTCTCGCTTTACACTTCAGGTACACCTTGTGGTACAAATTCCTACATGTAGGTAACAGCACAGTTGCCAGAACTACAAGATGTGTGCTGTAGAATGAACACACGCTAAGCGTAGGTATATGAGGATACATACTGCAGAACCCATTGTTTGCGCCTGCTTTTACTTGGTGCTAGAATTTGGTGCAATGCCAAATCATGCTACCAGGGCTTTAAGTGGGCCGGGTCTCACCGTTGCTGAGCACTGGAAGTTTTTTAAAGGAGGCCTCGAAACGGGTCTCTATCGGGCTCTTTTTTGTGCCCTGGCACAGACAGTCCCTTTTTTTCCGGACTGCAGTTTTATTTTGCAACTTGTGCATGCTGTGTCTTGGGGCGGCACCATCGGGCAGTCAGGAGAGGGAGTGGTGGGCAGCACTGCTATCAGTGCGCATATATGTTTGGTCAGCCGTCTCAGGCCAGACAAACACACATGCCCACTGAGAAACAGCAAAGCACAGGCTCACAGTCTCCCTGGGAGCGCAAATTCCCAGCTCTCAGACCAATCCTGACACTGCTTTCTAACATGATAGCCAGGGCCGGACTGGGAACTGAAACCGGCCCTGGCACACTGCTTGGCCGGCCCCCCGCAGGGGGTTGGGGGTGCGGCCAAGCTGTTTGCAGGGCCGGTTTTGGCCGATTTTGTTACAGGGGGCCGATATTGCCGGCCCCCGGTAACAAAAACGGCCCCCCAGGGGCCTAAAACCAGCCCCCAACCTGGCGGCCCACCGGGGAAACGCCCTGTGCCCGCTACGGCCAGTCCGGCCCTGATGATAGCAGCGTCAAGATTGGCCGCAAGGGGGGGCTGGGAACCTGTGCTGCAGCGAGGAGAGGACACAGAGAAAAGCGTCGGGCGGCAGGCAAGTTTTTATATTTTATTTTTTGTTTATCATTTCCTCTCCCTCCCCCCACCTCCCCGTCGTCCGTTGTTCCCCCCCAGCTCCCACCCAGCCCCGCCACTACTCCAGCACAGCAGATGCTACTGGCTTTTGCATGTGAAAGTTGTTATATCACTGTTTTTTGCACAGTGCAAGTGCCAGCGCTAACTTTTAGTAAACGTGGGCCTTGGAGTATTACATAGTTTACTTCAAGTTATGTATCATTGCTGAGTAAATGGTTTAGACTTTTTAGCAAATTTGCTAATTGGTTTTAACATTTGCTTATTTGCCACAAAATAAATGCCATTTATTTAGATGAATCGGTTCATTTTTGCCGCAAGCTACTTGTTTTTGTTTTGCTTTACATTGGACTTCCTTTTTTTTCAAGCACCAACATGTATTAAATACATTTGTTTTGTCACTTTCCCAGAGCAAATGTTTTGGAAGAAGTGGTGGTGGATAGTCAGACCTGACTGCTCAAGGATGTCAAACAAAATTCCTACCTTCCAAGCATCTTTGCAAGTAACCTGGATGTGAATTAAGCACAGATGTCATAGCGGGTGAGAATAGGCAAGAGGTCAGAGAGAGCGAGATAGAGAAACAGAGAGAGAGGGAGAGAAAAAACTAAAGCACAGGTGGACTGCAACCTCGCTTATTCACTGGAAAACCAGTAGGCAAAAACAGTTAGTGGCCTGCTATGAGGAACCAGGAAAGTAGCCAGGAAACAGATGATGCTTTCGGAAGACTGAGAGACAGTATTGGGCTGTTATTTCAATGGGACTAAAAATAGCCTACAAGCTGGCCATGTGTCAGTGCTAGATTGCCAGTCTGCCTGAAGGTCCAGTCCATCAGTGTTGAGAGCTTCGAGCCGAGCAATGATGGAGGTGAAGACGGAGTTCCAGCAGCCAGGAGCAGGTCACTGCTTAGAGAACTGTAGACTGGAGGCAAGGAAGAGACAGGGAGGTGGGCAAGAAAAGCAAAATGTAGGTTGGAGTCTGACAGGTGTGAACTGATACAGCGGTGGGAAATGAACATAAAAGACAAGTTGCCAGGCTACTTCTCCAGGCCTTCAAAAGCTTTTTGTATATGTGCATCTGTGGGAACGAAAAATGCATTCTGTGACATGGAAGTGACCTTCACTGAGGCAATGGAGACCACAGTGCATTTTAGCCTGTCTCCATCAGCCAGGGTATAACTGCCAAATCTGCCATCTTCCCATCTCTGATAGTGATGGTAACCTACTGTATACCTGAAATGGAGCAGAAACATGCATTTAATCCTTTCAAGGATGTTTGTAATTTTGCTGTGTATCAAATCTGGACAAACCTCTGTCTAAGTTGCTGACAGCCCAATTAAACTCACACATGCGTGCTCAGCAAATGGCTTATCCTCTTTATCAGATGCAGAAACATGGAAGGTTTGGTTGACCTTCATGGTATATAGTGCAACATTGAAGTTGTACACCTGGAACTAGTCAAGCAATCTCTTCAGCCAATAATATTTTTATGATCACAAAGAGTGCCAGAGATGAACTGTGATACCTACCAAAACCATGGCCTTTTACCACTGGAATAGACTGTCAGGCAGATGAAGATACAGAAGTTTATCCTTTCAAAACCAAAAACAAAGTTACTCCTGGCATAGGGCTATCTCTGCAACTGAATTTTGCTACCAAACACTTTGGTCACCAACTCACACAATGAGACACAAGTTGAGGATAATCTTTATGCTTTTTTTAATTAGGAATCAGGGTAAAAATGAGGTTCCCAATCAAATGTTCTTTATATTGAAAAAGAGCCCAGACTACCTCTCACCAAATGCAATGCCCTGGAGCTAGCTCTACTGATGGCCAGTCAATGATAAGATGCCAGAAGTTGAACCCACCTCCAAAAGAAACCTTGATGCAAGATCAAGGTTTGTTAGCTAACTGAGAGTCTCCATTCTCCTTGTCCTTCAGTATTTTCTCTGTCTGCTACAAAGGTCTAGGCTCATGGGGCTTCATGCTGCTGTGGTTTGATAGCACAAGAAAGAGATACTTATTATTTGAGGATCCTTAGCTATTCTATTTGGCCTATAGGCTATTAGGACCGACCAGAGGTGGAGGATGCACAGCCAGTAGAGTTATCCAGGTCAATCCAGCAGACATCCACTGCACTTAATTCAGCAGTAAATAGTTCTAACACAAATATGCTTCTTACATTTTCTGACCTGTCATCTATAACTACTACCACCATCAATTGTAAGATCCCTTATTAGAATATCTTTTGTGCATTTATTGAGACCTCTTTATTAACTGACACCTCCTCACCTTGCACACACAATCTGTTTGTGTTTTTGTGAGAAGGATAGATTCCCGTCCACCGACCTCCGACCTCAATTATACTTTTGTTTTTTTAAAGAAAATAGCTTGCCCTATTTGTACAGAGGAAAGCTGTTTTGCTATGTACATTCCTCATTTACAAAGTGCTCTTTCTTTGTGGTGGAAAGCCATTATTACTGGTTTACATTGCTGTGTCTTGCAGTGTGCTTGATATGTGTTTCCTCATCTATGCTCTGGGTAAACATGGCGAAAAAACATCAGGATCCTACACTGTGTGCCTGATTCATCAAAAAGAGCTTTTAAGAGAGGATCTATTGTGTTACTCCTTTGTTTTGAGTAGATTACAGAGGTTATAATTTACTAATGCATATTTCTCACTAGGCATACATAAATGATAAAATGGGAAAGTTCCGTTGATTGCAAAACTTTTACCTAGCACTCCTTGAGTATATGGCAGGAGTGAGGGTAAAAGACAACATGATGGTTCAGTCAGTTAAATGGTTTCCACTTGCACAGGTGGTATACCTCAGGCCATTCATCTAAGGCTGGACAATTAAGTACTGCGAATTTGGGTGTTAGTAACTCCTATTGTTTACAGTGCTAAGATGTGGCACAAGTTGTTGATAACACTCCAGCCCTAACAGAAACATTAAATAGGTGAACTGCAGTAAAAAATACAGAATATGATTGGTTTCTGGATACAATGTACGTAAAAGATAAATAAATGTGTGATGTTTGAGTGTATTTTTCAGATGTAAAGTAGTCTCTGATGCATTTCAAGGCAAGTACTCCATAGGAGGTGGAATGATACACCAAGCATCCACTTGCATGAGATGAGAGGGTAATACTCCTGTGTCTGGAGCCAAATCCCATTCTATGTATATTTTAAAGAATAGGTACCAATACGTCTAGCAGACAGATACACTATCAATGTACACCTAACAAGACATTATTAGTATTTCCCACAAATAAGCACCTAAAATGAAAGCAGACGTTATATGAAAGTGCATATTGTTTCCTCATATGTGTAACCGAACAATAACATTTGCTTGAAAAGGTACCACTTTCTTTTTCTGCCGCACCAGTGCCCCCGGAAAATACTCTCACATAGGATGGGCAGAAATGCTGGGCAGGGAGACTTGCGAGATGTATCAGGCCCTCATAGGAGGGGAGGTGGAGTACATGAGAAGAATCTGGGAATAGGCAGAGCAAAGGAGTGAGATGACATGAGAATTGAGGACTGGAAGTACACAACATGAGGGCAGGGGGGAGTCAGAAGTATTAAAATGTAATAGAACTCTAACAAACAAACATAATTTATGACTGTTGGTAAAAGGAAACAAGGTTGTCAGCTAATCACTCATAAATAGATTTTGAAAGCACATTGCAGTATATCTGGAACAATTTAGAAGGTTCTGGAACAAGCCAGAAAATTCAGGAACAAACCAGAAGGTTCTGGAACAAACCAGTAAATAGGCATTGATGGCACATAGCAATCTGTCTGGAACAAGCCAGAATGTTCTAGAACAAGCCAGAAGGATCTGAAAACAGCCATGTGATGTTGGCAACCATCTTTGATTTCAGGAGGATATAAATACAACTCCCTTGGACCACACACTTTGCTAGGCAATCGGAGTTCCAGTGAAGACATCACCCATGCTTCTCCCATTGACCCAGCTTACCTGCGCATCAAGGAAATCCAGTATCCCCCCCTTAATAACTGCCATCTCGGCAGGTGACCTGGCTTGTTGGGATTCTGCCTGTGAAAGTTGCGAAGTAATTGTGGTGCATGGAGATGACTAGCTAGTTCCCAAGAACTTTCCTCGGCTGAACCCTTTCCAGTCAATTAAGTAGTAGACTTGACCTCGTATTTTCTTAGAATAAAGTATACATTTGATTTCACATTCTACTTCACCACCTACTTCAATGGGAGCTGGGGTAGATTCTAGACGCATTTCTGGATGGCAGGGTTTGAGTAATGAAACGCGGAATAAGGGATATACCCGGAGTTATGATGGAAGTTCCAATTGAACAGCCACTAGGTTAATTATCTTCTTGATGAGGAATGGCCCTATGAATTTTGGTTTTACTTTTCTATTGCCTTTTAACATCAAATGTTTGGTGGATAACCAAACTCTGTTGCCAATTTGGTACTGAGGTTCTGTGGAAGGCTTTTTATCAGCTTGAAACTTACTCCTGTGTTGTGCTAACCAAGGTATTCTTTAGCAGATGTTAGAATGGACCGTTGGTTCATGTGATGCTCCTGCACTGAGGGGTGATTGGAGGTTGCTGGCCACTCAAATGAAAGAATGTTGGATGATAACCATTTGTGCAATAGAAAGGGAATAGCCCAAGGTAGTTCTGAATTATTATAAACAAACTCAGCCATCCAAATATGCCTGCTCCAATCTTCAGTATGAGTGATTGCTAAACACCTAAGATACTGTTCAAATGTTTGATTTAAGCGTTCTGTTTTACCATCAGTTTCTGGGTGAAAGCTAGTAGAAAAGCAAACATGTATTTTCATCGCTTATCTTTTGCCCAAAATGTGAAGTGAATTCAGTGCCGATCAGTTATGATCACACTAGGAATGCCATGAAATCAGATAATATTTTGTGAGAAGATGTGTGCTAATTCAATAGCAGTAGGCAATTTAGTCAAAGCTGTGAAATGCCCCATCTTGGTTAGGTGATCTACTACTACTAGAATGCCCGCATTTCCTTGATTGCGTGGCATTTCTATGATAAAATCCATGGAGAGAGTATGCTAGGTGGAATGGTAATGGGGTGGATCCACCCTGCTGGTTTTTTTGTGCTTTGTCTTAACTTGAGCGCAAACTACATAAGTTGTGATATGTTTCTTAATATCGGAATTTAGTGTGGGCCACCAAAATATAGTTGAGCAGTAGCTATAGATTTCCGCATAACCCCCCAGATCGGAATCATGTACCTATGTTAAAACTTGATGTTGCAAAACATGATTTGGGACATAGAGATGACCTTGATGATATAGTAGCCCATCTGTCTCGTCTCTGACCAGGTATTCTTTTAACCACGTCTCCTTATCAATATTCCATATACAATCTTTTAGTTTGGTTAAAAAGTAATGAGTGTTGTCTATGAGCATCACCTTATTACAAACCATTCTTGGCTTTGGGACAACTAATGGTGGTTCATAAATTGGATCTTGTCTGTTATCTACTGAAGTGACATGAGACCTTGAAAGGGCATTCTGAGCACCTGGATGGTATTTTATGATAAAGTCTAAGCTGAAAAAATTAAGGACTATCTAAGCTGCCAAGGAGTAAGGGCCCTGGTTGATTTTAAAAATTGTAAATTTCGGTGGTCGGAATAATTTTCAATGCTATGTCTGGCACCCATCAGATAATGGCACCATTCTTCAAATGCCTGTTTTATCGCCAACAACTCTTCACAAGGTAAATTTTGGAGAATAATAAGCCACTGGATGTAGGCATCTGGGTCACGCTGGGTCAGTATGTAAAATGAAGCGTCTGCTTCAAGTATGAATGGGAGATTAATATCCGCATGTCTTAATATAGGGGCTTGAATGAATTATTGTTTTAGGATTTGAAATGCTTGTTCTGATTCTCCTGTCCAAGTAAATGTAGCCCCTTTTCTCAAGAGGCGAGTGATGGGTTGAATGATGGCTGAATCGTTTTTAATGAAATGCCTGTAAAAATTGGCAGATCCTGGAAAACTTTGAAGAGCTCTTACATTTAACAGAGATTTATATTGAGTTATAGCAAACACCTTTTTCTCATCCATTCTTAGACCTTCAGGATTTATGATATACCCTAGGAACTCGATTTCTGAGATGCGAAACTGGCACTTTTCAAGTTTTGCGAACAGTCAATATTCCCTCAATCGACTCAAGATGGCCCTCACATGACCAATATGTTCCTCAGTGGCATCTGAGTATATTAAAATGCCACCAATGTAGATGATACAAAATACGTCTGCGTATCCTCGCAGTACTTCGTTCATGAAATATTAGAACGTGCTGGGGCATTGCAGAGCCTGAAGGGCATGACCTGATACTCAAACAGGGCAAATTTGGTCCTGAACGAGATATCCATTCATCACCCTGTCGGACTTTAAGAAGATGATAAGCACCCTGGGGCTCCAACTTGGTAAACATCGTCGTCCCTTTCAACTGATTCAGTGACATCGGTATTAGAGGTAGAGGATATCTATTTTTGCTGTCACCCAATTTATTGCTCAATAGTCTATTCACGCCCGTAACTCCCCTCCCTTCTAGGGCACAAAGAAGAAAGGAGAGGATGCTGGTGACTAAGAGGGCCGGATAAACCCTGTAGCTAAGTTCTCATCTAGGTAATCTTGCAAATGTCAGGTCTCTGACTCAGTCAGAGCATAGATCCTGTTGCATGGAATTGCTGCCCCAGGGACTAGATCTATCTGGCAATCATACTCTCGATGTGGGGGCAACTGACTGGCTTTTTGATTATTAAACACTTCCTGATAATCTTTACACCATTCCGTAAGTTAGATATTTGTCAGGTTCTCTTGATTTGGATCTTGAAGTACTAACTTTTTTACACAATATTTCTTATAAAAATCTGAATTCATTAGTACACATTGTGCTGCCAACTCAACTGAGAGGTTGTGGAGTGTTAGCCAAGGCATTCCCAATATGAGTCTAAATTGTGGTGCATCGATTAGATCACATCTAATGTGTTCAAACTGATCCTCACCAATTCTCACAATTACTGGGCATGATGGTAGTGAACTAGTCCGGATGCCAAAGTAGTTCCATCCACCATCTTTACTGGCTCCGTTATGTTTTTGCTGATACAAAGAATTTGCAACTCTCTGGCAAATTTCTGATCGATAAAATTCCCAGGGGCCCCAGAAACTAACAAAGCAGGAATCTCTATTTCCTGACTTACTGGCAACTGAACTTAGACGCTAATGTTCAAATGAGGTACAGAACTTTGTTGGGCATTGCCCAACACCAAAGAGGTCTCAGTAAAGGCCTCTCTCAGATAAGGGACCTCAATCTTATTCGAGAGAACTAGTTTTCTGAATCATCCTTGATATCAAAGCCAGTTAGCACCACTGCCTGATTTTTACTTTAAGTTACTTTGGTTCTTGCGCAACAATCCTTTATAAAATGCCGTCCTGTCCCACAGTACATACCCAATTTTAGTCTTCTTCTCTTTTCTTGCACTTCTGTGGTCAAAGGACCCCGTATTCCATTAATTTGCATTAGCTCTACAGCATTTGAACGTTTGCTGCATTTATCTACTACAAGTTTAATTGGTCGTATCACAATCACCTAAGAGTCTGGACTAGACGTATCTCCTCTTTGTTCCAACATTCTGCGATCAAGTTGTACAGTTAACTCTATCAACTCCTCACAATTATCTGGAAGAACCACAACTTGCGCCAACACATCTTTCAGTTCACTCCTTAGTCCTTGCTAGAAAAGGCAATCTCTCTTCCTAACTGGTTACTTGGTCTCAACTACAATCTGTTAAAGGTTGTCATAGAGATTAAAAGATCTTGCAACCCTTGCTTTAGAGTGATAAACTGTCTGTCATTTCTTCACAGAAGTTAGTAAAATTATATAGAAGAGAGCCATCTCTTTCAAACTATGGGATTTGACCAGATAGCTGCATTTCCTACCAGGTAGGACAACACAAAAGTTGTCTTGGTCTGTTCATCAGGAAATGCCATTGGTTTACACAAAAAGTGAAGCTTACATTGATTAATGTAAAGCACACATTTCTTTGGATCACCATAAAAATGTTCGAGGGGGCTAATGGAATTACAGGTGGTTGAAGAACATGGAGAACATGAATGGAACTGGCCATAGTCTGTGCAGAAGAGGGAAATGCAGATTGAGATGCCACACCATAAATTGCACCCCTAGATGGAGAAGAAGAAGTTGTGTGATTTGACGATGTTCCAGAATCTACCAAGGGAAGAGACAGAGTCCAAGGTTTTAGAATTACTCCAGCTCTCCCACTACCTGTCTCAGTTTTACTCTGACGGTACAAACATGCCACTTTTCTCCAAAAGTCTTGGCAACGACGCTCAACATCCTGTGATTCTGAGCAAATCACTTAATCTCCCCGTGCCTAACAAAAATGAATGTGATCATCTGTAACGAAACTGGTGCTCATGTAAAGCACTCTGATACCCGATGTCTCGGGTCTAGTTTGCGCTATATAAAACTCTAAAAAAAAAAACTCCTCCTTTCTTAAATCCTTACTTTCAGCCCAAGAGGCTTGTACTTCTTCTTTCAAGCTGGTGATGGTTTCCAAAATAAAACTCGGTTGGTGTCCATCGATCAGGCCGGGAAGATTAACGTGGGCTAGGCAATCTGTCAGATACAACAATTACTGAACGGAGTGACTAACCTGTTATAACTGACCCGGCAGGAGAGATGCTTGTCCTTCCACACCCCCTGATGCTTACCCATATGAGTTGTACACAGCACTCATTCTGGAGGAACACCAAGGGGAATGGGGGAATGGGACAAAATAGCCAAACGGTGACTGTATGACAGCTTCCTTGCATCACCCTTTAGGCTTGCCTGTCATCTGCCTCTCAGTGTGCGAGTGGCTGAACAACAACAACAACAACAAATATTTAGTTTTTTCAGCTTTTGATTTACAGTTTCATTTACATTGTCTCTCTCAATCTAGACTCAATGTACCTGTAAATTCATGAGAGAAGCCTTTAAAACATTGGTTCTTTCTCTTCTAGTTGTATTTTCACTAGAATTAAATGAGTTTCTGGATTTGGCACACGCTGCATAGTTTCCTTAATGTTTCTTTCTGGTTAGCACAGATTGCCCCATTCGCCGAGTAAAATAATTAAGTGCCTTGAAATTAATCAAGTATCTTGCTTTTTTGTCCACCAAGTTCTTAAACTGATGCTCAGTTATGATTCCTTTGTCTCAAGTTCCAGACGTGCATGCGCACATGAAGGAGGTAAACATCAAATGTACTTAGCTATCTCTTGGCTCTTTTATCTCTTGCAGATCATGGAGAACTCTATCCAAGAACTCAAGGTTCAGAGAGAGGAAG
Source organism: Calotriton arnoldi (assembly GCA_963921515.1). Taxonomy (NCBI): domain Eukaryota; kingdom Metazoa; phylum Chordata; class Amphibia; order Caudata; family Salamandridae; genus Calotriton; species Calotriton arnoldi. The sequence goes on along the minus strand of CAWUFW010000171.1, from coordinate 1,824,427 downwards.
AAGATTTCCTGAATGCGCAGGTAAGCTGGGTCGGCGGGAGAAACACGGGTGATGTCTTCACCGGAACTCAGATTGTCTAGCGAAGGGTGTGGTCCATGGGAGTGGTATTTATACCCTCCTGACATAAAAGATGGCTGCCCCATCACATGGCTGTTTTTAGAACCTTCAGGATTGTTCCTGAACATTCTGGCTTGTTCCAGATGGATTGCTATGTGCTGTCAATGTCTATTGACAAACCTTCTGGTTTGTTCCTGAACCTTCTGGCTTTTTCCAGAACCATCTGGATTGTTCGAGATAGATTGCAATGTGCTTTCAAAGTCTATTTATAAGCGATTAGTTGACAACCTTGCTTCCTTCTACCATCAGTCTTAAATTATGTTTGTTTGTTTGAGTTCTATTAAATTATAACACTTGTGACTCCCCCTGCCCTCAAAGGTTTGGGAACCATCTTTTTGCATCTCCATGAATGCACCCAAAAAGACCAAACCCCTGGGATGTTCTGTGAAACACCCGACTCTGTAAACTGGGTGGCCATGACACTCCGGTATAACAAAACTGCTTTCATTTTAACTCCACAAATCTGACTTTTATGAACATTTCTTTGGAAATGTGCGGTATTTCTGAGAGTTGTTTGTGCCACAGAGATGAATGTAACATCTTACTGTAAAATACCATGAAACTCATGAAATGTAAAAGAAAACAAAACCTTGTCTCCTCAGACTGCTCTGAAAAAATTAAACCCACAAACATTCTATTGTAGAATAAATGTATTTATAGTGTTCGCCAAAGAAATGTGAAAATTCCTGTAAAGAAAAAGAAACATTATGGGGTTTGGCTGGCTAAGGATATTTTTCATAAGCAGTGAATATATTTGGCAGAGAAAAAAATAGTTTTCCTTGCTTTAAAAAATTTCCATGAAAATGAGAACTGCTTCAACATTTTCATTCACTGAGAAGAAAAGCAGTCTTGGACCTTTTTGACTCTGCTTACTAAAGTAAGCAGTTATATTGATAGCCGTTCAACACAAAATAACTGAGTTTGCCACAGAGCACACATTGTAAACCTTTGTAGCAAGTAAAATGTGCAAAAAACGGCTTGGCAACTGATGGAGCAGGGTTTTCGTAAAAATGAAACCTGCTCGGATTGAAACCCCTAGTAACATTTTCTAATTTTTCTAACAGTGTGCAGTGAAAAACTCGTAGTTTTAATAACTAACATGAGGGAAAATAATACTGCGCAAGCGCGTTCTGAAGCACTGAACTAGGCCGCAAATGCTTGACTAATGAAAATAAAGAGACTAATGCTGCTTTTGTGCACGTTATTAACGTTTGCTAGGAAAAATAATAATATGGGTTGCGCATGGTTAGATGCAGCATTGGGAGGGTGCGTAAAGAAAAATTTCAAAATGAGTAATAATGCTTGTTTTATTTTCCGTAAAAGCATGGGTTAAGGAACAATTATTTATTAACTGAAAGAGCAAAGAGAATGTGGAGGGAAGGCAAAGGTGAGCGACCTTCGAATTTATGTGTGCCTGCCAAAAGTTAAACGTGGAGACGAAAAACAATCAGTAAGTGAGGAACGTTTCCTCTGGAAGCGCACGAGTGGCACAAGAAGTAACAGAACTGGAAACATTAGCGGAGAGAAAGAAGCTGAAGTCTGATACTAGTATATTTGTATTTCCTGGGATGATGTAGTCGTGATGTTGAAAAAACAAACAATAGAACATTGAGTAAGATGGACATGTCGAGTGTGGTGTGACAGTACAGCCCCTTCCTTTACCAATCAAATGTACAATTTTCTTTTCTTTGAAACAAATGTGGGTTGGACATTTGGGTTTTAGGGTATAATTGAGGTGCCCTGGTGTAAGGGGTATTCTTGGCGATGCTGATGCAGCTGGAGGTGTTAGGTGTGATCGTCGCTGTCGTCGGTTTGCTGTAGAGGCCTACCTGTTTTCTTTCCGTTCCTGATTCCTGACTTAGTCTTTGCCTTTCAAATCTTCTTGAGGGGCCTTGCTGCTCTCGTGGCCAGGGAGCAGTTTTCCTGTTTCCTTCTGGGTTAGTATAGATAGAAACCTGAATTTGCATAATCATTTGCAAATGTATTTTGTCTTTGAACCTTTTCTCTCTTCGCCTTTCCACTCCTTCAATGCACTGTCAAATGTGATGTGAATTTGTCATTCTCTTTGCTAAATATTTACTCGGTGATGTTTCATGATTTGTACTGTGTATTGGTACTTGATGAGCATTTATTTCACATTATTTAGATAAACATTATAAATATACACACTGTGTCCATTTTTATTTAGGGTGTGTTTATAGATTATTGCCTATAACTATTCAATTATAAAAAGATGTCATCGCCACATTATTTTCTATGAGAAATGCAGGTTCGGTTGGAGATTGGTAAGTTAGGTCTGAACTGTGCATTACACTGAACCCAGTGTGAAGGGACTTGTTGGGTAATGTAATTGGGCCTTGTTCATTGCAAATTTATTGATCCCTGAGCGCTGGATCAGTTTTGGTAGCAGAGAATGGTTTCTATTGATTAGTTTGGCAATAATTATTGATTATTGATTTATGGATATTAATATAAAAAGTTAGTGTTTGTCCTGTTTCATTCAAGACATGTAGTCTGGAAATACGGGTACAGAGTTGCCTAAGATCCCGGGATGATGATGATGTTATTTTAGCCTTAAGAGGCAGAGGAATAGTGTGGAAAAGTATCATACTGCAGAAGTACTTTGTCTGTTGTCGTAATATCAAACAGTGAGATGCTGTTGATGTTATTTAGGGATTTATTCTGTTGAGAAAAGATTGTATGTAATAGTGAAAAGTTCGCTTCTGAAATTTTGGCTTTACATTCCCAAAGGAGTACCAAGACTTTTTCACTCGAAAATTCTCTCCTGAAACTATGGCTAGTATCCCCAGAAGAGTACCAAGACCTCTTTTCACTTGATTGGGAGTAGAGTAGCGCTGGTCGTTATTTTACTAGGAGTAAAATAATCTCTTTGAATGTTCAAACTATCTCTTTAATTAGTGGAGCAGACAAAGTAGCATTGTTTTGTGTTGTTTCTAACAAGAGTTTAGTTAAAAAAAACCTTGCAGTACATTGCCGTATTATTTTGTAAAGGGAGGGTCACTAGCAGGAGTTATACTGACGTCACAAAAAGTCACGCTGGCATTGGTTGAAACAGTGGGCGCGTAGAGAGCCGTGATTGGTTAGTTGGTGTGAGCCGCGCTGGCATTGGTCGAGATAGTGGGTGTGTAGTGAGCCGTGATTGGTTAGTTGGTGTGGTATTGGCTAAGATTCAGCTAATAGAATAAGAGGATTTACAGAAGGTTTTCCTTGTTTGTTTCTGGTTTATTTAGCGAGAAAAAGAGAGTTTAAAATGAAGATGGTAAACAGAATACACGATTTCTTTACAAAGGACAAGCCGATTGTTACTAGAGAGGGACTTCCTGTACCTCCTCCAAGATCACCTGCTTCTTTCATGATGTTAGAGCGTGGATATCATACGTGTACATGGTTAGAGAATTGGATGGGTTACACGGAAGATGATGGAGTTTTAGCTTTTCCAAAGCATGGTACTTTTAACGTGAGGATAGTAGAGAATTTGAGGAGACAAATGAATTCATTAAAACCAAATCCCAGACCTATGCAGTATGAGGCGCTTGAAGAATGGGAAAATGAGGCATATAAAAGGGAGAGAGACAGGAATGGGTTAAGATATAGGAATACATTGAGGAGGTATTCAGAAGCTAGGTGGGATGATCAGATGAAGAGATGGAGAAGAGAAGTGATTGCAGATGGGTTATATCCAGTAATAGTTACTGAGGATCAGGCTGGAGGAAAATGTAAAGAGAAAAAGAATAATGTAGAGATTTCAGAATTAGAAATGGACCCAAATGAAATCGATGATGAATTATTAGACGACGAGATGCTATTAAAGAGACCTCCACCATATCAGGAGAGCCCAGATGGGATTTCTCCGAGTGCACCATTAATTGAAATAGAAGCTCCACAAGTTCCACAAGTTTCACAAGTGACACATGTTCTGGCAGCTTCACAGTCTTCATTAGGTACTCGAGAGTTACAGGAAAGAGAGATTGACATGTTAAATAGAACAAGAGAAGAATTGACTCAGAAAATTAGCCAGTTTAAATGCAGAAGCATTGTCAGTACCAGTAACAATTTGTCATATAGTTCCATTGTACAGTGAGGGTCAAAATATTTCGAGAGTGCATACATTGACAATTCCTATGAATAATGTCAGCAATGCTAGTGGATCGGAACAAGTTGAGAGGAGTGCCTCATTAATTGATCTTCCAGTAAATGAAAGGGTGACTGAAACACCAAAAAGAAGTGTGCAGATAGATCCTAGGAAACTAGTGCAGAATGTGAGAGAAATGACTCCAGAATCAGGGGGTTCAATGGGACCTTCACCAGAGGAGTTAGATGATTGGATTAGAGGAATAGAAACTAATAAGTCAAAATTGAGTATAGATATAGGTAAATTGAGAGTAGATCTGGAAGAGATGATTAATGGTACAATAAGCCCAAAGAGATTGAGTAAATATCAGGATGAAGAGTTGCTATGTTTGTGTAAAAATATTACATGGAGAGCAAAGAATCTACATGAGAAATTGGTAGAGGTTGCTCAGGAATATGGAGTGGATATTGGGAAATCTAAAGCTTTGCAGAAAACATATAGATTGGACTTTACTGAAAAGGATTTAGAGAGATTGAATACATCTGGTAAACAATTGCAAATAAAAGAGTTGATTAATACCTTGAAGAGATTGGGTGATATGGAACGATAGAAAGGTAGATGGGTGAAAAAAAAGGAAGAAATGATGGCTAGTAAAAATGTGAATGCATCTTCTTTACTTCCGTTAAGAGAAGCAGAGCAAGTTGAAATGATATATCCGATGAGAGAAGTTCCAGGTGGTGGATATATTCACATTCCTTGGTCAAGACAGGATATATTGTCTTTTACTAATAATTTCCCCAGATTGAGAGAAAAGCCTGTCGAGTGGTACATACAGGTAGAGAGGTTTGTAAAAGTTTCAAAGGTTTTGTTGAAAGACTTGGATGGTTTATTTGATATTGTAGTTCCAGCTGATTTATGGACTGGGTGTAAAATTGCAGTTGATTGGCCAAAAGAGGAATAGCCTAGAGATGTTAAAACAGGAGCCCCTTCAGAAGAAGTGATGAAAAAATATAATCAGGTAATTACTTACTTGAAGGGTAAAATTTCTCCAAAAGAAACAGATTGGGTTAAAATTGATAGGACAACACAAGAGTCAAAAGAATAAGTACATGCATCCTATGAAAGGCTTTTACAGGTGTTTAAACGGTATAGTGGCTTTGAAAGTATAACTGACAAAGATATGGGACATTTTGTGTATAGGTTTGTATTTGGACTGAAACCTGAGATTAGTGATATGATTCAGCAACATTTGATTTGTTGGCAAAGTAAAACAGTGGATGAAATTTTGAGATATGCTAAGTATTGTAGTGATGATATTGAGTCAAGGCATAAGAAATTAAAAGAAAAGATGATGTGGGCACAAGTGAAAGTAGCGCAACAGAAAGATGGGAATTATGTCAATGGTTCTCAAACAGATTTTTAAATGAAAGGACAGAATCAGAATTTTCAAAATGGTCGGGTACCTAAAATAAATGGTGTATTAAATGGCGGAAAAGGTAGAGGTAAGAATAATACAGAAGAAATTAAAAAGAAATATCCTTGTCATGCGTGCGGAAAGTTAGGACATTGGAAGAACGAGTGTAAGTCCTTGCTAGGAAATAATGGAATGATTCAAAATTTCAATCCGCAGATGCAGAATGAAGTGGTTGTGAATCAACAACAGCTGCAACAGCAACAGGTAGTTACACCACAAGTTCAACAAATGCAAGTACCTCAAGCTCCTATGCCAAATAATGTGAATGCTCAGGTACAGAGATGTTAATGTTAATGTTACTGGGCACTTATAAAGCGCACGGCTACTCCCTGGAGTGTCCCAGCGCTGAGAAAGAGAAACCAGTGACAGAACAATACCGGCACACGTATATCAGCTGCTTTATTGTGAAAAAAGCCAGGTTTTTAAGCCTCGCCTAAAGCTGAGAAGATCCTGAGCCTGACGCAAAGATGGCAGCAGCCTGTTCCAAAGCTGAGAGGCAACCACCTGAAAGGAACGTCCACCCAGACGAGAACAAGAGAACCTCGGAACAGTCGAGAGCTGCTGGGTGGAAGACCTCAAAATTCTAGATGGAGCATAGTGCTGTATTCTGTACCTCAAGTATGAGGCCCCCATATTGTGGAAGGCCTTGTAGGCCAATACCAGGGCTTTAAAATTTGTCCTCTTACGCACTGGAAGCCAGTGTAGGGACTTCAAATGAGGGGTCATGTGTGTCCTGAAGCCTACCATAAGTATGGCTCTTGCCGCGGCGTTTTGCACCACCTGTAATCGGCCAAGAAGATAGTCAGGGAGGCCTAAGTACAGGACTGTGAGCGGGTTGAAGGATTGAGGTCCACAACGATAGGGGTTTGTGAGGATTTTATTTTATAAACACGTCGGAATGGCTTTTCCAGGGTTTGTTCTGAGGATAATACTTCTTATCCACAGGTGGTTTTTCTCCTTATCGTCACGCTTCAGGGTGTCCTGGCGTTCTGTGGGGATATCTTCAGGCTTCAGGCTTTCGGCTCCCCTCGAGAAAACAAAAGAACAAACGGAGCGTTGTTGAGAGAGGTCTCGTTTTGTTTCGGACCATCACCGAAGGGGAAAAGGAGTGAGGAGACACCCGGTGCACTGCTACAGGGGCGGTTGTGCAAGTGAGAGGGGAGGGCGATCAGGACGGTTTAGGGACATGGGGAATTGCTTGGTTCTTTACCGCCGACCTTCTCCCGCCTCCCAGCCCACCCCGCAAACCGAGCACGCACCTGTGAGAGCCACGCTCCTCCTGGAGCGTGGCTGGGCGATGGGTGGGGACGTTGGCCTCCCGGCTCTCCTGACACCTCTGGAACTTCTCACTTGGCTCCCAATACCGGAATCGGAGCGTCTTCTCCCTCGGCTCTTGTCTCTTCCTCATGGGCTCCGCTTTCGGCGTTCTCTCTCCTCCAGCGTCTTCCGGAGTCCGTCTTCCCCCCCTCAGATCCCCCGTCTTCAATTGGATCGGGGCTGATGACGCGTGGCCAGGGGGGCGGGGTTCTCCGCGAGCAGTTCCCAGTTAAAGGGACCTTCCGTAGTAATAGACGAACCCCTGTCTTGCGTAACAAACCAGTCCGGGGATTCCTCTGTCTGCGAAGAAAGGAGAGGATCCCGGCTGTCATGAACATGCCACCATTCTTCTACCGTGCCGTTGTTACCACCGGCGATGGGGGCCCCGTGACATACCTCACCCCTAGACCTTTCCCGATCGGGGAGAGGAAACATGCGGGAGAGGAAGTCGGCATTACCGTTATTTGTCCCTTTTCGGTGCCGCACTTCAAAGACGTAGGGCTGCAGGGAAAGGAACCACCTGAGGATGCGAGGGTTATTGCCCATGTTCCGACTCATCCATAGGAGAGGGGCATGGTCGGTATACAATATGAAACGAGTTCCCTCCAAGTAGTAACGCAGTTTGTCAACCGCCCATTTTATGGCGAGACACTCCTTCTCTATGGTGGGGTACCGTTTCTCCCGGGGGAATAATTTCCTGCTTATAAACAGAATTGGATGTTCCGTGCCCTGCAGGGACAACTGGGAGAGGACTGCCCTCACCCCACTGTCAGAAGCATCTGTATGAAGGATGAAGGGCCTAGAAAAATCGGGTGAGGAAAGGACTGGACTGGTTGTTATTGCCTTTTTCAGTTGGAGGAAGGCCTGTTTGACTGTGTTCGTGGGGTGTAAGAGGTCGGCTGATTTGGCTTCCTTCTTTAGGAGATCGGTGAGGGGACCTGCTATGTTCGAGTATTGGGGAATGAATCTCCTATAATACCCCAATAGCCCTAAAAAGGCTCTAACTTCCCGTTTGGTGGAAGGGAAAGGGGTATCCATGATTGCCTTCACTTTCTCAGCCTGAGGTTCTATCACCCCATTCCCCAGGACATAGCCTAGGTATTTGACTTTATTGAAGGCTACCTTTGATTTTTTGGAATTTATGTGTAAGCCTGCCTGTGACAGGGCCTGGAGTATTTTCTGACAGTGGACCAAATACTCCTCCCATGTAGAGCTAAAGATGACAATATCGTCGAGGTAGGCTGACGAGAAGCCCTGGTGTTCACGGAGTACGGTGTTCATTAACCGTTGAAAGGTGGCAGGCGCTCCGTGAAGACCGAATGGGAGGACTGTAAACTCATATAGCCCATTAGGAGTCATAAAGGCGGTATTTGCTTGGTCCTGTTTCCTCAGGGGGACCTGCCAGTATCCTTTTGTTAGGTAAAGGGTTGTTATATACTGGGCGTCCCCCAACTTCTCGATCAACTCGTCTATTCTCAGTAAAGGATAGGAATCAAATTTAGAGATAGCGTTTACTGCCCTAAAGTCTATGCAGAATCGAATGGTACCATCAGGCTTTGGTACCAAGATGATGGGGGATGCCCACTCGCTCCTAGAGGGACGGATGATACCCATCTCTAGCATGGACTGTACCTCGTTTTGCACGGCGGTTCTCCTGGCAGCCGGGATACGGTAGGGTCGTTGTTTGATGACCTTGCCAGGGACCGTCTCGATAGTATGCTCAATCAGGGATGTTTTTCCTGGCCGGTCCGAGAACAATGAAGAAAACGGTTGAAGCAACTTGTTTAAGGAATGCTGTTGTTGGGAGGATAGGGACTGGCTAACTACCAGTTGAGACAGGGTACACAGGGCCTCTTCCTGTTTTGCTGTTACCAAATGGGCGGATTTTGGGAGGGGGCCCAACCACTTCTTTAGAATGTTAATGTGGTATGACTGTATTCTAGAGGGTCTTATCTGTACTTTGTAGGTTGTTTTCCCCACTGTCCCAACCACTTTATACGGGCCCATCCATTCTGCTTTTAGCTTACTCGTGGAGGATGGGAGCAAGACCAGTACCCAGTCGTTAACGGCAAGCCTTCTCCACTTTTTCCCCTTATCATACTGGTATCGCTGTCTGCCTTGTTGTTTTTCGAGGTTGGATTAGGCGAGGTCACTGAGTTTTCCAATTCGGGACCTAAGGCTGTGTGTGTATTCCAAGAAACCCCGGGTTTCGTATTCCTCCTCTTTCTCCCATGCCTCCTTCATCATTTCCAGGAAAGAACTGGGTTGTCTCCCGTACAGCAGTTCTAAGGAGGAGCACCCCAGACTACTCTGAACTTGACTGCGAATGACATACAGGGCAAGAGGAAGAAGCTGATCCCAGTCTTTCCCTTCATTTTGCAGCATCTTTTTCAGGGTGAGTTTCAGGGTACCATTATATCTCTCTACGACCCCGTCGGTTTGGGGGTGGTAGACCGACGTCCTGATATGCCCTATGTCCAGGGTTCGGCAAACCTCCCTCATCAAGTGAGAGACAAACGGGGTCCCCTGATCGGTCAGGATTTCACTGGGGAAACCCACCCTGGAGAAGAGTTCAATGAGCTTCTCTGTGATATTGGTAGTGGTTGGGGCTCTTAGAGGAAAAGCCTGGGGGTAGCGAGTGGAATAGTCCACTATAACCAGGGCATACAAGTGTCCTTTCTTGGTTTTTGGTAGGGGACCTATTAGATCCATCCCGACTCTTTCGAACGGACCGCCAACTATCGGGAGTGGCTGAAGGGGAACTGGGGGGGTCGGTATGGATTTTTCCTCTGACAGACCTCACATTCCCGGCAGTAGGTTTTACTGGACCCATACACCCCAGGCCAGTAGAAATGTCGGAGTATGTTCTGCGTTGTTTTTTCTACCCCCTTGTGTCCAGCGGTGAGGTGTGTGTGTGCAAAAAAAAGAATCTGGTCCCTAAAAGCCAGAGGCACCAATATCTGGGGGGAGGCGTCTTTCTTTTCCTCTCGATATAGAAGGCCTTTGTCTATGAAGAACCGGGGATAGTTCTGGGGATTAGCGGGATCCGGGGTCTGGGCTGCTTGCCAAGCATTACGTAAGGTAGGGTCGTTGACCTGAGTATATTTGAAGTTTTTATCTAGGAGCCAGGGTTCGGGTGTGACGAGAGCCTTTTGGGGGATATGCGGGTAACGGCCTCCCCTTCCTCAACATACGGGGTCTGTACAGTGGCAAAGAACAGCTCTAGGAACCCGGGATTGTCAGTCCCGATTATTAAGTCTTCTGGTAGGTCACACAACACCCCTACCCGTGCTCTATAGGGGGGTCCTTGCTGGGTTTTGAGGGTTACTACTGCTAGGGGGTATGGCTTGATATCACTGTGTACACACCGTATGTGTACTAGTGTGTCCACTTCCACCTGATCCTTTTCAACTAGATGTTCCTGGACCACCGATTGTCTGCACCCTGAGTGCCAACAATGCCTTAACCCACCGTGCATTTAGCTGCACACTCACATAAAAGGCGCTCCCCAGTTCAGCGGTGTAGAAGACCGTCCTAGGGCCATATCCGACATCCATGGGCTCGTCTTGGGACTTCTTGTGGGGACACAAACGAGCAATGTGTCCCCATTCCCCACAATCAAAACACTGGGGTCCTCTATGCATCGGTACATCGGTTTTATATGGCCGGGGTCGCAGAGGTTCGGGGAGAGGTTTTGGTGGTGCCCTTTTGTCATGTTTTCCTAGGTTAGGGCGACCGGGTTTCTCTAACTCCCACAGAGGAGTACGGGGTTGTGCGCGGGAGAACGTTGTGGCCATCTCCACGGCTTGTTCAGTGGTGAGATGAGTATGTTGTCTCAGCCATCTCTGGGTGTTGTAGGGAAGAGCCTCCAGAAACTGCTCCAGATAGATCAGGTCCATTATCTCTTCCTTGCTCTTCTCAGTGGGCTTTAACCACTTGTCGGCAGCGGCTTTTAAACGAAAGAAAAGGGTTTTGGGGTTCTCTCCGGGCGCTCCCTTTTCTTTGCGGAAGCGAACCCGGTAGGCTTCAGCGTCTAGTCCCAGATGGTCTAATATGACCGACTTGACGTCTGCATAGGGGGTATTACCGCTGGCGTTTGCAACCTGGTACGCTGCCTGCGCTTCGCCCGTGAGGAGGGGTGCTAGGAAAAAAGGCCATTTCTCCAAGGGCCACCCGCAGGCTTTGGCGGCCCTCTCGAAATTAAGAAGGAAGGCATCCGGGTCCTCTCCCGCTACATACTTCTGTAAAGAGACCCCCGGAGGCCCTGAAGCGCTGCTCCTCACCTCCTGTGTCCTAGCGGACGCCTGTTCCTCTGATACCTTTTGCAGTCCTTCAAGCTGGGCTGTTATGCTGGATTTAATCAAGTCCCGGTCGGCCTGGGCCGAGGTCATCTGCCGTTGCACTGCCCATTCCAGTTTCTCCTGGCCCTTCACGATGTGTTGTATCAATGCATCCATTATTTCAGTACTAATGGAGGGCGTGCCCGCATTCTCCACCACTTGTGAGCGGGTTGAAGGATTGAGGTCCACAACGATAGGGGTTTGTGAGGATTTTATTTTATAAACACGTCGGAATGGCTTTTCCAGGGTTTGTTCTGAGGATAATACTTCTTATCCACAGGTGGTTTTTCTCCTTATCGTCACGCTTCAGGGTGTCCTGGCGTTCTGTGGGGATATCTTCAGGCTTCAGGCTTTTGGCTCCCCTCGAGAAAACAAAAGAACAAACGGAGTGTTGTTGAGAGAGGTCTCGTTTTGTTTCGGACCATCACCGAAGGGGAAAAGGAGTGAGGAGACACCCGGTGCACTGCTACAGGGGCGGTAGTGCAAGTGAGAGGGGAGGGCGATCAGGATGGTTTAGAGACGTGGGGAATTGCTTGGTTCTTTACCGCCGACCTTCTCCCGCCTCCCAGCCCACCCCGCAAACCGAGCACGCACCTGTGAGAGCCACGCTCCTCCTGGAGCGTGGCTGGGTGATGGGTGGGGACGTTGGCCTCCCGGCTCTCCTGACACCTCTGGAACTTCTCGCTTGGCTCCCAATACCGGAATCGGAGCGTCTTCTCCCTCGGCTCTTGTCTCTTCCTCACGGGCTCCGCTTTCGGTGTTCTCTCTCCTCCAGCGTCTTCCAGAGTCCGTCTTCCCCTCCTCAGATCCCCCGTCTTCAATCGGATCGGGGCTGATGACGCATGGCCAGGGGGCGGGGTTCTCCGTGAGCAGTTCCCAGTTAAAGGGACCTTCCGTAGTAATAGATGAACCCCTGTCTTGCGTAACAAACCAGTCCGGGGATTCCTCTGTCTGCGAAGAAAGGAGAGGATCCCGGCTGTCATGAATATGTCACCATTCTTCTACCGTGCCGTTGTTACCACCGGCGACGGGGGCCCCGTGACAAGGACGTTCACATAATCGAGGCGAGAAACAATCAATGCTTGGACCACTGTTTTCCTATGAGGAACTGGGAGTAGTGGAAGGAAGTTCCTCAACATTTTCAGTAGGCCAAAGCATGTGCCGGCCACTGCTTGGACCTGGGACTTCATGGACATGTCCGCGTCCAATTTCACCCCAAGGTTTTTGACGGTGGTAGCTAAATTAGCAGGGGGGGACGTATTCTGTGGCCACCAATTGCGCCATTCCTCACCCGGGTTGTGTCCAAAAAAAAAAGAATTTCTGACTTTTCAGAATTACACAACAATTGGTTCTGTTTAAACCAAGCGAACACCTTAGACAGGCAGATGTTTATCTCGGTCCCATTCAGGGCCATATCCTTTTCGCAGGTGAACAATAGCTGCGTATCGTCGGTGTAAGATATTACTTTAGCGCTGTATTGTTCCACCAAAAGCACCATGGGTGCCATAAACACATTGAACATGGTGGGGCTCAGGATAGATCCCTGTGGGACACCAACATTCAACGGGGAAATAGGGGCCGAAAAAGGGGGAGACCAAACAGTTTGCTGGCGGCTTTCCAAATAAGAAGTGAACCACCGAAGGACCGTGCCACCAATGCCACAGCCCTGAAGTCTGTGCAGAAGAAGAGCATGGGGCACGGTATCGACTGCCGCGGAGAGGTCCAACAATATTAATACGGCCTTGCCTCCTCTGTCAAGTGTAGTTTTAATGGATTCCGAAACTTCCAGTAGGGCTGTTTCCGTACTGTAGTTGGCTCTGAACCCTGACTGGCTAGGATGTAGTACGTTATTGGCCTCAACAAAATCCGCAAAGACCCTATTTACATATTTCTCCAAAGCCTTGAAGAAGAAAGGCAGCAGCGAAATTGGCCTGTATTTGCTAGCTACAGAAGGGTCGGCTGAGGGTTTCTTTAAGAGCGGTAGGATTTTCCCATGTTTCCAGCTGTCAGGCACCAAGCCCTCTGATAAAGAGAGGTTCAGAACCTGGTTAACAGCTGGGTTGATCACCTCTGCAATAGATGCTAGTGTTTTCGCAGGGCAGGGGTCTGAGGGGGAGCCTGATTTCAGTGATTTCAGTATCTTCAGGGAGTCAGCCAACATTATGGGGGAAATTGCAGGAGGGTCCCTCCAGCGTTGGAGAAAACAGGGGGGGACCCGTCTGTGCTGCCTTCCGTAGCAGTGGGGGATTCCCCAAGCGAGGCTTGAATGGTTGTAATTTTTTTATAAAAGTATTGCGCAATCAGGTTCGTCCATTCCTTTGTAGGAGAAAAAAGGCTGTTAGTGGCACTGGGGGAGGAGAAATCTTTGACAATTTTGAACAGTTCCTTGCTACTGTTCCCAGCTTGCTCGATTTTAGAGGACAGAAAGATCTTTTTTTTCCTCGCGAACTTTGGCGTAATGGGCTTTTAGAGCCGATTTATACGCCATTTCATCCGAGGGATTAAAATTCTTCCTCCAGACTCTCTCAAGACGTTTGCAGGTGCTTCTGCTTTTCCTGAGAGCCTCAGTGAACCAAGGGGCAGAGGCTCTACAGCCATTTGCCACTCGGGTCTTAGGGGGGGCTAGTTCATTCGCGCGTACCTCTAGCCAATATTCTAGTGAGTGTACGTCGCTCTCTAAGTGGCCACTAAAGGAAATAGGGTGTTTCTTAAGTGCTCTGGCTAATGCCTCTGGAGTCATCTGATTGAAAGGCCTAAAACTTGTGGCATGTGGTTTGCAGTGGGATTGAGACTGTGCTGATTCTTTGCATAATCTAAAAGAAAGTAGGAAATGGTCACACCAAATGATGGGAGAGGGTGGGTCCATTTCAATCCTGTCCATTGAGAAAATTTGGTCAAGGATATGGCCTTTTTCATGTGTAGGGGAAAAAACATAAGGAGTCAAATTGAGGATATTTAGGGATTCATATAGTTTCAGGGACTCGGGATCAGTAGATTGATCCATGTGGATGTTAAAATCACCGAGTACCAAGCATTGCTTATATTTTGCAGCAATAGGCGAAATGGCATTGCTTAAAGACTCCAAGAACCGGCCGGCCGGCCCTGGTGGGCAGTAAATTACAACGCCAGCAATTGACTGATGGGCAGATACTGATAACAGAAAGCCAAGACTCTCAGCTCCTTCTAACTCTATAGTGGGTAGTGATATGCAGGAAAAAGAGTTTTTATAACTATTAGCCACTCCCCCTCCCCGACCTCCAGGCCTATCCTTTCTAATTATCAGGTGGTCAGGGGGGATTGCATTCACGAGAGTGGGATTGGAGCCTTCATTTAGCCAAGCCTCGGTCAAAAACATGACATCAGATTTGAAATCATTAATGAGGTCAAAGATTTGGAACTCATGCTTTTTCATAGAGCGTGTGTTCAGGAGTATTGCTTTTAGGTCATTCGCAGTCCCTGAATCCTGGACTGGGGGGGCGGGTTTGGCCGAGGTCCATGACCTCACTATGCATCCTGCGTCCGGGGGGGGGAAGAGCCGCCCACTTACAATCAATACAACTAAGGCCATTTGTGTCAACAGCAAGAGAGAAGTGGGAGCGGCAGCTCACACACTTACCTATTGCCAATAGACTGTCTCTGCTGTAAATTAGTCGATGGTCTCTTGGGTGCAAGTTCCCTGGTGTGTAGGCAGCAGCGTTTCCGGTGCCAGACGCCTCCGGGACGCTGACGGGCGCAGACGGGCTTGCCTTAGGTGCGCCTTCGGCGCGCCAGTGGCGCGCCCGCAGTGCGTGTCCGCTGCGCGCTCGCGCAGCGTCCCGTTTTATAGGCCCCAGTGTTAACAACTAGACCACGCCGTGAGGGAAAATGGCGGGTCACTAATTCGGAGCAGATTCCTCCCTCTCAGGGTTCGATTCCCACCGCCCACCACAGATCAAATTCAACACAGTTCAACACTTTTTAAAATACAATTAAAAACTAAGCAAGACGTTAAAAAATAGTAGCAGCAGAAGAGATTGTGTGCAAAATGTGCAAAAACAGCTTTTCAACAAGAGCAGCAGCGAGGAGGTGCAGCTAACTGCACTGCCACGGGTTCGAGCGCGCTCGCGCAGCGTCCCGTTTTATAGGCCCCAGTGTTAACAACTAGACCGCGCCGTGAGGGAAAACGGCGGGTCACTAATTCGGAGCAGATTCCTCCCTCTCAGGGTTCGATTCCCACCACCCACCACAGATCAAATTCAACACAGTTCAACACTTTTTAAAAACTGCTCTTACAGTAGAACGGGTAGCACCAGTGTCCACAAGGAATGTAATATTATTACCTTCCACTTTCCCATCAACAAAGGACTTTATCGTATAAGATGAGTCCTGAGACCATAGCAGGAGTTTTTCCTGTAATAGAACAAATGATTGAACAGGGCATTCTAAAAGAAATATTGGGAAGTCCTTGCAATTCACCTATTACGGGAATTAGGAAACCAAGTGGAAAATATCGAATAGTGCAGGATTTGCGAAAAATCAATAAAATTGTGGTACCTTGTTGTCCAATAGTGCCAAACCCAGCAGTGATTCTTTACCAAATTCCTTGTGACGCGGAATGGTATACAGTGATTGATTTGTGTCAAGCATTTTTCTCGATACCTTTACATCCAGATAGCCAATAGTTATTTGCTTTCCGGTTCAGAGACCGTGTCTTGGCATGGTGCCGAGTTCCTCAAGGGCATACAGAGAGTCCTTCAATTTTTTTTTTTGATAATCAATTTTATTGTTTTGGAACATAAGAAACAAATCAGCAAAAGCACGGAGGACAATAGATCAATTACATTCATAGGAGCATAGCATCCCACGGTTTCAAACCCCATAAGATATACACCAGCGAATTAAGGAGGCGAGTTAATCCAAATCCTCCACAGTACCCAGCCACTTCCCCCACACCCTACGGTACTTCTTGGGACATCCTCTTGCCACATAAAGGGCTTTTTCTTGGGTCGCACACCAGTCCACCCCTTTTCGCCACTTCCCAAGGTTGGGCGGATCAGGACATATCCATGCCGCCGCTATGTCGCGCTTGGCTACAATCATGGCTGTGTTAAAAAATATCTTTTCATTTCTGGACCCGTCCAGCCCATCCGTGATCCCCATTAGTGAATGACGTGGGTCATGGGGAACCCCCCACCCCAGGACCTCCATGAGCTCCTCCTCAATGGCCCCCCAAAATCGCTCCAGGCGGGGGCATGACCAGACCACATGGAAAAAATCAGCCGGGACATGGCCGCACCTCGCGCAGGACGCGTCCGGGCATAAGCCCGCTCGGTGGAGGCGCAGGGGAGTGAGGTAAGCAGCATGCAGATAGTATAGTTGGATCAGCCTAAGTTTGGCGGATGAGGTGATCGTCTTGGGTGCCATGAGTGCGTCGCGCCAATCCACCTCATCCAGGGGGCCCACCCATTCTACCCATTGGGCCCTCAACTGGTCCAGTGAGGTGGGAGTGTTGTTGACTAAAGTGCAATATATGCGGGAGTTGCCCCCCTTGCCCAGGTCACCCAACATAGTCTGCGCCTCGGGAGGGCTGTATTCCGGGAGCCTAGTGTCATCAGTGACGTGCGCGTGGAGGGCGTGCCGCAGCTGTAAATATTTATAGAATTGGGATGGATGTAGGGAGTAGCGGGCCCGAAGTTCCTGAAATGAGAGCATATGGCCGTTAGCCCACACGTCTCCCAGTTGCGAGATACCGATAAGGTCCCATGATTTAAACCCCCGCAGCCCACTAACTTCTTGGAGCCAAGCCCCCTGCCACAGGGGTGTACATTGGGTCAATCTACTCGTCCAGCCAGTGTGGCGCAGCGAGGCCCACCAGGCCAAGAACATGGAACGCGTCACATCAGGTAGTTGGGATGAAATGGGCCCCCCATACATCATCGATTGGACTTTGGGTAGTCCCAGCTCACTCAGCTCGAGCCGATAGGCAGGGTCGGACCAGCCCCCATTGAACCAATCATGGACCACCAGGAGACGCGCAGCCAAGAAATAAAGATACAAATGCGTCATCCCCATACCCCCGTCAAAGGAGGGGATCCGGCATGCAGACAGGACCAGATGCGCCCTCCCCCCGCTCCAAAGAAATTTGATGGCGAGACTGTCCAGTTCCCGGAACCAGGTCCTGGGAAAGCAGAAGGGGGCATTCTGAAGGACGTAAAGAAATCTGGGGAGGATCATCATTTTGAACAGGGCAACCCTCCCCAGGGAATTCAGCGGCAATGTCTTCCATTTTTGAAGGTCCTCTTTGGCCTTCTTTACCAATGGGGCGACATTGAGAGACCAGCCCAATTCGGGAAGAAGGGTGACCCATATCCCTAAGTATTTAAAAGATTGCCGCCGAAGCGGTATGGTGGATTGCCAATCGTAGCAGTCCCTAGTTAGGTGCAATGGGACCAGCACCGATTTCCCTGGGTTCAGCCGAAGACCGGAGGCTTGCCCGAAGGACTGCAAGATCTGGAGGCAGTGCGGTCCCGAAGAGGCGGGTTCGGCCAGAAAGAGCAAGACGTCGTCTGCATAAAGAGCGATCTTGTCCGTTTCCGTATTGGGCCATTCCCAGCCACGAATACGATCCTCAGCCCGCACCAGGGAAGCCAAGGGCTCCATCGCCAGGGCAAATAGCAAGGGTGAGAGGGGACATCCCTGCCTTGTGCCCCTGGAAATAGGGAAGGCCTCTGACAACACACCGTTAACCAACACGCGCGCTCGCGGGTGGGCATAAAGGACATGGACCAGGGCTCTAAACTGGGAACCGAATCCCATCTCGGCCAACACATCCTGTAGATATGCCCAGTCCACCGAGTCGAAGGCCTTTTCAAAATCTATGAGAAGGAGAGCTAGGTATGGAGTGAGTAAGTTCCGATGGGCTAGAGCCAGCTGTAGCCTCCGAAGGCAGTGTTGGATCCCACATGTGGGCATGAAGCCGCATTGATCTGGATGGACCAGCAGGGGTAGGTAGGGCTTCAGTCGCTGAGCCAGGATGGTGGCTTACAGCTTAACCTCCGTATTGAGGAGGGAGATGGGACGATAGTCTGCACATTGACGGGAGGGAGGCTGGGTTTTCGGGAGGACCACCATTGTGGCGATGTCCGTCTCGGGCGGGAAGGAACCTTTCTCCAAAGCTTCCTGAAATAAGTCGGCCAGACGGGGCACAAGAGTTTCGCGATACATTGCATAATATTCTTGGGGAAGGCCATCTGGGCCTGGGGTCTTACCCGATGAGGTGAGGGAGATCGCTTCATCGATTTCCTCCCGAGAAATAGGGCGGTCCAGATCCTTCTGGGCGGCCTTCTCCAGCCGAGGGAGACGTACGTTGCCCCGTTCAAGGAGAACATGGAGCGGTAGGTCGGGGGTCTGTGCTGTATATAATCGCCGATAGTAGAGGGCGAAGGTGCGGGCCATCGCCAGTGGGGCGAGGTGCACCGCACCCTCTTCGTCCACCACCTCCGGGATAATGCGGTTCGCCCTGGGGTATGTGGCTAGCCTGTGTAGGATCGTACCGTTTTTGTCACCCCAGCCATAAACTCTCACCACCGACGACCTCCATAGGAGCTTAGCAGCGTCCAGGGATAGTTGTCTGATTTCAGCCCGAAGATGAGCGAGCTGTCGGGCCTGGACGGCATCGTCGGACAGGGAAAGTGATTGCTCCAAGCGAAGCGTCTGCGCCTCCCTCGAGGTGATTTCCCGCAGTTGTGCCTGTCTCTGGTTCTTAAGCTGAACCTGCGTGACACCCCTTATGGTCGTCTTCCCTGCCTCCCACAGGATACCCGGAGAAGCTACCGAGCCCTCATTAGTAAGAAAGTATTGCTTGAGCTCCGTCCCCACCACCTTTTTGAACTCTTTATCCTGGAGGAACCAAGCGTTCATTCTCCATGTTTGGCGGTCCGAGGGGGGGGGAGCCCCCATACTAAGGAGCACCGGGGAGTGATCGGAAATCCCTCTAGGAAGGATGCGAACATCTAGAAGCTCAGAACAGTCAGTTGCGGGGACAAAGATCGCATCTATGCGCGCATGTGTGTGGTGGGCCGCGGAGGTATGTGTGAATTGGACAGTGCGGGGGTGCCATGTGCGCCATGCATCACAGAGGCCCAGAGACTCGGACCAGTGCCGTAGCTGTTTCGCTTGCGCCATTCGGGAAGCAGAGGGAGGACCCGTTGTATCGAGGGCCGGGGAGGAGACTGCATTAAAGTCGCCCCCAATAACGGTGGTGCCCAGAGGCAGAGTATTCAGCAGGGCCGCAGTGTGCTTAAGTGTGGGTGCGAGCATCGAGGGGGGGAGTAGATGGACATGAGATTGATGGGGGAGCCAGCCAGTGAGCCACAAATTATCACAGATGAACCTTGAGGGTCATGGATGACCTGGGAGAGGACAAAGGGCAGAGTGCGTTTCAGGAGGATAGCCACCCCACGGGAGCCCCTGGAAAAGCCGGAGTGCCATACTCTATTGTACCCGTAGCGAGCCAGGAAGGAACAACAATTGCCCAGGAGGTGTGTTTCTTGAAGTAAGAGGACGTCTATGTGGAGGCGTTGCGCGTAGCGCAGGACCGCCGTGTGTTTAAGCCGGTCCAGGAGACCATTGACGTTCCATGATAAAACATGGAGAGACACCCTAGGTGCAGTAGTATCGGTCATGGTAGGCGGTACATGGGTCCGGGACGTGTGATCCTACAGAGATATGAGAGTGCGCATGGGAGCCGCAAATGTACGGGTAATCGTATGCAATGAGGACATATCTAGCCCCTGGAGAGGAAGCGCGTGTCAATCCGTGGTAGCTGAAACAACAAAACAATAAAAACAACAAGATAGGGAGAAAACAATCCCCAACCTCCCTCCCTCCCCCACCCCCCACCCTACACTTCGAGAACAGAAGCATCTGTCGACCCCCCATTATAACAGTACCAAACTATAACGCTCGGGTTGGATGCGTGGAGGACTCCTCCAGAAGGACGGATAAGCAATGGATCGGCATTACAACAAAGTAAGTGAGCTTAGAAGTCTACCAGTGTCAAAGAACCCCGCCGGGGGAGAGAGTCCCACCCCCATTGCCGATAGGCAGCAAACCTGGCCCCGCAGGCCCTCAAAGAGTAGGAGTGCGGGATAGGTCCGAATCTGGTCTGGGTGAGCCCGCCCGGGCCGGCGGTAAGGATGATCCGGGTAGATTCTCGGTAGATCGGTGCCTGGTGCGGGGCGGAGAGCCCGATTGGCTGGAAGAGTCTCGAAGTCCATATGCCGCCACGCTCGAGGATCTGGGTGCTGCTGCCTGAGGCTGGCGTCCCCTACGAGATTGCGTGTGGCGTTGGCGCTGACGTCCCGGTGACCACGGCCCCTTGGGTTGGGGGCCCGCGGGTCCCGGAGACAGATCACGCCTTTGGCGGAGGGGACGCTCCTCCGTCAACCATGTCCACGCTGCCTGGGGTGAGTCGAAAAACTGCATTTTATTCTGGAAGATGACCCGGAGGCGTGCAGGGAACTGAAGCTGATATTGGAGGCCCAGGGCACGCAGCTTCTTTTTAACGTCCGTGTAAGAGCGCCGGAGTTCTTGCACCTCCCTAGTGTAATCCGGGAATACCATAATGGTATGGTTATGGAACTTGAGGGGACCTGTGGCACGTGCCGCCCGCAGGATGGCATCTCGATCTTTGAAATTCAGAACTTTCAGTATGATAGGGCGAGGTGGAGCTCCAGGGGGTGGCTTAGGTGCAAGGGATCTGTGAGCTCTCTCAACCACAAACCATGTCGAGAGGGTGTCCTTAGGCATCCACGATGTAAACCAGGCCTCGATGAAGGTGGCCACCTGGCCCGTCTCAACCCCTTTGGGAAACCCCACCAGGCGGAGGTTGTTGCGACGTGCGCGGTTCTCGGCATCTTCAGCACGCCGATGGAATTCCCCGGTATGAGTGCGAAGGTGTGCCACCTGCTCCTTCAGCTGTGAGATGTCGTCCTCCGCAGTGGATATGCGGGACTCGGCTTCCGTCAGCCGTGCAGTGGCATTGCGGAGATCCTGCCGGAGGAGGGATACATCCACCTTGATCTCCCCAGTCTTCCCCTCAATGGACGCCTGCGAAGCACTAATAGCCTGAAGAATGGTGTCGAGATCCCTGTCTTGGGGAGGGGGAGGACCCCCCACCGCCCTCCCGGGGGGATCCTGATCAGAGGTGGTGAACCGGTCCATTTACGTCTGCGTGGGAGCCGGCATGGATTTAGGGGCCCTGTCCCTCCCCATAGCTGATGATAGCTCCTATCGTTGCCTGGGTTCCAAGGACCAGATGTGGGGGGAACCAGCAATCACAGAAACTCTGCACGAAGACCAAGAACCCACCGGTGCAAAAGGTGTTCAGGTAGGTACACAGGGACCGCATGGAGAGCAGGCAGCCGGGGGACCCAGCCCAGCGGAGAGTCAATGCACCGGTGGCGCAATCCACAAGCCCGGAGGCGATGGGAGACCAACAGATTAACAGTTTCTGGCAGGGCCCCCGTGACGCACAGACCCGGCTCCATGGCCGCCGGCGGGTCCGCCGTGGGTTATGGCTCCCCGCACCGTAAGTGTGGTACCAGGGCAGCAGGGAATTCACAGTCGGGGGAAGGGCGCCGCCAGAAGACAGGCCGGATGGTCCTGGACACGCGCCCAGGGGCCGCCCCCACTGATGCCCCCCACCGCCACCCGGTATGGTGGCTGAAGCTACCCGCTCGTAAATAGTGGGCACTGGATCACAAGAACGTGTCCGAATCAGCCCCACCAGCACACCGTCCCCGGCAGCCCTCCACTCAGCGAGGAAGGCCTCGGCCACACGCCGGGGCACAGCCAATGTGCGAGCCGGGTGGTCTAGAACGTGTGCCCAAGGATCATCCACAGCTGCGCCCCCGACCGCCACCCGGTACGATGGTCGAGGTCATTAGCTCAATGATGACGGGCGCAAGGGGGGTAACAGGCCCAGCCTCACCGACACAGCAGGCCGCGAACCAGGCCTCACGGTCCCCCACACGATAGTACAGACGGGGGAGGCCCCCGCAGCGCACCGGAGCACACCGGCCCCCAGATCAGCCTCGGTGCGGGGGGGGAGGGAGGGGAGATGTCCCACCGTGCCAGGCCCAGGAGAAAGAGGGAGAAGGGGGGGCACGTGTTTCCCCTCACACGCGCCACTGCCCGAAAAGACACCCGGTCCCCTGCCCCACTCACCGGAGGATGGAGCCGCCCTCAGTCCCGACCGGAGGTCAGCGCGATAGATTGATCCCACAGGCACTCCTACTGGGGCTCAAGGAGGAGACAGGCCCAGCCCCGCCGACACAGCAGGCCGCGTTGCATGCCTCCCCGTCCTCCACACAGCAGGGCAGGTGGGAGAAGGCCTCCGCAGTGCGCCGGAGCACACCGGCCCCCGAATCAGCCTCAGAGCGAGGGATGGGAGGGGGCAAGGGGCGCCCCACCGTACCAGGCCCGGGAGGGGGGGGCACGCGTTTCCCACACGCGCTGCTGCCCGACCAGACAGCCGGTCCCTGCCCCACTCACCGGATGTTGCAGCAGAGTAAGGTCACAGCCGGAGATCCAGCCCATCAAATTATGCCCACAGGCACTCCTCGCCACCGCCGAGAATGCCCCAGGAGCACCAGCCGACTCGCTGGCCGAACAGCGGGAAACAAAGGATTTTCAGGCCTCGAGCCCGCCACTGCCAGCCCTGCGGGCAGCGGGGTCCCGGATTGCCTCCGGGCCGAACCTGCCCGCCGATCACGGGAACCCGCACAAGGCCAGGGCACGAGGCACTGCACCGGTGAGATCCGCTGCCGCGGATCGCACAGCCCCGGCCCCCACCGCCAAGCGAGAGGCACCTCAGCACCACTGGCAGGACGCCGCCGCACCAGGAGTGTCAGGCCGCTGCGGGCCGCAGGCTCCGGACGGTCTCAGAGGCCCCGCACCAGCATTTCGGGCACATGAGGTCAGCGCCACCGTTCCGGGGATCCTCCACAGACAGGTAGGGATCACGGATGGGTGCCGATACTAGCGGGATGCGAGGCGGATGACGAAGGGGTCCGGAGCACTCTTAGAGTGCGACCGCCATCTTGACGCCTCAGGCCACACATGAGAGTCCTTCAATTTTTAATCAGATTTTGAAAAAATTTTTAGAGTCATTGGTTATGCCAGAGAATGCAGTGTTAGTGCAGTATATTGATGACCTATTGGTGGCATCAAAAACACGAGAGGCATGTGTGACAGATACAATTGCTCTACTGAATCATTTGGCAGAAGGTGGGCATAAAGTGTCACCAGCAAAATTACAATTTTGTCAGAAAGAAGTTCAATATTTGGGACACAAAATTGAGAAAGGAGTTAGGAAAGTATTACAGGATCGAATCAATATGATTTTGCAAATGGAACCTCCCAAAACACAGAAAGAAGTTCGAATGTTTCTGGGCATGGAAGGATATTGCAGGCAATGGATCAGTGGATTCTCACTGATTGCCAAGCCTCTACAGAGGTTGACTCACAAAGATGTGACTGATCCGATTGAATTAAATGAAGAGAGCATGAAAGCCTTTATTGAGCTGCGAGATAGTCTTTGTCGAGCACCAGGGGCGTGCGTCCATTGGGGCGTTGGGGCGTTGCCCCCCCGCCCGTGCCCGCAGCTCCCTCGGCATCTCTGAACTTAGTTTACTTAAGTTCAGAGATGCCGTCACCGAGGGAGAACTGAGTCTGACAATCATGTCAGTCAGCATGACGTCGGACCGCCCACCCCTTCAGAGTCTGAAGGGGGTGGGCGGTCCGGCGTCATGTTGACTGACGTGCATTGCAGACCAGCCAGGGACAGGCAGCAGCACAAGTGCGCATGAGTGGGGAAGGTGAGCGATTTTTCGCCTGTGCCCATTCATGCGCACTTGTGTTTCCACTGGCTTGCGCATGCCCATTAGGAGCCCCTCGGTCTCCTAATGGGCAGGCGGCGAGCAAAGAGTAACCGTGCCCTCAGCCAATCCTGGCGCTGCAGCAGCGCCAGGATTGGCTGAGGGGCTGCCACTCCACTCCTGATCGAAGAGGCGCCATTGCTGCAACGCGGACCAGGAGCAGAGGCGGTCAGGTAAGTTTTCTAAATTTTGTATTCTCCCTCGGCCCCCCCCGCGAGACCCCCCCCCCCACGAGTACTGCGAGCCGCGGCTGCCTGAATGTTTGAAATAGCCCGGCAACTCCACTCAGGGTTATTTAACAAGTAGAACTTCCCTGATGTATTCTGCTGTTCAAACGTATTGCAATGTCCTAACTTCATGCTGAAAATTGATCCAGCTGAATTTGGACCGGAGTCACTCAGTCATAAAAGGTTTTCAGCAATACCGACATGTTTATCCCTGAAAGTTGTCTTGTAATTTCGCAGGCTCTTCGTGCAAAATTATTATCATTACTCATGCACTCTTTTGGTAACAACTGCGCTGCATTTTAGCTGAGGTATTGATTTCGGAAACATTATCAGGAAATATATCCTGAACCACACATGACGTTCTGCTTTTGTCACTTCAGATGTTAGTGCATCTATGTATTTGTTTGCAGAAAAGAAAGCTCTACATTTAATGCATGCCTTGCCTGACGAACTAGGATTTAAACATTGGTCAGCATGGAAACAAGAATCTTCATTATGTCTAAAGAGGGTCTAAGACTTTACTGACGAATTCATAAATAAGGGACAGATAGACTTTAGGTGTAAAATCTTTGAATGCAGCTTTTGGAGCACAGTCTCATTTTCCCATCGAAAGTGGTGTTTTCCTCTCTCAAACTGCATCGGTTTTCCAATGAGCTAAATTGCATTGATGCTATTTTTAACTATTGCTATCTGTAGCCTGATTAAGATCTCCATACAAATGTAACTGTTTTATTGGTGCACACATGGGGACGAAATTGTGCCCGGCATGTTTGAAATAGCCTGGCAAGGCATGTGCATGTTTTAGCAATGCAGACTATGCCGTCTATAGATAGCACTTTGTATAATGGGCCATGATGTTACTGGTGCCTTCAGCCACCTCCGCAAGGGGGCCTTTTCATCATCGCTGTAATTTACCTGCACAGCCGAGCTAAGAGAGGGTCGGTGCCGGACCCTGTGCGAGAACTGGGGGAAACCCGGCTACTGCAGCGTCTAAACCGTGCAGATATTCCGAGCACACACACCTGCCACGGCCACCGTGTGGTGAGCATACCTGTAGAGCATAGATATCAGGTACACTCACACACACACACACACACACACACTCATCCTTCCTTATACTAGTTGGATTCACTTCACTTGTGAAGTCAAACTTGCCCCTAACTTTTACGCCCCCACCACTTTGAAAAGTCACCAGCCACCACTGTCGAGCACCTGCATTGGGAATGCCAGACTATACGAAAGTGTTTGCATTGTTCTGTTGTGAGAGAGATGGGTGTGCGCTTTCAGTTCTGACACAAACACACGGAATGGCACGTCGACCAGTGGCATATTTTTCTGCTACTTTGGATTCAGTGGCTGCAGCATTACCAGGTTATTTGAAAGCATTGGCTGCTACTTGTGTGAGTCTTGAACAGAGTGAGTCAATTGTTATGGGACATCCAGTGAAAGTATATGTGCCACATTCTGTTGAGATCCTATTAACTCGTACAAGGACTCAGTATATGACATATAGTCATTTGACTAAATACGAGAGAGTGATTTTGGGTGCTGAAAATGTGACAGTAACAAGATGTACAACATTGAATCCAGCAACTTTGTTGCCGAGTTCAAGTTGTGAAGAAGTGAGAGACGAAGCAGATCATGATTGTTTGGATGTGACAGAGTTGTGTACAAAACCAAGACCTGACATAAAAGATACACCACTGGAAGAATCAGATTGTGTGATGTTTGTGGATGGATCTTGTCTGAGAGATGAGAAAGGCATATTGAGTGCTTCGTATGCTGTGTGTACAGTGGCTGTGGTTCTTGAAGCATCTTGTCTAAGAGGAATAAATTCAGCACAAATTCCTGAATTGGTTGCATTGACAAGGGCATGCATAATTGGCAAAATTTGAGAGTCACCATATTTACTGATAGTCAATATGGTTTCGGGGTGGTGCATGACTTTGGTCAATTGTGGATGCAACGTGGATTTCTGACTTCTTCAGGATCCCCAATCCGAAACAGTAAAAATGTGAAGGATTTGCTGAATGCACTACAATTGCCTAAAAAGATTGCAGTGGTTAAATGTTCAGCATATAAGACAGGAAATGATTATGTGACCAGTGGGAACAGATACGCAGAACAAGTGGCTCGTTTCTGTGCACAAAATTCAATTTCAATAAACAGAGGAAAAGAGAAAAATAATACAAATTGTCACTTGATGTTCTCTGCAATAGAAACATGGGATGGAATTAAATAGTTGCAGGAAGAAGCTAGTGATGAGGAAAAACAAATTTGGATCAAATCAGGCTGTAAAAAGAGATCTGAAGATGAAGCATGGGTGTATGTAGATGAAAGGCCAGTAATGCCAGACTGTTTACTTTCACAGATGGCAAGGATGCACCATGGAATAGCACATATTGGGAGAGATTCTAAGATTAGACTCTTCAAACAGTCATGGTACAATCCAAAATTCAGGGTCATTGCAGAGAGTCTATGCCAAAGATGTACAGTGTGCCAGCAGCAAACTCCAGGTAGAAAGACTGTTGTTAGTTGGGGCAGAATTGGGAAAGCTGCAGGACCTTTTACTAGGTTGCAGGTCGACTTCATGGAGCTCCCTCCTTGTAATGTACTAAAATACGTGTTGGTTGTTGTTTGTCTGTTTTCTCGCTGGGTGGAAGCATATCCAACAAGAAGAAACGATAGCTTAACGGTTGCTAAATTGCTTTTGAGAGAGATAATTCCTAGGTTTGGATTTCCAGTCTCTTTAGAAACAGATAGAGGAACTCATTTCAATAATGAAATAATTCGGATGATTTGTGCAGCGTTACAAATTGAACAAAAGCTGCATTGTGCCTATCGACCAGAAGCATCAGGAGTGGTCAAGCAAATTAATGGCACTATCAAATCAAGACTATCAAAGGTCTGTGCATCCACAGCACTGAAATGGCCAGGGGCTTTACCCTTGGTATTGATGAGTCTGAGAAGTATTCCTGATAAAAAGACTGGATTATCCCCACACGAAATTATTATGGGAAGAGCAATGAGACAGCCGATTATACCAGCAAATCAACTGATGAATATTACTGATGATCTGGTGCTTGATTATTGCAAAGGATTGGCTGATGTAGTGCGTTCTGTGTCTCATCAGGTTGGAGAAATTGCAACTACAACTCAGCAAGAGCAAGCACATGATCTAAGTCCAGGAGAGTGGGTCCTGGTGAATAAACACGTGAGAAAACCGTGTTTGGAACCTAGATGGCACGGCCCTTATCAGGTGATACTGGTGACAACGACAGCAGTAAAGTGTGGTGGCTTACCAAATTGGATACAAACAAGTCATACAAGAAGAGTCCCATGTCCACTTGAAAGACAAGAAGAAGCAAGTAGTGGAGAAAATGACGTTATAGAGTCTGAAGTTACAGATTCTGAAGTCGAACAAGGAACAAGTCGAATAGAGTCAGCGCCAGCTACTGAGTCTCAAAAGACTGCTGTTGAGAAAGAAAAAGAGAAAGTGAATATTGAGAATCAAGAGCAAGTACGAAAGAGAAAAAAACTGAATAAAAGAACTTGCAAACTTGACAGCGAAGCAGCGGAAGCTGTGCAAGCTAAGAAAGCAAGAAAAGTTGATGTGTGGCCAGAAGGAGTGAAAAGACTGAAATACACTCTGAAAAAAAGATCACCTGACACGATAATTGAAGTTTCAGATCAGACTGAGCAAAGTGAGTCTGAAGAAGAATCAGTTCGTAAAACAAAAAGAGTGAGGGTTCCAAATAAGAAATGCATAGCACCAGAATGGACATATGTGGTGTTGGAAGAAATTGAAAACACAGATCAGATCAAAGAAAACACTGGTACAGAGCAGAGTGAAGGAGACAGTTTTGAACCACCTTAAAAGAACTGTGAAAATTAAGGTGCAACAATTTTGAGAAAATTATTCAGAATCATTCAAAAGATTTGAAGAAGAAGAAAAAAAAGATTAAAAAAAAAAAAAAAAAGAGGGGTAAAGAAGAAAAGCCATTAAGTGTGAGGATACACTACTTCGGATAGATATTATTTTTGGATAGATATTTTTATAGATTTGATTTTTTTAGATATTTTTGATTCTAAGTTAGAGTTTTGAGTTTTTTTCTTAGTTTTTTTAGAACCGGTACAAATTTATCTAGATATGGCAAATTCAGCAGAGACTGGACATCAAAATTGTAGTTTTAAACGTAAATGTATTAATGCTTGCTTATTTAGTATATTTCTACTAATGATAGTATGGTTAACACTAATTGTCATTGTGCCTGTCTTAATGGTAGCTAATCAAAAGAATAACACTAATACTAATGGTGTGATGAGTGAAAAAGTAGATACTAAAGGTTTAGAGGAAGACTCACATACTAAGATAGAAAAGATGAAAGATGACAGTATCTATCATCATGATAAATCAATTAATGATGTCTCATTAAATGTTTTTACCAAGTTATTGTATGAGTATGTTGATGTAAGGATGCAAGAGATTGTTATGTGTGCATGCAATTACCGTCGTCTGTCTCAGAGGGGGTGACATATGATCACCTACCTTTAACATATGGTGTGTCTTGTAGTGTCTTAACTAGTTTGTTCTACGAGAGGGGAAGTCTCCAGTATTTCTACTCTAAAATAGATTTAGTATTCTCAGAAATTCCTATCAGAAAGAATATGAATAAAATAAATAGTGCTAGAAATGCGGAATACATGGGAGAATTTTTCAATTCTACACAAACAATAGATACAGTATATGCACATAGACATAATCTAACTTGTAGATTACGATTTGAAGAAATAGAATTCATTAACATGGTTGCAGATAGAAGACAAGAGTTTCAAAGAAAGGCTGCTGAGCAAAAGTCTCATGTACCTCCATGGGCTTTCAGAGCAGGAGATTACAAGAAGGGCGAGACTTATGCTGCCATGACCCTGGACTGCTATCATAGAGGGAAGCTTTGCTTACTTAGACAAAAGACTGACTATAATAATTATTTCATTGGTTCTAGTGAATGTGATCATACTTTCCTAGTTACGGGAGGATGGGGATTAAAAGGAGGAACTGATCCTGTCTTTCCGGGAATTTATTATGTGTGTGGTAAGAATGCCTACTATAGGTTGCCTGCACATTGGTATGGGTGTTGTTATTTAGCAATAGTATTTCCTAAAATATATCATATGGATAAGAATCATAGAATCAATGAAGTAAAGAATGGACTAATATGTAATAAGAGAGCGAGTTTTTCAGAAATAATAGGGGATGTTTTTGGAGCATTGATACCTTCAGTTGGAGTTATTCTAAATTTGCACAAAATTAGAAAATTGTCCACAGTGGTTGATCGTTTATCAACAGACACTGCTGGTGGGTTTTTAATGGTTGATACTGAAATGGTTGCAATTAGATCTATGGTTTTGCAAAATCGACTTGCCCTTGATGTATTATTGGCTAAAGAGGGTGGAGTCTGCAATATGTTGAAAATACAACAATGTTGTACTTATATCCCTGACAAGAGTAAGAATCTTGAGGGGCATATTAAGAATATTACAAATCTTCATCAAGATTTATCCGAATTGAAGGTTGATGGTGCTTGGGAGAAACTTGGTAAGAGTTTTTCCTCTGTGGGAAATTGGTTTTCTACATTTGGGAATAGTCTATTAGGGAGAATATTAACACCTATTATTGCAGTGGCTACAGTGATATTAATGATTTTCTTGATTTATAAGTGTTGCAAATGCAAGAAAGAGACATCTGATAACAAACGAAGAGCAAGAAAAAGAAAGAGAGAAGAAATAGAACTAGAGGATAGAAGAGGAAACTATTATGAAATGATGAGGGATTTAGATGGAATAATGATAAAACGAGAGAGAACAACAGCTTTCTAAGTGACAAATTGTATTGGTGGGTATTTGGTGATGGCTCAAAGACACCATCAAAGGTGGGATTGATGGAGCAGGGTTTTCGTAAAAATGAAACCTGCTCGGATTGAAACCCCTAGTAACATTTTCTAATTTTTCTAACAGTGTGCAGTGAAAAACGCATGGTTTTAATAACGAACATGAGGGAAAATAATACTGCGCAAGCGTGTACTGAAGCACTGAACTAGGCCGCAAATGCTCGACTAATGAAAATAAAGAGACTAATGCTGCTTTTGTGCATGTTGTTAAGGTTTGCTAGGAAAAATAATAATATGGGTTGTGCATGGTTAGATGCAGCATTGGGAGGGTGCGTAAAGAAAACATTTCAAAATAAGTAATAATGCTTGTTTTATTTTCCGTAGAAGCATGGGTTAAGGAAAAATTATTTATTAACTGAAAGAGCAAAGAGAATGTGGAGGGAAGGCAAATGCGAGCGACCTTCGAATTTATGTGTGCCAGCCAAAAGTTAAACGTGGAGACGAAAAACAATCAGCAAGTGAGGAACGTTTCCTCTGGAAGCGCACAAGTGGCACAAGAAGTAACAGAACTGGAAACATTAGCAGAGAGAAGGAAGCTGAAGTGTGATACTAGTATATTTGTATTTCCTGGGATGATGTAGTCGTGATGTTGAAAAAACAAAACAATAGAACATTGAGTAAGATGGACATGTCGAGTGTGGTGTGACAGTACACCCCCTTCCTTAACCAATCAAATGTAAAATGTTCTTTTCTTTGAAACAAATGTGGGTTGGACATTTGGGTTTTAGGGTATAATTGAGGTGCCCTGGTGGGAGGGGTATTCTTGGCGATGCTGATGCAGCTGGAGGCGTTAGGTGTGATCGTCGCTGTCGTCGGTTTGCTGTAGAGGCCTACCTGTTTTCTTCCTGTTCCTGATTCCTGACTTAGTCTTTGCCCTTCAAATATTCTTGAGGGGCCTTGCTGCTCTCGTGGCCAGGGAGTAGTTTTCCTGTTTCCTTCTGGGTTAGTATAGATAGAATATCTGAAACAAAAAGGACGAACCCTCAATGTGGATGTGGTACAATCACTGGTTACGTTAGTACAAGGACCCACTAGGTTTGTTTAAAAGACCCCTCACACACCAACCTGGTTGGTGTCATGCTTCATCATTGGGGTCCCAACCGGGTGGCCGAATGCCGCCCGGTTGTGCTACGACGCCTGATTACAGCGGAGCTGGTTGGTGTATATGTGAGATGTGATGTAAATTAAAAATATCTCTGAGAATCCTTGCCTGTAAACTTTTATTAGTGGCGGCTCAGGATATGGTTAAAAATAAGTGTGGTGCAACTAGAATTGTTATCCCTAGTTGACTAAGTGTGTGGTCAACATGTTTCAGCCCACAATGGGAAGTACGAGGGGCTTTCTTCAGGACCGTGTGGTGAAAAAAGTGAGTGGCAAAGTGAGTAGTGCCACGTGAAAGGAGTAAAATGGTACCTACACACGCGCTAAGGTGTGTGGACTAAATGTCTCCGTACTTACGGACACAAAAAACCTGTGGGAAGAAAGAGACGGCACAAGACATATATGAGCATTATTATTAAGCAACATAAAATGCAATCTTACATCGGTACTATGGGCTGGTACATGGACCGACCCTGTGATTGTACACATGGTTTATAAAGTCGTGAGAAACATGCTGCATGCGAAGAGTGACAAGCAGCCTATGTTGATCGCACCAGTTTTATAGATGCTAAGAAGCTGTAAAGCTCCCAGTGAGATCGAGTCGCTACATTTATTCAGAGTGGTGAACTAGACATAAATAGTCAGAAGTCGGCACTCTAGAACAGTGGATGATCCAAAAACCACCGTAAATGGTGGACATGTGGGGCACTGTGCAATCTACAGTGGCGGTAGTGCCTATCAAGTGTGGACACATGTAGTCATGCGGTGCGTGCAGCAGTGCTAATTAACACTAGTGATCACGCAGCGCGCTGGGACTATATTAAAAACAGTTAAAAAAGAACGCTATACATTAAGGCATAATTACACTATGTGTGAAAATGGGCAGCCGATCGGGACTCGGGAAGGGTCACATCCGATGACCGAATCTGGTGAAAAGAAATATAGAATGAGCACGGAAGCACGAGTGTGCTAAAATGCTGCTGTGGAAAAAGGAGAAAAAGGAGAAAGTTACGCAACCTTACTTGGTATCGAGAAGGAACCTGACTGAAAACCTAGTGCGGTATCCCTGCATCCCGGCTGGTGAGTAACCCGGGAGGAAGGAAGCTATTTAAGCCTTTAGGCTCCATGGGGACGTGCCGAAATGCTCGTGGAGGGAACGCTTTGCCAAGCGCAATCACTCGGCTATTACTGGGAGCCCTGGATGAGACGGGTGCACATGCGCAATGGTGCTGGTGTGAAATAGAAAAGAGGGCGGCCATATTGGAATGGTCCAGAAATGGAAAAGTGCTCCTTTCACTAAAAGCAGAATGACTAAGACTCTGAAGGAGAAAAAGAGCCCAAGTAAGGAAACATGCACTAATAGTAATGCGAAGAAAAAGGCGAAAGGGTGCATGGCATAGGTGTGCCAGGGGCCCAAAGTTGGGGCCTCAAAAAGAGTTATGAAGTCATGGGTAGATGGAAAATGTCATGTGGCAATACCATCACTACAAAGACTTAGCTACAGGAAGGATGCTCAATAGAAAGTGGGCAAGAATATAGTGAGACGGGAATTATGTTCTCCTGAGACTATTCCAAGGAATAGTATAGATAGAAACCTGAATTTGCATAATCATTTGCAAATGTATTTTGTCTTTGAACCTTTTCTCTCTTCACCTTTCCACTCCTTCATTGACACTGTCAAATGTGATGTGAATTTGTCATTCTCTTTGCTAAATATTTACTCGGTGATGTTTCATGATTTGTACTGTGTATTGGTACTTGATGAGCATTTATTTCACATTATTTAGATAAACATTATAAATATACACACTGTGTCCGTTTTTATTTAGGGTGTGTTTATAGATTATTGCCTATAACTATTCAACTATAAAAAGATGTCATCGCCACATTATTTTCTATGAGAAATGCAGGTTCAGTTGGAGATTGGTAAGTTAGGTCTGAGCTTTGCATTACACTGAACCCAGCGTGAAGGGACTTGTTGGGTAATGTAATTGGGCCTTGTTCATTGCAAATTTATTGATCCCTGAGCGCTGGATCACAACCAATAGAATACTCGCTGTGAGATATTTACACAAGACCCTCACTCAAGTAGTGACCCATTGTTTTATGTATTGTTAAATTATGTACATTGTTACCCAGTCCACTAAGAGAAAATGTGTTTTTGCACTTGTAACTGAAACACTTCGTGAGTGGCCATAAAATTCTGATGGTCCCAGTAACAAAAGGTATCAAATTATTCAGAATTATATGTTTTGGTTTTCCACATGGAGATTTCAGCTGCTGAAAGCAGGAGAAAACATATTGGAATTGGCTCTGAAACACAGATTTTCACATTTTATTATAAAACATGTAATCCAGTTATTTCCCCACTCCTGCATTTACAGGGGCTCTCATTAGCGGTACTTCTGGGGCAGAGAAATAAAGGGGATTTTAATGGGACTGAGGGCCCTTAAAGTTGTCTTTAGCTCTTGTGTACAGGCAACTTTTAGCTGTCCGTTGTCGAAGACCTACTGCGGACAATAAAAATATTTACAATGAGCTTTGGGCCATTTCACTGGATACTCATTGGCTTTCTCTGTAATCTTATGGGGAAACAGCCATTACAACCCTGCTGTTTTCATGCATAGCCTTTACCACGCATGCGTTACAAACCATGCACCGTTACCACGCATAGCTTTTACCATGCATGCCTTTGCAATTAATTATGTTGTACAGGTATGTATGGTACAGGTATATGTGTGATAGGGGTGTGCACCTTTCCACGCATAGCCTTTACCACGCATGCCTTTAGAATGTAATTTGTTGTAAAGGTATGTATGGTAAACACATATGTGTGATAAGGGTGGTGAAGGCTATCGGCGTTGTTAGAGGAAATAGAGAGGTCCTTCTGTTTTCTCTTTAGGACTTGCGCCGGGCCTCAGAAGAGCTGGAGAGGAGGTGATGTCATGGAGAGGTAAGGGGAATTGGGCCTGGAGCGGGGGCTACTGATTTACAGTTTTGGGCTGGGGTTGGTTAATTTAAATTTTTTAAGGGGGGGAGTCGCACAGGGGTCAACTTGTAGGGCTCAGGGCAGGAAAGGAATTTTTTTAAAAGGGCTGGGGGCCGGGTGGGGGGGCGCAAGGGACCGGTTTTAGGACCTAGGGCAGGGGTCAGGGAAAACCTTTACCAGGAATATGCCTTTAACATTCATGCTTTTACAACAAAATTTGTTGTAAAAGTATGCGTGGTAAAGGCATACTCGTGGTAAAGGTTATGCATGGTAAAGGCATGCGTTGCAATGGGATGCGTTGTAACATCATACAACCATTTTCATATACTTGCTTCTTAGTCAATGGCTTTCACTTCTCTTCTTATGTCTTTGCATTTCATGAAGCATAACTTCCTTACCATTAAATGACTTGTATCATTCCACTGCTTACATTACAGGAACTACTTTTCCTTTTGGTTAATCCACGCAAGTGTATTTTTCATGCTCTCTCACTAGTGCTGGTTCCCCACTGAATCCCCACTTGAGCTCCCTGTGTTGCTCCCCCTTTCAACCTTCAGCTTGCCTGTTGGTTCCCATCCTTTCCAGTTCTTTTTTTTTTTAGAATGTTTACATTCCCAACCAGCTCCTTCTGTGCTTCCCCCACTACCACTACCCATCAGTGCTTACAACCACTCCAAGCCTGCCCACTCTACCTCTCCTCATTTTATTTTTCATTAAAAGAAAATGGAGGGGCCAACATCTTCAAATACCTGCATCACCACTCCATTAACAAACAGGGCTTTGCAGAACTTTTTATACTTTTTTACTTCACCACTCTAAGATGGCCATCTGCCATCTTGAATGCTAAATAAAATCGAAAATCAAGGGGCATGGCCTGGCGCCAGCTAAGATGGCTGCCTAGAACGAGAGCTCCGCCGGGGCCGTGCCCAAAGCCTTAATTATCCGACATATCTCCGACATTGGCAGCGGTGATGTGACCCGCAGTGCCACCGGAAAACCTACTGCACCGATTGGCGTGGAAAGCCCGAGGGAAACGCCTCAGAACTGTCCTTCTCCCTAACTGCGAGGCGGTGCGCCAGGGGCGGGCAGAGGCCCTGCGACAGTGGATGGTGTCCGTGTGATTAACTCGCCTTACTGTGGCGCTACTGCGGCGGAGAGCCCGTGGGTATACGAGAGTGCGGGAGCTCCCCCCCGCCTGCGGCCCCACCGCTGATCGCTGACCCCGTCCGAGAGCAGCCGGGCGCTTGCGGAGCGGCGGTGGAGACCAGCGACTCCGGCGGTGTCTTGGGAGTGCCCGGAACCCCTCGAGGACTGCTGGGAACCCTTCCATCTGGCCGCCATCCCGCCAAGGGGGCTCCATACTGACTTGGCGCACTCCGGCACCGGGGTTGGGGTAAGGTGCCTCCCCCCCACTCTCTATCGGCGTGGCGCCCGAATTGACGCTCTCGGGCTGAGGCTCCGGGGGGGGGGCAGTGTGATCGCTCGCCCGGAGCATATCTGCTGGGCTGAAGCCTGCGTCAGCTGCAAGCGGCATCTGTGGGCAGTTGCCTGTTGGTGCCAGGCAACTAGGCTGTGGTGCGCTGCAACGATCTCCCCACCAGAGCGCACCGACCCTACGCAACAACAGACTTTCTTCCTGGGGCTTGATAAAGATCCTTCCAAAGCGGAGATATTAAAGGGCACACTTTCCTGGCAAATACGACGTCCCCCTCCCTACGCTGTGTAAAGTCGGAGCTGTGGGCCTGAAGCTGAGTCCCTGTGCAGTTTTTTCTGGGACCGGAGTCCCTACGAGATTACCACAGCACTTGGGCAACCAGTGTGTCTGTGACAAAGCCGGATCAAGTGGCTGGCGTAGACTGGAATCCAGGGGTGAAGTGCTTGCGGCGTCGGATTCTCCCTGAGGCCTGGCTGTGGAAACTGAGGCGTGAGTTGCACAGGACAGCATGCGGTAGGCCACGCCACGCGCGGACGCAGCAAGCTGTACAAACACCGGAGGATTGAAACGGAGTAAGGCAGCTATTCACCGGGAGAGGCCGCATGGGGCTGCGCTCCGCGGTGGTGCATTGCGGGCTCCTTGGGCACGAACTCGCCCCTGGATGCGACACCACTGGGCCGGCAGGACATCCTGATGCCTGGAAGTGGATTAGGCACAACATTTGAGGTGGCTGTGGGCCGCGTCACACCCTGGGTTCCCGGACACTGTCAGATTCTGAACAACGCCGAGGGGCACAGATCCACCCGCAGCTGCTTTATCGGGGGAACTTGGTGGCAAAGACAGTCCCACTGCCACTCGGATGGTGGGAAGACTGATAATCTACTCTGATTCCTGAACTTGTGTGTCGGAACGGTACAGGACCTGTACAGAATCAAGGGGCCACTCTACCCTAAGGATATAATCAGCGGACATCCCTGCAGAATGAAACCTAAAAGTGGCGCGTCGGTACAGTCTAATAGACTTGACAAATACGCAGTCCCAAAACAATCAATGCCAGAAGATGGGGCCTCAGGTGGACAGACTGGTGACCCCGAACCATCACTCAGGTCAATAATGGCGGCTATCCAGGTCCTGGGCGCAACGCTCGAAACAAAAATTGACAAAGTCTCCATAGAAATTAACCTGCTTAGAGCGGACATGAATAAGACATCGGAACGTGTAACAAAAACAGAGGCGAATGTCACGGAGCTCCAAAGTACCACCAAGAAACTGGAAGAACGAGTCCAACAGCTTGTCCATCAACACTGCCAAGTGGCCCTTAAGCTGGAAGATCAGAAGGGTAGGGCTCGCCGCAACAATATTCGAGTGGTGGGGGTTCCAGAGGGGGTGGAGGGGCCAAGCGTTGACCTCTTCCTTGAGGACTTGATACTGAACCGCCTCAAACCGAAACGGCTCTCCTGCTTCTTCACCGTGGAGAGGGCGCATAGAGCCCCGATACCTCCGCCGAAACCAGGAGCAGCCCCTAGGACAATCATAGCCAAAATCCTCAACTACAGGGACCGCGATGCAATATTGCAGGCTGCTCATCTCCAGGGGGACCTCCGATATGAGAACACCACCGTGCGGTTCTTCCCAGACTTTACTCTTAAGGTGCAGCAAGAGCGACGATCCTTTGACGGAGTGAAACGGGCGTTAAGAGATAAAGGCGTCAAGTATATGATGTTCTTTCCAGCAAAGCTCAAGATCATTGCTGATGGGAAGTCATGGTTGTTCACGGCCCCGTCGGAAGTGCAAGCGTGGCTAGACGAAGGGACCGCATGGAAGGCGAGACCGAAAACTGGAGAAAGCTGGAGAGACACCTGTGAATGTTCACCGGGCTCCCTGGAAGGCCGGATGGAGTCGGACAAGCGAAGCCAGCGATCCTGGAGGTCGAGATCTGTGAGCCCGACGAAATTGGAGGCCAGTGGAGACTGAACGCATCTCCCCTGATGTCAGACTCTAAGACACGTTCCAGCAATCAGTAACGTATAATGTTTGATATTGTGACAAGGGGACGGTATCTGCTGCAAGGGGTTGGCGCTGCGGGACTGTTGGCGCATCACAATGACACTCTCCTGATGCGGGCTGGTGTTGGGCCCCGGGTGGCCAGAGGCGGTGTCACCCTATACCCCCCGTAATGGTTGATTAGTTCATTGGGCGACAGGCGCTCTGCTAGTTGGGGATGTGGGTAGTTTCAAACCTATGCAGCAGGGTAGCAGGGAGGGGGGGAATGGTTTACGGGGAAGTTTTACTGATGATTCTAGTTTCTTTTTCATTGGGACTCCGGGAGGGGGGTTGTTGGGATGGTAATCAATGGTCACGTCTCACTCGCTTTCAAATGTTAGGACTGAGTTGCACATCGCGAGCGCTTAGCACATACCTCCTTCCTACAAATGAGTGCGCACTGGGACAAGAGCCTTAAGCTCCTTAGTTGGAACGTCAATGGGCTAAGGGACAAGGTAAAGCGGAGTATTGTGCTCCAGTACATAAAACGGCATGCCCCAGACATAGCGCTACTCGAAGAGACACACCTAGTTGGAAACACCTGTAAGGCTTTGAATAGATGGGGGTACAAACTTGTGGCACACTCCGGTTTCCCGTCAGGATCCAGAGGGGTTGGCATTCTCCTTAAACAATCCTTCCCGCTCAGCATACAACACACTTGGGCTGACGAACTGGGGCGTTACTCGGCGGTCTCGGGACAATGGGAGGGACGCACCCTTACAGTGA
The DNA here is from genome assembly GCA_963921515.1 of Calotriton arnoldi. Taxonomy (NCBI): domain Eukaryota; kingdom Metazoa; phylum Chordata; class Amphibia; order Caudata; family Salamandridae; genus Calotriton; species Calotriton arnoldi. The sequence goes on along the minus strand of CAWUFW010000171.1, from coordinate 1,785,697 downwards.
TAGCAGTTTATGTACCACCGGGTCTACAGAACCAGACCGTTAAGGACCTGGGGACTTTCATGCTCTCGCGTCCAGACGGCCAATCGATGGTGGGGGGAGACTTCAATTCAGTTGTCTTGGGCCATCTTGACCGATATCCGCCCCGAGACATTGGCACTGCGAGCAGCTGGCTCACAAACTTTCTAGAAGCATTAGGCCTCACGGACCTCTGGAGAGCACAACACCCAGAATGCAAGCAATACACGTTCTACTCGGGAGCGCATCACACCTTCTCCAGAATAGACTACATGCTCATGCCCGTGTCTCAGACAACGACAGTACGCGAAATAAGACACATGGCAAAAGGAATTTCGGATCACTCCCCGATATGGACACACTTGGCACTGAGTGACAAGAGAGTGGGTAGTGTAGCGCCCCTTAACCCTTGGCACCTCCGCAATCCCGCAGTTAAAACCGCACTCACAAGAGCTCTCGACCACTACTTTCAGGAAAACGAAGGGTCGGTCAGTTCTTCTACGACTCTCTGGGAAGCATTTAAGACAGTAATCAGGGGGCAAGCATTGTCGGCTATTGCCGGATCGCGTAAAGAGAGGTTTAAGGACATGGCTCGCCTTGAAAACGATCTCCTCCGCCTGGAGGAAGAAGTGGGTGAAGGGGATGGGCAGGACACTCTCCACCAATTACAACTGAAAAAAACAGAGTATAAAGCCGTTGCAACATAAATGGCCAAAACCCTAGCGAGGGATAGGGACAGCAGACTGTATGATCAGGGAGACAAAGCGGGAAAATTAATAGCTTGGTTAGATCGGAAAGAGAGAGCGCATAGGCTGGTCCCGGAGCTTAAAAGTAGCTCTGGCGCTGTGTTAACAGATCCCCAGGACATAGTCAACGAGTTCGCAGACCACTACAAAGTGGTTTACCAGAGCGGCTCGGACTTGCCGGAGGAGGACTCAACTGCACTCCTCGCAGACATCGCTCTACCTACCCTGACAGCCGAAGAACGGCAAACATTAGACAGCGCCCTAACGAATGATGAAATAGCACTGGCAGTTAGGAACCTCCAACCAGGGAAAGCCCTGGGTCCTAATGGACTACCAATCGAGCTGTACAAGCTTAAACCTGACAAACTGGCCCCCCACCTTAAAAACATGTTTGAGGAGAGTAGAGATCATGGCCAACTTCCACGCGACCAAAGAATAGCAACGTTAGTCACCATACACAAGGAAGGGAAACCAAGAGACGAATGCTCATCCTATAGGCCCATTTCCCTTTTGAACGCGGAACCCAAAATCCTAGCTAAGTTATTGGCAAGCCGGCTAAATCAGGTTATATGTAAACTGGTACACCCCGATCAATCCGGCTTTATGCCTCATCGAAACACAGCCTTAAATCTACGACGGTTGCACGGCGTACTGGGGCGATTGGCCACAATCCGAGAAGACGCGATAGTGGTCACACTGGACGCCACCATGGCGTTTGACACACTCGAATGGCCATACCTATTTGCGGTTCTCAAGAAGTTGGGCTTCGGCCCCAGCTTCATTGGGTGGGTAAAGCTCCTCTATTCGGACCCACTGGCACAAGTAGTAGTAAATAACAAGAAATCTGAAGCATTCACTCTTAGCCGAGGGACTCGGCAGAGTTGTCCACTCTCGCCTTTGCTCTTCGCTCTCTCCCTTGAACCTTTGGCGGCCTGGATACGTAGAGACCCATCCAGCAGGGGACTCAAGTGGGTGGAGGGTTGGGAGGACCGCATCTCCTTGTATGCAGACGACGTTCTCCTAGATCTCGCCTCTCCCCAAAAGTCGCTCCATATCGTTCTCAATATTTTCACGAACTTTGGGAAAAACCCTGGGTATAGAATTAACTGGAGTAAGTCGTTGCTTTACGTTCTCCATGGAGACCCTCCCTCCCCACCTCGGGGCTGCCCCATACAAGTTGCTCCAGAGGGATTTAAATATTTGGGCATTTTCATTACCTCCGACGCCAAACTTCGCTATGAGCGCAACCTCCTCCCCCCATTACAAAGATTAAAGCGAGACGCCGGGACCTGGAAGGCGCTGCCGCTGTCACTGTTGGGAAGAGTGGCACTCTTCAAAATGATGTCCCTCCCGCGCTTCCTATATGTCCTGCAGAACTCCCCAGACCTGGTCCCGACTAGGTTCTTCAAGGAAATAGAGAGCATCCAAAGAGACCTGCTGTGGGACGGTAGGCCACGCATTGCATTACACAAACTCACACTCGGGTGGTACGACGGAGGCATAGGGCTCCCAGATATCAAAAAATGCTACTGGGCGGCCCATTTGGCAGCCGTGAACCACTTCACATATCGTCTCAGTGACGACCCTGGATACAGGATGGACAGATGGCTACTCCCTGGGGGGAACTTCAACAGAGCACTCTACTCCAGACCCAACAGATATTCATTAACGGGACCCACAAATCACTCTGTCCAACTCTGGCACATGGTAAACCGTAGACTAGGATGGGACCAAAAACTCACACTAGCCACTCCACTATGGGACGCGGAACAACTAGGCACCCTTGGGAGAACAAAAGGGTTTGATAAATGGGACCTCATTGGGTTGTTGCAAATTGGTGACCTCTGGGAGGCGGGCAAGGTGGTGTCATTTGCCTCGCTTCAACAAACACATCAATTGGCTGACTCTGAATATTTCAGATACTTGCAATTCCGACACTCCCTCCAATCTAACCTTTCAGAGGGGTCCTCCCCACCAGAATCCTCTCCACTGGAGGACAGATTGCTTGATGGCTACTTGCCAGATAAGGTCATCTCCCTCACATATAAAAAACTTATCAACAATACTCCAGATCCTCTTATACCTCTACGGGAGCGATGGGAAAGGGATAGGTTAGAACTAGACGATGAAGAGTGGCAGGAGGCAGTTGCCTCCCCATGGGAAGTCGCAATTTTGTCCAAACTTTGCCTCGTTCAGCTTAAAATTCTCCACAGAATCTATGTCTCTGGACCCAGACTGGTACACATGGGTAGGGCAACTGATGGGCTATGCAGGAGACTGTGTGGCCTCGAGGGCTCCTTTCTACACATTATATGGGAGTGTGGGCGGATTCAGGAATATTGGAAAAAAGTGCACGAGTGCATGAGTACAGTTTTGGCAATTGTCATCAGGCCTGAAGCCAAGAGGTGTCTCTTAAACGTGTGGGAACCCACAGACCTCAACAGTAAGGACAAACTATGGGCAACTTTGGGTCAAATGGTAGCCAAAAGAAACATCGCTCGACTATGGGGAGCGACAGCACCGCCTACACTAGCAGCTTGGAAGGCAGACATGGACTGGTGTATGGTCAGGGAAAAAACTGTCTATGTTGCCCGTGGTTGCCCCCGAAAGTGGATTGCTGTTTGGGGCAGATGGAATGTATATCGTGGAAATATATGTGACCCCCCTGTTCTTCCTTCCAACCTGTTCTTCCTTCCTTCCAATGATCCAACATCACCGTAATCATAAAAACTATCATGTCTCGCTGTGTATAGAGTGCTATGATGTGTAACAGTCAAGTCTCCAGAACTGTGCTACTGGGTCTAATTTGTCTATGTAAAGAAGTGACCACAACGTTCAATAAAAAAGAATTTATAAAAAAAACAAAATCGAAAATCAAAATGGCAGCTGCATCTTTTTTTAAAAACAATTTTACTTGGGTTTTCAAAAGTGACAACAGGACTTTTTTTATCACATCTCTTATTTACACATTAAGAAATGTGTTTGTACCAATTGAAAAAGGTCATAGTCACAGCATTTCAAATCTGATCATACATGATATTATCACCTGTTTTAGGATTGATCTCATTGTGAAGGGCTTTATTAATCATCCAGTTACATATCTTCTACCTTTAGGAAGGTCATAGAGATGAGATGTTCTGATTCTTAATGTAGGGTGTCAGAACCTCTTTCACAGTGCCATGGGCCACGCAGAGGTTACTGGGCTCTACCGTGGTGGTTATGGCCTTTTACTCCTGATGTCCCGAGGCCCAACCTAATATGGATCCTGCTAAACTGGGCCAAGTACCCTTTCTGCACCTAACTCTAAATGGTAGCTGTGGTCGAGCAATCAAGGCTCCCTTGGGGGAAAGTAGATACATGTCTCTGAACACGTCTCATAACTCAGAGGGCAAACAGTACGAACAATAATTCAGTCTCCAGCCAAATACTTGCTTTTATAAGAAGAAATGGTATCTTTTTTCCAACTCTAAAATGGTAAAGCAATGCGACATTCACAAACAATAACACAATCCCCTTGAGGTCAGGGCTCTAGTAGTTGCCAGGAAAATCTCCTATGTGTAATGTATGCAGGGTTATTTCCCATTCACCAGTTGCTGCATCCAGGGAATGCTCACTATAAGGCTGTGCTCAAGAGTTCCCCTTTGACTCTTCAGGATTTCAGTCAAAAGTGTCTATAGTGCTGCAGCTCCATTACCAGCGAGTCCCCTGGGGGCAAATTGGCCCAATTCATATCTTACCCTCTCTCACAGCACTGAAGAGTTCAACGGTGCAGCGAGTTCCTTCAACACACACCGTGAGTCCTGCTCAGTTCAGAGAAGTCAGGCTGCACGTGGCCCATGCCGCAGCACCTAGTAGCACAGACTCGCTCTCGTGAGTGGCGCTGCCGGTGGTCTTTCAGTTGTCGCTGCAGCTCCCACCTCGCAAAGTAGCGGTAAGTTGGCTTTTAACCTACCGGGTAGAGGAATCCTTTCTTCAGCTCCCGACTGGAGCCAACAAGGGTGCAATATCATCCAGGGCATCTCTGGCAGTCCTCAGTGGCGCGCAGGGGGCAGTTCCCTCGCAGTGCAATTCCAACCTGCCAATTGTAGCCTCAGTCTGTCTTTTCTTGCTGCGGCCCAAATCCTGTGGCAACATTTGTACTGGCAGTTCCTCCTGGCATACAGGGTTTCCACTTGCATGGTAATATGGTGAAGGTACTTCCAGCACAAGTGCCCCAGCCCAGACAGTCACAAGTCATGGCACTAGTCGAGATAGTAACTTTACCGGTGGCCTCCTATGGAATATTGGGTCATCGCAGTCTGGTGGTACAGGCTTAGTGAAACCTGCTCAAAGCTCAGTTCAGTCTATGGCGGTCCTCTGCTGGCATACGGGCTGGCAAAAACAATCCGGAACAAGTGCTACAGCCCAATCGATGCTCAGCCAAATCTTCACACTTCACACAGTTAGTCCTCACGGAAGGGCTCCCCACTGGACTTGCTCCCTCCAACGCTCTCCTATTCCTCACAGGGTACACTGGTTTTGAGAAGCAGGCAGGCGCTGGTGCTCCAGGCTCCAAGGCAGGTGATCTTGGTTTCCCTGCATGATATCCCCTCAGCAGGGCGACTAGCAGGCATTTGCCCCCAGTACTGGTCACAGGCAGAAGTCTTGCAGAGTTTCCCTTTCTCACATAGCCCATATGGCTTCTTCACAAATGACAAATATTCGGGGACTCAACCTCCCCTTCATATAGTTCTTCTCCAGACACCAAATGTGATTTTTTTGTACTGAGTATTTGAAAGGTTATGTTGGGGTTCTGCTTATTTTGAAGTGCACACTTCTCCTTTTCTTCTTTCTTCATGAAAGATGCCTGTCACAGCAGGCAAGACTCCAAAGCTGATTGTCCCACACCACCACTCATGGCCAGAGATCGCACAGGATGTCAACCGCAGTGATATGTGAATCAAAAGGTTAATCCCAGAGACTCAGTCCTACTCTTTATGATTACCTTACAAGCCCCATCTTGCTTCCTGAGATTGGTCTTGGTCCCTTTCTTGTGATCTATCACTGAATCAAAGAGCAGTCTCTTGAAGTCTCCAGTGTGTGTGCCACCCAGCTCACAGGAATGCAGCAATACACAAATCTGTCTTGGGGGGTTCCTCTCCTCCGCATGTCTTCACCAGGGAGGCCTGGGCTTCCGAAAATGGAACCCAGGTTCCTTCATGTAATATGCATCTGCAGGCACAATTTTGGTCCAGCACTGCTACCGCTATGCATTGTACCCTACCCCTGTATACATGCATTCAGTACACACACTCAGTCTGTGAGCACTGTTCAGCGCAACATCTGTGCATACCCAGGAATTCCCTTTATTTTTCGGTACACGAGCCTGGGTTAAAAACATAGTAGGATATTACCATGAGCCTATGTTTCGAACATCTTCTCTACCTGTCATTTGCCAACATGTTTTAGCCTCAACAAGATCCCTTATAAGAGGGTCTAGGGCCCTCATCAGGGCAGTCAAAAGGTACCCTTATCTGTCCTTACGTACCAATTTGTACATGCAGGTAAGAATGAGTCTTACCTGCCCATCCAACCATTATTCACCCAAATACTGCTCAGATCAGGAGGCCAGCAGACTAGCCCTTTCAGTCATTCTTGGGTCCTGGGTTGAAGATGAAGTTGCAGGTCCAGTTCTTCTTCCCCAGGCAAAAGGGCAGCAGGTCATCACAGCAGAGCAGCAGATCCTTTAGAGCAGCAGTCCAAGAGAGTGGCATTCGTAGCTGCACAGCAGCCCTTCTGCGTGGCAGAGTATCCAACATGTCCGGAAGTGTACTGAAGAATTGGTATCTGAGGTCATTCTTTTACACACAGTTGTGAATTTGAAGTGGGGCGAAGATTCTATGGGCATGCCTTTGAAGTGCACAGATGCTTGCCTTCCCTTCCCTGCCCTGGCTCGAGGCTAACTGCAGGGGGTATGCAGTCCTTTGGATGGAGACAAGACACAGCCTATTCAGGTGTAAGATGGGCTTGGCCCAGTTTCTCCTAATCATCCTGCCAGTGATGGCCCAATTCAGTCACACCTAAGCCCCCTATTGTGTGTGGCTGTCTTGGGGGAATACACAAAGCTCACTGCCAGCTACACCCAGTCATGTGACCAGAGACAGGCTACAGGCACTAAATGGCTAAGGCAGGAAAAGGCCTACTTTCTAAAAGTAGCATTTTCAAAATTGTAATTTAAAATCCAACTTTACCATAAGTTAGGATTTTTCATTACAATTTCAAAGACACCATACATGAACTGGGCATCTGCTCCCATTTGGCAACTACACTTATTAAATGTAACTCTAATGTTATCCTATGGCAGAGCTAGGCCCTGCAGTAGTGAAAAATGAATTTAAGAGTCTTTCACTAGCAGGACATGTAAAACTTCAAAGTATAGGATCTACTTTTTAAATATATTGCACCCTGCCCTCTAAGCTGTCCAAGGTACCACAGGGATGACTTATATGTATTAAAAAGGAAAGTTTGGGCCTGGTAAAAGGTTTATTTTGCCAGGTCGACATGGCAGTTAAACTGCACACACAGGCTGCAGTGGCACGCCTGAGACTTGTGTAAAGGCCTACTTAAGTGTGTAGCACCATCAGTACTGCTGGCCCACAGTAGCATTTAATTTACAGGCCCTGGGCACAGATTGTGCCACTCTACTAGGGACTTACAAGTAAATTAATTATGCCAATCGGGGATAAACCATGTTTTAAGGAGTGAGCACATGAACTTTAGCACTGGTTAGCAGTGGTAAAGTGTGCAGAGTCCGAAGGTCAGCAAAAACAAGATCAGACAAAATGGAGGAGGAGGCAAAAAGTTTGGGCAATACCACCCTAAGGCTGACAGGTCTAACATGCACTACGTTCTCTCATTGATGATTTCAAGGTGTCAGAAGCCATAGTCTTAGTGGGCTGTGGCATGGGTCTCTGCTTCATAGTGATGGCCACAGAGAAGGAGCAGTTGCCTAAGTGTTTTGCTTTGAGACGTGCATATCAATTTGTAAACCCAGAATTAGCATTTGGTCTATTGTTGAAAGCACAAGTTTGCAATACCCACAAAGTCAAATATATGGTAATACGGTGTGGGGTCACCAGCATTGCAGGCACAGAAATACAAACAAGCTAGAGTACGAGAGCATTTGGAGAGAACTGAAATAAGGCCCTTAGTGACCACCGATTAGATTATAGCCATACACCCAGCAAACAAAAATGTAAGCTTGTAATGCACAGAGTAGGTGGCTGGTTGTCGGTCATAATCCTTCTTAGGTATAGAGTTTTCCAGACCTAATGACTCCAGGGGCCGGATTACAGATGGTGCCCCTGGGGCGCAACGGGCGTTTGCGCCCGCTTTGCGTGCCCCCGGGGCACTTTGGTATTATAGTAGGGGACGCAGATGCTTGTGCGCCCCCTTCTATAATACTGATAGTGCTGGCGCACTTAAAGCACCAGCGCTATCAACAGAGGGTGTTCCCCTTATTTGCATAGGGGCGTGCCCTATGCAAATGAGGGAATTCCTTTGACCCTGCACCCGCGCCATATTACAGACACGGCGCAGAATCAAAGAAGCCCTCAGAAGGCGCACTGACAGTGCGCCATTTAAAAGGTGGCACACTGTCAGTGCTCCTCCTGACAGCAGCCCTCTGCAGGGGGTAAAGGGGGTTCCCATGGACCCCCAGACATCCCCTTTAAAAGTGCAGGCGTGTGCCCTCTGCACTGTGAAAACACAGAGCGGCTGCTCTGTGTTTTCACATGAAAGCGCTGCCCACAGGGCAGCACGAGTTCACAGCTGCCCTGGGGGCAGCGCATACACCATAATGGGGTGCATTATCACTGTTTGCGCCCGATGCACCTTTTGAAAGGTGTGCCGGGCACAAACAGTGATAATGTTTAATACGGCCCCAGAAGTCCACACCTTAACAGTGATCCAGACCCACGCAGTGCAAAGGGCATCATCCAATAGATGTGAAATAGCCACTCCTAAATAGCTAAAGAAGCAGCAGGCACTAGCAGATGTTTGTGGTCAGAAATACACACTTATGGGAAATAGTTTATAAGGTTTAGCAAGCAATGTTTGAGAAAAAAATTCCACAGTTACATCTTTTGAGAGTAATACCCAATTGTATGCACCACTGCACCATATAATTATGAGCTTTGCCTCCAAAATGTGATGTAACCATACAGACTCAAACTTAACGGTTACTTTTCTGCATGGGCATCCCTGATTCCACACACTTCCCTGCTTCTATAGCACTGCTCTGAGGAGAGGTAAATAGGAGCAAAAGTCAATGTGGATCATGAGGTGGGAGCCGGGATGGAGTCAGGTGGCAGACGAGCTTTTGGGATGACTGGGGGGGTGGGTTCCTTGGTGCACTCATGGTGCTATTGGTCAGGTTGGGGCCAGTCTGTGACTCTGCCCGCATACCAAGACTCTGATGCCATTTTACCAAGTGACTGGGCACGGGAAACTCGGGCCCGATGTTGCCACACATGGTAATCCCAGGTGCGGTTCCGCCAGGCCAGTTGTCACCTTTCTGATTTGTAATTGAGATGCAAGCAGGAAAAATGCACTTTCTAGGCTCAATATGGAGCTGCTCGATAGAGACAATTCACTAATTTACACTAGTCTCATATTTCGATAATTAACTAATATGCTTCTGTTATGAATCTAGGCATTAAAATCTGCTCATTATAATCCAAATTATGTTTGATCCCACTAACTTGTATTAAATTCAATTTGGATTGCAGAGCTGCAAAACACCTCAAAACTGTCTGAACTGAATGGACTTTCTGTCAGTTCGTCAAATATTGTTTGGTTCACAATAGGGTATTGTGCAAATACAGGGTTTCACTGGTTGTAAGCTGTGCCCATATAGTTGCTAATGTGCCTCCTTCCATTACATCACTTCAGTGCAGTTAATCTGTAAACACTAACAGTTAAATTAACAAACATCTTTAGCTTCTATTATAACTTGCGTTGAAAGAACACAATGAAGCACATTCATCAAATTTAATTGTTACATTCTTAAAATCGGTTTCATATTGAAAACTTCAGACCTGGGCTTGCTGATGCACACCATATTTTGATAAAGAAGCAAACTCCTTAATTACAAGAATATAAATGTTTAACACAAAAAACAAAGCAAAGCTTTTTGTCAAAAATATAAGTATAGTTGAGGTCAGCGAATACTCTAAACTGCACATTTCTCAACAGTTTTCTTTTTACTGTAGAGTGATCAACAAAGTTCATCTACATCGGGAAACAGCGTGGACATTCGCAAAGCATTTCAACCCTGCTCATGGCTCCTCCTGGGCTGATTGGATAATCAGCACAACTAAAGACTTGCTGAAGTGGGATGGGGGAAGGTGGCTTAATAGAGAACTCTGAAAGTACCTTGTTGTGAACACAGCCTGTTTGCTGACTGTATGAGAATGAAATGATGTATTATTGCTATACTAGTGATAAAATAACTTAAATGTTTGTAAATTTCCAAATGGAGAGAAAAGAAAACAAGATTATTATTAAGGCAAATTGTTCATTGTGAAGTAATGGATAGAAAATTTCAATTTTATCTGCCACCTACATTTAACTTCATGTTTTCAAAGTGTAGGTTTATTTCCACAGTAGCATGGTATGTGGTTTCATGGAGGATAATATATACCTAGTACATGGAACTTTGGGGCATATTATCAAGCGGCAGCGATAATTATCGCTGGCCGCCCTCAGCGTGAAAATGTTTATCGCCGGCTATCGCAGATAATTATCGCCATGCTAGCGCAGTATTAACAACGCATAGCGCAATGGCGATAATTATCCCAGAGATATCGATGTTTTCCATGGAACATCGCTGGTTTTTCAGCGATGTTCCATTGAAAACGGCGATAACCTTGCTGATACGACCCTGTGGTCGTATCAGCATAATCCACCCCCAATGGTAAGTATGGCTAAGTCAGCATTTTAACAGACGTTAGTTTTTGGCGAAAACCGCGGTTTTCGCCAAAAACTAACGTCTGCTAAAATACGTGGGCCTCCTTGTAAATATCGCGATGTGCACATCAGCGATAATTTACAGGGAGCACTGCCCAGTGACGCCCACTTTGCATCTCATTAGAGATGCAAAGCGAGGCGTCGGGAAAACGGGTGCTAACATGCGCTAATGCATGTTAGCATCCCCTTGTAGATAGGGCGATAATATTATCTCCGCTTTTTTTACTTTTAAAGCCAAAAAAACGGAGATAAGGCCCTTGTTAATATGCCCCTTTATCTTTTGCCACTCATACCTCTGTTTTCATAAGAAGCGATGTCAATTGCTCTGAAAATGGGAGCGAAGACAGCATTCTTCATGTTTTTTTCAAAGTTATGCTGTTAAGTGAAACTGCTATTGGACAAATATAACAGAAAAGTAATGATATTACCACCACTGTAAAAATGTATATCTAGGTTTTAGTTTGTTTGTCAAAACAGCATCAGCTGGCACCTATGGTTGTTTCCAGCAAAGACTTCATGTTCTGAGTTCAGAAAGTTAAAAGATTAAAAAACAAAAAGCTTTCCTGAAAATCTGCAAGGCCTCCCAGCACTGTAAAGGGCCTATCACCTATGGATGCTGCACTCCGACTTTTGAAAAGGTGTGAAATGTCTCCTAGGCAGCGAGCGAATCACCCTGCCCTGTTTATGTATCCGATATTCTCAAAGCAGTAGTTTTATAGGCGTTTTTTTTTCTTCCAATATTTGCTATTTCACTCACAGCTGCAGTTATTGCACAAAGTTTAGAACAATACTAAACACAATTAATCTCTTTCAAAAGCTGATTTTCTTCAGTGTTAAAGTACCTTATACAATATGAACAATACTATTTTGAAGGATGGGGCATATTTACAAGGGCCTTATCTCCGCTTTTTGGCTTTAAAAGCCAAAAGCGGAGATAATATTAGCGCCCTATCTATAAGGGGATGCTAACATGCAGTAGCGCATGTTAGCACCCTTTTTCCCGACGCCTCGCTTTGCATCTCTAATGAGATGCAAAATGGGCGTCACTGGGCAGTACAACCTGTAAAATATCGCTGATGTGCACATCGCGATATTTACAAGGCGGCCCACGCATTTTAGCTGACGTTAGTTTTGGGCGAAAACCGCTGTTTTCGCCAAAAACTAACGTCTGCTAAAATCCTGACTCATGTATGTTTAACATGGGGGTGGATTCTTGTGTTACGACCACAGGGTCGTATCATCAAGCATATCGCCGTTTGCAGGAACATCGCTGGAAAACCAGCGATGTTCCCTGCAAAATGGCGATTTCCCCGCTATCGCTGGAATTTACATAGCCCTGGAGAAACGCGTTGTTAATAACGCGCTAACAGGGCGATAAATTCCAGCGATAGACGGCGATAAATACAAAAGCGCTAAGCGTGCTTTGCGTTATTTATCACCGTCCGTTGCTGATAGGCCCCGATGTTTTTTAAAGCACTTTCAGAAGCCTAAGGGGCATATTAACAAGAGGGGGAGATAAAATTATCGCCGCTTTAGCGTCCGTTTTCGGCCGAAAAGCGGCGATAATTTTATCGCAATATTAGCAAGGACACGCTAGCGCGTGTTTCCGTGATTTAGCACCCGCTTTGCATCGCACCGTTAATGAGATGCAAAGTAGGCGTGCCTCAATAGACTACATGAGTAAATATCGCGAAGGCAGCTTCGCGATATTTACAACAATGCCCCGGACGGCGTAGCGATAAACAAAATCGCGCTAACCGGCCATTAACGCTGGATTTTAACGTCTGCTAAAATCCAGTGTTAGGCATACTTTGCATGGGAGGTGGAATGTGGGGTTACGACCACAGGGTCGTATCAGCAAGGTCATCGCTGTTTTGCAGGGAACATCGCTGGTTTTCCAGCGATGTTGGGACATTTCCCTGCTATCGCTGGAATTTTCATCGCCAATGCGCTAAGCGTTGTAAATACAGCGCTAGCTTGGCGATGAATTCCAGCGATAGCTGGTGATAGGGAAACTCGTGCTAGGCGCGGCCAGCGATAATTATCGCTGCCGCTTGTTAATATGCCCCTCAGTGTCAACAGGGTAATCGCTATAACTAAGACGTGGATGTGCAGAATAACAAAGGTGCACCTTTAATTTCAAGTGCAACATTAAATATGTTTTACACAACATCTGCTGATTATATCTTGGGTGCAATAGTGCACATTGAACCCACTAATTACTGCTAAGTGAAGTTTAGTTTTTAGAGAGTACACATTTTGCACCCGATTCCAAATTACAGTCCTGCCCCCACTGAAGTTTGGGATCAGACAATATTTGTGTGTGATCCTGGGGTGCGCAAACTAGAATTCAATGCAAATTGCACCTTGCAATTTTTAGTAGACTTTACCTAATGCAAATCGCAGGTGCAATTTGTACCTGACTTGTAATCTCATTTCGGGGGCAAACAAGAGTTTGCACCTGAAAGGGGATTAGTGGCCCAATTGTGGAAGGACCAAATCCTTTTCAATTTTGAAGGTAGAAAAGGCAGTTATTTAAATAGTGCCCACGTGTTACATGCAAGTGAAAAGAAATAATTGTCGGTGACATTTACCGGAATGCTCACCACTAAAATAAGCAGTGAACTGTACGTAAAAAATTTGAATCCTGCAGGGCTAACTCAGCCACTCATCCTTATGAGGTGGATGACTCAAATACCCCGAATTTGGGTAATAGTAACATCTTTTATGCATAGTTTTTCAAAACCTCAATAATGCGCTATCAAATGTTATTTGAAAAAAACGTATAATTTTGAATAGGATCTACTGAATGTGTCTTGTTTTCTTTATCGAGTTTCTGTGGCATTGAAATCCTTTCTATGTAAATATATGTTAAAATGTCAAAATAGGTGGGTGCCACAGAATGTGCTACAAAATTTCCCTTTAATTATATAGTATGTCATTCCTTTCTGCGTACTTTGCCTTACCTTGCCACCGAATTATAGTTAACTCTAGCATATAATTTGTCCTTCACAGCCACATATTTCACGTGGCTGTGAGTTTGCCCTTCATATGATATTCAGTCATTCTGCCTGGAGTCCAGTGTGGCACTTTCCTGATGGATGTATTTCATAATAGGAGGATTTGGGAAAAGTGACTCAAAAGGCAATAAACAATTGCATGAATTGCATGTACAAATTATAAAAATATAGCAAGTTATGGCTGTCCACTGATATTATACATAGGGGCCGATTCCGATTCGGGCCGGAAAAAGCACCGACCGACTCGGATCCGGAAAAAATACCGACCGACACGTACCCGTGGCGCACGACACGCCAAGTACGATGCAAGGCGCGAAAAATCCGACCGACACGTACCGAAACCAAGTCGACTGACCGAGCCGCACGGAAAGCAGCAATCCGGCCGGAAAAACACGCGAATCCAACCGACCGACACGCACCCGGAACAAATCCGACCGAAACGTACACGCGAACTCCAAACCGCAAAGTACGATGCAAGGCGCGAAAACCACGACCGAGTCGGACGGAGGACAAGCCGTACGACCGACACGCACACAAAACCGAGCCAAAGCAACACAATACACCGCGACCGACGCGTACGCAGCATAGAAAACTGCACAAACACAGCGTGAACGAAGCGGAGAACACCGTACGAGACCAATGCAGGGTCCGACTCGGTCACAAGAACGTTTCCAACATACACAAACAGCACAAAGGAAAAATCACCCAAAAAAAGGCCAAACAAGCAATTACCAAGCCAATAAATACTGGGGGTGGGGACAGAGAACAAAGACACACCCACAACTCCACCTATATAAAGGACACAAATCACTACCATGAGCCTTTGCAAATGCCATTCCACTGCCAGCACCCAAGAGAAAGCAACCACACACCCACAGCTCATCCCTCACACAAGCCACACACCATCAGCACACCAACAAATACCTACCTCACATACACCCAGCAAAACACACACTCACACACCCTCACCTGCACACCAACACACACATCACCCACCATCACCACCCATCACCATGCCCCCAAGAAGAATCCCAAGTTCCTAGATAGAGAATTGGAAGTCATGGTAGACGAGATCCTCAGGGTGGAGCCACAGCTGTTTGGCACATTGGTCCAACAGACCCCCATGTCGCAGAAAACCAAGATGTGGGAGAGGATCATCAACAGGGTGATCGCCCAATCACCATGTCGGCGCACAAAGACCGACATCCAGAACAGGTGGTATGACGTGCGCAGGAGGGTACGGAAAATGCTGAAGCAAGACTACATCAACAGCCAACACACCGGCAGTGGCCCTCCTGCCAAGCCAATATACCTCAGGCCCTGGGAGGAGAAGGTGCGGGCCATCCTTCCGCCAGTGAGCGTATATGGACTAGAGGACATCCCAGAGCCTGGTGAGTACACAACAAATGTACACAATATACTGCCACAAAACACACACATCACTGTCAAGGGAGAGTCAAACCATGCACTCATAGCAATTACACAGCAACCAGAACAGAATCATCCCAAAATGTGTATGTCAGTCAGATAAACACAACACATGCCATCAAAAAAGTCACATCCAACTGTGCCAACACATGTACAAACACAACCACAACTACAGCTAGGCAGTGGCACAAATAGAACTAACAAACACATCCAGACATGTAGCCACCACAACAACACCAACACACAGTGAAGACCACTCAAAGGAAGGAATTCTGTGTATGCTGGCCAAGTCAGTGTAGCCAATAGCATCATGGGAGTCGCAGTCACACATATTGCCCCCCCCACAACTGTCCCATCAACACCACCCTGAACCATGCGCACATCACAGGGAGTGGAGAAGGACTCACAAGATGGCTGACACTGGCTACTGCTGTGGGGAGCACAAGGCCCTGCTGGCAACTGTGCACCAACAAACAGCAGGACACCACTGACTGACATCCTGAGAGACAACTTACACTCCCTGCAATGCAAGCACGTTCCATGGTGGGATAACTGGCTGGCTGGCTGGGTGGGAAGGAGGACTTGCAGCACTGACCATAGTCACAAGCACCTCCCCTCACACCCTCCCCCAACACAAACTCCACAGAACCCACCTGGTAGAATGCAATGCCCCCATCCTAACACAAGATCCCACAAAGAACCACCACCCTGGGTTATGTTGTGTGAAGCACAGGGACACTCTTGGGACTTCCAGCCAAACAACTGCCAGGACAACACTCCCAGCCATCCTGTCAGCACAGCCACCCCACCCCACAGGGAAGCAGAGTCAAAAGGAAGGAAGCATGGGCATGCTGGGAAGGGGGTGGAGGCAATAGCATGATGGGAGTCGTAGTCACTGATATTGGTCACCCCCACAACTGTCCCATCAACACCACCCTGAACCATGCTCACATCACAGGAAGTGGAGAAGGACTCACAAGAAGGCTGACACTGGCTACTGCTGTGGGGAGCACAAGGCCCTGCTGGCAACTGTGCACCAACAAACAGCAGGACACCACTGACTGACATCCTGAGAGACAACTTACACTCCCTGCAATGCAAGCACGTTCCATGGTGGGATATCTGGCTAGCTGGGTGGGAAGGGGGACTTGCAGCACTGACCATAGTCACAAGCACCTCCCCTCACACCCCCCCCAACACAAACTCCACAGTACCCACCTGGTAGAATGCAATGCCCTCCATCCTAACACCAGATCCCACAAAGAACCACCACCCTGGGTTATGTTGTGTGAAGCACAGGGACACTCTTGGGACTCTTAGCCAAACAACTGCCAGGACAACACTCCCAGCCATCCTGTCAGCACAGCCAGCCCACCCCACAGGGAAGCAGAGTCAAAAGGAAGGAAGCATGGGCATGCTGGGAAGGGGGGTGGAGGCAATAGCATGATGGGAGTCGTAGTCACTGATATTGGTCACCCCCACAACTGTCCCATCAACACCACCCTGAACCATGCTCACATCACAGGGAGTGGAGAAGGACTCACAAGATGGCTGATGTGGCTACTGCTGTGGGGAGCACAAGGCCCTGCTGGCAACTGTGCACCAACAAACAGCAGGACACCACTGACTGACATCCTGAGAGACAACTTACACTCCCTGCAACGCAAGCACGTTCCATGGTGGGATAACTGACTGGCTGGGTGGGTGGGAAGGAGGGCCGGCTGTCAACCAAACACAACCAATGCAGACCATGTTCACACCCCAGAAAATACATAGAAATGCCCAAATAATGCAGGACAATGTGCCACACCAATATCAACCCCTGACTGTGACGACTCAGGACAATGCAATGTACAGGCCCGCACCCAGAGGCACAGTCACAACTGTCATGTGTGTCAACCATTGATGCCTGCAGAAACATGACATACATTGTTTGTGTCTCCCAAAAACAGGTGATGATGGGGACACAGCAGCAGACGCTGAGGAGTCCCAGTCCCAGGCTCAAGAGGATGCCGAGCTCACTGGCGTCGTACAGCCTCTGTCCTCCTCGGACGATGAAGAACAACCTGGCACATCCGGTGCAAGTCAACATGCAGCACAAGCAGGACCACCAGCTGCAGCACCAGCAGGACCACCAGCTGCACCCCCTGCACCCACCCCTACAACGACTGTCACCACGAATACCATCCCTGCCGACATGGACAGAATAAGGAGCAACACCAGCACAGTGACCCTGGACCAACCTGGGGCCATGGACACCACCACCACCAACCCCCAAGGTGGACCAGGGTTATCTGTGCGTGCCACTGCACACACTGCACATGTCAGCAGGGGTGGTGGGAGGGGTGGGAGACAGAGGTCGCTGCTTGCAGATGTTGCTGGTGTGCATGATGACCCACAACTGGTACGCATAGCTGATGCGTACCAGTCCAGCACCGGAGAGCTCAGCCAGGTAGTGGGGCTCCTCAGAGACATTAAACAGCAGCAGGCTGCCCATCATGCCCGCTTGGACTCCCACATGTCCCACGTGGAGTCACACATGTCCCGTGTGGACTCACACATGTCCCGCGTGGAGTCCAAGTGGGATGCACTGCATGAGATGACGGCGGTGCACAGGGACATTTTACAATGCCTCCGTCAGATGAACAGCAACCAGTCCACACCTCCCTGTGTGCCAACAACATCTGGTGCTGAACAAACTGCAACTGCCACAGGGAGGGAGGAGGACTCTGGCGGAGAGTCCCCTGCACCGCAGCAGCCTGCACTTGAGGGCCCCCCCCAAGAAGAGGGGTCATCCGAGGAGGGAAAAGTGAGAGGCCGATGGCCAAGCGCAACTCCCAGGAAGCCTGAACCTGTTCTGGATGTTCGCCTTTGTGCACAGACTGTTCACCCTGTTGACGGCAACACTACTCCCACACATTGCATGGGGAGTACAAGTTGGACCAATGTGTCAGACAACTGTGGCCCCGATACTGGGGATCCTGTCTACCCGGACTTTCAATTCACCTAGGAACTTGGGATTGCAAGATTCATGTACAGCACAACCCATCCTATGCACTATTAACACAAATGTATCACAATAAACACACTAATACACCATACTTGCCTCTGTCGTGATTCCAACGTGGGTGCTGTTATGGGGATGATGAACTGCAAAATTACACTGTGTATGCGAACTGCAACAGCAAGGACAACACAGGCATGTGAGTACAGGAAACGTGACACACATGAGGGAGACACACCACCAGGGCTACACGACACATACACACCTAGGCCATCTGACTCATTGCCTACACTGATGTTGCCAGGGAAGACGGTGCAATGCACAGACACCACACCCATTCCCAGTTGGAGTCAAGTAGCCCACAGGTGCAGTAAGCAAATGGCAGTCAAATGTGTGACCACAGACAACGCACATCACAAAGTGAAGCACAGGTTTATTACACAGTTGCAACATGCCGTAACCACTACAGATGCAAGGTAACCCCACCTGGCAGCGGGCACACAGTCAACAACTGTAGACGGAAGGAAGTCCATGGGTGTGGCGCACATCACCTGTAGGGACACAACAGCTACCAGCCTGGATGTGCAATCACGTCGTCGGTGGACACAGTTGACCAAACGAATCTGAAAGTACCCTGTGAAGGACAGAAATGACACACAGTCAAAAGCAATGGAGTACAGGACAGAACAGCAAAACACATGCACAATACATGTTACAAGATACCCACCCAGAACAAAGTTAGCATGTCAACACTGTTGGGGAGTACAGCCCACCTGTCTCCACACATCGCAACACACATCCAGTCAAGTGGCCCATGGACACACTCCAACAGCACCAGAGCACCACCCACACATCATGCCAACTCACATCATTGACATGACACCTCAGGATACTCACATTCAGCTAAAGAAGTTGGTGATGAGCTGTGTGCGGACATCACCCTCACCATCATCATCATCATCGTCACTGGCATCGTGGTCCAGGCCAGGATCCTCCACAGGTGGCGGATGTTGGTCATTGTCATCCTGGATGAGAGGCAACTCCTTCCGCACTGCCAGGTTGTGGAGCATGCAGCAGACAATGATAATCTTGCACACTTTCGCAGGGCCATATGGGAGGGACCCTCCGGTCTTGTCCAGGCAGCGGAAGCGGCTCTTCAGGAGACCAAAGGTCCGCTCAATCACTCTCCTGGTCCGACCATGTGCCTCATTGTAGCGCATCTGGGCAGGTGTCACAGGGTTCCTGAGGGGTGTCAGCAACCACGGCATGTTGGGGTATCCCGAGTCACCTACGGACAGACAAGTGCACATTAGCTGACTTGGAAAAGTGGGCGGAATACTACAGATCAGATCACACACAATGGCACAAAGTCAGTACACACCGACAAGCCAGGCACGCTGGTTCTGCATCTGTGCCATCATCCTGGGGATGCGACTACTCCTCATCACAAAGGCATCGTGTGCTGAACCAGGGAAACGGGCTCAAACGTGTGTGATGGTCATGTCTGCAAGACACACCACCAGTGCATTGACCGAGTGGTAGTGCTTGCGGTTCCTGTAGGCCTGCTCCTGGGCCTGTGGTGGTACCAAAGCCACATGTGTCCCATCAATGGAGCCAATGACATGCGGCATCCTCCCCAGGGCATAAAAGTCACTCTTCACGTCAGTGAGTCGTCGCAGTCTAGGGAAATAGATGTACCGGTTCAGGAAGAGCAACATTGCCGCCAAAACATCGCGGAGCACACGGCTGAACATGGTCTGTGACATCCCACCAGCAGTCGCCACAGTATGTTGGAAGGTACCAGTGGCAAAGAAGTGTAGGGCTGCCATCACCTTCACCTTGGGGGTCAGCGCTGTAGGATACGGCCGGCCAGGCTGCAAATGTGGGGACAACTGCACTGCCAAATCCTCAATCAGCTGCCTGGTGAAGCGGTACCGTCGGATGCTGTCCCGTTCCACCATCGTTGCCAGGTCTGGGAATGGCCGATGGACAGCAGGAGCCCTGCAGTGCAGAGGAGAAGTAAGCAAGATTGTCAGTCACCCCACATATGCGGCATTGAACACACTCAAGATCCCAACATACATCATTATGAGGCACAACTACATGAAGTGTGCAGTACCGGAAGGACATGTATGGTACATACATGGCCAACATCTGTCAACACGGTCCAACAGGTGGCATCAATTAGTCCCAGGTTGGCCCATTGGATATCATGAGGCCGTGTCACAGTTCCCATCTCCTGCTGCCGTGTCACAATAACCCCCACAGGGACATGTGAGGACAGATGTGCCCCAGGCACCACAGCTCAACGACAGGTACATTCCCAGGGACCCTGTAATGCCACATGGACACTGGCATTACATGGAGTATCATGTATACACCACAGCAAAACAACCATGACCCCCACAGGTAGTGGCCCCACTTGCCACGGCAGGACAGACATGGACGTCTGTGACACACACGCACAACATCAGAGTCCATGCACACACAACGTGGATGTGGAGACTGTCTCCCATTGTGCACATGAAATCAGAGACATTGTAAACACCACATGCACAAAGACTGTGGAGGACCATCACTATTGTGCCACTGGGACACCCTGGCCCAAACATACCGTCCCACATGGGACTCACGGGGTATGTGACATGACATACACATACACCACTGTGAAATGTGACCATGGCACATGCACAGATATGAACAGTTGCACATCACAGTGGTCACGTACACGTAACACCCAGGATCCTGTCCCCATGAACACGTGCACAGCCTGGGGGTGGCTGCCCACAGGTGACACCCACAGGACAACATGTACACCAACATACACACAATAGGAAATGCAGCCTTACATGCCTGATGATAAAGTTTGGACAGGCTGTCGTGATGTAGGTGTGCCCCTCACTCCCTGGGAGCTATCTGTGGCTGGCATATGTCCATCTGAGACAGGCATGCTGACATATGCCAGTCACATGTACAGTGATGCGTTGAACAGCAATGGACCG
Organism: Calotriton arnoldi; assembly: GCA_963921515.1. NCBI lineage: Eukaryota > Metazoa > Chordata > Amphibia > Caudata > Salamandridae > Calotriton > Calotriton arnoldi. Next base: position 1,764,474 of record CAWUFW010000171.1, on the reverse strand, counting down.
ATCGGCGCCTCCGGCCGGCCCATTGCTTTCAATGTGTGCGGGTACGCGTTGTACCCCTGTGCGCGTTGAACTGCAATGGACCGATCGGTGCCTCCGGCCGGCCCATTGCTTTCAATGTGTGCGGGTACGCGTTGTACCCCTGTGCGCGTTGATACCGCAATGGACCGATCGGTGCCTCCGGCCGGCCCATTGCTTTCAATGTGTGCGGGTACGCGTTGTACCCCTGTGCGCGTTGAACTGCAATGGACCGATCGGTGCCTCCGGCCGGCCCATTGCTTTCAATGTGTGCGGGTACGCGTTGTACCCCTGTGCGCGTTGAACTGCAATGGACCGATCGGTGCCTCCGGCCGGCCCATTGCTTTCAATGTGTGCGGGTACGCGTTGTACCCCTGTGCGCGTTGAACTGCAATGGACCGATCGGTGCCTCCGGCCAGCCCATTGCTTTCAATGTGTGCGGGCACGCGTTGTACCCCTGTGCGCGTTGAACTGCAATGGACCGATCGGTGCCTCCGGCCGGCCCATTGCTTTCAATGTGTGCGGGTACGCGTTGTACCCCTGTGCGCGTTGTACCGCAATGGACCGATCGGTGCCTCCGGCCGGCCCATTGCTTTCAATGTGTGCGGGTATGCGTTGTACCCCTGTGCGCGTTGAACTGCAATGGACCGATCTGTGCCTCCGGCCGGCCCATTGCTTTCAATGTGTGCGGGTACGCGTTGTACCCCTGTGCGCGTTGAACTGCATTGGACCGATCGGTGCCTCCGGCCGGCCCATTGCTTTCAATGTGTGCGGGTACGCGTTGTACCCCTGTGCGCGTTGTACCGCAATGGACCGATCGGTGCCTCCGGCCGGCCCATTGCTTTCAATGTGTGCGGGTACGCGTTGTACCCCTGTGCGCGTTGTACCGCAATGGACCGATCGGTGCCTCCGGCCGGCCCATTGCTTTCAATGTGTGTGGGTACGCGTTGTACCCCAGTGCGCGTTGTACCGCAATGGACCGATCGGTGCGCACCCATTGACAATGGGCTTGCCTGGCAACGGACGCGTTTTCGAATTTCGAACGAGTCGGTTGCTGGAAAATCAGTTGGTCACCCACAACAATGTTGCAAAATCATGTACGTCATGAAGTTGAAGATTTGAAGGATGCTGTGGGCGTGTTTTGGTGCTGCTATTCCATGGATTTGCCAGATTCAGAAGATGCAAACGACTTGGACCTATCACTTTGGACACAAGGGACAGTATCTGCCTCTCCAGCACATATATATTGCTGGCTGTTCCCCTGAGAGCCCACTTGCCTGCACTACATGCTCCAGGACGACATCTGCCACTGCACTGCTGCTGTCTCTGCCCCTCTGGACCCTGCAATGGCACGTACTGTGGAGAGAGCCCCAGCCTTCAGCCTTGAAGAGAACCAGGCCCTGCTGGACAGCCTACTTCCACAGTACAGCAAGCTGTATGGGACCCCAGGGGAGCAGGTGAGTGTTCTGTGCACTGCCTTTCTGAATGTGCATTTTGTCTGACTAGCAAGGCTGAGAGTCTGCACGCCACTGGCTAGCAGGCTCACTGAGTAGTTGTCACCGCCCATAGTGCGTAGTGACTTGCACTGGACAGGTATGGTGCAGTGACAGTGCATTTGAACATGGTTTTACTTCCCATGCAATGATACCATGTAGTGACGTCTGGCAAACTGTCCATGGGCAGCTTTGCACTGCCTGTGTACATCATGTGCCCCTGTGATTGAGACATGTATATACAACTGTGTCATGCACGGATATGTTGCATGTGTGGTAATGGCCTTTTCACTTTGTCATCCTGACAGGTTAATGCCCATCGGAAGCAGGAAATCTGGAAGGACATCGTCCGGGCTGTCCGGTCCGTGGGGGTCTACAAGCGCCGGATCCGCAACTGCCAGAAGAGGTGGCAGGACCTTCGGGGCTGGACCCGGAGGATTGCACGGGTCCAGCTGAAGCTGTCGCCTCCTCGCAGGAGGGGCGGAACATGGACCCTGACCCCCCACATGCTCCAGATCCTGGCGGTAGTCTTTCCAGACCTGGATGGGCAGCTGAAGGCCAGACAGCAGCAAGGAGGGGGTGAGTCAAAGACTGCACTGTGAACTCTGTATTACATGCTTTGTGCCCTCCTCTGGCCTGGTTCAACTGCCACAGTGCAGCAGTCATGTTGTCCAGGAGCCATGTCCCTCTATTGTGCACTGCCCACTGCTCATCTGATACCCAGGTGTGGCCCTCACAGTCAGGGAATTGTGTCACTTGGGACTGTGTCCTTGCAGTTTGCTTCACTAAAGGTGGGGGACAGCATCTGCTTCCCTAACTCTGTTGTGGGCATCATGGGTGGGTCCATTGTTCACACAACGCCTGTGTTTGGACATGTGATCTGCGTGTTGCTTTGATATGCGGTCCACTTGCTGAGCTGAGCCACCACATGTGCCTGGGGTATGTGGCACACGCCCATGCAGCGGGTGGGAACAATGTTTGGGCCCCAGGAGTGTGCAGATTACGTGTGTCACACATACATAGCCAGCTATCCACTGTCCAGGGCACATCCCTCATTCATGTGGAGCAGGACAGTCATGCCTACTCCAGGCCATGCAATGCACTCTGTACTCCCACTCCCGTGTATCAGCTGACACATTGTGCACAGTGATTTGACCCCTCCGGTGTCTGCCTCTGTGTCAGTGTGCTGTGGATTAGTTGCCAGGACTGCTGGGGTGTTTCTTGGTAGGGGCTCAGCATGCCCCTGGAGATGTGACCATAGGAGACGATACTTGTGTGTCACATAGGTGTTTGATCAGCTGCCCGTGCAGACTGGGGTATGCGAATGTGATGTTCAGGCAGCTGTTCCCCATTCACAGCAAATTGTGAGGGGCTCAGGTTCAGAGGGTAGTGTCACAGGTCTCCCATATGTCCAATAGGTGTGACCTGGACAGATGAGGGTTGAGATGATGTGTTGTGTGGGGGATGTACATGTGCACTTGTGCAGCTCCAGGACTTGCATTCCCCATGACCTACTATTGTGACACAGTGCATAGTGTTGTTGTCTGGCTGCCAAGTCATACATCACTGAGACAGTGATGTATGACTTAGCAGTCATGCCTCTGCAATGGCATGTGTCAACTTATTTGTGGTCCTGCAGGGGAGTGACATGTGCTACATGCACACCATAGTGGCGCTGGCTATCAGGACATGGGTGCATCATGGTGTCTGTCGCTGGTATGCATCACATGCATTTCCTATTTGACTCTGGGCATCCCTTTCATCCGGAAACCTGTACTCACTCAGTGGCAAGAGCTGTGATGTGTCCACACCGTGTCCTCTGCACTGTCCAACTACTGTGTACTTAGTGCATGTGTCCACACTGGGGTGTTGCAATCCAACAGACACCAGACAGATGGGTGCAAGGCCATGTGGGATGTGAGTGCCATGCTTGGCATCAGACTGACAATTGGCTTCTCCTGTTCAGTTAGGGCACTTTTAGCAATGTACAACTAATGATGCCAGGGCTTGCTCTGTGATGTGCTGTGCTCACAGTGGTGTGTGCGTTTGGTGCAGGTGACTGATGTCTGTCTGTTTCCCCATTGTTTGCAGATACATCCACGGCCACGGAAGGGGACAGCTCCACGGACCAGGAGGAGCCAGAGAGCCAGACTGGGTCAGCAGCCGAGGAGTGGTCGGAGGGACCCAGTGGCACGGAGGGCGAGGGGAGCCACACCGAGGAATCCTCAGCACCATCCACCTCAGCTGAGGACCAGAGCAACTCGGAGGATGACTCCCTTGTGGAGGCGGGTGTCAGCAGCCACCACACCCCAGCTAGTGTTGCTGTCCCCGCCACCACCAGCACCACCACCGCCCTCCCATCGGCTCCCATTCCCAAGGTCCGTGGAGGCTCCCATGTTCGGGAGCGTGTCTCCTTTGGCCCAGGCACCGCACCCCCTGCCCCTGTGTCCCCTGCTGCCCTGAGTGAGGAGTCTGTGTACCTCCTTCGCCAGCTCCATGTAGGGCAGACAGCCATGCTGAGTGTCCTCCATGCGCACACCGCACTGTTGACTCAGCTGGTGTCGTTCATGGAGGGCATCTCATCGGGCATGTCTGACCTACAGAGGGGCAACAGGTCCATGGACTCCTCCCTGACGGCAGCAGTGTCCCTCCTCAGACAGTCCCTCACCCCTCCTGCCTCTGCTCCATCCACACTCCCCAGCACCTTGCCCGTCCCAAGCACACACACACCGGCACAGGCACACACCAGCACACACACATCCAGCACACAGACACACACGCCACAAACTAAACGCACACGCACGCACAGTCAGGGGACTGAAACCAGACTCACAGGGGATGGGGCCCTGGTACACATACACGCATCCACGGGCACTGCACAGTCCTCAGTTGCCTCTCCCTCCAAAGCACCCTCCCTTGCCTCACCTGCAACCCCAAAGACCCAGCGCCTCTCCTCAGTGACCTCGGCCTCTTCCCCTCCGATCCAGCTGCCCCAGCATCCAGGGGGAAGAGGAAGCCCCCACACGGAGCAGAGTGCCCCTCGCCCCCGGATACCCTCCCCCAGGCGCAGACAGACTGAGGCCCCCACCCACAAGTCCCCCGGAGTGGTAAGAGCAAGACCCCGCCGCCGCCCTGCAGCTCAAGCACCAGGTCACCTTCCTCCATCCCTCAGGACCCCACTCCACAGGTGCCCCCGCCACACCCTGCCCCAGGTTCCCCCACCCACAGATATACCATCCCCAAGAGGCTCCGGCCTTCTCCCCTGCCACTTGCTCTCCCGGCACCACACCCCCGCTGCGCTTGTCTGTGCCACTGATGTGGTGAGGGTGTCCTCCCCCTCTGTCCAGCCCACTTTGCCTGTTCCCCATTCTCCTCCCCTGGTGGTAGGCACTGCAGTGGAGTCCACTACCACCCTGTCTGACTTGGGCACTGCAGTGGCGGACCTGTCCTCTCCATCTGCAGGGTCCACTGCAGTCGTGCCGGCACCCACAACATCTGAGCCATGCCCCCAGTTGTGCCGGCACACACCATGTCAGACACCTCCACTGCAGTTGTCAGTGGCTCTCCAGCACCCACCACCCCTTCCCTGCTTCCTCCTGGTGAGCCCTGATCCTGTCCCTGCGGTGCCTGGCCTACCCCCCCGGTTGCCCCTCCTAGTGGATTGTCCCTGGTTTTGTGCAGGCATGTGTAGGGTGGCATCTGCCACTGTCACCCACTTGTGACTTTGTTGATGGACTGGACATTGGCCTTTGTTTATGTTCTACCGGACTTCTACTTTTAATGCCACATATGCTGAATAAAGCAACTTTCTGTTCTCTAGTGCTTTTGCTTCTGATGTACATGATGTTGATGATGCTAACAATGCCCTTGCTGCAGTGATGGTGATATTTGGTCTCATGATTATGAAGTGTTACTGTGCAGGAACCCATGTGGTCCAGGGGTTATGTGTCCTATCCTGTGGTGTATCCATGTCATCCATAGCAGCATCTGAGGGTGTCATGTGTTCAGTATTTGGCAATGAGATTTCCTACTTAGATTGGCAACTTCACATCTGTGGCTTCCACCCCTGCACATCTGTTGTGCCTGCCATTGTTCTATTCGTCTACTTCCCTGACCGTGTGGCCATCTCCAGTGAACATGCAGGTTTGGGCATCAATGGGGAAGGACTCATCTGTGTTGTCAGTGCAACATTGCTATACAAGTGTGTTGGATCTGTGCTGATGATTCCGTTGGCACTTCCATGACCAGGCTGATGGGACGGGAGCCCTCATTTGTTGCTAATTGTTGATTGTGTGTCCCATTGCTGCCATGGTATGGTATCTGTTCGCCTCACATCTGCAGTCTCCACAGGGTATCTGCATGTGTGTGCCCATTGGTGCAAATATGTGGGTCTGCATTCGGATGGTCACTTCTGTCATTGTGTCATTGATGATTGTTGACGGTGTCAGCCCCCATGGGTGTTGTTTGTCTGCACATGGCCAAAGTTATGTCTTATTTGCACTGCAGGATTTGGCTCCCCCAATTTATGTTGCAATGGGACACATACACTACTTTGCCACTGATGTGTTTGTTGTTCTGTGACCAGGAATCATCCATGCAGTTTGGCAGTTGCACCTCTTACTTTGTCAACACTTGCCTTTTGGTCACTGTGATGATGGGGGTTTGGACCCCATTGCCACAATGTTCAAAATGTGCTGCAGCTATGGACCCCACACTTGCCTTTTGGTCACTGTGATGATGGGGGTTTGGACCCCATTGCCACAATGTTCAAAATGTGCTGCAGCTATGGACCCCACACTTGCCTTTTGGTCACTGTGATGATGGGGGTTTGGACCCCATTGCCACAATGGTCATGGCCTGCTTGCGTTGTGTGTGCCACACACATATTTGTGTGGCACATGTGCTAGGGGGTCACATTGTATGTTAGAAGTCATGTTCGGTGTTGTAGGCATTTGACACAGTCTACACACGCTTGTCATGGTGTTGGGGGATGTCTTCTTCTTGCATTCCCTAGGTTGTGGTGTGCTGGTTGTGTCATGCATTGTCCATCCTATGGGTGGGGGTGGTAGTGGTGGTAGGCATCCTGCCCCCCTGGGTGAGGGTGATAGTAGTGGTGGGCATCCTGCCCCCCTGGCTGAGGGTGGGAGTAGTGGTGGGCATCCTGCCCCCTGGGTGAGGGTGGTAGTAGTGGTAGGCATCCTGCCCCCCTGGGTGAGGGTGGTACTAGTGGTAGGCATCCAGCCCCCCTGGCTAAGGGTGGTAGTAGTAGTGGTAAGCATCCTGCCCCCTGGCTAAGGGTGGTAGTAGTGGTAGGCATCCTGCCCCCCTGGGTGAGGGTGGTACTAGTGGTAGGCATCCTGCCCCCCTGGGTGAGGGTGGTACTAGTGGTAGGCATCCTGCCCCCCTGGGTGAGGGTGGTAGTAGTGGTGGGCATCCTGCCCCCTGGGTGAGGGTGGTAGTAGTGGTAGGCATCCTGCCCCCCTGGCTAAGGGTGGTAGTAGTGGTAGGCATCCTGCCCCCCTGGCTAAGGGTGGTAGTAGTGGTAGGCATCCTGCCCCCCTGGGTGAGGGTGGTAGTAGTGGTAGGCATCCTGTCCCCCTGGGTGAGGGTGGTACTAGTGGTAGGCATCCAGCCCCCCTGGCTAAGGGTGGTAGTAGTGGTAGGCATCCTGCCCCCCTGGCTGAGGGTGGTAGTAGTGGTGGGCATCCTGCCCCCTGGGTGAGGGTGGTAGTAGTGGTAGCCATCCTGCCCCCTGGGTGAGGGTGGTACTAGTGGTAGGCATCCTGCCCCCTTGGTGAGGGTGGTACTAGTGGTAGGCATCCAGCCCCCCTGACTAAGGGTGGTAGTAGTGGTAAGCATCCTGCCCCCTGGCTAAGGGTGGTAGTAGTGGTAGGCATCCTGCCCCCCTGGGTGAGGGTGGTAGTAGTGGTAAGCATCCTGCCCCCTGGCTAAGGGTGGTAGTAGTGGTAGGCATCCTGCCCCCCTGGGTGAGGGTGGTAGTAGTGGTAAGCATCCTGCCCCCCCTGGCTAAGGGTGGTAGTAGTGGTAAGCATCCTGCCCCCCTGGCTAAGGGTGGTAGTAGTGGTAGGCATCCTGCCCCCCTGGCTAAGGGTGGTAGTAGTGGTAAGCATCCTGCCCCCTGGCTAAGGGTGGTAGTAGTGGTAGGCATCCTGCCCCCCCTGGGTGAGGGTGGTAGTAGTGGTTAGCATCCTGCCCCCCTGGCTAAGGGTGGTAGTAGTGGTAGGCATCCACCCCCCCCTGCCTAAGGGTGGTAGTAGTGGTAGGCATCCTGCCCCCCCTGGCTGAGGGTGATAGTAGTGGTGGGCATCCTGCCCCCCTGGGTGAGGGTGGTAGTAGTGGTAGGCATCCTGCCCCCCCTGGGTGAGGGTGGTACTAGTGGTAGGCATCCTGCCCCCCCTGGGTGAGGGTGGTAGTGGTGGTAGGCATCATGCCACCCCTGGGTAGGGGTGGTGGTGCGCATTCAGGCCCCTGTGTGCATATGTGGCATTGGTGATGGGCATCCCGCCCCTATGGTGCTGCTGTTGCTGGTGTGAGTATATTCTGCATCCCTGTGTGTGTGTGTGATGTGTCGTGTACGTGTTGTATGTGTCTTGTGGTTGGTGTCTGGCTTACCTTCTGCGCCGTACGCGTCCGTGCCTGTTCCGGTAGTAAATGTAGAATATTGGTATGATCGGGACGAAGGGATTCATGGTTGGTTCGTGTCGTTCGTCCTTCTCGTTGCTTCGCGTCGTCCTCGTCGCTTCGCCTCGTCCTCGTCGCTTCGCCTCGTCCTCGTCGCTTCGCGTCGTCCTCGTCGCTGCCGTGTTCGTCTCGGAGCCGTGGATCGTGTTGTGGCGCGAATCGGAGCTTATGTGCGCCTCTCCCGGATGCTTTGACGTGCCGTGCGTAGCGACGGGTTCGGCGCGTACGGAAAGCGCATCGTACTTGTCCGGACGGACGGGGCTGCATTTTTCCTTCCGTGCGACTAGATTCTGCGTTTCCGGATTCGCCTCGGTCGGAGAACAGGACCTGGTTTGGGTGAGTACGGCTCGGCCGGATTCTTTGCTGTTGTGCGCATCGTACTTGCTCGTTCGGTGTGCTGTACGGATCGGTCGGGAAACAGGCTTTCGCATGGCTTTTTTCCCGACCGAATGGTATTGGGTGCGCCTCCGACCGAGATCGGAATTGGCCCCATAGTATTGTGTGGTTGCCAAAGTAAAGTACTCTTACTTCACTGACTGGTCTTTAATTTATTGATTGCTGTTGGATGGCCTATTGAATTCTGAGCCGCTAACCCTGCATCGCCTTCCCGAGTCAGCCATGGACTGCTCGACAGTGCTATGCTTAGGGTCAAGTGTCAAAGTGGTGCACTTGATGCTCACTTGTGGGTTCAATTGTAAGGTTAAGTCCCAGAACAACAATGTTAAAAGGATTTGATTGTAACAATTTGAACACAGTAACCATTGTCTTCCCTGGGACTCCTGAAAAAGTTCCCACAATCGCAAAACGACAAACCAAGAAAGGAACACTGTAAATTTGGAACAACAACCACATCTAAGTTCCACTTTTAATTAGGGGTGGGTGTAACTCACATAATTCGCTGTCGCGTAATTATGGAAATTACACCAAAATTACGCAAGACTATGTGGAATTATGCGATAAGGGTACTCCTGCATTTAGTGCTATTTTCTTATTAAAAAAATGCACCCTTGCATCTGAAGTCGACCCGCGGATGTATTTTCCATTACAAAAATAGCACTAAATGCAAAAGAACAGGAACAGCAGCAGCTGCTCATGCTCTTTTCCTGTGCTCTTGAGTAGGCATTTTTGCCCAAAATTAGGCGCACTGGCATAATTCCATAACTTTGGTTAATTTTCATTACAAGAGTAATGCAAAATTAGTCTTATTATTTCTGCATCGCCTCAGCTTACTTTTAATCCATTTTGTCATGGGGTTCAAAGAAGCAGTTGGGGTGAATCTTAGATGGGGTTGCTATGCCTCGCTTCTTCACTGCGAGAGGATTCACTTATCTTCCCAGTCGTTCCTGTCAATGGATTTACTCCTGAATGGTTGAAGATTGTTGTTCACTCTGGATGGTGTGTTTGTCACCACAGAGGCACTAGGAACAAGCACTGGCAAAGCCAATAGGTCTTGCCTATGTGAGATCTATTGGCTTTGTCAATGTGTTTTAGCCATGTTGCATAGCAGTGCAGCTGCTGTGCAACTTGGCTGAAAGTAAACAAAATACAAGAGCTGTGATGCGGTCAATGCTGTCCGTGTTATATCATTTAAAAAACATTTGTAGGCATGTGGCTAAAAAACATTATGCCCAACCTGAAAGGTGGAGTTGGTGGGAGAAGGAACATGAAGGTGGTGCTATGGGCAGAGATGCCGACTTCGGAAATGAGGAACCTGGTTAGAGTCTCTGCATTGACCTTAACAGCCTATGATTCCAAACAAATCAAGTAATCTCCCCTGACTTAAAAAAAATTGAATGTGAACATTTGCAATGTAACTGGTGCTCATGTGAAGAGCCCCAATACTTTCCAGTCAGGTCGAGTTCATGCTATTTGAAAATGCAAAAAAAGAAGAAATAGTGCCTCAATCACAGCGGATGGACACTATGTTAAATCAATCTGTATTTGGTCAATGCTCCACATAAAGACCAGTAAGTGAAGGTGATGGAGCATTATTTTTGCTAATAAAATCTGCTGGGGAAAATCCACCCATGAGTGTGTTTAAAGAAATTACTAACGTGTGTGAAAACCATAATAACTAATGTGAAGACTAAAAAGGTACGACCATAAATGTGCAAAGCTGCACGTATTTCTAAGAGTCAGAATAACACATGTAGAATGGAAGATTTCTCTATAGGGTTATGAATAATAGTGTGAGAAAAAATTATTAATTTGTGTGTCTAATATTAATGTTTTTATGTTTCCTGAACTGCAGGAATATTCAAGCATAAACATGAGAAAGCTCTTTTATTGTTCGTGAAAGTAGAGTAGGCCTAGAAATGTAGAAATAATTTTTCTTTTCTCTCTGTCTTTCTTGCTAAAACATGCAGGCCTAAGCAAATGTATTAGTTAGGGGATGTGCTTCCATGCTCCTTTGATATTCTTACGTTGTTTCCTGATGTCCTTGTAAAGAATAACATTTACATCCTTAGAAAGCGGAGAATAGTACGACACTTTCTGTCTAGGCGAGGATTTAGAATGAAACTGCTGCCATGTAGTTACAAAATGTGTAAATTGTAGTTTTCTTCTTCCGCTCTAGGAAGTTATACAATTTTAGACAAAGACTGTTTAGAGAAATTTGTAAAGTCATCGTTAGTAGTTGTTTTCCTCCCCTAGTTCTGACCAATGAGAATGGCTTGTAGGATTTAGGAGAGTTTCTAAATTAGTGAAACAAAGTTGCGAAGTTAGTATAAAGACGCTGGTGGGAAAATGATCATCGGCTCATTCACATTCTGGTGACCTGTCCTGCATCCGTGGTATGCTGTATTCTGTGCTGTGCTGATTCCTGATCTGGCTGGCAAACCCGTCTGTGGAGAACTCTTTCCCTAGAGACTTTGCACATCATCGGCTGGTGATGCTGCCTACACTATTCTCCCTACGGCCGTGGAGATAGTTTTCTTGACTAATTGCACGCTGTGCATTAGTTTTCTCTATTTTCTGAGAGGTAACTGAACTGTGATTACCCTGATGTTCACTATTTCTCTCTTCCCTTATCCTTTCCCACCTGATTTTGATGGTTTTGAATTACTCTACTTATGAAAGCTGTGATGATTTACCTGTGATATTTGCAAACAAAGTGTTTTCTTATGATTTGTATTTGTGTGTGACCATTCATGTTTTCTGAAATAATACCAAAAAGGTACCTAGAAAGAATAGTATCTGTCGTTATTTCCTGAGTCATGACTTATTTTTAAGGATACTTTTGACATATTACTAATGCATTTTGTGGTATATTTATGGTATAGCTGTTTCTTCATTACAGGTCCTCGTGAAGGAATAGTTCTCTGATTTCTCCACATAGTCCCTTTTAGCTCTACCAAAGATCCATTGGAGGACCTTTGATAATGCTGACAGAAATGATAATGACTTATGGGCCCGTCATTATAGTATTTACGCTTCCTCAGATATTGTAAAGGTTGGTGTGGGATATTATATGACCCCCCCACTGCTTCCGCTGCATCAACGGCATCACATGCGCTGCCGAATTAGAAGGCAGCAAAGACAAATGGTGATGCCAACTAATGGCAGGTAATGGGCGGGCTCAAAGCCCCTTATTAGAGAGCTTTTTTAAATTTTAGATTCAACAGGTCATCACCAAGCGACAGTGCAGGCGCACTGCCTGCAGGCTTGGATTAAAAATGTGGCACTGGTCAAAGGCTTCACTTTGGTGTTGTCACAAAGTACATTTTAATGCATCAATTTATGTTTTGACATGTTGCCTATCGCAAACTGATTTGACCTCCTACTGTGTCCTCGTGGTTAAAAGGGTTTTATAACAATATTTCTAATAATATTCACTATTCATGTGGAAATATCACAAACTGAACAAATCATGTAATAGGTACTGCCATTACCCACCCAGATGTCAATTCCTCCATGGCATCAGAAGGATGAAAGGTCTGATCTACCAGAGAAGGACTCAAATTGAAACTACCAACTACAGTTGTTTGGGATGGAAGTCTTCAGGACACTGGGAAGTTCTTCATCCTACTTCCAATACTGGGTAAGACCAATAGTTAATTACAAGGCAATGTTATGGAACTAATTGCCTTTTAGTGCGTATGCACTGTTTTCTCAATATAGTGAGCCCAGTATACTTAGCATAATCTTTCTCTTGTTAGGGCTCTGGCAGTGCACCTCTTCATGTCTGCACTACGATCTGTGGTCCCATAAAGGAGCCACTTACAGAGCCCCCACAAAGTGTCTAACTTTAACTGAAGTTTTAACTGGTATTCTAGTACTGAGATATCCACAGAGACCACATCGCTATACTGGCTTGAAGTGTGTAGACACCTATGTAGAGCTTTCATAATGCACCTTTACAATTACGCTGTGCTAACACGAGTGGGTGAAAGTCACAGTGCTGCATATGTACTGCAGGAGGATTGGAATTACACATTTTTGCCATTGCTCTTACTCAAGCAGTGCAGCATAGCCTCTTTTGAGGAAAAGGGGAATAATGTGGGCCCATTACACATTATAAGATGAGCAGTCTTGTTATTGTGAAGGTTGTTTGTATCCACTGCCGCCTGCTCTAATATTGCTTTTGTATGTTTAGAGGAATATGACCCATGATGGGTGAGTCAATACATGCCAGTAATGTGTCGGCAATGTGAGTCAATTTAAAAATGTGGACCTATATTTTTCATGCAGTACAAGGACTTATTTGCCCATAAATGCACAAACTTTATTTTAATGTTTACAACAGTGGATAAAAGCAGTGCTTGAATAAACTACACTGGTTAAGGTATATGTAAGACCCATGAATCTCCTGTACTTTCCTTCCTCCCTTTACTGCTTTTCTGTTGCATTTCAACCTTTATTTAATCACTGTGCCCCAATAGTAACTACAAATGTCTACACTCTTGGTGGTAAAGTAGGTGTAAGCATACCATAGGTCAAACAATTGTGACATACCAGCTCTACTGCAGGAGTTCTGAGCTCACATAACATATGTATGAAAGCAAATTTAAACCAAGGGCAAGGTGTGCCAAAACTGTTACATAATGTTGTACCTTTGTTGTATCTATTGGACCGTTTTCACACATATCACAAGTAACAATCTATGGGGCGCCTACTCTCCAATTATGACTGCCACCCCCCTTCTTGAACTGTGCAGGCCGAAAAGGCTGCTCTCAAAGTTCTCTCATCATTTCTTAGTCGCCAACAAAGATTACATAATTTGGATTATCAAGAGGTTCATCTTTTATTCTGGTCTTGGCTTGCTGCATAAATCCAAAACATCTAGACAATCATGTTCAACTTCATCCCCATCACTTCAATTTTCAGGAGAGGGCAATATGGTAGCTGGATTCAGCATGCAACATCTCCTGAGTACCACACTCTCAGCAGCAAGTATCTGTTGTTCGTACTTTGTGAGTATGCTGTTAGTCAAGTACTGTGTTTCAGTTCGAGTAAGCAAGATCTCCACTGACTGAGTAACCATAACTGTAAGAGGATGTGCCATCACTATGCTTTCACATCTCTCAATGCTGTCACCAACTGCCACAACCGCTTTAAGGCAGCCAGGCAATCCTGCGGCAACAGGGTCAAGAGTAGTCGAAAAATATGCCACAGGTCTTCATGAATCTGCATGCATCTGAGTAACACTGAGAGAGCACAGTTCTCCCTCTCACTGCACAACAATGTGAACATCTTTCTGTAATCAGGCATTCCTAGTGCTAGGGCATGACAGAGACTTTCTCTCAGCTCTAGGAAAGCTTTCAAGCAATTGTTGTCCCACTGAAGTGGATCAGGCACATCTTTGTGTGGCAGCCTCTGTAAATGTTTGGCTTCTAGGGAAAAGTTTGGTATCCACAGTCAACTGTAGCCAACCATTCCTAGGAACATCCTGACTTCTCTCTGAGATCTTGGTGGATTCATTGTCAAAAGCATTTAATCTCTCTCTTGTGATACCTTTCTTGTTCCCTTCTCAATTGTGTGTCCCAAATATTGGACTTCTTTTTGACAATATCACAGCTTGTTGGGAGATACTTTATGTCCATTCTCAGCCAAGTGATTCAGTAGGGCAATTGTATTCTGTTTGCAAGCTTCTAATGTATTTGTTGCCACAAGCATGTCATCAATGTACTGTACGAGAACTGAATTGCAAGGCATCTGCACAATCTGAAGATCCTTTTTCAATATCTGATTAAAGATGTATGGTCTCTGTGTACACCCTTGTAAAAACGAAGCACCATGCTAAAACTCTATTTCTACACACAAATGAGAACACGGATTGACTGTCCTCATGCAACTGAATAGAGAAGAAAGCTTGACAGAGATCCACAACAGTAAACCATTCTGCAGTGCAAGGAATCTGGAGAAGTGTTGTTGCAGGATTCTGTACCATGGGACAGGAACAACTATGTTGTTAATCTTTTGACGATCCTGTACAATTTGGTATTTCCCATTGGGTTTCTGTAAACTCATAATGGGCGAGTTGCAAGGGCTTCCGACAATCTCTTTTAAAATTCCATGTTTAAGCAAGTTCTAAATCACCGGTGTTATTCCTGCTACTGTCTCTAGCGTCAGATTATAAGGTGGCATTCTTGGGAAAAATGGATTTGGCTTTACTGTAATTTTGACCGGTTCTACACCTTTGATTAGTCCAATGTCCTTTCCTGGAAAATCCTATAACTCTGGCTTCACTGTATCCTTCAAATCAGGAGGTAAATCCTCAACAGTTCTAACAGGGTACAAGCCTACAGCTGTTCCTTGTCGGGCCATTTTAAATTAAAAATCTTCATCATACATTTGGAAATAAACGCCATCCAATGCGCAGTAAATAGTGCAATTTAACTTGAACAAAAGATCCCTTCATGGTAGATTTACAAGTCTAGAATCACATAATACAAATTGATAATTCTCCTCAAATGAACCTATTTTCACAGCCACATTCTCTAAAACAGGATTTGTTATTTGTTTATTTGTAACACCTACTTGGATCTTCTTTCCAGAGAGGGGTAGGTCTGGGACTTCCACTGTTCTAACAGTAGATTGGGTAGCTCCGGTGTCAATGAGAAATGACATTTGGTAGGCATTAACTTCTCCTTCCACACATGGTCCACTTTGGTGTACCTCTAAGACTGTGCCAAGCATGCAATCGTCCTCCCCCCAGGCACCTTCATTGGGAATTGTCAGAGTCAAAACACTGGTTTTCCAACATGGGGAACTGTTGAAATGGGGTCTGATGTTGAAATTTGGTTGAATTTGCTCTTGGTACATGATTCATATTAAATCTGGGATTTCCCATGTTCTGTGGGGCCATTGGAGCTTGCAGAACCTGCATCATAGGGACCTGTGACTGTATTGACATTTGCATTCATTGTGCAGGTACGTGAATGGGAATATTTGCATTTACCTTTGGTTTACTCCCTGCATTTGCCCATCACCACTCACTCTATTTGGATTCTGTCTACACTCTCTCTTGCAATGCCCAAGCTTATTACAATAATGACATGGAGTCATTTTCTTCAATGTTGTAATGTCCATGACAGTATTCGGTCAATCAGAACACCTCTAACTCTACCCTGTGAAACACCAACTCCTCCTTGAGAACTAGAACTTGCAGCTTGAAAACCAACACCTTGCATTCCACTAACATTCCCTCCGAATGACTGAATCTGAAATCCTTTCTGTGCCAACCTTGTCTGTGCGAGCATAAACTTCTCCTTCAGTCTTTTCTTCTTCATTTCTTGCTCTTCACTACAGTATTTTGCATACCTCAGGATCTCATCCAAACGTTTAATCTGCCAACAAATCACATTTTGCTGTACCTGTATGCTCATCTCCCGTCACAACCCAAGAACAAACTGTGACACAAAACTCCCCATATCACTTTTCTCAGGATTTTCTTATTCACTGTGCTGTTTAAATACCTGTAACAATTGTTCATAGTAAGCATGCACTAATTCATTTGCCTCTTGAGTAGTTCTAATGACTTTCAGCCAATCAATGCCTCTCACTAGAACTTTTCCCTTCAAAAAGGTAATCATCTCATCATATTTTGTCATTACCATAGGTGAGGATGCATCAGTACATGCATCTCTCGGAGGTTCAGAACATGCCCATTGTACAGCTATTTTACATTTAGACCACAAGTCACTTGGCACTGCAGTGTCAAAGAAAGTATTCACATCCGTCCACAAAACCTTTGAGATTTTAACAAATCTGTCAATTTGTGTATACCACTGTGCAGGAATCTCTCTAAATTTCAAAAATATTATTCATAAAAGTTGTAAAATCACCTCTTCTCCATGGTACATGCACATACCCTCTGCCTGGTACTTCCCTCATTGGAAAAGTAAATGCCTCATGTTCACTTGGAGGTGCTGGTGGTGGTTAACTATTAGCTTCTGCTGCATCTGATATGAGAAATCTTCCCTCCAGATAGGACCTTAGCTTTTCCATAGCCCACTTAATGGCCAGACACTCTTTTTTAATTACCGGATATCGCTGTTCCCTAGGGTAGAGTTTTTGGCTGATGAATAGGACAGGTGCTTCAATTCCCTCTTTGTTGACCTCGGATAACATGGCACCTATCCCTATTTCGGAGGCATCCATTTGCAATTTGAATGTGTCATTAAAGTTTGGGGCTGTTAAGACCGGACCAGAGGTGATAGATTGTTTAAGAAGTTGTATTTTTGACACGAGCTGTAGGCTTTTTCAACTCTCGAGTAAGGGCCTCTTTCTTTAGAAGATCAGTTAACGGACCAGCAATTGTGGAATACTGGGGAATGAAACGTCGATAGTAGCCAAGGAGGTAGCCAAGGAGGCTCAGAAAGGCTCGAACCTCCTTCCTTGTTCGTGGAAAGGGAGTATCATTGATGGCACATACTTTTTCCTCCTGAGGTTCTATGAGGCCGTTTCCTGACATATATCCCAGGTATTTGACTCTGGAGTATCCTGCTCTGGATTTTTTTGCATTAATGTGCACATTGGCATGTTTCAGTTCTTGCAGCATATTTTTGCAATGGACCAGGTGTTATTCCCAAGAATTGCTGTAGATGATTATGTAGTCTATATAGGCTGAAGAGTAAGTTTGATGATTATGTAGGACCTTATTCATAAGTCTTTGAAAAGTTTGTGGGGCTCCTTGGACCCCAAAGGACAAAACAGTGACCTAATCCTTCTGGAGTACCAAAGGCAGTTTTTTCTTGGTGAGATTTTTTAAGAGGCACCTGCCAATAACCCTTCGTGAGGTCTAACGTTGTAATGAATTTGGCCTCACTCAACTGTTCTATTACTTCATCCACCCTGGTAAGAGAGTAAGGATTGAATTTGGACACCCTATTAACGGCTCTAAAGTCAATGCAAAATCGGAGTGTGCCATCGGGTTTGAGTACGATCATAATAGGGGAAGATCAATTGCACTGGAGCGAACTATTACTCCCAGTTGGAGCATCATTTTCTAATTTCTTATTGTCTACCTTGTAGCTACACCGCTTTTTGTTTAATCTGACTCGTTTGTAAATTACATTGAGCCAGTTCCCTGAGTTTTCCTATTCTTGTCTTTAACTGGTTAGCGTATTCAAGTAGCCCTTCTGCCTCTTCTCCTGCATTCTTTTCCCACACCTCTTTAGTAATTTCTAGTAGGTGTCTGGGCTTTCTTGCATACAGTAGTTCAAAGGAAGAACACCCTAAACTAATTTGGTCCTGATTACGATGTCGATCGGAGTTGCTTCCAATCGACATTGCTGCGGATGGGGAACCGACCGACCTCAGGTCGGCGATTCCCACACCACTATTAGGATGTGACAGCACATGGTGCGGTCGCAAACTTTCATTTTTCAATGGGAGCTTGTTCGGCTCCCATTGAAAAATGGAAGTTTTGAAACATCCCTGCACCATGTGGCAGGCACCTCAAGGTGCAGGGCCACATGCAGAGGGCCAGGGGAAAAGGGGGCCCTGCTAGGAGTCCCCAAAGACACTTTCCGACAGCAGTTCCATGGCAGAAAGGCCGACATAGAACTGCTGTTGGAAAGTGCCATCATAATCCTGATGGCAGAAACCCCATCCTTAAGGGATTATGAGGCCTTTCTGACTGGCTGACGGGCTCCTTGAGCCTGTGGACTCGGAACTGAGTTGCATTCTCCGGCCGGTTTAAACTCCGACTGCCGTCATTGTAATATGGCGGTCAGGGTTTAAGCCTACAATGTCGGTTGGAAAGCCTCCAGCCTGGAGGCTTTCCGGCCGACATTGTAATTAGGCCCTTAGTGTTTGTCCTCTGATTACAAAGAGGGTCCATGGAAGAAGCTGGTCCCTTAGTTTCAAAGATCTAATACATCTCTCGACTAGGCCGTCGGTCTGTAGATGATAGACAGAAGTTTAAAGATGCGTAAGGTTTAATATTTGACAAACTTGTTTCATTAATTGGGAAACGAAAGGGGTCCCTTGATCTGTGAGGATCTCTTTAGGGAACCTCACATGGGAGACTATTAGATGTTGTGCAATCACTTTGGCATTGGTGGACCGCAGAGGAATGGCTTCTGGATATCTAGCGGAATAATCCACAATTACCAATGCATGCTGATTTCCCTTTGCAGATATTGGAAGGGGTCCTATTAAATCCATACCTATTCTTTCGAAAGGAGTCCCAATAATAGGGAGAGGCTGTAGAGGTACTGGTGGAGGTCTATAACGATAATTTTTTTGGCATATTTCGCATTCTTGATAATACTTCTTTATGGTGACATAATTCCCCAGCCAATAGAAGTGGCGTAATGTGGCCTGGGTAGGTTTTTGTGTTCCAGTGTGACCTGCTAACAGATGAGAGTGTGCAAAAAACATAATTTGTTCACAGAATTCTTTAGGCACCAATAATTGAGGTGGATCTGTGGCCTTATCTATTCTATATAATAAATCCTTTTTTGTGATAAACTGGGGAAAAGAAGTTGAAGGATTTTGTGCGTTGGTTCGTGCTTCCTGCCATGACTTTTGTAGGGTGGCGTCATTACTTTGAGAGAATTGGTAGTTTCGATCTATTTCCCAAGGTTCTGGGGTAAGGAGTGTTTTCTTAGGAGAAGGTTTGTGAGGGGAAATTTTCTAGGGTTGTGGGAGATCTAGATTGGCTAGGAACAGTTCAAGGAATTCAGGGTTATCAGTACCCAATATGAGATCCTCCAGAAGAGTCCGTAAAACCCCAACCTCAATCTCCATCTTTTGATCGTCCAGGGTGTTTACAGTAAGTCTTGCAACTGGGTATGTATTTATGTCGGCATGGATGCATCTGATGCTTACAGCCCTCCCAGGGAGTATTTGAGAGGAATGGACCAAATCCCCCAAACCACCGACTGCTTACAACCGTAGTCTAATAGAGCTGTAACCCACTTTACATTGACCTGAAGACTTATATAGAAGGAAGGCCCCAACTCCTGGGTATAAAGAAAAGAGCGAGGGGCATAGCTGACGTCCATTGGTTCCTCTCCTGATTTTTATGAAGGACAAAATCTGGCTGTGTGGCTCCAGTCACCGCATTCAGAGCATTGAGGCCCTTTTTGTATGGGAACTTCTGGTTTTGTGGTTTTTGTTTTATAATGATCCAAACTGGGTTTGTTGGGTTTCTTTTCTGTCTTCCCTGCCCCCTGTTATAAGATTATTGCGATTAATTTTTTCAGTTTCCCAAGCATAAAAACCTGGTTGGACCCGGGAGAAGGTGGTGATCATTTCCACAGCCCATTGTGCAGTAAGATGAGGATGGTGTCTTAACCATTTTGGAGTGGCCATCGGTATGGCCTCTATATATTGTTCTAAACATATTAACTCCATTATTTCCTCTCTACTGTTCTCGTTTGGTTTCAGCCACTTCTCAGCAGCCATCTTGAAATTGAAGTATAATGTCTTCGTGTCCATTCCCAAGTGGTCTAGTATAATTTGTTTAATTTCTTCATATGGCTATTTGATAGGCCACATGGGCTTCTCCTGTGAGAAGGGAAGCTAGAAAAAAAGGCCACTTGTCCTTGGGCGAGCCACAAGCTTGAGCACCTCTCTCAAAGTTCTTGAGAAATGCATCAGGGTTCTCTCCTATAACGTATTTTTGCAATGCTATATTATGGCCCATGGACGGGGTGTCTCTTCCATGCTAGAGGTCAGTTGAAATTGATCCGTGTATACTTTGTGCAGTCCTTCAGCCTGGGCTTTGAGGGCATCATGAAGCAGTTCCCGGTCTGCGTTGGCCGACGTCATTTGCTGCTCCAGGGCCCATTCTAGTTTCTTTTGGCCCTGGTCCAATTGTTGGATCAGAGTTTCCATTTTATATCAAATGGCAGCTGCCCACATTCTCCAACACGTGAAAAAAAGCATGATAAAAATAATTGACTGACTAGTGTTTCAAGTTTGACTTTATTGATTTATTGATGCTATAGTTGTAAGACAGTCACAATAAATAAGGTTTTTCCTCTTCTTCTTCTTACAGGTGACAGAAAGACCGGGACCATTGGAGTGCTATGCGCCCTCAGAACAAAAAACAGAGACCACAGGTAAGTTGACTGGTTGATTATTCTTCTCTAAGGTTGTCTCTCTTGGAAAAAAGGGAGATAAAAGAGAGTGAGGTTTAACAGGTGGGGTCCAATTACATCACCAACATGCAGTGTAAATCTTAGGCAAGCCTGCCTTAGTAGAAAGGGGCGTTCAGAACTGATATTTAAACCAAAAAATATATATCTCCGCTCCAAAATGAACACTCTAGCCTTGAGTCATCAGCCTCCTTCCTCGCGGAGCTAAGTCAAGGCATTCCCCAATAACCTTCCTTCCTCAAAGGTGCCTAATGTAAGTCTTGAAAGAAAGGAAATAAAATAAAAGAGGAAAAGAAACCAAAGTTCCCGAATAACAATCTGTGCTTTATTCCGATTTGGGTGTAGACTAGGGAAGGAACGATGTGCAAACAAATTGATCGTTCACGTCTTCCTCAAGTGGTGGGTGCCCTCCACCCGCCTCCCATATCTTCACATTAAACGTTCCCGTACCTGGTGAAGCCACACTCCTCTAGAAGAGTGGCTAGGTGTAATGCGAGTCCAGTGGCCTCCTGGCTACATTGGGCCTTCTCTTCCTCCGCGGGCTTCACCCTCTTCTCATGTCTTCATGCCGCCTCTATCTTCGTCTCTCTCTGCCACTTTGTTGCCGTCTTCTCCGGCCCGACTTCCTTGCAGCCCTGTTGGCGTCTGACGTCAGCTCCTGAGTAGTCTGAAATTTAAAGGGACCGCGTTCCTCGACTTCCTCCTTGCCTTTTTCCCGTTCCCAGGGAAATTCGATAATGGTGGCATTTCCGGGTGTCTCCCCTCCAGGTGCCTGACTTTTCTGCTCAGGCTGTGAAAGAAAGGCAGATGATTGAAAATTGGTCGCTGCTCAGCTGGGAACATGCCATGGGACATCCTCTTTGGGATCCTCTAGGGAAGAAGCATCCTCCTTCTCCTTCTGACACTCCTCTTATTTTTGCCTTCTCCCAATCTCTGCTTCTGTTCTTACCGAATCCTTGCCCTAAAAAAATACCAATCTCTGCACCACTTTATATGCTAACAGCGGTATATTCTTTCACCAAAATTGAAATCTAAATTATGTTCCCGGGCACTAAAATCAATATCATTCATAACACATATTACATTTAGCTGAAAATGAACTATGATAATCATAAAAAACAATAATGTTCTTACCGCACAAAACAGCTAACAAAACTAGATTTCAAAATGCCATTCAAAAATGATCTATGGTTTTTAGTACACAGTTCAAGACAAGACTGTGTAACCAATTAGCAATTACTGATGAAAAACAAGGTTCACTGCCTCCTTATTCTTCACTCCTCACTGCCCACCATACGAAGGGAAAACTTCATTTACATCTTTTACAGCTTCAACGCAACCCATATACTATATGTATTCGCAAAATATTCACATCTCATCACATCTCATTAAAAGTTGCGGGTTCTATCGTAATTATGAAGTCTGCTGAAGCACAGAGGACCCGACCTGCCCTATTTACCCCAGAGCTTTCAGCTGTTCAAGACAGACAGATAACTCCAAGGGAAACTTTCGTGAGGAACTGTCCCATTCATCAGACTACAAATTACCAACTCACTATGCAATTCCCCATTTCTCAGTGGAAACATTTCACAAGTCCCCACCTGCTGAGTTAACGGGAACTTCAGTAACATTACCTTGCGTCAGGTAGGTTTTGTATGGGTGGTGCATGGGCGTTCACATGCATCCACCCATGTATTTTGCCGCAAACCTATATTTACAAAGATTTGTAAATATGGATTTGCACCAAAATGGTGCACCTAAATAGTGTACCTACCTGAGTCTGGTGTAATGAGGAGAATAGCTTTATTTCTCCTCATTATTTTTTCTTTGCATGTGTGCTGCATTCTGTAGCACACACACAAAGAGGAAATAGCCTCAAAGTATAGCTTTTGTGCAGGAAGGTATCCCTTCCAGCACAAAAACGAACTTGACCACAATGGAGGCACCCTGGCGCCATGACACAAGGGTGCCTGTGTTGGCGCTAGGCAGCCACAAGTGCACCAGTGCTAGGAGAGAGCAGAACGGCGCCATTTATTTGAAAATATGGAACTGTTCTCCATTTAAAACATGCTCCCCCATTAATTTATTTACTCAAACATGTAATCAATGATGTTCCATTGTGTGATTCCCTCACTCATCCGGCATAGGAAGTAGCAAAAATTCCACTGTGAGAAGTATTGTGTCATATCAGAGTGTGAGTGGACTCAACCACAAGTTCTGCTATGTTGAACAAATCAAAAGACAAATCATGTGGTCCACAATTAAATACAATCCGAGTAGAAAGGATAAATCTTAGTAAAGTTTGAGATGTCTGTATTTGCAATTGTGGTGCAAGTCTGGATCAATTGTCAATGTTCCATTAAAATAACGGTCCTGTAACAAAGCATGTGAGCCTAAGCATGTGTCAAACCTGCCAGCATATCTGTAGGCTAATCAAAGTATCAGAAGTACAAATGGAATTGAATTTTTGAATTTTAAAATATATAAAGCACACGGCTACTCAATAGACTGTCGTGGTGCTACAGGTTGTGGACTAACATGAAAAAGAACTTGTAAAGTCCATGTATGTTATGCACTGAGAGTGCCTCATCAAATCTTGTGTAAATGTTAACTCTAAGTACATGTGTGATACCAAAAGTACAAAGCTCACCTATTTTCAGGCATTCCAACATCCTAGGTCCAAACATACACATAGATAAGAAGCCACATTGACTGACCTTATCAATGTAATAGATGAACAATGTATTGCCTTGCGTTGCCTACATTTCCTGCATCTCAGTCAATCAATGTAAAACTGACCCAGTCAATAAATAGGCTGTGAAAGTGCCATACACTAGGAAATGACCTAGGTAAAATGAAAACAAGGTACAGTATCACAGTCAACACATAATCCAAATGTAATCCTCTCATGCCAAATAAATGATGTCAGAATCAAGGCATGTAAGTGCAGAATCACCTACAAGCTAAAAGCACGTACAAGCATGTGAATACAGAAAGTGTTGGGTACAAGTCTGTAGTCTAAAGTTACTTATATCTACATCATGTTGTCCCATTAGTAAAAGGGCTACATTGCCACACTCATGTGTCAATATAAGATCAGTAAGACAACTTGCCATAGAAAAAGCATCAGCTAATTGTTGAAAAGTAAAGGTGTCCAGATCAGGTAAGTTTTCTGGAACTCTTTATTAGCCATCCACTCTCCGAAACATAGCTGTGAACTCCCAACATTCTAAGGAAGACTCCCAAGGGAAAGTTCACTGGGGGGCAGGGGTGGAAGGGACATGCCAAGTACAGGAAAAGAGATTACAACACACCTCCCCAACATTACAGGGTTAAACATAACTGCATTTGACAATCCTGTCACAACTCCACGTTTGTCCATTCTCCAGTAGTACCACATTGTTGTAGGACTTGGCTACACGACAAGGAGCGTAATAATTGCTTTTGCTCTGATTGTCTCTAACACTCCTTTTGACTTGTACCCAATCTCCTACCCTCCACTTGGGATCTTTTATTCCATTCTTATCATCGTACCACTCCTTGTATTTGCTTTGGTGTAATCTTAGTTTATTTCCAGCTCCCTTAAAATTGGACTCAACCGCCTTACCACCCCTCAACCAGGTGGGGTTAAACTTTGTACAGGGTTCTCTTCCTCTGAGGGCAACAAACGGGGACACCCTTGTGATGATGTTGGGTGATGTGTGGTCGGCCCATAAGCAATCCCGTAAGGATGACTCAACTTCATGACCATTTACCACAGCTAGTTGTATGTGTTCTTTGATAAGTCTATTGGCTCTTTCAACAAGGCTGTTTGCCTTAGGGCAATACAGTGCTGTTCTTTCGTGTTTAATATTAAGATTTACTAGAAAGTCCTTCATAAGTTGGGAAGTAAACTCTTCCCCATTGTCAGTGACCAGGGTAGATGGAATTCCCTCCCGTGAGAATACGTCCTTGAGGAAATCTAAGACAGCATTAGTGTTGACCCCATGGACGAACTTGTGTGAGACCCAGTGTGAGGTGTAATCAACCAGTACCAGCATGAACCTTCTGTGCATCCCTAAATTGTGCATTGGCCCAATTATGTCCATGGCCAGTTTGCTCCATGGTTTGAGGGGTACCTCTACCTGGGACAACGGGGCTCTGTGGGTAGTCCTCGACTTGTCACTTTTTGAACAGCTGTGACAGTCTTTTACCATTTGTTCAACCAGGGAGTCCATCTTGAGAAACCAGAAGTTCACTCTAACCCTGTTCTTTGTCATGCTCCGCCCCAGGTGTCCTTCATAGGCTAGTTCCACTATTCTCTTTCTCAACCCTTTTGGAGGTACAATTTTATTGTTGCGAAAAACCTTCCCTCCTATGGTGCTCAATTCAAACCTGACCTCCCAAAAGTCTCTGATTTCCTCATCAACCTCACTGCATTTGCTGGGCCACCCTTCTACCATCATCTCCTTTAATTTACACAGCCCTTTATCTTCCTCCATGCCCTTACCCCACTCTTCTTCTGTTAAGGCAGGATCGGTCAAGGCTAGAATGGGACTGTCTAGCACTTCTTCACACGTTCACAATGTAACGTTGAACGGGACAAGAAGTCTGCAATTTTGTTTTTCTCCCCTTGAACATACTCCACCCTAAAGCAGAAATTCTCAAGTCCTAATATCCATTTGCAAATGCGGGGTGTGCCGTGTTCCATGCCTTTAACCGTGAACATGAAGGTAAGTGGCTTGTGGTCTGTGCGGATAGTGAAATTTACCCCCCACAGGAAGAACTTAAAATGTTTCACCGCCCAGTAACAAGCTAGGGCCTCCTTCTCCACAACTGAATAGTTGCTCTCCGCTTTGGTAAGACAGCAGGAGGCAAAAGCAACAATTATTTCCTCGTTGCCTTCTTTCTGAGAGAGGGTTGCACCCAAGCCTTTGTTAGAGGCGTCTGTGGTAAGAATGTTTTTTTTCCTTGGGTCAAATGTGCCCAACGCCGGAGAATTGATGATTTCCTCTTTCAATGCATCTACAGTGCACCTGTGTTTCTCTTGCCACTCAAACTCCTTGTTTTTCTTCAAAAGGTCACGTAAATGTTCACATTTCTCTGAGAAGTTTTTGATGTATTTTGCCATATACTCTAGTAACCCTAAGAGTGATTTCAACTCATCCTTTCTCTTGGGATACGGGGCATCTCGCACCGCCTTCAACAAGTTGTTTTTTGGTCTAAAACCATTTTCTGAAATGGAGTGCCCCAGGTACTCCACTGACGCCACTCTGATCTGCAACTTAGATTTCTGTACTGTCAAACCTGCATCCCTCAACGTTTTGAAAACATCCCTGAGTGTCTGGTCATGGGCCTCGGCGTTCTGTCTGTACACAAGGATGTCGTCTTGGAAACACATGGTGTTGCTCACGCCTCTCAAGACTTGTTGCATCATCTTTTGGAAGACCGCCGCAGCTGAAGCCAGACCGAACGGCATTCTTTTGAACATGTATGCTCCTTGTGGGGTGATGAAGGCTGTGAGCGGTCTGGAGTCAGGGTGAAGATCTACCTGGTGGTAGGCCATGGAGAGGTCAATAACACTAAAGAACTTAGCTGGTCCTATGATACTGAGCATTTCATTTATGTTGGGGAACGGGTGTCTCTCAACCCAGATGTTTTCATTGAGGCTGCGCAAGTCTACGCATAAGCGAATTCCGTCCCCACTGGCCTTAGATGCAATCACAATTGGGGCCAACCATTCAGACGTGTCAATGGGTTGGATGACGCCCATATTGCACAATCTCACCAACTCCTTCTCTAAAGGTTCCTTCATTAAATGAGGTACTGGGCGAAGCTTGTGTACAGTTGGTCTAGCATTAGATTTAAGGTTAATTTTATGTTGGAAATCATGGAGAAGACCAAGATTTTCTGAAAACAACATGGGGAACTCCTCACATATACTTGCCCCGGTTTGAGTTTCATCCAGGACAGGCACTTGTTCGTGGTTATTGGGATCAAGGATTATGCCCAACTCTTTCTGATGTTGCCATCCCAATAAGTTAGATCCTGTTTCAAAAATGTACACTTTCCCCTCCGTATGCCTTCCTTTGAATTCAATGTGTATTTTTCTCATTCCCATGAGTGGTATGGGTTGTTTGGTATAACCTGTGGGAGAAATATCAGGCTTTTCTAGGAACACATTTCCATCAACATTCATGTTTACAAAATTTGCATGGTTCAACAAAGTAAATGGCGAGCAAGAATCAGCATACATGGTGACAACCTTCTTATTAAGCATAACATCACATTTGGGATAATTGATATTTATACTTCCCACTGTGTCTTTTACCTGGAAGACAAACTTTCTTTCACTAGGAGAGACATAACTAACTTCTTTTATAGAATTTCCTTCTTTTCCCCCACCCTCTCTGTTGTTGGGGTCATATTCTCTACATACTCTTGCAAAATGCCCTCTACGATTGCAATTCTTGCATGTCACATTTCTGGCTGGGCACTGAGTATTGTTAGCTAGATGGTTGCTGCTG
This sequence comes from Calotriton arnoldi, assembly GCA_963921515.1. Lineage (NCBI taxonomy): Eukaryota > Metazoa > Chordata > Amphibia > Caudata > Salamandridae > Calotriton > Calotriton arnoldi. Next base: position 1,737,207 of record CAWUFW010000171.1, on the reverse strand, counting down.
CCACATCTGTAACATCTGAGTTTCCTCTCATTAAGGTGCATTTTGTTCTGTATACTTTCCTTCCCTTTGACTTTACAGACCTCAGATTCTTCTACATACTCCTTTTTGTTGGCAACCAACTCAGTAGGGGAATTCATTTCCTTGATGCACTTGGCCGTGTGTTCTACAGATTGGGCAATGGTAACTGCCTCCCGGAGAGAAGGAATTTTGGCCAGCAATTTTTCTTGTATGCGCAAATTATTGGTGCAGCGTACCAGCTGGTCCCTTATAAGGGAATCAGTTAGGTTCCCAAAGTCACATAATTGACTCAGGCCTCTTAAGGCCGCGATGTAATTGCTGACAGACTCCAATTTCCCTTGTGTCCTGCAGAAGAACCTATGATGCTCCAACACCACGTTTAACTTGTCACCAAAATGAAATTCTAATTTGGCCATAGTGTTTGCAAAAATATCCAATGCTCCCTCTTCCCCTTCTCCATTGTTCTCTGGTTCTGGCAGGGTTTCGTAGATTTTCCGACCATATACCCCCAAATTATGTAGTAAAATGTGTTGTTTACGCAACGGAGAGAACCGTTCACCCCCAATCGCAATCAGATAGGATTCAAAAAGTTTACCCAGTCCTTCCAATTTATTTCTGGCTTTCCATTTTCATTGAGAAATGATGGGGGTTGGCTCATGCTCGCTGCGGCCATCATTGTGCACAGGAAGAGGAGACTTAAAGCAGAGACGGGCTAACAAAGAGCGGGACAGAGTAACCAAGTAGGCCAAAACACCAAAGAGAACTGAAGTGAGTGCTGTACACCCAGGAACAAAGGAGAAACTCCCAAGCACAACACTGCTAGGATGGCACAGGTGCAAGTACCCAGTGCTACAGTACGCAATATATTGTATAAGACTCCTGCTGCACGGAGTGCCCAGCGTATAGAAAAGTTCTGAATGCACACATAAAGATAACCTCCTAACCTGAAGATTAGTCTTTACAAAATAGTCTCACCTATTTGGCTGGTAACCAGTGAATGCCGTGTCCCCCCATTCGAGCCAGGATAGGGAGGTTAAGCATGGGTACCTTCACTCTCACGGACAGAGATAGGAGCTGAAGTAAAGTTAAAATTTGTATTTTAGTACGCCTGCTCATGAAGAAAGCGCTACTTCATGTAAGCCGATAACCGAAAGAACAGCTGCTCCCCTTCGCGCAGGCTCTGTACCTCACGAAGGGCACTGCTTCCCTCAGCTGTCTCCGGAGCGCGCCTGCGCTTTTAGATAAATTCTTTTCCACAACACTACGTTCCTGTCAGGAAACATCTCTGCCTCACACATGCGCGATACCTGTGGAGTGGCAGTCTGCTGAAGTACGCCGTGGAAGAAGAAGCCCAGTCAGCGGCACACAGACACTCGACAAAATTGTAGGTTTTCTGCTTGATTGACGATGAAGATTATTCCATTGACCCAGAAGGATGAATGCCATAAAGAGTCAGCGACTCACGCCCAGATGGGAATCTTCCTTCTCCGGTCACTGTGCGGAAGTTGAAGTTCACCGAAGGCACACCACACGCAGGATGGCTTACACCCGAACCCTTGCTACACCTTCTGTTCCACGGTGCCAGAGTCTTGTGGAAATTATCTTTTTGTTGAATACGTTGCTGCCCACAAAGACCAATGCTGGCTCACTTGGCTTTCGCAGGGCTGCATAGATATGAGCACAGCTTCACAGACGCAGCACAGCTGTGTTCCAGTGACAGCTGAGGCAGCAAATGATCCTCCACTCCCTTCTTCCACTTAATTCCGTAATTGGACAGAGAACACAAAGGGGAAATGGCTAAAACTGCCCCCTTCGCAGTAAATCGTCGCCAGTGTTGAAAAGTAAAGGTGACCAGACCAGGTAAGTTTTATTAGCCATTCACTCTCCGAAACATAGCTGTGGACTCCAACATTCTAAGGAAGACTCCCAAGGGAAAGTTCACTGGGGAGCAGGGGCAGGGGTGGAAGGGACATACCTAGTACAGGAAAAGAGATTACAACACTAATGTATTGATAAAGCCAAATAAACTATCCATGTCACATGTCGAAACTTTGTAACATTTACTAAGCAAATACCCATGCTAACATAAGTACACTGTTCATAGGCTGTGTAACTGTTATGTAGGCAAGCAAGGACCAGGGGTGGGCGGTGAACTCCACTCCACCATTGGAGTTTGCAGAGGTTTGGCAACTCCGCGCTCCGCTGGGAGCGTGGAGTTTGGCAAAAAACTCTGATTCCACCGTGTGGCAGAGTTTGCCCCCACCGCCCACCCCTAGTCCAGGAATAAGATCCACAAAGGAGAGCAGAGAGGTACCATAATGGAGAGGGTAATACAGGTGATCGGCAGGTGCTGGTCGTTCTTTGACCTCTGGAGGGCTTAGCGGTCGGTAAGAAAAGTGTTGGTGGTTCCTGCTCATCCAGGGAGTCTGGTTGAAGTAACTATTCTTTTAAAGACGCTTACAGACACCTATTTAATCCCCAGGCAGTGTAGTTCAGTAAATCTTAGAAAATAGTTAAACGATCCCACTTTAAAGTAAGTATGCCGTTTAATATTGATTTAATTGGGCGATTCTGGAGTACGAGCCATAACTGTGATCAGCCCATTTCTTCACTTGGCACCAGAACATTTCCTGTGGTGCGTGTGTTTGAAAGCGAGCGTGGGGACTTGCAACTACGTGAGACAAAGACCGGGGTTGCTTGGTTAATTGTGTGCATGAATCTAGAGGCGCATCAGTGTGAAGACGAGCTGCTGTGGTTCTTTCTACTTTTTATATGTTTTCTTCAAACTAACGCAGTGCTTTTTTCTGGAGACCCACAACCCCTCCTTTGTCTCTTTCTATCTAGAGGCTAGGTGCCTATTTGCTGCAACCTCGTGCGATGGCAGATTTACCACACGACATACCAGTCAGACGCAAGTTTATAGTGGTGACCTAAAAATACCTCCGCTGACATAATTTTTGTGTCCGTAAATTGACTACCTCCCATATTCATGTACATCCCTGTGGTGGTGTTGAGATTAGACCTGCGGTTATTTTTCCCTCCTTCCTGTGTTTGCGGACCTCAATATTTTATGTAGCCTTCAATATTTTCTCATCTTGACACCCGCCTCACCCACCTTCATACTCGCTCTAGTCATGTAAGGACATGGAACTGGATGTTCAACCACCTAGTCTGCACCATAGTCACCACCTGTGTCTGGAAAAGGCGATATCTCTATGCTTTGCCATTGCTTGTTTATTTTAGATTCTAGGAGTGCGGTCAGATTCTGTTTGGGCTTCTTTTGGTGGAATGGGCTCTTGCTTGCTGCTGCTTTTTGAGGGCGCTTGCGCTTGTTTGGGATTCCTGACTGAGCAACACAGCTAGAGCCAGGGAAATAGGAAGTTGACTGCGGCGAAGGTGACAGCCGTAGGGAAGCCTGTACTGAAAGCCGAAAGGGGAAGGGAGCTGAAGTCTCTGTGCCATAAACACCGCTGCTGGAGAGGAATGCCAGCCTAGGTAGATTGTCCACTGCAAGGTGATCCGCTGGGCAAGCGTCCAGGGAATTATGAATGCGTACCAGGGGAATGTTTATCTATGAGACAGGGTAAGATTTGAGCAAGGGTAGATATGAACCTGGCACATGGAAGGAGGGCTATGCCAGAACGAGACATGGAGCAGTGTGGCTGGACATATATGGTTACTGTACATTATGCATTTAAACTCATGCAAAAGTATGTTGAGATAACAGGCTATGTGGTTTATTAGGGTGCAAGGATTTGTAACAATTCCTTTCCGTGTGTACTCTAAAGTAGTGCGGACTGGAACTCCGTGGAATTCCACTGAGTTTTTATGCAACTCCGTGGAATTTGATGTAGTGCAACTCCACGAACTCCGCTCACCCCTAGCAAGGACATCATTGGAGACAAAAGTACATTTATTGTCACTACCTATATAGGCCTAAATGTATGGAAGATGATCTGACCATAAGTATCATACTTCACATACATATTGAGGGCAAATCTCATATAGCTGATCAAATCATTCAAAATTACTTATCATAGTAATCTCCTGGCTAAACATGAAAGTTAGCATGTTGATGTATTGTATATTTTTACACCATGAACAATATGTGCAATGACACAGATGGGTTTAACATACAGGTTTAAAGCAAGGGTCAAATGCACTTAAGACATATCTGTCAAAAGTTCATGGAATGTGTATGAGTTTACCTGCATACATAACACACATAGCCAGTTATGATTAAGTAGCAATGTATCAAATCATTGACTGCTGGTATTTTCCACTTTTCAGATGACCAAGGATATGGTTTGCAGCCATGGATCATGACTCCATTCCAAAATCCACAGACGGAGGGCCCAAAAAAGTTCAACTCTGCTCTTTGCAAAACTAGAACTTTCGTGAAGAGGATGTTTGGGGTCCTAAAATACTGTTTCTGCTGCCTAGACAAGTCTGGCAGAAGAGTTCTCTACTTGCGTCCTATGGTATGCAAGATCATCTTAGTCTGTGCAATATTGCACAACATCTGTCTGCTAACCAATGTTAACCCGGGGGAGGATGAAAGTGATGCAGACATAGAGCACACAATGGCAGGTTGTGTGAGATGGGACCAAATTGTAGCACGTTTATTTTGTGTAATCAAGTGGAAAAGACGTAACTAATGACAGAAACTATGTCAACCTATTATCCAATAAATTCTTGTTTTGAACTCATCTATTGTGTGGTCTTTGTGTCAATGTCAAGGTACATACAAAGTCATGCACATCTACTCAACTAGGTGTAGGTCTCAACATGTAAAAGTTATGATTACTGAGCTGCTGATAAACATGGGAGCATATGTCCAACTAAGAACACATCAACGCAGCAAGCCAATGTGATACAGTGCACTGTATGAAAGGGAGAGGCCAGGATTGACCTATGTCTAGATAGATATGGGGAAGTCCTGTCTTCCCTCACTTAAGCATTGCAGTGCAGCACAGCAAGCTGTTTTGAGGTGTTCTGCTGCATCAAAGTGTGTTAAATGTGACACTCAGTGTATGATGGATCACAATTACCCCAATAAGTCGGTCTCTGAGGCAATTTTCAATTTGTTGTGTGTTTTCCATGTGGACTAGCATGCAGAGTGCCAGCACTTTGCTGGAACAAATTTTACAGCAGATACCATCACAGATCATGGGAGACATTTGCCATGGCCAAAGGCTACGCATCTGGTGTAGATGTCAAAGTGTCATTTATAAAGATTGCATTCATGCATGTGTGAGGATTCACAAAACTGCACACATGTAACGCCTTTCCAGGGCTGCTTGATGTGAGGTCTGCATTTGCCCACACTTGATTCAATACACATTTACCATGCTTTGCAGAGCAATGCAAGGAGGCTCAAAGGCCCATACAAAAACATACGAAACTGTCAAAGTAGCAATGTGTGGCATTTATCTGAAAAGTAATATAAGGGAGATGTTTCTCAACCATCACATCACTTCAGGAATACAGAGATGTGTAATGTGTGAAGCATGTATGTCATAATGCAAGCACAAATGGTTGTGGTAATACACAAATATTTTAAATATGGTGCAATGGTGGTGTTGGGTTGGAAATTTGCCCCGCATGTTAAGAGTTGTGTACCCCTGCACTGAATGCCCAACTGTATTGATGCCTGGACCACTAATGCTGGTATATTCTCATAGGGGAGCATGGAATATGGGTGTGTGCCATGACAAAGGCCTGTGTCATGGACTGCGGTTCTGTTGGACCAGGAGGGCCACCCAAAGACCTGCCTTCACAGTTGTGGTATGCTACTGCTTTCGCCAGGAGTAAAACAAAGCAGGCGTGGTGGTGGCAGCATACCTTGTAGTGATTAGCATAAGTGAATATGACCATTCAAACCTGGGTCACTGAAATGAGGCCTACAGGCTTACTCACCTCTTGTAAAGTTCTGCTGCTGTGTGTTTCACTCACTCCTGTCCAAAATAAGGTTGATATGTACGTGAGAAAATCCTTCACAGAATGCATATGCCCATGCACGACATACACTACACATAGGTTGAAATGTGGAACAGTGTGCACATGGTTAATGTATGTGTGTGCTGTTAGTGTGCATTCAAAGTGACACACTCTAATACAGAACAAAGGACTGTAGTACTGACCAGTGTGCGCAGACTGAGTGTGTGTGCTGCATGTCAGTATGTTGGTGGTAGCATAACACATGTGGATTACAGTACTGGTCACTGAATGTGTTATGACTGTAAACTAAGTGCAGAAGTGCCTGCACCATTACTTTATATGGAGGACCTTGGGTTCCTTTGTGGGTAATGCCATTGCTGCCTGGGGAAAACATGAGGAGTAAAGGAATCCCACCAGACTGAGTTTGATAGTCCAGCACCAGAAAAGCTACAGACTGGGTAGGACATACATTAGAGTATGGGAGATCCAGCCTGTCTCTGTGCTTCCCTAAGTGTGTGTTGAATCAGTGATACATCACAAGGAAGGGGCCTGGACGGAGAACGACCTTTACAACGCGGTAGTTACACCGCAGTATGTTTACATCGCGGTCATTACAACGCAAGTCGTTACAACGACTTGCGCTGGATGGCGCTCTAAACTAAGGAATAGTATGATTTACTATTCCAACACCTTCCCTACTGTTACGTAGGATGGAGTTGGAATAGTAAATCATACTATTCCTAAGTCCAGCGCCCTCCAGAGCAAGTCGTTGTAACGACTTGCGTTGTAACGAACGCGATGTAAAATACTGCGTTGTGAATGTATGCGATGTAACGTCATACATTCGGCCTGGACACATGTTAGGAAGAGAGAGATTGGGCTGAATACGGACACCTAAAAGAGTGGCGAAGAGGGCCTAGGATCAACCTTTTAATGCCCATATAACTGTGGCTGACATCCAGGAGTGAACACTAGTAACTCATATCAATCTTGATGTGGGAACAATCAGCTTTGCAGTCCAGCCTTGCTGTGCTGCTCTGCTGCCTGCTGTTCCCCTGGCTGGATGATAAGGATCGCACATGCATCCCTTGAACCCAGAGTGACTCCAAAGGCAATCTGGCTGGCCTCCTGTTATGACGTCTCAGGGACATAAAAGACTTTCAACCACACTTCTTCAGCTCCTGGACTCTGCCATCTGTCATTCTGCCCTGCCAAGTAGTGGCACCCAAGTCCTGGACTCATGGAAGTGGGCCTAAGGTGTTTGTTCCCAGCAGAAGCCATGCATCGCCTGTAGATCCGGCACAACACCTCTATTGCATGGGTTGGAACCAGTACTTCGCCTCTGTTGCGTGGGTCAGAAATGGTTCATCGCCTCTGTTGCAGGGGTCAGTACTGGCGCATCACCGCCATTGTGTAGCCCTTAGCATTACTGCATAACTGAAACTGCACAGTGCATCACCCATGTACATTTGTGTAGCAATGCATCATAAAAATCTATGCAAATATCGAGAACGTACTGGTTACACCTAGGAAATTATGAAATGTGTGTGGCAGGCTGCATACCAGGAAGTGTAAAAGTTAGTTTCACTTTCTGTTAGTGTCTGTTGTTTGGTGCTAGCTGTTGTTGGAGTGGAGCGAGAGTTTTGAGGAGATTTTGGCTGTTTGTGGTGTAGTCTGTTACCACAAAATGGTGGTGTGAGTCATCGCTCTCATATTACCTCCCCACCAGTTTTTAACCCTACCTAATGTACCCACTAATAAAGGCAAATATCCGAGATTTATTAAGGTATTTTTAATTCACTGACCTGGATCCCTTTATTACCCAGTAGCTTTTATCTATGAACTCCCTTCTGCGTCAAGTCTAACAGGAGGTTGAGTCTGCCCTGGAGGTACTGTCCTTCCAGGGTGGGGAAATTTTGCCGATGATGAAGCATGACCCAGTTTTTTGTGTGAGGCTTCCTCTTCCATTAAGATGACCTTTCTTTCCTTTAGCACTCATGCAGGGTTTCTGTGAACATCCAAGTGGGACTTGTTGGTCTTTTGTCTTCAGGCAAGAATACCAATTGCGTATTCCACCTGCAGCTGCCATACTTTTGTGGTAACAGTTCTTCCTAGGAGGGTGTATTGCTGCTTACCTCTTCCTCTCTTTCATGTGTTATGTGTGTTATAGTCTGTGTCTGGTCTGTCCCTGTTCCCTATATATTGTGTACTTTTTGTGTCTCAGTGTTGTATTTTGTAATTGTATTTGTCTTAGTATTGTCGGCTGTTTGTTCTATTTGGGGTATTTGTAAGTTAGGCATAGTTTGGGGTTGAATGGGGCGTTATTTTTTTGATTAGGGTTGTAAGGAGGGATAGGGCCATGCCTGCGAAGGGTAGAGGGAAGAACTGTTCCGAGGGAGAGGTCGGTGACTTGATCTGGATGGTCATGCACTACCTGCCACAGATGGTGGTTACTGGGGGAAGGGTAAGCCAAGGCAACACCAATGGATCCCAAAGACCGATGGGCAAGGGTGCGTGGTATATGTCCAGGTGTCCAACAAAGACCGAATTGGTTCCTGGCTGAAACATCGTCGGGTGGATGTAATATCCCGTGAGGAGGATGTGGTGGACCTGCTGGGTTTGGAAGCCCCGTAGGGTATGTATGTACCATCAGCATGTAGTAATGTTCAGAGGCCTCTGGACAACTGTAAGCCTTCCCTACATTTGAGAAATATACCATTTTCATACTTTAGACACTGGGCCTCATTTAGAATATTTTGCCGCACAGCAGCACAGCAAGCCTTCCTACTGCACTGCAGTGCATCAAAAGAAAAGGGCAGGAATGCTCCATATCTACAAAATACAGCGCCTTCCTGTCCTTTTTCCCTGCACTGGCTCACAATGGGCTGCCATTCACCAACGCAGGCACCCTTGCGCCATGGTGCAAGAGTGCCTGCTTTGTAGGGGTGATTGTTTTTGTGCAGGAAAGGACACCTTCCTGCACAAAAACAATCACAAGAGGTGTTTTTCTCTTTCTATGTGTGCTTCAGAATGCAGTACACATAGAAAAAGGAAAAGCGAGGAGAAATAAGGGTATTTCTCCTCATTGCGCCTCCTTTACGCCTTTCCGGGGGATGCGCAGGAATCTGAATCATTTCCAAGTTTATAAAACTTTGTAAATCTGGGAATGCGTCAGGTTCCATTGATGATGTGTGGGAACACCCACAGCAACACCCACGGAATGCCCCTTTCACGCACAGTAATACGTGAAAGGGGGCCATACTTACAGGGCCATGAAAAGCCATGCAGGGTGGCTTTACGTGGCCTTGAAAATATGGGCAGGCACACTGTAGGGGCACATACAAAGACAGCATGTGCAATTAAGTTGAGCTCATTCTAGTCCAACTTCAAAAAACTGACCTTGGGTGTTATAGTTACATTATGTTTGTAGACTTTTGAGGAACAACCATACAAATCTCATGATGCTTTCTGAAATCATATTTATTTTCTTCCAGAGGTTTCTATCCTCACATTACAACATGTGAGTAGGTTTATTTTGAGGAATGTAACAAACACATATGTCAAATCATTAGGTATTGTTTGTAAAAATATACTAGTTTACACATGTCACAACACATTTACATGTGTATAGTGAGATCAATGAGGAGGAAAACATTGCCATTATCAAGAGTTGGATAGTATTTAGGGGGTACAAGTGGCCAAAATAAAGTACTGCACAAACAAAGCGTACTGTCCTCCGTTGCAAAGAGGGTGGCATGATGTCCTACACAGGACAGATTGGAAAACTGGCCAGGGGGCATTCAGAAATGTTTATAAGGACATTGTTTATCTGAAACTGGGGAACTCTATATCTTCATCCTCTGATGCGTGTTCTGCCTCCCCTGAAAGTTGTGGTGTCTGGATGGAAGGCAGCTGAGAGATGTTACTAGCCTCAGGCACACACACATCAGAGGCAGAAGATGTTACTCCCATGATCCCAACATTTATGAGTGCCAGTATGGCAGAATGGTAGTCCCTGGCAATGTTTTGCTGGTTAGCCAACAAAGCAACGACGTTGCTAATGAGGGCACTTGTTGATGCTATGAAGGATTCAAGCTTGACCTCCAGGGACTGGAAAGATGTATTAATGGCCCCCAGCTGCCTGACAACTTCACTAGTGTCAGATGTAGAAGGCTGGTGTTGTTGTTCCATCAGCATCCTGACACCAGCGATGTCAGCTAGGGACTCATGAATCCCTTGGAGCCAAGAGTAGGTGTCTGTGATAGCCTTTATCTGGCCCTTATTAGGGCTCAGAAACCCTACGGACTCCTTTAAGAGGGCCCGCTATGGCATCCATCCTCAACCATACCTCGTCAGCCATTTCGCTGCTGGATTCCTACCACTCGCAGTTGAAAAGCAAATTGGGGGTTCTCAGAGTCCTCAGCTGTGATGTCATAGGTTGATGGTCCATGTCCAGTGTATTTTGGTTCATTTGGAGACCCAACAAAGTCGTCTTCCCTTGCCAGTTACGGAGGAGAAGATTCAAAAGTGGGTAGGAGTTGTTGGACGGTGTCTTCATCCATGGGGGACATGATGGTGTCCTCAACTGGTTGGGTGTCACAGGCAGGCTGATCTCCAGGAGGTGTTGTTTGTCTATCTGGAAAGAAATAGATGTATGTTACAAAAATTCCATTATTGAATATGACATAAGTTTTTTCTGTGACATTCGGACAGTATTTTTCTTCACTTTCAAGTACACAGGGAAAAGTGGAACATGTTTCTGCAAGTGTATTTGGTCAAGTTGTGCTATTGTTGCATTTCACATGGCAATGCATGTACGTTTTTCTCACAAACACAGTATTCACTAGGGGGACTATTTGTGTAAATTTCACACAACACAACCCAGCTAGGCAGCTTGCTGCCCTGCCCTGCCTGAAAGAGGGAGTGGATGAATGGGTCACATTTTACCTGTTACTGTAAATTTCTGCTGTCTGCCTGCACTGATGCAAATTTTGCTTCTTAGTACCACTGCAGATACCATTGCCCCATGCAGCAGAGGTGCCTATATTTGCTCTAGCCATCTGTTTGCGGCCCAGCACTAGCAAGACATGTCAAATATTATTATACCTCACGCTATCCTGCACTCTGGCTTTCACACAGCACTACACACCAAGCTGCCATGCTGTACTGTCTTGCATGCAATTTGTGCAGTATTGGGCCCTAGGGCTCATATTTCACAAACATCCACACAACAATATACAGCAAGCCACTTTGCTGCACTCTATGTAAGAGGAAGGGCCTGTACATGCCATAATCCCAATTTTTCTGAAGAAGCCTATAGTTTTCTAGCACACACACACACACAGTCCACTCCAGACTTCACAACACTAAGAACTGAGGAGCATCTCTGAAGTGGATAGCCTCCTTTATAACTGGTAGCATGCAACAACTGATGCTCACTCCATTCCCTCAGAACCCAAGGTGCTCATCTGCAGAGTCTAGCAAATCTCTTCACTTTGCCCCACTCTCTTGAACATGTACATGACTCCGCTGGCAATCATCATTCAGACCCAGGAACTGTACATCATCACTTGCACTGATGATATCCAGATCATACAATAACTGTCAAGAGACACAAACACCACCAACAGTAATTATATTATGCCATTGACCAACATGGCTACCTGTATGTGAGATTAGCTGCTCATGATCAATCTGTCAAGATAGAAGTGATGACATTCTGCAACATGTACTCATCCTGGTTGCTCACATGTCTAGGCCCGAAACTCTCACCCTCTAGCCACCACAGACACCTGTCCATCATCCTGGACACCTACATCACCATGAGACTTCAAATTGCCACAATTCCTTCCACCTGCTTTCACTTTTTTTGCCTGGTCAGACATTTCTTCATATGGCTCCCTCCTGACACATGTACGACCATCAGCCAGGCCATCATCACATGTTGACTGTAGTACACCAATGCCCTCTACTACAGCATCTCTGCACATCTGCCACACAAAAGGCAAACTATCCCACACACCAATGCCAGACTATTACTCAGCCTACCTTGCAGCATGCACATCACACGTCATCTCAGAAAATTACATTGCATCACCAGTCAGACACACTGGCAGTTCAAGATGCTCATCCACACCTACAAGGCACAAAATTACCAGGGACCCACCTAGCTCACACACCATCTACGCTCCCACCAACCAATTATAAACCTCCGCTCTGCATCTCTTGCACTCACCCACACCCCCAATATCCATATGAGCAAGACAGGAGGTAGGGTGTTCTCATACATGGCAGCCTCCACCTGGGGCAACGTCCCCCAGCACATCAGGTCATCTGCGTCAAATATGGATCTGCACTAGAAACTGTACACCTGGCTCTTTGAGTGATACTGCTTGCAGTGCATGTACCTCCTCGGCACCTGGAGACCCTCTTGGGTGACACATTGACCCTCTACAAAGACACATTGACTGATTTTACATTGCAGTACACTTTTGGCTCCCTGGCCCCAACACAATCACAATTGCGTCATGATGCAAGGGGGCCTGCATTGGCAGTGGCATATCTGCCAAATGTCCCAGGTCCATGCATGATGTGCTGCTCCAGTCCAGGTTTTGTACTTTGTATTCTGTAACTTGTAGTCCTGCTTTGTGAAGGGATAAATGACACTACAAGTCCCAGTATTGAGAGGCAATACCTTGACTGGGGCTGCACATCACACATGGTCCTGGGAAACTTGACTGGGCTGGTAAAATTGGTATTGCCCAAGGACAGGACAGTTATGTGAAGGATGAGTTGACATATGGGGCATTCCGGCCCTTTCCCTTTCACGCAGCGCAGCAAAATGTGTTGCTGCGTTGCCCTGCATGACAGTTTGCTAATATATGGGTCCTTGTTTTGACTCACCCTGTAGTTCTTGCTGGTCCTCTAATTGAGCACTGTCCTGCCCTTCCACTCCAGCTGCAAACACTGTTGGAATGAGGGATGCCACCTGCTCCTCCAGTGAATTCAACTCCTTCTAGACATCCGGTCCTCCTCCAATCCTCATGGCTGCCTTAAGGTTCCTGGTGAGTTTTTTCTTTGGTCCTGCGCTAGTAGTTGTGCCACTTCTTCATGCACTCCAGGATGGTCTTCTTTGTTTGTGCTACACAATTAATTGTATCCACTATGGGTTGCCAAATGGCACCCTTCCTTGCTAATGCCAATGTTGAGGTGACAAATAGGACTTGTTCATTTTTGTCACCTCACTCATTAATATCTGATTTGCCTCATTGAAGTTAGACTTCCTCTTCCCCTGGGATGATGGCAAGTCTTCTGGGTTGGGTTTGTTACCCTCCTGGCTCCCTGAGGCTCCTTCCATGCTTCTCTGGTGTTGAGAAGTATTGCTGTGTTGATTGTGTCGCTTTTCCAAACGCTCCCACGATGCAAAGCACTCCAGCATGACGCAATGCCGATTTGCGCCATGTATACGTGCTTTGCGACACACAAATCAGCATTGCTTCACTTAGGTAGTACTTGCGTTACAGTACCTTTCGCCATTTCCGACACTCTTGTTTGGGATTCCTGACACATCGATGGTCTTTGCATCAGGGTGTGTTGTACCATAAATATGGTGCATCCATGGTGCAGGGAAATGACTCAACATAGCGCAGATTTTTCTGATGCAACGCTGTGTTGTGCCGCGTTGTGTTAGTGTTGATAAATATGCTCCTAAATGTTAGTAAACAGACCCGCAAAATGTAGTGGGGGCGAACTGGTGCAACACATGAGAGTGCAAATCACACATGACTAAATGGCTCCATCTGAGGAGAATCCAGTCTTGTAATAGTTCAGAGTCGTGACACACACACCACTATGATTTTGCAGCATTGATATACGAGCATCATTGAAGCAGCTCTGAATGTAAGGAATAGTCTTTCCTGAAGAAGTAAAAAAATCATGAAACACGGCACAAGATTTCCAGCATGTCTATGGTACCATAAAATCTACCATGATACAATACAGGAGGTCTGGCGTAATAGGCGAGAGTGCAAACCATACCCGGTGAAACGTGTTTTTAAGTGACCACATCTATGTTGTATTGATTTAGTTCAAGAAGAGCTGAGACAAGTTTAGTCTTCTTTCAATAAATTGACAAATGAGACATCTAGTGATCATTCATGGGTTATTATATATGCAAACTATTTCAGCAAAGATTTTCGCTGAGTGATGCATAACATTTCAGAACCTTGCATTACACTCCATTTTACTAACCTCTAGTGGTGTCCTTTATGTTCTGAAACTGTATTGGTGCTGTGGGAAACTAGTTTTATTTTAATAGTAAATTACGCTTAATGTCCGCCTCGCTTCACGCCGAAGCTTTGGCACCGCAGAGGGCACCGCCGCAACGCCGCACCGCAACCCTGGTCTCACCGACGACGCCTGTTGACGCCGCCATCGACGCGCTGCTTGCACCGTGGTTCGAGGGCACCGCTCATAAGTCACACGAAGCACCGCCCTCATCCCACACCGCAGCCTTGGCCCACCGACGCCGGCACCATCGACCCCCGCTCGTCAGCCGACGACAGCGCATCAGCCGCGACGACGCCGCTGCTTGCACCGCGACCTGCTAGCACAGTGACGAGCACTGCCTTCATCTCGCACCGCGACCCTGGTCTCACCGACGACGCCATCTGACGCCGCCACCGAGCCGCTGCTCGCACCGCGACTTGGGGGCACCGCACGCCACACCGCTGCGCTTCGCACTGCAGCAGCCGACGCCTGTTGGCGCCAGCGCTCTTGATCCCATCAGAAAGGGGCTCGACCTGCAACGCAAGTGACTTCAAGGGCCCCATCGCCCTGCATTTCTGAAAGGTACTGTTTGCGGGTCTTCCCAACACCGTAGCTGGCCTGCGACCCCGCGGTTAGCCAGAACTGTTTTGGATTTGTGTGTTCACGACGCCGTGGTAGCCCGGATGGAGCTATCCACACAAGGAACTCTTTTAATCAACGTATTTTTGAACTGTGAACTTTTAAGTATAGTATTGTGGATTTTTACCGTTTTTGGTCTTGTTTTAATTATATAAAAATATTGGATATTTTTCTAAACCGGTGTGGTGTCCTTTTGTAGTGCGAACACTGTATTACTGTTGGTTATGTGCAAATGCACGGCCTCTAAGATAAGCCTGGCTGCTCGTGCCAAGCTACCAAGGGGGTGAGCAGGGGTTATTTTAGACGTGTAACTCCCTTATCCTGACTAGAGTGGCGGTTTTTGTCTGGCTTTGGTCCATGCCCTAGCCTACCAAAAATCCAATTTCTAACATTGGTTGTCAGTGGTGAGGATAGGACTTGCGTTTGCACTTGACTTACAGTGATTGGTGTGCACTACTACCATATCGCAGACCATTACGTGCCACATACTAACCCGTTTTCTTTTTGGCCGATTTTTGTGATCTTGCCAGGTGAACTTTCTGCTTCATCATGCCGGAATCAATAGCATCATCCGTTGCATCCATGGACATTGCCTTTGAGGAGTATAGGTTGGAACTCTCACCTGTTCGGGAAATGAAATCAGTTTGCAAAAACCTAAAAGTCCAAATTTGAGGCCTCACTAGAAAGGACAAGCTACAAAAGGCGCTGAGGGCCTGGGTAGCAGCCAGACACGCAAGTGGGCAATCTGGTGACCTTAGTGGAGAGGCGGGGAGCCTAGTCCTAGGATGGATGTGCTTTTGGGAGGGGGGAACCCTTCCGACCAGGCAGCAGTGGCCTGTCCCCAGAGGAGCTGGAGGACAGGCGGGAAGCAAGGAGAGCAGCCACGGAGCTAGAAAAGATTAGATTGGCCATGGAGGAGAAGAGAATGCTATTGGAACATGAACGAGGTCTTAAAGAGCTGGAGCTGAAGAGTAGGCCCGGCTCGGATGGTGACAGCAACTCGTCAAGGCAGACAGACCGAATCGTACACATCCCTAAGAATGTGGGCAGAGAGTTCAAGAAGGGGGATGACATACAGAGGTGGTTTCAGGGTTATGAGGCAGCGATACCCATGAATGGGGTCCCTGAGGAGAATTGGGGAGCAGGATTGAGGTCTCTGTTTCCAGAGGAAGCCAGGGATACTTTGACAGCTTTGGGTAAGGGGCCTAACCTCACCTATGCTGATATGAAGGAAGCCCTTCTCACTAGGTATGGTCTCACTCCTGAAAAGTACCAGGATCAGTTTAGGTCCTGGAAGAAATCTGATGCCAACACGTGGCTGGAATGTGTGGATGGGTTTTGTCGGTCGTTGGATGGCTGGGTGAAGGGCAGTAATGTGACAGATTTTCGGGGGCTCTACAATTTGATTGCGTGGGAGCACTTGTCTAGTCTATGTTTTGCAGATCTGTGCCAGCACCTAGTTGATAGTAAGCTAACTGACCCCAGGAAGCTTGCTAGGGAGGCGGACCGCTGGGTGAGTACCAGGGTCCACAAGAAAGCGTTTGGGGGGGACTCAGTCAAAGGTGGGCAGGGTCCCCAGCAGAAAAGTGGGGGGGACAAGGGTAAAACACAGGAGTTCTCGAAAGGGCCCCAAAATAAAACCCAGGGTAAAGGTTCCCATCCCCCCGGAGATAAGAAGCAAGGGGTCTCGACAGGAAAGCCTGCTGAGACCGGCCCCCGCAAGTGTTTTGCCTGTGACCAGGTGGGGCACATGAGGGGAGACCCCCGGTGCCCAAAGGGGAAACATCCACCCACCGGTGGACCATCCAAAGTGTTGGCTAGCGTAGCGCTGGGGGAGGAGGAGGAGGAGTCCCAACAGGAGGGTGGGGACCCCGCAGAAATGACCCTCGTCTCACTAGGGGACAGTGAGATGGTCCCAGGAGCCCAGGTGCCCCCTAACACCAAGAAATACAGCACCTGGGTGACCATCAACAGGAAAAGGGTAGAGGCTCTCAGGGATACTGGAGCCAGTGTGACCTCAGTTCGGTGTCACCCGGTCCCTGAGACGCAGGTAGTCCCCGGGGCATTCCACCAGGTGATTGCAGTCGACAATTCCGAGCGCCAGTGTCTGGTGGCGCAGGTTCCTTTCGAGTGGGGGGGGTCTCAGGTCCTTTAAGGGTAGTTGTGAGCCCTTCCATGTCTGTCGATTGTCTGCTCAGTAACGACCTGGAGCAGTCCTTATGGAAGTGATGGAGCAAGGTTTCATAAATGAAACTTGCTTGTATTCCATCCTCCTCACAGTATTAATTTATTAAACTTGTATTGTTAATACTAACCTTTGCATTCACGACACAAAAGAAAAAGATGCTTGCCTATGTGTTTTACTAATGAATAACGCTTGTTTGTAATTCAAAATGGCCGCTATGCGCGGGAAACTATCTGCGCATGTCACAACCATATCACATGATGTGACGTCTTTCTTTGCTTGGTGGGAAACTTCTGCTTCTGCGCAGTGTGCTTTAAAATGGCTGTTTGATGTTTTCACATGCTTCTGCTTGCTCTCATGTCATTATTAAATTGTCGTTTCCTAACGCTACTAACGCGGGATAGTATATATATTTAATTGGGAATAGAATAGAAATAGTGGGTATACAGTGAAACATTTTATTTGTGATTCTAATATTTTCTTCTTGCACTTTTATTAGTTCGTAAACTTGGGCCTGGGTTGGTGACCTGAAACTCGAGAGGCAAATGGTTCTGCGCATGTGCCTTGTGTGCCTGCCAAATGAAGTCAACCTGGACGAAGTCCAAGGCCGTAACCTGATGGCCGAAGATGTTGTACTAGTGCTTTCCTGTCACACATCGATACAATGTTTATGAAAATTGGTTTACATTTGTCATGAGACGGGTGGGAAATAAAGCGAATGTATTAATTTGAAGGGGTGGGAACGTAAAGACAATAGGCTTTACAATTTAGGCCAAATCAACATGGTGCGAGAATCCACCTCCTGTCCCTGTCCAATCAGAAGTAGTGGCCCCATATTTTAGTAACATTAAGGGGAGGTACATTGGCGTAGAAGGGTATAATAGATATAGAATTAGCTAATTAGTTAGCACAGGAGAGCGGAGATGCTGACAGGAAGCGCTCCAGACCGCTAAGCTGATCAATTGCAGACTGAATCCCTGTCCAGAAGAGGTCCTGAGGAGGGGGCGGCGGAGTCCATTAGAAGGAAGGCACGGGAGAATCGAGGAGAAGCCGAGTATCAGAGAGGGGAACAACGCAGGCGTCGTTGTAGAGAGGTCACCGGACCTGTCCTGATCCTGGAGGAAGTATTTGCTCTTCATCCTTCCTGGGTCCTATCCTTTCAACTCCTTGGCTAAGGGGTTTGGTTCTCGCACTTAGGTAATTATAATGCAACCTTTAGTTGCGCTGCTGTCTCTATCTTCTCCTCTTCTTTAAACACCGTCATTGATTAGCAATAATCATTTCTATGCTTAATCTTGGTTATTGCGATTAAGTACCATGTGGCTCTGTATTTTACTCTGCTAAATCTTTAGATAAACATTTTTAAAACTTCCTGACTCAGTGGTTATTTCAGGATTATGTACTATAATGAATGTCACTCATTTTAAATTTCCCAATTAGCAAAGGATTCATTGGTAAGTCATTACTCTTCAATCAGAAGGTAATTGGTAGCAGGGATTTTGATAGAGAGTAACAACTGATAAAATCCAGCGTAAGTATTAGCGTAGTATGAATGTATGGGCCCAAGTGAGTATCTAGTGTATGAATGCTGTTTGCTAATATCGCGCTGGATCAGAAGGATGTTGAGCTCAGGTCCCACTTGGAGATGCTGGGGTTGCCAGAGTGGGCATGCGTGTCCACTCGGTCTATGGCAGCCAGAGAGGGTGATCAGAAGGACCCGGAGCCTGAAACAGTGGCCCAGGTCCCTGCCAAGAGGAAGGGCAAGGGGCGCGGGAAACCGACCCCTGAAGTTCCCACGGCCCGGGAGGAGGCGGACCTCGAGGGGGACGCCCCGGTGCCTACAGGGGAACAGGTAGCTGAACTGGGGGACATCTCTGAGCTGACCCATTGGCAGCAAGAAGGGGGTCCCACCAGGGAGGAGTTCTGCCAGGAGCAGAAAGAGTGCCCTTCTCTGGAGTGTCTGCGGCAGCAGGCCGCAGCCCAGGCAACTGGTGATCAGTCCGGATCACATTGGATATATTGGGAGAATGATCTCCTGTACAGCGAGCCTAAGGTCGTGGAACCTGGGTCAGCCCGTGTGCTGGTGGTACCCCAGCGCTTCCGGACCTTCCTACTGGGTCTGGCTCATGACGTGCCTTTGGCAGGACATTTGGGGCAGGACAAGACCTTTGACCGGCTTGTCACCCACTTCTTCTGGCCTCGAATGCGAAGGCAGTCGGATGTGCATTGTCGGTCTTGCCAAACTTGCCAGGCAAGTGGCAAGAGTGGGAGGACGGTCAAAGCTCCTCTCCAACCGTTCCCCGTGGTGAGGACACCCTTTGAAAGGGTAGGGATGGACATCGTGG
Organism: Calotriton arnoldi; assembly: GCA_963921515.1. Lineage (NCBI taxonomy): Eukaryota > Metazoa > Chordata > Amphibia > Caudata > Salamandridae > Calotriton > Calotriton arnoldi. Next base: position 1,717,812 of record CAWUFW010000171.1, on the reverse strand, counting down.
GGCCACTGGATCCCAAGACAGCCATGGGCAACAGGTACATCCTGGTCTTGGTGGACCATGCCACCCGGTACCCGGAGGCAATCCCTCTCAGGACAACGACGGCGCCAGTGATGGGCAGGGCGTTGATGGGGATCTTTTCCCGCGTGGGGTTCCCCAGAGAGGTGGTTTCTGACAGGGGGACCAATTTCATATCGAAGTATATGACATCCCTGTGGAAGGAATGTGGTGTTACATACAAGTTCACCACTCCTTACCACCCCCAAGGCAACGGTCTGGTGGAAAGGTTCAACCAGACCTTAAAAGGCATGATCAAGGGTCTCACTGAACCCATGAGACGTAAGTGGGACGTCCTCTTAACGTGCCTTCTCTTTGCGTACAGGGAGGTACCCCAGAAGTCTCTTGGGTTCAGTCCCTTCGAGCTTCTGTATGGTCACCCCGTGCGGGGACCTCTAAGCTTGGTAAAGGAAGGCTGGGAGGACGCTCCCAGGAAGACCCCCCAGGATGTGTTCAGCTACATGCTGGCCTTCCGCAACCAAACTGCCCGCTTCAGGAAACTCGCTCAGGCGAACCTCGAGGCCAGCCAGGAAGAAATGAGGAAGTGGTATGACCAGAATGCCACTCTGGTCGAGTTTCAACCTGGACAGAAAGTGTGGGTCATGGCCCCTGTGGAACCTTGTGCCTTACAGGACAAGTGGACGGGCCCTTTGAGGTGGTGGAGCGCAAAAGTGAGGTCACCTACCTGGTGGATTTGCAGGCTCCTTGGAACCCGTTACGGGTCCTCCACGTGAACCGCCTCAAACCCCACTTCGAGAGGTCCGAAGTGAGCATGCTCTTTGCGACGGACGACGGGGAGGAAGCGGAGAGTGAGCCTCTCCCGGACCTCCTGTCTGCCCAAGAGGGAGATGGGTCGGTGGATGGTGTGACCCTCTCCCCGGCCCTGACCGCTGAGCAGCAGAGCGAGTGTCGCCAGTTGTTGGGGCAGTTTGCCCCACTGTTCTCCTTGACCCCAGGTGTTACTCACTGGTGTACCCACGACGTGGATACCGGTAACAGCCCCCCGGTGAAACACAAGATTTACCGGTTGGCTGACCGGGTCAAGGCCAGCATCAAAGAGGAGGTCTCGAAGATGTTGGCGTTGGGGGTGGTTGAGCCGTCCAGTAGCCCATGGGCCAGCCCCGTGGTCTTGGTCCCGAAGCAACGGCACCCGGGGCCGCCCCAGAACTGCAGTTCTGTGTGGACTATCGGGGGCTCAATGCCGTCACGCGGACTGACGCACACCCCATCCCCCGAGCTGATGAGCTCATCGACCGGTTGGGAGCGGCCAGATTCCTGAGTACGTTTGATTTAACGTCCGGGTACTGGCAGATCGCTCTAACCGAGGGGGCCAAAGAGAGATCAGCATTCTCAACCCCGGACAGGCATTACCAGTTCCGGGTGATGCCCTTCGGATTGAAGAATGCCCCTGCCACCTTTCAGAGGTTGGTCAACCAGGTGTTGGCCGGGCTGGAGGAATTCAGCGCCGCGTACCTGGACGACATTGCGGTGTTCAGTTCCAGTTGGGACGAACATCTGCAACACCTCGGGGAAGTGTTGAGGGCGCTGCAGACGGCAGGCCTCACGATTAAGGCCAGTAAGTGCCAGATCGGGCAGGGGTCGGTGGTGTACTTGGGACACCAGGTAGGGAGCGGCCAGGTGGCGCCCCTACAGCCCAAGATCGACACCATCCTGGCTTGGGAGCCACCCAAGACCCAGACAGAGGTGAGGGCCTTCTTAGGACTCACCGGGTACTACCGGAGGTTTGTTAAGGGATATGGCACCATCGTGGGCCCCTTAACTGAGTTGACTTCCAAGAAGCAACCGAGAAAGGTGATCTGGACTGAGTCTTGCCAGAGGGCGTTTGATACCCTGAAGGCCGCCATGTGCACGTCCCCCGTGCTCAAGGCCCCCGACTTCTCCAAGGAATTTGTCGTGCAGACCGACGCGTCAGAGCATGGAGTGGGAGCGGTGCTCTCACAACTGAACGAAGAGAACCTAGACCAACCGGTAGTCTTCCTTAGCAGGAGACTACTCCCTAGGGAGCAGAGGTGGAGCGCCATAGAAAGGGAAGCTTTCGCTGTGGTCTGGGCACTGAAGAAGCTGAGACCATACCTGTTTGGGACTCACTTCCGAATTCAGACCGACCACAGGCCCCTCAGATGGTTAATGCAGATGAGGGGGGAGAATCCAAAACTGCTGAGGTGGTCCATCTCCCTACAGGGAATGGACTTTACGGTGGAACACCGCCCTGGCACAGAGCACGCCAATGCAGATGGCCTGTCCAGGTTCTTCCGCCTTAGTGAAGAGAACCCCCAGGTAAATGGGTACTTCTCCCTATTTTCAGCTGGAGGGGACGTGTGTTAGACTTGGCATCTTTTGACGTGTTTCCCCTGAGTTTTTGCTTTCTGACCTCCCGGTTTTGACTCTGTTTTGCTGGTGTAATGGTTCTGCGCGCTTTCGCACTGCTGATCAGTGGTAAAGCGCAGGTGCTCCTATGGTAAATTGTGTTATGGATTGGTGTTTCCATGATTGGATATTTGATTTACCTGTTAGCCCCTAGTAAAGTGCACTGCGTGTGCCAGGGCCGGTGAATCAAATGCTACCCGGGGCCTGCAGCACTGGTTGTGCCACCCCCGTGAGTAGCCCTGAAAACGGTAACTCAGACCTGCCATTGCAGAATCTGCGCGCAGTTTTGTAACTGCCATGTCGACTTGGCACGTGCACACACTGGCCGGTCCCTAACCTTCCCTTTTCTTACATGTCAGGCACCCCTCAGGTAGGCCCAAGGTACCCCTGTGGGCAGGGTGCAATGTATGTGAAAGGTAGGACATGCCCCGTTGTGTGTGGCATGTCCTAATAGTGAATTACAGCCAATTTCGTTTTTCACTATTGCAAGGCTACCAGTTCCCCATAAGACGGAATGGGAGGTTTGTTCATAACATCTTATGAACATAACTGGCCCAGGGAATTCGGTAAGAAAATGAAGTTTCGTATGCCTGAACTCAGAATCTAAAGATGCCTCTTTTAGTGAAGGTGATTTTTACATTCTGTGTGTGAAAATACCACTTTTGGAAAGTGGGTATTTTCTTGCTCAGTCATCCCGTGTGCCTCTGCTGGAATGTGAATTGCCTGTCTGGGTTTTGGATGACAGAAGGCTGGGGGAGCAGGAGGGGCGCCAGATGGTCTAGGTATGTCAGGAAAGGGCTGAAGAGACGTGGGCTACGATGGGGGAAGGGGGAGGAGATTTCCTTGCACCTCAAAGGGCCTGCTCTGCCTCTGACAAATGCCGTCTCCACCTCCTGCCAGGAATTCACACCAGAGAGGGCAGAACTGGTCCTGACCGGGCACAGGCCCTCTCTGTCTAAGAGATCAAAGGATTGTTGGACATAAATGCTGGGTCCCAGACCCCTGAACTTTAGAACTCATCTGGAACAAGAAGACTGCCAAGAAGAAGAGCCGGAGAAGCTGCGAAAAGGAACGACTGCTTTGCTGGGCTGACCTGCAGTGGCTGCTTCTGTCTTGGGCAGTGAAAGGCCTGGACTGGACTTTCTGCAACCTAATTTGTGAGTCTCTCCAAGGGCTTGAGGTAGAGCTTGCCCCCTGTTCACGAAGTCTCAGGAACAGCAAAGACTTCAAGTTCTTCGACCCGCAGGACTGGGGAATGTGTGTTTTTTGCTGCAACCCGAAGAACACCAACTCGACGACGTCTACGACGCCACTGCCAACTCCGTGTCCTGAAGGCACCGCAGAGGGCACCGCCACAACGCCGCACCGCAACCCTGGTCTCACCGATGACGCCTGGTGATGCCGTCACCGAGCCGCTGCTTGCACCGCGACCTGTGGGCACCGCACTCCGCACCGCCTCGCTTCACGCTGAAGCTTTGGCACCGCAGAGGGCACCGCCGCAATGCCGCACCGCAACCCTGGTCTCACCGACGACGCCTGTTGATGCCACCACCGAGCCGCTGCTTGCACCGCGACCTGTGGGCACCGCACTCCGCACCACCTCGCTTCACGCCGAAGCTTTGGCACCGCAGAGAGCACCGCCGCAATGCCGCACCGTGACCCTGGTCACACCGACGACACCTGTTGATGCCGCCACCGAGCCGCTGCTCGCACCGCGACCTGTGGGCACCGCATTCCGCACCACCTTGCTTCACGCCGAAGCTTTGGCACTGCAGAGGGCACCGCCGCAATGCCGCACCGCAACCCTGGTCTCACCGACGATGCCTGTGGATGCTGCCACCGAGCCGCTGCTTGCACCGTGACCTGTGGGCACTGCACCGCCTCGCTTCACGCCAAAGCTTTGGCCCTGCAGAGAGCACCACCGCAACACCGCACCGCGACCCTGGTCTCACCGACGACGCCTGTTGACGCCGCCACCGAGCCGCTACTCGCACCGTGACCTGTGGGCACCGCACTCCGCACCGCCCTGCTTCACGAGGACGTCTTGGCCTTCCTGACGCCGCCACTCCCCGCCGAAATCAACGCCGCTACTTGCACCATGGTTTGAGGGCACCGCTCGTAAGTCACACGAAGCACCGCCCTCATCCCACACCGCAGCCTTGGCCCACCGACGCTGGCACCATCAACCCCCGCTCGTCAGCCGACGACAGTGCTTCAGCCGCGACGACACCACTGCTTGCACCGCGACCTGCTAGCACCGTGACGAGCACCGCCTTCATCTCGCACCGCGACCCTGGTCTCACCGACGACGCCATCTGACGCCACCACCGAGCCGCTGCTTGCACCGCGACCTGGGGGCACCGCACGCCACACCGCTGCACTTCGCACCACAGCACCCGACGCCTGTTGGCGCCAGCGCTCTTGATCCCATCAGAAAGGGGCTCGACCTGCAACACGAGTGACTTCAAGGGCCCCATCGCCCTGCATTTCTGAAAGATACTGTTTGCGGGTCTTCCCGACACCGTAGCTGGCCTGCGACCCCGTGGTCAGCCAGAACTGTTTTGGATTTGTGTGTTCACGACGCCGTGGTAGCCCGGACGGAGCTATCCACACAAGGAACTCTTTTAATCAACGTATTTTTGAACTGTGAACTTTTAAGTATAGTATTGTGGATTTTTACCGTTTTTGGTCTTGTTTTAATTATATAAAAATATTGGATATTTTTCTAAACCGGTGTGGTGTCCTTTTGTAGTGCGAACACTGTATTACTGTTGGTTATGTGCAAATGCTTTACACACAGCCTCTAAGATAAGCCTGGCTGCTCGTGCCAAGCTACCAAGGTGGTGAGCAGGGGTTATTTTAGACGTGTAACTCCCTTATCCTGACTAGAGTGGCGGTTTTTGCCTGGCTTTGGCCCACGCCCTAGCCTACCAAAAATCCCATTTCTAACAATCATCCACTTGTGATCATTTTTGGGCTATTTGGTATGCTTTATCTTGGCCAATGAGGAATCTTGAAGGGTATTTGCAAATATGGGACACACAAGAATACTAGACATTTTGCAGAGTTGTTGACATGAGCAGACACTTGTTGGAAGTGGGTGATGGGATCCTTGAACATGCTGCAAGATGGTAGGGATGAGAGGACCTTTCTCGTCTGTTGTGAGGCACTGGATTTGAAGGTCCTTTCAGGTGTGTGTTCACTTTTCTCCCATATCTTGTATGTCGATAGGTGTAAGTACACTTGTCGGAGTCATATTTTTGTATAGAGGAATAAACCCTTATTTTTTAAGTTGGATGGAGTTGACTGTGAGGATTCCTGGTCTTGTTTAAAGGTAGCAGGAGGTCAGTTGAAGCGTTCTCATGTCTGGTATATGGTTGTGGGCATGAGGGCCATTCACCATAGGTGTCATTATTGTTATTCTTGTGCTGTGGTCTTGGGTTTACCATGTTATTCCCTATGTTTGTATACATACACACACCAACAGACAAACACACACACACACACACAGGCACATACACATGCACACTTTTAGGACTGTATTTACTATTTACAATAACCTCTGTATTGTCATCAACAGCAAACTCGACATAACTACCCAAGTCAATGCAATTGCTGCCTCATGCGTCCATACCCTGAAGATGCTGAGCAATATTGTCAAATGGCTCCCAATCGTCACTTGGAAAACTGTTGTGCACACTCTGGTCACAAGCATGCTGGACTATGGGAACACCCTCAATTCCAGGATCAACAAAAAACTCACCAGAAGGCTGCAGACCGCTCAGAACTCGGCAGCCAGAATCACTCTAACCTCCCACTCCACACTCACCTCACACCACACCTGAAGAGCTGCACTGGCTTCCCATACACAAACTAGCACAATTCAAACTTCTCACACACACTTTAAAGGCACTACAATAAGATTGGCCCAGCATACCTCAACAAGCGCATCTGCTTTCGCAAACCTTACAGACAACTCCGCTCGTCCGGACTCCTACTTGCATACATCCCACGAATACAGAAAACCAGATCTGGTGGTTGAGCCTTCTCCTACATCGCTCCTAAAGTGTGGAATGACATGCTAATACACACAAGAGCCTTCTTCTCAATTTAGCAAGAAGCTGAAGACCTGGATTTTCTAGTAATCTCACTAGGCACTAGGTTTGGCTAGACTCACACCTGCTCAGCACAGGACACCAGCCCGGATGATAGTGCACGCTACAAATCTACATAACATAACTATTCTAACTCCACGTGCATCTTGAAACTTGGGCAGGTTTTAAAGTTGATTTGGTTATAAAGGAGATTGAAGGAAATATGACTGCCTTTTTAGTTTTCTGATACACTTGTTTGAAAGTGCCTCAACACACTACCAGGACCAGTCCTCATAGCGCCAGGTGCTGGCAGAGATGTTTCTCCAGTTCTGTTCGGGTTTAACAACACAATGAGTCACACTCACAGTGTAGGTTAAACATACCCCCCCCACACACACATCCTTATCCAAATCTTTTCCATTTTCTTTTTAATTTATTTTGTTCCATTATACCAAAATGTTCTTAAGTAGTATTTTATTAATACTATGAACATACATTAATATTTGTAATTATTTTAATAATATGATTATGTATTTATTTGTATTTCCAAGCATTATTTTACAGCTTTTTATGTAAATTATTTTAAATGTAGTCTGTATTTTAAATGTGCTTAATCTTTGTCCTATAATTTTCCTATGTATATATATATATATAATATTTATTAAAGCCTTAATGGGCACCTCTCCGTGATGCAATTTATTTAAAGAAAATTGAATAAGCGTCAAGAAAGAGGCAGAAAGCTTGGTCTGTGCTGCACTTTGATGTTCATTTAATGAAAAAAACAAAAGTTAAAGTGAGGTTATATTCAAATAATGTTACGTGTATTTGTAAAGCACACTATCACCCTCAAGGGTATCCTGGTGCTGAGTAGGTGTGCGTGCCTAGCCCTGCCTATGGTAGGTTGGTTAACTGAAAAGCCAGGTCTTCAGTTTCTTGTGGAATTCAAGAAGAGAGGAGGAGGCTCTGATGTGGAGTGGGAGGCCGTTTCATGCTTCAGGAGCGATGTAAGAGAATGCCTGTCCTGCTGATCTGATCTGTGTATGCATGGGATGTGTGCGAGTAGGAGCCCTGCGGAGTGGAGGTGTCTGGGTGGGTGGTGGAAGGAGATGCGCTGTTCAGGTAGGTGGGTCCTTAGTTGTGTAGTGCCTTGAACGTTTGTGTGAGTAGTTTGAATTGAGCGCATTTGTATACCGGGAGCCAGTGGAGCTCCCTGAGGTGTAACATGAGGTGAGTTCTGTGAGGGGGTTGAGGATAAGTCTGGCTGCTGTGTTCTGGATGGTTTCTAGTCTTCTAGCGAGTTGCTTGGTGATCCTGGTGTAGAGGGTGTTCCCATAGTCCAACTTGCTGGAGACTAGGGCATGAGTGACAGTTTTTCTAGTGTTGCTTGGAAGCCGGTTGAAGATCTTCCTCCTCATCTTCAGAGTGTGGGAGCAGGATGCAGTGACAGCGTTGATTTGTGCTATCTTGTCCAGTTTGCTGTTGATGATTATTATGATGATCCTGGCATGGGTTGTGATTGTGGGTGTGAGTCAAATTCAGCTGGCCACCAGTTGGAGTCTCATGGTGAAGTATTTTTGCCAAAGATCACTACTTCTGTCTTGTAGCTGTTGAGCTTGTGACAGTTGACTTTCACCCAGTTAGTGACTTCAGTCATGCAGGCGATGAGATGAACTTGTTTCTTGTGTTGGGGATCTTGTCGGAAAGAAAGAGTATGAGTTGCGCACCATTGGCATAGGAGAGGATGTTGATATCATGTGCACTGATCACAGTGGCCAGAGGGATCATGTATGCGTTGACAAAATAATAAACCAACTAGTGTTTAAAAACTAAAAACTACTCCTGCCAGGCCCCTGTAGCCAATCCCTGTGGACGCCCATCACCACCAGGAAGCTTGCACCATACTGAGGCATCATAGGGGAGAAGCTTGAATGGCGAATCCTGCGGAAGTACCTCCGTACCTCATCGAAAGGCTGTGAGTACTGAGATACAATGTTCTATTCATTTTGGCCCCGGGGAGGGGGAGGGGTGTTCATGTCGGCCACCCCTACAAGGGCCAGGAGGGTGAGGAGGTCCATACCCTGTATTATTTTTAAAACATTTTCAGGACATAGGGATTGAGCTCCTGAGTCCTGAGATGGCAGCAGCAACGTTTTCAAGAGAGCTGCTTTAAGCCCATCAAATTTCTCTGTACTGCATGACTGGCCCTGGTCACACAATACTGAAATGGTCACTGGGAAAATAAGGATGTTCGGCCAATCACAGGGCCCTCATTTTTTTAATTGTTGGTATCACATGACTCCTGCACCCCTCTTTAAATGCAAACTTGTCAGAAACAGCTGAAAGCATTTACATCAAATCACAAAATGTATGCTTTCTGAATAAAGTTCTAAATTTTTACCAAATCTGGTGTAATTCTGTCCAATAATTTTTTTCTATACATTGGAGAACAAAGTTTTCTATGGAAATTAGATATGAAATCAATGTTTTGTGACACCCCTTTTTCATGACCCGTGCTTGTCGGATCGGCTCAAAACTTTTCCAGGAAGAAGCTGAGTTGGCTCATTTATTTTGGGCAGATTCGTCAAATGGCACCAACATTATTAGCAAAACAAAAACTGCCTTTCCAATGGAAATTCTGAGCTAACTATAACTAGACAATGGCAATTGCCACTCTGCTATCTATCTATCTATCTATCTATCTATCTATCTATCTATCTATCTATCTATCTATCTGTCTGTCCGTCTATCTATCTATCTATGTTCATCTATCTTGCATTAGTATTCAGCATGTTGAAGTGCAACTCTATACAATTCCTCAATCAGAAATGTAATACATATTTACATATGCTCATATTGTTTTGTTTTTGTTTCTCGAAAACAATTTTCACTTTGGAGAAACACCTTTGCCTACATTGCTATCATTTTTTCTGTGATAATGTTTTCTCTTCATTACCACCCTGGAAACACTCCAGGCATCAATCAATCAATCAGGGAATTTTGAAGCGCGCTACTCACCCGTGAGGGTCTCAAGGCGCTGGGGGGGAGCAGCTCCGGTCAGTTGAAGAGCCAGGTCTTGACGGTCCTCCTGAAGATGTACATAGTGGGGGTGCATCTGATGTTGATCGGGAGCTCGTTCCAGGTCTTAGCCGCAATGTAGGAGACGGATCTTCCACTGGTTCTTGCTCTGCGGATGAGCGGTGCTTCTGCAAGGGCGAAGTCGGCGGATCGGAGGTTTCTCCTGGGTACGTGGAAGGAGATTCTTTTGTTGAGATATTGGGGTCCAATGTTGTGGAGGCATTTGTAGGCGTGAGTAAGTATCTTGAAGGTTGCTCTCTTCTCGACGGGGAGCCAGTGGAGGTCTCGCAGGTGTTGGGTGATGTGTTTGTGTCGAGGGATGTTGAGGACGAGTCTGGCTGCGGTGTTCTGTATAGTATGGAGGTTTTGGGGCAGAGACTTGTTGATTCTGGCGTAGAGGGCGTTTCCGTAGTCCATTCTGCTGGTTATGAGTGTGTGGGTGACGGTCTTCTTTTATTCGGTGGGGATCCATTTGAAGGCTTTCCGAAGGATGCGGAGGGTGTTGAAACAGGTGGAGGCGACGTCGTTAATCTGTCGGGTCATGGAGAGGGAGGAGTCGAGTACGATGCCGAGGTTCCGGGAGTGGTCTGTGTGGGTGGGGGGCTACCGAGGGCAGTGGGCCACCAGGTGTTGTCCCATGTATAGGGGGAGGGTCCAAGGACAAGGACCTCAGTCTTTTCCGAGTTGAGCTTCAGGCCGCTGTTGCTCATCCACGATGCAAAGTCTTTCATTCCTTCCTGGAAGCTGAGTCTGGTGGTGACGGGGTCCTTGGTGAGGGAGAGGATGAGCTGGGTGTCGTCGGCATAGGATACTATGCTGAGGCCGTGCTGTCTGACGATGGCGGCGAGTGGGGCCATGTAGATGTTGAAGAGCGTAGGACTGAGTGATGATCCTTGGGGTACTCCACAGTTGATCTCTGTGGGTTTGGAGAGAAAGGGCGGGAGTCTGATTCTTTGGGTTCTACCAGTGAGGAAGGAGCGGAGCCATTCGAGGGTGGTTCCCTGTATGCCGGCGTCATGGAGTCTGGAGGTGAGCATGCTGTGGGAGACGGTGTCGAAGGCTGCGGAGAGGTCGAGTAGGATCAGCGCTGTGGTGTGGCCCTGGTCGAGGAGGGTGTGGATGTCGTCTGTAGTGGCGAGTAGAGCGGTCTCGGTGCTGTGGTTGCTGCGGAATCGGGATTGGGAGGGGTCGAGGATGGTGTTCTCTTCGATGAAGGAGATGGTGGTCTGGCTGGCGTTGCTGGAGGCGGGAGTGTATTCGGAGTCAGGGGTCTGTTTGACGAAGTTGTCGTAGAGGGACTTGATTTTCAGATGGAAGTAGGAGACGTGTTCCGTACTCGGTGTTACACGAGGAGCGACGTCCTTTTTGACCAGATATATCGAATCACAAATCTGAGCCTGTTGGGACATAATAGGATCCCTTGGATATATGCACTGCTGTACTTGACGTCGCGAGAAACTGAATCCCTTTGTGGGTTGGAATTATCACCACAAAAGAAGGATTTCTTCAAAGAGGACATAGCCTTAATAAAGTCGCAGGACGATTTCCCTTGTAAGCAACGAAACACGTGTCGGCTGTCTGAAGACCAAGAAAATAAAAAGAAAAGAACAAGAATTCACTTACTTGTGTTTAATTTGTGCTCACACTACGCACTTCTGTAATTACTGTGACACCATTTATGTGTGCTGAGGATTGTTCTTCTAGGAGCCGAGCTTGTTGCAGAGGTCTTGGGAGGGGGTGATGTCCTTGGCTTTGCTGGGGGGGTTTGGTGAATTCCTGGATGATGCTGAAGAGTTCCTTTGAGTTGCTGGAGTTGGCGAGGATCTTGTTCTGGATGAAGGTCCTTTTGGTGGATCTTATGAGTTGGTGATATTCTGTCATGGGGTTCTTGTATGTGGTGCGTTCTTCCAAGGATTTGCTGTTTCTTCAATTCTTCTCGAGGCGTCTGCAGGTGCGTCTGGATTCTTGGAGGTCGGCAGTGAACCAGGTGGCCTTTCTGGGGCGTTGTCTGGTGGGGTTGCGGAAGGGTGCGAGCTCGTCTGCGCAGTTGGTGATCCATCTGTGAAGTTCTTTGGCTGCAAGGTTGGCGTCGGTCGAGGTGGAGGGGGGATAGCGGTTGAGGGCGGAGTTGAGGTGCTCTTCGGTGACCTTGCTCCAGTTCCTTTGCGGTGGGCATGGTGCTGGTTTGGGGGTGGTAGGTTTGTCGACGTGGAAGTGTACGCAGGCATAAATCAGATTGCAATTACCAGGTGGGAACCAACCTTCAAATAGTGCCAAAGTATGCACAAATCTCTGAGGTTTTGGTGCTTGGCCAACTTTTCCAGGTGACCAAGCCAGGATTGCCCACTAAACATCCCTGGAACTGAATTTGCAAATGTAAAAATCAACAATACTGATGGAACTTCGGTATAGGCAAGTTACATTTAAGAGGGCAAAAGTCCGCCATTCCTGATTCTGTAAATAAGGAAAGCCGCTTTACCCTCGTAAATGTAATTTATGCACTCCAAAATTAACTTGGCTGCACAAAAACATTCAAGAATTAGGTACCTAATGCATTTGTTCTGTTTTGTGGCATCTATTGTTAATAAATGTTCATACAAGCTGTTGGAGCATCTGAAAAGAAATAATATCTCAGAATTTTCGCAAGATGTCTGTTTTTTTGTTGTTGTTGTTGGAATGGTGGAGTGGACTGAACAGAGATGGTTGGAGTGGCTACAGGTCTCTGCTTGGAGCAACTGCTGTTCCCTTTTATTAGCCTGGAATTTCTTGATATTAAACTTACCATTTTCTTGAATACATCGAGTGCTGCTGCTTCATTTCAAGCTCCTGTTCCAAAAGTAGGAGAAAGAAGAACTGAGGCGCGAAGCAACATTCACAGGTGCAGGATGGATGAAGGGAAGGGATAAAGGGACTGGTACCAAATGAAAGAGTGGATTCAGAGAGATTAGGGGGCATATTCACAAGGACTCATCGCCGAGTTATCGCCACCTTAACGCATCAAAAGTGGAGATAGATTTAACGCCCCATTCACAAGCGGGTGCAAACTGCAGACAACACCAGTATTCCCGCGATAACTGCAGCAAAATTTTCCTCCACGGGTGACACCATCAACTAACCCTAATGAGATGCTGAGTAGGCGTTCCCGTGCAAAAACACACGAAAACACCACTACACCACATTCACAACAAACTGCCAGATCTGCGATGCGAACCAAAAATTGCCGATAAGCCGCGGTAGCAGCAGGGATTTAACACCTGGCTCCTGCTGGTGTTGAGCAGGACGACTACCTGCAGCATGAAAGGGAGCCCAGGCCAGAGCCACATCTGAAGTCCCACAGATGCCATGGAGCCAATGATCATGCAGCTCGGAGACCCATAAGGGCCACAACACCCACCGCCACCACTCCCAGACCCCCCCCCGGACCCCCCCCGGACAAACACATACCGTGCATGACACAAGAGCCACAAAAAGCGCATGATGCCGCACAATGACAACAAGAAACACACATGTGTGGTCAGAAGAACGAGAAACAGTCACTCATCATTGAAGTAACAACCAAAAACTTTATTGAAATACAACACAAAACACCAATGCGGAAGACTCCTGCCGGGTCCGTCCAGGACAATCTTGATGTCACAGCCTGGAAAACAAAGCACCAAATCAGAACGTGTGTCATGCGCACATCAAAGGAGCGAGACACAGAGAAGGAAAGGAAGGCAGAGAGAGAAGGAAAGGAAGGGAGAGAGAGAGAGAGAGAAGGAAAGGAAGGGAAAGAGAGAGAGAGAAGGAAAGGAAGGGAGAGAGAGAGAGAGAGAAGGAAAGGAAGGGAGAGAGAGAGAGAGAGAGAGAGAGAGAGAAGGAAAGGAAGGGAGAGAGAGAGAGAGAGAGAAGGAAAGGAAGGGAGAGAGAGAGAGAGAGAGAGAGAGAGGAAAGGAAGGGAGAGAGAGAGAGAGAAGGAAAGGAAGGGAGAGAGAGAGAGAGAGAAGGAAAGGAAGGGAGAGAGAGAGAGAGAGAGAGAAGGAAAGGAAGGGAGAGAGAGAGAGAGAGAGAGGGAGGGACACTGCCACCCGCGCACCCAGGCACCACTGCTCACCTGCTGCCACCGGTGTGTCTCCAACCACGTGCCGGTACACACTGCAAGCCTCCAGGTCTGCAATCTGTAATCGAGGCCAGAGTCAATCATGGCAGAGTCCATCTCACTGCACACAGCAACAACGCCTGTCCATCCCTGCGCACACATGCAGCCGCACCCTACCCCCTCCCGCCAGCCAGCGCTGGCTGTCCGCACTTGCGCACCCAGGCCCCACTGCTCACCTGCCGCCAACGGTGTGTCCACCAGTGGGCACACCACGTGCCCGTGCAAGCTCCAGGCTCCGGTACCGCCACCATGGCATGCTCCACATCATCTTAGGCTAACCCCCGGGAGCTTTCTGCCCTGCCAGACGTTGGAGGAGGTCGCGTATTGAAACCCGCCATTTATATAATGTGATGAGGAACCTATGATTGTATATACGCATATGAACGCCCCCATTTTTGAAACTCGGATCATATCTGGTATACACATCCAAAACAGACCCCAAATTCGGAGTTTAAGAAACCTCTATGTTTATCGCTTGCCGTTTTCCACATGGATGTATCGGATTGAGCCGGTCTCAACCTAACTGTTCATTTTCAAGGCTATTGACCTAGATACTCTGCATCAAGGTGGTTCTGTTGTTGGGTCCCACTTTTTGATTTACTTGCCCTGATGAAGGTGTGACCCACATTGGGTTAAGACACCGAAACGCGCGTTGGCGCTGGATAACGTCGTGCCCCCAGAACTTTTGTACCCTTCAAGGAGAGGACGCACGATAGCCATTGTTGCGAATATGTTGTATTTTGAATCATCTTTTTATGTGACAAATTGTTTTTGAGTGGTGAGAATGTTTGAGTATGTATGTATTTGTGACTGTGAGTGCTTGTAGTGTATGAATGTGGGACCCCATTTATCTGTCTTTTTTGCATTTATCAATCTATGTCGTATGTTTTTGTGGCTCAAACCCTGATGTAAATATTGTCAATATCAAAGTTTATAAAATAAAAAAATATATATATTTTTGTCATTTTGACTAATAAACTTTTTTGTTCAGGGGAACTGGGTTGTTGTTAGCTTGGCGAGATTACTATCTTATTGTGATCCTGACGGACACCCTCAATATTATTACCAGACAGGTTGGGTTCTTTTGACTGTCATTGGCAAACTGCAGACAACGCCAGTATTCCCGCGATAATTGCCGCAAAATTTTCCTCCACAGGTGACACCATCAACTAACCCTAATGAGATGCAGAGTAGGCGTTCCCGTGCAAAAACACACGAAAACACCACTACACCACATTCACAACGAACTGCCAGATCTGCGATGCGAACCAAAAATTGGCGATAAGCCGCGGTAGCAGCAGGGATTTAACACCTGGCTCCTGCTGGTGTTGAGCAGGACGACTACCTGCAGCATGAAAGGGAGCCCAGGCCAGAGCCACATCTGAAGTCCCACAGATGCCATGGAGCCAATGATCATGCAGCTCGGAGACCCATAAGGGCCACAACACCCACCGCCACCAATCCCAGACCCCCCCCGGACCCCACCCGGACAAACACATACTGTGCATGACACAAGAGCCACAAAAAGCGCATGATGCCGCACAATGACAACAAGAAACACACATGTGTGGTCAGAAGAACGAGAAACAGTCACTCATCATTGAAGTAACAACCAAAAACTTTATTGAAATACAACACAAAACACCAATGCGGAAGACTCCTGCCGGGTCCGTCCAGGACAATCTTGATGTCACAGCCTGGAAAACAAAGCACCAAATCAGAACGTATGTCATGCGCACATCAAAGGAGCGAGACACAGAGAAGGAAAGGAAGGCAGAGAAAGAAGGAAAGGAAGGGAGAGAGAGAGAGAGAGAAGGAAAGGAAGGGAAAGAGAGAGAGAGAAGGAAACGAAGGGAGAGAGAGAGAGAGAGAGAAGGAAAGGAAGGGAGAGAGAGAGAGAGAGAGAGAGAAGGAAAGGAAGGGAGAGAGAGAGAGTGAGAGAAGGAAAGGAAGGGAGAGAGAGAGAGAGAGAAGGAAAGGAAGAGAGAGAGAGAGAGAGAGAAGGAAAGGAAGGGAGAGAGAGAGAGAGAGAAGGAAAGGAAGGGAGAGAGAGAGAGAGAGGGAGGGACACTGCCGCCCCCGCGCACCCAGGCACCACTGCTCACCTGCTGCCACCGGTGTGTCTCCAACCACGTGCCGGTACACACTGCAAGCCTCCAGGTCTGCAATCTGTAATCGAGGCCAGAGTCAATCATGGCAGAGTCCATCTCACTGCACACAGCAACACCGCCTGTCCATCCCTGCGCACACATGCAGCCGCACCCTACCCCCTCCCGCCAACCAGCGCTGGCTGTCCGCACTTGCGCACCCAGGCCCCACTGCTCACCTGCCGCCAATGGTGTGTCCACCAGTGGGCACACCACGTGTCCGTGCAAGCTCCAGGCTCCGGTACCGCCACCATGGCATGCTCCACATCATGCGGACCCACACCGCGGCCCATCAGGTCCCACAATTGACGCTGAGTCCTGAGGCATCAATGGCAGAGACCACATCAGTGCACACGTCATCATCGCAGGCTGCACACCCGCTCAGCAATTTCGGTGCCACTAACCCTGTGCAACCCCAGTCAGCGCCACATGGTGGTAGGCCCGTGACGGCCGCAAGGCTTCGGGTGCCACTAACCCTGTGCAACCCCAGTCAGCGCCACGTGGTGGTAGGCCCGTGACGGCCGCAAGGCTTCGGGTGCCACTAACCCTGTGCAACCCCAGTCAGCGCCATGTGGTGGTAGGCCCGTGACGGCTGCATGGCTTCGGGTGCCACTAACCCTGTGCGCAACAACTCATGGGCCCTTTATGATTGAGACTCGTGGAACGTCCATCATCCAGTCACCACTGGCAGTGGGGAATATGACGTTGTCGGCCTCTTATATTGGTGGGGTCACATGGCCTGTGACGCCTGTGCCGGATGGGTGTGGTGTGTGTGCAAACCTGCCCTCAGGGAGTGGCCGTGACATGCTGACAACTAGACCAGTGACCTGCAGACCATTAGCGTGTAAACCTGCGACTTGTAGCTATGTGGCCCCCCCCTCGGAGCGAAAGCGGAGTGGTCTGGCCTTGCGTACGCCGGACCAGCGCAGGGCTTGCAACAATGCCTCGGGGGCTCTGGGCGTGGTTCAGTCCATGTCCGGACAAGGAAGTGACTAATGCGTGTGTCCCTGTTGTAGTGTCTACGGCCCCCAGAACGCAATCGGCAATGTAGCACCCTGTGACTGGAATCCCACTAGATGAGCATCATTGACGTTAGGGGGAATCACTGACCCTACATTCATCCACACATTCATACCTGAATGATGAAAGACATGACACAGCAGTGCGTATCTGAATGTTTAATGCACATCCAGTGGAGTTTTGTAGCTGGAGCAGTACAGGGCCATGCCAACCCCACTTCACAATATGGGCCCGTGGAGGGCCAGCCAGAGTCCATCGGGGAATGAAAAAGTACAGCGGAAGAGGAAGGGTACAGTCCGCAGTCTGGTCGCCATGTCATTGGTCACCAAACAGGATATGGCAGTCCATGTCGCGGTCCAAGGTGAGTGCAGCAGAGTCTATAGGGGGTCAGTGGAAGGTCATGGGGCCATGTGCAGCACCAAGCTGCAACAGGCCAGGTGGCGGACATGAATGCTAGTGCCTCCTCCTGATCTCAAGCCCATCCACGTCCTCGTCCTCGGATGTGTGCTCTGCCCCACCTGTGGGTGGTGCAGTTCCGGCTGCCGCACTGTGTGCCACTGACACATCAGGGGCCGGAGGTGGATTGTCGGCCGCACTGTGTGGCAGTGACACATCAGGTGCCGGAGTGGAAATGCCTGCCGCACTGTGAGGCACCGACACACCAGGGGGCGGAGATGTGGATGGTGTAGGAGCAGCAGCATTCATCTGCGCCACGCCTTGTGGCAGCAATGCCATGATGAGGATACGCAGGGCATGGTAGATCCCAGCTACATTTTGCTGATGTGCAGCGGTGGCTGCCATCCTTTCCGCCTCCATCCGCACCATGTCCTCCATGAGCCTCCGCATGTGTGCCAGCTCACGGCTGAGATCGCTGGAGCCACTCTGAGCGGACAAGTGTTCTTGTCTCGGAGTCATGACTCCAGCGATGTCAGCCAGGGCTAGTTGGAGACCATGGAGCGGCCTGTGGGTGTCCGTTAGGGACTGGAGGTGGTCCCTGATGGGACTCAGACACCCATGGATGGCGTCAAGTAGCCATGAGGTCGAACCCCACCCGCACCTGCTCAGCCATCTCCCTCTGGCCCTCCAACACACGGCGTTGGAAGGCCATGTGTTGTTCGGGGGGTCTTGGGAGACTGCCGGTGTTGTGGGTGCCTCCTGCTGGGTGGTTTGTGGAGTGGGTGGGGTCTCCTCGATGCAGCTGGGCTGCCCTGGTCCTGGAGGTGATTGGCGGATGAGTTCAATGATGTCTTGGAGGGCTTGGGTGTCGATGCTGGTGGTGTCCTCCTCGTCATCAGTGAAGAGTGGCTGGGACTGCTCTGCAGGAGGTGTTGACGGTGCCCCTGCAATGTGAAGGGGAGATGCTGTGTTACAATGTGTCCACATGTATGTAGCCGCATGGTACATGTTCACATTCAGACAGCTTGGCAATGTACATTGTGACAGTCTGTAGATCAGGGCCATGATCCAGAGTCATTGTGGGTGTGCACTGTGCTCTGCTTGATTGTGCATGTGTGCTATTGTGCCCATCTCCCCCCGTCCCCCCAGTGCCTGGTGGTTACTCACCCTGTTGCTGTTGTGTTGTGTCATGTCGAGCAGTGTCCGGTCCCCCGACTCCTGCCACGGTCTCCACACTGATGACTGTCGACACCAGCTCCTCCATGTCATCCAGCTCCAGCTGTGGCGCTGGGCTCCCACCTCCAGTCTGCATTGCTGCCTTCTGGTTGCCTGCGAGTTTCTCCTTGGTTTTGCGCTTGATGTCAATCCATC
Source organism: Calotriton arnoldi (assembly GCA_963921515.1). Classification (NCBI taxonomy): domain Eukaryota; kingdom Metazoa; phylum Chordata; class Amphibia; order Caudata; family Salamandridae; genus Calotriton; species Calotriton arnoldi. The sequence goes on along the minus strand of CAWUFW010000171.1, from coordinate 1,699,129 downwards.
GCCTCTTGACCTCATCCATTGACCTCTTGTGCTCTCCGACGGCATTCACCTTGTCCACGATGGACCGCCATATTCCATTTTTGGTGCCCAATGACACGTTGGAGGTGACGAACAGTTCTTGATGGTGTTCCATCACCTCCGTGACCAGGATCCTATTCTCCTGCGGACTGAACTTCGTCTTCCTCTTCTTCTTGTCCTTGCCCTTCCCTGTCCCCGAGGTCCCAGGCTGGTCGACCGGGGTGCTTGTGGGGTTCCGCTCGTCCTCTGCGCCTGCTCCGGCTGCCTCCATGGTGCTTCGGGGTTGGTTATTTTGTGTTTGCGTGTTTTTGTACTTTTGTAGTGATTTTCCCACCTGCCCTGTGTGTATTGTAGGCCTGGCGCTGCTTATCGCTGATTTCCTCATCGCGGTTTGGCCCATCGCATGTTTTTTTGCGTTGGGGTTGTTGTATCGCGGACATTGTCCGCGTTTTCGGGAGACTATCGCCGTGTTGTGAATTCCACGTTAACACAGGGTTATTTTCCCGCGATAGACTGCGATGTGTAAAGTTGCGTTAACATTTTTGGGAGATGTTTAGCGCACGTTCTTGTGAATATCCCCCTAAGTATACTGATGTATAGCCCAGTGGTGGTGGCACTCTAGTTCAGTCAGGAGCCCACCTGACCACTTCAGAATCCCATTGAGAATCAATAAGGAATGTGGTACCACGCGGGGTTCCAGAGCAGACATGGAAAAGATACTACACAATACCTGCCTGGCTGGCATATGCACACTCGGCCAGTAATAGGTCACAGTCTATTAGAAACAGCAATTAAGAAGGACTTCTGCACGCTTGTTGTCAGCAGCTCCATAGTAAGGATGTTAACGGCCTAAGTGCAAAAAAGGAAAATGACCCTTTGGCACCCTGCTGGTTATTGAAAGGAGGCCATAATCGTAATATTATCCATACATGCTCGGTAAATCAACCCCACTGTGTCCGTGGTCAGGATGACGTCTCTATTAAAGGTATGAGTCAAGAACATTTGCTCACGTGTCTGTTACTATTGCTGATGGTGAGTCGTCTATCTTCTATATACTACTGCACATGTCCGCCATCTACTGGCCTTCTCTTTTTTCGTATTTCTCATTCATTCACTGCAGGCACTCCCAGATTCGTGCTAGAGAGGGCTGCATTTGTCAACTGTTGATTGATTTTTGCAAAGATAATTTAAACTGTCAAATAAAAAAAATACCCATTGTTTGTTTAACTTTGTCCAGGAGCCAAGAAACGCTCTACAACTGACATTGATCTTTGGACATCGATTGTTCACAGAAACTTTATTTAATCAGATTCAGGAAGATACAGTCCAGGAGGCAGTCTATATTTAAACAAAAACAAAACAAAATAGTAAAATATGATCACAATTTTTTAAGAAATGGAATGTTGCAGTTTTAATGGGAGAATCCCTTGGAAATAAACTAATAAAAAAAAGTTAAAATTAGGAGGAAATTGATTCTTTTTTATACATAGGTACAGTTTGGTACCTCAAGGGACCAACCAGCTGACCTAGAAAAATTCTTGCCAGCTCATTTCTTGCATATGAAATACATAAGTAGCATTCAAATTTGCCAGTGCCCTACAGAGAGCCTCATTCTGATTTGTGGAAGAATTGCTAGATCATACGTTTCAAGATTTCCCATCAAAGGGAATCAACCAATGGAATAACCTTTAGTCTGTATCCAGCAAGCAGGTTTTGTGAGCCTTCTCTGCATCATAAGTTGGATTCCAGGGCCTCGATAACCAGGTGGAGACACAAGGGGGCAGATTTACAAGCCCTTTGCGCCGCCGGTGCATCACGTTACGTGATGCACCGGTGGCGCAGCCTGCTAAGTGATATTTACAAGAACAGGTAAAGTCACCCTGCGTGACTTAACCTGTGCTTGTAAATATCACCCCTGTTCACGCAACACTTTGGGTGTTAGGGGCGTGACATTGGTATTGCTGTGGGTGTTCCCACGCAACACCCATGTCCACTGATGCATTTCCAGATTTACGAGAAATCGTAAATCTGGAAATGCGTCAGAATGCTACGCCACCCTAGGGGTGGCGTAGCAAGGTGCAACGAGGAGAAATGTTTTCATTTCTCCTCGTTTTTTTCCTCTTTCAATGCATGCTGCATTCTACAGCACACATTGGAAGAGGAAATCACCTCAATTGATTGTTTTTGTGCCCCTTCCTGCACAAAACAATCTCCCCACGAAGCAGGCATCCTTGCACCATGGTGCAAGGGTGCCTGCTGATAGAGCAAGGACTCACAATGAGACTTGCTCGTAAACAATCTTCTCACAGTATTAATTAATTTGTACTAAACCTTGTAATGTCATTATTAATAATGTGCAAACACTACATCTTATCCGAGAGACGCTTGCCTATGTGTTTAAACTAATAAGTAATCCTTGACTAATGCAAAATGGCCGCTAAAGCGCGGGAACTCTACTGCGCATGTGTCAACCATGTCACATGGTATGACGTCTTTCTTTGCTTGGAGGGAATCTTTGCTTCTGCGCAGTGTATGCTAAAATGGCTGCTTTATGTTCTCACATGCTAAAGCCTTCGCGTTGCTGAAATTAATAATGTGGTATTCTAACGCTACTAATGCGGGATAGATTTTATAATTAAATGGGAATAGAGTAGAAGTTGGGGGTATACAGTGAAAACATTTATTTTTGATTTTAATATATTTCTTCTTTGATTTCTATTAGTTCGTAAATTGGGCCTGTGTTAACTGAACAGCAGCTCAAGAGCCATGGAACCTGTGCCTGCGCTCTGAAACTAACAAGACAAAGCGATGAAGTCAACTTGGAAGATGTCCAAGGACATGACCCGCTGATCACCTTCACCGTACATCTGAGATGTCCTAAATTTGATACATATTGTATACACTTTGTATTGAAAATTGTCGTGAGACGGGTGGGAAATAAAGCAAATGTATTAATTGTGAGGGGCGGTATTTTAAAACAATGGACTTAAAGAAATTGAACTAAATTGTCATGGTATGAGGATCAACCCCCTGTCCCTGTCCAATCAGAAGTAGTGGGCCCATAATTTTGAAACATTAATGGGAGGTACATGGGCGTAGAAGGGTATAATAGATATAGAATTAGCTAATTAGTTAGAACAGCTTTAGGGTGCTCAACGAGCTGATCGATTGCAGACTGAACCGCTGTCCAGAGAGGTCCTGAGGTGGGGGCGGCGGATTTCCATTAGAAAGAAGACACGGAAGAATCGAGGAGGAAACGAAGTGTCAGAGAGGGGAACGACGCAGGCGTCGTTGGTAGAGAGGTCATCTATCCTGTCGAACCTGGTCCGGAGGTCTTGGTCTTCATCCTTTCTTGGGGACCCTCTTCCAACTCCTTGGCCAAGGGGTTTGGTTTTCACATCTTCAGGTAACTATAAATGCGTAATCTAGTTTGTACTGCTGTCTCTATCTTCTCCTTTCTGAGGGACCGTCATTGGTGATTAATAGGTGATTATAGTATACTTCCTCATTGATATGCGATTAAGTATTATGTGGATTGTAATTTACTCTGCTAAAGAATTTAGATAAACATTTTAAAAACTTCCTGAGTCAGTGGTTATTTCAGGTGGTTAAAGAAATATTGTTTTGTACATACTCATTTTATCCCCAATTATCAAAGGTCCATTGGTAAGTCATTACTCTTCAATCAGGAAAGGTAATTGGTAGCAGGGATTTTGATAAAGAGTACAACTGATTCCCCCCAGTGGTGATTGCTAGTTAGTGTGAATGAATGGGCCCAGGTGAGTATTCAGTGTATGAATGCTTGTTGCTAGTAACCCGCTGGGTCAGTTTTCTGGTTATCAGAGGATGGTTATACTTTGTTAGTTGGGTAATGAGAATTTTATTTTTATGAACTAACATCCGTTTGTTTAAAAGTTTTGTTTTATGTTGTCTAGAATCCCCGGGGAATTTGAATAGCGGATGGTAAGTGGAAGCCATACTGCAGTGAGGTTATCTGTCAGGCAGAAATAGTACTGAAAAGTTAAGCAGGGCTATCAGTACTTGTTAGGGACTCTGTGCGTGTGAGTGACAGCAAAGGAATACGCTGGTGAAAATTTGATGTTATATCACCTAGAAAGGGTAAAATTGAAGGAGTAGCAGGTATTTCCGAAGCTTATATGAAGAGTAAATGGAAGGGTTTTACTCGTAGTGTATGTTAGTAAACGGAAGGGTTTTACTAAGAAGTGAGAAAAATCTATCTTTTCCAATTTAGAGAAACTGGCACGATAGCGAATGTTTTATGTTGTTACTGAATTTTATTAAGAAGCGTTGAAAGTTTTGCGTACGATTTTTGTAAAGGGAGGGTCAGCTGTCGGAGTAAAGGCTGACGCCACAAACGCCGCGCTGGGATTGGTCGACACAGCGGGCGTGGAGCGAGCTTGTAAAGGAGGGGTCGGTAGACAGGAGTAATACTGACGTCACAGGTGCCGCGCTGGGATTGGTTGAAACAGCGAGGGAAAGAGAAGAGCAGATTGTAAAGGAGGGGTCATCAGACAAACGTCACCGAAAAGCCGCGCTAGGATTGGCCCTGAGACAAATGTTAGCTGAAATTTGATTGGTTGTCAACATAGAAGTCGGAACTTAGTGGACAGTGTAGATTATATGTGGAAACGCGATCCGACGTTAATAGGGACACGTCCAGACAGGAGATTCCTAGGTTTTGCAGAATATAATTCAATAAATAGATATTTACCCAAAATGTACGGAGAAAAGAGAAAAATGTCATTTTTACAAAAGATTAAAAACTATTTTAAGAAGGATAAGCCAATCAAAACTAGGGAAGGAATTATCATTCCACCAGCAAAAATGCCCGCCTCATTCATGATGATGGAGAGGGGTTATCATACTTGTGTATGGTTAGAAAATTGGATAGAATATACAAAAGATGACGGAATATTAGCTTTCCCAGAGAATGGTACTTTCAATGGGAGAATTCTTCAAAATTTAAGAATAAGAATGAATGAATTAGAACCCAGACCAAGATTAACGCAATACGAAGCCCTAGAAGAATGGGAAAGAGAGGCATTTGAACGTGATAGACCCAGAAGCGATAAGGGTTACAGGGGATTTTTCCCTAGACACCAAAATGAGACAAGAGAAAGTCAGATGAAACAGTGGAGAAGAGCGATGCTTACCGAGGGTTTGTATCCAGTATTTATGGCTGATGAACAGCTAGGGAGCAAATGCAAAGAAAAGACTAAACACATGACAGGGTTTGGAGAATCCGAAGATGAATTTATGGAAGAAATATTAAAGAACCCTCCACCATACCAGGAAGGGTTGGGTGGTTGTTCCCCAAGTCACCAATTTTGAGAACACCATTGGTACCTCAAGTACTGCATAATCCACCAGTTAATAGGGTACTTCAAGATAAGGAAAGAGAGGCTGTAGACAGAAACAGAATAGAATTGATACAAAAAATAACACAGTTGAATGTACATCCTGATTCCCTGACCATACCTGTAACCATTGGTCCCATGGTCCCTTTATATGGTGACAAACTAAATTGTCCGAAACCTCTAGTTATGCCTACACCTGTGGACATTCCTAAACATGAAGCTGTAATAATTGATGATCATATCAGTGATTGTGAATCTATGATTTCACTAATGGATTTACCTATTCGAGACTCCGTAAATAGCACCCCTATAAGAGTTACACCTGGTTGCTCAAAGGATGTGAATATAATAACATCATCAGGAACTAAAAGTGCAACAGTAGTAACTCCAGTAGACTTAGAAAGATGGGCACAAGGAATAGACAGACAAAGTTCACCCCCAAAGATTTTGGACATTTATAAATTAAAAATCGAGTTAGAAGAAATGATAGCAGGCAATGTAGGAGTAGATCGATTAAATACCTACAGTGAAGAAGAACTATTGTTCGTATGTAGGAGCATAACAAGAAATGTAAAGATATTCCATGAAAAGTTGACAGATTTGGCCTCAAATGGGAATTGAAATAAGAAAGTCAAAAGTACTACAGAAACCATATAGAACAGACTTTACTGACAAAGATTTAGAAAATATGAATACATCTGGTAGGAAATTACAAGTGAAAGAATTAATGTCAGTATTACAGAAATGGGGAGAACTGGATAAATGGAAAACTAGGTGGACAAAGAAAAAGGAAGAGGCACGTTTCAGTAGAACGAATTCCGAATATTTACTGAAGGAAACAGGGAAAGTAGAACAGATGTACCCGATGCGGGAGGTTCCAGGAGGAGGTTATGTTCATGTCCCATGGAGCAGGCAAGACATTTTGTCATTTACAAATGATTTTCCAAAATTGAGAGAAAAACCGATTGAATGGTACAAGCAGGTTGAGAGGTTTGTGAAGGTTTCAAAAGTTTTGTTAAAGGACCTGGATGGTTTGTTTGACATAGTAGTACCTGCCGATTTATGGACAGACTGTAAAATTACAATCGACTGGCCTAGTGAAGAGTATCCTAGAGATGCAAAGACAGGTGCTCCATCAAATGATGTGATGAGAAAATATCACCAGGTAATAACTTATTTGAAAGGGAAAATACCACCAAAAGAAACAGATTGGGTAAAAATAGACAGAACTACTCAAGAGGCAAATGAATCGGTACACGCCTACTATGAACGTCTATTACAGGTGTTCAAACAGTACAGTGGTTTCGAAGACATTGGGGATAAAAATATGAGTCAGTTTGTCTATCAATTTGTTTATGGTCTAAAACCAGAGATTTGCCAGATGATTAAGCAACACATGTTATGTTGGCAGGGAAAGCCTATTGATGACATTTTGAAATATGCTAAATATTGTGGAGATGACATTGAAGACAGGCACAAGAAACTACAAGAAAAAGTGATGTGGGCTCAAGTGAAAATGGCTGAGCGTCAGGGAATTAATTTGGATAATCCAACAGGAAGTCAGGGAAAAGAATCTGGAACGAATGGTGACACAGGGAATGGTGGAAAAGTGAGAGGACGAATGAGTAGAGACGAGGCTAAAAAGAAATTTCCTTGTCATGGATGTGGAAAGTTGGGACATTGGAAGAACGAATGTAAAAAGATTCAAAATAATAATGGCCCAAATCATAATTTAAATCCACAGACGCAGAATGACTCACAGCAAGGTGTAAATCCTCAGAGTCAATTGCCACCTGCCCCTATACAGGGTAATGTAAGCAGAGCAAAGCACAGTACAGACGTCGGATATCAAAGAGGAAGTGGTAAGAATCAATATGTAACTTCACAGTTTCTTTTACAGGATGATTTTAATCCATATAGTTATCAATGACGATGCCTAGGAGAGGGGGAGAAAGAGTGCGTACTTGGCGCATCCTTGCCGGTAGATCAGTCAGGTCCATATGTTGAAGGGAAAGTAAAAGGTAATGATATCACTTTTCTTTTGGACACTGGTGCTACCCGTTCTACTGTGAGAACAGCAGACATCCCAGACCTCCTCTCTCTGGAGAAGTTATCCAAGTTGTAGGTGTAGCAAATCAAAAGATCAGAACACCCCTTACTGAGCCCATGGAAGTAAGAATAGGAAATTTCCGAGAAATGCACCAATTTGTGGTATGTGATTCCAGTCCAGTAAATTTACTGGGCAGAGATTTACTGAGCAAAATGAATTGCACTATTTTTGCACACCGGATGGTGTTGCAATACAGACCCCGGATGAAGATCATGTATACAAATTCATGATAGCCAAGCAAGGTACGGAAGTAGATGAGATGTTCTCCTTAATAACCAAAGATGAGTTACCAGAAGAGTTAAGAACTACAGTATGGGATTTTACTGGGAAAGAAGTAGGTCTTATGGCAAAAACAGACTCAGTGGAGATCACTGTAAAAGAAGGCACAATTTTCCCAAATACCAGACAGTACAAAATGAGTGTAGAAGTAAAAGCAGGAGTTACTGAAGAAATTTGCAGAATGGTGAAACAAGGCATATTAAAAGAAGTTCTGAGTAGCCCTTGTAGTTCGCCAATTATGGGTTTGAAAAAGCCTAGTGGAAAATATAGGATCGTTCAGGATTTGCGGAAAATTAATAAAATTGTAGTACCATGTTGTCCTATAGTACCAAATCCTGCAGTGATCCTGTACCAGATACCATCGGATGCAGAATGGTTTACCGTGATTGATCTGTGCCAAGCATTTTTCTCAATACCATTGCATCCAGATAGCCAATATCTGTTTTCGTTTAAATTCGAAAACCATGTTTATGTGTGGAATCGTGTTCCTCAAGGGTACACAGAAAGTCCCTCTATTTTTAATCAAATACTGAAAAAGTGTCTAGAAAAATTAGTACTGCCCAGGAGCTCAGTCCTGGTGCAGAACATAGACGACTTATTGGTGGCGTCAAGAACTCATGATGATTGTGTCGCAGATTCAATTGCATTACTCAACCATTTGGCTGAGGAAGGACACAAAGTGTCACCTGAGAAGTTACAATTTTGTACAACAGCAGTTAAATATTTGGGACACCAAATTGAAAGAGGGAAAAGAAGAATAACGTCTGAAAGAATACAAATAATTAAGAAAATGAAAATGCCAGTAACACAAAGAGAAGTGAGAATGTTTCTTGGAATAGTAGGATACTGTCGACAATGGATTATAGGGTTTTCACTACTAGCAAAGCCTTTAATTCAGTTAACCAAAAAGAAAGCAAAAGATCCAGTTGAATGGGATGATGAAAGTGCCGGTGCATTTGTAAAATTAAGAAATGCTTTGTGTGAGGCACCTGCCCTGGGCATGCCTGACTATACAAAAGAATTCACACTGTTTTGCTATGAAACAGAAAATTGTGCACTTTCAGTGCTAACTCAAAGACATGGACTAGACAGGCATCCTATAGCATATTTTTCTGCTACATTGGACCCAGTGGCTGCAGCATTGCCAGGCTGTCTAAAATCAGTTGCTGCTACCTGTATGAGCATTGAACAAAGTGAGTCAATAGTAATGGGATATCCTGTTAAAGTGTTTGTCCCACATGCAGTTGTGATCCTGTTGACAAGAACTAGAACTCAGCATCTCACACCTAGTCGGATGACAAGATATGAGCGAATAATTCTAGGAGCTCAAAATGTGACCATAGCTAGGTGCACAGTTGTAAATCCTGCTACATTATTGCCAGATCCATATTGTGAAGAAGTTAAGGATGATCCAGAAGATGACTGTTTACAGGTCACAGAGTTGTGTACCAAACCGCGTCCTGACATACAGGAAATGCCCCTGAAAAACCCAGACAGGGAGCTGTTTGTGGACGGCTCATGCCTAAGACATGAGGATGGGAAATTGAGTGCAGCCTATGCTGTATGTGAACTTTCTGGAATAGTCGAAGCATCCTATTTACCAGGAGTCAAATCTGCACAAGTAGCTAAATTAATTGCTTTGATCAAAGCCTCCAAAATTGGGAAAAATCTAAAGGTAACCATATTTACGGAGAGCCAATATGGGTACGGGGTTGTGCATGATTTTGGCCAACTGTGGATGCAGAGGGATTTCATGACTTCTTCAGGATCCCCAATCAAAAATGGGCAGTTTGTAAAGGAATTATTGGAGGCAATACAATCCCCAAAAGAATTGGCAGTGGTGAAATGTGCCGCTCACCAGTCAGGAGCTGACTGGGTGGTAGCCGTTAACAGATACGCAGACCTAATTGCTCAACATTGTGCCAGAAACAGATTGGCAGTAAACAGAAAAGTCGAAAGGATGGGAATCAGCTGCCAACTTGTGCTATGTTCAACACCTGAAACATGGAATGATGTGAAACGATTGCAGGATGATGCTGAAGAGAGTGAAAGAGATGTTTGGATAAAAATAGGGTGTAGACGAAGAACAGATGATGACGTGTGGGTTTATTCAGATGGCAGACCAGTCATGCCTGATTGCCTGATTTCACAAATGGCCAGAATGTACCACGGAGACACACATGTAGGGAGAGATGCCATGATTAGACTTTTCAGACAGAGTTGGTACAATCCAAAGTTTAGGGCTGCAGCAGAGAATCTTTGCCAGAGGTGTTTAACTTGCCAAATGAATAATCCAGGAAGGAGAACAGTAATTGGTTTGGGAAAAATTGGAAAGGCCGAGGGTCCATTTGTGAGATTACAGTTAGATTTCATTCAGTTACCACCATGTATAGGACTGAAATATGTACTTGTCATAGTGTGTCTGTTTTCAAGGTGGGTGGAGGCTTACCCTACTAGGAGGAATGACAGCATTACAGTTGCAAAACTGTTGTTACGAGAACTCATTCCACGGTTCGGTTTCCCAGTAACTTTGGAATCAGATAGAGGGAGTCACTTCAATAACGATGTAATTCGAATAATCTGTGAAGCATTTAAAATTGAACAAAAATTGCACTGTGCGTACCGCCCAGAGGCTTCTGGAGTGGTTGAACAAATGAATGGCACAATAAAATCAAGATTGTCAAAGATGTGTGCCTCTACATCATTAGATTGGCCAGATGCATTGCCTCTTGTCTTAATGGGACTCAGAAGCATTCCTGATAGAAATACAGGATTGAGTCCACATGAAATCATCATGGGAAGAGCAATGAGACAAGCACATGTACCTGGAAATAAACTGCTGAACATAACTGATGATATGGTTCTAGATTTTTGCAAGGCATTGGCTGACCTTGTGCGTTCTGTCTCTCACCAGGTTGGAGAAGATGCAGTTTCCAGGCAGCCTGAACAAGAGCATGATCTGAACCCCGGAGACTGGGTGGTAGTGAAGCATCACACCAGAGAAACGTGTTTATCACCCAGGTGGGGCGAACCTTGTCAGGTTATATTGGTTACAAACACAGCAGTGAAATGTGCAGGATTGCCTAATTGGATTCATGTAAGCCACACCAAAAGGGTGCCAGCTCCTGAAGGAAAAGATCCTCAGTCAGCATCAATAGCTGAGGAAGCTGAAGGTTGGCCAGCTGAAGAATCCCAAGTGATAAATTCGGGAGAAGCTGAAGCAGAACAACTGAGCACAAGTCAGGACTGGATACCAGTGGTTGATATACCAGAAGTTTTCATCAAAACAAGTAGAGCTAGCTTTGAGGAAATTAGTGAGGACCAGATAGGTGTAGAAGAAGCAGCTCAGGATAGGGAGAATGAAACAATAAGAGAACCTGAGCAGGCCCAAATAGGGAAAGGAAATTGGGCTCAAATTGACAACGAAACAACAAAGTTTGAGCAGGGACAGACAGGTTCAGAAGAACGCGGTCAGGCTGCAGAAGTACACAGTGCAATAAGCCCTGATCAGAACCAGTTAGAACAAGAAAAACACGTTCAGGGAGAAGAAAACCAAGAAAACGTCGAGCAAGAAAGCATCAAGCACGAAAACGTCAATCCTGAACAGGGTCAGTTAGTAGAAACTCACACTCAGGCAACTGAAGAAACAACAATAAGACCTGAACAAGAGCAGATAGAAGAGAAAACCAAAAGTGAAGAAAATCAACTTGTGCCACACCTTGAAAATAAAAGAGTTTTCAGAAAAGACTCGGAAAGTGGAGATACAGTGCAAACAAAGAAAGTCAGAAAAGGTGATCATTGGCCTAGTGTCATTAAAAGAGTAAAATACCATATAGAAACACGAAGTGAAGATCCAGAACAAGTAAATGAAGTAACAAGCTTATCTGGACAAACAAGTGGGACTGAAAAATGAAAAAGAAAAAGATTGAAACTTGTGAACAATAAGTTTAAGGGTCCTGATTGGACTTATATAATCCTTGAAGACTACGAGAGTTCAGAGTCAAGTGAAAGTGGTGACGAAAGAATAAGTGCAGGATTGACTTTTGAAAAGGAAGTGAAACCACCTTGATAAATTAAAGTCTTGAAAGAAAAAGAAAAGACGAAAAATCTTCTTTTGTCAAAAAATGGCTGACGACAGTTTCTGGGAGACCGAAACGGAAATGTTGTAAAAGATGCTGTGCTATATGCATATGTAGTCTGGTAATGGTGCTTATAGTGTGGTTAGTTATTATAGTAGCAATTCCTTACCTTATGATAAGGGACAAAAAGATTAACAACGAAACAAAGGGAAAGATAGATAACTTGAAAGGTGATAGAGTAAAAATAGAAGCAGAAGATGAACCAGAGTTTTATCACGTAGTAACAGATAATGATACTAGTTTAAATGTTTTTACTAAATTATTGTTTCAGTACGTAGATACAATGGAAATTAGTGACTGTTATGTCTGCATGAAGTTACCTGAATCAGTAGCAGAAGGTCTAACATATCATCATTTGCCATTAACTTATGGTATATCATGCAGTGAACTAACTAGTTTATTTTATAGAACAGGGAAACTTCAGTATTATTATTCAAATGTAGATGTGATATTTTCAGAGGTTCCTATTCGGAAGAATCTGAACCCAGTGCTTAGTAGTCAAGATGCACAATTTATGGGAGAATTTTTCTTAACAATGAAGTCAATAGACATAACACATGCACATAGAAGCAATCTAACATGTTCATTACGTGAAGAAGAAAAGATATTTTTAAACTTAGTTGAAGATAGAAGACAGAATTTCCAAAGGAAAGCGTAATGAGCATAAAGCTCATTTTCCACCTTGGGCTGAGAAAGAGGGTATTTACACACCTGGCAAAGCTCAAGCTGCTATGGCTCTAGATTTTGTAAAGACAGGGAAAATTTGTCTTCATAGGTTAAAGACTGAATATAACAATATTGTTATTGGTACCAGTGAATGTGAACATAATTTCTTAATTCTTGGAGGTTGGGGACTAAAAGGAGGAACAGATTCAGTTTTTCCTGGAATTTATTATGTGTGTGGGAATAAGGCTTACTTTAGGCTTCCTGCACGGTGGTATGGAAGTTGTTATTTTGGAATAGTTTTTCCAAAAGTATACCACGTAAAAAGAAACACTGGGAGCAATGAAAATAATAGTGAATTAACACGTAGTAAAAGAGCTAGTTTTACAGAAATTGTTGGTGATATATTTGGTGCATTGATACCTTCAGTGGGAGTAATTCTGAACTCAAGGAGAATATGTAAATTGTCTACAGTGGTTGATCGTTTATCAACGGATACTGCTGGAGGATTTCTAATGATTAATGCGGGAATGGTTGCGATTAGATCTATGGTTATGCAAAATCGACCTGCTCTTGATATAATATTAGCAAAAGAGGGCGGAGTCTGTAAATTGTTGAAAACAAAACATTGTTGCACGTATATTCCTGACAAAAGTGCAGAAATTGGAACGTATATAAAGAATATAACAAAACTTGAGAATGAACTGAAACCACTGGAAGTTGATAGTGTATGGGAAAGATTGACAAATAGCATTGCTTCAATTGGTACCTGGTTTACTAATGTAGGAAAAGGACTTATAGGTCAAATATTAGTACCCTTAATAGGGATAGCAATAATAGTATTGTCAATAATGATATGGTGCAAATGTTGTAAAAAGAATGAAACATATAGAGTGACAGGAAAAGGCAAGAAACTGAAATTTGATGAAATTGAATTAGAAGATCTGAAAAGTGAAATATACAAGAAACTGAAAGGAGAAGATAAGAATAGACAATGTAAAAATGAAAGTGTGACAGAAATATGCTAGAAGTTGGCATCTGGTTGTGGGTAGTTTTGATGGCTCAGAAACGCCATCAGAGAGGGGATTGATGGAGCAAGGACTCACAATGAGACTTGCTCGTAAACAATCTTCTCACAGTATTAATTAATTTGTACTAAACCTTGTAATGTCATTATTAATAATGTGCAAACACTACATCTTATGCGAGAGACGCTTGCCTATGTGTTTAAACTAATAAGTAATCCTTGACTAATGCAAAATGGCCGCTAAAGCGCGGGAACTCTACTGCGCATGTGTCAACCATGTCACATGGTATGACGTTTTTCTTTGCTTGGAGGGAATCTTTGCTTCTGCGCAGTGTATGCTAAAATGGCTGCTTTATGTTCTCACATGCTAAAGCCTTTGCGTTGCTGAAATTAATAATGTGGTATTCTAACGCTACTAATGCGGGATAGATTTTATAATTAAATGGGAATAGAGTAGAAGTAGGGGGTATACAGTGAAAACATTTATTTTTGATTTTAATATGTTTCTTCTTTGATTTCTATTAGTTCGTAAATTGGGCCTGGGTTAACTGAACAGCAGCTCAAGAGCCATGGAACCTGCGCCTGCGCTCTGAAACTAACTAGACAAAGCGATGAAGTCAACTTGGAAGATGTCCAAGGACATGACCCGCTGATCACCTTCACCGTACATCTGAGATGTCCTAAATTTGATACATATTGTATACACTTTGTATTGAAAATTGTCGTGAGACGGGTGGGAAATAAAGCAAATGTATTAATTGTGAGGGGCGGTATTTTAAAACAATGGGCTTAAAGAAATTTAACTAAATTGTCATGGTGTGAGGATCAACCCCCTGTCCCTGTCCAATCAGAAGTAGTGGGCCCATAATTTTGAAACATTAATGGGAGGTACATGGGCGTAGAAGGGTATAATAGATATAGAATTAGCTAATTAGTTAGAACAGCTTTAGGGTGCTCAACGAGCTGATCGATTGCAGACTGAACCGCTGTCCAGAGAGGTCCTGAGGTGGGGGCGGCGGATTTCCATTAGAAAGAAGACACAGAAGAATCGAGGAGGAAACGAAGTGTCAGAGAGAGGAACGACGCAGGCGTCGTTGGTAGAGAGGTCATCTATCCTGTCGAACCTGGTCCGGAGGTCTTGGTCTTCATCCTTTCTTGGGGACCCTCTTCCAACTCCTTGGCCAAGGGGTTTGGTTTTCACATCTTTAGGTAACTATAAATGCGTAATCTAGTTTGTACTGCTGTCTCTATCTTCTCCTTTCTGAGGGACCTTCATTGGTGATTAATAGGTAATTATAGTATACTTCCTCCTTGATATGCGATTAAGTATTATGTGGATTGTAATTTACTCTGCTAAAGAATTTAGATAAACCTTTTAAAAACTTCCTGAGTCAGTGGTTATTTCAGGTGGTTAAAGAAATATTGTTTTGTACATACTCATTTTATCCCCAATTATCAAAGGTCCATTGGTAAGTCATTACTCTTCAATCAGGAAAGGTAATTGGTAGCAGGGATTTTGATAAAGAGTACAACTGATTCCCCCCAGCGGTGATTGCTAGTTAGTGTGAATGAATGGGCCCAGGTGAGTATTCAGTGTATGAATGCTTGTTGCTAGTAACCCGCTGGATCACTGCGCCGGCGCATGGCAGCAGTTTGTGCGCCAGCGCAGGGGGAAGCACAGAGATGCGACATATTGTTGTAAATATGTCGCATCCCTGTGCTTCGAAACTAACGCAGCGCGGCGCAGCAAAATGACTTGCGGCACCGCGCTGCGTTCGTTTCTTGTAAATCTGCCCCAAGATATATAATGATTTGTGGAATGAGTTGAGATACGTACACCAATTATCCACACAGGAGAGGGTGATCTGTCAATGTACATTCCATCTACACCACATACTAGGTCATGCACATCCTCCTATACAAATTAACGCCCAGCTCATATACCGCTCATTGGGGTGGGTAGTTTGAGGGGAGCTATCAGAGCAACACCATCAGTAATAAAATATAGATATACATCCTCATTTATGTATTTGTTTCATGCCCTGTCATGTAATCAGATATGCTCCACATGTACAATAAGGGATTTGTATTGTGAGTACTCTTAATACATTGACTAGGAATGTTCTAAAACTCTTGACTCTTTTTACAGATCCATGACGATATTAGAGAGGTATTTTGCAAGTTTCCACAAAGGCAACCCAAGAAGATAAAGGTGCTTTTGATTATTGATCTTATACTAGAAAAACAAATTGATACAAGGTATTCTACAGAAACTGTAAATAATATGATTTACTGTTCTGTTACCCTGCCCTCCGTGACACTGTTGTTCTCAGAACACAACAGCAACAACTCCCCATTCATAAGTCACAAGAAAGAGGCAGAAGAAAGAAGTGCTAACTAAGAAAAACAGCATGAAGAATCAAATCTGCTCCATGATTCTTCATCGTGCAGAAAGGCCTGCGATGGGCAGTGTTTTCTGAGCAGTTTGCAGTTGCTTCATTGTGCCAGTTTTCAAATCCGCCATCGGAGTCATCGGATGTGGCGTCAGAAATCACACTCGGCTTGCAATAATTCTTGGGGTAGGACACATTGCTTGTGATGGCAAGACGCTCTGATGCCTCCAAAACCATCATGGCCTTCATCGGACTGGTGCACGTGGGTCACCAGACGTTTTAATGTATGGGCAAAGTGGGCAATTGCCAAGGGCCCCCACCTTCCAAGGGGCCCCTGACTAACTACTATATACTGGGCCTATCTAACTACTACATACTCTTTCTATTTCTATATTTCAACCTCTCGCCTCTCTGCGTACCTGTACTTCTGACTCTGTCTTTCTTTGCCCAGTGGCATCTTAATGATTTTTGTGGGCCCTGGAAAGACATATTTAAACTGTTTCTGTGTAAACCCTGATTTTGAAAGTTTGTTGCAATGCAACGTTGTGATTTGTAAGCACCCAGGCTCCCCTGACCAATCACAACACTGGAATGCAGCGTTGCGATTGGTCTGAGCGTCCTGGTTCGACGCTCAACCAGGGAATGGGGGCCTGGGTATATTCTACACGCAGGCTATAATGCAGCCTGCTTGGAGAACAGGCAAAGTGTGCCGAGAGGGCCGGCCAAACAGTCATGGGCACTTAGGAGTGGGCAAAATACTCCTCCCGTACCCTGCTCCAAGAGCAGAGCAGCCCCGCCCACCCACCCATTTGCAAAGCAGCACAAGCATAAAATGATAATAACTCAAAGTTATTATATTATCATTTTATGTTTCTACATCGCAATGCTTAAAAGCAGTGAGGTGACGCTCCTCCACCATAGCGGGGGAGCAGCCACTGTGAGAGGAGAAGGTAGAATTATTGTAAAAAAGGTTTTTGTCAGATTAGACTTACAGAAGGGCTCTTAGGTTGGTTGCACACTTTCAGTGGACCCAGAGCATTTTTAACAGGGGAGCTCTTCAACTAGGCATTCAGGGCCCCCTCTTACATAGTTTATGAAAATCGTACATAAAGTCCTACAGTGTATGGAGTGTGAAGCGGACAGAGCCATCGTGCATTCACCTTATCAACAGCCATCCATGTTACCCTTCCATTGTAATAGTGGCTTTTGATGTTCATAGAATGCATTTCAGTTGAGTAGACTGCAGTGACATGCATTAAGTATGTGGTTGTATGGAGTACCAAGCCATGGCCAAGCATTATGATCGTAAGGCAATACATGCCTCCGTAGCAGAGATTGAGAAGTCAATTGCATAACTATGTACAGGTTCCGTCCCCATATGTGAGTGAGTGATGGACTGTGGACAATTACCACTTGAATACCAGTCATTTGTAATGATATTGTTCCCCACCACTGTGTGTGCACTGCCATCATATTTATTGTCGCTCATTAAAAAATGGTAGTGTCTCTAACATTATTGAAAGTTAAAAAAAAGTGAAAACATATATTTTTTTATGACATAAACCCTCACCCTCCCTTAGGTGGTATTGCTTCATCATAAGGCACACAACAATTTGCTGTGATGCTCCTGAGCACAAGAGGAGCTCCTCTAGATGTAAAA
The DNA here is from genome assembly GCA_963921515.1 of Calotriton arnoldi. NCBI lineage: Eukaryota > Metazoa > Chordata > Amphibia > Caudata > Salamandridae > Calotriton > Calotriton arnoldi. Next base: position 1,681,462 of record CAWUFW010000171.1, on the reverse strand, counting down.
AACCTATGTGAGTGCCAGGTGTGGGTGATAGTGCAGAGTGCAATTGAAAAACTGAAACTAACTCTTGGATGACCACCAGTTGCAAACTTCCTATTAATAATTACACTATAAACATAAGCAGAGTGACGTCTGGTTAGTCCTGATGAATGAGAATAAAAATAAAATAGAAAAACCTTGACTTAAAATGAGGCTCCATCTCCAAACAAAGCAACAAAAAAAGAGCATACATTCAAGCATTGGAAAATACTGCCCTAAACAGATCAATCTTTAAAGCATTTGTCAAGGGCTTCAGATATGTCATAATATACATTTTCAAAGACAAGAAACTCTGAATATGTGGTGCTATTACTGAAAAAGTCAAACTGGAAGTTCTAGCCTTTGGTAATCAAAGTATATCAGGGCGGAGCAGTTCCTTCTTTGCTGTAATGCTGTAACCATAGGCAAATATGATCTTTTCCATCATGTATACAGGTACAAAAAGGATTTGGACCTTGAAGGTAGCACACCAGGGCCCAGATTTTCAAACAAGTCATAGAATGCAGCGCAGCAGCAAAAATGCTGGGCTTTGTTGCGTGAGAGGGAGGGAGCAGTAGAGCGCCATATCTATAGCGATATGGCTCTCTCCTCTCCTCATCCTAGCGCAAGTTTTAGCTGCTGTGCGCCAGGCACACACCTTAGTGCCATAGTGCTAGGATGGGTGCCTGAGTCTACCATAGATTATGTACTGGAAGGGTATCCTTCCAGTACAATATACTATGCGTACACACACTTTAAAACTTTTCCTACTTTGCATGTGTGCTGCACAGTGCAGTACGCATGCAAAGTCGGAAAAGTAAGGAGAAATAAAAACATTTCTCAGTTTAAAACCTCTTTTCAAATAGCATTAACTTTTGCCGCTAAACCCTGTCTACTATTGTTTGTAAATAGGGTTTTGCATCAAAAGGCTTGGGTGGTTGCATGGGAACGCCCATGTACCACCCATGTAACATCCCCTTGGTGCTAAGTAACACAAAGCAGTGCTTCGCTCTGTTTTGCTTTACTAATAGGGTACCTTCCAACACAAAACAAGTTTTGCACTGGAAAGTAAATTAGGAAAAAAACATGTTGTGCTGGTTAGTGTTACGTTTGTGATGCTAACCCAGCGCAAAATGTTAGTAAATCTACCCCTTGGTCTTAGATTGAAAAATACATTACAGAGGCAATCAGTGAAGTTTAAAGAAATGTAGCGTGATAGGGTTATATTTACATGCACACACTATTAATTTAGATGAAAATTTAAACTGACTTTCAGAGCAGTGCAGGGATACAAAAGTTAGGTTAATTAATAAAAAGCAATAGTGATGTTCCCCCCCTAGCCTCCACAACCCTTTGATTAATGACATTAAACAGAAGAAAGGCATGACTATGCCTAGGCGATTTCAATAACAGGCATGCTAGTTGGTCTGTCTGGTGATCAAAGTAAGTTGTAGCTGGTTGGCACATGTTCACGTCTACCCTCCTCCCATGCTCAGAGAACCTTGAAAATCCCCCACTGGAGCAATTCCTTAAATGAATCTGCGATTCTGAGGCCCTGAAGAGGCCGAGGAATGGGACATTCGCCAGCTTTGACGTTTTGGTTGTGTTGGCGGGCACTCTGCACCCATCTGCCCACCGCTACCCTCATTTCACTTTCTAACACAAAGTTTGGGTGGGCTGAAGACAGAGCTAGCAACAGAGAGGCAGAAGGTTGATCATCATCAGGTGACCCCGTGATTGGTGGAGAGAAGTTAAAAGACTTCCCTCGTCTGACTTTAAATTGATTCATTAGCATGTATGCTCATTATTCACGTGGCCATATTTAAATGTATTTAAAGTTTCTTAAAACAGATTTTAGATATCATTTACTTGCAAGATTATAATTATGCACTACGCTAAAAAGAAATACCCAGGCTACATGTTTTGAAAGCTGCATTCAATTAAAAAAAGATTAAAAACATATAGAATCTGAATAGAGCCTCGTATACGACAGATTAATATCAAATTCAAACACGTTTTGGTCAGAAGAAATGTGCGTTGCCAAACGTCTCCGGTTTCATGCTAGGCTGCCTGTCGTTTCCGAATGATCATTGGCCAGTTGAAAGCGCGTTCCAGTTTCGTGGTGTGGCCACAGACAGAAACCTGCCCCCACATCAAGAACGAATGTGAGATGGAATTTGAAGCGAGAGGCTATTTTTAGAACACTGGTTTTGTGAAAGTCCACGCGAAGTAAGATTTTGTGCCAAAAGAGGGGCGTACAAGAACAGAGAGCCGCATGTGTGGGATGCCGTGGCATTTAAAACAAGAGCCGTCTGTTTATTGGAGACCGATTAACACTTTTAAACCTTTATGATATAACCACAGCGCTGTTTACCAGACGCTAGTCTTCCTGAGCTAATATGCATTTTAATGAAAGCCGGGAACAGTTTAGCAAAACTACCACTGTGCTTGCGAGTTTCAGGAATTAAAACACCTTTGCAAATGAATGTAGATATTGTTGTAGTTAGAAGGCAGGGTCTTCATAAAAAGAGCCTGGAGCCATTTACTTAGGAGATAAGTTCTTTATTCCATGTAAGGCCGTGAGGTTACAGCAAACACAGGTAGGACCTGTTATGCCTCCACCCTCTTTCCAACCATCCCCACCTCCAAGTTTCCACTCAACATCTCACACATCCTTCGACAACTTTCACTCTCAGCGTTCTAGACACCAGTTCAGAGATACAGGGAATAGAGACACACAGGACACTACAGTTATTCCTCGGCTAATGTTAGCATTGAATGATTCTAGATAAAGTTATGATCTGTGTTACAAAAAAGTGGTCTAAATCCAGCACTATTCTTAAATTTAGCCTAGTTTTGTAAGGATGGAAAAAGAAAAAGTGCATCTCTATTCTGTCACCAATGTTCCACAGATGTGCAAAAATAGTCGCTAGGGATCTTCTGTAATGACAATCTGAAACATAGGAAGGTCATTGTGAACCACTGCAGACTCAGGCTACCTAGGTATCACACTGTCCATCTGTAGACTGGCCAGCTCATCTGAAAAGTGATCTTTTTGATCCAAGTGCTGTCATTTGTGGTTATTCATGTTTTCTCATGAACTAAGCGAGGCTCAGGCTTTGCTGGTAACCATCTAGCATGTTACAGAGTATGATCTTGGGCCATGTCAGCAGCATTAGGCCAAAATGCCTTGAATAAGCCCTGCATCTAGATCCATGCAATCATCCGATGTGGATAGTGGGATTTGAAATCAGGGCCTGGCCATCAGCTAGGCCAAGCGCTCACCCAACTTCCATGTACCCAAAAGAAACCTCCAATCTTCCAACTTCGCACTGGCCGAAACCCCGCGCATCCACAGAGCCAGAGCAGGTGGAAGATCCTTCTCTCACATTGCAGCCAAGACCTGGAACGAGCTGCCGGCAGACATCAGACGCGCCCCCTCCCTGAACACCTTCAGGAAGACCCTCAAGACCTGGCTCTTCGGCTAAACTGAACTGCAGACCCCCCCCTCAGCGCCTTGAGACCCTCACGGGTGAGTAGCACACTTACAATTCCCTGATTGATTGATTGATTGATGGGCCACTGCAATAACATTTCACTGTATGTAAGGTTGGCTCTAAAACCTGGCATTCAGTCAGGTCTCTCACCCAGCCCGTGTTCAGCAATCTAATTACTTATCATGCGGATTTGCTTGGCAGGAATTCATTACCAAATCCCAGATATTGTACCAGATTTGCATGTTTACAATGGCACTGGGAATTATGATCATATTAGGACAGAAAATAGGCTGGACACCAAAATAAAAGTGGCCCCCATTAGTCAATTTGACAGTTCAAAGCCTGGCCCTTGTTTGCTAATTGGGGCAGTTTTGAACCTGCAAGGGCATGCTTCATTCGTGTTGTTCAAGGTTTCTGAGCTTTCTGCAACAGTATAAACTGGTCCAGCAGACCATAAAATAGACCCAGAAACTGCCCTGAAAAAAGGCCCACACACTGACCTATCAGACCAGCCCATCGGGCCATGCTTGATTGCCTATAGGACAGTCTAACCTTGCTGTGAATCCTTGGATCTGTGGATCCATGTCTCACATGCAATTCCTCGAGGTTTGTAGATCCGTGTTGGTTCGGCAGACCCTGCATCCATAAAATGGGGGAGAGTGGCATCCACAAATATTCGTCAGGAGCCATGGATCACTCTTCAAAAAGAAGGTACTTTTTAATTTGAAGGGAAAAAATGTGACAATTTCTCTTGGGATCCCACGTGTCTATGTGATAATGGACCTGTGTGTTCCTTGAGATCCTCCCATTGCACAGTAGCAGATGGCAGATGGGATGAAAATGTTCAGTTTCTGCCAGCCAATCAGATTGAGTGGACCTGCTGATACTCTGATGATCTGCGAATACCACAACGAATGAAGGGAAAAACTACTCTTTTCTCAAATTAGATTCAAGCATTTTTCGAATTTGGTTTCACCAAATCCTCTACAGATCTAGATCTGCAAATTAATGTTCAATATTTTTGTAAAGTTAACCTTAAGAAGTTCACTCTACCCATTTTGGTAAAACAAAAATCACAAAAACTACTGAATGAATTTACACCAAGCAACAAAGTATAATCTCAGTAAATATCTTAAAGGTATGTCTCTAGATGTGATCAGAAGATACACAGCACCTCAGAGCAGATCCTAGCATTCCCTGAAATCCCATAGGTCTTGTCATCAGTGATGTCATCAATGATATCATCAATGATGCCATTGGTGATGTCATAGAACATGTCATGAGTGATGTAATATGTGAGGTCATAAGCAGTGCATGGCAGGGGAGCAAGTTATAGTTAGCTCTGCTTACTATACCTGATGAATTTCTGTGTTTTTTAGTTCAAAACTGTAATGTGTCACTGAAAAATTCACCTAACTTTAATGTTACTTCAACCTGTATTTTTTTAGAGAATGTCTAAGTATTTTTTTTAAACAAAACATTTCTTTTTATCACATCTAACTATAACGTTACTTTAACCTTTGTTTTTTTCCAGTCAATTTCTAGTTTCTTTACACATGAAGTAATATTTATTTACTATACATAAGTCTGACTCCCAGCAGCACAGACCAAGCCCCCACATGCAGTCAACCCCATGCTGAACATGGCCTTTGGCCGTGCCCAGTGGGGGGGTGGGCCACAGGCCAGGCCGTGTAGCCAACCCCATAAATGCAGGCAACCCTACACTGCGGAGGGTCTTCGGCTGTGCATGGTGGGGGGTTAGCCAGCAGCCAGCCCAATGCTGTGCAAGGCCTTCAGCTGTGTGCGGTGGGAGGTTGGCAACAAGAACTGGCCTGTGGCCAGACCCTGTGGCCATCCCCCTCAAAGCCAGCCAACCCCACACTGCATACTGCCTTCCGCCACACGCGGCGTGGGCTTGGCCACAGGGCCTGGCTCATGGAACCCCAACCCCCAGGTCCTTTTTTTTAAAAGGGAGGGTGCAGCATAGCCTACAGGGTCACGGTACCCCTACCCTGCTCCATTATATATATTTTTAAAACATGTTTAGGGCGGAGGTCTATGTCCCTGTGTCCTGTAATGGCTGCCAGCAACATTTTTCTCATGCTGCTGGCAGCCAATTAGAGAGCTCGCTCTCCTGCGGGAGTGAGATGGCCAAACCGAAATAAAGCTCTCTGGACCAATAGGAACACTCCATTTTTAAATGCCGCTCCCCCAAGAGTCTCTCGAGCCTCTCGCGAAACCCGGATATACAATTAGTTTTGACCTTTAATTTCTCAAAAACGATTAAACGAATTACACCAAATCAGAAAAGCACAATCTGCGGACCAAGATCTATCTTCCTGCCAAATTTAGTGTAATTCTGTTCAGCATTTTTGGGGGAGCCCGTCTTCAGTCTATGGAAAATGCATGGAGATTTTGTGTTTTGGGACCCCCCTTTGTTCTCGGCCCCTGCTTGACGGATTACCCCAAAACTTTCCATGCACAAACTAGTCAAAAAGTAGCACATTTCTGGAAAGTTTCAATGATATTCGTCAAACGGTGGCAAAGTTATTAGCAACAAAAAATGCTGTGTATATATTTATATATTTATATATATGTATGTATGAATGATGTATGAACATATATACATATGGCCCTGTAGAAGGCTACGGCTGAAATGTGTAGGCCATTTTCTCACCTTGGTGCGATGCAATAAAATATATGAACTAAACCTTCGACTTGGATAATTGCTTCTTTGGCGGTGCCGTGTCCTATGCGATATCAAAACCAGTGATAACATTCAGGAAAACCAAATCCTTGAAAGATTTATTAGTTAAAAGCCACTTTCAAGAATCACAAAAGACAAAATGGCTAAGTGAACAACAAAAAGGCTTCAAAAAATGTAACTCATGCAAAGCATGTAAAAGTGGTAAAAATATGGGAACAATAACAGAATATAATGGAAACATCATCAACATCAATCAAAAGATCCTCTGTACCACTCAATATGTCATCTATATCATTGAATGTAACTGTGGATCCAAGTATATTGGAAGTACAATTTGCATGCTTAAGAAACGCATCCTGGAACACATAAGAGCTGTAAAAATAAGGACATGACGTATGCCACTGCTAAGCACATGGCACAATGCCAAAATGGAGATTGGAAATCTATGTGCTATTATGGCATTCACACAATAACACCTGACGAACGCGGAGGAGATAGAATGGAAAAACTGCGTCAATTGGAATCCCGATACATCACAAGGCTCAGAACAAAGACACCGAAAGGGATCAACAATGATGAGGAACTTTTTGTACATCTGGAATAGATTAAGGGCAAGGAATGGAATCAGAGTGGAACATTGTTTGAAATCTGGAAATTGGGTACTATACCATGACAATAACTCACATCGAAATCTACCTAGAAATGAGGTACTAATATAGATGGGTACTATACCCTAACATAATGAAAGTATCACCAGGGTAAGAATGACTCTCAACAAATTGTGGGACTATCCCAATAATATATATGATCACAAGATGCAGCATGAATAACGCGCAACGCACTATGTAATTACACGTAATTTTGATTAATGCCAGAGAAATGACAATAGTGAAAATTCTTTTTTGTAAATAGTGTTAATAAAGTTTCATTAAAAAGCACTGCAATTCCCACCATGCCACATTAAGGCCAAGTGGGTATATATAGTGCAATATAAAAAGGACACACTAACCGTGATCAAAGCCGTGGGAAGGCTGAAACGCGTTGGTGGAGAGTTGCTGGAATAAATCCTTGAATTAAAAACTCCGGAGTACTGCGTCCTTTGTATGCAAAAAAAGAAAAGCAAAAAAAATAAATATATATATATACATATATATATATATCACAGAACAGCACGTCACCGCCGCCGCTTCGTCTTTGTCCCGGGTGCTCACTCCAGCGGTGGTGAGCCGCTAATAAATAGAACAACCAGGCAAACCCTTTTGTAGCCAAGCGGAAAGCACACACGGAAAGTGATTCAAGCAAAATGCTTTATTGTGCAGACCCCCCTGCACTGACAGACGCGTTTCGCCTTACAGCTTTTTCAATGTCAGTTTCTATGTGCTAACACGAAGGTATTTAAAATAACAATACATCACGTGTTGTTCTTAAACATCAAAGACGGAGTTATGCAACATTAAAGATCCAATTCATGGCGGCCATCTTTGAACGTGCTATTTACAATAAGTGATATATATATATATATATATATATATATATATATATATATATATATATATATATATATATATATATATATATTCACTGAAAAAACCATAAGGTTTTAGGGACAGTTATAGTTAGTTGGACATTGCACTCGTACAAAACCCGTGAAATTCCCCCGTTATAGTTAGTTCAGGTAACTATAACTCACGCTCCCGCAATGCACTGCTGATGACGTCACATATTACATCACTCATGACATGGTCAGTGACATCACTGATGACATCACTGATGACATCTCAAATGACATCACTGATGACATCACTGATGACATCATCCAGTGACTGTGTGTTTGTGTAAAGTTTAAATATGTTTAATATATATAGGGAAAGGCGTATTGAAGAATGAGTGGGTGTATAAGTGTCTGAATGGATGATTTAGTAGGTGCGTGACTGAGTCTATAAGTGAGTGATTAAACGTATCTTACTGGATGCATGGGTGAGTGACTAAACTGTGTGAATGTCTGTATCCGTCTGTCTGTTGTTGTGTAAGCAGCTGCATGGGTTTCTGACTAGCTAAATGAGTGTCTATATGGGTTATGGGTTGGTTCTCTGAGTATCTGTATGGGTGCCTCAGTGTTTGTGTGGGTGGGGTGAGTGTGACTCTGTGCATAGATGTGTGAGTGGGTGATTCACTGGGTGCATGGTTTCAAGAGTGCGTCTGTGATGGACTGTATGGGTGGGTGAGTGTGTGTATGGGTGTGTTAGTGATTGAATGTATATCTCAGTGGTACATGTGTGAGTAACTACATATGTGAAAGGCAGTATATATGTGTGTTGGAGTATATAAATGGCTATAAGTGAGAGTGTGTGATTGTGAGAGTGGCTATATGGATGAGTGTGTGCTTGCATCAGTGATTGCATAGGAGCGTAAGAATGTGCTAGTATTTTTATGAGTAAGTGAGCTGGTGTGTATAACTGTATAGGTGAGTAAATTGGAGTGTGATTAATTATTTGCATGACTGACTAGGTGTGTGAGTACCTCTATGGATGAGTTGCGTTGTGTGAGTGTTTATATAGGTGTATGAGTGCATATGATAGTCCTGTACTGAGTGACTGTAAGTATGAGTGACTGTACGGGTGAGTGAGTAGATGTGTGTGTGTAGACCTAAGAATCAGTGAGTGGGTATGTACTTCTTGGTATTGGAGTGTGTATGGTTTTGAGAATGGCAGTCTGTAATTTAGAGTGGGTGTTTCAAAACTTATATTAGGGTGTGAGAAGATGCATTAAATTCTCACATGGATGATGTCATCAGTGATGTCATCAGCGATGTCATTTGAGATGTCATCAGTGATGTCATCAGTGATGTCACTGACCATGTCATGAGTGATGTAATATGTGACGTCATCAGCAGTGCATTGCGGGGGCGCGAGTTATAGTTACCTGAACTAACTATAACGGGGAATTTCACGGGTTTTGTACGAGTGCAATGTCCAACTAACTATAACTGTCCCTAAAACCTTATGGTTTTTTCAGTGAATTTCTAAGGTTTTTAAATGCAAATTTCTAACTATAACGTGCCTGAAACCTATAGTTTTTTCAGTGAATTTCAAAGGTTTTTAAATGCTAATTTCTAACTATAACGTGTCTGAAACCTATGGTTTTTTCACTGAATTTCAAAGGTTTTTTAAATGCTAATTCCTAACTATAACATGTCTGAAACCTACGGTTTTTTCAGTGAATTTCTAAGGTTTTGTAAATGACAATTTTTAAATGTATTAATTGTTATATTTATTTTTTTCATACTGATTTACTACATTTTTAGAAACATTTTTTTTTTTACATATTTTATTTTTTAAATTACATTGTAATTACATTATACATTACAAAAATACTTTCTCAGAATGAATTACTTTAGTTTAAATACTTTGCACATAGGCAATAGACTTTTAAGTACAGTAGTTACAGTTGTTGCAATGGGCAACACATTTTCAAACACAATGCAACATTCAGCTCAATGTGAATTTCTAGTTAAATGCAATTAGTTACTTTATGGATTACTTTTCTAACCACAGGACTGGATCCTAGATTCAGTCCTGGGACATCTCCTGTAAACAGTTGAGTAAAAGCGTTTTGGTTACAGTAGTGATTTTTAAGGAATATTATTGTATTTTAAAAGTTGACACTTAGAAACTTTTTCTCATAGAATCACCAATGTTATCCTATGGAAGGAAATTCACTTAGCAGGTAAAAACTGTTATCGTTACTTTTTCTTACTCAGTGTTGGATCCTGGATCCAGCACTGGTGCATCTCCTGTAAACAGTTGAAAGAATGCGTTTAAGTCAAACAGGCGATTTTTAAGGAATATTTGTACTTTGTGAAAATCGACACTTTGAAACTTTTCAGCTGAAAACCAGACAATGGATTCCTATGGAAGAATATATAAGTTACTGGTAAGTACGGTTAAAATTACTTTTCAGGGTCAGTGCTGGGCTAAAAGATGCAGCACTGAGGTCTCTCCTGATAACAGGTGAGTGAATTGGAATTCGTATTTCGGCTGATTTTAGAGGAATATTTTAAAGTTCCAAAACTCCACACTTAGAAGAATTTCCAAGTGAAACCAGTCAATGTTAGCCTATGGAAGGAAATTCAAGTTACTGGTAAGTACGGTTAAAATTACTTTTCAGGACCAGTACTGGACTGAAAGATACAGCACTGAGGTCTCTCCTGATAACAGGTGAGTAAATCGGAATTTGTATTTCGGCTGATTTTAGAGGAATATTTGTATGTTTCAAAAATCAACACTTAGAAACTTTTTCAGCAAAAAGCAGACAATGATATCCTATGGAAGGAAATTCAAGTTACTGGTAAGTACGGTTAAAATTACTTTTGAGGATCAGTACTGGGCTGAAAGATACAGCACTGAGGTCTCTCCTGATAACAGGTGAGTAAATCGGAATTCGTATTTCGGCTGATTTTAGAGGAATATTTTAAAGTTCCAAAACTCCACACACAGAAGAATTTCCAAGTGAAACCAGTCAATGTTAGCCTATGGAAGGAAATTCAAGTTACTGGTAAGTACGGTTAAAATTACTTTTCAGGACCAGTACTGGGCTGAAAGATACAGCATTGAGGTCTCTCCTGATAACAGGTGAGTAAATCGGAATTCGTATTTCGGCTGATTTTAGAGGAATATTTGTATGTTTAAAAAATCAACACTTAGAAACTTTTTCAGCAAAAAGCAGGCAATGATATCCTATGGAAGGAAATTCAAGTTACTGGTAAGTACGGTTAAAATTACTTTTCAGGATTAGTACTGGGCTGAAAGATGCAGCACTGAGGTCTCTCCTGATAACAGGTGAGTAAATCCGAATTCGTAGTTCAGCAGATTTTAGAGGAATATTTGCACAATGGTGAAGGTAGGGGCGGGGCCTGAGGTGACATCTGTGCAAACGCGCCCCGTGGCGCGTTTTAAGTTGGGGGATTAAGTCCCCTTGAATCATGAGGGTCCCAAGGGGCCAACTAGCCCACCAGGAACCTCCAGTATGCGCCAGGGGCTGCGTTGCAGAGACGTGTAGAGAGGCCACACCCTTTTACACCTCTCTGCAACGCAGCTCTGTGGCGCTTTCTGGATGTACCTGTTGGGCTAGTTGGCCCCCAGGGACCCTCAGGATTGAAGGGGATTTAATTCCCATCTTAAAACGCGCCACGGGGCCTGTTTGCACACATGTCACCTGAAGCCCCGCCCCTCCCTTCACCACTGTGCAAACGCGCCCCGTGGCGCATTTTAAGTTGGGGATTAAGTCCCCTTGAATCCTGAGGGTTCCTGGGGGCCAACTAGCCCACCATGTACCTCCAAAAGCGCCACAGAGCTGCGTTGCAGAGAGGTGTATAAAGGGGCGTGGCCTCTGTACACCTCTCTGCAACGCAGCCCCCTGGCGCATACTGGAGGTTCCTGGTGGGCTAGTTGGCCCCCAGTGACCCCCAGTATTCAAGGGGAATTACTTCCCCATCTGCAAACGTGCCAGGGGGCGCGTTTGCAGAGTGGTGAAGGAAGGGGCGGGGCCTGCGGGCGATCGTTTTTTTTTTCTTTCCTGAAGGGGGCTGTGTGGCCCCCTTCCTTTTCTTATTTTTGGGCCCTGGGGACCCCATCCCCCAGGGCCTTACCCCCTTTTTTTAAAATTAAAATTAAACTGGAAGGGGGTTGCGTGGCCCCCTCCCCTGGCCGAAAACTGCCCCGGGGACCCCAACCCCCGGGCATGGCCACACTTTAACATTCCTTTTAAGGAGGGGGCTGCATGGCCCCCTCCTCAGGCCTCCTTTTGCCCCGGGGACCCCATCCCCCGGGGCAGGCCTTTTTAAAAATAATTTCTGGGGAGGGGGCCGCGTGGCCCCCTCCCGGGCCACTTATGGCCCCGGGGACCCCATCCCCGGGGCCTGGCCTCTGGTTGGGGACTGTGGGGGTCCCCAAACCCCCCACAGTCCCGCCGGCTCCCCGTGTCCTAAGGGAGCCGGCATTGCTTCCACACGGGGAGCAGCTAACATGCTGCTCCCCGTGTGGAAAGCTAATTGTCTTTGGATATTGGAAGCGAGAGCAGGTTTCCCTGCTCTCTCTCTTCCAATATCCAAAGCAGTTTGCAATGACAGGACGGGAGCCGCGAGGCTCCCGTCCTGTCATTGCAAACAGCAGTGTCCCGGGGGTAGGCACCCGGGACACTGCAGGAGCCGGCCCTGGGGGTGGCGGTCCCCAGGGCCACCACAGGCTCCAGGAGGGGGCCGCGCGGCCCCCCTCCCCACATCAGCAAAGCCCCAGGGAGGTGGTGGTCCCCGGGGCTTCGGGGGTCCAAAACGGACCCCCATTTTAATTTGTTAGTGCCCCCCCGCACCATTTTAAAAAGAAAGCCCCGGGGGTGGCGGTCCCCGAGGCTTGGGGGGCCCTTTGAGGCCCCCATACATAAATTTAACCCCCACCATGCCCCCGGGACTTGGGCCACCCGGGGCAAAATACATCGAAGCGCGGGAGACCGCCCTTCGATTTTTCGGCAGGATTCGCGCTCCCTGAGCGCATCCTGCCGATTTTTTTTTTTTTTAAATGCTTTTTCTGCCCAGGGGTCCTTGTGGGACCCCTGAGCAGACCTAGGGGTCAGGGTGTTTCTACCCTGCCCCCTTTGTGCGTTTGCGCACTTTTTACTGCTTTCTTGTTCCTCGGTTCTACCGAGGAACAAGATGGCTGCCAACACTTCCTGGTTTGGAGTGTTGACAGCCAATTAGCAGACAGCTCGTGATCGGGAGGGTGCGCGAATCCGACGCGGCCATAGATATATATGTACTTTTACTTTTGATTTTCTCAGCAACTACTGAACGGATTTACACCATTTAACAAAAGGGTTCTTTCTGAACCAAGAACTACCTCTTTGCCAAATTTGGTGTAATTCCGTTCAGCAGTTCGGGCTGTAGCCGTGTCTAAAGTTTCCTATGGGAAATTGATTTTTTGACTCTTATTTTTTAATTTCTCCGCAACTACTGAACGGATTTACACCATTTAACAAAAAGGGTTCTTTCTGAACCAAGAACTACCTCTTTGCCAAATTTGGTGTAATTCCGTTCAGCAGTTCGGGCTGTAGCCGTGTCTAAAGTTTCCTATGGGAAAATGAATGGGGAAAACACGTTTTGGGACCCCCTTTCTTCTCGGCCCCCGCTGACGAATCACCCTGAGACTTTCAAGGTAGGAGCGGACCGAAGCGGGCCATAAAGTTTGAAAATTTCGCAAAGATTCGTCAACCGACGCAAGAGTTATTTCAAATAGAATGCCGCGGATTTCCTATGGAAAATAGGTCCTAACTATAACTATCTACTGGCGACCGCCAGTAGATAATATATATATATACATATATATATGTACAAAGAATTCGCCCAATGCTCCGACTGTATCCAGAGAGACGACACGGACCCAAAATCCTCGTGCAAGGTATTTTTTATTTCATTATTGAACCCAGCACTCCGCCATGACGCGTTTCAGCCCACAAGAGGCCTTGATCACATGACGCCATGAGGAATGACCCGCATTCTTAAAGTGCTAGCACCACACCATGTGACATTGTGCCAATAGACATAGCAAAGGTACTGCGCTAAAACAAAGCTAATGTACAAATTTATCAATAAAATATGGCATAATACATTTCCTTATAATTAAAAGGAATCAACTCATGATAAAAATTTGTCATGTGAATTTGGGGCTAGTGCTGGATTGTTAATGATATTGTGTATAACCAGATTTCTGATGGCTAAAATACATTAAAACATACTGCCCCTGTGGGAAATTACAAATTTAATACATGTCGCAAGTAGTTCTTCCGTGTATTCGTGCAAACTGTACAGATGTTATACCAATATCCAAACATGTACAAATACGGAACATAATAGATTTCAATACCTCTATGCCAATGGCGTTGCACAATATTTTGTAAATGTTACGTGCATCACAACTTATCAGAACGAGAGCAGTCATTGCATAAATAGATAGTACAATACAAAAAAATAAAATAAATAAAAAAAAATTTTAAACATATATATATGTGTATACGTATATATATATATATAGCTGAGCTAATTATAACTCACGCCCCCGCAATGCACTGCTCATGACCTTACAGATTACATCACTCCTGACACCTTAGATGTCTCCGAAGGCCAGACGCACAATTTCCCTCCCACGTCAATTACCGTCCCTCCTTCTGAGTCTCCTACAGCCCCCTCTGCCACTCAAAATCTCCCACCTCCTCTTGATTCGTTACCTCCTTACTCTAATTCCCCCCTTTCATCTTCTCCTTCCTCCCAACTCCTTAATTTCGATCTCCCTTCGGCCCAACTATTGACTCTAATTTCTCCCGCTCCTAACAACCCTCCCACCCTTAACCTGGACATCTGCCCTCCTCACTCTCCCCACGCACCCTTACCTCCCCTGGACTCGCAACGGGCTCCAGTGAATCTCCTTTCTCTCCTCCCTCCCCTCCCTTCGTCCATCTACCGGAACACCCCTCTCCACCCCCCACCTGGGCTCCCACCCCGCCCTCACCCCAGACCGCCCGTCCAGACTATCTCGGAACACGCTCCTCTCCCCCCGACTTCCCTGCCCCGTCCCTATCTCTCTTATAACACAGACACTTTTTAACATTGAACTCCATCTCGCTAACCTGTCGTTTGAACTCACATCACTCAGGAAAGACGTCAATTCCCTCTCCGCACTTAACCACCCTAACCATTCTATTTCCCTGGGCTCTGTCCAAACCAACACCTTATCCCACCAACAATGGAAAACGACCCCCCTCTGCAACGATACAGATAGTACATCCCACGCCTCAAGCCATCTCCCCTCTCCTGATCTCTGTGTCCTCGGTCACTCTTTCCCCCATAACTCTCTGATTACAGACCCTCCTGTCCCCCACGCATCCATCCCTGTGATCCTTGGTACTAACAGAATGCCAACCTCCCCAGCTTCTCCCAGGCTGCCTCCGCAACTTACCACTATCCATTCTATCCCCCCTCCCAAAACCAATCCTAAACCCCTTACCTGCATGCTGGTTAACTGCCGCTCTGCTGCTTGTCATGCGATCGAAATATCGGAAACTATCCTTAGTGAAAACATTGACATCGCCTTTCTAACTGAAACTTGGCTCAATGATCACTCTTCTTCCATTCTTGACCTGCTCTCTCCCCCTGGCTACTCCATCCTCAGAAAAGATAGACCTGGCAGAATTGGAGGTGGTCTTGCCATAATCTATAAAAACGAACTCCAACTCTCACTTGTGCAGAGCTCCGATCATTCTACTTTTGAATACCTCGGAGCGGAACTTCGAGTGCATGGTGCCCCGCCAATTCACCTCTCCAAATCTACCACCCCGCTAGTGACTCACTTCCCTTTGTAGAAGAATTGTCTGACCTTCTTTCTCATTCCTCGCTTTCCAATTCTAAAAACCTCTTCCTCGGGGACTTTAACCTCCATTGGAACAAAAAGGATGATCCTATGATTAACCTCCTTACGGATCTACTTGATATTAATGACCTGAAACAACTCTGCCATTCGCCTACTCACACAAAAGGAGCCACTCTGGACGCTATCATTACAAGCTCTGATTTGGCCTCTCTTTCCTCCATCGTACCCATCGACTGGTCTGACCATCACCTCATCCTTTTCACGATCTCTAACACGATGCTACCCCCTCCCCCCAAAACCTTCAAACAGAAGAAATTGACTAGAAATTTCCATCTTATATCCCCGGGCAAACTTGAGACTAAAGTCAAAGCGCAACTTCGACTTCCTCCTCCTTCCCAAAATGCTAATGACCTCACTGAGCACTTTAATAAATCCATCACGGTTGTCCTTGACCAAATTGCTCCAGCCAAACTTAAACTTCAGAAAAGCACCTCCTCCAAATCCTGGTTTAATACGGATCTCAACAATGAGAGGCGCGCCCTTAGGTCGACTGAACGCATTTGGAGACAAAACCCATCCCCCCTAAATCTCGCCCTCCTCAGATTCGCCAGGTTCAATTACAAAAAGCATATCCTTAATACTAAGGCTGCCTTCTTCCGCTCACAACTGGACCGGGCCAAAAATAGACCCAGGGAACTATTCAGCATTATTAAAAACCAAACCACCTCTGCCCCCCCCCCCAAGGTGACGGCCACTATTGAGAGATGTGAAGAAATTGCTAACTTCTTCTCTGAAAAAATCTCCAAACTCGATCACTCTTTCGTCTTAACTCCCCTTCCACATTGTCCACGACCCCCCCAAAACTTTTCCTCCAGTTCTCCGGCCCTCTTAACACTTCCTCACGACCCTTCATCTCTGCCTCTAGTCGTTTCTCTTCCGGAATCCGACCCCAACAAACTTGAAAAAAAAAATAATGCTTCCTGGCATCACTTCCATCCAGTTACTGAGCTCGAAGTCCTCAACGTCATTGCCAGACTTAAACCATCTTGTCACTCCAGAGACCCTCTCCCTGCCAACCTTGTCCAAGATTTAAAACACATCATTGCCCCTTTCTGGACCTCTATCATCAACTCCTACTTTGCCACGGGTTGTGTCCCTGTTTCCCTCCAACTTGGACAAATCACTCCCATACTCAAAAATCCTACTGCCTACCCTAATGACCTAAATAATCTTCGGCCTATCTCTAACCTTCCTCTTCTCTCTAAAGCCCTTGAAAAATGTGCCCTGCGCCAACTAGACACACACATCGACACATTCAATCTGTTGGACTCTTTGCAATCAGGTTTCAGAAAGGGCTGTAGTACGGAAACGACCATGCTCAATATAATTGATGACATCCATCACTCCCTCGACAAGGGCGAGTCCTCCCTTCTCATTCTCCTTGATCTCTCTTCAGCTTTCGATACTGTGAACCACTCTACTTTACTTAACACTCTTAAAGATCGTTTTGGCCTCAACGGTTCAGTTCTCAAATGGTTCTCCTCCTTTTTCCAACACAGAACCCAGCAAATTAAAATCTACGACTGCCTTTCTAAACCAGTGCCTGTCTCACTGGGTGTCCCCCAGGGCTCTATTCTCTCTCCCTCTCTTTTCAACCTCTTTATGGAACCCCTCACTCTTATTCTTAAGCATGCGGGAATCAAGTATCACCTCTACGCCGATGACACTCAACTTTATCATAAGATTCAATCCCGCTCTGACGTGCTACACCTCAATGACGCCTTGACTAAGATTCAATCCTGGTTCCACTACAACCACCTCAAACTCAACCCCAAAAAAACTGAAATCATTCTTTTCTCCCCTAAAAACAGCTCGCTCCCCATCCAATCCTGGATCTCGGACCTTACAGCGCTCAACTGCTCTCTCACCTTATCCAACTCAGTTAAATCCCTCGGAATTAACATTGACCAGAACCTCTCTCTCATCTCCCACATAAAAAACTCAGCCAAAAGTGCTCTCTTCACTCTCTATCACTTCAAGAAATTAAAACCCTTCATCCCTGCTGATGACTTTAGATCAGCTGTCCAATCTCTGGTCCTGTCTAAAATCGACTATGGTAACGCCATTCTCTCTGGAACACCTAAAGTCCACTTAGCCCCAATCAAATCTGTTCTTAACCTCGCTGCTAGGCTCATTACCGACCTCAAACGATTCGATCACATCTCCCCTACCCTTAAAGCCCTCAATTGGCTCCCCATTGAAGGCAGATCTACCTACAAGACCGCCTGCATTACGCACAAAGCCCTGCATCAACACACCCCGCTGTACCTCGCAGACAAGCTCCTCAAAGCGGGCTGCTCTCGAACACTGAGGAGCTCAAACACACTCGTTCTTGTCCCTCCTCTGTTAAACAAGAAATCCACTCAATCACGCTCCTTCTCCGTAAATGCGCCTACCATCTGGAATGCACTCCCTAAAGAACTTCGTTGCAACCCCTCCTACTTCAGCTTCAAAAAAGACCTCAAACTACACCTTCTCAACAAATTCTGGGGTCCTTAACCCCTTCTCTGGGCTCATATCCAACCCGGCTTCCTACTGTTTAGGATCCCCCCTTCTGATCTCCCGACGTCCTTTCTCCACCCCCTTTTCCACTTCTCACTTTTCTTCTCCCTCTATCTCACTAATCCCTTTCATAGGCCCTGCCTGACATACTGGATATTTCCTTACCCCCCTCACAGCCTCTCACCACTCTTACATCCTGCCCCCTCTTCTCTATCACCCCCTTCTCCACGACAACCTCTCTTCTCTTGACTTGCTGTTGATTATCGCAATTTGTTGTAACCAGATCGTATAAATTGAGCTGTCATCTATTGTTTTAATTGGACTTGAATGCTACCTCATTGTATTTTTTGCTATTTTCATATCTACTCATGTGACCCTTGTAAAGCGCTCTGATACCCTTGGGTCCAGCCAGCGCTATATAAAACCTATAAAATAAAATAAATAAATAAAAATAAAATGGTCAGTGACATCATTGATGACATCACTGATGACATCTCAAATGACATCACTGATGACATCACTGATGACATCATCCACAGAATGATTGACGCACCCACCCACACACCCATATAACCTTTCATACACCCACTCCAATTCCACAATACCATTCCCGTCCCTGTAACCTTTGTTTTTTTCAGTGAATATATATATAGGCTCAGGTTTCACTCGTACAAAGCCAGTGAAATTCAGCAGTTAACTTTGCCGCCACTTGACAAATCTCCACAAAATTTTCACAAAGCTTCCCCTTTTTGGTTCAGCTGCTGTGTTGAAAGTTTCAGGGTCATCCGTTAAGCGGGGGCCGAGAAAAAAGGGGTCCCAAAACGCGTTTTCCCCATGTTAAGTCTATGGAAAATATTAATTTCTCGCAAGAAATGCGCATGCGGGGGTGCGCGCGCAGTTTTCACAAGGATTACCGATACGGCGAGGAATCAATCAATAAATCAATCAATCATGTCACTTATAAAGCGCACTACATACCCGCGAGGGTCTCAAGGCGCTGGGGGAAGAGGGGGGTGGTGCTGCTACTGATCGAAGAGCCAGGTCTTGAGGAGTCTTCTGAAGGCCAGTAGGTCTTGGGTCTGTCGGAGGTTGGTGGGGAGGGTGTTCCAGGTCTTGGCGGCGAGGTGGGAGAAGGATCTGCCGCCGGCGGTCGTTTTCCGGATGCGGGGGACTGTGGCGAGGGCGAGGCTGGTCGAGCGGAGCTGGCGGGTGGGGGTGTAGAAGCTGAGTCGTCTGTTGAGGTAGGCTGGTCCGGAGTTGTGGAGTGCTTTGTGTGCGTGGGTGAGGAGCTTGAAGGTTATCCTCTTGTTGACAGGGAGCCAGTGCAGGTCTCTCAGGTGGGGTGTGATGTGGCTGCGTCGGGGGATGTCGAGGATAAGACGTGCAGAGGCGTTCTGGATGCGTTGCAGCCGTCTCAGGAGCTTAGCCGTCGTTCCTGCGTAGAGGGCGTTTCCGTAGTCCAGCCTGCTGGTGACGAGGGCCTGGGTGACTGTTTTTCTTGTTTCGGTGGGGATCCACTTGAAGATCCTTCGGAGCATTCGGAGGATGTTGAAGCAGGATGAGGAAACGGCGTTGACCTGCTTAGTCATGGAGAGGGTGGGGTCGAGGATGACCCCTAGGTTGCGTACGTGGTCGGTGGGTGGCGGGGCTGTTCCCAGTGATGTTGGCCACCAGGAGTCGTCCCAGGCTGAAGGGTTGGAACCAAGGATGAGGACCTCCGTCTTGTCCGAGTTCAGCTTCAGGCAGCTGGTCCTCATCCATTCGGCGACGGCCTTCATTCCTTCGTGGAGGTGGGCTTTGGCGGTGTGAGGGTCTTTGGTGAGGGAGAGGATCAGCTGGGTGTCATTGGCGTAGGAGATGATGTTGAGGTTGTGCTGTCGGGCGACGTAGGCGAGGGGTGCCATGTAGATGTTGAACAGCGTTGGGCTGAGGGAGGAGCCTTGGGGTACGCCGCAGGTGATCTTGGTGGCCTTGGATCGGAAGGGGGCGAGGCGGACGCTTTGTGTTCTGCCGGAAAGGAAGGATGTGGTCCAGTCTAGGGCCTTCTCTTGGATCCCGGCATCGTGAAGGCGTGTTCGTAGTGTGTGGTGGCAGACCGTGTCGAAGGCGGCTGATAGGTCCAGGAGGATGAGGGCTGCTGTTTCTCCGTTGTCTAGCAGGGTCCTGATGTCATCGGTGGCGGCGATGAGGGCGGTTTCGGTGCTGTGGTTGCTGCGGAAGCCGGACTGGGAAGGGTCCAGGATGTTGTTCTCCTCGAGGTAGCGGGTCAGTTGTTTGTTGACGATTTTCTCGGTGACCTTCGCGGGAACGGGAGCAGAGAGATGGGTCGGAAGTTCTTGAGGTCCTTGGGGTCTGCCTTGGGTTTCTTGAGTAAGGCGGTGATCTCGGCGTGCTTCCAGCTTTCCGGGAAGGTTGCTGTCTCGAAGGAGATGTTGATTATTTTCCGGAGATGGGGCGCGATGGCTGTACTGGCTTTGTTGAAGATGTGGTGAGGGCACGGGTCTAGCGGTGAACCGGAGTGGATTGTGTTCATTATCTCGCTGGTGTCCTCGTCGTTGATGTTGGTCCAGGAGAGCAGGCGGTTGGTGGTTGTGGGGGCAGTGGTCTCGGTGGTTGCCGGGGCGGTCGTGGTGTTGAAGCTGTCGTGGATGTCGGCAATTTTGCGGTGGAAGAAGGTGGCCAGTGAGTCGCACAGGTCTCGCGACGGCTGGATGTCGTTGGTGTTGGAGCTGGGGTTGGAGAGTTCCTTCACGATGTTGAAGAGCTCTTTGCTGTTGTGTGCGTTGTTGTCTAGGCGGTCTTTGAGTGAGGCCCTTTGGCGGATCTGATGAGGTGATGGTGACTGCGGGTGGCGCTCTTGTGGGCGGCGTAGCTGTCCGCTGTCCGTTCGTGGAGCCAGATCTTCTCCAGTTTTCGGCATGTTCGTTTGGAGGCCTGGAGGTCTTCGGTGAACCAGGAGGCTTTCTTGCTGGTGTGGCTGTTGGGCGGATTCTTGAGCGGGGCGAGGGTGTTGGCGCAGTCGTCGATCCACTGTCTGAGGTTGCGGGCGGCGGTGTCGGGGTCGGAGGGTTCGGCGGGTGGGCTCAGGGCGAGGGTTGTGGTTAGCTGGTCTTCCGTGACTCTGCTCCAGCAGCGGCGAGGCATTTGTTCGGTGCGGTGGTGCGTGGTGGGCTTCCTGTAGGTGAAGTGGATGCAGTGGTGGTCAGTCCAGTGGGGTTCGGAGGTGTGGTTGAAGGAGACGTGTGGGCTTGCGGAAAAGATGGAGTCTAGCGTGTGGCCGGCGGCGTGGGTGGGTGTAGTCACGAGCTGTCTGAGTCCGAGGGTGGCGAGGTTGTCGATCAGGGTGGTGGAGTTGGTGTCCTTGTTGTTCTCGAGGTGGAAGTTCAGGTCCCGAGGAGGATGTAGTCCGTGGAGGCGATGGCGTGTGTGCTGACGAAGTCAGCGATGGAATCGCTGAACTGTGGTCGGGGTCCGGGGGTCTGTAGATGAGGGTTCCTCTGAGGGTGGTGTTGGGATCGGTGTGGATCTGGAAGTGCATGTGTTCGGCGGTGCTGAGGGTGTCGTCGGTGTTGGTTGAGACTCTGAGGGTGTTCCTGTGGACGATGGCGATGCCTCCTCCGACTCCGTTGGTGCGGTCCCTGCGGGTGATCTTGTATCCGTCCGGGATGGCAATGGCGATGTCGGGGGCTGAAGCGGGATTCAGCCAGGTCTCCGTCAGGAATGCGACGTCTGGGGAGGTTGAGTCGAGAAGGTCCCAGAGTTCGATGGCGTGTTTGCGGGTGGAGCGGGTGTTGAGGAGGATGCATCTGAGGTAGTTGGGTTCTTTCCTGGGCGGTGGTTTGGCGGGGCGGGTGCTGGCGAAGCTGCAGTTCCGGCAGGTGAAGGGCCCTTGGGTGCGCTTCGAGGTGGCCCGGTAGCAGGCGTGATCTTTTCCGGGGTTGAGTGCGTGGAGGGTGCTGGCGTCGTATCGGCGTCTGTTGATGTGGCGGGGGATGCCCGGACCAGGGGGTCTGGCGCTGGGCGCGGTCACGGCGCGGACGGGCGCAGACGGGCTTGCCTTAGGCGCGCCTTTGGCGCGCCAGCGGCTGTGACGCGCAGCGGCCGCCATAAATGGGGAGGTGGGAGGGAGGAGCCGGGAATGGGGCAGCGAATGGGCAGTGAGGGGCGGGGCCGCAGAGGCGCAGCGGCGGGAAACAGGCACAGAAGGGAAAACGAGCACAATCAGGGCATCAAGGGGGCACAGAAAGGAAAAAATGAGCACAATCAGGGGCAGCAAGGGGGCACAGAAAGGAAAAACGAGCACAATCAGGGGCAGCAAGGGGGCACAGAAAGGAAAACGAGCACAATCAGGGGCAGCAAGGGGGCACAGAAAGGGAAAAAACGAGCACAATCAGGGGCAGCAAGGGGGTACAGGAAGGAAAAACGAGCACAATCAGGGGCAGCAAGGGGGCACAGAAAGGAAAAACGAGCACAATCAGGGGCAGCAAAGGGGCACAGAAAGGAAAAAAAACGAGCACAATCAGGGGCAGCAAGGGGGTACAGAAAGGAAAAACGAGCACAATCAGGGGCAGCAAGGGGGCACAGAAAGGAAAGAAAACGAGCACAATCAGGGGCAGCAAGGGGGCACAGAAAGGAAAAACGAGCACAATCAGGGGCAGCAAGGGGGCTCAGAAAGGAAAAACGAGCACAATCAGGGCCAGCAAGGGGGCACAGAAAGGAAAAAAACGAGCACAATCAGGGGCAGCAGCAGGGCACACAGACGGAGCTGTGTGGTGGGGGAGCGACCTACCAGTCAAGGTCAGGGGTCGCTGAGGAAGAGAAGGAGGGCTGCCCGGGGACGCTGCAGTACAGAGGTAAGTGGTTTTAAAACTTTAAAATTTATTTTTAATTAATGTTTACTTACTTGTTAATAGGGGGGTGGAGGCGGGTGGTGTAGCAGAGCTCCACGGAGTTCCACGGAGTTTGTTTGCAACTGCGTGAACCTCCGCGTAGCCCCGCTACGCCCACAACGCCCAGGGTTATTAGACACCAACTGACAGACTGATACAGACATTCACACAACCTAGTCACTCACTGTTGGAAAACGAGGCATCATCTGTGAGGCCTGCACAAATAACATGACTACATTTGTCCTTCACTGGGAACCAAACACCCAATTGTAGCGCCTGACTCATAGAGGGTAGCGTTGCAGAGCAGTCTGAGGCTTACTCAAGGGAGGTGGTGTGGGCTAGTAATCGCCATTTGCAGGTGCGCAGAAATAACACTCAATAATTGATTGTCCAGTCTGTACTTTGCTTTATAAAAGTAAGAGTACATTTATTAAACACACACACTACTCAATACTATGCACCAATTTATTAATATACATAAGCTGTTGGAATTACTTTGTGACATTGCATAACATCTCCACCCCTCCCGCAGGGGGGTGGGGTCTAGTACCACCACTCCCATGTATGCACATCATCTTTGTGATGATGCGGAGCCTTAATCTTGATTTAAGGTATTTATTATATGGACACAGAGCAGTCCATTTGCTTCCAGCATCCCAGTCTCCAGCAACTGACTAAACTAGAACCCCTGCAGATTCTATGTGGCCATGGCTACACAACCACAGTTCTAACCATGACATCACTACATCTTCTCCCTTCTTAACAACAAAAGATATTACAAATAGCAAATGACAAATAATAAAAGAAATAATTCATTAATAAGAGAAATAAATCATTAACATTGTTCAATCAGTCTTTGAGGTTTTTTTTGTATCCTTTCTGTTCTTCTAAGAGGAATTCAAACGTTAACACCATCCTCTTCTGTATGAATTTCATTTGAGGGGCTTATAAACTTTTTAAAATGTGCCTTATTTCTTATTATCACTTTATTCTCAATCCGAGCAGTGACAGCTGAACCTTTCACCTTAGTCACTTCCAAAGGAGATGGGTGAAATCTGCTCATAGATTTTCTTGTCTGATTTTGCCTTACCAACACCAGATCTCCTATTTCATAGTTTCCTCTGCGAACATACTTTCTTTGTTCCACATTCTGCTTCATTTTTTGTTTCATTGTCTCATCTCTCTTTGCAATTTGTGTATGTTCTTTAGGAGGTCTCAAAGGCATTTGTGGCAAACGTGTTTGTCTAGACTGGCCAAACATTAGCTCTGCAGGAGTCTTTCCAGTCGAACCATGAGGTGTATTCCTGTAATCACGTAATACTTGACACACAGCTTGATTTACAGAAATGTCTGTTAGTTTTGCTCTCTGCACACTTTTTTTAACGTGGCCATCAGTCTTTCTACTATAGCATTTACTTGTGGCCAAAGTGGGGTAATCTTCCTATGTCTCACACCCATATACACAAGAAATTTCGTAAATTCTTTTCCATTAAAAGGTGGGCCATTGTCTGTTTTCAAAACATTGGGTATACCCCAAGCTGAAACAAGCATTTGCAATGCAATAGGTCTCGCATTATTAAAGTTTGAGCTATTGGCATTGCTAAATAATGCAACACCAATAGCTCAAACTGTAATAATGCGAGAGTTTGAGCTATTTTTATTGTAAATGACATTGCCTTTTATTTATGTTTTGGTTTTTGAAACATAAATAAAAGCCATTGTCATTTACAATGCCAATAGCTCAAACTTGCGTAAATGCGAGACCTATTGCATTGCAAATGCTTGTTGTTACCGAAAAGCCCTTTCCACAGCGCATACTGGCTCCTTTAACGTTACTCACAAAACCAAACAAGTACAGGTAAAGCACGAGATGGCTTCGTTTAACCAAAAGCACAATGCTCCAACACTGGAATTATAATCAACATAGTGGCAGAACTTAAATCCCAATGGCAGGAGTCAGGAAGCCTCCCAAGGAACATATTAACCTGTAATAATGTGGTAGAATCTGTTGGAGGAATATGGTTAAAGACCAGTGTGCACACTGATGAGAGGCATGTGAGTCCAGGACAGTGTCTCCTATGAATGAGCAGTACGGACCCTGAGTAACAGTCTCTTAATCATGCAGTTTTGCCATCTGCACTAGTCCTGTTATCATCAGTGCTATTCTTATTGTTGTCATCGGCACTAGTCTCGTTGTCATCGGCACTAGTCTCATTGTTATCATCAGCGCTATTTTCGTTGTTGTCATTAGTGTTGTCATCAGCACTATTCTCATTGTTGTCATCAGCGCTATTCTCACTGTTCTCGTTAGCACTAGTCCCACTGTTATCATCAGAGCTATAGTAATTGTTATCATCAGTGCTATTCTCATTGTTGTCATGAGCACTAGTCCCATTGTTATCATCAGAGCTATAGTCATTGTTATCATCAGGGCTATTCTCATTGTTGTCATGGGCACTAGTCCTATGGTTATCAGTGCTATTCTCATTGCTGTCATGAGCAATAGTCCCATTGTTATCATTAGTGCTATTCTCATTGTTGGCATCGGCACTAGTCCCATTGTTATCATCAGTGCTATTCTCTTTGTTCGCATCAGCACTAGTCCCATTGTTATCATCAGTGCTATTCTCATTGTTGGCATCGGCACTAGTCCCATTGTTATTATCAGCGCTATTCTCATTGTTGTCAGGAGCACTAGTCCCATTGGTATCATCAGCGCTATTCTCATTGTTGTCATGGGCACTAGTCCCATTGTTATCAGTGCTATTCTCATTGTTGGCATCGGCACTAGTCCCATTGTTATCATCAGTGCTAGTCTCATTGTTGGCATCGGCACTAGTCCCATTGTTATCATCAGTGCTATTCTCATTGTTGTCAGGAGTACTAGTCCCATTGGTATCATCAGCGCTATTCTCATTTTTGTCATGGGCACTAGTCCCATGGTTATCAGTGCTATTCTCATTGTTGTCATCGGCACTAGTCCCATTGTCATCATCAGTGCTATTCTCATTGTTGGCATCGGCACTAGTCCCATTGTTATTATCAGTGCTATTCTCATTGTTGGCATCGGCGCTAGTCCCATTGTTATCATCAGTGCTATTCTCATTGTTGGCATCGGCACTAGTCCCATTGGTATCATCAGTGCTATTCTCATTGTTGTCATGGGCACTAGTCCCATTGGTATCAGCACTATTCTCATTGTTGTCATGGGCACTAGTCCCATGGTTATCAGTGCTATTCTCATTGTTGGCGTCGGCACTAGTCCCATTGGTATCATCATCGCTATTCTCATTGTTGGCATCGGCACTAGTCCCATTGTTACCATCAGTGCTATTCACATTGTTGGCATCGGCACTAGTCCCATTGTTATCATCAGTGCTATTCTCATTGTTGGCATCGGCACTAGTCCCATTGTTATCAGTGCTATTCTCACTGTTCGCATCGGCACTAGTCCCATTGTTATCATCAGCGATATTCTCATTGTTGGCATCGGCACTAGTCCCATTGTTATTATCAGTGCTATTCACATTGTCAGGAGCACTAGTCCCATTGGTATCATCAGCGCTATTCTCATTGTTGTCATGGGCACTAGTCCCATGGTTATCAGTGCTATTCTCACTGTTGTCATGGGCACTAGTCCCATTGTTATCATCAGTGCTATTCTCATTGTTGGCATCAGCACTAGTCCCATTGTTATCATCAGTGCTATTCTCATTGTTGGCATCGGCACTAGTCCCATTGGTATCATCATCGCTATTCTCATTGTTGTCATGGGCACTAGTCCCATTGGTATCATCAGCGCTATTCTCATTGTTGTCATGGGCACTAGTCCCATGGTTATCAGTGCTATTCTCATTGTTGGCATTGGCACTAGTCCCATTGTTATCATCAGTGCTATTCTCATTGTTGTCAGGAGCACTAGTCCCATTGGTATCATCAGCGCTATTCTCATTGTTGTCATGGGCACTAGTCCCATTGGTATCATCAGCGCTATTCTCATTGTTGTCATGGGCACTAGTCCCATTGTTATCATCAGTGCTATTCTCATTGTTGGCATCGGCACACGTCCCATTGTTATCAGTGCTATTCTCATTGTTATCATCACCACTAGTCCTGTTGTTATCATCAGGGCTATTCTCATTGTTGTCATGGGCACTAGTCCCATGGTTATCAGTGCTATTCTCATTGCTGTCATGAGCAATAGTCCCATTGTTATCATTAGTGCTATTCTCATTGTTGGCATCGGCACTAGTCCCATTGTTATCATCAGTGCTATTCTCATTGTTGGCATCGGCACTAGTCCCATTGTTATCATCAGTGCTATTCTCTTTGTTCGCATCGGCACTAGTCCCATTGTTATCATCAGTGCTATTCTCATTGTTGGCATCGGCACTAGTCCCATTGTTATTATCAGCGCTATTCTCATTGTTGTCAGGAGCACTAGTCCCACTCTACTCTTGTTCTACTCAGAATTAAGTGCGAGTCAAAGTGTCACACGTGGCATTGGAATGTCACATTTAGCACACCGAAAACATAGGAATGTCACGCATATTTAAACTCAAAACTTGGCAGCTATGGGTTAGATCTGCCTGCAGCACCTCCACACTAAACTGGAGGTTGCTGAGGGGTGAGGCTGGGCCAGGGTTCAACTCTGTGATGTCACACACCTGCTACTCCCAAATCCTGCCTCCGTGTTTCCGTAGCTTCCCCATGAGCGGCTTCTTCGTGTCCCTCCAGTTGGAGAGGGGTGTTATGTTTACATCATGACAACCTGGTGTACTTGCTATCCGTACTAACAAGCGCTTCAGTGGCCCACACAGAGGTAGTAATCGCTATTAAAATGTAAATGCAATTACAATTCAAACAGGAGCCCTCGCCTGATCCTTGCTGCACAGCCCCAGAGCGCCAGGTTTATAGTAACACATACAAAACTTCCATACACCTTACTCAGCTCAGAATACTTTCTGAACAATGGAGTAAGTAAGTAGTTACTGTGTTTACTCCCTGCGGTTGCCAAAGTGTTCTTTTTCAGTTTGGTACACCGAAGGCTACATATTTAAGTCTTCTAAATGTGACTTAGCTTTCACCCTTCCAAAATGATTATCTTTTTTTGAATAACAGCAACGCGGAAAGAAACTTGAAAATGCATTTCAAGGCGCGCGCTATCCAGTGCTCAGTGTCATCAAATAGTTACTCTGTGTCCGCGAATATGCTTGTATAATGCCCCTTTAAAGCTTAGAATGACTGGTCAGCCAATAGGATGGTTCAAAGCCGTGTCCATGGTGACAAGGGGAACCCGATCTACTTCAGACACAGATGTGGTTCCCACTTCCTACTCTGCGGCGGAGAGCGGGAGGCGAGACGCGCTCCGTGTCCTCTGCACCACCCCTCTCATTGAAATACTAGAGGCGGCCCCTGAACTTGTCCATCCCTGTGGTGCTAGAGCCACCGGCCTTGAAGACCCCCGCAGCTGTGTCATAACTTCTCCCCGCGAGTGGAAGCCCCTCCAGCCCCGCACCCTGCTTAGAACAGCGGCCTAAGATTCTCACATCCAATGGACCTCGCAGGCCAAAAATCGCTTCCGTGAGTACTCGGCAACAGTCGATTACCAATAATCTGATTTTTACTATAAACACATTCGCTTTAGTAGTTTGATTGTTGCTATGTATTTAGCATAGCACTTGATCACCAGCGCCCTTGGTGTTTTCAAAAGCGCATATTGTGTTCCTGACACTTTTATTTGAAATAATAAAGCGTAGACTTCTCAAAAAGGAGTGCGAATTTGAAAATAGAGCGTAATACCTTGACTTAACCAGTGGTGCGCGCGCACCACAGAGGAGCGGGGGCCAGGGAGCACGGCAGCGGCAGCGAGGCGAACGCGCGCTGCTGCGCGTTCTGGCCACCGTCGGGAATGGGAGGAGCGAAGGCGGGACATGCGCCCGCCTTTGCCCAATCGCGTGCCGTTTTTCTAAAAAACGCACGCTACAGCCAATGAGGGCTTCTGAAAACAAAACCACACGCACGAGCGTGTGGGTCGTTTTCAGAAGCCCTTTCTAGAGGTCTCGCGCTGCGCGAGCAGGTCTGCGCACTGCAACGCTAGGCGCGAGACCTAAAAATGTCATCAAGAATAGGCAAAATCACAGATGCAGAAGTAGATGACACTGTTTTTACGATTGGAAATCTAGAATATTCATCAATCAGAACAAACAAATAACGCCCAGAATCCAGAGGTCCATAAAAATCACATGCCAGATCAGACCAAACAGCATCTGGCAATTTAGACATTTGCAATTCTTCAACAGTTCTTTCTCTTGTAGTGCACTGACAGAAATGACAAGATTGCACAATTTCTTCTACTTGACTATCAAGCCTTGGAAACCACACTTTTTCTCTTAAAAGACTTTTAGTTGCTGATATTCCTCTATGACTTTCATGTGCAAGGTTAATAACACGCCTTTGCAGACTGCTTGGAATAACTATCCTGTTCCCTCTTATAAGAACACCAGAAGTGGCTATTGTCAATTCTGCTTGAATATTTTTGAAAGCAAACATGTCTCTTCTGCATACTCCTGGTTGAAACTTCGTTGAAACATTGACATGCTTCCATCTATTTAAGTTTATTATTCTTTTCACTTCCACTAAAGTATTGTCTTTATTAGATTCGTGAATTAGTTCTTGTTCAGATATCACTTCAGGAACCGTTGACTTAATAATGAAATTTATGTGGTTTTCTGTATCATTCATTTCAATTTTATCCTCATCTGTTGGATGCCTAGACAAGTAATCAGCTGGATTATACTCTTTTCCTGGTTTATGGATTATTTTAAAATTGTAGTCCATTAACCTCAAACCCCATCTCTCAATCCTAAGGGGTCTTTTCGCTTTCGGATTTCCAAAGATAGTCGTAAGAGCTTGGTGATCTGTCACTATCACAAATGTTTTTCCATACAAAAAATCATGATAGTGCTCACATGCCCAGACTACCGCCAAACTTTCTTTTTCCGGTTGAGAATATTTTTTTCTATATCCGTCAGGCTTCGGCTAGCATGTGAGACCAAAAATCTTGGGGCATCTTTTTCTTGTCTATGTTGAAACAGAATAGCACCTAGTCCCACTGGACTTGCATCTACAACAATTTCTGTGCACAAATTCGGATCAAAGTATTTCAAATTTGCTGCTGCTGCTATATCACTCTTTATTTTCTTAAAAGCATCGTTGCATTCCTTACTCCAAAGGAATGTTTTATTCTTTTCGTTAACTCTCTAAGAGATGAACTGATAGTAGCATAATCTTTAATATAACGAGAACAGTAACTGGCCATTCCTAGAAAAGAACGTAATTCTGTAATGTCTTTTGGACAAGACATTACCACTAGAGATGACACTTTCTTTGGGTCCGGTCTCATTCCTTTACTTGAGAATATATGACCATAAAACGTCAACTCCGTTTTACTAATTTCACACTTTTCAGAGTTCAGTGTTAATCCAGCTTTCATAAGCTCTTGACAAACTTCTCTTAGTGCTTGATCATGTTCACTTTTTGTTTTTCCAAACACAAGAATATCATCACTGTAATTCATTGAATTTTTTACTGGTCTGATAACATTTTTTATAATTTCTTGAAAAATCTCTGCGGCTGAGCATATTCCAAAATTGAGTCTTTTATAACGAAATAAACCCATATGTGTTGAAAAAGTCGTAATATATCTTGATTTCTCATCGATTTCCAATTGATGATATCCTTTACAGAGATCCAATTTCGAGAAAATTGTCGCCCCATTCAAAATACTAATCATGTCGTTCAAATGGGGCCCAGGATGTCTCTCTCTCTCTATTGCAGTATTCGGTATCCTCATATCAACACAGATTCTAATCTGGTTCGTGTCCTTTTTTGGCACTACAACAATCGGAGTCACCCAAGGTGTTGGACCTGTAGCAGGTTCAATTATGTCTTGTTTGAGTAGAGAATTTATTTCTTCTTCAACTTTACTCTGCATGTGAATTGGGACTCTCCTGTGCATTTGTTCTACTGGTTTCACTTTCTCATTTATGTGCAACGAAATGGTCTTCCCCTTCAACTTTCCAAGACCTTTTGTCAGAACAGGAAACTCTTTTAAAATATGTTGTTCCGTTGTCATATGAAATGTCATAGCCAACAGTCCCATTAACTGAGCTGTGACATTGCTTAACAAACATGGCCCAGCAGTTTCTCCTTTCAACACATGTATTTCTTCTTTCAGAGATACCTCTCCATACGACAGATTTTCTTCAAATTTCCCTAAACATGTTACAGGTTTTTTTGCACCCCATTGGAAAACTTTTACATTTGATGAAATAAGAGGAGGTTTGTTTTCCATTTTGTCATATTCAGTCGTACACATGATATTACACGTTGCTCCACTGTCTAGCACAAAAGGAACCTTTTGGGACCCTACTAATATGTCAACAGAAGCTGTTTTTTCAATATTTTCTTTTCTTAACAAATGGATTTTTTCACCCTCATGTCCTTCTGACATTAGATACAGACGTTCTTGTTCAAATTCATCAGCAGAAGAATCTTCAAAACTTTCCATTTGTCTGACATATCTCGTATTTCCTTTCCGTTTCCACATTTTCCCACTATCCTTTCTTTTGAATCTACATACAGCAGAGAAGTGATTCATCCTTCCACACTCTTTGCACTGTTGTCCGAAGGCTGGACATGTATTCATATGTGGAAATGGTTGTCCACATCTGTAACATATTCTTTTTTCCTTTCTAAAACTTGTTGGCTTTTCCACTTCCTTTCTGAAGTTTGTTGGCTTTTCCACTCTGTTATTAGTTTTTTCATCCTTCTTTTTATCTTTTTCTTCACTTTTGTTGTCTTTTTTTGTCATTTGGTGAACTTGTTCTAATGCTTTAACTCTTCCTTGTTCCATGTTATTTGCATGTTTTTTCGCTTGAGCATCAGTACGTGCCATACGTAAAATTGTTTTCAAATCGTAGCTTTTTCAAGAAGTTTTTTCCTGAACTCTATTGAATTACATCCTTGAATGACCCTTAACCTGACAGCTTCTTCATTATTAAATTTATTAAATTCACAAAACATGACTAATTTTTTTAATTTGGTCACAAATTCATCAATGGTTTCATTATCTTGTTGACACGTCATGTTAAAAGTGTATCTTTCAAAGTCTACGTTTCTTTGTGGGTCAAATCTTTCATTCAAACTTTTCATGATGCCTTCATACGTGTTTTTATATGCATCTGGGAATGTAACAAAAATATCTTCTACTTCATCACCCACTAAATTGAGTAGTAGATCTTTTGCTTGCTCATCAGTATACTTTTTGCATGTTGCCTTAAGAAAATGTTCAAATCGTCTTGTCCATTTTTCCCATCTTTGAGCAATTGTTTGCTCATCTGTAACATCAAATGGTAATGGTCTTCTATAAATAGTACTAGACACACTTTCCTCTTCTTGTTCATCCATGTGTCTGTGTGTTGGCACACTGTTTGAATTTTCACCTTCTTCTACTAATATGGTATCCATTTTATGTTGTTTAATTGTTTATTCCTGTTTGATTTGCTTAATATGAGTTAAACTGATTTTTGCCTGACCTTAATATGGAGTCATATAGTATTTAATTACAATGTCCCAAAACTTGCCTGACTTCAAGATGGCCGCCGAGATTTCTAAAGTCTCACGTTATTTCCTTTTTGCCTGAATCCAAGATGGCCGCCGATTATGACACATCAGGCGAAATCGGTTTGCTCCTCGCGCTGTACCGGTAAGCAGTCCTCTTTCATTAAATTTATTTCAAAGCACGATTGCGCGACATTTACTCAGTGCTTTACACAGGCATATCACAGGCATATCATTGACCACGCCGATTTCCTATTTTAAACAATTTCAGCAAGCGCTCTTACCGTCATCATAAGAGCGAGATGCCAAGATGAGGCAGACGTGGGTTAGCATGAGCTCGTCGCCAATCTGTGATGATGCGGAGCCTTAATCTTGATTTAAGGTATTTATTATATGGACACAGAGCAGTCCATTTGCTTCCAGCATCCCAGTCTCCAGCAACTGACTAAACTAGAACCCCTGCAGATTCTATGTGGCCATGGCTATACAACCACAGTTCTAACCATGACATCACTACAATCTTGCCCCCTAATGCAGTGTGTTGAGCATAACCTGGAGCGAGGGCCCTGCACACGGGCACCATCCCAGTGGCGACCCACCCCATTACCTCAACACGCATTAAGAATAGGTTCACCTGCCCTAGTGACACATAACCCTGACTGAGCATCTTATATTGACCATACAGTATGCACCCCTACATCTTCAGGGCTAACAGTCTGGGTTGCTCCTCACTTAAGCGCAGCAGCAAGAATACATGTTTAAGCACACTTTAGAATGACAGTACTCAGCACATTTGTGGATCATTAGAATGCATTGCAATTACAGCCCCTAAAGGCATCACAGATGAAATCACAGGATTACGCATATACAGCCAGACACCCTAGCAGGAATGTCTGGCAACATAACCCCACTTTGCTTATGACATCACCTTACACAGGTACTTCACATTACACATGTGACCTTCAGTCCCTTTAAAAAGAAATAACCTGTTAGTAAATGCATTTCTGGTGCAATTTCACCTCCAAGGGATGCCCTTCTCCAGACATCCCTAACTCAGCCTTCTCACCTCCAAGGGATGCCCTTCTCCAGACATCCCTAACTCAGCCCTTCGCTCCGTGAGACACTTCTCAATACACCCTCAGCTGTAGAACAAACGTTCCAGCCTAGAAGGTGTTAAATGTTGGCTGAGCCCTTGAGGGGTTATTCTATTCAAGTCCCCATGTGACTTGTGGAGGAACTCCTCTTCGTGGTGGGGGGGAGACTGCACTTCTCCAGCAGCTCCCCCAGCACCCTTGCACATGTATGGTGGTGACCCCGCTCTCCTGGGGCCACCACAAGCCGTGAAAATGCTGTTTTGCCCTTGCAGGCCGATCCTGGCCTGCAAGGCATTATGGGATCGCCGCATATTATAGTAGCGGCTCCCCCGCTGCTTCGGAGGGAGCCGTGATCGCGCTGCGGCTTTGCCGCATCTCCAGCTCTTGATGGGGGGCCAGGTCCCACCCGGACCCCCAGGTGAATGTAGGCGGCTCGGGGAGCCCACCCCCGGCCGCTCCTTCCGTTTTCCGGGGCCCGGTCCCACCCAGGCCTCTTACACCTCCTTGGATCGTTCTGGGGGTCCCGGTTCCACCCGGGACCACCGCATGCCCATGCGGTGGAGGGCAGCCCACCCCCGGCTGCCCCCGCCGGCTCCCCGCCCAGCCAGCACTCTTCTGTGCTGCTGCGGGAGCCGGCTCCTCTCTTCTGATCTGCCCGCTCCGGTGGGCAGACGCTGGGAATCCCGCGGGTCCTCCTGGACCTCGGGGGAGTGCGGCGGCACTCCCCCCGCTTTCTCCCGCACATCGGGGCCCGGGGATGGGGTCCCGGGCCCCCAGGGCCATCTTCACGGGGGGCGCGACGGCGCCCCCCCGGCTTTGCTTCGGGGCCCGGGGATGGTGTCCCGGGCCCCTCCTCCTCCTCGTCACGGGGGCGCGACGGCGCTCCCTGTCATTTCTTCTTCGGCGGGGGCCAGGGTGGACTCCTGGCCCCCCAGGGGGTATCTTCACGGGGAGCGCGACGGCGCTCCCCGACTTTACTTCGGGCCCGGGGATGGGGTCCCGGGACCCTTGGGCTCATTTTCGCAGGGGGGCGCGATGGCGCTCCCCCGACTTTACTTCTTCGGGGCCCGGGGATGGGGTCCCGGGCCCCTGGGCATATCTTCGTGGGGGGCGCGACGGCGCTCCCCCGCCCCCCTCCTCACGCATCACCAGGGGCCAGGGTGGGCTCCTGGCCCCCTTCTGGAGCCACTTCACGGGGTGCGCGACGGTGCCCCCGACTTTGCTTCCTCCTGGGGCAGCCCCCGGGACCTGACCCACCCCGGGGGCATGATTGCGACCGGCAGCGTAGCCCCCACGCTTCGTCGTCGGTCCCAGGCGGGGTCATAGTTCACCTACCTTCTGGGGGGCATTTCTCAGCCCCCGGGGGTCCGATCTGCCCCATTTTTGCGTCTTCTTGCTCCTGGTGGCGTCCCCCAGCCACTGGGAGCCCTCTCCTTCGCCCTCTGGGTCTCCAAGAGGGTGCATTCTGCAGGGAGCAGTCTTCACTGGCTCCCTGCGCCAGCCTTTCGCCTGGCTCTCCTCCTGAGCCTCTCTTCTCCCTGCGCAGAGGCCCCTGCTTCTGCACACCGGTCCTGGGCACTTCTTCTGGCGCTGTTAGGGGCCTGGGGGACCGTCAGGGGGTACCTCCTTCCAACTGCCCATTGCCAGGCTCCAGCACCTTCCACCTCAGCAGACCACACCCCAGAGAGAGCTTCTCTTCCTCTGCAAACACTTTTTAAAAGTTGAGTAGGGGGCTGGCAGGAAGTCTCTGTTGGTCCTATCCAACAGCGACACATCACTTCCCTGCCCCTGCTCCCTCCTCCTTGTCCAGCCTCTGGGTTGTTCAAAATGGCGTCATCCAGGGTCTCTGGCCACATGGTCTCTGAAACAAGAGCCCTTCCCTCCTTGGTGCAGCCAGGTGCCTGGCACCCAGTGATAGCTGCTGATGGATGAGCCTGTAGCCCCACCCATCTTCTCCTCGTGGAGAGGAGGCCTTAGTTGTGGAATAAAGTTTATCAATCCATCCAGCTGAGGTCAGCCCTCTGCCTGGCCCTGGTTATGACTGACTCAGAGAAATGTGACATTTCTGGATGACCCAAAAGCAGTACAAATATGACTTTGGACTCTGCAGAATACTCCTTTTCACATCCGCTGACAGTGGACTTTAGTGCGTATCTGGAATCTGTAGGCCTTATGAAAGTTAATCTAGCACATGGGCTCCACATCCCCATAGGGGAATAATGAAGTGAAAAACAGTAAAACACACTGACTTTCCCTGGCATGTTCCTTCCCAGTGTATAAAGCCTATTCCATGTCACCACCCAATTCTGCATAAGTCCTGCCACACCATTCACTTTGTAGCTGCTCCTGGACTGCGCACGCCAGGAATCTCCCCTGCGCAGCCCCTACACATGTGCACACGCGTGCACACAGGTGTCTGCATGTAACCAGCCCGGTGCCCCTTACTCCAGCTGCTGCGCAGCGGCCTAGTCAAGCTAGGGGGACACCAGTAAAATCCACATGCAGTCTCTTTCATCATGAGTTCACTGTGGGTGAGTCCCAACTTATGAGGCTCTCCCACAGTAAAAGCTCAACAACTAGGTGCTCAAAAAGCGAAAAATCTGGGCGGCCCAGAGTGTCAGAACCACCTTCTAACACTC
Organism: Calotriton arnoldi; assembly: GCA_963921515.1. Lineage (NCBI taxonomy): Eukaryota > Metazoa > Chordata > Amphibia > Caudata > Salamandridae > Calotriton > Calotriton arnoldi. The sequence continues at coordinate 1,645,022 of CAWUFW010000171.1, read as the reverse complement.
ACCCATACATTCACTGAGACACCTAATCACTCACTTATACAGTCAGTCATGAACACACTGAATCATCCATACAGGCACTCATACACCCACTGATTCATCAATACACCTTGGTATATATATTTAACACTCATAAACATTTTAATAACACTCACAGTCACTGGATGAGGTGAGCGAGTACATGTGTTAGTATCTGTATGAATAAGTGAGTGTGTGTGTGTATAACTGTATAGGTGAGTAAGAGGCTGTGTAATTTTCTCTTTGGTTGAGTGACTAGGTGTGTGAGTAGCCCCCTCCTTTATTCAAATTTGCCCCGGGGAGGTGGTGGTCCCTGGGAATCCACAACGGACAAACCCCCTTAATTGTTGTATATGTGCCCTGGGGAGGTGGCCCCCCACGCATTATTATTTGATATAGCCCTGGGGAGGTGGCAGTCCCGGGGCTGTGGGGGAGGCCATAGGGCCTCCCCTGCATTGTTTTTTTAAATAAAGTAAGTGCCCCGGGGAGGTGGCGGTCCCTGGGGTAGGGGGGGTCCACGAGGCCCCCCCACATAATTGGAAATAGCCCTGGGGAGGTGGCAATCCTTGGGGCTGTGGGTGGGCCCAGTGGGTCCGTCTGCATTTATAATGAAAAGTGCCACGGGGAGGTGGCGGTCTCCAGGGTTTCATGAGCCCTGGTAGGGGGGCTCCGTGTGCCCCCCACCTAAATTTACCATATGTCCCCTGGACTCAGCCCACCGGGAAGCCCGCGCTTGCTTTTTAAAAAAGAAATTGAAGCGAATTTGCAAATATTTTTCTATTTAAAAAAAAAAATGCTTTTATACTGTGGCGGGGTCCCAGTAGGACCCCACGACCATGGCTTGGAGTCAGAGTATTCCTAACCTGCCCCCTTTTCTTTAATTTCACTTTTTTTTCTGGGTCTCGGTAAAGCTGTGTTCCAAGATGGCTGCCAACACTTCCTGGCTGAAGTGTTGGCAGCCAATTAGAGCAATTCTTTTCCCTGCACAAGCTCGTCTTTTTCCGCGAAGGCATCGCGACCAGAGATATCACTATAATTTTCAACTTACATTTCTCAACAACTACTGAACAGATTTACACCAAATAAGCAAAAGGCACTTCCTTGAACCAATATCTACCTCCCTGCCAAATTTGGTGTAAGTCTGTTCAGCGGTTCGGGCTGTAATTGTGGCTAAAAGTTCCTATGGGAATTAACATTACATATGCACCCTTATTTTGTACCCCAGGTTTTCAGCCCCCACTGCACGGATCACCCCTAAACTTTCCATAACACACAGAACCTACCTTGTTACTTGTTTTGGAAAATTTCATGAAGATTGCTCAAACAATTATAGCCAAGTCAAAACATTTTTTCCTATATAAATATGCACTTGTATCATACCATGGCATACCGAATATCAAAAGTTAGTGACAAACAATTGTTTCCACTTACATAATAATTATACCTCTGCATCCCCCATGGGGAGCAGTTGTAACATGTCTTGTTTGCACCCCTCGTAACATTCCTCTTATTTCCCAATGTTGCCATGTACTGAACTTTCAGTAGCCTATATGCCATCACTTTTGTGTGTTTTTTACTTCAGCCATACGTTAGGGAGTCGTCATAGATAATATCAGTTTGTTGTTTTCTTCTAACTAAACAAAACCAAACACACAACAACTTTGGGGTGTGTGCGCGAAGGCAGGCACTGCTGCTATACCAATTATCATTCTAGAATAACTATGTGTTGTGGGTCGGGGGCGAGAGGTTCCCAAGGCCCCATCCACCACTGCCAATCAAGACCCACGATCAATTCACCCCTATCTCCTATGGTGTTTTGATGCTTCAGAGGAGAGGCTGGGAAGTGGACAAGCTCCCTCCCATCAATCCCAGCGCCCTAGGGCTCGTTCTCCTGGACAGCGTCATCGCCATCCTCCACCTGCCCCAAGAGTTCCCAATTAGTCATCATGTCTCTCCACTGTTCAGCCAGAGGGTGACGTTTTAGAATTCTGGCCTCCTCTCTAATTAGGGCTCTGGCTCTGCCCTCCGCCCTAGGCCCCATGATGACAATGAAAAGGGACCCCCCCCCCGGGTCAAAAGCAAAACAATAGGCAAAAAAGGCTGTGATCCTGCAGGACTCTGGTGGATCCAAAAAACCTGAAAACAAAATGGCAGAGGCGCTGCATTTATTAGGTTTATGCGCCAGGGAAAACCAGAGGAATTTAGCAGTTATAGTTAGCTGAGCTAACTATAACTTACGCCCCATAATGCACAGCTTTTGACCTCACAAATTCCATCACTCATGACATAGTCAGTGACATCACTAATGCTCAAATTGCATCACTGATGACATCTCAAATTACATCACTGATGACATCATCCAGTGATTGTGAGAGTTTTCTAAAAGTTACTGAGTGTTAAACATATATACCAAGGTAGGTAGCTATGGGAGTGCCTGTATGAGTGCGTTAGTGTGTGTGTAAGAGATGTATAGAAGTGTGAGTGGGTATGTGAGAGACTGTATACATGAGTGAGTGGGTGTGTGAGTTTTTACATGGGTGAGTGAATGGCTTTGCAACTGGATGTAATGGTCAATGAGAGGATGAATGAGTACTGTATGGGTGAGTGTGCTGGTGTGTCAGTGGTTGTAATTGCTGAATGAGAGGGTGCATGAGTGGCTGTATGGGTGACTAAGTGTCTGTATGGGTGAGTGAGAGGGTACATGAGTGGGTACCCACTTACACATAAATGGGTGTGTAAGTGGGTGTATGGGTGAGTGAGTGGGTGTGAAAGAGGCTGTATGAGAGAGTATCTGCTTGTGTCTGTGACTGTATAGGTGTGTAAGTACATGTGTTAGTATATGTATGAGTAGGTGAGTGGGTGTGTGAGTAACTGTATGGGTGAGTGAGTGGGTATGCGAGTGACTGTATGGGTGATTGAGTAGGCATGTGAGTAGCTGTATGGGTACTGATTTAGCATGTGAATGGCTGTATGGGTGAATGAGTGGGTTTGTAAGTCTCTATATGTTTGTATGACTGGATGTGTGAATGGCTGCATTCGTCATTGAGTAGGTGCATAAGTGACTGTATATGTGAGTTAGTGGTTGCATTAGTGGCTGTATGGATGAGTTGATGTGTGAGTGACTCTATGGGTTAGTTAGTAGGTGTGTGAGTGTTTGTATGGGTCTGTGAAAGGGTATGTCAGTGGTTGTGTGGGAGTGGGTGTATGAGATGTTGTCTGGGGTGTAAGTGGGTGCGTGAGTAGTTCTGTGGATGATGTCATCATTGATGTCAACAGTGATGTCACTGACTATGTCATGAGTGATGTAATATAGCTCAGCTAACTATAACTGCTGAATTTCTCTGGTTTTGTATGAGTGAAATGTCAGCCTAACTGTAACGTCCCAGTAACCTTTGTTCTTTTCAGTGAATTTCAAAGGTCTTTTTAATTCTATTTCCTAACTATAAAGTCCCTGTAACCTTTGTTTTTTAAGTGAATTCCTAAGGTTTTTTTAAGTCTATTTCCTGACTATAATTCCCTGTAATGTTCGTTTTTTTAACTGAAGTTCTATCTTTTTATTATTAGTAGTCGTGTTTGCAGAGTGGTGGAGAAAGGGTGCGGGGTATCCGACCAGTTCTCAGCAATCCCATTGTGTGAGACTTACTGGAGGTAACAAGAGGGGTTCTTGGCCCCCAAGGACCCTCAGCAACCAAGAGGACTTCACCCCCCATATATCACATACAAGTAGGGTGCCTACAAGGGAAAACAGAGATACAAGAAGAAGACTACACCTAAATTACCAGAGAACTCATCCATTGTTGCTATACTAAGCAAGGGTCAGATTAAAACAGGAAGGCCATCCTTAATGAAAGAGGATGTCTCAAACACATAATTGTGCTATGCTTCATCATCGGCATCCACTCCGCAACCTGATAAGATGGTACTACCAGGGTAGACTGAACCTCCGCGAAGAGGTTATAAACAAGAGGGGCTCAGTTTTCCCTTGCATAAAAACAACGTGTCAAGTGTAATGGATGCAGTATGCTGTGAACAACCACGCTTGCTTGGGATGTGTTGCGCTCAAGAACTTGCTTAAGTGTTTCCAGAACAGTATGTATGTTGGGATACTATCGTAAATATCGAGCACATTCCGTCAGTAGAACATATACCTCTTGTTTATAATCTCTTGAGGTCTCCGTTTTTCCTTTGTACAAAATGACTTGTGTGACGCAATGGATGCAATATGCTGTGAACAATCACACTTGCTGGCTATGGGTCTTGCACTAGAGTGACTTTTACAAATGAGATTTCTCTATAATTAACTAATGACTATGTCTAGGGTAACATACACTTTTGAGACCTAGGATGGATTGTTCAAGCCATATATGTACCTCTAGAAAACCGCTCTAGAAGGGCTTATACCCATATCTGTAGAAGATCTAAAAGTTGTTAGCTACATTATATAAGCCCCCCTCCCCGGCTGATTTCGGCCGAGGGGACCCAATCACTCAGGCCCGGCCTATTTCTAATAGGTGATTGGGGCCACAGGCATCCCTCTCAGGGCCGATTTTGGCCCAGTGTACGCAATCCCACAGGGCCAGGCGCTTTTCAATTTTTTTTATTACTTTAAGGGTAGGGGGGCTGCGTAGCACCCCACCCCAGGTGAATTTGGCACAGGGGACCCCATCCCCCAGCCATGATTGCTGGGTGCCCCCAGGGCACCCAGTCTCCACTGGGACCACGGAGAGCCTCAAGACACCCGTAGTCCCTGCCGGCTTCCCCCTCCTGCAGGAGCCAGCATTGCTTTGACACCGAGGGACCTGCTAAACATGTAGCGCCCTGTGTGTCAATACAATTGTGCTTTTTTTCCCTGCCCGCATCTATGCGGGTAGGGAAAGAGACAACACCTCAGCTCTCAGCAAGTGGGAACATTTTACAATTCCCGCTTGCTGACAGTAAAGTGTTTGCTCTGACTTGGTGGGAGCTGTCAAAGCCAAGTCAGAGCAAACTGCTATGTCCTGGGGGTGGGCACCCCAGGACAAAGCAGGAGCCAGCCCGCCTTTCTTCTATCTGCCCCGGGGAGGTGGTGGTCCATGGGGCTTGGGGGGTCTGTGCGGTCCCCCGCATCATAATAATAAAAAAGCCCCGGGAAGGTGGTGGTCCCTGGGGCTTGGGGGTCCGCGTGGCCCCGTATCACAAATTAAAAAAGACGAGGGAAGGGCGTGGTCCCCAGGGCTCAGGGGGCAGCATGGGTCCCCGCATTGATTTGTTGTTTCACCCCGGGGAGGTGGCGGTTCCCAGGTCTGCGAGGGAGGCTGTACTAGCCTTCCCTACATTATTACTTTGTTTTGCTTCTGGGAGATGGCGGTCCCCGGGGCTGGGGGTTGCCCTGCGGGCACCCCCTTATAATTAAAAGAAGTGCCCCAAGGAGGTGGTGGTCCCTGGGGCTTTTAGAAAGCATTGGAGAGGGGCCCCATGCGCCTGCCTCCTTTTTATTGATTATGCCCGTATGCCCCCATGATTTGGCCCACCTGGGGGCTTCCTTGAAACGAAGATTGCTGCAAATCTGTGTATCCACCCATGAATTCATGGCAAAATTTATATAAAGATTTTTTTTAATCCTCAGCGGGGTCCCTGTGGGACCCCACCACTTGTTCTAGGGGGTCAGGCTAGTACTGCCATGCCCCCCTTTCTTTCTTTTTTATGTTTTTTCAGGGACTCTGCTCAAGCCGAGTCCCAAGATGGCTGCCAACACTTCCTGGTTGAAGTGTTGGCAGCCAATCAGATTACAGCATGGAGACTGCCGGATCCACGGGTAATCTGTGGCCCTAGGTATACAAATCTGTTTTTCAGTTAATATCGCTGTTAGACCTGGCACCATTGGCGTGGGTCTCCCTTCCATTTTTTGCTGTTGCCTCCTGTGTTTTTGCTGTGTGTTGGACTCCATTTTTGCTGGTCTAGATGCTTTGGGCATTTTGTCACTGCTGTTCAGTGCCAAAGTGCAAGTGCTCCCTTTTGTAAATTGTTGTTATGGATTAGTGTTTCCATGATTTGGCTATTTGAGTTACTTGTCGGACCCTAGTATAGTGCACTGTGTGTGCCCAGGGCCTGTAAATCAAATGCTGCTAGTGGGCTGCAGCACTGATTGTGCCACCCACAGAAGCAGCCTGTAAAACGTAACTCTGGCCTGCCATTGCAGAGCCTGTGTGCAGTCTGGGACTGCCATGTCGACTTGGCAAGTGCACACACTTGCCAGTCCCTAAACCTTCCCTTTTCTACATATTAGTCACCCCCAAGGTAGGCCCAAGTTACCCCTGTGGGCAGGTTGCATTGTATGTGAAAGGTAGGACATGTCCTGTAGTATGTGGCATGTCCTGATAGTGAAATACTGCCAATTTCGTTTTTCACTATTGCAAGGCTATCTGTTCCCATATGACAGAATGGGGAGTTTGTTTATAATATCTTATAAACATAACTGACCCCGGGAACAAGATGGAAAAAATAAAGTTTAATATGCCTGAACTCAGAATGTTAAAGCGCATCTTTTAGTGAGGGTGATTTTTACACTCTGTGTTTGAAAATACCACTTTTAGAAAGTAGGTGTTGCCTAACAATCCAGTGTGCCTCTGCTAGGTTTGTGTATTGCATGTCTGGCTTTTGGATGACAGGGGCTGGAGAGGGGCAGTGGCTCCAGAAGTCTGATGAGTCAGGGCTGGACTGAATAGACCTGGGCTGCATTTAGAGTAGGAGGAGGAGATTTCCTTTCACCTGAATGGGCCTGGTCTACCTTCAACAAAGCTGTCTCCACCTCCTGCCAGGAAGCTGCACCAGTGAGGACAGAACTGGTTTTGGCTAGGTACAGACACTCTCTTCCTTCAGAGAACAAAGGATTTTTGTGTATAAAGAGAGGGGCCCAGACAGGGCCGGACTGGCTACCGGGCGTTTTGGCATGCTGCCGAGCTGGGGGCTGATGTCACTGCGGTGGGGGCTAATTTTGTTGATGGAGACCTGCGTGTGCTTCGAAATAAACAAAGCAAACGAATTTCGTTCAGCACACGCAGGTCCCCATCAACGAAATCAGCCCCCAGCTCGGCAGCATGCCAAAACGCCCGGTAGCCAGTCCGGCCCTGGGCCCAGACCCCAGACTTTTAGATCACTTCTGGGAAATCAAGAGGAACCTTTGCCAAGGAGAAGAGCTGGAGAAACTGAGGAGGAATACTGCCCCTGTGATGTTTGCTGTCTGGTGTTGGCCTGCAGTGGCTACTTGCTGCCAAGGAAAGGAGAAAGGACTTTGCTGCTTGCTTTGTCCCCCTGCTTGAAGAGAAGATCTCCAAGGGCTTGAACTGAACTTGCCCCCTGTTCTACAGGTCTCAGGAACAGCAAAGACCTCACCGTGTCTGTGGGCACCATCTCTGATCGTCGCCGCAGAAGAAAAGGGTAACCAACTCTGTCATCGAGTCCGTTGCAGGATTCCGTGTCCTGAAAGCCCCGCCGAGAGCAATGCCTCGCAACACAACCCTGGTCTCACCGACTCCGTCAACGAGCCGCTACTTGCACCGCGACCTGAGGGCACTGCACTCCGCAACGCTTCGCTACACGCTGCAAAGACGTCACCGAATCCCTTGCTGCCCGACCCGAACATCGACCGGCTCCGTCGCCGCTGTGATCTGCCAGCACCGCCGAGAGCACCGTCTCCCTTCAACGCAAGCCCTGGTCTCACTGACTCTGTCAATGAGCCGCTGCCTGCACCGCATCGTGAGGACACCGCCTGCCGCAACGCTCCACTTCACAATGCAACCACGACGTTTGCCCCGACCGACTCGCACCGAAAAGTTGGTCGCAACAAGAAAGGTACTGTGTCCGACTCTGACGATGCTTTAGCTGGCCCGTATCGACGCGGTCGGCTGGAATTGTTAGACTCTGTCGTATTCAGTATCGCGGTAGCCCCAGGAGGAGCTACTGAGTCAGAAGAACTGTGTTTTATTTAGGCTTGGGCGTAGTTCGCGGAGTTTTGCTAAGCGGAACTCCGCGAAGTTACAAAAAACCTCAGCGAAGTTCCGCGAGGGGCGGAGTGCAGTGCGAACTGCAGTTTGTGCTGGTATTCCTGCCGCTCGGGTAGAAATTCTACCCGAACGGCAGCTCGCGCTCGCGAACTTACCGTTCGCGATCGCAAGCGGGGAAAAAACTCTGCTGCACATCGCGAAGCGGAGTTTTCTGCACTCCGCGAGCTCCGCGGAGTGCAGAAACCCCGCGAACGGAGCGAAGTTCACCGCCCAGGCCTAGTTTTATTGAGTTTTCTGCAATTTAAAGGTTATTTTGCACAAGTACTATTTTTCAAGAGTATTGTATGTTGGATTTTTATCGTATTTGGTCTTATTGGTTTAGATAAAGATGTATTATTTTTCTAAATTGGTGTGGTGTCCATTTGTAGTGTTTTCATTGTATTACTGTATGTGTTCACAAATGCTTTACACACTGCCTCTGAGATAAACCTGCCTGCTCGTGCCAAGCTACCAAGGGGGTGAGCAGGGGTTATTTTAGGAGTGTATCCCCCTTACCCTGACTAGAAGAAAGGGTCCCTATTTGGACAAAGGTACCTACCTCTGCCAACTGGAGACCCCCATTTCTAACAATCGCCCAAACTACTGAATGGAGTTACACCAAATAACAAAAAGCACAATCTGCATACCAAGATCTATCTTCCTGCCGAATTTGGTGTAATTCTGTACAGCGGTTCGGGCAGTAGGCTTGTTCAAAGGTCCTACGGGAATTAACATGGAAAGCACACCTTTTTTGACCTCCCCCTTTTTCGGCCTCTGCTACACGAGACATCCTGAAACTCTTCAGACTCCATCTGAGGTACCGGGCAAGTTTTTGGGGGAAATTTCATGGAGATTCATCATCCAGCTCCAAAGGTATAGGCAACTGAAAATTACCTTTTTGATAGAAACTCTGTCCTAACTATAACTACCTACTGGCGACTGCCAAAGTAATATATATATATACAGCAACATAAATAAATGTGCGAGGAAAATCACTGAAGTGTCGTACCTTTGTGTTGGTATCCGATCATCATTGGGAGGTTGGAACTGGAGGAAAAGTTAAGCCGCCGAGGTCGGAGAGCGGCCAAACCAACACGCCCTCGTTTAGGTGCATCTCGGAGTCCAACAGTGTGGAGAAGATATGTGGCAACATACCGAGAAGCCCCCGCGCATGATTGACGAGTAATTGGAAGGAGACCATGAGGTGGAGTGTGGCCGGGAGCAGAGTGTCGGAGGACGCCTGTCAACAGGTAAGCACTTCGCCGTTTAGGCAGATTCCCTTTGTTTACGTAATGCAGGGAGAGGAGCCGGAAAAGCGAATCTGGCGGGGAGACACTTTCGCACTTCAAAGCCTGAAATTAAAAGAAAGCGTTTCAAGTTTTTTCACTAAGGGAGCAGATGGATGTCTGGATTAAAGAGAGGGAGGTGGCAGCAAATGCCGTGTTTGACGAGAAAGCAGTCAACACGAGCACTCGTAACAAGGGGCCAGAAACACCTTCACATGATGTGACCCTACAAGCGCAGAAGTGAAAATTAGAGAAGTTGAAACAAACTGAAGTATCGAAGTGGGAAATTAAATCATTGGAGAGGTATCTGGCAGTAGGGAGAATACCTCTGGGCTTGAGAACATTAATTGCACCGACGTTTGAAAATCCCGACCCGGAAATGCTCCAGGAATGGGCAGCAAATAACGCAGAGTCATCAAATAACATGATGAGGATCCTGGTAAAATTTGCCAAACGGGATAGAGAGAAAATCCTAATGGAAATTACAACAGTGGAAAAGGAAGTACGTAAATTGTCCAAATCGGAAGAACTTTCAAAATTTGAAAAAGAAATGGAAGAAAAGTTAAGGAAACATGAACAAACCATCAGGAACAGGAAGGCCACAAAATTTATCAGAGATCGTCTCGACTGTGAGAGAGGCCAGATATTTACTTTTGCCTGGCGTTTCGACAATCTACGCCGCCAAAGACTGTCAGGTAGCATGGGACAAGACAACAGAAAAATACAGGAACAGCATTCCCTCTCAGAATACAGCTCGGGAGCAAGCTCCAATGTAAGTTCGGAGGCCGAACCAGAATCTAAGAATGGTGTGGAGAACCAAATGAGAAATATGGTTCCCCAAGACCCCCCTTCTGTCATAGATGAATTGCGTTTTTTACGCTTAGACAGGACTCTGAGTATCCCGCAAAAGCCCAAATGGAGAGGAAAAAAGCGACAAGGAAACGCAAGAAATGAAGGGGAGGGCATGGAGCTGCGTCCAGGTGCCAAAACCAAGGACAGGCACCCAAGGAAGTAGAGCGCAATCCAGCAACAGTAATCAATCTGTCGAATCTATCGCTCACAGATGATGAAGAAAACACACTTTCAGCAGGACTATCATTTTGCACCAGGACAAATTTCAACTATGCCCAGACCCGCATAGATTTTTATAAATTTGCGAGAAATCTAAAATTAAAAAAATTCTTTCACACACAATCTGGGAATATGACAGCAAAAGAACAAGACAAAACCGATGGCATGCCTCTTGTAGCTGAGGATTTGAATTTTCTACATGAGTTGCATCTATTAGAGACAGCGTGCGAAGGCATAAAACAACCGGAGTCAGTAAAAGAAACTGCTGGCATGATGGGCTTGCACATCTATAACAGTACAAAAACTCCATTCAAACCGAAGTCCACCTTTGTCCCCATGACATCAATAGACTCACTGGATGTGTTCATGGATCTAGTTGTAAAAGACCTACAAGTATTATCAGTTTAATCGAGTGATGAATTCCTGCGTGGAAACAGCCGAGAGGACAGAAAATACGCAATGCTTGCACAAAAAATAAAAAATCGCAAAGACATAGTTGTATGCCAATCCGATAAGGGGGGTAACGTAGTATTCTGACGATGACCAGACAAGTCAACGCCGTCTCATCTTCATGCTTCAACACCCTGCGCATGCTCCGCAAGATCTTCAGATGGATCCCCACTGAAACCAGGAAGACCGTCACCCAGGCACTCGTCACCAGCCGACTGGACTATGGGAACACCCTCACGCCGGAACCACAGCCAAACTTCAAAAGAGACTCCAGCGCATCCAGAACGCCTCCGCACGACTCATCCTGGACATCCCCCGACACAGCCACATCACCGTGCACCTGAAAGACCTGCACTGGCTCCCCGTCAGCAAGAGAATCACGTTCAGACTCCTCACCCACGCACACAAGGCCCTCCACGACCTGGGCCCAAAGTACCTCAACGACCGCATGACCTTCTACACGCCCACACGCCAGCTACGATCAACCAGCCACGCCCTCGCCACCGTACCACGCATCCGCAGAACCACCGCCGGAGGAAGATCCTTCTCCTACCTGGCAGCCAAGACCTGGAACTCCCTCCCCACTCACCTTCGGCGAACCCAGGACCATCTCTCCTTCAGGAAGCAGCTCAAGACCTGGCTGTTCGAGCAGTAACTTACCCCCTCCCCCAGCGCCTTGAGACCCTCCCGGGTGAGTAGCGCGCTCTATAAATGCCATGATTGATTGATTGATTGACCACTGGAAATGTATAATGAAGAAGCCATGCTCCAATTACGGGACAACAAATGTTATCAGAAGGTACCCAACAGCAAGCTTGTAGAAAAAAAAAACAAATTGCATAAAGATCTGGCTAGGTGGAGAGGCTTGGGCATGATATCCCAAGATGAATATCATTTTTTTAAAGTTGACAATCCGGTGACACCATACTATACCTTATACCTAAGGTACACAAAAACATTGCGATCCCCCCTGGTAGACCTATCATCTGTGGTATAGGGAGTCTGCTAGAACCAACATCTAGATTCTTGGATTTTTTCTTACAAGAATTCATGAGGGAGTTGCCAGCATATATCCAAGACACAAGGGACTTCCTTAGAAAGATAGAGAATATAAAATGGAAGACCACATTCCTTTAGATCACACTAGATGTGTCAAAGTTATACACAAGCATATATCACGAAGATGGACTAAGAGCAATGAGGCACTATCTAAACAAGAGATCCATCACATTGCACCAACATTCAGCCATGCTAGTAGAAATGGGCAGGATCTGTCTTGAAAACAACTTCTTTATGTATGGTACAGATACATACAGACAAATACGAGGGACTGCGATGGGAACCTGCTTCGCCCCCAGCTATGCGATTTTGCATATGGGCTGGTGGGAGGAGCAGGTGCTCAGGGTGCAATTCTCTGATGAATGGGAGATCAACATAATCCTATGGACTAGGTTCATAGATTACCTTTTTGTAGTTTTGGATGGTACCATGGATACTGCGGAACATTTTGTACGGAGATTGAACACCTACTCTCTGAACTTAACATTTACTAGCTCCATCAGCAACACACATGTAAACTTTTTAGACTTAGAGGTCTTTGTTAAGGATGATATACTTCATACACGAGCATACAGAAAGCCCATGGCTGGAAAAACAATACTACACGCCAGAAGTCACCATCCACAAAAACTAAAAAATAGTATCCCATATGGAGAACGCCTGAGAATAAAAAGGAACTGCAGTGAAACATCCATGAAGAGGTGAGCCTCGAAGAAATGAGTAGAAGGAGGCGCTTGAGTGAAGAGACGTGGTTTATTACAGGAAAGTCATATGTAGACCCCATCCAGCAGCAAGCCAGGAGCAACTTCCACAAGTCATCTAAGCAGCGCTTGGCAACCAACCCCACGTTCCAGGTTCTGGAACCAGTAGCTTACAAAGCATCTACCATGCCCAGCTTGAGAACACTTGAGAACACCATATCACCTCCCCCTTTATAAACAAAACTAAACATTATACATCACAGAAACATTTGATAAAAACAAGCATAAGATGGAAGTTTACACGTCTCAATCTTGGAGACGAAGAGGAACCCGTTTCAACCGTACAGGCCTCGAACTGCATCCAGATAATTGAAGATCACATACTCCTGAACATGGAGAAACGTCCTTAAAGGAAGTTGTCCCACATTTGACAACCCTTTCCAAATTCCAAATCTTATGGTCACTCGTCCTCACCGCATTTCTAAACACCTTGACCACCTGAAATGGTTGACTGTATTTAGATATACCAGATGTTTTCTTTGGTAACCTGATCATGACCCAGTCACCAACAGCAACAACGGTACTTTTCACGGCCTTCCTTAGATCATAGCTAATTTTTCTTTTCATCATACCAGTACGTTCCTTGTCCTTCCACCCATCCACACAATCAAACTTCTCATCCACCAAAGCTCTTTTGCCGGAGATCCATCCTGGAGTTATCTCCACATTGGCTATCCTCCCTTTAAAAAGGCGAAAAGGAGTCACCCCCGTAGAGGAGTGTGGAGTGAAACGATACTCTCTCACTTTTTTTTTACCGCCACCTCCCAGCACACGCCACATGATCTTGCTTGCTGTATAGCTTCCTTGAGGACCCGGTTAAACCTCTCAACCACGCCGTTACTTTGTGGATGATAAAGAGAGGTTGTTTTGTGCTTAATGCCCCTCGCAGACAAAAATCCCTCCACCGAATGGGAAGTAAACTGCACACCGTTGTCGGATAGCACAGTCGAAGGAAACCCTTCACGCTCAAACAGCTCATCTAGGAAATTGATAACAACATCAGATTCAACCGAATTAACAATCTTTATCTCTGGCCACCGTGAAAACATGTCAATACACACAAGGAGATAACGAGTCTGTGACTTCAGATTAATGGGACCTAAAATGTCTAAGGAGATGTCAGACCACGGGGCAACAGCTAGTTCTCTCACCACCATTGGTTGAGTTCTGCACTTGTAAGACTTATCACAATTGGCACACTCAGCACACTCACGCACCAGTCTCTCTATTGAAACATCCATGGCGGGCCACCAAAAGCCTTCTCTGACTCTTTCCTTAGTCTTTGCTATACCCATGTGTGAAGCGTGGGCACTCCCCACCAACTTTTGTCTCAGGGCCAGTGGGGGAATGAGCTTGCTCCCACGCAAAAGCACGCCATCAACAACAGCCAAATCTTCTTTGACATGCCAAAAACTTCTCAAATCGACCTCGCAGTCTTTCTTTTCGCACCACCCGTCCTTCACCATAACAATCACCTTTTGCAAGACCACATCATCCAAAAGGTGCTCTTTCCATTCAGACTCTGAAACGACACCTTCACTAATTGTACATACGTTGACATCTTCTTCTAAATCTTCTCCTCCAAAATTGTTAAACCCTTCAACAGGGTCAACTTCATTACCCCCCAACCTTGACAAGCAATCTGCAAGAACATTGTTGGAACCAGGTATATACAAAAGATCAAAATCAAATTCTTGCAGCGCTACCACCCACTTACGAATTCTGTGTGACACAAAATCTATTCCCTTCTTTGTGAACACCTCTTTGAGTGGTTTATGATCAGATAAAATGGTGAACTTCTTCCCCCACAAAAATTTCGTAACTTGCGTACAGCCCAAAACACAGCTAACGCCTCCTTCTCAATTACAGAGTAGTACACTCTGCACCCCTTAAAGGTCTGCTGACGAACAGAATCGTCCTTTCTACACCACCTGTTTTCTGTAAAAGCACAGCTCCTAAACCAGTGGCGCTTGCGTCCGTCATAAGAGTAGAAGGTTTGGATGGGTCAAAACTACTGAGGAAGGTGGCACGATTGAGTTCATCCTTTATACCGATGAACTCCTTCTCACAGTTCTCCGACCATGAAAACTCTGACCCTTTCTTCAACAACAGTCTCATAGAAGAAGTCTATCCTGCAAAGTCTTGAATGAACTTGTGGTAAAATTCCGCAATACCCAAAAATTTAATGAGCTCATCTTTACAGGAAGGTGAACACAGACCAAGAATACAATTCACAAGAGACTGCTTAGGCCTAATTCCTTCACCTGATACAGTGTGCCCAAGATATTCAATTTCTAGCACATTAAATCTGCATTTATCGGCCCGTAAAGTCAGACCAGCTTTCTCTAGCTTACTCAAGACCGCTCTCAATCTCAGATTAGGTTCGCATGCATCACGTCCGAAAACTTGCACATCGTCTTGGTAGACCTTCACCCCACCCAGGTCTCTGAGAATGCCTTCCATCACCCTCTGAAACACAGACGCTGCAGAGATAAGGCCAAAAGGCATCCTCAGAAACCTAAAAGTGCCAAACGGTGTGACAAACGCCGTGTAGTCTTGGGAAGAAGAATGCAGCTTCACTTGGTGATATGCGGAGCTCAGATCTAGCGAGGAGAAGTGTCTGGCCCCTTCCAGGGAACACAACATCTCAGCGATGTTGGGTAATGGGAAATGATCCACAACTACAGATCTGTTTAGTTCTCTCAAGTCCACGCAGAGACGTGCCTCTCCGTTGGCCTTCCGTGCCATGACGACCGGAGAGACCCACTCTGTCGCTTCCACCTCTTCAATCACACCCTTAGCAAGTAGTTTGTCTAATTCCTTTTTCATATTATCTCTCACTAAGAGAGGTACAGATCTGACTTTAGCAACCTTGGGAACGACATTCTCTTTTAGTTTTATCTTGTGTACATAATCCTTACAGCATCCTAATTCATTTGCAAACACAGCAGGAAATTCCTTGACCAAATCATTTTCAAAGCTATTGACCACTTTTACAGAGGGAACTTCTTTTAGACGGATTCTGCGGAACTTCGTTGGGATCTAGAAAAACGTTAAGGTCCCTTTGATGAAGCCAACTAATGAGAGAGTCCCCTTTCATAGATACATAAATCTTTCCAGAAACCACTCTCCCTTTGTAATTTATCACACCCCAAAAGTACCCAAAAAGATCTATCGGAACCCCTCCATAACCTTTGGGCCTAATGTCGGGTTTCTCCAGAACAACCTTGCCATGTAGGTGCTCAACATAGAACACCTTTGGAACCAACGTAATTTTAGCCCCCGAGTCAAACAGCATATTGACCACAGCATCGTTTATCATAACATCTTCATAGGGACCATCAGGTTCCTTTCCCTTGACTTGACTAATAACAAATTCATCAGAGTCATAAACATCAAAGTCGACTTCTTTCACAGACTTGTTGACATTAAGGTTACCTGAGTTGCAACACTTTGAAACATGACCCTTCTTCCCACAGAGTTTGCACGATGCTTTCCTTCCCGGGCAATTTTTGTAATCTGCCATATGACCTGAGTCCCCACACCTATAGCACTTCCCATAGAATTGTTTCCTATCTCATGGTTTTTGGTTGGCTTTATGAATGTCATAAGTGAACCTCTGAGGTTGAATATATTGCCTTTGATCAACATGACCCTTAGGTTTAACTGACTTCTCCGCCACAACTTTAACATCACTTTGATCACCTTTCACCAGACTTGCGTCTTTCTTTATAGTGTCAATACACGCTTTAGAGTGTTCATGACTCTTGGCTATAGTGATGACTTCATGCAGCGAGGGATTATCTTTTTGCCAAAGAGAATCCCTTGTCTTATCTTGCGCACACCCTAACATAAACTGATCCCTGAGACGTTCCTCCAGGTTTGCCCCAAAGCTGCAAGTTGACACCAACTTGCGTAAAGTTGTGACATATTGCTCAACGGATTCATCTTCTCTTTGCATCCTCCTTCCAAAGTTCCATCGCTCTAGCACAGTGCTGACTTTGGGTAGATAGTGAAGGTCAAGTTTTTTAAGACAAATTTCATACTCATTGAGGGAGGCTGCTTCACTATCCGCGAGGTCAGGAAGGTGTTCAAATACTTCCTGTCCCTCAGACCCTAAACAATGCATAAGAAGAGAAGATTTCCTCTCGGCACTTAGAGAGGTCCCACATACACGTGCGTAGTGATTGAAGACCTTTTTCCATTTCTGCCACAAGATAGGAGGGACACCTGGCGAAGAAAGGAAAAATGGGGGTGCCGGAACATTTTGCATTATAGGAAGCTTAAATATAGGGTTCTTAACACTCGTGAATTGTCTGGGTCAATTGCCTCTGTGAACAAACCAATTTGTTAAGAAACATACGCATTACCACTTTAACCCAAACAATTTTTAAGGAGAGTACCATGTGCATACACCAGCGTACGATTGAAAACTAGTGCACAACTTGTAGAGAAAAGAACGAAGCTGTGTGCATCAGCGTGTGGTAATCATCTGTGCACTGCCATTTGTGAACAACTGTACTCGAACTTGGAAATAAATCAACCTTGTGGACGGGATTACCCAGAGTCAGAGGAAGAGGCGTGCGCATCAGCGCAACATGAATTATTTAAAGGCAACGAAGAAAGCTGTGCGCATCAGCGCGTTGCCAACAGCTGTGTGAAATGATACGCTGAAATTATTTAAAGGCATAGAAGAAAGCTGTGCGCATCAGCGCGTTGCCAACAGCTGTGTGAAAAGATGCGCTGAAGGAGGGCCGTGCGCATCGGCGTATATGGTTGCTAGGTTACGTGGCACTGACTTGCAACACTGAGTTAGAAAAGAAAATGGAAGCACGCACGCAGCGTTCCTGTGCGTCACGTTGCGTCGTCGAAGGTCAGGCAGGACAGGCTGGTGAGGCGCGCGCCTGCATGCGATTCACCGCAACACAGCACGAGAGGGGTCTCTCGTGAAAATGGACGAAACTGCCACCACCACGGGACAGAATGAGCTGCCACCACCACGGGCCCGGTTTTATGCAGACTACAGGAGAAAGAGGCTGCAATGTCCGGTAGGAATCCTCCTCCCCCCCCTTTACTCCTTACTTGACTCTTTGCTTGGCAAAGCGGGTGGTGAAGACTTGTTCCGGTTCCCTTTTCTTCTTATTAAGACGGTGACTTAGTCCGTGAAAATCTCTAGAAAGCTCAGTTTGGTTGTCAGTCGCTTCAGTTGCGGTTTTGTCTCCGTGAACATACGGAAGTGCTGTTGGGGTCTATCTTGTTTGAAGTTGCGTGAGTAGTAGGTCGTCGCCAAAATGAAGAGGTGAGCCTCGAAGAAATGAGTAGAAGGAGGCGCTTGAGTGAAGAGACGTGGTTTATTACAGGAAAGTCATATGTAGACCCCATCCAGCAGCAAGCCAGGAGCAACTGCCACAAGTCATCTAAGCAGCGCTTGGCAACCAACCCCACGTTCCAGGTTCTGGAACCAGTAGCTTACAAAGCATCTACCATGCCCAGCTTGAGAACACTTGAGAATACCACAATCCACCCTTGAAACTGCACAAAAAGATCTTACCTCCAGGTTTTTGCAGAGAGGCTATAGCTCACAGGTACTTGATTAGGCTCTCACTAAAGTGAATTCAATGAAGAGAGCAGACCTAATTTACCCTTGTGAAAGAGACGGGGATGTGAAGAGAAATAAAAATAGAAATGAGACACGTATGATCACCACCTACAATGCCTACCACAGCAGAGTGAGAGACTGTGTGAGTAGGCATCGGCACCCAGTCAAAAGGGACCCCATACTGAGAGATTTAGTCTCTCGGAGACCGTTAATTACCTTTAGAAGGGCGAGGTCCTTAAGGCAGGACCTAGTAAATAGCAGTCCGCAAATAAGGGGCACAGAAGGGTGGTTGAGGGCAGGCACTGGCTTTTACAAGTGCTCGAAATGCAAAGCGTGCAAAATAGGGCAAAATATGAAACAGATCACATCTCCCCTATTGAAAAGCCCTTGAAATATCAGAACCCACCTAAATTGTAGGAGTGAATTTGTTATATACATGCTGCAGTGCACATGCCCCAAACTTTATGTGGGCAGTACAATCCATATGGCCCATGTACGAATACTGCAACATTTAATAGCAGTCACAAATAAAGATAAGAGCTACCCAGTAGCAAGGCATGTGAATGAAGAGCATGGGGGCAATATTCAAGATCTTGTATATTTTATAATTGAACAGGTGGAGAAGAGCAGAAGGGGGGGAATCGTGAACATAGGTTAAGACAACTTGAGTCTCGATACATCCTATTATTTAATACCAAGATCCCTTTTGGGCTTAACTCAGATGAGGATCTTTCTGTACATTTAAGTATCTAGACAACGGTGTGATCAGCTCAGCTCCCTAGTTTTTAGATGAATTTTAAATTGTCCATGGTACCTGAGACTGGGAAATTAGAAAAGCTGATTGATACTATGAAAGCAAATGAATTGTGATGTTAACATTCACTTGATTCAGATAACCAATATGACAAATTGTTCTTGTTATTAATCATGTATTCAATTGATGAAGGCGACACCTGCACTTGCACACCACGTATATATCATTAACTGCCACTTGGCTGGAACGACTGTGGGTATGGCCAACAAGAACAAACTAATATAGGCATCTGTAAATACAGTATGTAAAGGTTGAAAGTGCTTAATGCTGAATTTTCAGCATAGCGAATGTAGGTCAAAGAAATAACATATTATGCACTTGCACTTTACTTTCTGAGTATACATAGTCTCTTTCAGAATGAAGAGAAACTGATGCGGAGGACTTCAAGGTACAATCATGTGTATTATATATATAAAAAAACATGAAAATAACAAAATAAGATTTGGAATTAATTATGTGAAATATATAAAACATAATAATCATGAATGACAATTGAAAGGAGATACATGATGTAATGTACAAGTACCTGGCAGAGTTGCAAAATACTTTTGCGAATGGCATTGGGATCGAAGTCTGTTTTCAGTTGTAATGGAAACTCCGCCCATGTGACCGCAGGTCTCCGAGGGTTTTTAAACTCATTGAGTTGAAAAAAACGCTTGATGTGTGATCAAGGCAGCAATGTCGAAACGCGTTACAGCAACATAAATAAATGTGCGAGGAAAATCAAAACAGCAACATAAATAAATGTGCGAGGAAAATCACTGAAGTGTAGTACCTTTGTGTTGGTATCCGATCATCATTGGGAGGTTGGAACTGGAGGGGAAAAAAATATATATATATTTTTTTTTTTTTTTGCTCCGCCACGCGTTCTTCATCTGCGAGACGAGCAGAATCCAGCCGGAGGGGAAGAGACGAGAGGAAGGAGAGGTGACGCGGTGCCGCGAAGGTGAAACGCCGGAGGCTGCGAGTCGGAGGACGCGGAGCACTCGGCAGGAATCCTAACGGTAAGCGAAACCGTTTCCTTTCTCCTCCATTTTGCACTAACGCAAGTGGCAGACACGTTGAGAGAAGAAGAAAGACACACATATTGAAGCCGCACTTAGAAAAGGGAAACGAAGCATGTTTTCAGACCGGGAGAGAGAGGAAGCAGCAGAAAGCATTCGAATCCGGAAGGATACTTACATTTGCCAAAAAGTTTGAAGGACCTAGAAAACAACTAATCCTCCAGAAAACACACGAGGTTTCCTCCAGAGACACATCAGAATCGGAGGTGGAGATATCGGAAGGGGAACAAACAGTGTGGAAAGACAAAGAAGCAATACCGACTTTTTTTCAGGAATACCAACTAATAAGACAAGTGAAACAGCGACCTGCAGCACGACGGACCCATCCACCACAAAAAGAAAGAAGAAACAAAAAACAAGAAGGGGAAAGAAAGGAAAGGGCAGCATCACCAGAACAGAGGGTTACACGGAGCAAACGGGGGGGGAATGGAAGTAACTGACAAACAGACAATTGTTCATCTATCAAAAAGACAATTAACATCAGAGGAAGAAAAAGTTCTTGAATTGGGCCTCACTTTCTGCCCCACAGCACAATTTGAGTATGCAAGCGTGCGTATTGACTTATACAAATATATAAGGAAAATGAAACTAATGAAACTACACCTCCTACATCCAACTAAACCGAAATCAACAGCAGAACGTATCCCCCCAGAAATGAGCATTCTGACTGGGACTGATATTGAGACCCTAAAATTACTACGAGAATTAGAGCAGAGGGAAACATCATGAGCCAAATGGATACGATTGGGATTCTCGAAGAAGTAGGAGTAACGCAAGTAGGGGCTGCCAGCAACCTAAAGATCAAATCGCATGTTATCCCTCAGACCGCACATGATGCTATTGACACTTTCCTTGATCTGATCATAAGTGACCTAAAGAAATTACAAGCTAAAGGCCCCAATCTTACAAAGGAGAACATCTCTAAAAACCAATGGAGAGCAATTATGAGTTTGAAAAATGACGATGACCTAATCATAAAACCCTCGGACAAAGGGGGGAACGTTGTGCTAATGGACAAAAAACAGTATCAGAAGGAAGCTTGGAGGCAATTATCAAACAAAGATTGCTACACAATAGTGACACGAACTATGTATGAGACCAGCATCAACGAGTTCCATGAAATTCTGAATAAATGGCGGAGTAAGGGGATACTAGGAGATGTGGACTTTAAATTTATTTACTGCGAAACACCGGAACTACCAACATTTTACCACCTACCCAAGGTGCACAAATGCACAAACAATCCACCAGGGAGACCAATTTTGTCCTCAATGAATAGTCTGCTGGAGAATGCCTCTGTCTACATTGACTGCTTTTTAAATCCGCTGGTCAAAGACTTGAGCTCCTATATAAAGGACACTAAGGACTTTTTACATATTATTTCCAATATTGAATGGGAATGTGACATGTTGTTAATAACATTAGACGTAACAAGTCTATATATAAGCATAGAACATGACAAAGGACTTAGGGCGGTTGAGTTCTTTTTACAGAAAAGAAGTGTGAAATTCTATGAACACAATCTGATGCTTGTAGAGCTGACATCTTTTTGTCTTAGGAACAATATTTTCCTTTTTTCAGGAGAGCTGTACCACCAAGAGCAGGGGACTGCGATGGGCATGTGCTTCGCCCCCAGCTACTTGAATTTATTCGTGGGCTGGTGGGAGAAGCACGTGGCCTGGGCCGGAGACAATGAGCAGTGGCTGGAAAACATTGTTTTGTGGGCTCGCTATATAGAGGACCTCTTCATTATCTGGAAGGGGTCAAAGGAAGAAGCACAAATCTATATAGCAGCCCTCAATCATAATACCTGCAATTTGAAATGTACAGAATGTGTCAGCGATACACAAGTACCATACTTAGACTTGCTAGTCTATATAGAGGAAAATACTATACAAACTACACTGTACCGGAAGCCCACGGCTGGAAACAGTACCTTACATGTGGGTAGCTTCCACCCTGAAAGTGTAATCAGTGGGGTTCCCTATGGGGAACTAGTAAGACTAAAACGAAACTGCTCTACAGAGAATGAGTTTCTTAAATCTAAAACTGACACATTCAACAGACTAAGAATACGAGGATACAAAGAGAGGGTACTGAAAGAGGCAGATAAAAAAGCAGAAAAACTAGAAAGAAAGAATTTGTTGTTGGGAGAAAAAGAAACTTCAGAACAGAAACAGGAAAAGAAAGGAGAGATAAGAATGATAACAGAATATACGGCTCAGTCTTCTGAAGTTTTCCAAATCTTCCGAAAAATTGGAGGATTTTGAAAACAGATAATGTCATAGGGCCACATATCCCAGAGAACCCCTTATAACCTATAGGAGAGGTTCGGCTCGGAAGGATCAACTGGTAAGGAGCCATTTCTCAAAAAGTCCAAAAAAGAAAGACATCATAACAGAATTCTATCCCTGCATGAACTGCAAAGCGTGCAAGAACAGCAAAAAAGTAAAGGAATTCTCTATTCCAGGCAGGACAACTAAAAGAAAGATCAACAAACTAATGAACTGCAACACTGATTTTACAGTGTACTGCTTGACCTGCCCATGTGATTTAAATTACGTAGGGAGTACCATCCACCCTACCAAGAAACGAGTTCTGGAGCACATGCGTGCCATAAAAAACCGGGATGTTACATATCCCGTGGCACGCCATTTTCAGGAACATCACATATATAATCAGAATCTCCTGATGTTTTTCTGTATTGACCAGATCCCCAAAGATGAGAGGGGAGGGGACAGAGTTAGGAAACTCAGAAGATTAGAGTCTAGGTATATAATTGAGTTACAAACGAAAAGTCCGTCAGGCCTCAACAATGAGGAAGAATTGTGGATACACATTCCATAATGGTATGAACATGTTTGCACTTTAAATGGAAATTTGATATGCAAAGGGGTTTGAAGCTTTGAGAAATATATAGAAAAATACAGGATTGTGCCCCCTAAGGACATGTACGAAATTTTATGCCACTATATGAATGACTATACACTTGAATAATAATTAATGCAACACAGAAATTCTCTGCTCAAAGTGATTGATGATATTGCCCATTCAGGGCACTATTGAACGAAACACAAAACACTTGAGGGAAGAGGCATATATATATATACACACAGGAACTGTGTCTTGGAAAGCCCATTCAGGGCTGTATGAGAGGAATCAATACACAAATAGGATTCCATATGACAATGCATAGCATGAACTATGAGGAATAGTAAGGTGTACAGAATGGAGAATATTAATAAATATCTCAGGGAACCAATGTCCTATAGGCAGTATGGGGCAATCACAGTAGATGTCATAGACACACTAATGAAATGCATAGTGTAAATAGTATTCCAATATGGCCACCATGAAAACTGTGATGTCTGTTTTGACCTTTATGCAACCCCTTTTTACTTTCGATGCACAGTTTGAATGAATTGCTTTCCCTTCTCTATGTTTATGTATAACTTTTAAAATGATGATTTGCGGTTACCCTACCGACATTGACGAAGGCGTGTAGCCGAAACGTGTCTGTCGGGTGTTTTTTTGTTATGTGGCTGAAATAAACCTACGAAACACACATCTCTCAGTGTGCGCCTCATCTATGGCCCAGAAGCGGGGGCCGTCACATGGGAATATATATATATATTTAATTCTCACAACTCCAACTTTCTCCTCGTAGCTCAGCGGAATTGAGGCAGCACTCCAGGGGCGCTTTTCAAAACAATTTATTACATTACTCGTGCAATGCAAGGACAGTATATATATATATATAGGATTATATATATATATATATATATGATTCACCAAAGTCCAAACAAGAACGAGAATGCACTCAACAGCAATCGTGATTCCTCCGATCTCTTTATTCATGGGGAACCGGCATTAATCCTCCTGATATTCTGCCGCCTGACCGTTTTCGGAGCCCCCCGCTCCTTATTCATAGGCATTGCTGTGAATCTGCAGATATTTCCCAGCATGCTTATAACTACTTCATTCCTGCCCTCAGTGGGCTGCACAGGTGCATATTTTCACCATTGCCTTCTGGGATTTGTAGTATGCTGGAAATCCATTTATCTTCCTTAGTAGGTTCTGCAAGATAAACAGTTTTTAGTCCATTAGTCTTGCCCCCCAGTGGGCCACAGGGATCATAATGACACGGTTATATTTGACAAAACTGCTGTTCCATAACTCAGGCTTTCATTCGTTCAAGCCCTATGGCCCTGTATATTATTAACGGTGGTGCAGTTCTCCACGGCTTTGGACGGCCGTGTATATATGATTCACCAAAGTCCAAACAAGAACGAGAACGCACTCAACAGCAATCGTGATTCCTCCGATCTCTTTATTCATGGGGAACCGGCATTAATATATATATATGTAGATATCCATGGAAAATCCAAAGGTTAAAGTAACGTAAAAGTTAGGTGTGATAAAAAGATCTGTTTTTGTTTAAATTGACCAGTTATAGTTAGCAGCACTAACTATAGCTTGCGCCCGCCATGCACTGATAATGGCCTCACAGACGACATCACTCATGACATGTTTCATGACATAGTTTATGAAATCAGTGATGGCATCTCAAAAGACATCATTGATGACTTCGCTGATCAAAGGCTGACACTGGCAGAGTGGGCTTGGTATTGGCTGTGGAGCTAAACAACTCTACAGGGGCTTCAACATCAATTGCTCCAGGACATAATGTGCTTGCGCAGGTTCTAAGTGCACAAGCGAACAATAGCCCTGCTTTTTTAATAAAGCGCTATTTTGCTGCTTGCGTAAGCAGATACTTTTTTTCATCAGAGACAAGCAGTTCTGCCCAAGAGAATCTTGTACAAGACCACAAGTGCCCCCTTTGGCAATAATTTTTTTTAGCAGTTTTTGTAAGTTTTTCTCATTTTTGTTTCTAAGGAGATGCTCTTGGTGTTTGCTTAACACTTCAAGTTATATGTTTTTGTTGTACATTTAAAAAAAAAAAATTGGAAAAAAAAAATTGGAAAATACAAAAAGAATGTTTAAAGTGTTGAAAACTGTTAACAAAAACTGCTCTTTTCAGAGCTACCCTATAGTTTCAAGATATATGTTGTTTATATTGTTTCCCTTTTTTTCCCTTCTCCAAAGCTCTCGCAAATCTCTCAGGAAAGCCAAGGAGGCAATCTCTCGCATGCAGTGGTTCCTGGTTTGATCTTGCGAGCCTCTCGCAAGAACATACTTTTTATAATGGACTTTGCATTTACACTGACTATATCCTGATGTAGTATATCTAAGTTATATACACCAGAATAATAACAGTGGGTTTAGTTTAATAAAATTCAATTATTTATATAATTGTGGGGAAAAATAAATCACTTAAATTTATGAAAACACACACATTTTATCTGCATGAGATAAACATTGGTACATGGCAGACATTGATACTCATTTATTTACTTTAAGTCCATTTATTAATATTAGAAAAAGTTAAATCGTTGCTTTTTTCATGATCCCCCAAGAGTCTCGCAAGATCGTAATAAATGTTTCAGAGGAAGAATTTCTTTTATAATAACTTTCCTTTATTACAGTACTTATGCTTTTTAGTTCCCATTAGTAGGGTGCAGGGATAAATTAGACTCTCACATGAGTCCTTTTCACAGTATAACAACAGTGCACAGTAGGGTGTAAGGAGACACTGTGATCTCGCTGACACCTTTCCACAGCCCAACAACTGTTTATATTAGACTATGGGGAGAGACTGGCTCTCCATGCATGAAGGTAACCAGTGTGTAGAGTTGGGTGTAAAGGGACACTGTCTTTCCACTCACACCTTTCTCCAGGCTCAGCAGTATGCATAGTTGGGTGGGGAGGTACACACCTCACATGTAAGATCTTGCTATTCCATAGTAAGTATAACTAGTACTGATCTCTCCACTGAGACCTCTCCCCAGACAAATAACCACATATATTAAGGTGTGAGAATGGATTTGACTGTCCAGTCACAGTTCTCCTCAGCATGACGGACATATACAGTAGTGTGTAGGGAAACATTGTCGTCTCCACTAACACCTATCACCAGGACAACGTGAATGAGCACTACGGTGTGGGCAAGCAATGGTCTCTCTACTGACACCTCTCCTTAGAGCAACAGGGATACGCAGTGGTGTCTGAGAAGGGAGTGACCTGTCTGGTGACACATTTTAGCCAGGTGATAGGTGTCTGTAATAGGCTTTCAGAAAACCTTATCTCTCTGCTCATACCCCTTCCCATGCTGACAGGTATGCATAGTATGCTGTATGGAGGAAACGCCCTGCATGCTGGCATATCTCTCTCTTGCAAGATAAGTCTGCGTAGTAGTGTGGGGAGAGACTTGCCTCTCTCCTGTGACCTATGTCTTAAAGATGGTTGTGCAAAGTAGGGTGTGAAAAGAGGCTTACCTCTCTGGTCACAGCTCTCCCCCAAGATAACATACGTACAAGTAAGGTGCGGGGATACAATTACCTCTATGCTGACAAGTTTGTCTTGTAGGCAACTATACAGACTATGATATGGAAGCACACTCCCTTGTCAGCTGAGACATCTACACAGAGTAACACATGTGCAAAGTAGGCTGTGGGTAGAGACTGCTCTCTCTGCACATACCTCTCATTATAGTGATAAATGTCCATAGTAGAGGATAAAATGGAGTATCCTATCTGTTGAGAACTGCCAGTTTTAGTTAATGTTGAAATACTCTAATTACATTGACATTTATTATAAGTGTTAAACAAAGAAATCAAAAGTAACTTTAAAATGTTTTATTACAACAAAACAATTTAACAATACAAAATAAAAACAACTATATTAACAAACTATATAAACAACTATTAAACAAATAAAACAAACAAGTATATAATATATAACATTTTTCTATGACGCTCATCAGCAGGCGCTAATGTCTCCCCCTTTTTGCTTTATTTGCCTACTGGATTTTGATGCATGTAGAGCTTCTTTTCCAGTCTTTTAGCCACCTTAGCCTGCCAAAGAGCCTTTAGTTTCCCTGCATGTCATAGCAGGCTAAGTGGCTAGAAAGTCTCAGCAAAGAAGCATATCTATAAATTACAGTTCATAAAGCCCAGCTCATGCAGAGTTAGCTTGTGCTGCTGAACTACACAACTATTTAGGCACTTCCACATCCTTCCGAATACACTGTGCCTGTAGAGGTAGTTATTGCTGAACAGCACAAAAATCCTGCTTGTGTTAACAGGGCTCTTTTTGCTGCTTATGTAAGCAGATCATTATTTCCTCAGAGACAAGTTTCCATGTTCCTCCTAAAAAAACACAAATGAGCAAAAACGATAAAAGTTACATACTGATCAATATTTGATAACAGTGATACGTTACTATACTCTCTCAGCTTTACTATGTTTTTCACCCACAATCACATATTTATATCTAGTACACAAGTAACTTGTTATTCCTTTGTCCTGAAAAATTCTGCACCTTCAACCACTCTATTTTCATATTTTTGCAATTAAATTATAGCATGTCATGAATTCTGCTTCCATAACAGTTAATAAAGTAACACATTCATCTTCACACATCTTTGCTAACACTCACCACTAGAAATAACAATATGACCACTCAAGCACCTCATAGGGCTAAAGTATATGTACAGAGAGGTTTATAAAAACACTAGGGCTTGTATTAACACATTTCACAATCTTTCTTTTATAGTTGAGAAACACTGCTTCCTTTACTTACAAGTACATAGTTTGAATACTCTATTTTTAACACATCTAGAATACTTGCTGATATCTCTCTACATTCTAATGCAGGAGTCTCCAAACTTTTCTGTAGTGGGAGCTACTTCTGGTCAGTGAAAATCGTCGCGAGCTACTAAAGGCCAAGCAACTCGCGCATTTTTTCGAGAGACGCCCCACGCCCAGTTTCATTGACTTTAAGCCTAATTTCTTCGGAGCCCTTACTGTCGTTTGAACGAAAGGGGCCACACTCCCTCTTTTGAAGTGACAGACAGCTGCAGGTTGTGCTACCTGAAGCAAAAGCTTGTCTTGCTTGGATGCATTCCTGGAAAGTATAAAGAGCTATGTGGGATACAAGCCTAAGACCTCCTTTTGTGAACCTCGATCAACTTGTTCACACACTGCAAAATTTAAACCTCAACATATATTCCTTACCAAATGTAATTTATTGAAGTCTAGCTTAGATGTGCTGTCACTAGTTTTCGAAAAAGAGACTAATTTTAGTAAGAACCTCAATTATTTCCCCTTCACCACATACTCTTTTTTTGTAAAGTTTTAATATCTCCCATCCTGCTTCAGATTTAAATAATTTTTAACTCTTTTGATTCATTAAGGGTTTTATTTTCTACCATGTTTTCTTTGTGGGGGTGAAAAGGGATTTTTCTTTATGTAGAATTCATATTTTTCAACATAATACATGTCCCAATCAAGTACAAGCTTCACTGAGTTTGTGAAAAAATAGAATTTCAACAGTCACAGATGCTTAATGCCCAGGGCCAATGGAAAGGTTTCCAGTTCTTTATGTGGCTATTCTGTTTAGGCAGGTAGGTACCCTCCCATAGCTTCCTTCGTAAGATGGATGCTATTTTTTTGGAGAAAAAAAGAGTTTGAAACGCTGCTTTATTTCAATGAATAAATGAATTCATTAATAAAGCAGAGTTTCACACCGTTTTTTTTTTGGACAGCATTTAGTGTGCAAGTAAAATCTGCAAAGCCGCCTCACCAATGCAGCTACTGGGCCTGGGCAGTGGCTCACAATGCATCTGTAAAACAATTTTGGGACCTGACTCTTTATGAAAGTGTGGGAAACACCTGTTTTTAACTGCTTTTATTGAATAAAGAGTAAGGCTGGCTATTTTCATTACTATATTGGCATCAAAGCACTCTTAACAGACATGCTCTGGTCCTAAGTGGCAGTCAAACTAAACTGAGGATTTAACTAGAATACTCCAGATCTGTCCATGATCCGGAACTTTGCTACCCAGAGAAAATGATGTAGTGTTGATTACCACATGCACTAGGAAAAGAGAAGATTTAAGGCATGGGCAAAGTGGGCTCTGGCCCAGAGCCCCACCCTTTCAAGGGGCCGATAGAGCCAGCTCTGTTCTGCAGAGAGCCTTGCCTGAATGGCCTTCAATTTTTAAACAAATCGTTTTAAATATCATTTTCCTTCAATTTATTATGAATGTGGATGACGTGTGAGAGTCTGCTACAGACTTTTTGCAGAGAAATGTTGTGTTAATGTTCATGCAATATCCATAAAAAGTTTATTTTGATCGAAACAGAATATCACATATTAGAAATGCGACAGCATCACAGAGACTATTTGCAGTAATGTTAGTGAGCTGCTGCTGTGTCAAATATTGAAAACACACATTCCTATCCTTGAATATTGGATAAACACATGCATAATTTAGATGAGCGTGCCTGTGCTCTGTCAATGACCTGGCGACAGAGGGTATGAAAGAGTTAAAACTGGATCATAAATTCATAGCTGTTCTGAAGAGTGGAACAATTACATTCTTTTTGGGAGTGCAGACGGGAAGAGCTTTCTTTATGGTGTGCCTTTGGTAAAGGAAACTGAAACTCGGCAACACACTGCTGTCCTGATTTATAACCCAGAGCTGGAAAGCGGGAGAAAAAGATATTCCCAGTCTTTCAAGAGCCCGTGGCATACCAGCGGCTAAGTAAAGAAGGGGCACATCGCAGCTCCAGTCTAAAGAACAATGCATTTTGGAGTTTCCTGGCCAGGCCAGCGCTTACCGTGTTTGTTCTGCTGCTGAAATATGTCCCAGGCAGAAAAAGGCAGGTGGTGGGGTTCGTAGCAGTTCAATACTGCTTGTGCCACCTGCATGGTAGCAGGCTTTCCGGAACCTGCTGCTCCACTCCGACCCATCTGGTGCTTGCTCCGGCACATGTCTTGCACAATCAAGACTGCGACGCCAGGCTGTGAAAGGCAGGTGGCGTGGAGGCCAGTTCAGCAACAGCGTCATCATCTTTGCCCTGCCCCGCCCCAGCTAAGCTCAGTTAGGCCAATCGGAGCAGCTGGTTTTGGTGATGGCAGGCAACGGCTATGAAAATAGGCCTAAGAACAATAAATGACAAGAACAGGCTACAAAATTGAGATGCGATGCGCGAGCTACTCATGGGGGTTAGGCGAGCTACCGGTAGCTCGCGATCGACCGGTTGGAGACCCCTGTTCTAATGTATACCTCTCAAAAACTATATTGAGAAATCTACACCGCTACTAACAGCTTTTCACTCAGTAAACCTTGTGTAGATGACTTTACCAACATTACCACACTTACTGAACTTGAAGTTCTTTCCTAAATACAGATGAAGACACCAGTCTCTTTCAGCTCCACATAGATTCACTTCTGCTGAGCATAACTCAAACAGACTTCCTTCTTCTCCAGAGCACCAATGGCAAACTGAGCTATCTCTGTTTCTCCACCCAATCACATCACAGCATTTCTTCAACCATGTAATAAGAAAGGTAACTATTGGTTGAGCTTTGGCCTTTTATTTTACTTCTCCCCATACGATCATGCGAGACTCTCGAGTGATTGTAAAACATCTCGTGGCAGGCCCAGTCATTTTCCATGCGAGGCTCACAGGATCATGACAGGCTCAGCAATTTTCCATGCGGGTCTCACGAGTGTCTCACCAGATCGCACAAGCCTCAAGCAGCAAGCCTCCCTCTCTGAAGCTTGCACTCTACTCTTGCAAGACTATCATGGGATCGCAACACAATTGTAGGGAAATAGTATATGGGAAGCACTAGCCTCTCTACAAAAAACACTCTGTTGGATAATAAGTGTGCATACTATAATATGAGGCGGGACTACCCTCTGCTTTCAAACCTCTCTCTCTAATAACAACTATGCATAGTGGGCATGTGCAGGAACTGGCCTCTCCACTGAGACCCCTCTATTGAAAAATGGGTATACATAATAGGGTGTGGTGTGGGACTGGCCTCTCCTTTCAGACCTCTCTCTCAGATAATGGGTGTGCAAAGTAGGGTGTGTGGATGGAGTAAACTCTCCTTTGAGTCCTCTCTCTCAGATGATGAGTGCGCGTTGCAGTGAGTGGAGTGAGACTGCCCTTTCCTCTTAGTCCTCTCTCTGAGATGATGGGTGTGCATAGAAGTGAGTGGAGAGGGACAGCCCTCTCCTTCTAGACCTCTCCCTCAGATGACAGGTGTGCATGGTAGGGTATGTGGAGAGAGACTGTCCTCTCTGCTGAGACCTCTCGGTCAGATAATATACGGTGTGTGGAATGGCTGGCCTTTCATTTCAGAGCTCTGTCTCAGATAACAGGTGTGCGTCGGAGTCTGTGGAGAATAGCAGGCCTGTCCTTTCACACTTCTCTTTCAAATGACAGGTGTGCGTAGTAGTGTGTGGGGAGGGTCTGGCCTCTCCTTTCAGACCTCTCTCTCAGATGACATTTGTGCATGGTAGGGTGTGTGGAGGGAGACTGGACTCTCTGCTGAGACCCCTCTCTTGAATGACGGGTGTCCGTAGTAGGATGTGAGGATGGACTGACCATTCCTTTCCTTTCAGACCTCTGTCTCCGACAGGTGTGTGCAGTAGTGTGTGGAGAATGACAGGCCTGTCCTTTCAGACTTATTTTTCAGATGACGGGTATGGATAGTAGGAGGTATTCAGAGAGACTGGTCTCCCCACTGACATCTCTCTCTCAGATAACAGGTGTGTGTAGTAGTGAGTGGAGAGGGACTGTCTTCCCTGCTAACACCCCTCTGTCTGATAGTAGGTGTGCATAGTAGGGTGTAGGAAGAGACTGTATTCTATTCACACCTCTTACCAAGCCGACGGGTGTAATTAGTACACTCTGATAAACACCATCTCCAGTAATACTTCTTCCTACAGTAGCAAGTGTGCATACTACAGTGTATTCAAAGATCACCTACTCCTGTCTACTTTTCACGATCCAGCAAGAGTCTTGCAAAATAGTAGCATTTGAAAAACTAAGAATTAACCTTCTAATCATCACAATGCTTATCTCTTACACACTTTCTCTCAAAAACAAGGACCACATATGCATTCCTACAAATAGAGTGTATTGAGAACTCACCCACTCCTTTTTACTATTAGAGATTCTGCAAGAGTCCCGCAAGATCGTAAAAATTAGTTAAAAACAATACACATTTATTATCTTCACAGTAGTTATCCCTTAGATACCACTTCTCTGAATCTAGGTGGACAGCATGCCTTTATGCTGCCCCCTCATATAGCTTTTTTACTTCCTTTCCAGAACACCTCCAATTTTTCAAAGTAAACAGTAATGGCTGCCATTTGATTTCTAGCATTCTAACAGCCAGCCAATCAGAAGGATCGCTTGCTCGACCGTTAAGGCTCACATGAAAAACGGTCTCTAGAACAATAACAGTGCTCTATTTTTATTTCATGGTCTCGCGGGACGCCCGTGGGACTCTCGAGAGCCCAACTGCCAAAATATACAATTATTTTTGACCGTTAATATCTCACAAACTACTGAACGGATTTACACCAAATCACAAAAGGCACAATCTGCAGACCAAGATCTAGCTCCTGACAAATTTGGTGTAATTCTGTTCAGCAGTTTTTGCTGTAGCCCTGCCTAAAGAAGTCTATGGAAAATACATGAGGATTTTGCATTTTGGGACCCCCCCTTTTTTATCGGGTCACGCTTGACGGATGATCACCCCAAAACTTTCCATGCACAAACTAGTCAAAAAGTCATACTTTTTTGGAGAGTTTTGTGAGGATTCGTCAAACGGTACCAAGGTTATTAGCAACACAAGCAATGCTTTTCCTATGGAAAAGCAATCCTAACTATAACTACCTAGTGGCGACGGCCGCTAGGTAATATATATAAAATCCAAAACAACCCACACCAATTATATGTCACATGAATTTTACAATAGTATTGTCTACACTGAAGTATCATTTCTTCGACTATGCATGCTATGTTAGTGTAAGTGTAGACAATATAATGCAAAGAATAGCATGCACTAAACCTATAAGAGCACACCAAGCTATGGCCTTGGCCCTGGCTAACCCAGGTCCTATCCCTACTCTTAGCCTTGTAACTAATCGTAGCCACAAAATCAACACTAGACCAGAAACTTACACTAGCCCTAATACTTACCTGGTGTTTTAGGTGCAGATAATGTTTTGAATCTTGATCTCTTTTGGGGTTCATTTAGAGCCTGGTGTGTGGCCTGCAGGCCTGTCAAGTCAGCAGAGGCTTTGGCTGCTGTTCCGCTGGCAGAGGGATGCCCTCCGTATTTAGTGCCATCTGTGGAGCAGCCAGTAAAATAGCTCCACTAAAGGCACTAAACTATGCTGATCAGGCAACAAGTTTGATGTGCCCCCCTACAATGTTTTTTGTTTTCTGTTAACAAGCTCCCTAAGAGGGAGATGGTTTTCAGAACACAAAACAATGTCCTAGATATGTATCTAGTTTTCACCCTGTATGTCATGTGGGGGCGATAATACATTTTCCATACCTGGTAGGTAACATGAGTGACAGGTGCCCCGCCCTAAATATGGCAGAGAGAGCTCCACTGTCCCCTAGCTCCCCAGTGGCAAATGTGCCATCCGGTGGAGTGAGCTGAGACTCTGTGGTTGAAAAAACAGAGCTTCACCCGACTGCAAACAGAGTGGGAGAACCACAAGGTTAGTGGGGCAGGAGCAGTTTCGGTTCACGGCCTCCACTCCCTTTGTTCTCATGATATGCCCTCTAAATTTTTGTAGCCTGATTTTTTACAGTCAATGTTGAACTTTGCAATTGGATTGTATGTGGATTCCCCCCCCCCCCCCGAAACATTAGCCTGGATGTTTTTCTCGTGTCACCACCCAGATCACTTAAGAGACTGGCTGAACTTGCCTCTCTCCTTGAAAGGGCAGATTTTACTGTACAAAATTCCAAAACAGCAGCACTGTTAAACACGTAAAGGGCTCACCACCCTGCAGAGGGCAAGGTATAAATAACATGAATTGTAAGAATTGTTATTGTAATACTAAGAAGGCCTGGCAGCTTCCAAAGTTTGTTGTAAATTAGGATTTGAATGATTGTTGCACGTGTTCCTGTCATGATCTTTAGGAAAAAATGTCTACCATGAGTGAAATAACACAGACAACCTAGAAAAAGCAACAGATGTGAGCACGTCACCCTGAAGATGATGTAATCGAAAGATAAATCTACATTCCTCTACCAGCATTTGCGCTGCCCAGAATGTGGTTGTGTTCCCATAATAAACGTCTACAAAAATACCTGTTGTTCTTCGGAATTTGGAGTTAAGAAGAAGTAGGTTCACATGACTTTTTGGAATATGATATGTTTCTCAATATAATCTCTTTATTGTAGTAACTTGGGTTGGAGTTTTTGCAATCTGAAGGCAACAATTGTGGGTGTTACCGTGTCTTGCAAATTCGGGCTTTGTTTCATTTTGCAAAATTAATTTAAGATTACCAAAGAAACAGTCCAAAGTAGAATGGTTTCTAGAACTCCACCTCAGTCAAGCACACTGTTGGTCAGGAGATTTGAGGCGCTTTTCGCCTCTACACGAAAGTGTGCAACGTCTTCCAGAATGTTAGAACAAACATTGACAATGCCAGTAGGTCTCGCTTCAAAGGAATACTGAATGGTAATGTGAAGTCTTACAAGTAAATAGCATGGGAATAAATATGTATTTACATGGAAGCAAAAAACTGTAAAATAATATTGGTGAAGGTTGAAGGGTAGGGCGGCATTTGCAGTGTCAAGCCAGACCTAAAAATCAATGTAATGTATTGACTGCCCTCCTCCCGTCTGTGATGCTGCCAGAGAAAAACAACGTAAATTATCTAGTTACCTAAGACATGTTAATAGCATTTCAGTGTCATGTGTGTGCCCCTGAAAGTTCAAGCTTAGGCACCTGGATAAATAAACAAAATGATCATAGCTGCTGGATGGCAGTCAGTTTTTTTGTGGAAGTGCACAACTTCAGCCCAATCAACATGTGGGCGGAGCCAAACCCCCTCTCTAGTGATGCTCAAATAATTGTCTGGTAACAGCTGCGCTGTCAAGCCAAACCATAATGACACATAGGTTGTCAAGTGGACACTGCCTGCACAGCATGAGATTCGATCCTATAGCCATTTGGGCTAGTGAACAGGGAAGGCAGTTTTAGAATTTCTAGTGGACACACAAGGGTTGGTATTTAAGCTGCCAAAGAGATTTTATACACACCAGATGACTGCTTCAGGGTACCAGTACAGGTATGCCTTTAGACATTTTCACATTCAGACATTTTCGAATTATAAATACATGAGTACAGAAATAGAATGGCCTATTGGGAAGTGAAGAAATTTCACAGCTGGTGAAATGCATTGTTAGATTTTTTTTAATGAGAGACTCCAAACATTAAAATGCAGCAAGATAGCACAATGTACACTGATTTAAGAACATGTGTGTAACATTCTTGAAAGACATAATAAGAATAGAATTATTGTAAAACATTTAACACCAGCCTTCACATCGCCAATGCCTCCTAACCCTTTCTATCCCTCAGCCTTTTTCCCAACTGACATCACAAATCCCCCGGACCAACATTCTAAAAGGGTCTTGGAATGCTAGACTGGAGAGTGGAAGAGGACACGGTTGACTAGTGCAGCACAAGATAATTAACATTATACATGGAAATAATTATTTCCATTCAGGGTAAAATGAAAATTAGAATTTGAAAAAAATACATTTTAGGAGAATACAACAGTATGTTTGTCCAGGTTATATTTTTGTATCGATTTTGTTATTTGCAAATGCCACATATTAAACCAAAATGTGAGTGTTTCCGAATCAATACAATTTAAAATCAGGAAATGTGTTTGGATTTATCTTGGCTGTCCCCAGTTTACTTCAAAGCACGCAATGAAGAATTATTAACTGCCTCTCCCTGTGAAATGAATGATTTTCTGCTGCATGTAAATATTTTGTTTACTATAAGGTTAGATACCTATATTGGCCTACAAGCTAATCGTGTCATTTAACAAAAGGTTGGCACTTGTGACAGGGATTTAAGGTTGGGCACAGTCATTCACACGTCCAGCTCAGCCTGAGGTACCCCCTAATGACTCTGTCACAGCCCTATGTGTCATTTTACTCCCTCTGAAATGTTACTTTTGTTTTGGTTAAATGCGTTGATAGTTTATCAGGGGGAAAATAAACCAAGCATTAATGTAAAGTGGAACATCTCAATATTTTCATATATTTTTTGTTACATTTCTGTTACTATAAATAGGCAGTAGGTCAACAAATTGCTTGTCAATATATTTTTAGGCCAAACGAAATTAATAGGGTAATGTTGACAGTTCATTGTCCTAAAGTCTCTTTTTTTAATAGGATCCAAAAACACACAGAGAGAGAGAGAGAGAGAGAGAGAGCGAGAGAGACAGAGAGACAGAGAGAGAGAGAGGTATCATGCATTGTTAATACAATAGACAAGATCTCTTACAAAAATATGACACAAGTCATCATCATCATCATTATAAAAATTGTATAGCATGCACTATCTCTAACGGTCTTTTAGTAGCGGTCTAAAAATCAGGTCATTACAATGGATGAGTCTATGGTGTTTTTCAAAACAAAACTTCAAGGATTTTGGTAGTATGGACCGTGGTCAGAGGAAGCTCTGTCACCCTCACAGGTAGCTCACCCTAAGAGTTGAGACTAGTAGTGCATTAATGAGATTATTTTAAGTCTGGCGGGCCGGCTGCTGTACGCCTCTGGTGGCAGAGCTAACGTCTCCACCACCCATGATGTGGCTGACCAGCCAAATGTATACTGAACTGTAGGCTGGTGGCCATATTTCCTCTGAAACTGCTTCCCCGTCTATCACAAGAGCTCCTTGGAGTGGGTAATAACTGTGGTAGCAGGTCTACCATCTTATGTCAACATGGTGGGTCAATTTGCCATCATGCCATCAATCATGTTTTTTTGGAAGAATGCTCCGGAAGCAATGATCTTGTTCTAAAACCCATAGCAAATGCTCACATGCAAATGGGGATTTTTCTCACAGCATGAAAGCTACGGGGGGGGTGCAAGGCCACCCAATGACACTTCAGAAGACTCTTCTTATTTATTCTCTTTCACACCAAGGAGCACTACAACTGTTTGTTATTCTGAGTGGCCAACATGACAGTTCTAGAAACTCGGATGATGCACTGGAATATTTACATTTCTATCCAGTATTCTCTAGAAACCACATGCTTTATTTTTATAAATCATGAAGTTCGAGAGCGTTAAGAATCTGTCTACAAACACGAGTGTTCTACATGAATAAAGGAATATGTAGAAATGATTTCTGAGTATATAAATAAGTGTTTCGTTATTAAAGTTATTTTCTCAACTTCTTAAAGTACTGAAAAATCTTGGCGACTCTCATTGGTTCTATTTTCCAGCATATGCGTATTACTGATGGGGTGATGAGATAAAGAAATTGCTTGCAATACCACTCATGAAAAACATTCAACACAATATAGATATGGGGACTCATGTACAAAGGGTTTTAATAGTCTCAAACCCTAAGATTCTGTAAACTCGAGAGTTTGCGATCGGTAAACACACTTTTTTTTAAATGTACGAAACCCATTTAACAATTCGGAAAAGGTTTTCCAAATCATTTAATGGATGTGGAAACATTAAGAAATTGCTATTTGAAAAGGGCTTTTTTAGGGCTTTCCTTCCAAATACAGATTTCTTAAGGTATGTATTAATTTTTTTGCAATCGAAATCCGGTCACAAAACATTAATATTTTACCACCAACTCAAAGGAGGTGCAACATGTTTCCAAATGGAAGGGGTCCCCAGGGGGACTCCTTCCTCTTTGTTATTGGTAAAAAACATTTTTAAGAGTACGCAGTAGTCCCATGGACCACTGCCTAATCTTCAGAAAAGTTTGAAAACATTTTCATTTTCTTTTTTCAACGTATCCCATTTTACTTTTAGGAAAGCAGGCTTCATTTAAAAAAATTTAAAAAAAAATGTTGTTTTATTGAAAAGCAATCACAGACATGGTGGTCTGCTGACCCCAGCAGGCCACCATGACTGTGATTGTAGCCAAATGTAGTGGGTCATAATTTTAAACCTACATTATTACTATTTATGAGGTAGGTTCGAATTGTGATTCACTACAGTTGTGTATTTTATGAACTAACCTATTAATACAAATCAAACTCAAATCAGTCTTTACTCAGATAAAAAATCCATAAAAGAATCACACAAATAAAATTACAAAAGATCTTAAAATTCTATATAAAATCTATAAAAGTGATCATGTAACGTGGACAGTTAGTTATACTCAAGCAGGCCACCAGATACCTAGCTGGCATTAACTCTATGGTCATCAGGTTATAAGGCATTATAGGACATCAGATGAGGGATAGTTATTCATTTTCATATCTTAAAATGTCCAGATGTAACAGCTGTTTCGTTCTTTGAATGGCATATGAGACATAGACAGAAACTCAATGGCAAAAATCCACATTATTCAGATTACGAATAAAGTTAAAAGCATCTTCATAATAAATATTTTTCTCTTTTAAAAACAATGGCCGTAATATTTGTTTTCTCAAATCTCTATAGAAGTTACAAAAAAGTAAAAAATGTAGTGTAGTCTGATTAGATTTACCATCACATGGAAATTCGGGTAGCTTTTGGGAGTAAAAGCCCTTCTCAGGAAAGGCCACCAAAAAGTGCAATGTGCCCATTCGCAATGTTGTTAAATAAAATCAACGTTAAATATTTTTTGCTAAAATGAGGTAGCTATGAGCATTTGATTGTATAAGGCCTGAGAGGTACATTAACACAGTCAGTTTAGCACACTCTATCTTTTCTCTTTCAATCATCATTTTCTCCCTTAAAACCGACTTTAAATCTTTCTTACTGAATTGTAACACTCCCTCCGGCTTATCAGTGTTCAATTTCCCATCCACTTCCTTCAGCAGACTATTTATATAAGCCAACCAAGGTATTCTAGCTCTATCTTCCAAGGTGAGACAGTCTGTCATCATCGTTTTGGTGAGTTTAGAACCGTCCTTGCTCAATATATTATGCCAGAGTATGGTGAGAATGAGACTTGTGGGACTGCTAATTCTTTGTGAACGATATAGGAAGGTGTAGAATGGGGCACAGCTAATAATCTACACATTATTCCAGTGTCTGCAGCAATTTACAATTTGTCAGTCCCCACAATGGGGCTCCATAAATGACAATAGGAATACTTTTACATCTATATATGGTAAAAGTCAGTGAGTAAATTGTGACCCCTTTTACCGGTGCTTTGTACATGAGGCCCCGGGTTTGTAGATTGCCTGGAGGGCTTATGCATATATGCATAAATGTTAAAACAATCATTGGCAAAAACAACCGTTCTTCCTTATTTTAGAGATGTGTGTTCTTTGCTGTAATGGTCCTATTTTGTTGTGTAATATGTTTAGATGCACAAATAGAAACCACAGAGACAAATGTAAAATACCCAGATGCATAAATGCTCACACATACACATGCATCCAAGAGCTAGTTATCAATCATCGAAATCCAAATTCATAGCTTTTAGTCCACACGAAAGTTCAGGGCAAGATTATTTTGAATAAACAGGGACTGGAGAGTGTTTCTACCTTTCATTACCTGAGTGTCAGATTCTACTCCCATAGAGAACTGGATTGTCAAAAGTGTGTAAGAGTAATGTTATTCTGGAAGGAGGTGTGACATTTTACAACTATTTGCAAAAAAATTTGGGGCATATTTACAAGCCCCTTGCTCCACTTTTGCGCCGCCGTTGCGTCACGCATGTGACGCAGTGGCGACGCAAACCATGCGCCGCGTTGCGCTATATTTACAACGTGACGCATCTAGGGAGATGCGTCACGTAGTAAACCCCTGCGCCACATGAAACCTGCGTCAGGTTTCATGTGGGCGTACCGGCGCAGGGGGGGGCGTTCCGGCGCAGGAACGCCTCGGAAAAGTGACATAGTGAAATCTACAAGATTTCACGCAGTCACTTTTCCGATGCTGGTGCGTCAAATCCTTACGGCTGCTTCAAGCAGGCGTAAGGATTGACGCACCATGTTAGGGATAGGGAAGGTTGGAACAGTGCTGGAGTTGCGTCGCGCTTGCGACACAACTTCATATATGGTAAGGACAAAGGTCAAGAAGAGGCCGCTTAGGTCCTCGTGTAGCCTAGGCTACTAAATTATTTTTAGGCAGCATTAATCAGATAGCACAAGGTAGTGTAGTCCAGGCGGGACTAATTACGCAATAGATGCTGGGACACAAAGTAGATATGGTATCACATTTATTAACGGCATAAATGGATTATCATAGCTTAATTGCATAATAATAGTTCTGGTGCTCACACATAGAAGTGAAAGTGCGTGAAGTGAGGAGTGTTTGTGACATTAAAAACTTTACATCGCATTGAAAACAACCATGTAAAAACTCCTAAGTAATTAGTTGCAGTAATGGAGTTTTAAGTTGTATAGGTCGACGGCGTTTCGATCTTATGAATGTAAGATCATCATCAGGACGGAACAAGTGTGAACAAGTAGAATCTATTAAAGGAAAACCAAAAATCAAACAATGGTCCCGAAAAGAACAACCAATTTAAGAGCAAGACCTATATTAATAAGGGATTCTTGAAATAACCTGAGTAGATAATGAGTTAAAGACTGCTAATGAAAGGTGACACTGAATGAAAAATATATAGAGGTACCATATAATGAGGCCTCAGTATTGAAGGTAGTTCCAAGGCTTCCTGTAGAGGTAGGCATGCAAAGGGCATACTAGATAGTGAGGTTACGCTGCAACTGGGGAGGTGTCAGCGCAGGGAAAGTGAATGCGCGCAAGTAGTCGACTATAGAATGAGGCAAGTGAGGCACGACTAGGTAAGGAGTTGCTGCAAGAGTCATGCGATATGGGCAGGGGCCCAGGGGCAACAAGGTAGTAGTATTCCAAGGAGAGGGACTTACTTAGGCTATTCAGTCTCCAAGGAGCATCGT
This sequence comes from Calotriton arnoldi, assembly GCA_963921515.1. Lineage (NCBI taxonomy): Eukaryota > Metazoa > Chordata > Amphibia > Caudata > Salamandridae > Calotriton > Calotriton arnoldi. The sequence goes on along the minus strand of CAWUFW010000171.1, from coordinate 1,603,863 downwards.
GAGTTCTGAGGATAGGCAAGTAATGCGAGCAGGACGGGACCTGTTGAGTTCTGCAAGGGAGGGAGAAGGGTTAGTGTGGGGCCTGAGCTACTGAAGTGCGAGCGGCGTGAGGGGAAGCAGTACTTACTTCAAGGCCAGGAGGGGGCCGCTGCCGGAGGAGAGACCCAGAATTTACGGGCGTTAGTGCAGGAAAACAAGCGAGTCAATCTCTACTCCAAGGTCATGGCTCATGGGTGTCTCGGACGTTAGTTCCGGAGGCAAGCAGGAGAATCAATCTCTAAGGGGGAAAGGAGGAGGACGGCACAGTGATACGATTGCCGTGTGTCAGAGAGTCAAAGGAAAAATCGGAAAGCCTAATTACTGGAAGGGCGGAGGCTTGACGGATAGATACTTACTAGTGAGAGCCTGCTGGTTAGGAGCGAAGGAGACCGTGAGTTGCTCGAGCGTGGAGCCGATACTAAACCGTGGCAGCTGAGTAACTTAAATGGTATGCCGCGAGTGACGCGCATGGGCAGAAGTAGCGAGGCTGGAAACTAGACTGTGTAGCGCCGCCATCTTAGGAAGGCACTAATGAAGACCCAGTAACGCGCATGTGCAGAATAAATCAAGCTGAGTTCTACACTGCTAAAGAACTGTTGTGGGCGACTAACGCAGAGTCCCAGTGAAGTAAAAGAGAGCAATTCAAGGGGTTGTAGAAGAGCCCGTATGTAGGGGAGAATAAGAGACATTTGCATCAAAGTGAAATCAAGATTTCATGATATTAGAAGAATACAGACACAATTAAAAATTAAGAATATATATAAAAAAATATATACATAGAGCTGAGAGATTTTACAGGATCATGTTCCATTCTTCAACAGTATTGAGTCCATTTTCGATGGAACGACAGTTGAACATCCATTTACATTCCAGCCTGTTAAGAGTTGCTTGGGGGTCACAGCCTCTCTTGTGTGGGCGAAGGCTGTCAATCACTTGCCAGCGTAGATCTTGTTCAGAGTGTCCTTTCTCAATGAAATGTTCCACCAATGGGGCCGTCGTGATACCGCAGCGTATCCGGCTTTTATGTTGACTGATTCTCGCTTTTATTTTCTGGGTGGTTTGTCCCACATAGATGAGGTTGCAAGGACATTTGACACAGTAAATTACATTCATTGAGTTACAGTTTGAGAAGAAGCTCAATTGGTGCGTAGTGGTGCCATATTCAAAAGTTTTTGTGTTTCTCGTGAGTGGGCATGCAACACAGTTACCACATTTAAAATGTCCTACTATAGGAGGGAGACCTAAGAATGATTGCACAGTAGTCTCATCTCGGGCTTGTTTATATGCCCGGACAATGTGGTCTTTAATGTTGCGCCCACGTTTAAATGAAAACAAGGGAGCTTCATTAGTAATGTCAATTGAGGTAAGGAGAGGCCAGTGTTTTTTTATCATTTTGGTAATTTTATTGCTGGCTGGACAGAATGTGGTCACGCATGCAATACGTGATATGGTTTTCTTTGGTCTGGTTTCCAAAAGGAATTCCCTATGTGAAAACCACGCACGTTTCATAGATCTTTTCACTAATCTTCTAGGGTAGCCTCTGTACATGAGTTTGTCGCAAAGTATGTCTGCTTCCCTGAAGTAGTCTTCTTTTAGTTTGCAGTTTCTCCGTATTCTTAAGAATTGGCCATAGGGAAGTGAAAAGAAGACACACAGCAGGTAGGTTTCCAGTCTTCTTCTTTATTCATCTGGTCTCCGCAGCATCCCGACAGCAACTGCCAGAACTGCAGCATTCTATGTTCCACGCAGGGAACACAAGGAAAAGAATGCGGTGACACGAGATCCCAACACACCCCCCTTCCTTCACATGGAAACAATGAAATAATAAATACATTCTTGACAAACATAGAGAAATTAAAACAAATAAATTACAGATGTGACAGATAAGCAAATCAACAAAAAAATCAATATCTAACATAGTCTCGAAATCTAGGAGGAACAACTCTTGTTCTAGAAGAGGTTGCCCGGGGAATAACTTCCTTGACAGGAATGGAAACCTTAGAACTTTCTCCCATGGGAGGCAGAGACATGCAAGGAGTGTGAACCCCGAATTTACCTCTTACAAACTCAGCTTTTGACTCTGGCACCACTGAGACAGCACACTTGTTCCAGATCTTTCCATTCTCTAAAACAACCACATGTTCTCTTACTTCCCTCACTCTAACAGGAGCAGAAAAACGGGAGGATCCCTTACGAACAAGAACAGGTTTCTTGATTCTCACCCAATCCCCTTGACATACCGGCGATACCCTGACACAATCCGATGCATACTTGGCTTGAGCAGCAGCCCTGACGTCAGCTACCATGCCTAACCTCAGCGGATCCACCTCCTTCCTTGACATCCAATCCTTGTTCAACTTTGAACCAGCGACCCTACCCCTTAATAAAGTGAAAGGAGACATGCCAGTACTTGAGTGAGGAGTGGTTCTAATTGCCCACAACATGTTAGAGATCCCCTCCTTCCAGTGCAGACCATTGACAAAAGCCAATTGTAACTGATCCTTGATCACGCGGTTAAGGCGTTCTACCAGACCATTGCTGCGAGGATGATATAGAGAGGTGAGGATGTGCTTGATGCCATGTTCTTTAAGAAATACCTGCATTTCAGCAGACACTAACTGAGTCCCGTTGTCAGTCACCAACTCCTCAGGAAAACCTTCCCGAAGAAAAACATCCTTGAAGAAATTTATGATCGTTGCAGAGTTTATGCCATCCACAAACCTAACTTCTGGCCACTTAGACATATAGTCGATTAACACCAAGGCATATTTGGGAGAACTACCCATACCCCCAAAAGGGCCCGCAACATCGAAGGCTAACTTACACCAAGGTGAGTTTTTTACAGCTATGGGATTGATGGAAGAGGGGTAAGTTACCTGAGTTTTGTCACTCAAAACACACGCACTACAATCGCGAACACAGTGTTCGATGGACCTATCAACACCTGGCCACCAGAAATCCTCCCGAACTCTACGCTTCATGGCACGAATGCCCAGATGACCTTCATGAGCCAGATCCAACACCTTCTTGCGCATGATCATGGGGACCACCAACAATCCACCTCTACGCAGGATTCCGTCGACCAGGGACAACTCATCACATATTCTTTTGAAAGGAATGAGTTCGGGAGCCAAATCCACATTGTTAGGCCAGCCATGAACCACAAAATCAATCACTTTCCTGATCTCAAGATCTTCAGACAAAGCCAACTTCCAATCAATCTCAGACAGAGCAACTCCTGTGTCAGCTACCCCACTGACAGCACACACCATTTCCAAATCCTCACCCATAGAGTCACATGCAGATTCAGAAAGTGGTAACCTGGACAAGCAATCGGCTACCTGATTTTTCACACCAGCCACGTACTCCAGGCGATAATTAAATTCATTTAACCTGTACTGCCACTTGGCTATACGTGGAGTGGCCCTGCCCCCACCCTTGGTGGTAAAAAGATCTACCAGTGGTTTATGGTCGGTCCTCAGAACAAATTCATTCCCCCACAGGAAATTGCGAAAATACTGTACACCCCACCACAAAGCCAGGGCCTCCTTCTCAATTGTGGAATAAGTGCTCTCTGCTCCACGCAGTGCCCTAGATGCAAAAGCAATGGTCTCCTCCCTTTTATCAGATCTTTTCTGCATAAGTACAGCCCCAAGACCCACATTGCTCGCATCGGTGGTAACAATACAGCAATCATTAATATTAAATAACTTAAGTGGGCGTGCTTGCACAATCGCTTCTTTTAATGACTTGAAATCACAAGCACATTGGTCTGACCATATATATTTCACATTCTTCCTTAGAAGCTCACACAAACACACCGTCCTATCAGAGAAATTGGCCACGAATTTAGCGTAATACTCAACTAGCCCTAGAAAGGAACGAAGCTGGTCTTTGTTTTGTGGTTCAGGTGCATTTCGGATGGCATCAAGAAGTTTAATTTTGGGTTCTACTCCTTTCTCGGAAATGTGATGCCCTAGGTAGTCCACACCATCTTGGAAAAACCTACACTTGTCTTCTCTCAACGTTAATCCACTAGACTTGACAATGTCCAGTACTTCCCTGACCCTGGAATTGTGCTCTAATTCAGTTTTGCCGTAGATCAAAATATCGTCCTGGAAAAACACGACTCCTGCAGTGTTCTTAAACAAGGTCCCCATGAGACGCTGGAACACAGCAGAAGCCGATGCCAAACCAAACGGCATACGTACATAGCGAAATGCACCTTCAGGTGTGACAAAGGACTTGAGATGTCTTGAGTCCTTACACAATTCTACTTGATGATAAGCAGCGGAAATGTCGAGAGAAGAAAAATACCTTGCACCCTCTAGTGTAGACAACATCTCATTGATGTTGGGCAGGGGTTGACGGTCTACCCATATGCAAGAATTTAGGTCGCGCAAGTCCACACACATCCTGAGAGACTTGTCACCCTTGCGCGCCAAAACGATGGGGGACAACCATTCAGACCCCTCAATGGGCTCAATTACACCCAAAGAACACAACCGCTCTAGTTCCTGTTTAAGCTCACCACGCATACTGAGAGGTACCTTACGCACTTTATGTGCAACGGCTTTGCACCTTCCTTCAAAACAATGCGGTGCTGAAAACCCTTGAGTTTACCCAATTCCCCATTAAAAATTTCGGGATACCTCAGAGTCCAATCACTCTTAGATAACGATTTTGCAGAAATAGTATGCACAGGGGTAACCACAGGAAGATTGGAGTAAAAATGCTTGGCATCGTGTTTAGATAACACCATGTCAGGATGATTGGGATCTAGGATGATGCCCAGTTCACCCTGCTCCTCCCATCCCAATAAATTTGCACCCTCCTTTACAATGTAAACAGTCCCTTGTGCTAAATCCCCTTTGAATTCTAACTTGCCCACAAACTTGCCTAGAACCTCAACCTTTTTACCACCATAAGCAAAGATTTTTATGTTGGACTGCTCGACAGGAATGTCGCCCAATCCCTCAAAGTCTTTGGCATTTATAAGGGTAAAAGGAGAACCAGAATCCGCCAGAAATTTTATACTGCTGCCGTTTAAATTTATGGCACACGCAGGGGATTTTCTTTTATGCGGTTCAACTATAGAAGCAATTTCTACTACACCATCCGATTGAGTAGAGGAAGAAGACAACATTAATAATTCATAACTTTCATTTTCATTCACGGAGTCAACATACTCTTCCTCAATAGCCTTCACAGTTCTTGATTGTACCCTATGTGCAATGGTAGCTTTGCACATTCGTGCCAAATGTCCTTTCTTACCACATTTAAAGCAAGTTTGATTAATAGCAAAGCAAAATTTAAAATTTCCCAGATGAGATCTGCTCCCACATCGGTAACATGAGAGGTCAGGTTTTTCAGGTCTTTCAGATTTCAACTTAGGCAAATCGGATGCAGATGAAGAACTGTTAGATACATTTATATTAGTTCCTTTTGTAGGTCTACTTGTAGGTTTGATACTGACTAACTTAACCTCGTTGGACGCAGACCCACTGATCTCTTTCATGCATAGTTGGGAATGCTCAATACTTCTGGCTAAAATGAGAGCAGTTTCTAGATCAGGATCTTCTGAAGCTAAAAGTTTTTCCTGGATCTTTTTATTGCAGGTGCGCTCAATTAACTGATCACGGATTATTTCGTCTCTGAACTCTCTATAATTACAAGTGACAGCTAAAGTTCTGAGGGCCGCCACAAAATCATCAATTGATTCGCCAGGAATCTGAGCACGTTGCAAAAATTTGTGGCGCTCCAGTACAATGTTCCTCCTGGGATTAAATCTTTTATCCAGAGTTTTGATAAGTGAAGCGTAGTCGTCTACAATTAAGGAGTCTCCTTCCTCCCCACTACTGACACATGTTCTTACAATTTCTAGAGGTAAAGTCTTTAAAATGGTCCTGCCCTCTGCGCCCAAATTATATACAAGTAATGCTTTCTTTTCTTTGAAATAAAAGTGTCCCCTTCAATCGCCTCAAGATAGGCTTCAAATGTCTCCTTCCATTGCTGCCAAATAATAGGAGGAGTACCAGGTGACTGCAAAAAGGGAGGTGGTGCCATTATGTGATCCATCTGCTGACTGTGCGTGGGTGAGTTGCTGCCACGAAGATCACCACAAACAAGTGGTTAACTTGCAGATTATGTCACGTATTATAGTATTAAAGCTGTATTTATTAACTGCCTTGTATTCTCTGCACTGCCACGTATTTTAGTGCCACCATGTAGTTAAGAAGGTGAAAAAGAGAGAAAAAAAAAAAAAAATAAGTACATCAATGCATGTCACCGTTATAAATAAGCACATGCAGGTGTAACACATTAGACTGCTTGGATTAGCTTAAGCAGTATGTATTTTTTTTTTTTTTTTAATCAGCATGGAGCTATGTGTTAAATCCAAAAGTCACTTAAGGATTATCACAAGGAAGTTGCCACAGCACAAGTTGAGGATGAAAAGTGACGCGCGCCGGTCTGCGCGCCGGTTGTCACTACATTAACTGAGTTCAAGAACAGGGGCTGGTATGCGCGCTGGTTGCTATGCCAACGCTGACTCGCACTCAATTCCCCACAATAGCGTGACGCGCGCCGACACACGCGCCGGTCGTCACTTCAACAAGGAGCAAGAACGTCAGAGTGACGCGCGCGTGCTCGCGCCTGCGCAAACAGTCCCCCTCGCAGTCGAGACCTGAACTGGCCCGAAAAAGAGGAAAAACCTCACCGCAAACCTCCGGAAAAGCGCAGCTTGACCAGCGAAGACAACCAGCATGAGGGCTCTTCACTGGATCGCTCCCAGAGACGCCGAACCGATCCTCACCACTGGAACCAGCAGGGACGGCCAAAACATCGCCAACGCTCTCCAGCAGCAAACGGAGGGAAAACTGGGGACCAGACAACTCGTCGTCGCCAATGAAAAGAAGACACACAGCAGGTAGGTTTCCAGTCTTCTTCTTTATTCATCTGGTCTCCGCAGCATCCCGACAGCAACTGCCAGAACTGCAGCATTCTATGTTCCACGCAGGGAACACAAGGAAAAGAATGCGGTGACACGAGATCCCAACAGGAAGGCCATCCCTCAGTGCTCTAGGGTGGGCACTATTGTAGTGGAGAAGAGTGTTGCGTTCTGAGGGCTTTCTGTACAAGGTCGTGTAGAGCCCTCCCTCAGTAGGTTTGACAGTGACATCGAGATAGTCAACTTGTGTGTTGCTAGAATTGTAGGTGAATCTAAGGTCAGGCTGGCAGCTGTTGAGCCATGCGCCGAAACTGTCTAATTCAGTTGTGGTGCCTTGCCAGATCATAAAAACATCATCGATGTATCGGTGCCAGCTTCTTATGTGATTACGATGTGGATTGACTTGATTGAGGACCAGAGATTTTTCAATGTCGTCTACATAAAGAATAGCAAAATTTGGGGCGAAAACTGCTCCCATACTTGTACCCTTGCATTGTTTGTAATATTTGTCATTGAACATAAAGTAATTCTTGGTAAGTGCTATTGTCAACAGGGAGATGATGAATTCTGTCGGCACAACTTCAGCACTGCGCCAACCTTCCGCCGGCAGATGCGTCACGCATCTGCTTATCCTTGCGCCACGATGCGCCGCATTGTAAATGCGGCGCATAGGACGTGGCGCAAGGGTAAACTTGCGTGACGCATTTTCCCTGGCGCATCCCTGCTGATATGCAGGGATGCGCCAGGGAACGTAAATATGCCCCTTAGAGGCAAAGATGTTTCTCCTGCAATAGCGGTCTATAATCTCATTAAGTTTTGGTATTATAATGCAGAACAATTATGTAAGACTGAAAACATGTTTTTAAAGGCACTGCATGGCATGCCCAAAGCACACCGACCACCCTAGCCATTATGAAGGTTGGTTATTCCTAAGAGATGTTACATTATTTTTAAAACCAGTCACAGCTACCTTTTCATTCAATTGAACACAACGATCTAACATTTTTAGGAAAGGCGCAGCCTGGTTTACCACATCCATCTCACTGAAAGAAAGGGATTAAACAGGGAGATTAGAAAACTCTGGAAGTTGGACCCAAAGATCAGACAAGTCACCAGGAACAAAATTGCAACTCTAAGGCGAAGCTACAGAAAGTACACCTGGACAGCTAAAAAAATGTACCAGACGAATGTATGGCTAAAGCGCCTGCACACAAGCAAAATGAAAATAGCAATCAATTTTGAGCCGAAATCAACACTCTTTCAAATGGCAGATTTCGTCATCACAACGCCAGCTTCTCAGAAGCCGACTGGATAGCTCACATAACAGCGACATTCCCTGCACAAGATGCAGATAATGCTATGCAGATTGCCACATCAATCTCGAAAAACACTCTCCAAGGAAATTCATTGGTAAAACATCCAGAAGGCCCATGGCTGAAAGATTAGCAAGTCCAGATCACCCTTAAGAGATTAAGACCAGAGAGGGCCCCCGGACCAAATGGGCTCCTAAACGCCTTGTTCAAGCATGATTAACCTTTTTGGGCCTCGTGCCTCACTCTGCTGTTTAACCAGGCCTTTATTACCAACTCCATCCCAGCATCCTGGAGAGGTAATATTCTACACCTTGTTTTTAAATCTGGCTAATGGTCCAACCCAGTGAATTACAGATTAATCGCCCTTATTGATGTCGAAGCCAAGCTATTTGCCTCCAATTTATTATTAGATCTGGAAGCTTGAGCGTCATCAGTAACCATCATCCCAAAAACACAGACAGGCTTTAGAGCCGGCATGAGTATAATGACCAACCTCCTTGCACTCAGTCTCCTTGTCGAAAAAGCAAAATGCTAATGCTCAAAACTATACGCCTGCTTAGTCGATCTGAAAGCAGCAATCGACAGGGTACCCAGAGATCGTCTTTGGGCAAAGATGGCCAGCTTGGGCATACCATCGAAACTATTGGAGGCCATAATTAATCTGTACTCAGATACCTGGGTTCAAGTAAAAATAGGCAACGGTGACATAACAACCAGTAAAATTGCCACACATACCGGTTTAAAGCAGGGATGCATTCTTGCCCCCTGCCTATTCAACATTTTCATGGCGGACCTTGACGCGCGATTATTGGAAGTAGTAGGCGACCCTCCCAAACCACCGAATGAACCAGTGCGGTGTCTACAATATGGGGATGACATTGTTTTACTTAGTCAGACACTGATTGGCCTCCAGCGCCTAATTACAAATCTTGCTGAATACATCAAAATGCTGGGCCTGAAACTCAACTACAATAAAACAAAGGTAATCTGCTTCTCAGAAAATCCCAGTTTCCACCACACCACGTTTTAGTGGAAAGCAGCTGGAAAAAACGTAGGGCCTAATTCCGAGTCTGGTGGTCGTAAGTCGCCAGACTCGCGGTAGTGGTGGTATTTCCGCCGCCTTACGACTTCAAAAGTCGGTGCGGCGGAGGACCACCAGCTGCGCCAGGGAACAGTCGTTCCCTGGCAGTGGCGGAGCTGCGCCACAATGTAACATGCTGAGCAGGAGTGGTGCAGTCCCACTCAGCATATTACGAGTTCCTCCACCACCAACCATTTCATGGCGGGAGCCCAACCATGAAAAGGCTGGTGTTGGAGGGACAAAGGGGGGTCTACAGGGCCCCCATGCCCCCGCTATGGGGATATTTTCATAGGGGCACAACATGTGCCCCCCTGTCTGTATTCTCCCAAAGTTCCAGCACAGCATGGACGTCACAAATATGATGCCATTTTACTTATGTGTGTGTGCCTGCTGCACTCGCAGCAGGCGGGGCGACGTTCCTCCGCTCTTGAGGAGGAGCCGCCCCTTTGCATAGGGTGGTGTGGGAGGGTGGCCGGACACTAGGCACTATTTTTGTGAATTTGGGTGGAGGAAGGAGAAGGAATTAAATCCATTGGACATCGATGGGGGCAGGGCACCATTTTTTTTATTTTGAGGTGAGGGTAAATGCAGAGAGTTGTGAGAGTGGGTGGTGGGACACCAGGTACATTTTTATGTTTTAGAGAAGGAGCAGAAGGTAATACTGAAGGTCGTGGGGGAGTATAAAATGATGCTAGGAATTGTTCTCGTAAGTTTGAGTGGGGGAAGAGAGGGGCAGCCAGAGGGTGGTGAGGGTGGGTGGAAGGACATAAAGTATAACGAGGGACAGGGAGCAGAGGCAGATTAAGCCATTTTGTGTATGACTTCCCCATCATTTGTCCACACTGGCATAGCTGTTGAAAGCAGGGGCAGGCGCTTTGGAGGTCGTACATAACATAATATTGTAGACTGGTAACAGGGAATGACGTGGTATTATCACCTCACGGTTCTAAGAGCTTTCCGATCGTTGGCTATTTCATGGCACCCAGAACCCCTCAGTGGAACGTATGCCCATTATTTACTGTTACTTATCTGTAATTGTGTATGTTTCCACCCTTATGTTTAATATTCAAAAGAAACAAACAGAATATGTGCCTTCTCTTCAATCACCTGTAATTGAACATACCTCAGCTACTTCATTTATTACAATAGGTTAAAAGTTGTAGAGTTATTACTAATTATTACAGGGAAATTATAATAATGCATATTTGAGATTGTCAAAATACATATGATGTGAAAAACTAACTTATTGGGCAGTGCGCAGAGTGCCGATGAACAAGTTTACATGAGGATAAACTTTTCTCCCTTTGAATATCTCGGGCTGAGCAAAAAGGCAAGCCTCAGAGAAAGTGTACTAAAGAGGTGCTTTGCAGAACAAGAAACAGAGCAGGAAGAAAGAAAACTGCCATTCATCAAAGGCAAACTATGTAGAATGATCACAGTAAAGAATAAAAAATACGTTGTGGAAAATTTATGATACAAAAAAATGGTCAAAGGGTGGAACATAAGGAATGGGCACTATGAAGCAACATGAAAATAGTTTCTTTGAGGGAAATGAGTTAAAACCAAATAAACATGTTAATAAATCGTGTGGCATTCCGTAACCCTTTCCCTCAGGAGACGATGGGAGTATGTGGCACAAAAAAAGTCTTAATAAAAATGTCCACTAGAGTGCAGCAATGCACCAAGACTACACACTTGTAAACCTCAACCCAGGAGTGTTCAGAAACACAAAGGTGTCCGGAAATGTCAAATGCCTTCACATATGCTATTTATCTGTGGTGATATCACAGCCATTCCTGTGATAACACAGATTTATTTCACCATTTTCAGCGCAGGTATCCAGTAAACCTCCTCACCTGCAAGAAATATTGTATGGTACACCACCAAGTTAACCCTATTCCCAATATCCAGGTCAGTTCTCAACACCGGTGGCAGTACACTTCTGTATTCCAACACACTATATGACTGCACTTTCAGCACAGGTCAGCAGCTTCCTGTAGACACATAGGACCTCTCCAGACCACAGATTCTAGTCACACAAAAGCCATGAGATGGCCACCAAATGTTCTCTGTGGACACATACTCAGAAGGCTAAGAGCCTGGTTCAGGGGACTGTCTGGAAGCAATCTTCATCCACGTGCTTTCCCCTAAAGAGATTCAAGGGAGTACTTCATGTATCCCAAGTACTTTCTCCTCAGGTGTCCAGATAATGTTATCTTGTCCTTTTCTTCTTCAGGTGTTGAATATGTGTGCATAGCGGTGTGCAAATCATTTAATTGAAAAATCTCCCCATGTAATTCAGTCAGGACAACATTCTGCATTCGTATTTTGCCAATGTTTTTGAGTTTGTAAGGGTTCCCGCAGAATTAAGTTGCAGTGTGTACCTTGGGAAGCCATATACAGCACATGTGGCTTCAGGGAATAGCTTTGCTTGGAAAAGAAAAGCTTTTAGCAGGGCAGTGTGCTACAGCTATCAGATGGTGCCTCAGTAAGACTGATGCTTCTGTTGCACCCCAGCCTTCCGGAATCTGCACAAATGTGAGCTTGTGTGCTGCGAATCAATAAAATGTTAGAAAAAAACACGTTCCTAATGGAAAATGCTGTTCTTAAATGTTTTTCTAAAATAACCTCTGTGTCCCAGACTTAACAAAATCTGTCTTAGGGGCCCCTCCACAACTGGAGCACTGACTGGCATCACTTGAGGTGGTCACCACCCTCCTCATTGGGTACCTTCTCCCACTTCCAGTATTTCTCTCGTGTAGATGCACACTCCCCAAAAGACAGGCAGTTATCCCGAGAAAGGGTTTGCCAACTAACCCTATCGACCAGGCCAAGAAACAGGCTTTTTTCTGTCCTGGAGAGGAAAGGTTGATGCTAAGGTAAGAACACCTCTTCCGTAGCTCATTAGCTGGCAAGGATGGATTCTAATTAGTACAACTCATGGAAGTCTTCCTTTAGTACCAGAGTCAAGAAACCCTGAAACGTCTTTTAATGGTGAGTCAAAATCCACATATTTACAGCAAAAATATGGACCTACATCCCATTTGGTGAAATTCGAAATCTCCGGGAAGCCATTTTAAAAAGCCAAACTCCTGCTCCAAATAAGCTGAGAAATCCCACAAATCAAGCAGTATCAGAAGAGTATACTACTTGGGGAGTATGACACCACTGCAGAACATTTGGGATTTTCCAGCTGGTAAAATGGAGTCGGTGTTTCTGCAACCGGACAAGCTGGGTGTGAACAGCGACCTGCTTGCAATTCAGCCGGGATTCCACCCAGGAATTACAAGTTTAGCTTGTAATTGGGGCCTACGTGGTTTAATAAAATGAGACATTAAAAGGAATAGAGCTTGTTGGTAGCCACCAAAAATAAAGGGAAATCATTTCTTACCAGTGTCAGAGATATCAATCACCTCAAGGAGGGTGAGAAGAATAGTACGGCAGAGGGTGTCAAAGGCAGACAAACTGTCAACAAGAACCAGTGACCTAACACTGTTGACATTGACTGGGCATCTGCTCAGAAGTGTGAAAGGGGAAGTAGGATTGTTTGTACAGTGTTGATGGGTGGGGCACGTGGGACTGTTGTAGGGAATCTGCTTAGTGAACTGCTCTAGTGGGTGCTTGTTTGGTGTTCTTTGGGCATTTTCTGCCTTGCTTCTGTTGCGAAACTAATATGTATTCTAATATGTATTTGTGGACTCTCTTGTGTGTTTCTTGTTCTAAGTTTGTATCCTTTGTGGCTTCTGAGAATTGTAATTTAATAGATATTTAAATGTGCTTTTCTGTCCATTTAAGATACTGACACTTTTTCAGTGACTCACTTTAGTACTTCCTGTGCATGTATTAACATAATTTAAAAATGTTGAATGAAACAGCGAAACTTCCGTGTTATTTCAGGTACTTCCAATGAATATTCATGAGCCTACATTTATTATATGCCTTTAAATATGTGCTCCAGTTTCCGTGCTCATTCCTCAGAGGTCTCGCGACTAACCTGAGGCAGGGTAGCCGTACAGTTAACCGTTGCAATGAACACAACCATCTGAAAAGGTCAAAGCGCTGCAGCCTGATTCCACGGCAGCACAGGACATCTGGCATGGCGCTTTCAAATCCAGCTTCGTCATTCTTTTGACAGGGGACGCGATGAGCGCACAAAATGGAACACAATTAATCCATTCTCATTACAATCTTCAGAACGAAGGCTGAGGTGCTCTGTGAAGCCGTAAGAGGGGAGAAAACAGAACCTCAGACGTCATGAAGCCGTGAAAGCGTACATTACTAAAGAGCGCTGGTGACCTGGTTTGGCTTAATCATTGAAAATCGAATAGTAAACATTCTCACGTCCCATCAGAGCAAGTGACGTCATGCTCGGGCTACAGGCATGTTTCCTAGATCAATGGATGCACTTGTACTGGTTGGTTTGAACCAGCACAGCTCTTGACGCACGTCAGCGAACGCTGCACAGAGGCCTAGTTTTGAGCATGAAGATAGTGGGGTGTTACTTTTAACGATGTACTGCCAAAAGGGGGGTGGCTTGATGCAGTCCCCTGTGTAATGCCTGGCAGAGGTTGTATTTTGGAGCCACGCAATCCCCAACCACGCATGGCTGAACAACGTGGTTTTAACAACGACGGGGCATATTCTCAAGAACGTGTGATAATCATCGCAAATTTAGCTTAATACAACTTTGCATATCGCAGTCCATCGCGGGAAATTAACGCCTTGTTAACCAAGTATCCACAACACGGTGGTACCATGCGATAGTCCCCAGATAACGCGTCAACTGACCGCGTTAAAATCAACGCCACGCCGCAAAAATGCAAACCACTAACGCAAAAAAAGCTGCGATGAGGTCAATCGCGATACGAAAATCAGCGAAACCCAGCTACAGGCCTGCAATCCACACGCGTCAGGCGGGAACAATCACCATAAAAGTAGAAAAAAAACAGACAAACAAATGCCAAACAACAGCGAAGCACAATGGACGTTGCCGGAGCAAGTACGGAGGAGAACCAGAACCCCACAAGCCCCCCGGAGGACCATCCTGGGACTTCGGGGACAGGGAAGGGCAAGGACGAGAAGAAGAGGAAGACGAAGTTCAGTCCGCAGGAAAACAGGATCCTGATAACGGAGGTCACAGAACACCATCAACAACTGTTCGTCACCTCCACTGTGTCATTGGCAACAAAAAATACAATATGGCAGTCCATCGTGGACAAGGTGAATGCAGTCGGAGTGCTGAAGAGGACAATGGACGAGGTCAAGAGGCGCTGGAATGATGTCAAGCGCAAAACCAAGTTGAAACTCGCCAACAACCTGAAGGCAGCAATGCAGACTGGAGGTGGGAGCCCAGCGCCACAGGAGGAGCTGGACGACATGGAGGAAATGGTGTCCACAGTCATCAGTGGGGAGACGGTGGCAGGAGTTGGGGGCCCGGACACTGCTCAAAAGGACCCGACACAACAGCAACAGGGTGAGTAACGACCAGGGCCTGGGGGACGGGGGAGATGGGCACAATGGCACACATGCACAATTAAGTTGAGCACATCTGCGGACAAACCATGCCCCAGACCACCAACTCCCACCAAGAGACCAACGTACCCAAATATGCAACATGTCAACACTGTACAAGCACAGAAGTCAAAGGCACACCTCATGAAAGTGATAAGGGGCAGCAAAATCTGAGCTGCAGGGCGACTCCCCAAAATGCAGCACACACATCACATGCAGAGCACATCTACATTGACAACGATGTGACACAATCTGCAAAACACCTACAACAGAACACAGGACACAACTGGTGTCGCTTGGGTGCAGACACTGGCCAATCACAATTGGCATTGCAGGGAAATGTGCGTTGATAATGTACAAGTACTAACACACACACGTCTGTTGACGAAATGTCCACTGTCCCCCATCAAATAGGCAGCTCCTCCCAAACAGCCACAATGTACCCAGTCATGCTGTCTGTATGTAAACATGTACAATGCGACAACATACATGTGGACACATTGTTAAACTGCATCTCCCCTTCACATTGCAGAGGGAGAATCAACACCTCCTGCAGAGCAGCCCGACCCTCTCTTCTCTGGAGACGAAGAGGACGACCACAGCTTCGACTCTGACACCCTCCAACTGCTCGTGGACAGCCTATGCAGCCCACTTCCAGGAGCTGGGCAGCCCAGCTGCTACGAGGAGACCCCACCCCCCTGCACAGACCACACAGCAGGCAGCACCCACCACCTCTGCTGCCTCCCAGGACCCCCACGGAGAACACATGGCCTTCTAACGCCGTGTTTTGGGGTGCCAGGAGAATCTGGCTGAACAGGTGCGGGTGGGCTTCGACCGCATGGCAGACAAACTAGATAACATACGTGGGTGTCTCAGTCCCATCAGGGACCACTCACGGTCCCTAACGGACACCCACAGTCCACTCCATGCTCTCCAACGGACCATGGCTGACATTGCTGGAGCCCTGACTCAGAGAATAGTACAACTGTCCAGTCCGAGTGGCTCTAGCGATGTCACACGGGAGTTGGGAAACATGCGGAGGTTAATGGAGACCATGGAGCGGGCAAATGCAGAACGAGCGGCTACCACGGCTGCACACCAGCGAGAGGTAGCAGGGTTCCTCAATGACCTCAGGACCCTCCTCATGGCATTGCTGCCACAAGGCCTGGCGCGGATGCATGCTGCTGCCACCACTCCATCCACATCTCCGCCCCCTGAAGTGTCAGTGCCACACAGTGCGGCAGACCTTCCACCTCCGGCCACTGATGTGTCACTGCCACACAGTGCTGGAGACAGAACACCACCACCCACACGTGAGGCACATGAAACAGCAGAGAACGAAGATGCGGATGATTCTGCCCTCGTGGTAAGAAGGACGCAGCAGCATGCATCTCAGCCATAGGTCCGGCTTCAGCTTGGTACTGCCCTCTGCATCATCACCTTCCACTGTCCCCCGATGCACTCTGCGACACTCACCTTGGACCTCGACATGGACTGCCATATGCTGTTTGATCGCCATTGACACAGCAATCAGACTGCGGACTGAACTCGTCCTCTTCCTTTGGACTTGTCGTTCCCTGACGGACCCTGGCTGGCCCTCCACGGGACAACATCGTCATGTGGGGTTTGCATGGCCCTGTACTGCTCCAGATGCAACACTCCACTGAATGTGCATTAAACAGTCATATTCACACAGATGTGTCATGTCTATGGTCTTTCAAGTGTGGAAGTATGGATGAATGTAGGCTCACTGGACTCCTCTCACGTCCATGTGGCTCATGTCGTAGCACAGGGGTCACAGGGTGACACTTTGCCGAATGCGGTCCGGGTGGTGCTGACACAACAACAGGGACACACGCATGAGTTACTTCCTGGTCCAGCCCAGTAAGGAACCATGCCCAGGGCCCCGGGGTCATTTACACACCCTTACACTGGACTGGCATACGCCAGGCCAGCCCACTCCACTTACGCTCACAGGGGGGGACGGCAACGCTACATGTCCAATGTCTTTCCTGTAGTGATCTGCTGCTCACAGGTCTAGTTGTCAGCATGCCACAGCCACTCCCTCACGGCTGGTGTACACCCACACCACACCCATCCAGCACACGCATCACAGGACATGTGACCCTGCCAATGAAAAGGGCCGGGCGCACGTGCTCAACGCCATTTCCACTCTCTATCTGGGTGCATCCGTGTGGTGTCAATGTAGGCATGAGGGCCTCTGGCCCTACAACATCACATTCCCCAGGACCGGAGGTGACATGATGGCGTCCGCAACACGATACCCATTCATACAGGGTCCATGACTTTGGGTCACAGACTTGGTGGCACCGGACACATTGCAGCCGGCACAGGCACACCGCCACGGGATGGTGACTTTGGGTGCACTGAGGTAGGGGCACCTTAAGTGCTGAGCGGGTTTGCAGCCTTCGATGATGCCCCGTCCCGGCGGCCCGGACTACTCAGGATTTGTGTGCCCTGCTGGACCGCAGTGTAGGCCAGAGCAAGCGGGCAGCGCGGGCTTACCGCCACGTGGCGTTGCATCCCGGATCACAGAGTTAGTGGCACCTCTAGGGCTGAGCGGGTGTGCAGCCCGCGATGATGCCGGGTGCACTGGTATGTCCTCTGCCATGGCGAAATCAAGACCCAGATTCATATGTGAGACCTGGTGGCCTGTGGAGCGGGGCTGCATGATGTGGAGGGTGCCATGTCCGCGGGCCCCGGGCATGTGGCTTGCAGCGGCACGTGGTGGGCCCTCATTGCTAAACGCCAAGGGTGGAAGGTGAGCAGTGAGGCCTGGGTGCCCAGGGGCGGGCATGCACCGCTGGGCGGCGGGAGGGGCTGGGGTGCATCTGCCTGGGTGCGCAGGGGCGGGCATGCCCCGCTGGGCGGCGGGAGGGGCTGGGGTGCATCTGCCTGGGTGCGCAGGGGCGGACAGGCGATGATGTCTTGTGCAATTGTATGTACTTTGCCATTCAGGTATCTGGACTCTGTTACAGATGACGGATCTGTTTCAGATGTGTGACCTGGTGAACTGCACTACATACCGGCACGTGGTTGGAGACACACCGGTGGCAGCAGGTGAGCAGTGTGGCCTGGGTGCGCATTATCAGCACGCTCTCTCCCTGTCCGTCTCTTCTGTTATCTGTGTCTCGCTCCCCCTCTCTGTCCGTCTTTCTCTGGCTCCCCCTCTCTGTCCGTCTTTCTCTGGCTCCTCCTCTCTGTCCGTCTTTCTCTGGCTCCCTCTCTTTCTCTCTCTCTCTCCTTCGCTCTCTCTCTCCTTCGCTCTCTCTCAGTCCTTTGATGTGTGCAAGACACACCTTCTCATCATGATTTTTGTCTTGCAGGCTGTGACCTACGGATTGTCCCGAGGGGAGCCGCCATGTGTCTTCATTTCTGTTCTGTGTTTCTTTGAATAAATTTTCTTTTGTTACATCGAAGGTGAATGTGTGATGCTCATTTTTGTGACGACACATGCACGTCACCAAATGTGGTTGTGCGACATCCGGCGGATTATTTGGTACATGATTCCGTGTGGTTGATGTGGCATGTCTTTGGCGGGGGGTGTCCGGGGTGTTGGGGTCCTGTGGGTGGTGGCGGTGGGTGTTGTGGCCCTGTTGGGGCTCCGAGCTGCATGATCAGTGGCTCCATGGCATCTGTTGCCCTTCAGGTGTGGCTCTGGGCTGGGCTCCATTTTGTGGTGCAGGCTGTGGTCCGACTTTGCACCAGGTCAGAGCAGGTGTTAGTTTCCTGCTGCTAACGCGCCTTATCGCCTGTTTTGTGGTCTTGTCACCGATCTGGCTGGTCGTTGAGAATGTTGCAGAGTGGTGTTTTTGCGCCTTTTTGCACGGGAACGCCTACTCTGCATCTCATTAGTAATAGTTGCGGGGGTCATCTGTGGCGATGTTTTTTGCGGCTGCTATCGCGGGTAAACTGGTGTTATGGGCTGTTAACACCAGCTTGTGAATGGGGCGATAAATTTATCGCAACTTTGGCTGTGATAAAGTGCTGTTAACTCGGCGATAGCTCCTTGAGAATATGCCCCAACGTGTCTTAACCACGCATGCCTTTACCACGCATGCCTTTACAACAAATGTAGTTGTAATGGCATATTTGGTAAAGGCATATACCTGGTTACGGTTCTGCCCTAACCCCAGCCACCCCGCCCTGAATCCTGAAAGTGGACCCCTGCTCTAAATACTAAGCCCACCCCAGCCTTTAAAACAACCCAGACCCCCATGCCCTGAGCCCTAAAACCCACCCCCAAACTTGAAATCGACCCTGACCATCCTGCCCTAAGCCCTAAACCTTCACCCCAGAACTCGACCCCGACCACCCGCCTTGAGCCCTACAACCTTCACTTCAGAACTCGACCCAGACCCCCTGCCCTAAACCCTAACACCTTCACCCCAGAACCCTACCCCGCCCACGCCCTGAGCCCTAAAACCTTCACCCCAGAACTCGACCCCGACTCCCCCCACCCTGAGCCCTAAAACTGCCCCTAGCCCTAAGCCCTAAATCTTTCACCCCAGAACTCGACCCGACCCCCCATACCTGAGCCCTAAAACCTTCACCCCAGAACTCGACCCTGCCCCCTCTCCCCCCCCGAACCCTAAAACCTAAATCTTACTCATCATGCCACTCCGTACGTCCATTCTTTGCCTGGGCAGGAATTCACCTCCGACCCTCAGCCTGAGTCTAGAGCGCTAACTACCACGTACATCTAAACCACACATATGCATATGGCTGTTTCCCCCTAGCAGATGCTACACTGTGGAAATAAAGCAGCCATTCTGAAAGAGTTAAGCTAGACTGTGAAAAACAAATATATTAGTCAGAAAATCTCAAACATCCCATTTTACTTATTATTCGTTCTTTAATGGCCTACACTTTTTGGGAGTTACAGTGAGAGGGAGCCACTGTCAACCCCGACTAATTCAGCAGCAACCACAGAGCACTTTTTTGCTTACTTGGTGTATGATTGGATAATAAGGATTAGCCAGGGAGTGGGGATGAGCTGTTGGGTTCAGATGATACTAACTGATGCTGCCACCGTGTATGTGTTAGGAAGCAGTGTGGAGTGCTGGAAACACAAAAGACAATCATAGTCACCCATGTGGGTGATTGTGAGAGAACCTGTCCACAGAAGGGGAGTTCAGTGTAGGTGGAAGGGTGGAGCAGGCAAAGGCAGACACCAAATAGAGGGTGCTGCCTCTGAAAAGGGTCAGTAAATGAACCAGGTGGATGGTTTTGGGGTCATGACCTGTTAACATCTTTAATGCATTTGTGTAGGTATGCATGTATGTATGAATGTAAAGTGCTCATTGACTAAAAACCTCTTGCTTATTTATTTCATTAGAAAGTTTATTCTTTTTATCGTTCTTTCATTTTCCAGTATTGAATGATTAGTTGCCCTGAATAGAAGTATTTTAGTAATGATTAAGAAATACTTTTTTGACAGGGTTTAAATCCAAAGCAGTTCACACGAATAGACAATATTTTCAAATTATTGATGTTCTAATGACAGAGCTGAAGAGCTCATTTTTGCCAACAATGCACTGTTTGGTTAGATTTTGAGAATTAAAAAGTAGTTTAAGCATATGCCAAGTTTTGAACGCTTTCAATTTAGGGAGATATTATGTGTTGACTATAGTGGACTCGCACTCTTAAAAAAAGGAAATGTATTGTTGTGGTTTACAGGGAAAATAAGCAGCACTGTTTACACTGAGTCCAGTGAGTGACAACTAAAGCTTGATATTTATTTGAGATCCGCTCACACTGACATCACATCTGAGATAACAAGGCTAAACCAGACAAGATGGCGCTAAGTGGATTCATTTTAAGCACGTGAACCGGCCATCAACCTTCCCGAAAGTCTGTGATTCAGACCTGGCAACTGAGTTCACGTGTTCAACCTCAGCTTTTCTGAATGGAGTCTTAAGGACAAGCATAGGGGAACTTTTACAGTCAGGAACCTTGCTGGAGACACAGAGCGGGCGCATTGATTTTATAAAACCAAGCCGAGCCTTTGATATTCCGCTAAAGGGTGCGCTCGGGGATTACTGGCATGCATCCGAGCCTGATAATTACAGCCACAGCCTGAGTAATGTCTCCTTGTTCCTTCCCCTTGAAAGTGATCTCTTTGCAGAGGAGGAGGGCTTGAATGAAAGATGGCGGCGCTGCTCTTCCTGCATGGTTCGATTTCATCTGGCAGCTGAATTCTCGGGTCTGAGTGTCACTGATGCAATCTAGGCAGGAGACGGCTGCACAGTATGTCCAAAGCTGCTGGGCCGAGACGCGCGCTTCCTTCTGGAGGATTTCAAACGTTTGGCTGTGTCACACAGAACACAACTAACAATAACAACTATTGCATTTGTGTTCGTCTCATTAATGAAGGATTCGGCTGCATTTGAATGCATCTTGAAAACAAAATCTGCCTTAGCACCGCTATCCAATAGCCCGCCCCCACACTTGCTGACCCACTCAGATGCAGTGGCCTAATCAGCCCCGTGGTTTTGGGCGGGGGTGGTAGGGGGGGGAGGCAAGCTCCAGGGTCCGGCTATGGCAGTGTGCACGGGCCCCTGGCCAGAGAGCTCCTCACTGGGTCCTTGGGATCCTCCGTGTACTTTGCAAGGGGGCCTCCTCAAGTTTCATTATGCCGCTGCTCAGATGTATACACCATCCCACATTAAGGGACACAAGAGCACAAACTGAGACCACATCATTTGTTGGAGTAACATTGCTGCAGGTTTATTAGAGCGGGCCACTAAAGGCCCGCTCCAGCGTTAACAAGGTAACAACAGCTGTGAACAAACATTGGAATATTGGAGCTCTGGCTTCTACCGGCCATTAGAAGGCCGGAGCACACCAATGTCTTCAATGGAGCACTCAACATTCCAATGTTCGAATTAAACTTAGGCACAGTAGCAGGTTATCGCACGGGCGATCTAAGGAAGGGCAGTGGTGGTAGGACCTAAGTTGCCTGCCCACATGATTAGCCACTGAGCACTAGACTTATCCTTGATTAGGTGCTTTGACCTTCTGAGCAGGTTCGCCCCAACTTTGGACCAATTTGAACTCCCGCGCAGGGGTTTCTGCTTCGAAGTTGAGGTGAAAGTATGTATAATGAAAAAGACGGCCAGCTGGACTCTGCATTCAGGCCATAACTCAGAGTGGCCAGCTATTCCTTATGGGGCTGGAGGCACCATTTACCAGCCTCATCTGTAACCACAAGAGACGTGGTTTTACCGCACCCTGTTTTCCTGTGTGCGGTAATACCGCAGGCTTTGCAGGGTAAAACTCCAGTTTGAAGCTGGAGGATGGTGTCATCAGTTGAAGCAATGGGATTGCAGGTTGACATGCGGAGTTTGGTGTGGTAGGATGGATTCCTTTTTGCTATTCCCCATCGCTTAGGGAATCTATAGGGGGCAAAGCTGTAATTCCCCTTTAACACCTCCCATAAATACAGATAGCTCTGATATCAGTAGCACTGACAAACTGAGAACCCTTATCTAAGAGCCACTGGTAACGGACAGACTGAGTAGCACTCAATGTGTGTTGTGTTCAGAAAAGCAGTGTGTGTTTTTACTCACAGGTTGCATACAGTCTAAAGGTTCCAGTTCTACTTGTCACTTTCTAAGGGGGTACCGGCTGGTGGGCCTTTGCAGCATTTGCGGGGAGACCTAAAGTGCTGCATGCCCAGGCAGTGGGGCTTGGCTTGAGGTGTGCCATATAACCCCCACACTTACCAAAATGTTTAATGGGAAAAATCCGGAGGGTGAGAATTTTCTTGACTAACTTGCAATTGTGACGCCTACACAAACACATGTTTGTACAGGGTCTTTAAGAAGGCACTTGTACAGAGTCCTAAATGATTTCATAACATGAGGAGAAGTCGGAAGAGAAAGGGTGCTAGTAACTGGACAAAATCAAGTGACTTCACTTCTAAGCAGCACTATACATACCAACCTCCTGAAGAATGGTGAGGAGAACAACATAGCAGATGGTGTCAAATGCAAGCCAACGTGTCCTACTTCCAAGCATTTGCTTGGAAGTAGGATTGTTTATACAGTATTGATGGACGGAGGGGATTGGTGCTGCAACTGCTGTGGGGAGCTGCTCCATTGAGTGTTTGCTTGGTGTTTGCCTGGCACTTACTAGTTTGCTCCTGTAGAGAAAATGACAAAGAATTTCTATTATGGATACACAGAATCGCTTGTATGTGATTTGGAGTAGGTTTGCAATGCTTGTTCAGCATGGGTAATACCTGTGTCTGCTTTGAACTAACATAGCATGTTACATTAAACAATGAGCAGATATGCCCCTGCAATATCCATGTCAATTCTTGGATATTATAAGTGAACAGGAAGCCATAGGGAGTACATGGGCTGGACACTCGTCATTACGAGTTCCCGAGCTCCATGAGGCTTCACGGTATTATGGGATGTTTGGTACCAAACATCTCATCTTAATAATCCTGCTCTGATTCCAGTGTCAAATATATAAATGACTGCACACAGACAACCCCTTAGAAGGGTCCCCTGAAACCTACCAACCCTTAGTGTGGTTACCGACTGGCCTAAGCCAGCCTGTCACCACCAGGCAAGGTTCTGACCTCATGGGGTCAACGCCAGCGTGCTCAGAGGTTGAGAACAATGCCTGCCCCTGGCGGAGGTGTTCACACCTCACCTAGGTCAGTAAGTGCCATTTGTGTCAGAAGCTTCAAAGACCTTGCGTCTCATGATAGAAGGAGCAGGCCCCACCTCCTGTCCTCACCCCTTTTGGTGGGAAGACAGGTGGGAAAACGAAGAAAGAGTAGGAGGTGGCCACCCCTCTGCCAACTCCACCCCTCAGGTGCTGGATGCAAGGTGAAGCACATTTTTCAGTGCCCACCATCTTGAAGATTGTGTGACTTCTCCAATCAGGGCTAGCGCTTTGTCCTCCTCCCACAGGAGGTGGACTTAATAGAGGGTGTAGACACCCCAGGTAAGGGGCCCATTGGCCACTACCTGTCACTCCCTTGTGAACGCCCCTAAATTTAGTATTTAGGTGACACCCTCAGACCCTGAACAGTAGTATCCATGGACACAAGATGAAGGCAAAGGAAGAAATGCTGTTGGACCGAGAACTGCAGACCTCGTGGTGGACTTTGGGCACAAACTCCTGCCTGCCGCCACAGAACTCGTCAATTGCCACCCTCCAGCTCCTCTCATCACCGTGTGTGGCCTCTACCAACCCTGGAGGATCATCAGCTCTTCGCAAATTGTCAAGGAACTCCCTTGAGAAAGAGGAGCTATCTCCCTGCAGCTGCAGGCCCCAAACACAGTGAAGTCCGGTCTAGCGTCATCCAGCTCCACAGACCGACCAACGTCTCTGAGTGCCAGCCAAAGATACATTTGCTCTGAAGGGTAAGCTTGGCCTGTGCACTAAGTCTTGAGGCCCCGGGCCCACCGGAGCTGAAAGGCATGAATACCCAGGGTACTGGACCCCTTGCTACAAAAACCTACAAAACAGAGTTCAGGCGGATTCCAACTTTACAGTGAGCCAGCACCCAACGAGGGACATCAGGACTCCAGAGATCCACCTCAGCAATGGTCCAGCTGCTCCAGAATCATTGCTCCAAGGTGCCAGCCCCTGACCACGACGTGTATCTTTGCACGCGTTTCCCACATATTCACTGCATCTAGCCCTCATGGGTATCTTCGAACCAGCTGTGCTTCCATTACCCCAGAGTCCTTGTGACTACTGTCCCTCGAGAGCCCTCGGACTTGCCTACAAGTCCCTCTTTGCTTTACTTTTGCAGGTGGCCCCTTTCTTTGTAGCACCAGCTACAAAGTCCACTTGCTCCTGGTGGGAACCGGGAAGCTCCTGAAAACTTGGCCTTGGAACTTTGGACCTTGGCTCCTGAACCTTCTGATTTCCAAAAGATGGACCACAAAAGTAACTGCATTGCATTGATTTTCCAATTGCCTTTTTCCTTCCAAAGGGAATGTATTGTCCGTAATTGCGCACAACTGTGAATCTTGCATTTACTGTGATTTTTCTATAGTACTAAAAGTATTTACCTTGTACCCGAAGTTCTTGGTCTAAATATTTATAAAAAAAGGAGTAATGTTTTTCTAATTCGGTCTCGACTTTGTTCGTTGAGTGTGTGCATCAGTTATTGCCTCTGTGACTACAGCAAATGCTTAGCACTACCCTCTGATAAGCCTAACTGCTCGCCCACACTACCACAAAATAGAGCATTAGTATTATCTACTTTTGCCTCTGTAAACCAATAAGGGTCTCCTCGACCTTTCTGCACAGTGTAACGCATTGTGGCGCACTATATAGAGACATGTTCTACAAAAAGAAATGACAGGTCAATAATGAGGCAATCATTTACTGCTGCGTTGAAGTGTGATGTAGTCTTAAAATGGAGGTTAGTAACACAAAAGCATTTAGTCAAATTACAGTCTATTAAAAGACAAGAGAAAACACCTTTGCAAAGGTCTTATTTGTGATAGAACAGGTAAGAATCAAGGGGTCCTCCCATAACTAGAAGCTCATATATACACAGACAGGCGAAAAAACTAAATGTAGTTGGAGCTGGCATGTGAAAAAACATATGCAGTGTGGTGCTGCTGCACTTCCAGTTCTTGTCTATGCTGGCGTGTTATTGGCAGCAACCTGTGCTGAGTGAGTTCTAAATCTAAACTGTGAATAATGCGTTAAAACTGGTACTGTGCACAAGAAAGTTGATAAGCATGCGTGTACAGTATAATACAATAGCGATTACCGCTCATGCCTGTGGTAGCGTTTCTTGGCCTGCAAGCCTGGCCAAGTTTGTGCAAATATGCAAAAATCAATAATTACAATGTTAGTAGTATTCATTTAGACCCACTTGCATAACAAAGAAAGCAGCTGCCTATAGTTCAAAAAGGCAAAGGGCTTCATTTAGAGCTTGATAGAGTACCGTGCCCACCAAACTTACGGTGCCCTGTTAATGGAAAGCTTCCTCTGAAGACCTGACGGAGTAGGGGCCATCTGAGTAAAGCTATCACACCGCCCAGTCTATTAGAGTGGATAGTCTTATGAGGGTTTTCCTCTATCCTACAACACCAGAAAAACCTGGAAGTGAGGGACAGAAAAAGAATCACCCAACCCCTCAGAGTTTGGTCCCAGGGGTCGGGGGTCATTCAAAGTTTGGAGTATAGGCATCAAAACTGACGGTGGTCTTCCATCAAATGTTTTGCAACTTGGTCAAGGTACAGAGTTCAGCTCTGGGACAGCAGTAATCTCTTAATTTGGCTGATGGTAGTCAGTCAGGGTAGCGGTCGTAATGTCCTCTGCTACCCCAACAGATGAAGTACTGTCCGTCAAACTCTAGATATGTCCCATGGTGCCTGTTGACACTATTAGCAAAGGGTCCAGGTAAGTTGAATGATCAATATTGTAAACATTGTTAAAAATTAATTGAGGAAGTTAAGAACATTTATTTAGATAGATTGAATCGTGTTGATTTAAAATGACCAAAATGTGAACGAGAAAGTGTTTTCTGTCTAACCCTCATATTGTTCGTCGACAGGACACTGTAAAGGGGCATATAAATGTATACAGGTAAAATGGACTCAAAAATAGAAGCCATGTTCTTTTCCTGAAAGAAATAGAGATATAGTATTTTAGCTCTCCAGATAGTGCGTTGGCCGAAATAGATATTAAAAGAGCCAAAGAAGAGCAAGCATACAAAGTTTTCAATTCTACAGGATATTGATCCAAAGACTAGCGTTTCTATACAAAGCAGCACTTCCGACAAATGTCCTCCAAGTTGCACAACTCAAAAACAATCCGATCTAACATACATAAGGTAACCTAATATCAAATCAATGTGTTCAGTTTTAATTTATGACTCCTTTATATTCTCACGCATTCTCAGAGAACTTCAGAACACTGTCCCTATCTTTGAATTTCTATAATGGGAGAGTGTCTTTGTTAGCGGTGGGTGAGCTTGTGACGTCAACAACCCCACAAATTTACGAGTTGTTTTTTCTTGAACTAACTTCTACAACTGTGAAGGTGTCTACATTGTAAAAATATTTTGGGAGCTAAAAAAGAGCCCTGAGCTGCAGCAGGAAATGTCCTGCTCACTACTGTGCTGGTCGGTGAGTGGCTATCGTTTTTTAGGTCGAAGACCTATAATTTGCACTACTTCCGGATTCCTACTTCCGGTCAAGGTCAGCGTTCCAGCGGCACCTATTTAGGTGGAGGCTGGATTGGATACGCGCAGTGGGCGCGCCGCTGGCGCGCCTGAGGCAAGCCCGTCTGCGCCTGGACCGGGCTCAGGGCCAGAAATCTTGGCCCTGTTCATGGAGACATTCCTCGGATTCAATATACCGGGGAGAGTTTGCGTGCATTATGCCCCTCTAGTCGTCAGGTATGCAATACATTTTCTGGTGAAGACCTGGCAAGATTAGAAAATCCACAATGCTCAGGTTGTAAGATAAAAATTCCTAGTGCCCCAATTAAGATGCAAAACAACAGCAGAGGGCCCCTGGAGTCCTGCATGAAACACAGTGAACTCCAGTTAGCCCTCATTAATGCAAGATCGCTAATAAAACACAAATACGAAATAGCAGACTTCATTCTTGATAACAAACTTGATGCACTGTTTGTGACGGAAACATGGGGGGGAGATGCAACTGACCCGGACTTTAACATTGCGGTTCCTCAAGGCTACGAAGTGTTAAGACTCGATAGACAACTAAAAAGAGGCGGGGGACTTGCGTTAATCCACCGGAGTGAATTAAACACACATTGTTCAATAATTCCCTCCTCAGAATGTGAAGCTTTCCTTTTCAAAATCACACCTCTTAAACAAGAGACGTTTAGAGGATTATTGATCTATTGTCCACCAGGCCCCAAAAATAATTTTCTGTCTAACTTCCACTCGCTACTAGAACTAGGTCTTCAATCCAATTTTTTTTAGCATTTTAGGAGATGTGAATTTTCACCTAGAAGTAACAACAGATAAAGACACACGGGACCTCCTTGAAATGACATCAGAACTAGGACTTAAACAACTTATACAAGACCCCACACACTTAGCCGGGCACACTCTAGATGGTCTTTTCACTAACAATCCCGCCATCTCTAATCCCTCCACTCTTCCTTTAGGTTGGTCTGATCATTATGCAATATTATTTAGATATAAGCTGCCTCTATCTAACACTACAATCACATCGAACACCAAGATATTCAGTAGACCCTGGCATAAAATTGATCCGGTATTACTGGCACACCAGCTAGCTCAAAGCCAACCGGACCTTGAAACAGATGTAGATTCTTCAGCTATAAAGTACACCACATGGCTGGAGTCTAACTTTGCAAAACTAGCACCTACTACTATGGTTAATAAATATAGAAAGACACCATCAGCTCCTTGGTTTTCTGAAGCCCTGAGAGTAGAAAAACAAGCCTGTAGGAGGCAAGAAAGGAACTGGCGCAAAAATTATGAAGCACCCGAAAACACCGGTATAAAACCATGCTTGCAGAGTATAAGAAAAAGCTTATTGCTAAGAAGAGTCAATATTATACACTACAAATAGAAAATGCTGGCAATTCTAGTAAAGAACTGTTTCAGACCATAAAGAATTTGACTACGGTCACAAAAGATAACTCTTCTAACCACAATCAAGATTTTTGCAATGTGCTTGCCCAAACATTCAAAAGTAAGGTTGATCAAATTTACGAGCTGTTTGACAATTTCAAGGTCAACACTAATTCTAAAGAGCAGGAATCAACCAACAAGTCGTCATTTTTAGAATTTACATCAACATCTCCAATTCAAATAGCCACGTTTCTTTCTGCTGCTAAATCGGGTTCCCCAGAGGATCCCTGCCCCCTAGGATTCTACAAAATATAAGCCAACACATCAGCCCTTATTTATCCAGAATTTTTAATCAGATGTTCGCACAAGGACTAATTCCTAGCAATTGGAAACAGGCCTGTATCTTGCCGCTTCTTAAAAAGCCTAACCTGAACATAAATGATCCTGCTAATTATCGCCCTATCGCGAGACTCCCACTCCCAGCAAAAATTATAGAGAAAATAATAAATGCTGAACTCTCTACTTTCATTTTAGAAAATCAATTATTAGACCATAGTCAGTTCGGTTTCAGAGCAAATCATAGCACTGAGACTGCCTTGATAAAAACTACGGAAGAAATACGCACTACATTGGATGGCGGAGGGTCGGCAGCTCTCATTCTACTGGACCTCTCCGCAGCGTTTGACACGGTGGACCATGTTCTTTTGGTCCAACGTTTGAAAACCATAGGGATAGGAGGAAAGGCCCTCTCTCTTTTAACCTCGTTCTTATCAGATAGATCCCAAACTGTACACCTAGGTAAGTTTAAGCCATCGCCCTTTGTCTTGCCTTGTGGGGTTCCTCATGGTTCCTCATTGAGCCCGACGCTTTTCAACATATATGTCTCTGAACTTGCCCCGCTGATCAGAAGTTTTAATTTGACTCCCACTTCCTATGCTGATGATACTCAGCTGGTAATTTCGACAGTGGATAAGGATGTTAATCACTCCCTCAAATTACATGATTGTATGATTGTGTTGAGCAGCTGGATGAGTAGGCATTGCTTGAAGCTGAATTTAAGCAAAACTGAAGTGGTACTGTTTGGTAACCTGTTCCCACCTTGGTCTCCGTCTTGGTGGCCAGACAACCTGGGTTCTCCTCCCACACCAGCAGTTAAAGTCAAGAACCTTGGTGTTATTATAGATGAAAAACTTAACTTTGAGACCCAGGTTTCCAAGGTTGTGTCCTCTTCTTATCTTACCATCAAAATTTTGAGAAAAATCCTTCCCTTCATTCCAAAAAACACCAGAAAGACAGTTGTGACCTTGCTAGTTTTGTCCAAATTAGACTATTGTAATGGTCTATATATGAACCTCCAAGCCAGACTACTTAGGAGGCTGCAGGCAGTACAAAACGCCGCCGCTAGATTAGTCCTGGACATTCCTAAATATCAGTCTATTAGGAAAGGTATCCAGGACCTGCACTGGCTTCCTGTCGGCCAGCGTGTTAAATTTAACACACTCTGCATTGCCCATAAGGCTCTGCATAGAGAAGGCCCGAAATTTCTCTGGAATATCTTCAGCTGTACTCTCCTAATAGACCCCTTCGATCGGCTAATGCCAGTCTGATGACCACTGCTAGAATCAAAAAGACAAACTGGGGTGGCAGGAGTTTTAGCTATAATACCATCAAGCAGTGGAACTCCCTCCCATTACACCTCAGGACGATTCCCATCCTTCTTGATTTTTGAAAACAACTTAAGATGTGGCTTTTTAGATACTAGCTTCCTTGGCATAGTATGTTGAACCGGAAGGCTCCAAGACACCCACGGGTATAAGTGCGCTATATAAGTTGTAATAACATAACATAACACAAGAGTTTGAGCTATTGGCATTGTAAATGACAATGCCTTCTGTTTATGTGTTAATTATCAAAACAGATAAATAAAAGGCATTGTCATTTACAATGCCAATAGCTTAAACTCTCGCATATGCGAGACCTATTGCATTGAAAATGCTTGTTTACTGTGGTGCAGTCCTCGCCCTACCTTGCCAGTTGTCCGTAAGTTCCAGGGTGGAAAGCAGATGACATGTCCAGTAGGAGCCATTGTGTTTCCCCGCAGTGGCTCAGGTGACTTTGGGGAATCCCAGGTTCCTTACGCCTGATTCATGTTCTGACCATTCTGGGTAGGATATCCAGCTGTAACGTAGCAATGGGTGACGTGAAACTCTGCAAGAGAGGGGGCACAATCGGTGAAATGTGACATTTGGAAAGTGCGAATTGCACATAATTTTGAATATTTGCCTCTCAGTAGTTTATGCCTCACTGTATGTGTTCCATGATTCCCTGCTGGGTGTGAAGAGAAGAATTTGTTAAATCATGTGTTTCAGCCTGAAGGCCTAGACCGTTCATTGTTAGAGGTTTCTGAGGGGGAGCATAAACTAAAGTGTTTATCCCCTCAGCCG
Source organism: Calotriton arnoldi (assembly GCA_963921515.1). Taxonomy (NCBI): domain Eukaryota; kingdom Metazoa; phylum Chordata; class Amphibia; order Caudata; family Salamandridae; genus Calotriton; species Calotriton arnoldi. The sequence continues at coordinate 1,572,941 of CAWUFW010000171.1, read as the reverse complement.
CACACTGCGACAACAAGTATGTAATTACCACTTTGTTCATCTTCCTTATCACAATCGTTACTACTTGAGGGAGGCAACGATCTCATTGGTCCTCCACCATCCACTCAGATAAAAAACATCAGATAGAAAAATTACTGTGCCCTTATTATATATTCGCACACAATAAGGAAAATAAATTATTTTATGGAGACAATGCTTGCAGGACACACTCTTCAAATGATTCTGGTTGCGAATTCTCAATACATACAATGGACCATAAAAATATAAAGGAAGCCCCTCATGCCACTATACTAATTTCACTCAAGGAAAGCCTCTGTTACTCTTCACAGGTAGCTTCCAGAACCAAAGTGGGCATGTGTTAGACTTGGCATCTTTTGGCGTGTTTCCCCTGACTTTTTGCTTTCTGACCTCCCGGTTTTGACTCTGTTTTTGCTGGTGTGATGATTCTGCGCACTTTCCTCACTGCGGTCCAGTGGGAAAGTGCAAGTGCTCCTGTATAAAATGTGTTATGGATTGGTGTTTCCATGATTGGCCTATTTGGTTTATGTGTCAGTCCCTTGTAAAGTGCACTGCGAGTGTCAGGGCCTATAGACCAAATGCTGTTGGTGGGCTGCAGCACTGGATTGTGCCACCCACGCAAACAGCCCGTAAAGTGTAACTCGGGCCAGCCACCGCAGAGCCTGTGCGCAGCCTGGGGCTGCCATGTCGACTTGGCAAGTGCACACACTTGCAAGTCCCTAAACCTTCCCTTGGCTGCATGTTAGTCACCCCTAAGGTAGGCCCAAGGTACCCCTGTGGGCAGGGTGCGTTGTACGCGAAAGGTAGGACATGCCCGGGTGTGTGCGGCATGTCCTGATAGTGAATTACAGCCTAGTTCGTTTTTCACTATTGCAAGGCTACCTGTTCCCCTAGGCCAGAACGGGCGGTTTTGATTATTACAGTATATAATCCTAACTGACCCCGGGAACATGGTAGAAATTCGAGTTTAGTATGCCTGGACTCAGAATGATAAAATGCAGCTTTTAGTAAGGTTGGTTTTAACATTCTGTGTTTGAAAATACCACTTTTAGAAAGTGGGTATTTTCTTGTCTAACCATCCAAACCTGCCTCTGCGAGATTGTGTATTCCTTGTCTGGAATGTGAGTGACAGGGGCTGGGGGATGCCAGGAGACAGGGTGAGTCAGCGCAGGGCTGAATAGCCAGATCGACCTGTAGATGGGTGGGAGGGGTCGCACCTGGGCCCTGAATAGGACAGTGCCTTCCCTCCACAATGCTGGCTCCACCTCCTGTGGTGCGTCTGATGTCCCTGGCCTACTCACTGAAAGAAGGGACGGAGACTTGTCAACAAAGTGCTCCAGAACTGGTTTGGACTAGGCGAAGGCCTCTCTGCCTTCAGAGAACAAAGGAATTTGGGATATAAATATTGGGGCCCTGACCCCATGAATTTAGATCTCGCTGGAATCAAGGAACCTGCCAAGACGAAGAGCTGGAAGAGCTGCCAGGAGGAGTACTGCCCCTTTGCTGTGTTGTTGCTTTGTTGGGTTGGCCTGCAGCTGCTGCTTCTGCCTTGGGCAGTGAAAGGACTGGACTGAACTTTCTACGAACTTGTGCTGAGTATCTCCAAGGGCCAGGAACCAAGCTGGCCTCCTGTTAAGAAGTCTCAGGGACTACAAAGACTTCACAAGCCTCTGGGTACCGCTTCTGGAACGCTGTTTCAGTTGCCACAGAGGAAGGGAACTGCAACCGACTCCGTCAACCGAATCCATCCCTGGCCGGTGACCTGTTTGCACCGCAGACCGCATCGCCCCGCTTCGCATCGCAACCCTGGTCTCACCGTGGGCGACGTCCGACGCCGCCAACATCGAGCCGCTGCTTGCACCGTGACCTGTGGGCACCGCAGTTCGCATCGCATCGCTTCACTGGGCCAGCCGGACCAGACCGACACTGTCGCTGCAACTGGCTCAAGAGTCGAGACCGCACCGCATTTGGGGCACCGCTCGCACGTCTGCGACGCACCGCTCCGACTCGCACCGCTGTCCGACGCCAGCTCCCACACTCCGGCTAGGTCGCCTGCATCGCAACCTGTCAGCACCGCATCGAGCATCGTCTCGCCCTGCATCGCACGCCTTGGACTCACCGACTCCGTCTGCACGACGCTCATCGAGCCGCTGCCTGCACCGCATCGAGGGACACCGCACCTTGCATCGCTCCGTCTTGCACCGCAACCGCGACGAACGCCGACCGGCTCGTACACTCCGTACCAGCCACAACGAGAAAGGTACTGTAACCGAGTCTGTTCATGACTCTGCTGGCCCGTATCGACGCGGTCGGCTGGAACTGTTAGACTCTGTGGTTTTCAGCATCACGGTAGGCTCGGACGGAGCTACCGACTCGTACGAACTTTGCTTTTGTGCTATTCCTGCAAAGAAGAAGTTAACGTATCAAGTATTCATTCGTAAAGTATAGTATTGTGGATTTTTGTCGTAATTGGTCTTGTCTTGAGTATATAAAATATTGGTTATTTTTCTAAACTGGTGTGGTGTCCGTTTGTAGTGCTTACACTGTATTACTGTTGGTTATGTGCAAATGCTTTACACACTGCCTCTGAATTAAGCCTGACTGCTCGTGCCAAGCTACCACGAGGGTGAGCAGGGGTTACTTCACGAGTGTAACAACCCTTACCCTGACTAGGAAGAAGGGTCCCTACTTGGACAAAGGTGCAAGCCCTTGCCAACTAGAGATCCCATTTCTAACATTGGTTGTCAGCGGTGAGGATAGGACTTGCGTTTGCACTTGACTTACAGTGATTGGTGTGCACTACTACCATATCGCAGACCATTACGTACCACATACTGGTTCTTTTTCTTTTGGCCTATTTTTGATCTTGGCAGTTTTCAACTCACGACTTTTGTCATGCCTGAATCAATTGCATCATCCGTTGCATCTCTGGAAGTTATCTTTGAGGAGGACAGGTTGGAATCCTACGCCGTAAAGGAGTTACGAGCGATTTGTAAAAACCTGAAAGTCCAAATTAAAGGCCTCACAAGGAAGGAGGAGCTACAGAAGGCGCTGAGGGCCTGGGTAGCAGCCAGACATGCCAATGGGCAGCCTGGTGATCTCAGTGAGGAGGCGGAGGAGCCTATTTCCAGGGTGGATGTGCTTTTGGGTAGGGGGAACCCGCCAGGTCAGGCAGCAGCAGTCTGTCCCCAGAGGAGCTGGAGGACAGGCGGGAGGCAAGGCAGTTCGAGCTGCAGAAGCTCAGGCTGGAGAGTGAGCGGGAGGAGAAGAGATTGGCCATAGAAGAGAGGAAGATGCTCTTAGAGCATGAGAGAGAACTAAAGGAGCTAGAACTTAGGAGTAAGTCAGGCTCAGATGGTGGCAGCAATTCGTCTAGAAAGGCAGACAGGATTGTGCACATTCCCAAGAACGTAGGCAAGGAGTTCAAGAAGGGGGATGACATACAAAGGTGGTTCCAGGGTTATGAGGCAGCCATACACATGAATGGGGTCCCTGAGGAGAATTGGGGAGCAGGATTGTGGCCACTTTTCCCGGAAGAAGCAAGGGATGCTCTGATAGCTTTGGGTAAGGGGTATCACCTCACCTATGCTGACATGAAGGATGCCCTTCTCACGAAGTATGGTCTTACTCCTGAAAAGTACAGGGATCAGTTCAGGTCCAGTAAGAAGTCTGATGTCAACACTTGGTTGGAATGTGTGGATGTGTTCTGCAGGTCTCTGGATGGTTGGGTAAAGGGCAGTAGTGTAACAGATTTTCAGGGGCTCTACAACTTGATTGCATGGGAGCACTTGTCTAGTCTATGTTTTGCAGATCTGCGCCAGCACCTAGTTGATAGTAAGCTAACTGACCCCAGGAAGCTTGCTATGGAAGCGGACCGCTGGGTGAGTACCAGGGTCCACAAGAAAGCGTTTGGGGGAGACTCAGCCAAAGGTGGGCAGGGTCCCCAGCAGAAAGGTGGGGGGACAAGGGTAAAGCACAGGAGTTCTCTAAAGGGCCCCAAACTAGTACCCAGGGTAAAGGTTCCCAGCCCCCGGTGATAAGAAGAAAGGGGTCTCTACAGGGAAGCCTGTTGAGACCGGCCCCCGCAAGTGTTATGCATGTGACCAGGTAGGTCACTTTAAGGGGACCCCAAGTGCCCGAAGGGGACACAGCCACCCACCGGTGGACAATCCAAAGTGTTGGCTAGTGTAGCGCTTGGGGAGGAGGGGTGCCCACAGGAGGGTGGGGATCCCGCAGAAATGACCCTTGTCTCACTAGGGGACAGTGAGATGGTCCCAGGAAACCAGGTGCCCCCTAACACAAAGAAATATAGCACCTGGGTGACCATTAATGGGAACAGGGTAGAGGCTCTCAGAGATACTGGAGCCAGTGTGACCTCAGTCCGGTGTCACCTGGTGTCTGAGAAGCAAGTAGTCCCAGGAGCATTCCACCAAGTAGTTGCTGTCGACAACTCAGAGCGCCAATGTATGGTGGCGCAGGTTCCCTTTGAATGGGGGGGTCTCAGGTCCCTTGAGGGTGGTTGTGAGCCCTACCATGCCTGTCGATTGTCTGCTAGGAAACGACCTGGAGCAGTCCTCATGGAAGGAGGTTGAGCTCAGGTCTCACTTGGAGATGCTTGGGTTGCCAGAGTGGGCATGCGTGTCTACTCGGTCAATGGCGGCCAGAAAGGGTGATCAAGAGGACTTGGAGCCTGAAACAGTGGCCCAAGTCCCTGCCAAGAGAAAGGGCAGGGGGCGCGGGAAACCGGCCCCCGAAGTTCCCACGGACCGGGAGGAGGCGGACCTCGAGGGGGACGCCCCGGTGCCTACAGGGGAGCAGGTAGCCGAACTGGGAGACATCTCTGAGCTGACCCATTGGCAGCAAGAAGGGGGTCCCACCAGGGAGGTGTTCTGCAGGGAGCAGAACGAGTGCCCTACTCTGGAGGGTCTGCGGCGGCAGGCTGCAGACCAGGCAGCTGGTAATCAGTCCGGGTCACATCTGATCTACTGGGAGAGTGGTCTCCTATACAGTGAGCCTAAGGTTGCTGAGCCTGGGTCAGCCCGTGTGCTGGTGGTACCCCAGCGCTTCAGGACCTTCCTACTGGGTCTGGCTCATGACGTGCCTTTGGCAGGACATTTGGGGCAGGACAAGACCTTTGACAGGCTTGTCACCCACTTCTTTGGCCCCAAATGCGAAGGCAGTCAGATGCACACTGTAGGTCTTGCCAAACTTGCCAGGCAAGTGGTAAGAGTGGGAGGAAGGTCAAAGCTCCTCTCCAACCTTTTCCGGTTGTTGGAACACCCTTTGAAAGGGTAGGGATGGATATTGTGGGGCCACTGGATCCCAAGACAGCCATGGGCAACAGGTACATCCTGGTCTTGGTGGACCATGCCACCCGGTACCCGGAGGCAATCCTCTCAGGACAACGACGGCGCCAGTGGTGGGCCGGGCGTTAATGGGGATCTTTTCCCGTGTGGGATTCCCCAGAGAGGTGGTTTCCGATAGGGGGACCAATTTCATATCGAAGTATATGACATCCCTGTGGAAGGAGTGTGGGGTAACCTACAAGTTCACCACTCCTTACCACCCACAAGGAAACGGTCTGGTGGAGAGATTCAACCAGACCTTGAAAGGCATGATCAAGGGTCTAACAGAACCCATGAGGCGTAAGTGGGACGTCCTCTTGCCATGCCTACTCTTTGCGTACAGGGAGGTGCCTCAGAAGTCTCTTGGGTACAGCCCCTTTGAGCTCCTGTATGGCCACCCTGTCAGAGGACCTCTGAGTTTGGTGAAGGAAGGCTGGGAGGCGGCTCCCAGGAAAACTCCCCAGGATGTATTTAGCTACATGCTGGCCTTTAGAAACCAAACTGCCCGCTTCAGGAAACTCGCTCAGGCGAACCTAGAAGCAAGCCAGGAAGAAATGAAGAGATGGTATGACCAGAACGCCACTCTGGTCGAATTTCAACCTGGGCAAAAAGTGTGGGTAATGGCCCCAGTGGCACCTTGTGCCTTGCAGGACAAGTGGACTGGGCCATATGAGGTAAAGGAGCGCAAAAGTGACGTCACCTACCTGGTGGTTTTGCAGGCTCCAAGGAACCCGTTGAGGGTACTTCACGTGAACCGCCTCAAGCCCCACTTCGAGAGGTCCGAAGTGAGTATGCTCTTGGCGACAGATGATGGGGTGGAAGAGGAGAGCGAGCCTCTCCATGACCTCCTGTCTACCAAGGAGCATGATGGGTCAGTAGAGGGTGTGATCCTCTCCCCTACTCTGACTCAGGAGCAGCAGGAGGACTGTCGCCAATTGTTGGGACAGTTCGCCCCACTGTTCTCTCTGACCCCCGGTGTTACTCACTGGTGTACCCATGACGTGGACACCGGTGACAGCCATCCTGTGAAGCACAAGATTTACAGGTTGACTGACCGGGTCAGAGCCAGCATCAAGGAGGAGGTCTCTAAGATGTTGGCGTTAGGGGTGATTGAGCCCTCCCACAGTCCTTGGGCCAGCCCAGTGGTCTTGGTCCCAAAGGCTGCGGCGCCCGGTGCCACTCCAGAACTCCGGTTTTGTGTGGACTACCGTGGGCTCAATGCCGTCACCAGGACTGACGCGCACCCCATCCCCAGAGCTGATGAGCTCATTGATCGGTTGGGAGCTGCCCGGTTCCTCAGCACGTTTGATTTAACGTCTGGGTACTGGCAGATTGCCTTAACCGATGGGGCCAAGGAGAGATCAGCATTCTCAACCCCAGAAGGTCATTACCAATTCCGGGTGATGCCCTTTGGGTTGAAGAATGCCCCTGCCACCTTTCAGAGGTTGGTCAATCAGGTGTTGGCCGGGCTGGAGGATTTCAGTGCCGCCTACCTGGATGACATTGCTGTGTTCAGTTCCAGCTGGGAAGAACATTTACAGCACCTTGAGAAAGTGTTGAGGGCTCTGCAAGGTGCAGGCCTCACGATCAAGGCCAGTAAGTGCCAGATCGGGCAGGGTTCGGTGGTATACTTGGGACACCAGGTAGGAAGCGGCCAGGTGGCGCCCCTACAACCCAAGATTGACACCATTCTGGCTTGGGAGCCCCCAAGACCCAGACAGAGGTGAGAGCCTTCTTAGGTCTCACCGGTTATTATAGGAGATTTGTTAAGGGCTATGGCACCATTGTTGCCCCCTTAACAGAGCTGACCTCTAAGAGGCAGCCCAGGAAAGTGATCTGGACTGAGTCCTGCCAGAAAGCTTTTGATGCCCTGAAGGCAGCCATGTGCACGTCGCCCGTGCTCAAGGCACCTGACTTCTCCAAAGAATTCGTCGTGCAGACTGACGCTTCAGAGCATGGTGTGGGAGCGGTGCTCTCACAACTGAACGAAGAGGGCCTGGATCAGCCTGTAGTCTTCCTTAGCAGGAGACTACTTCCCAGGGAACAGAGGTGGAGTGCCATAGAAAGGGAAGCTTTTCCTGTGGTCTGGGCACTGAAGAAGTTGAGACCATACCTGTTTGGGACTCACTTCCGGGTTCAGACAGACCACAGGCCCCTCAGATGGTTGATGCAAATGAGGGGTGAGAATCCAAAACTGCTGAGGTGGTCCATCTCCCTACAGGGAATGGACTTTACGGTGGAGCACCGTCCTGGTACAGAACACGCCAACGCAGATGGTCTGTCCAGGTTCTTCCGCCTTAGTGAAGAGAACTCCAATGGGGTTGGGTAGTTCTCCCTACTTTCAGCTGGAGGGGACATGTGTTAGACTTGGCATCTTTTGGCGTGTTTCCCCTGACTTTTTGCTTTCTGACCTCCCGGTTTTGACTCTGTTTTTGCTGGTGTGATGATTCTGCGCACTTTCCTCACTGCGGTCCAGTGGGAAAGTGCAAGTGCTCCTGTATAAAATGTGTTATGGATTGGTGTTTCCATGATTGGCCTATTTGGTTTATGTGTCAGTCCCTTGTAAAGTGCACTGCGAGTGTCAGGGCCTATAGACCAAATGCTGTTGGTGGGCTGCAGCACTGGATTGTGCCACCCACGCAAACAGCCCGTAAAGTGTAACTCGGGCCTGCCACCGCAGAGCCTGTGCGCAGCCTGGGGCTGCCATGTCGACTTGGCAAGTGCACACACTTGCAAGTCCCTAAACCTTCCCTTGGCTGCATGTTAGTCACCCCTAAGGTAGGCCCAAGGTACCCCTGTGGGCAGGGTGCGTTGTACGCTGAAAGGTAGGACATGCCCGGGTGTGTGCGGCATGTCCTGATAGTGAATTACAGCCTAGTTCGTTTTTCACTATTGCAAGGCTACCTGTTCCCCCTAGGCCAGAACGGGCGGTTTTGATTATTACAGTATATAATCCTAACTGACCCCGGGAACATGGTAGAAATTCGAGTTTAGTATGCCTGGACTCAGAATGATAAAATGCAGCTTTTAGTAAGGTTGGTTTTAACATTCTGTGTTTGAAAATACCACTTTTAGAAAGTGGGTATTTTCTTGTCTAACCATCCAAACCTGCCTCTGCGAGATTGTGTATTCCTTGTCTGGAATGTGAGTGACAGGGGCTGGGGGATGCCAGGAGACAGGGTGAGTCAGCGCAGGGCTGAATAGCCAGATCGACCTGTAGATGGGTGGGAGGGGTCGCACCTGGGCCCTGAATAGGACAGTGCCTTCCCTCCACAATGCTGGCTCCACCTCCTGTGGTGCGTCTGATGTCCCTGGCCTACTCACTGAAAGAAGGGACGGAGACTTGTCAACAAAGTGCTCCAGAACTGGTTTGGACTAGGCGAAGGCCTCTCTGCCTTCAGAGAACAAAGGAATTTGGGATATAAATATTGGGGCCCTGACCCCATGAATTTAGATCTCGCTGGAATCAAGGAACCTGCCAAGACGAAGAGCTGGAAGAGCTGCCAGGAGGAGTACTGCCCCTTTGCTGTGTTGTTGCTTTGTTGGGTTGGCCTGCAGCTGCTGCTTCTGCCTTGGGCAGTGAAAGGACTGGACTGAACTTTCTACGAACTTGTGCTGAGTATCTCCAAGGGCCAGGAACCAAGCTGGCCTCCTGTTAAGAAGTCTCAGGGACTACAAAGACTTCACAAGCCTCTGGGTACCGCTTCTGGAACGCTGTTTCAGTTGCCACAGAGGAAGGGAACTGCAACCGACTCCGTCAACCGAATCCATCCCTGGCCGGTGACCTGTTTGCACCGCAGACCGCATCGCCCCGCTTCGCATCGCAACCCTGGTCTCACCGTGGGCGACGTCCGACGCCGCCAACATCGAGCCGCTGCTTGCACCGTGACCTGTGGGCACCGCAGTTCGCATCGCATCGCTTCACTGGGCCAGCCGGACCAGACCGACACTGTCGCTGCAACTGGCTCAAGAGTCAAGACCGCACCGCATTTGGGGCACCGCTCGCACGTCTGCGACGCACCGCTCCGACTCGCACCGCTGTCCGACGCCAGCTCCCGCACTCCGGCTAGGTCGCCTGCATCGCAACCTGTCAGCACCTCATCGAGCATCGTCTCGCCCTGCATCGCACGCCTTGGACTCACCGACTCCGTCTGCACGACGCTCATCGAGCCGCTGCCTGCACCGCATCGAGGGACACAGCACCTTGCATCGCTCCGTCTTGCACCGCAACCGCGACGAACGCCGACCAGCTCGTACACTCCGTACCAGCCACAACGAGAAAGGTACTGGAACCGAGTCTGTTCATGACTCTGCTGGCCCGTATCGACGCGGTCGGCTGGAACTGTTAGACTCTGTGGTTTTCAGCATCACGGTAGGCTCGGACGGAGCAACCGACTCGTACGAACTTTGCTTTTGTGCTATTCCTGCAAAGAAGAAGTTAACGTATCAAGTATTCATTCGTAAAGTATAGTATTGTGGATTTTTGTCGTAATTGGTCTTGTCTTGAGTATATAAAATATTGGTTATTTTTCTAAACTAGTGTGGTGTCCGTTTGTAGTGCTTACACTGTATTACTGTTGGTTATGTGCAAATGCTTTACACACTGCCTCTGAATTAAGCCTGACTGCTCGTGCCAAGCTACCACGAGGGTGAGCAGGGGTTACTTCACGAGTGTAACAACCCTTACCCTGACTAGGAAGAAGGGTCCCTACTTGGACAAAGGTGCAAGCCCTTGCCAACTAGAGATCCCATTTCGAACAGCATGCCTGCTACCTTCATTGTGAGAGCTTCCTCTATCCACTATGTATTCTTTGAAGATTGCAGAGCAGACTCAGCTGCTCAGGGTTTTTGGGGAAGTCTTTTTCTCTTGAGCCAATGATTCGGATCTGATAAGAAGTGTTTTGGACTAATGCAAGACTTCTAGATGCACCATGATAGTGCACCACAAATTCAAAGTGCGCTGCTTCTCCTCCTGAAGAGACGAAGGATTACAGTACAATAAAGTGAAAGCAATTGTTTTGCTACAGATTGGATTGGGAACGAACTTTCAACATGAATTCTGGCCTCCAGACCACCTAAGTCAAGAAAACCTATATTTGTGGTTTATTGCAAAAAATGTAACATCCCACCTCCCCACTACATCCAGATGATTTAATTACAATAAATACAGAATTGTGGGGCATATTAGCAAGGAATAGCGATATTTATCGCTAACCGCGCTTAGCGCGACTTTGGTTAACGCCGCCTATCGCTGGAAAATATCGCTGAGATAACACCCTATTAACAAGGTTTATCTCCATAGCGATAAAGTTTCCAGCGATAGCGGTAAAATGTGAGAATATCGCTGGAAAAGCAGCGATATTCTCGCATTATCGCTAAGGTGGATTCAGCATTAGAATCCACCTCCTTTACCTTAAACAGGTACGTCATCCTCACTAGCAGGAGATAAAATATAGCGATAAACGCGCTTAGCGCGGACTATTATATCGCTCGCCTGCCTTGCTAATAGGGGGTAGTGGGATTAGCGACTGTTTTCAGTCGCTTTAGTAGGGAACGCCTTCCTTGCATGTCATTAGCGATAATTATCGCTGACATGCAAGGCGATGGTAAACGCGGCCTCTAACGCCTGAAAGCTGTCGCTAACGCCTGTTAGTGACAGCTTGCTAATAGGGCGATAAAATTATCGCCGTTTTAGCGGCAAAAAGTGCCGCTAAAGCGGCGATAAAGCCCTTGATAATATGCCCCTGTATGTTTTTGAAACTCATTAGCACCTCTTCTACAGGCTCTAAGTGGATCCCAGATGACATCTTATACGAGATTTAGTGATGAACAATCACTCAATGTTGAGTCTAGCACCGGGGCTGAGACTTGAACCAGGGTCTTCAGGCTCCAAAGGCAGGAGCTGGTAAGCAACTCAGAGAAGACAGTGGCCAAAGCTGTGTACGATGATTGGAAGTGCTGAGGTAGTTAGTTGGAAGATATCACTTTCTGGGCTTCTCCCAGCTAGAAATCCTGCTTGTGTTTCCCACTGCACTGACATTCATGGCAGGGCCATGAAGGGATAAAGTAGCATGTCAATACAGTAGTGTGGGGAGAGAGGATTTAAATTTAAATTCTGGTGATTCTCCAAAGTGTGGGACATTGTAACCTCTTTCCTGCCCATCTCCCTGCCAGCTATTCTCATGATATTCGCTGTCCTTCAACCTCTTCCCCCTTCTTTCCCCTTTTGCTGCCTTTCTCTTTCTTGTTCTGGCTCAATGTCTGATGATTCAAAATAAGCCCTGGTATGCAAAAAAGAGTGCTGGTTACCCCCACCTGCAACCACCGGCTCAAATTATGCACTGTAAAATCCTTAGTCAAAGCTGGTTTCGTCCCAACAGAACCTGTAGTCATGGTTATAAAACTTTAATCATTGGTTCAAAATGAACTATGCTTTTGACGAAAAAGGCCGGGCCTGGTTGATGTTTTCCATTTAATAACGTGCTTTCTGCAACAACATCAACATAAATTCGAAAATGGCTATATTAAAAAATGTGCCCATATCATATTAAATGCAAAAGATATGTCTATTCATTCTCATTTCCCTTGGTGATTGACACGTCTTTTTTGTAGTGGTGCAGAGATATTGTTTCACCAGTGCCGTACCAAAGGGTGCCATGGGCCTCGGTGCAAGCATTGAAAATGGGTCCCCTTACTGCTGGACTGCTAAAAAGTACAAGAAGAAACAGGAGTCAGTGAGCCCCTAAGGCCTCTGGGTCCCAGTGCCACTGCACTTCCTGCATCATTGGTAGCTACCTCCCTGAGCCATACCCGATGTTCCACTGCACATCCTTTTACCTCACCACGTTTTTGGTTTTTTAAGTGAGACACTGTTTGTATTACGGTTCACCCAGACTTGGGTCCCTTGTTCAATCTGTCATTGATCTCAATTTGCACCTCACTGTTCTGGCCCAACTAGGCGTAAACCATTCTCAGCTTGCTTCTGCTACATTAAACGGAGACCTACCCTGGCAGTTTAGGCTGGACTGCTTCTAGTGGAACATGACCAAGACTGATTTGTGTATGGCTGGTCTCTGCTTGTAGCGGCATAGTGTGCACAAAAATGATGGACTCTGATGGCCGAGTAATAACCAGTGGCTGAGATTAATTTGAGCATCCCACACGTCACATTTTGGGCCTTCCTTTACATCCATGGCAACATAAGGCATTAGACCCTATGGTTGGGTCATTGTATCTATTGTATAAAATGTATATTGAATGATATAGGCCTTGCAATTAAAAGTGACTTATAGAAGATGAGAAAATTATCTACTAAAACCAGCAAAGAATAAGAAGACATATGCCTTTAAAAGAGAAACATTATCATTGGCTACATCACAGAGGCCAGAGAGAAGTTCAGATGGGTTTTAAGAAACACTGCCTGCTCTCTCCTAGCCCTCCCTAAATGGGATGGAAGAAGTGATGCAGGTTTGTGATCACTTCACCATCTCGCCCCTCTCTTTTCTATTATGGCACAGTCTTGTGTTAGCTGCTCTGAGAACAAACTATTTTTCTGTAGATCAAACGAGTGATTGCAACCTTTCTCATACAGATCAAAAGCATTTGGTATATTACACAGCTGACAGGATAATGTCAGAATGACATTGTTCATGCTTACTTCTCACAGTTACCTCTAACTAATCCTTTCGAACTCCTGAGCCAGACACATGGGGTGAACGCTAATAATAGGTTGGGATTTACTTAATGGGGGCGTAAGTTCTCTACCTTCGGTTTCAGGGCAGTGCACACCTGATGACCATGTTCCACCATGCTGCTTTAAAAAAAGTAAGCTCTCATTAACTGATAAGCATGAGGTATCTCAGCCGTCAGTGTCCACTCAGTACTGCATTCTGGGTTAATGCTTTATTTACCGAGCGTGCAATGCAGTGGAAATTAGACTGTGATACATAAAATCCATTACTTAAATGCTACAACCGAACTATGGCCCAGGTGAAGAAATTACTGGTCACAAAATAGTGGTCACCAATTGCTACCAGTATTTTTGCGACCAGTAAAGAATTTTACAAACCAATCTATGTACTACAAAAGTGCTTAGCAAAATCCAGAACTATTGGGCTGCAATATGACTTACGTCAGGAATATTAATGAGGCAGGTCACAAAATGCTACTCACTGCTAGTGGAGGCCATCACAGGTATGGTGTGGCCTACTGGTGGCAGCATACCATCAAGTCTGTGATCTCTATTGAATGCAGCCTATTTTCCTTAAAGGAAACTGGCTGTATTTAAAAAATAAAAGCTTTATTCAGTTTGTTTGAGATTGGCAATTGTTCCCTGAACCACTGCTAATTTCCATCAAACTTTTTTTAACTCACAAAGGAGAAGTGGTCCAAAAAGGACCACTTCCCTTTTGAGAATGGGTTACCACCGCCTTTGAGATCTTGGTATGTTTTTCAAATGGATTTCAGTTTTGTTCCAGCACAAGAGTGGTGAAACTTTATTATACGCTTACTCTCCTTACTACTCTAACCGTACTGGGCCCTTTACGATTGGACAATCTGCAGCACTTTCATTTACCACAGAGGCAATGATCTTCTCATGAATCCTTCCCCGCCGATAGGAGGGGTGGAAATTAGGGTGGCCAAAATACCACTTTAGCTGTCAAAGGAGCACCAGTAATTGACAGCTAACTCACAAATTTTAGATCAGATTTAGGTACACCACTCTCAAGACCATGCTATAGAAATATATATAGCAACGAGAAGACCCAACCTCCTGAACAAGTTAAGTCAGACTAGAATTATGCAGACCAAAAGCTCTGCAACAGCAACACAGAACAAAAGAGTAATACCTGATGTTCTGACAGAGCATGCTGATTCTCCCTACAATGCATTTAAATCATTTTAAAATAGCACAGTTTCAATGGAAGAACCAACAAGACTCAATAATAGACTCAGACAGGTATAAGATTATTTGGTTATTGTATTAAAGATTCAAAATCCATAGCAATAAGCAATCTTTTGAGAATTTCAGTTAAGAATATCACAACTTGCATGAAAGCTCTAAACATTTAGCCAAGGCTTTTTTTGGATGGTTATTATAAAAATCAGTTTACAGAGTTACAGAGTCCCACTACCATTAAAGGCAGAAGGATAGTTTGATTGTCCAACAGCTCAATTCCTAAGAAGAAGAGGAAAGGGTTCAGATTTAAAGTCCCTTAAGGGCGAGTCCATTAGCATAAAACAAATAAATGAAAGAAAATGAAAATGAAATGGTTCAACAAGGAAGGTTTCAATCCATCTATCGACTGTAGCATCAGCAAGGCAGTCCAAAAGTAAAAGGATAGTTCTTGGTAATTATCAAAAATCGATCAGCATAGCGCCCTCTAGCAAGGGGAAAAGAAAAGGTATGGCATTTGTCAAGAAGCAAAAATCAATGGTGTTGCCCCTTTTGGGGTTTCTTCTTTTATAAAGTCTCTAACAAAGTTCCAGTGATGTAGCATCACACCACCATCGAAAGACTGTCATATGCTCAGATTCATATAATATCACCTAGGACGCCCACAACAGTGAGATGCTTTCCCATGCTAGTAATGAGAAACGAAAGATTTGAAAGTCCACATAGGCTTAACATCAGTGAAAAAGAAATACATTGTAACCATCCATAGCAAAAACTGAAATCCTATTCCCAGAGGAATATTTCACTGTGAATGTTGAAGAAACATTTAGTACTTTTATACATGTACAGAACAAATAATGCAACATTTCACTATTTGTAAATGGACCATTGTAATAGGTCAGGAGAAGGGTCAGCATTAGAGAAAATGCATTTTGAAAGAGCCTTCGAATTGGCATTACGCATTTCAAATGAAATAAATTCTAAATCAATATAAAATATAATGCAATCAATCATTTCAAATAGAGAATATATAGAAGTCTCACCAGAGATTATTACATGGAAATAGCTAACATTAGAAATACCCTACTACTACAATTTTTCTCAATAACTTCCACCTCAACAACCTCAGCGACCCCTACTCCGCCACCCTCCTGGACACCCTCGCCAACCTGAAACAACTCATCACCACCCCCACCCACAAGGCAGGACACACCCTCGACCCCATCTTCGCAGGAGGTAACAACATCCACTTCAGCCACACCATGCAACCCCCCTGGACGGACCACCACTGCGTACACCTCCACGTCAACAAACCCACCGCCCCCAAACCTGCACCCTGCCCTCCGTGAAGGAACTGGAGCAAGGTCACCGAGGAGCAGCTCAACGCCACCCTCAGCCGTCATTCCCCCCCACCTCGACCGATGCCAACCTCGCAGCCAAGGACTTCACAGATGGATCACCAACTGCGCAGACAAGCACTCACCCCTACGGAACCCCGACAGACAGCGCCACAGAAATGCCACCTGGTTCACCGCCAACCTCCAAGAATCCAGACGCACCTGCAGACGTCTCGAGAAGAATTGGAGAAACAGCAAATCCTCAGAAGACCGCACCACTTACAAGAATGCCATGACAGAATACCACCAAAGCATCAGATCCACCAAAAGGACCTTCACCCAGAACAAGATCCTCTCCAACTCCAGCAACTCAAAGGAACTCTTCAGCATCATCCAGGATTTCACCAAACCCCCCAGCGAAACCACGGACATTACCCCCTCCCAGGACCTCTGCAACAAGCTTGGCTCCTACCTCCATCTGAAAATCAAGTGCCTCTACGACAACTTCAACGACCAGACACCTGACTCCGAAACCACTCCCTCCTCCAGCAATGCCAGCCAGCCTACCAGAATCGGCATCTCGCATAAAGCGTTGGCCTGGCTGGTATCATTTCTTGAGAACAGGAGACAAACAGTAACCCTAGGTAAATACACATCTTCAGAGAAACAGCTGCTCTCAGGGGTCCCCCAGGGCTCAGCCTTGAGCCCAACACTCTTTAATATATACACGGTGCCCTTACTAGACCTGGTGTCATCCTTTGACATCGAGACTGTGTCCTATGCTGATGATACACAGCTTATTCTAACTTTGGATAAAGAGTCTACGACAGCAGAAGAAAACTTCCAACATTGCCTCGCTGCTGTCTTTGAGTGGATGAAATCTAATCACCTCAAGTGCAATAGCCAAAAGTCGGAGATTATGCTGCTAGGAGTACACAATATCTTTACGCCCAAACGGTGGTGGCCGACTGACACAGCCCCTCCCCCCCCCAAGTACAGTGGACACTGTCAAGAACCTAGGGATTAGATTTGACACCTCTCTGTCCTTTCATCAGCAGGCGCTGGCAGTGGCAGGCTCATGCTTCCATTGGATTAAAACACACAAAAAATTCTTTAATCTCCTTCCAGCTACAGCACGCAAGACCGTGGCAGTGGCATTAATCCTATCGTGCTTAGACTACTGTAACAGCCTTTATGCAGGAGTTAAGAAGACCACTCTGAAAAAGCTGCAGACTGTGCAAAATGCAGCGGCCCGGCTAGTACTGAAATTACCAAGGGGGTCCTCAGCCTCAGAGGCCCTCCACACCCTCCATTGGCTACCTATACACAAAAGGATACTTTTTAAGTTTAAGATCCTCGTTATAACCTTTTGAATGGTAAAGCAAACTGGACCCAAATATCTCAGGACAAGAATTAAACCTTATGTAACGCAACGTCCTTTAAGATCCTCCACGGAAAATCTGCTAGTACCTCCTCGGTTCCGCCTGACGTCCAGAGGAGGAAAGTCAATGGCGGTCCTTGGAACAAAAGCGTGGAACCACCTGCCCAGCCTTTTGAGACTCACGCAGTTAGAATCCATCTTTAAGAAAAGATTGAAAACCTGGATCTTCGCAGTCCCAGATAGCCTAGCCCTATCTCTCATCTGAATACAGCACTAACAGAGACCACTCTCCTCGACACCTCGTTCTACCCACCACTTAGCGCCAAGATGCTCCTTGTGAGTGATAATTGCGCTCTATAAGTGACTTCATTCATTCATTCATTCACCTCCTCCTGGACCCCAGTCACCACTGAAGACACCGCATCGACCATGAAAGGCATTCACTCAGGAGCCCCCATGGACCCCTGCCCTCCGCACATCTTCCACAGAGCCGCTGCCGTCATCGCACCAGAACTACGACGCACCATCAATGCCACCTTCGAAACCGGCACCTTCCCCAACGACTGGAAACGCGCAGAAGTCAGGCCCCTACTCAAGAAGCCCTCAGCAGATCCTACAGACCTCAAGAACTAGCGACTCATCTCTCCCCTCCCATTCGCAGCCAAAGTCACTGAGAAGACCATCAACATCCAACTAACGAAATTCATCGAAGCGAACTCCATCCTCGACCCCTCCCACTACAGATTCCACAGCAACCACAGCACTGAGACCACTCTACTCGCCGCTACAGACGACATCCGCACCCTCCTCCACCAAGGACATACCGCAGCCCTGATCCTACTCGACCTCTCTGCAGCCTTCGACACCGTCTCCCACCGCACAATCACCGCCAGACTCCACGAAGCCGGCATGCAGGGAACTGCCCTCGACTGGCACCGCTTCTTCCTCACCAGCAGAACCCAAAGAATTAGACTTCCACCCTTCCTCTCTGAACCTACAGAGATCAACTGCGGAGTACCCCAAGGATCGTCGCTCAGCCATACGCTCTTCAACATCTACATGGCCCCCCTCGCCGCCATAGTCAGACATCACAGACTCAGCATAGTATCCTACACCAACAACACCCAGCTCATCCTTTCCCTCACCAAGGACCCCATCACCACCAGACTCAACTTCCAGGAAGGAATGAAGGACGTCACATCCTGGATGAGCAGCAGCTACCTGAAGCTCACCTCAGAGAAGACAGAGGTCCTCGTCCTCGGACCCTCCCCTTCTGCATGGGACAACACCAGGTGGCCCACTGCCCTCAGCAGCCCCCCACCCCCGCGGACCAGGCCCGGAACCTCAGCATCGTACTTGACTCCTCCCTCTCCATGACCCGACAGGTCAACACCATCGCCTCCACCTGTTTCAACACCCTCCGCATCCTTCGGAAGACCTTCAAATGGATCCCCCCGAATCAAGGAAGACCGTCACCCACGCACTCATAACCAGCAGACTGGACTACGGAGACGCCCTCTACGACAGGATCAACAAGTCACTGCTCCACAAACTCCAGACCATACAGAACACCGCAGCCAGACTCGTCCTCGGCATCCATCGACACAAACACATCACCCAACACCTGTGAAACCTCCACTGGCTCCCCATCGAGAAGAGAGTAACTTTCAAGATACTCACCCACGCCTACAAATGCCTCCACAAAACCGGACCCCAATATCTCAACGATAGAATCTCCTTCCACGTACCCAATAGAAACCTCCAATCTGCGGACCTCGCCCTCGCCGAACCCCGCTCATCCGCAGAGTAAGAACGGGTGGAAGAACCGTCTCCTACATCACGGCCAAGACCTGGAACGAGCTCCCGATCAACCTCAGACGCGCTCCCACCATGCACAAATCAGGAAGACCCTCAAGACCTGGCTCTTCGACTCACCGGAGCTGCTCCCCCCTCCCAGCGCCATAAGACCCTCAAGGGTGAGTAGCACGCTTCAAAATTCCCTGATTGATTGATTGAATATTTATATAAGTATATAATTTTCTAAATTCACACTACAATATTTCATTTTTCACTTTTCATAAACTATAGAATCTCTAGTATTATTATGTGAAATTTCAAGGGCATAGCTAGTTTCTACACATTTTTGCACCAACTTTTCTAAAGGGTGCATTCTAACAGAAGGCATTAGAAACACTAGGCCACATTATTAATGACAACATTTTAATCAGTAAACGTTAATAAATAACATGTTCATAAGAAATTCTCATTAGTGCAACTCGTTTATGTGTATTAGTATTACTTTGTATATTCATCTCGCATTTTAAAGCACGCTTTTACGGTGCTTCTACTACAGTTGTCTCAGATTCATGTGTCATTGTGTCTAACGTGTGCAAAGTGCACTTTCAGCTTTTCATGTGTATAATCAGTAAATGTGTTGTGTATTATGATTTTTAAAATCTTGCATCATCAGTATCAAAACATTGATACATAACATACTGATTTGGTATTTGGAAGTAACACCTACTGCATGCCTCTTCCAGATAGCGAATCAGTATCTATCACAATCCCATTTTGGGAGTCAGAAAAAGTTTTGTGACTCCTAAAATGGAATTAGTACATTTGAAAAAGCATTTTTTACGATTGCAAACATCGAAATGTTGCACTTGTAACTGTAAAAATGCTTAGTACATCTGACCCTTGGACCCAGATTTACTAGCATTTCACTTTGTGGTTGCACCACTTTTTGTCCCAGCCATGACGCAAAATGCAAGTCGAGATTTATAAAGCCATGCAAGGGCCGATTTGCGCCACCTTGCATGGTATTGTAAAAAAAGTTAAAGCAAGGTGTTGCATTGCCTTACACTGCATTAGGTAAGCATTACATGGGTGGTGCTTGGGAGTTCCCATGCATCCACCCATGTATTTTGAAACAAACTCAGATTTACTCAAGGCAATAAACCTGGCTTTCTGCCAAAATAATGCGCCTACCCGAGAGAGGCGTGCAGAGGACAAATATCTTCAGTTCTCCCTGTTACTTCCTATTTCCATGTGTGCTGCATTCTGCACTGGTCTTGACAGATATTGGTTCTATAGAACCAATGTTGCCACGGATGCTGGGGCTTATTATTGTAAAAGGTGTTCAACACAATCCATTGCCCGAAGATATGAGACTCACTCCAATGGGCCTGTCCCCAGTACACCTGTATTTTCATAGGGCAATGAAAATCTTTTTGTTGAAGTCATTTCTTGCAAATTAATACCAAAGGGGGCCCTTTCCTTATGCATTTATTCAATTGTTAATGCTCTCCAAAGTATAATGCATAGTCTCATGTATCATCGTTGTTGTTTCATGTAAAGGATGCTGAAGGTTTTTAGTGGGTGTAGAATCTAACACAGACCTGACCTTCAGGACCTCAATACTCTCTTCCCTCAGTCTCTCTATATCCTACTCTCTAATTGATATAGTTGTAAGCTTGTAATCATTCATTCAATTTCATTTTCAGATTGGATGTCATATGTTTTGCAAAGTTCCTGAGACCCTTCATTATGGCCTACTGGTTAAGAACTTTGACTTTCATGATGCAAATAAATTAATCAGGTCTCGTTGTCACCAGTGTCATGGGTTTACTTCAAGATCTGTTCTATCAGAAGGTGTTTCAAGGATTTCTACTAATGAAAAAGTCAATAAATTTAATGTTGCAGAAACATAACCGTTTTTTGAATAATGGGGAAACATGTTTTTTGCATGTTTTTTGCAATCACCAATGAAACAGCATTGAATTCTATTTCGATTCATATGTCATAAGCAAGGATTCACCCAGCTCACTAGAGCATCACTTATGGCCTAGTGGTTTATGTCTATAACTCTCATCCTGAAGGATAAGAATGCATTCCCTGTTGTCAACTTGTTCCTATGTTGGCTTGAAGGACTCTTCAGTCACAAGATGTTTCAAGGATCTTTCAAAAAGCAACAATATGTCCAAATAATTCACTTTTATTTTTAATAGAAGAGTTTTTTACATTTACTCATGAAGCCTCATTTGGTTGATCCTTTGGGTCGGATGTCACAGATACGTTTCCACCCAGGCCATTAGAGTGTCACATATGGTCTTTCATTATCTGCGCGTAAGCTCATTTTTCATGTCTACCTGTCATAATGCTCGTGTCTTTTCAAAGGTCTGTTCTTTCATAAGGTGCTTGAAGGATGTTTCTAATATGTGAAAAGTCAAGAGCTTTCATATTACAAAATAGAACCACATCATTAATGGGGAAGGGATTTCTTGAAATCACCTAATGTCACTTATTGAATTCTAGTTTATGACTGTACAGGCAAGGTATGTTTTGAGGCAGCATAATGACAAAGAGTGTTGTTGCAGTCACACGTGGAGCCACACTCAATTTGATTCTCAGATTGTATGTCAAAGGTATGTTGTCACCAAACTCAACAGAGTATCGCTTGTGGCCTAGTGGTTGTGATATTTCAATCTCTGACAGCAGTTAACAGTTAATGTTATGCTGTTGATGGAGCAGGGTTTTGAGAAATAAAAACCTGCTCAGATCAAACTTCTCATTGTGTGAATTATTAACAAAAATGGTGTGAAAATTAACAGTGCAAAACTAAAAAGGGGAAGATGAAAACTGCGCAAGTGCGTGCTAGAAAGAAACTAGTGTTTCTGGTACTTTTAAAGTAGGCCACAAATGTAAATGAAAAATGCAGAAATAACAGCCAAAAAGTATAATAATAATAATAGAAGGCATAATATTTTCTTTTTACTAACTGTTTGAAAATATACATAACGTGTTGCAAAGAAGCATTAATAATGGAGTTTTGTAAAGTGACAACGATAATCACATGTGTATTTGTTTTTCCTAGAGCACATTTCATTGTTCTGCAGAGAAGGCCTCGAGAGTCTTTTTAGGTTTAATTTGCTTATTAAAACGTACGCTGTAGAAAAATGTCTTTTGTCCTTTGTGAGTTCCTGATGATGGCGAAGGCTGTGTGGAGGAAGTAATGAACATTTTGAATGGAATTTCCTTGCTGAGCGGAGTATGTGGACACTTGTACTATGAGTTTGATACATTAGCGAGCTGGAGAAATGTACTAGCCGCGGAAGAGATATCTGGGTTTCCTCTGCTGAAAGTCGATGACGGAAGTTTTCTAAAGACAAAGGAACTGTTGAAAAGTTAGGCACATCGAAAGTGGAGTGACCAGACACCCCCTGGTCTTGACCAATGGGTTAAAGGATTTTTCGTGTGATGATACATGGGAGGTTGGATCTTTAGTGAATTAGGATATAACTACTAGTGTTAAGTTTATTCTTAGTGGGTTAGGTTTTCTTTGCGAGAGGAGAGAGCCATGTTACTGTTTCCTAACTTAATTGGTTGGCTGTTGTTCTAATGATCCTGACTCTTTGACTTTGCTCCTCATATCTTTTGAGGGTGCCCCAGCTTACTCTGTCGGCCGGAGAGTGGCTTTTCGACTTCTAGCATTTTGTGCTCTAGGTTCGAATGATATTCTGAATTTGCATTAATCTTATTTTGCAAATGCCTTTATTCTTCTGTCTCTTTACCTATCCCCTCTCTTAAGACACGGATATTTGAGATGTGTTTTATGAATTACTATTTTATTATTTCTCTTGTATGGTGCTCTATAATTCAAGCTGTATTATACTTGATGAGCATTCACATTAATTTAGATAAAAGCATATTGATAAAGTAATCACAGTCTGTCCTTATTAATGTCAAATGGTTATATTGAATGATTATTTCTTTATTTAGGACCTCATTATTAGAATACAGTCAATCTTTTGCCAGTCCCTAACAACTAAAAGATTCATCGGAGAGGAGAGAAGATCAATATAGGCAATAGAAATTGGTGATATTGGTTTAAACTCATGCAGTGTGAAAGGGACTGTTAGATATAGAATTGGGTCCAGATGGTAAAAATTGGCAAAAGCCCCTTCCGCTGCATCACTGTCAACATGGACCTGGGTCTTCCTGAAGGTGTGTTTTATCACAAGGTGTTTCAGCGATCTCTTTAGTAGAGTGAAAGATATTAGAATTCATGCTCTAAAAATAATACCACCTTTTTCAATAGTGGAGGAGGAGTTTTTTTTTGCAACCATCTATGGAGCCTTATTGAATCACATTTTCGAGTTATATGATCTCTGCAGGTAAGGATACAAACCCCACTGTCACCATGGTTTGTTTGAAGATTTGTTGTGTCACAAAGTGTTTCTAGGAAGTCTGCAGTAAGCGAAAAACAATATCTTTCACATTGCAAAATCATAACCAAATTTTTGGATAATGAAGGAACAGTGTTCTTACAGTCACAAATGGAACCTTCTTGAATTTCATTTTCATATCGTATGTTATAAGCATATATTCACACAGCTCTATAGAGCTTGACTGTTTGTTTAATGGTTAACACCTGTAACTTTCAATAGGAAGGCTTAAATGTTAATGTTGGGTTGTCACTTTGGCCTTGTGTTGCCTTAAAGGACTGTTTGATCAGACGATGTTTCAAGGATCTCTCAGAAATTATTTTCGTATCACAATAGCATGTACAAATAGTTTATTTTTGCTTTTAAAGAGAAGATAGGTTGGTATACTTACCTACTGAGCCCCAATGAATTTCATTTTTAGAATGATTATAAAAGGTATTTTTTCACCAAACTAAGTAGAGTGTCACTGGCTTTGTAGTTAAGATTTCTATGTCTTATATTTGAATGAATGAACGCATTCAAGTCACCCTGGTCTTGACTCTGTTTGAAGGTGTAGTCTATCATAAGGTGTTTCAAGGATCTCTTAAGTAATTGAAAAATCAATGGGTTTCATATTGCAAAATCAAAACCAATTTTTTAATAAAGGAGGGAGACTTTTCTTCTGGTCACCAATAGAACTTCACTGAAATCCATTTTCAAATCATCACTTGTGGCCTAATGGTTAATGCTTATAACTCTCATACTGAAGATTAAGAATGTATGTCACACAGTCAGCTTGATCCTGGGTTTCCTTGATGCATGAACTCCAGAAGCACAGAAATATCTGAACTTACCACTACACATAAAGTAAAAAATTTCTCTGATAAGAATTTGGTTCGGCTTCATTCCACTACAGAACTAATGCTATGGTAGATGTTAGTAAGAGACCGAGTCCATCTCTTGCTTTTGTGGCATAACAAATGAATTTCTGACAGATACAGGGCCCAATTAACAAAAGTAAACTTAGACGTTTGTTCTAAACCTAGACCAAACGTCTAAGTTTAAGACTTTGGGAATTCACAAAGGGCATTTACGAATACTATCTTTATGTCTGCACTCGGGCGGCATCTCCTCCCCAATTGCAGACATAAAGATAGTACTCGTAAATACCCTTTGTGAATTCCCAAATTCTAAAACTTAGATGTTTGGTCTAAGTTGAGACCAAATGTCTACGTTTACCTTTGCGAATCGGGCATATAGTCTGCATGTGTGAGCCCTAACAATGTTAAGAAAAATCCTACTCAGATCAATCATCATAATGTTATGTTATGTTACTGAAGTTTGTAACGCGCATAGATACTGCAAAGAGTGTCCCGGCGCTAGCCATGATAGTGCTGAAAGTGATAAACTGATTAAAACAGGAATGTTTTGAGCTGTTTCTTAAATTGCCCCAGATCCTGAATGCTGCGCAAAGAATAAGGCAGGGAGTTCCAGGCTGTGGCCGCCCTAAAGGCGAGAGACCTGCCCCCCATTCTTTGGAGGTGAACACGGGGTATCTGGGCAAGAAGCTGGGATGCAGACCTCAAATGTCTTACAGGAGTATAAAACGCAAAGCGCTTCCTTAGATATGCAGGCCCCGACGCATGCAAAGCACGGTGCGCGACAACCAAGGCCTTGAACTTTACACGTTTAATAACATAAAACTGATCATAAAAAAATATCGAGATGCAATGATAGACTGCTTAAATGGAAAACACACATAATTAACTGGTCACTTTCTTAAATATATGTTGTTTATTTTTAAAAACGTTTTAGGTTCCTAATGCAGCTTCTGTTTTTCACTTTTGTAATGATTTGAATCATTGTACAATAAATTCATTCACACTGTTCTAAAACAAAGAGTATTAAGTGTCTCGCAAAATGTTCTTTCCATATTGCAATGATGTGTCCATATATTTTATAATCATTTGGAGGGGAATGTTTTTGAATTCACCTCTGGAGCTTCATGTAATTCAATTTATGTATTGTATGCCATAGGTATGTTTTGTCCAGCTCAATAGAGTAGTCACAATTGTCATGTGTCTCATTGAAGTTCTATTCTATTACAAGGTGTTTGATGGATCTTTCCAATAATCGAAAAATCTAAACTCTACAGCTTTTATTTTGGAAAATATATACATATTTTCAATGGGAAGTGTTTCTTGCAGTCACTTATGAAACCTCAATAAAATCAATTTTTGTTTCATATGTGGGGTAGTTTTTCAACAAGCTCAATAAAGTATCATTTGTGGCATAGGTTCTAAAACAGCTGACTTTCAGCTTCAGTGTAAGAGTTGAAGCCCTGCTGTTGCCATGGTTATAGGTCTGAATGAAAGCCAGTTCTAAAACAGAATGCCTGAAAAATATCTCCACTACGTGAAAAGATAATAGATTTCATGTTGCACAAATATAAGCACATATTTGAATAATGGAAAACGACTTTTCTTACAGTCACCTATGGAGCCTCATTTAATTTGATGTTCAGATCATATGTCATAGGTATGTTTTCACCAAGCTTAATAAAATATCACTCGTGGCCTAGTGGTTAGGGTTTCTGATCCACATCCTGAAGGGTAGTGATTTATATCCTGCTGTTGCCCTGATAATGGTTCCATATGATGATCATTTCTAACACATGGTGTTTCAAGGTTACGTTCTGTAAGTGAAAAAGCAATATCTTTCCTATTGAAAAATATAGATTCATTTTGAATAAAGGAGCAAGGGTTTTCTCAGCTATGGAGCCTCATTGAATTGAATTGTTATGTTTTGGATTGTAATTCCAAGGTATATTTCAACCAAATTAAATTACATTTTTGGATTGGTATATTTTAACCAAATCCATTGAATAACACTCATGGCTTAGTGGTTAGGGCCTCTGACACTTAAATTCATGGTTTAGGTCTAACTGTCACTGTGATCAGGGGTCTGCTTTAAAGACTGTTCAAACAGAAAGTGTTTGAAGGATCTCCCCAGCATATGAAAAGTCAATTATATTCATGATGCAAATATCATCCCTTGTAGCCTATTGATTAAGGTTTCCAACTCTCAGCCTGAAAGTTAAGAATTCATGTCCTTCTGTCACCTTGGTCCTATGTTGTCTAAAAGAACTATTCATTCCCAAGGTGTGCTGCAGGGCTCTAGAACAGTTATTTTCCTATTGCAACAATATGTTCATATATTTTATTGTCTTTTTAGTGCGAAGAGCTATTTGTTGTACTCACCTATGAAGTTCATTGAATTTAATTTGAAATGCCATAAGTATGTTTTTACTCAACTCAATAGAGTGTCCCTTGTGGTCTGTAGGTTAAGCTCTAAGGTCCGTTGTATCACAAGGTTTATGAAGGACCTCTCCAGAAAGTTAGAATTCAGTAGCTTTCATATTGCAAAACTATAAGCACATTTTTTCAATGAAGAAGAGTTTTCTTACAGTTATCCTTGAAGACTAATTGAACTACAATATTTGAATGTACATCATAGTTATACTTTCAACCAGCTTACTTGAGGGTCACTTGTGGTCTAAAGCTACATATTGCTGGCAAATGTCCTCAAGTCTTATGATTCAACTTCCACTGTTGCCATGGTAATGGGTTTGTGTGAAAGTCAATTATAGTACAAAGTGATTACAGAAAAGAATACTTCTATTACTTGAAAATAAATTAACTCCATATTGCAAACATATAACCTGATTTTTGGATTATTGAGGAAGACTCTTATTAGTCGCCCATGGAGCCTCATTGAATTTGATGCTACGATTGTACGATTGAGCTTTCACCAAGCTCAATTGAATGCCACTCATGGGCTAGTAGTTACAGTCACTGACTCTCAACCTGAAAGTCAGTGGCTTATGTACTGCTCTAACCATTGTAATCAAACTGTTTATTGCAACCATTTAAGTCAATTTTTAGACAATGGGCAAAGAGCTTTCTTAACTATGGAGTCTCACTGAACTAAATTAAATGCGACTAACTTCTCGCATCATATGTCATAGGTGTGTTTAATGCAACTATGTGGATGGTACTCAAGGCCTAGGGGTTGCAATGGTCTCGGACTCCTATCCTCCTTCTTCATGGTTGAAATCTTGCTGTCACTATGGTCATGGTGATAGTCTGCTTTAAGCATTATTCCATCATACTATGTCTCAAGGATCTTTCTAGTAAATTAAAAGTCAATCACTTTCATAATGAAAAAATATAGCTGGATTTTTTAATGCGGAGGATTTTTTTGCTGTCACCTATGAAACCTCAGTCATTTTCTATAATTGGATCATGTCCCAACGAAATGGTTTCATTACCTCAATAGAGTATCACACTTGGCCTAATGGTTAAGGTCTCCGACACTCAGCCTGCAGGTGATTGACTGAAGTCCTGCTCTCACCTCTCATTAGCTTTTCAAATTGCTAAAATATAACCCCCTATTCCTAAGAAGGGAGACATTTACTGACAGTCACCACTGGAGCGTAAATTAATTTTATTTTCAGATTTGCATGTCATAGATGCGCTTTCACAAAATTCAGCAGATTGATGCTTTTGGCCTTATGATTAATGCCCTGATCTGAGACTGCAAGTTAGTGGTTTATATCTGGCTATTACCCTGATGATATATTTTGTGATGATCAGTCCTATCATGAAGATATATCCAGTAAATTAGAAGACAATAGCTTTCATGTTTCAAAAACATTTTATTTTGCATAAATAATAAACAGTTTTCCTATCTATGGAGCTTTAATTTGTTGATTTGAATAAAATTTTTAGATTCCATGATATAGGTGTGCTTCACCTGGCTCCGCAGAATGCCACTTGTGGCCTATTGTGTGAAGGTCTCTGACTTTTACCTTCCTGGTTCAAGTCCAGCTCTCACTCTAGTCCAGGCACGCAACGCCCATTGGGCATTCCTAGCCCCCCGAAATTTGGCTCTAGTTGCGCCTCTGCTCTAGTCATGGGTCTACTTTAAGAACTGTTCCATAACAAGGATTATATGGGTTTCCCCAGTAAATGAAAAGTTAATTGCTTTCTTATGGTAAAAAGTATAACCATATGTTTTTAATGGGGAAGCATTTTTGACAGTCAATGTTCAGCCTAATTCAAATTGATCTTTCAATCGATTGTCAGAGGTATGTGTAAGCCTAGCTCAATATAGTCTAAATATGCACTAATGCTGACCTCCCTGACTTTCAAGTGCCAAGTTGTGTTCATATCCTGCTGTCACAGTTTTCATGTGTGTGCTTGAAAGGTCTGTTCAATCACAAGGTGCTTCAAGGACCTTTCCTGTAAGAGAAAGATAAACACCTTTCATATTGCAAAAATATAACCATGTTTTTTATGTAATGGAAGATTAGTTCTCTTTAGTCATCTAAAGAGCCTCATTTAATTGCGTTTTTGAATGAAATGTGATAACAATGTTTTCTACGCCTGGGCGAAAACATTTTTTACGCTGACATAATCTCTAATATTTTTTGGCATTTCACATTACGTTTGTTACGTGAAATGTCCAAAACTACGCCATTATGCCATGTCACATAATTTGGCATCTGTTCCTATGAAAATTCTATTGCGGGAACACGAGAACAAAGTGAACAAATAGAATGCTAGCTGTTGTTGTTCACGTTATGTATCATTTTGAGCTATTTTTAGCCCAAGATGAATCCTCATGAACAAGACAAATTTTGTGCTGCAAAATAGCACAAAATGCTAGAGAATGTTTTGAGTAATGTTGCATAATTTCAATATGTTCTTTTCATATTGCACCAATATGCCCAAATATATATATTTGTTTTATTAATTATGTTGTTCTCACTTATGGTGCTTCTGTGAATTTACATTTTGGATTGTATGCCACTGGTATATTTTCATTGAACTGATTGTTGTACCCCTCCTGGCTTAGAGGTTGGGGTATGTGACCCTCACCCTGATGGTTAACGGTTCAAGTCCTGCTGTTATGATGGCAATGTGTCTCCTTTAAGTTCTGCTCTATGACAATAATTTCAAAGATTTCTCAGTCGATGAAAACTTAAATGCTTCTTTAATAAATTATGTGTATGAGGAACATTTTCCATTGAACAAAATACAATAAAACAATAAAAACACATTACAAATCATACCACAGCATACACTAGAGAAAAACAAATAGTTAACCAATGCAGCTTATTCTTTTCTCCTTCTTAACACTTTGGGCCACATGTATCAAAAAAGCATTTTGTGATTACCAAATAGCCATTTTTACCGAATTGCTATTTGTAATTGAAAAATGCTATGTATGTAAGGAATCGCCGAAGATTTCGAGATTCCTTATTATTACCTAATAGCGATTTGGTAAATAGCGAATCGCTATTAGGTAATATTACTTAATTCCTTCCTATGCGCTGAAAAGCCCATAGGTGCGAATAGGTTTGCATTGGCTAATTTGCGATTACCTAATTGCTAATCGCAAATTAGGTAATGCAAAGCCAAGGGTGTCCAGGGGCCTAAAACCCCCCTGAAGGAACTCCAAAAAAATAAATGTGCACATGTAAAGCGCACACATGCCCTAGGGGCATCTGTGTGCTACATAGCACTTTGAAAAATGCAGTTTTGTGCATTTTCAAAGTTGGCACATGGTTACCATTGACTTGAAGTCGATGGTAATTGGTTTTCCTAAATGTACAGTTTGCCTTCGGAAAGTGCTTCATACATGTGCTAATTCCCTATTTGTAGTCGCAATTTTAGGTAATTGCAATTTCTGCGATTACCTAAAATTGCGACTACAAAGCCCTTGATACATCATGAAAGGGTATTTTGCTATCGCAAACGGCCTTTTTTACAGAATCGCAGCGTTTGCAAATGCAAAAAACGTTCATACATGTGGCCGTTTATACTCATCAAAAATCTACATTCAGCACGTGTCACATATATAAAACGCATCTCAAATCAAAGGTATTTAGCTGCCAAGCATGTACTAATACCATATGTAAAAAGGACTGTTTCCAAATATTACTTCCTTTGTTTCAATAGAAATACACAATTAAGCAAAATATGTTCGTTTGTACATTTCTCTCCCATCGGACACCTACAATAATCTTCATTTGTTTGAAGCATCTTAGCAAGGGCTGATGCCGAACATGAAGGATTCAGCCCTATTCTAAACCTCAGAACTTCGTGTCTATACATTCTATTAAGCAATTTCTCAATGTAAGGAAAAACATCTTCATCCTTCCAGGAGTTAAGAAAAGGCCTACTAAAGGTTTGTGGCTGAAATATAGCAGGCCTTGTTCCCGATCTGTATTAAATGACACAAGCTTCAGCTTCTGTTTCAAGAGATTTAAAAAAAGTCCCAAAATTGGGTAAAAGTAAAGTTATACATGTATGCACAGACATTATTATATTTCGTCCCAATATAGCCCAATTTAATTTGCTATTTAATACGACTATAACTAAGGATAGAAATCTTCTTTTGTTCCGATGTTGCTAATTTGTTTAGGTAGGGCAGGGTTTGCTACTTATTAATATAATTCCAGGAGATTAAATTCAGTTCAGTACAAATTGCTTGAACCATTCAACGTTTTGGTCAAATTAAAAGTCTCTTTAGGAAAAAGCTTTCACAGTGGTCCTAATGCATCTCCTCATCAAGACTATGGGGCCGATTCCGATCTCGGCCGGTAGTGCTCCGAATCGGATTCGGATTTACCGGATCCGATTCGGAGCCCTGTTTCCCGACCGAATCGTACGCGGGTCCGGCCGAGCGAGTACGATGCAGGCACCCGCGAAATCTCCGACCGACTCGAACGCGGCTTCAACACGCTCCGACCGACTTGCATGGACACGACTCGCACCGCGCTATGGAGACGTTTCCCGGCCGGGTAAGTACGATACGCGCCGCGAGCAGTCCGATCGACTCGCGCCGTCCGGCTCGAAAAAGCTGTCGGAGCCGGACTTTGGGGGTCCGCGTCGGACCCCCCTGTACGCGTAGGCGCGCGGGTCGCACACAGGGGGGACCCATGGGTCCCCCCTACCTGTGCATGTACGCCGCGATGCGCATGGACGCGTACACGCTGTAGGGGGCGCCCTTGACCGCCTCGCACCCATTGAGTCAATGGGAACCCGCGTACGCGTCGTACGACAGGCTCCCATTGACTTCAATAAGAGTCCGACCGAATCGAGTCCGATTGCATGCGAACGCATCGTACTCGTTCGGTCGGACTGCTAGGGTCCGATTCGGTCGGAATTCTCTCCGGGTCCGGCTCGGTCGGAGAGAATTCCGGCCCGAATCGGAATCGGCCCCTATGTAGCTTGTTACCATATAACAACAGATGCTGAACCAACTTGCTAAAACATTTTAACATTGAGGCACTTAGGGTGAACATAGCAACCGCAACAAGATGATGGATGGAGTACTGAAACTTTTCAATCACTCACCCCCAGTCAAGGGATCTGGGTTTTGTGTAGCTATGGTTACCCTTAGTGGGAAGGGTATGCCCAGCCATGGGTCTATATTCACTGGGCCACTGGATTCAAGCTAGCCTGGCTGATGAGGGATGATCCCCCAAAACCGGTCCCAGGAGGCTTGTTTCCATTCCAGGGAGGACCTGGCCTGGGAGTTCGGGCTGGACTGTTCCCATGGGGAGCAGGGTCAAGACTGATTTGCATATGGCTGGGTCCAAATTGGGGTGGCATGGTGAGCAAAAAAACAATGAATTTAACCCAGTTCTGTGACTGGGGGTTAATGTTTGCTAATGTTCAGCATTCTGTCCATCATCTTTTTTTGTGTTGCTATAGTCGCCCTAAGTGGGAAGGGTATGCTCAGACCTGGGTCCCATTTTCACTGTGCCACTGGATTCAAACTAAACTGGCTGATGAGAGGTGATATCCCGAAGCTGATCCCACAATGCCTATTTCTGGTCCAGGTAGGACCTGGCCTGGCAGTATGGGCTGGACTGTTCCCATGGGGAGCAGGGTCAAGACTGATTTGCATATGGCTGGGTCCAAACTGGGGTGGCATGGTGAGCAAAAAAACCAATGGATTTAACCCAGATCTGTGATTGGGGTGAATGTTTGACAATGTTCAACATTCTGTCCATCATCTTTTGTGTTGCTGTATGTATTTTGTAGCATGTTTAGTAGTATTACAACAGAATACTAATGTACTACAAAGTGCCATTCACTTACCTACGTGCAGAGGCCTCTGTCTCTCCTATCTTTTTGTGTGGTGATATTTGAAATTATATGCCTGCGTTCAAGCAGTAAATGTGGGAGGGACAAGGAAAAGTGGCTAGAAAAGGGGAATACTTAAAATGAAATGGGAGGGGTTTCGGGAAGACTAAGGAGGGGGTTAAGGGCAGGCTAGAGAGGGGTTTAGGAAGGGAATGCATCCATCCACAAAATGGTAAACCCATTCCTATTTACAAAGTGCACTTCAAAAGTTACTGCAGCCTAGAAGGACCCAAATAGTTGTATATGTACTCCAGCTCAGACCTGGAGTGCCACACATGGCCAACTTCTGGTCGTGCAACATCCTCCCACAGAAAATATTGGAGACAGGGATTTAAAATACAACCACATTGGAAATAATGTTAAAATTAATTATTTTAATTCGACTTCACAAAAATATTCATACATTTAATTAAGTGTTAAAAATATATAAATAAAGACATTTTTGTTTTATTTCAAAATACCTTAACAATCATTTTTAAAAAGGGAGATCTCCAGCCAAGTGGCAGAGATTTCTGCCAGTGTGTGAAAAGTTGCAAGTAGTAACTTTACAATTGTAAACTAGGGTTCACCCCGTGAATTCTGTGGGTGGAGACATGCGGGCCAACACATTGTAGCAACTTTACATCCGTAAATGGTAAATAGCCAAAAGTACTACATTTGCCACAAAGTTTTAGAGCAAATTTACTCATGTAGATTTGCTCAAATGTAAGTTTACCTTTGTGAATAGCCCCCTTAAGGGCTCAAGTTCCACTGCCATCATGCTCGAGAGGTTGCTTGAAGATATGTTCTAGCACAAGGTATTTGACGGATCTTTCCAGTAAATCAAGTGCCAACATTTTCATATTCCAAAAATATAACCACTTTCTTTTAACAGAGAAGAGTTTACTTACAGTCACCTGCGGAACCTTGTTGAAATCCATTTTTAGAACACCTACCATAGGTATGTTGATATCAGACTCAAAAGAGATACTTAGCTGAACAGACAAGGTTTTATAATAATCAATAACTACATAAATAATGGGTGATTTCAAATCTAGGTTTTACAGATATACAATATTTTCGTAAGAAAGTAGGTTAATGTTAAAAAACCCAGAAAGGGTACATTTAACATTAAATAAGTCATACTTTTTGTAGAGCATTGTTCTCACTGGGAATAATAAGGGTAATGAAATGCCTTAGAAAGAGACAAAGAGAGGATTGGGGGAGAGAGAGAGAGAGAGAGGCGGGGAGAGAGGGAGAGGAAAGTGTGACAACCTCAAAGTAGCAATTTTGAAAGACATGTGATTTCCCCTGAAGATGCAGAATTTTCAACGTGATTCACTGAAGGCTATCAGATAGCATGCTCCAGCCTGAAAAATGTTGACTAATGCTGAGCACAAATATAGAACACAGGAAAGAGGAGAACGGGTGTACACAAAGGCTGTTTGATGCTTTCTTTGCCTTTTAGAAGTAAAACCATGGCTTTAGCTCTCTTAGCCTTCTGAGTAATTCAAACATGAGACATTTATGAGGCATCAATTCCAGTTTTGGAGTGTGCTTTGTGTATACCTTTGGAACCTGAATGGCGTAACTCAAATTAATAAGATCCTCGTTCAGAATGCAGCAGGGCCTCCTCAGACTCCCATAACTCACATGATTGTATTAGCCTCTGACTGAATTTGGGCCCCCTGATGAATTCCCCACCCCTCATCATCTGTAAAGCAGGGGCTACAGGGAACTGGTTAAACTGCCAAGGCACCTCTTCTATTCAGGTTTCATACATAGATAATATACTGTTCACAGTTGTCCTTTGGAATACCACGCAATACACATAGGAATAATACCCCTATATAGGGGCGCAAGTTATAGTACATTAGGGCCTGAGTTATAGTTACTTGATGTACCTATTACTGGTGAATTTCAGTGGTTTAGTTTGTTTTAAACTGTATGTTTTACCTGACACTTTCATGGCGTACGGCCCCCTTCTCTGAGCCAACACTGGCTCTGGGGACCCCACCTGGAAAAGCCAACATTCCTTTACAGGGGAGGGGTGGTGCCTCAGCCCCCCTCCCAAGCCAATACTGGCCCCAGGGACTCCATCCCTCCGGCCTATGGTGGGTGCCCCATCCCACCCTGGTCACCTACAACACACCACATTGGGGGTTGCTTGGGGAGATCCATGGCCCTCGTGGCCCGGCTGGCTCCTCTGCATGGACCCATCCTGGGTGCACCCAGAGCCAGTATTTTTGCTGTTCACGCCTGGAGGGAGCAAAAAGGCTTCCCTGCCCTCACTGTCACAACAACTTAGCCGGCCATGGTGGGGATGGATCCCCAGGGTCCTTCCGAGACTCAGAGAGGGGGGGGCCGAGTGCTTGTGAGAAATTGGGTTACTGGTTGACTGGGGTGAGAACCCTGGCCAAGCAGCAACCACAATCCTTGTCAAGGTAAGGCACAAGCAAACCCCAAATTAACCTGTGCTCAACCCCCGGTGGCTTGGCACACAGCAGTGAAGCTTAACTTAGAGGCAATCTGTAAATTATTTGTGCAACACTTCAAACACTAACACAGTGAAAACACCACACACAAACGATCCCACACCAGGTTGGAAAAATAGAACTGAATTTAATAAATAAACCACAACCAAAACAACAAGCATCCTATTTTTTAAATACATTGCACACTGCCCTCTAGGCTGTCCAGGGCCTACACTAGGGGTGACT
Source organism: Calotriton arnoldi (assembly GCA_963921515.1). NCBI lineage: Eukaryota > Metazoa > Chordata > Amphibia > Caudata > Salamandridae > Calotriton > Calotriton arnoldi. The sequence continues at coordinate 1,537,841 of CAWUFW010000171.1, read as the reverse complement.
TATATGTATTATAAAGGAAGGTTTGGCCTGGCAAAAGGTTTATTTTGGCAGGTCGAAATGACATTTTAAAAACTGCACACAGTGAGCATTATGCTATAAGCATCATGTTGTTTTTTTCATTAATACTTTAATATCATAAAGAAGCATAGACATGTGATCAGCGCATTCCACTTTATTCAGCACAGTCCTCTGGTAGATAGCATTAAACCATCTGCACTAAGAGAGCAATTCATTGAGAGCTTCTTGATCAAGAGTGTATAGATTTATGCTTCTTTTAAAAAAAATATGAATTCATCGTTATACGGCAAACACCTAGTATTTTCCCATGTGTAATGCCCTTTTTGTATAAAAACCAGTAGCAGATTCATTTGATATGTTTTTTGCAAAAAACAATATTGTTTCGCACTAAGGATGACTTATTGAACCCAGAATGTTTCGACATTATGATCAATTTCTCTTTATATCGCGCTCATTTTAGATTTACAAAACATTTTTTTCACATAGACCCATAAGAATCACTCCTTAAACGTTTTTCTTTTTTTCAGGATAAATTAAAACAACTTATCTATTCTCTTAAGGGAGGTTAAATAAACTATAATCCAAGTAAGTATAAGTTTATGACCTTTCTCAATTAAACATATTGATGAACCAATAGAGAAACTGATGTTTTTTGGTGGACATTTACAGATCTCGTTCCCTATATCGGAAGACAATCATTATATCATAACAGTCTTTGACTCACTGACTAGTAAGCTTTTAACATTTTTTTAAGTACACTTTACCTCTTGTGAAGGAATAATCTTGTTCTCTACGACAGACCTCTGATTGTCTAAATCATTCATCAATCTCAAGGTGTTGGATTCTTTTGATAATCTACTTAATCCATTCTTATTAGTGGTGATAGTGGTTTGTCCACATCATTTTCAAAATAGACCTCTGTCACCTTATTTCGAGTGTATTTCTTACAGTTATTGTTCATTGATTTTGGTTGGTTTTGACTCCTTGTTTTTCAAAAATTTTCTTTTAGGTGGGTCTCGGGTCCTCAAACAAATTCTGGGTCTTGAAGATGGTCTCACAGTTTAATTGCAACAGAGACCGAAAAGTTAACCTCTAACCCAACTTCCCTTTAGATATTGTTAAACTTGATTTGAGAGATCTAGTTCCTATGTATAGGACAGTCTCTATATCTGATATTATAGGAAGTGGGTATTCATACATTGATGACTAGCTAATTTTCATTCATAATTATTGTAATATCTGTTATCAATGTTGTGTGAGGACCTTGTTGTGAACCCCTAATTCTATGTGTTTTGATATAAAACTAAAAAGAAGATATACACCCGGCTAATGGAATTCATTTTATCAAACAAATTGATTGCTTTAATTGATTTGTGATGTCATGGTGAGGCATCTTAAACAAGTGATAGATTGAAACAAACTTCTTAGTGAAAAACAAATTCCTTGCAAGCACCATTACCTGTCTAACTTTAATTTACCGAAGCTCACAAGGGTACATTGGGTTGCCCATATTTGTATGACACTTTCTAGAAGTGGCATTTTCAGAATTGCAATTTAAAATCCGACTTCACCATAAATTATGATTTTAAATTGGGATTCCTGATACAAAAAACATGAACTGGTTATCTATTCCCATTTGGAGATTGCACTTATAAAATGTAAAAAGGTAACTCCAGTGTTATCCTATGGGTGAGGTAGGCCTTGCAGTAGTGAAAAACAAACTTAAGAGTTTTTCACTACCAGGGTATGTAAAGCTTAAAAATACATGTCTGTTATGGTTCATCCTAAGCTATAAAATGTTTTCAGACCGGATATGTTAATCTGAACATGCTTATCAGCCATGAGATAAAGTGTGGTTATCCACCAAGAACTTGCATTTTAGAAAACACTACAAATTTCACCCACGTTTTATCAGACCCTTTTAAATAAGTGCCCAGATCAATCCAGCACATTACTTCCTTATGGGGGGACCCAGTGAACCTCAGGATGTGGGTAACAGTTAATATAAACAACAAAAATCCTGTTGGTAATCAATTGCATACATAACCAAAATGAATTAAAGGTCACATAGAGAGCTGATCAACGATCAACACAAGAAAAAGGAAAACACAACCAGTGAAAATAAATTACTCGCAAAAATGCATGCATGTTTTGTATATTTTACCACAAGTACATGAGGATATCTATGTACGCTAGGTTAAAAGTTGCTTCAAAAAGTGGGAACAAAGTGACACAAGTACTCGTGCGGAGTGAACATGTGAGGGACAAAAGTGACTATACATGTAAAATTCAATAAAACATGTGACACAGTACTACAGCAGCCTGCAAGCTGTCTGACCGAAACAAAATGAAAAAATCTTCGATCAGGGGGAGTTCTAGAAGTTTCTTAGAATTCTAAGGGGGATAATTGCTTTGGTGCAGACAATAAATATTGGACAATATTCATTTTTTAAATTAGAATCAGCCCCATGTGGATGGAGTTCCCGGGGCTTCAGGGAGGTTCGTGGAGGGGGGCTTATGCCCCCCTGTAAAAATGATTGTGCCGCTCCCCCTGGGCCCTGGCCCACTCTGAGTCTTTTTTCAAAACTTTTTAAAAAAATGTTGTAATATTACTGTGGATATGCGGTTTCACTGTGAATTCGCGGTAAAAAAATGTTTTTTTAAATTGCTTGCGACCCCAGCAGGCCTAGAGGGGCAGGGCATCATTACCCTGACACCTTTATGATTTTGTTTTACATTTTTCAGTGCAAGGAAATGAGTCTTAAGTCTTAAAATGGCTGGTGCCACATCTCTGTTGCTGTAATGGCAGCCAATCAGATCTTATCTCAAGATCTGTTGGCTCCGCGGGTCCTCTCCGACATGAAATATCTATATATTTTGAACCTTAATTACTTTAAAACTCATGAACAGAATTACACCAAATCCCAAAAGCACGCTTTCTGGACATAGATCTAGCTTTCTGCTAAATTTGGTGTTATTTCATTCCGCAGTTTTTGAGGTACACTGTTCAATTTCTTTAATGGAAAAATTAATTGAGAAAATTGTTTTTGTGGGCCCCCCTTCACTAGACCCCTGCTTGACGGATCACCCTGAAACATTCAAGGAAGGAGCTGAGGTAGATGAGACTTGTTTTGGGAACGTTTCCTGAAGATTGATAAAATGGCGCCAAAGTTATAAGGAAACCAATAAATGTTTTTCCTCTGGAAACGCAGATTTACTATAACTACAATAAATACATAATGGCCACTGGGTATATATATATATATATATATATATATATATATATATATATATATATATATATATATATATATATACATATATATTACCTACAGGCGGTTGCTGATGACATCATCCACATAATATCTTATGCACCTCCTCACACCCAAATATAACCTTTGATACACCCACTCTAAAATACAGACTAGCAGTCTCGAAACCATAGACATATCAATACCAGTTAGTACATACCCACTCACTGATTCATAGGTCTACACACACATCCACGCACTAACCCATACAGTCACTCTTCAATACAGCCACTGATATATGCACTCATACACCCAAACAGACACCCACACGCCACTCACCCACAGAGTTACTCAAACACCTAGTCAGTCAACCAAAGAATCAATAACACTGCCATTTAGTCACCTATACAGTTATACACACACCACACCACTTATTCATGCAGATTGTAACACATAGTTACTCTCTTCTACAATCACTGACACAAGCACACACTCATCCATACAGCCACTCTCACAATCACTCACTCTCACATTTAGTCACTTATATACACCAACACTCACATATACTGCCTATCACATATGTAGTTACTTACACATATATCACAGAGACATCCATTCACTCACCAACACAGCCATATACAGTCACCCATACAGCCCCTCGCAGACGCACTCATGAACCCATACACCCAGTGAATCACCCACTCACTCATCCATGCAGGGAGTCACACACCCCCCCACCCACCAACACAGACACTCAGGCACCCATACAGGTACTTAGACAACTAATCAATAACCCATATAGACACTCATCTACCTACTCACCAATCCATGCAGCCACTTACACACCAACTGACAGACTGATATAGACATTCACACAGATTAGTAATTCACCCATGTATTCACTAAGACACGTTTACTCACTCACTTATACAGTCAGTCACACACCCACTAAATTATCAATTCAGACATTGATACACCCACTGATTCCTCAATACACCTTGGCGTATATATATATATAAATTAAACTTTAAAAAAAAAATCAGCTACTGGATGATGTCATCAGTGATGTAATTTGAGATGTCATCAGTGATGTCATCAGTGATGTTACTGACCATGTCATGAGTGATGTAATATGTGACGTCATCAGCAGTGCATTGCGGGGGCACGAGTTATAGTTAGCTCAACAAACTATAAGGCCGAATTTCTCTGGTTTTGTACGAGTGAAATGTCCAACTAACTATAACTTCCCTGAAACCTGTGGTTTTTTCAGTGAATGTATATATATATATTCTGCTGATGACGTCACATATTACATCACTCATGACATGGTCAGTGACATCACTGATGACATCACTGATGACATCTCAAATTACATCACTGATGACATTATCCACAAAATCACTAATGCACCCACTCACACCCATATCCACTCATACAGCCATACAGCCACTAACATACTGTCATTCACCCATAGAGCTACTCACACACCTACTCACTCATCCATACAGTCAATCACACAGCCATTTACTCACCCATACAGTTAGACACACACCCACTTACTTACTCATAAGGGGGCCGATTCACAGAACTAATCTGAGATAAAATCCTAAACTTACTACTTTTGGTATTCACAGAAGGCATTTAGTAGTAGTAAAGTTAGGACTCCTAACTTTACTACTACTAAACTCTAACTTTACTACTACTAAACTGAGATAAAATCCTAAACTTACTACTTTTGGTATTCACAGAAGGCATTTAGTAGTAGTAAAGTTAGGACTCCTAACTTTACTACTACTAAATGCCTTTTGTGAATACCGAAAGTCAAAAAGTTAGGATTTTGTCTCAGTTTAGTAGTAGTAAAGTTAGGAGTCCTAACTTTACTACTACTAAATGCCTTCTGTGAATACCAAAAGTAGTAAGTTTAGGATTTTATCTCAGATTAGTTCTGTGAATCGGCCCCAGAGATACTAACACATACTCACCCATACAGCCACTCTCATAATTCACTCACTCACCCATACAGTCACTCACATACCCCATCACTCACCTACACTGCCTTTCACATACCCAGTCACTGACACATCCACTCACTCACCCACACAGCCATACACATACTTACTCACCCATACAGCCCTTCACACACACACTCACTAACCCATACTGCCACTGACTCACCCATTCACTCATCCATACAGGCACAAACCCCCTCGTCCACCCACACAGACACTCAGACACCCATACAGGTACTCAGACAACCAATCAATCTCCCATACAGCCACACACGTACCCACTCACACACCCATACAGCCAATTAGACACCAACTGACAGACTGATACAAACATTCACATAACCAGTCACTCACCCATACATTCACTGAAACACCTAATCACTCACTTACACAGTCAGTCACACACCCACTGAAGAATGTATGACGGTATTGTGCGTACATTTAGGATGCATGCATTCCGAACGCCGTCTTTTGAAAGAACGCATCTTTAGGACGCATTTGTTCAGCACGCAAGTTGTTTAAACTACTTGCCTTAGGGGGGGTGCTGGATGTTGAAATAGTTTAATTTACTATTCCAACTCCAGTCTGCGCAACAGTAGGGAAGGTGTTGGACTTTAAATCCAACACTATTCCACCAATGCACCCCCCTAAAAGCAAGTCGTTGTTAAGACTTGCCTGCTGAACGAATGCATGCGAATGCCGCATTCGTTCTTTTGCCTGCGCTGTGTTGGCATGGCGTGATTCCGGCTTTGCCTGAAAGGACGTTTTCCCCTAATGAATCCATACAGGCACTCATACATCCACTGATGCACCAATACACCTTGGTATATATATTTAACACTCATAAACTTTTTTTAAAACACTCACGTCACTGAATGATGTCATCAGTGATGTCATTTGAGATGTCATGCGTTATGTTGTCAGTGATGTCACTGGCCATGTCATGAGTGATGTAATATGCGAGGTCATAAGCAGTGCATTGCGGGGCCAGGAGTTATAGTTAGCTCAGCCAGCTATAACTGCTGAATTTCACTGGTTTTGTACGAGTGAAACCTGAATTTTATATCACGGAACAGAAGACTTATCGGTTTATATTTGTCACTAAAACTGATTTTTGACTCAAAATACATAAGAGGAAAATGTGTTTTTTTGGAAAAAATATGTAGGTTTATTGTTGCCAATAGATTTTGCGATACTAAGTTAGGAAAAAATGCTAAAAAAGTTTGCATTGATTTACATTTGGGTAGTAAAGCTATACCAAGCTAAAAATGGTGATGTTCCCTTCATTCACTCAAGGGCTCCGTACTTTATTTAAAGGGTAGGGGGGGTGTTGTTCCTGATGGCGAATCATTGCCAGCCCTGCCTTCAGGAAAATGGGGACAGAAGTAGGAAGCAGAGATGTCAGCAGAAGTGGTGTTCAGTTCCATTTAGTGTTCACCAGTGTCACCACCATTTTCAGTGGTGTATCGTGTATGCAAGAGTTACAATTGAACCATGGTGGTTGCGTATAGAAAGCACAGCAAATCTCCTTGATGTGTCCTTTGCATACCAGCACCAACTCTAAGATGAGTCTTAGAAATGAGCAACCAAATGGGAGTACATTTCCATGGCTCTGATTTGGAATTTCAACAGCAAAAGGAAGCTTGATGAGTGGCGGGTATCCTGGGAGCTGGAGTCATAGCGGGAGGGTGAGTAGGACCGGAATAATATTCTAGGTAGGGTCTTGGGGAGGGTGTAGATGTTCAGATTCACTGAGTCATTCACCCCCTCCCCATCATCAGTGTTATTTTGAGTTTTGTGGATGCAAGACATTGAGCAAAAACTAACAGATGGCATGTCCCTCCTTTTTAGAGTGAAAACCCAAAGCAACAGGCAGCCTTAAAATTCTCTAGGGCCATCACATTTCATTGTCTTCATTGATACTCACTATTGCTATTTGCTCAGAACTGTTGGAATGCATTGCTACCACTCCAGAAACATTGACGAATTACGCCTTGGCCTTCACAAACCAAAAGCAGTCTATGGAAGACCACTTCTACTTTGGACTGCTCAGCTCATGGCATAGAGTCAAGGTAACTCATCTCAGGAATCCTCGCACCAATGGAAGGGTTCCAACCATGTTTCCACGGATGTACTTTTAAAGGTTATGAAATAAATGTTCTCATTTGTGACCCCACAACAGCTGGTGCCGCATATGCAGTATATTGACTTCCTTTAGTAATATACATGTGATGGCCTAAAATGAACATCAATGGGCTCAGAAACATCCATACTGACTTTTACTGATGATGACGCCCATGACTAATTTTGCTTTGTTCTCCAGTTTATTTTTAAATTTGCTTAAATTGTGTTACCCATTTGTCTTTTTCCCTCACTTGTATTCACTGTTTATATTTCAATTATTACTTTCTTTGGTAAATTCTTGCACAGCCTACAGAAATGACCCTTTGTTAAGTTTGGGATTTTGTTCATGGGCTTCATTTAGGGGTTGCCAGGGGTCAAAGCTGTGACCACTGGCTTCCCTCTTGCAACCCATGGCAGTGTCTTTGCGACCCCTGGCCTCAGAGATGGTAAAGGCAGCGTGAGCAACAAATGTTAAACAAGGCTCCAAAGAGCCTTGTTGACTTTCTGATCCCCTCAGCTACATACATTAAAAATGTGCCTGGTTGTCTCCCGCTGCCACCAAGCATGACAAGGGAGAAGCACGAAATACAGGAGAGAGAGAGAGAGAGAGAGAGAGAGAATGGGGAGTAGAGGGGAAAGACTTTATGGGGAAATGATTGGAAAATAATGAAAGCAAGAGTAGTAAGAGGACACCACAGAGAGATGATGAGAGATAGAGACAAAAGCATATGCATGTGTGTGTGTGTGTGTGTGTGAGTGTGTGTCAGAGTAGGACGGGTGAGAGACAAGTAATAAAGAGGCAGCTGAGAGAGAGTGGGGAGACCAGTGAAAGAGGTGAGAAACAGTCTTTTCATAGAGAAGGAGAGGCAGAGGGTCGGAACAACAGTTGAGAGAGGTGCTACAGACAATGGTGAAAGAGACAGATCAGTGAGAAGGGAAAGATAGATTTGATAGAGGTGCTATAAATAGGTTAAAAAGACAGCTGTGAGAGGGGAAGGTGGACAGGTGAGGAAACTGACTTCTGAAAGAAGGGAGACAATTGAGAGGGTGGTGATAAAGTGACCGAACTGAATGGGAGACAGAGCAGTGATACAGTTTAGAGTGAGAGAGAGAAAGTGGTTGCAAGAAAACAGAGGCAGGTTAGAAAAATGGATGACGAAGAGGAGGGGAGAAGGAAAGATGAGAGATATGGAAGTGATGTTGAGACAGGGACAGATGAGAAAGAGACAAGGGAGAAATAGAGGTGGGAGATGTGAAAGAGAGGTGAACAAGAAACAGAACAAGTGAGAGAGCCAAGTGAGAGGGAGAGGAAATGTAAGATTAAATAAGGAGACCAGAGAAAAAGATAGTTGAGATAGAGGAGGATGAGACAACAGGGATGTGAGAGAGATAGCAACGGGTAAGAAATATAGATGAGAGACAGATAATAAATAGACTGACAGCTGAGAAACAGACAGCTAAGGGGAGGGTGACAATGAGCCAACAATTATTTGATATCACTTCCTGAGATGTCATTGGGGTAAAATCACATGTGATATCACTTCTGCTACCCCTGGCATTTTTGTGAGTTGACTTCCATGATTTTGTTCACTTCTTAGCAATCCTTACCTTTATGGGATCGCACACGGATTCCACAACTGTTTCTCCCACAAACAGAAAGCAGATGGAAAGCTCAAAAAATACTTTTTTTCTATACTAATAAAAACTAATAGCAACTGTTCTTTGCTGTGGCACTATCTTCTTTCAGTCATACTTTGAGAGTAAGAAGCCATGTGTCTATGATCCAGAAAGAAGCCAGAAACTGTTTGGTTCTTTTCTATGCTGTTTGTCAGAGCCTCAGCAAGGAGCCAGACTTTGTTTGGATTTTGTTGTCTAAGGAGAAAATCTGACATGCATAAGTCTCCTTGCTTGGACACAGACACACTGCTAAATTGTCTCACAATGATTCTCAAAGAGAGCTAAATATTGTGAGATGAAGGAGCTGTGTTTCTGTGTCAAACCAAGGAGCCAGATATGTATTTCATTTATTTTTAGGCAAATAAGAATTGGAAACTGTATCTCTCTCTCTTTGCTGTGGCACAGAACAGTGTTTCTTGGCCCATGTAAGGAGAAAGATACAGTTTAGATTTTTTCTTATGAGAAAAATCTGTACTCCTCTGGATCCTTGCTGAGGGTCAGACCAGTTTGTTTCCACCTCACAGAGGAAACAGTAACAAGGCTAGATTTATTAACACTTTGTGCCGGTGCAAGGTCACCAAATGTGACACAAACAGGTGCAAAGTGTTGATTTACTTTATAGGCATTGGATTGTTGCCTAAATAAATATACAAAAACAAAACAAAATTCAGTAACCAGTCCTGGGTTGCTAGTGATCCGGTTCAGGGAGGACCTAGCTTGGCAGTTAGGGCTGGACTGTTCCAATTGGAGCAGGTTCAAGACTGATTTGCATATAGCTGGGTAAAAACTGAGGTGACATGGTGTACAAAATAATAATGGACTGGGATGTTGCCCGAATATTTACCGGTGGCTGAAATTATTTCAAGCATTCTGTCCATCAATTGTTTAGCATTAATAAGTTTGTCACCCTAAGTGGGACAGGTATGCCCGGACGTGGGTCCCATGCACACTGTTTCACTGTACCAAGCTGCACCTGGCTGATGAGCCCATAACTAGGGCAAAGTCGGACCTAGGTTGCTTGTGGTCCAGCTCAGGGAGGACCTGGCTTGGCAGTTCGGGCTGGACTGTTCCAATTGGAGTAGCGTCAAGACTGATTTGCATATAGCTAAGGTCCAACCTGAGTGTGGCTTGTTGTGCAAAATAATGATGGACGGGGATGAGGCCCTGAGCAATTACCAGTGGTTGAGATTAATTAAAGTGTTCCATCCATCACTTTTTTGTATGCATCAGTTTTTGCCTAAGTGGGACAGGTATGCACAGATGTGGGTCCCGTTTATACTGTGTCACTGGAACCAAGCTGTATTGCTTGTGTTCCTGTACAGGGAGGACCTGGCTTGGCAGTTCGGACTGAACTGTTCCAATTGGAGAAGGGTCAAGCTTGATTTACATATAGCTGTGTCCAAAATACCAATGGACTGTGATGTGGCCCAAGTAATTACCAACGGCTGAGATGAATTCAAGCATTTAATCCATCACTTTTTTGTATACAAATGTAACACAAAGCAGCACTATGTGCTACTTTGCCCTACTTTGCGTCAAGGTTTTACTTAGGGGACATGGGCTTTCCCATGCTACCACCCATGATTTATGATGTAATGCCCTGTCTACTAACATTTTGTAGACAGAGGGCTTGGTGCCCAAAAATATGCTAAGCAGGCTTTCAGTAGGTGAAAGGTTTACTTTCCCCTAAACTTTTCCCACGAGGCATGTGCTCTGCACTGTACAGTATATATATATATATATATATATATATATATATATATATATATTCACTGAAAAAACCATAGGTTTTAGGGACAGTTATAGTTAGTTGGACATTGCACTCGTACAAAACCCGTGAAATTCCCCGTTATAGTTAGTTCAGCTAACTATAACTCACGCCCCCGCAATGCACTGCTGATGACATCTCAAATGACATCACTGATGACATCACTGATGACATCATCCACGTGATAATCTGATGCACCTCCTCACTATAGTGAATTTCAAAGGTTTTTTAAATGCTAATTCCTAACTATAACATGTCTGAAACCTATGTTTTTTTTCAGTGAATTTCAAAGGTTTTGTAAATGACAATTTTTAAATGTATTCATTGTTATATTTATTTTTTTGATACTGATTTACTAAATTTTTTTAAACTATTTATTTTTACATATTTTATTTGTTAAATTACATTGTAATTACATTATACATTACATTACAAAATATACTTTCTCAGAATGAATTACTTTAGTTTAAATACTTTGCAAATAGGCAATAGACTTTTAAGTACAGAAGTTACAGTTGTTGCAATGGGCAACACAATTTCAAACACAATGCAACATTGAGCTCAATGTGATTTTCTAGTTAAATGCAATTAGTTACTTTATGGATTACTTTTCTAACCATAGGACTGGATCCTAGATTCAGTCCTGGGACATCTCCTGTAAACAGTTGAGTAAAAGCGTTTTGGTTACAGTAGTGATTTTTAAGGAATATTATTGTATTTTAAAAGTTGACACTTAGAAACTTTTTCACATAGAATCACCAATGTTATCATATGGGAGGAAATTCACTTAGCAGGTAAGTAGTGTTATCGTTACTTTTTCTTACTCAGTGGTGGATCCTGGATCCAGCACTGGTGCATCTCCTGTAAACAGTTGAAAGAATGCGTTTAAGTCATACAGGCGATTTTTAAGGAATATTTGTAGTTTGTGAAAATCGACACTTTGAAACAATGGAAGGAAATACAAGTTACAGGTAAGTACGGTTAGAATTACTTTTCAGGGTCAGTGCTGGGCTAAAAGATGCAGCACTGTGGTCTCTCCTGATAAGAGGTGAGTAAATCGGAATTCGTAGTTCGGCTGATTTTAGAGGAATATTATAAAGTTCCAAAACTCCACACTTAGAAGAATTTCCAAGTGAAACCAGTCAATGTTAGCCTATGGAAGGAAATTCAAGTTACTGGTAAGTATGGTTAAAATTACTTTTCAGGATCAGTACTGGGCTAAAAGATGCAGCACTGAGGTCTCTCCTGATAACCGGTGAGTAAATCGGAATTCGTAGTTCGGCTGATTTTAGAGGAATATTTGTATGTTTCAAAAATCAACACTTAGAAACTTTTTCAGCAAAAAGCAGGCAATGATATCCTATGGAAGGAAATTCAAGTTACTGGTAAGTACGGTTAAAATCACTTTTCAGGATCAGTACTGGGCTAAAAGATGCAGCACTGTGGTCTCTCCTGATAAGAGGTGAGTAAATCGGAATTCGTAGTTCGGCTGATTTTAGAGGAATATTATAAAGTTCCAAAACTCCACACTTAGAAGAATTTCCAAGTGAAACCAGTCAATGTTAGCCTATGGAAGGAAATTCAAGTTACTGGTAAGTATGGTTAAAATTACTTTTCAGGATCAGTACTGGGCTAAAAGATGCAGCACTGAGGTCTCTCCTGATAACCGGTGAGTAAATCGGAATTCGTAGTTCGGCTGATTTTAGAGGAATATTTGTATGTTTCAAAAATCGACACTTAGAAACTTTTTCAGCAAAAAGCAGGCAATGATATCCTATGGAAGGAAATTCAAGTTACTGGTAAGTACGGTTAAAATCACTTTTCAGGATCAGTACTGGGCTCAAAGATGCAGCACTGAGGTCTCTCCTGATAACAGGTGAGTAAATCGGAATTCGTAGTTCGGTTGATTTTAGAGGAATATTATAAAGTTCCAAAACTCCACACTTAGAAGAATTTCCAAGTGAAACCAGTCAATGTTAGCCTATGGAAGGAAATTCAAGTTACTGGTAAGTATGGTTAAAATTACTTTTTAGGATCAGTACTGGGCTAAAAGATGCAGCACTGAGGTCTCTCCTGATAACCGGTGAGTAAATCGGAATTTGTAGTTCGGCTGATTTTAGAGGAATATTTGTATGTTTCAAAAATCGACACTTAGAAACTTTTTCAGCAAAAAGCAGGCAATGATATCCTATGGAAGGAAATTCAAGTTACTGGTAAGTACGGTTAAAATTACTTTTCAGGATCAGTACTGGGTTCAAAGATGCAGCACTGAGGTCTCTCCTGATAACAGGTGAGTAAATCGGAATTCGTAGTTCGGTTGATTTTAGAGGAATATTTGCACAATGGTGAAGGAAGGGGGTGGGGCCTGAGGTGACATGTCTGCAAACACGCCCTGTGGCGCGTTTTAAGTTGGAGAATTAATTCCTCCTCAATCCTGAGGGTCCCTAGGGGCCAACTAGCCCACCAGGAACCTCCAGTATGCGCCAGGGGCTGCGTTGCAGAGAGGTGTACAGAGGCCACGCCCCTTTTTACAAAATTCTGCAACGCAGCTCCGTGGCGCTTACTGGAGGTACCTGGTGGGCTAGTTGGCCTCAGGGACCCTCAGGATTGAAGAGATTTAATTCCCCATCTTAAAATGCGCCACGGGGCCTGTTTGCACACATGTCACCTGAAGCCCCGCCCCTCCCTTCACCACTGTGCAAACGCGCCCCGTGGCGCATTTTAAGTTGGGGGATTAAGTCCCCTTGAATCCTGAGGGTCCCTGGAGTCCAACTAGACCACCATGTACCTCCAAAAAGCGCCACAGAGCTGCGTTGCAGAGAGGTGTAAAAAGGGGCGTGGCCTCTGTACCCCTCTCTGCAACACAGCCCCCTGGCGCATACTGGAGGTTCCTGGTGGGCTAGTTGGCCCCCAGGGACCCCCAGTATTCAAGGGGAATTCGTTCCCCATCTGCAAACGCGCCAGGGGACACGTTTGCAGACTGCTACAGGGTGGCCGGTCTTTTTTTATTTTTTGTTATTTTTTTTTTGTATGGGTTGGGGGGCTGCGTGGCCCCCCTCCCGGGCCACTACTTGCCCCGGGGACCCCATCCCCCAGGGCTGGCCCTCTCCATTGGGGACTGTGGGGGGTCCCCAATCCCCCACAGTCCCGCCGGCTCCCCGCGTCCCTTGGGAGCCGGCATTGCTTTTCCACATGGGGAGCTGCTAAGATGCAGCTCCCCGTGTGGAAAAGAAATTTGCTTTGGATATTGGAAGCGAGAGCAGGTTTTTTTTCTCGGCGAGATTCGCGCACCCTAAGCGCATCCCGCCGATTTAAAAAAAAAAATGCTTTTTTTTGCCCAGGGGGTCCTTGTGGGACCCCCTGAGCAGACCTAGGGGGTCAGGGTGTTTCTACCCTGCCCCCTTTTTGCGCACTTGTTTCTGTCCCTCGGTTCTACCGAGGGACAAAATGGCTGCCAACACTTCCTGATTTGGAGTGTTGACAGCCAATTAGCATGCAGCTCGTGATCGAGAGGGTGCGCGAATCCGACGCGGCCATAGATATATATGTGATTTTCCTTTTGATTTTCACAGGAACTACTGAACGGATTTACACCATTTAACAAAAGGGTTCTTTCTGAACCAAGAACTACCTCTTTGCCAAATTTGGTGTAATTCCGTTCAGCAGTTCAGGCTGTAGCCGTGGCTAAAATTTCCTATGGGAAAATGAATGGGGAAAACACGTTTTGGGACCCCCCTTTTTTCTCGGCCCCCGCTTGATGAATCCCCCCGAAACTTTTTAGGGTAGGAGCGGATCGGAGAGGGCCATAAAGTTTGAAAATTTCGCAAAGATTCGTCAACCGACGCAAGAGTTATTTCAAATAGAATGTCGCGGATTTCCTATGGAAAATAGGTCCTAACTATAACTATCTACTGGCGACCGCCAGTAGATAATATATATATATATATATATATATATATATATATATATATATATATATATATATATAACAACATTTTTGGTTAACTGCTGTGTTGAATGTTTTGGGGCGATCCATCAAGCGTGGTCCCAAAATGCGTTTTCCCCATGTTAATCTCTATGGGGATTTTTCATTTTTTGAACACGAATACAGCCCGAACCGCTGAACGGAATTACACCTAATTTGGCAGAAAGCTAGATGCTGGTCCAGAAAGCATGCTTTTTGTGATTTGGTGTAAATCCGTTCAGTAATTTCAGCGATATTTAAGTTTAAAAATATATATATCTGGGGACGTGAGTCCTTGCAGTGGACCCGTGGATCCTACTGAAATATGATTGGCTGCCAACACTTCAACCAGGAAGTGCTGGCAGCCATCTTGGAACTCAACTTGAAGCTGAGTCCCACAAAAAAAGTAAAAGTAAAAAATAAAGAAAAGGGGGCAGGGTAGGAATACCCTGACCCCCCAGATATGGTGGTGGGGTCGCACAGGGACTCCGTTGGGGATTAAATGCAGTTGTAAAAATTTTGTGGCAAATTCACAAGTGGACCTGCAGATCTGCAGCAACATTTTTTTTTAAAAAGACACGCGGGCTACCGCGCTTCTTTTATAAAAAGTCCCCGGTGGGCCAAATCCTGTGGGCAATGTTTTATAATAATGTGGGGGGTGCCCATGCAGCACCCCTGCACCCCAGTGACTGCCACCTTCCTGGGGCAAGCATAAGTAAAGTGATGCAGGGGTGCCCGCACAGCCCCCCACAACCCTGGGGACCACCATCTCCCTGGGGCTATTGATTAAAATGAGTGCGGGGGATCCCTGTCTGGCCTCCCCTGCAGCACCGGGGACCGCCGCCTTCTCGGGGCTAATGTAATGCGGGGGCCTCGTGGAACCTCCCTGCCCTGGGGACCACTACCTCCCTGGGGCTTTTTAATTTTGACATGGGGGGCCTCACGAATCTCCCGGGCCCCAGGGACCACCACCTCCCGGGGTCAAACTTCTTTTTAAGAAATGGGAGGGGGGATGCGTGACCCCCCTCCCGGGCCGTTTTTGGCCTCGGGACCGCCACCTCCCCGGGGCAGGCCTTTAATCAAGGAAGGAGGGGGGGCCAGACGGGCCCTCCCTCCTTGAGCCATACATGGCCCTGGGGACAGCCACCTCCCAGAGCCGGGTCCTTGCTATGTCCCGGGGTGCAACCCCCAGGACATAGCTGTTTGCTATGGTTGACTGGAACTCACCGCTCCCGCCAAGCCATAGCAAACTGTGCTCACTTTCAGCAAGCAAGAGCATTGAAAATGCTCTCACTTGCTGAAAGCGAGCATAATTGCTTTGACTGAGAGGGAGCTGCATGTTAGCAGCTCCCTCTGTGTCAAAGCAATGCCAGCTCCCAACAGGAGGTGGGGAGCCAGCAGAAACTGTGGGACCCTTAAGGCTTCCCCTGCAGTCCCAGTGGTGAGTGGATGCCCTGGAGGCACCCACTTTAAATGGCCAGGCCTCGGGGATGGGGTCCCCGGGGCCAAATGGGCCCAATTCAGCCCGGGAGGGGGGCAACGCAGCCCCCCGCCCCATATGTGACTGGCCGGGCCGGGATGGGGTCCCCAGGGTCAAAATAGAACCGGGAGGGGGCCGCTCAGCCCCCGGTCATTAGTTTGTTTTTTTAAAAGGCCGGTCCCCAGGAGATAGGATCCCCGGGGTTGAAATCGGCGCGGGGAGGGGGCCTGCAGCCCACTTCCCCCATTCAGAATAGCCTGGCCCCAGGGGATGGGGTCACCGGGGCCGCAATAAGCCCAGGGAAGGGGACCACGCAGCCCCCCTCCAGTTATAGAAAAAATGGACCGGCAAGTCGCCGGAGGACCCGCCCCCTTTCTGCACCACTTCGCAAACGAACTTCCTGGCACACAACTGGTTGGGGGATGAAGTCGCCTTGGCTGCAGAGGATCCTTGGGGGCCAAGTATCTCTCCTGTTACCTCCAGTAAGTCCCACACAGCGGGATTGCTGAGAGGTCGGCGGTGGCCACGCCCCCTTTCTCCACCACTCTGCAACCACACCTCCTAGTGCACTGTTGGTTGGGAGATGAAGTCCCCTTGGCTCCAGAGGGTCCTTGGGAACCAACAAGCCCTCCTGTTACCTCCAGTAAGTCCCACACAGCGGGATTTCTGAGATGGTTTAAGAGGCCACGCCCCCTTTCTCCACCACTCTGCAAATGTGCCTCCTGGCACACTGATTGTTGGGGGTTGAAGTCCTCTTGGATGCTGAGGGTTCTTGGGGGCCCAGAAGCCCTCCTGTTACCTCCATTTAGTCCAACACAGCATGATTCCTGAGAGCTGGTGGGAGGCCCCGCCCTCCTTTCTCTACCACTCTACAAACACGCCCACTAGTTTAAAAGCCTTTGAAATTCACTTAAAAAACCAAAGGTTACAGGAACGTTATTGTTAGGAAAGAGATATTGAAAAAACTTAGATTATTGCCCCGGGGCCTGCCCCTATTTTTATATTTTTATTTTTATTTAAGTAAAAAGGGAGGGGGGGTCCCATGGACCACTGCCTATTCTTAAAAAATAAAAGGTAGCTTTTCATTTTTATTTTTGAAATGCATTCCATTTTCCTTTAAAGAAAAAAGGGCTGCATTACAAAAAAAATATTGCTTTATTTAAAAAGCAATCACAGACATGATGGTCTGCTGTCCCCAGCAGGCCAACATCCCTGTGCTTGTAGCCATTCACAATGGGTTGCAAATTGCAACCTGCCTCATTAATATTGATGAGGCAGGTCCATTTGTGACCCTCTGCAAATCCCTAACAGTGTCAAGCACAATGTTGTACATCGCAGTTTGTGATTTCCTAATAGCGAATCGCTAAAATTCACTATTAGGAAATTGCAAACACGCGATTTCGTACTTCTAGCCCTTGGTGCTGCCTTATACTCCTAGTTGTTCTTTACGCTGAATCAATTCAGACCTTGCAGTTGTTCCGAGAGTTAAGAGAGCCAGACAGGGAGGTTGAGCTTTCTCTTTCTTAGGCCCAAAGTTGGGGAATTCTTTCCTAGCTGAGTTGAGATCATTTCGCTTGCTCTCTGCTTTTTGCAGGAAACTCAAACCTGGCTCTTTTAATCCCTGCCATTTATAGCAGTTGCTTCTCTGTTCCTGGTACCCTATTGTAGCGTAGCACTGGGAAATACTTGGTTGGGTACCCATGCACTGTACAAATCTGAATAATAATAATAATAATTCACTGTATCAAAATCAGCATATAAAATGGTGCTCCTGTCGCACGAACAATCAAGCACACTGTATACAATCTGGGCTGTATAGGTCCGTAAAGGTGATAAACTTAAAATCATGCTCATGAGTGATAGATCCCTTCCCCTCTAAGCTGTAGTGCATGTTTTTACTACATACATATAACTTTACACCTAGTTGCACTGGGTCTAGAATTCTTTCCTACTGTGGCTGGATCCTACCTGTCTAGAAGGGTCTTGGGGGAGAATAGGAGAGCCATCCTTTGCTTCTCCAAGTCAAAAGCAGTAGGTGTTAAGATCTCCTTTGTTCTGTCCATCATTCCTTTCCACTCCCAGATAGCTAATCCCTGCTACGTGGTCAGCAAGTAACACCTGTTAGGCCTTTCCTGGGTTCAGAGGCAAGAAATTGTCCCCTGAGCCAGAGTCATTACAGCTCCTAGCCAAGGAGGTGTAATTCAGCTCTGGAGAAGTGATAGTTGGCAGAACTGTTTTTACACCCCTACTGTGACTGGGTATGACTGTAAAAGAGAGTCGTGGGTATGAATAGGAGAAGCCCTCCCTCGCATCTCCAAGACAAAAGAGCTAGTGCTAAAACTGCTCCTTATTCTGCCACCGGCTTCTGCCCACTCCCAGATAACAAATCCTTTCTAAGTTGTCAGCAGTTAACACTGATTAGCCTTTCCTGGGCTTAGAGACAAGTCATTGTCCTCTGATCCAGAGTCATTAATTCTCCCAGCCAAGGATGTATATTCCAGCTCTCAAAGTGTGATGAACTGGTTTGAAGCCAGTTCTGGCTCATGGAGCCTAAAGTAATATGTGCAACATTTATTTTCTGCTTAAGTTAAGAAAAATGTGATTTCTAAATTGAGTCAGATTTTAAAAACTAATCAGGAAATAACTTTACTACATTTTTCTACCCTTTCCTAAGCAGAGGTGTAAAATAAAGATTTTAATCCCATTTAGGCCTATTAGGGGAAGTCTAGCCAGGCCTACATAGTGAAATAGCTTTCGAGTTTTATTTCAATGTGAGGCACAGCAATCCCAATAAGTAGTGTGCCCTATTTTTATAAATTAACACCCAGTCCTGTGTGTTTACAAGGCGCACTTTTTAGGAGAGACTTATGAATTCCTGCCATATGTCATGGCGGCGCACTCAAACTGCAGCCTACCCAGAGCAGAGTGATATTTTCCTGGAAGAAACATATTTTTGTCATACATGTGGGTGGTGTAAGTACACACTGCAGTCCACATATGACAGATTAACTTTCAATGCCATAAATGCAATTAAAGCATCATTTTCAATGGACTTATGTGGAAGTTAAGTAGGCCAAATATGGAGTACCCATGCACAGAAAATCTAGGGCGATCATGAAGAAAGGCAAACTTACTACCGCACTCTTTTTCAGGTATCAACTCTGTTGCAGAACTTAGTTAGGATTGTGCAAGCAAGATCACATTCATTGTGCAGCGCTCTAAAGTAACTTAGCCAAGCTGGAAATTGAAGGCAGATTTTTTTCTGTCCAAGTTTATCTCCTACAGAGTTTTGCAATGAGCAACTGAGTGCATTTTTTTCTCTGAAAGTTTACTTTGCTGAGCTTTTTGTAAACAATGGCAATGCGCAGAAGAAGAACACCATTGTCCCAGTTTACAACCAAATATCATAAATCTGCCCTCGCAGGTGTACTTCCTAGCATGGGTGCAGATTTGAAGCTTCTGGAACTGACAAAACGTTCCAGAAGTACACCTGGAAAGCTGCAAGAATTACAGAAGTCCAGTCATAAATTCCTTGTGCTGAGGTTTTCTGCATGCCTAATTATACATGATATAGATTTATGTTTGATGACATGCCTTTGTCCGTATGCAATGACAATTTTTTTCTATACCAGGAAAAAAAGTTTCTCTATGTAGAAATAACTTCTCTCCATCCCCGCCATTTTTAGGGGTGATCCTTTCGCCTTCCAATACATGTTTGACATTTGTATGAGTAAATATTCGGCCTTTTCTAGAGTGCGTAAAGCTGCAGTGATTCATTCATGACACAATGTAAGTCTCTATTGTTCCCTTGAACCTTGGTGCCAACAGATGGAGCATTTCTCTAAAATTTAAGGCGCGCTTCCGAAATATTTAAGCACAAGTCTTAAAGTCAACCAAACTTACCTGACTGAAAATTGGTCAAAATTTTCAGATCGGCAACATTTCAGAAAAGCAGAGAAGGGCCTGATTATCAGTGGCCCGTAAATTGCGATCCCGCGCACTTGAAAATAGTGCAAGTTTATCGCGCCGGGTAATTAACGGATGGAATAAATTACGCATCTCCTGCTAAATTTCAACAGGGCAAATATACTGGGATTTAACTGGTGCAAAATGCCCACAAAATACCGGGACACGCAATTTGTGGTGTGAAAAGCCTCACAGTCAGTCAGCATTGTATGTCTCATTTTCAGTGCAGAACTCGAAACAGGCAATAAGTACATTCAGAATGCTTCCGTGTCACATTTTATCCGGCCTCTGACCTGGGGTGCAGGGCTTAGAGTTGCTGATATCTTTTAGCTCTGCTATATTTACACGTGGAATGTGAATACCTCTGCGTTCCAGTTAATTTCTGTGGCCTGGAGTCGAATTTCTGCATCCACTCTTTGTGCACGTTTAAGAATGAAAGCATGGAAAAGTATTGGATTGACATAGGGCACAAACAGACGTCCCAAGTATTTCAAAATCATCTCCATTCTTCCATTGTTATATTCGTGGATGCGAGCTTGAGTTTTTGTTCTGCATGTTTTTTTTTTCTTAGTTGGCAGGTCTGTGTGCGCAAGCTGCCTTGATTGTCTCCGCACACAAGATGGCAGCCTTTCCTTTAGTACTGTTGAAAAAAGTGACGGTGCAATTTAAAAAAGCTGTCAATTAGCTGCACATTTTTCAGCTTCTACAATTAGATGCACAGTATCAAAAATAAAGTACTTTTCTGCTTCCATTTATTTGGATGAACTACCTTACCTGCCGTTCTTTTTCAAAGAATTTGATAAATCTAAGAATGGTTAGGGGTCATTCATACGCAGTCCAGGTTCCGAGGCAGGCAATGTCCTTTTAGATTACAATGGGTTCAGGAAAGAAAGGCCCTGATTAGAGTTAGGCTGATAATCAGTTTTCGGGTGCACATTTTCTTAATAATGTGATGTAAAAGTAATATTTTTCATCAACCCAGTTTCTGCTTCATCAAAATAACAATAACCCATGCACTATTGTAAATTGTAATTGTATTTGTATAGCGCTTACTACCCCTGATGAGGCATTGAAGTGCTTTATGGTGAGTAGCACGCTCCCCTGGAACCGAAGGTTAGTGTTTAATCCAGTGGTTATTGTACGTTATTGCGATTAGTCATGTGCACAACAGAACAAAACCTCAGCTATTTTGTGATAGATTATAAAATACCCGTTAGGTGTGATCATTGGTGGGGACTATGTGGTTTCAGGTGAGTGTTTGGTGAGATAGATGGCCTCGCGGAGATTAGGTTAGAGGGTTAAGGTTTTAGAGCAGGAGAGGTTGTGATCTATGAAATGAGGTATCAGCCAATTGCAGAATTACAATAAGAAGGATTAAGGCAACCTTGAAACTGAGAGGCGACTATACTGGGAAATAGAAGGCATGCAGAGGATTGAATGTAAGAAAAGGGTCACTCTGAGGAAAGAAAGGAGGGGAATCAAACAGGAGTAAGTCAAGGCCCATTTGTCATGCAGGGTTTTAGGAGTATAGTGGGAGAAGCCTTTCTGAGATAGCAATTAATTGGTGGAGACAAGCTGTAGAAAGAAACAGCATTATACATAGTGTTTCATATCTGGGGGCAGACAGCTTAAACATGGGATTCCGAGTGTACAAATCTGTCAAACAATTAAGAGCCCTAGCCTGCTGCATGCCAATCCTAGCATTGCCCTTTTAAACATGGTCTGGAGTATCCCGACCTTGGTACAGGATCTGTATGCTGCACAAGGGGAGTTGGCACCAAAGGTGTGCTTTAAAGATGATCCCTCACCATTCTGTAATTAAAGGTTTTTTACACATTCACTAAAAAAGGTTTTTTTACTCACTAAAAATGTGTTATTTGGGACTGGCTGAGAGCGTCGTGCCAATGTACAGTCATATATATGCCCTGTTTTGTCACCTAATCCCATCCAAGTGTACGTTGTGCGCTTTTTTGTATGTAGCCACTGTAGTATATGCATTGTACGTAGAAGTGCAACAAAGTGACGGAGGCCTGTGGGTTCCATTTTGAAAGCCCCTATTCTCTTTCTGTGTACAAGATGGGGGAGATGTTCTTTTTCCAGACAGTGGAAGTATATCACAAGTAGTGCAGGAGGGAGGAGACCTAGACATAGAAGTGAGGAAAAAGGAGACAAGGCTCCTATAGAAATCCAGTTAGGTTATTTTGCTGAGAGGGACTCCTGACTAGCCTTCCTGTATACTTCCACTTAGTGGAAAGTTGGGGTGAAGGAGGCTGCAAACTCTGTTGCTCAGAGTGTAAAGGGTCTTTTATCTAAAACCACCCTTTGGTATCTTTCCAAATCACTGTTTTTGTAGTTGTTGATATCCAGGTGCAGACAGCTCACACCACTTTGTGCCTCTGTTGTGAGTGCTCCAGACTGGAAATTACCCTGCTGTGAGGAGCATCACCCCGCATACAAAGGCTATATCTGCAGAACGGCATACAGAGGCAGTTGAAAAGGGAAACCATCCCAAACCAGTTCTCCTCTCTGCAGATTTTTGAAAAAATTACCACTTCTCAGTTTTCGGAGAAGGATGTCGGGAAAGTATGTTCATTTACTGTGCTATAAGCCGACAAGACTGGGACAAGAAGCACTATAAGAATAAGCTTAGCTGCGGTATGCTAAAAACATATGAGCTGGCTACTCATTGCTGTCCCATGTTGACAGCCTTTGACAACTCTCATCCCTAAACATTGCAATGCCAATCCAGAGTGCTGCAGGGAGGCTGCTGCCCTGGATCACCACTGGTAAATCAGTACAGATACCAGCGACCACTTCCTGTTAGCCGCACGTAACCGTGCATCACACCCAGAAGAAAATTGGGATAGGACGTTAAGTACATTCTCTGGTTATTAACATGCTGCAAAATGAATCCCCCCCGCCCAAAGTTTACATAAAGTCGCAAATGTCATGACCCCATCCACCGTTAAAGATAAAGGGCCTCATTTATGAAAACTGTTCCATCGCTGTGTGAAACCAGCGATGCAACAGTTTTCACTGCGCCCTCCTTGCGACACGTTGGATGCACCGTATTTAATGTACGGCGCTCCATGTCTCAAGGAATTACAGATACGTCAGTATTTCTGATGTATCTGTAGGCGCAGTAATGACGCAATGCTGGAGTGTGTCACAAAAGTGAGGCAACTCCAGCAATGTGTCCTTTCTCATTGGGAAAGCCCCATGTGAATGGGCCTGCATCAGTCTTATGACTGCTGTGAGGAAGGCATAAGATTTTGACGCAGTGGTGTCCTGGAAGTGGCGCAGTGAAATCTGATAGAGTTCACTGCGCCACATCTACAAGGCTTTTCACGTAGGAACGCCCACCCTGCATACATTATACCTGACGCAGGTATAATGTAGCGCTGGGCTTTACAAAGTGACGCATCTGCTTCGATGCGTCACTTTGTAAATAGGGCGCAACGTGGCGCATTTTTTTACGCCGCCGGTGGGTCACAAAAAGTGACGTAATGGTGGCGTAAAAGTGTCGCAAGGCCTCATAAATAAGGCCCAAAGTAATCAGTTTTAACTTTATTTGCCTTCGGTAAACTCGGCACTCAAAAGTCAGCACAGATTGGAAATGCAGATTGAAAATAGGAAATACAGGATTACACAACATGATGCATGTCTCGCAAACCCTTATTCAGATAACACTAAAAAAACGCACTCATATATCGTACTAAGTGCCTCATTGCTGGTCAACTATTTTCGCAAGAGCATCAAACGTTTTCTGGCGAGAACCCTCTGCTGAAAACAGACCGACACAGGTAGAAAACTCAATATCTGTGCCCTTCCCAAAACTCCATGAAACGGAACATGCTGATCACGTCATACGATTGCTGTTTCCTCACATTCCATTACCGTTCCTCCTCTCAATTCAGCAACTTATACACAAGCAATAATCCCCAAAATTCACACATTTACATTAAGAAATAAAATAGATACATAAAATTCTAAAAATGTAATCCATATGCCCTTCCCCTAAACGTCATACCATGCCCTAAATGACTTGTACAGATAACGCGTATAGTCTTCATTAATGTGCTTTCCCCCAATTTTCAAATATGTCATATGTGTACTATTCTTCAAAATATCACAGTCACCTCTTAGAATTTCATGCCATCCCGTACCATTCAGACAGCCTTCATACACGTGCATTGCTTTAAAACGCTTTGCACGTGCGATTCCCAAAACTGCATACACATACCTTTGCTCAAAACTGAATACTTGTTCCATTCCTAAACAACTGCAATACACATGCCATTTCCCAAAGACTTCACACAGTGTCAGCGCTACAATATCAAAATCAAGGGCAATTTCTCAGAATTTTAGGCATTATTCCACCTAACACTTAATTATTGTGCTAGTCCCCCAAATCACAGTTTTGCGTCCTCCAAAACTCCATCAATCTGTTTTCCTATTGCTGGAAATAGGGTTTCTGGTTGGCTAGGGTATGCACCTAACCCAGGGAGAACCCAGCACTCTAGTCAGGGCAAGTCAGTTACACACCAAAGATAGCCTGTGCTCACCCTCTGGTAGCTTGGCACAGAACAGCCAGACTTATCTTCAGACTCAATGTGTAAAGCGTTTGCGCAACACACTCACACAGAAACATAATGAATACACCAGAAAAGAGACTCCACACAGAATTATATAAAAATATATAGTATATTTTACATAAAATTAGACCAAAACGACAAGACCCAATAATTCCTTTCCAACTAGGCAATTGTCAAGCATCACAATAAGTGCAATAAGAGAAAGGTTTATATGTTACAAACATCATGAAACACCATTACTGTGCATATTATGCAGCCACGTGATATAGTACTTGTTATCCTGAACAGTGCAAGCTATAAAGCGACATACGATAACAGTTAGGGCATGTACTGCAGCAGGTAATGAACAAAGCACATCAATCACCATGAAATTTTAGGGCATAGCGCAACTGTGCTTCTATTAAACGTGATACGGTAATCAGGCATAAATCGTAGGCTGCAGGAACACCCTCACACCTATTACATGTATTATGGTAATTTCAAGGTCTCTGCATGTGGCAAGTTCCTGATCGGGAGCCTCCATCAAGGACTCCCCCTAATGCCACCAACAAAGAACAAATGCCTCTAAGGTATGTGCCAACACAGGTGGGGGCACACACACACTTCAGAGCTCAGTGGGGAGACCTCACTAGGCACCCCACATCAAACAGTGAAAGGCAGATGCCCAAATAAATACATCGTTTTAAGACCACCAAGCCTCTGCGAACCGCTACAGGGCCTCGTGGACCGCTGCTGTGAAATGGCTAAACAAATCGAGCCACTGGCAGTGGGAGGACCTCTCCGGGTCTCCAAAATCGGGAAATGCTGGGATACAGCTGCCCGTGAGCATGCGGCACAGCTGTTCTCGCTCTTCTTCCAACACTTCAGAAATCCCAAGAGAATGGTGCGGCAGGGGTCAGCAGCTGAGAGTGGGGGAAGTTGACAAATCCTCAAGGAACGTCGGAAATCGCTCGACACATGCTTACTGTCAGAAGTGGGCAGCGCTCACCATGCGCTGTACGATAATCTCCAGCATTCACATAAAAGATTACGATTGGCTGGACTTATGAGTCCCATGGCTGGTTTGAGGTTTCTGCTGTTTGAGAGACAAGGATCAGCAATCAGTGCCCACCACGCGCTGGGCTCCTTGGAGAACACTCAGGGCACACAGGGAGCGGCAGGCAGGCCAGCACATAAAGGTCCTGGACAAAGTGACAGTCCCTCTGGCAGCCCAACAGGCAGCAGGCCAGCACAACAAAGCAGACAGTCCTAATGGCGGTTCCTCCCGACAGCACAGCAGTCCTCTGGCAGTGTGCAGAATGTAGGGCCAGCAGCGTCTGGTTACAAGTCCCATAAAGTGTTTGGTTACAAGTCCCAAAGAGTGTCTAAAATCATGGGGTCAGAGCCCCTGTACTTATACTCAAAAATGTTTTTGTTGAAGGGGGAACTTCAAAAGAAACCTTTGAAGTGCACAGCACTCCCTTTCAACCCAGTCCTGGCTCCAGACATCAGTAGGGGGTAAACCAGCCCATTGTGTGAGGGCAGGACACAGCCTATACAATTGTAAAGTGTGAGTGCCCTCTCCCACTCCCAGCCCAGGACCCAGGAAGACTATGAGTATGCTGATGAATGCAGATGTAACCCCAGTCACACCCAGGCCCAGATGTGGATTGGAGTCAGGCTGCAAAGCACAAGGGGGCAAATTTACAAGGAAATTGGGCCACCCGAACATCACTTTTTCTAATGTTTCGGTGGTTCAATGCCCTGCTCCATATTTATAAAGTGGCGTTAAGCCACTTCGCTTGTCTTGACGCTGCTTTATAAATATGGCACCCTTTCACGCAGATATCTGCGTGAAAGGGGCGTGCAATGGGTGTTGCTGTTGGGGTTGCCCTGCAACACCCATTGCTTTTTGATGCTACCCCAGATTTACAAGTATGTGTAAATCTGAGGCAGTGCCAAAAACGAAAGTCATTCAAAAGCAGGTGTTAGATTGGCGCAACGAGGAGAAATACTTTTATTTCTCCTCGTTTTTGCTCTTTCTATGTGTGCAGCATTCTGCAGCACACATAGAAAGAACAAATATCCTTTAGAGATTGTTTATGTTCAGGAAGGTGTCTCTTCCTGCACATAAACAATCATTTCACGCAGCACAGACACCCACCATAGTGCAAGAGTGTCTGTGTTGCAGGGACGATTCCCTGCGAAGCAGGCACCCTTGCACTATGGCGCAAGGGTGTCTGTGTTGGCACTAGGCAGCTTTTTTAGCGCCAGAGTAAGGGAAAACACAGGGGTGTGCTGTATTCTTGTAAATATGGCGCATCCTTGCATTTTTAAATGGCGCAGCAGATTTGCTTGCAGTGCCGCGCTGCCTCATTTCATTGTAAATATACTCCTAAGAGTCATAAGCACACAAAAATGCCCATTTTCTAAAACTGGCATTTCTAAAATAGTAACGTAAAATCCGACTACATCAGTAGGTAGGATTTATCACCACTATTCTAAACATACTAAACATGGCAACGCTACTCCTTTCAGATCAGAAATTGCCACTTAAAAGTATATAAGGGAATTCCCAATGCTAGCCAATGAGAGGAGTAGGCCTCACAGCAGTGAGAAACAAAATAGGCTGTTTGTCACTCCCAGGACATGCCACATATAAAGGCACATGTCCTACCTTTTAGTAACACAGCACCCTGCCCGCAGGGTTACCTCTGCTCTACCTTAGGGGTGACCTATGTGCAATCAAAGGGGAGTTTTAGGCTTGGCAAGCAGTTTTAAATGCCAAGTCAAAGGGGCAGTAAACTGTGCACGCAGGCTCCACAGTGGCAGGCCTGGGACAGGTTTGAAGGGCTACATCTGTGTGTGGCACAAGCAGTGCTGCAGGCCCACTAGTAGCATTTAATTTACAGGCCCTGGGTATATGGTACCACTTTACAAGGGACTTATAAGTAAATCAAATATGCCAAACAGATGTAAACCAATCATACCATGTTGAGAGGGGAGAACACATGCACTTTAGCACTGGTTAGCAGTGGTAAAATGCACAGAGTCCAAAAACAAACAAAAAGAAGGTCAGAAAAATAGGCAGAGGAAGGCAAAATGTTTGGGGATAACCCTGCAAAAAGGGCCAGGTCCAACACCTATACTCAACAACTTTATACAGATGTCCTCCCTCAACAATGCATACACTTGCTAGTCTGAAACCTACATCCATGTGACCCCAACAGTTCCTACATGTGCCCTCCTTAATAATCCATATGTGTGCCCCTCCCTAACATTTAGGACATTTGGCCTTCCCTAACATCTTATAAAGCTACCTCTTTAATATTCCATACATGTATTCTTCAACACTTCATCCAAGTACCCATTCCTAACATTCCACACTTATGTGACACTTCACATATGTGTGCCTCCCTCACACTCCATACACTTGCCCCTTTTTAACACTTAATACATGTCAATACCTGTTACCTATAAATGTATCCCTCCAGAACATGCCAAATCTTCATGTATGTGTTCCCAACACTACATACATGTTCCTCTTTCCAATACTCCTAAAATGTGCCCTTCCTTACCACTTTGTACATATCTCGCTCCCAAACATCACCTGCATATGCCCCTTCCCAACATTTCTTGCCTGTGCCCCTCTTTGATCACAAATGAATGTGTCACATTTCAACAAGTCATACTCATGCCATTGTACAAGCCTTCTTGCTTGTGCCCTCTTCATGCAAGTGCTGCTGCTAACACTTCATATGCGTGCAATCAATACTGTATTCATGTATCCATCTTAACACTTCTACTTGTGAACCTTAATATTTCTTGCATGCGCCACTCTGGGATACCTAACATAACGGCCTCATAAAATTTGCTCCCTAATACTTCAAGCATGTGCCGCAACAACTCATACATTTCTCCTCCCTGATACCCCATACAAGGATGTCATAATATTTGCTACATGCACCCCCAACACTTTATACATGTACCCCCAACACTTTGTACATGTGTCTCCCCGATAACTCATTCAATGGCGTCATAACATTTGCTTCATGTGCCCCTCCTAACACTTCATGAAAGTCCCTGAACACTTCATACATGTGCCCCTGTCCACCTCACCCCTGGTACCCTATTCATGGGTGTCATAACGTTTTGTACATATCACTCTTCTAACTCTTCACCCATCTTCCCCAACACTTCATACATGTTCCCCCTCCTGATAACCCCTCCATGTTCTCCCAAAACATTTCATGAATCTGCCCCTTCCATTGCTACATGCATGAGTCCCTTGCAACTGTACTGGCCTGGCCGGTCTCACCTGTCCACAGTGATGCTGATAATGCAGTAGATGCTGGGAAAGACGGCCGTAATGGGGGCGAAGATGTAGAAGCGGCAGTATGCCTTCCCAAAGTACCAATCGCTGTGCAGTGCATAGATGAAGTAGACCAGGGTGTTGAAGGCAGCCATGAAGGCGTCTGAGAATGCCCTGTAATGTCCTGTTACCCCTCCATGCGATCATGGAGATCTTCTACCTGGGATGGTGTGAAATAATGTCCAAGTGGGTGGGCTACGTTGTGTATCCTAGATATGATTTGAATTTGCCCACTTCGACATTATTTCAGCCCTACCAGGTAGGGTTGGATTTCCTTTATAATTAGACCTGCAATGCTTTGATGGGTATTTATGACATATAGGCATGCACTATTGGCACATGATTTACTGATCCTTGAACATTGTCTTTTCTGTTTCCTTTCTCTTACTTTGCCACTTATTTGTGCATTTATTTGTGTTGCAATTACTTTGATTTCTTCATGTACAATACTGAGTAATTTATGTCCACAACCGTAGAGGGAAGATTGGCCGATTGCCTGATATTTCTTTACCTTGCAGAGCTGATGTTGCTTTAAGTTGAAACTGATGACTTTTTCATATGTCCTCTGTATTGCAAAGCATTGACCTGAACAGCTGATGTTGTTTCAGATTGAACTACTGTTGGATTCTGATCATACATTTTTTGCATTGCATTGGGAGAATATTACAAAATGGCAGCCACATTTGAGTTTGTTATCCCCCTACTGTTTCCAACGGAGCCATTTGTCGATTGTCATGACACCATGGTGAGCATTTATGTTTGGTGGTGACGGTTTGCACTTTAGCCTGTGAACCTAGGCGGCTGTCCGCGGAAATGCACCGGGTGTTTCTGAAGTCGCTGCATGATATCCTGGAATAAATTTCAGCATGAACAACTTTGGAGTGCATGTTTCTTTCATTAAAGAGAAAAGTGCTGTTGGAAATATGTATATAAAAACATTGAACGCATTTCAGCATTACTGACGCCTTGGTCACAGGTAAACATTGTTTGCCAGAAACATGCAGAAGTACACCTCAATGTGAATAACATCAAAGAAGAACAAAAGGACTCAATGTCTCAAGTGTGTAAGGTCGAATAGGAATGGGAAGGTACGGTCTTCCGTCCTCGCCTGTGCGCGCCTCCTGTGCACTTTTTACAGACCGCATTGCAACATTATATGTATGTGTGTGTGTATTATATGTATGTGTGTATATATATATATATATAAATATATATATGTCAAAACCAAAGTGCCCAAAGCAACGGAAGCGCACTCGACTTTCGGAAGAACCAGCTGGTTTATTAACAGGAAAACACACTGCAGCATTTCTGTACTGTTCTTCTCCAACGCGTTTCGAGGCTCCTGCCTCTTAGTCATGGAGTTTGTACATGCTTTCCGCAGATCACTCTCGCAGCCTGCTCATTAAAATATCCTCAGTGGACCTAATTAATCACGTGAGTCCGTGAATGCAGGCTGGAACTTGTAGTCAAGTCGAGAGAAACTTTTTCACCCGCCAGTGGGCTCTGCTTCATGCATGGCATTAAATACATTATTCACCTCAGTAGGCCATAGTGCTGAGCGTATTTGATTTTCTCCGCTTCCGAAGTGCTAACGAGTAAAGGTAAAGTTCCAACTCACAGCCTCCCTGTAGTTTAAGGATGGTGCAGCTTCCCACGGCAGGGCTGCCGTGCAAATATGTCAAAACCAAAGTGCCCAAAGCAACGGAAGCGCACTCGACTTTCGGAAGAACCAGCTGGTTTATTAACAGGAAAACACACTGCAGCATTTCTGTACTGTTCTTCTCCAACGCGTTTCGAGGCTCCTGCCTCTTAGTCATGGAGTTTGTACATGCTTTCCGCAGATCACTCTCGCAGCCTGCTCATTAAAATATCCTCAGTGGACCTAATTAATCACGTGAGTCCGTGAATGCAGGCTGGAACTTGTAGTCAAGTCGAGAGAAACTTTTTTCACCCGCCAGTGGGCTCTGCTTCATGCAAGGCATTAAATACATTATTCACCTCAGTAGGCCATAGTGCTGAGCGTATTTGATTTTCTCCGCTTCCGAAGTGCTAACGAGTAAAGGTAAAGTTCCAACTCACAGCCTCCCTGTAGTTTAAGGATGGTGCAGCTTCCCACGGCAGGGCTTGCGTGCTCTCATTGTAAGGAGCTGAGGTGCAGTTCATCCCTGCAGCCCGTGGCAGGCACCTCAAGGTGCCTGCCACCGGGTGCAGGGATCAACAGGGGGGCACCATAGGTGCCCCCTCGTCTGCCATCCGGAGGCCTTGCACCCTTGGGGGACATGCTGGGGGCCCCCCAAAGTCGACTTCCCACAGTTTTTCTGTGTCGGAAAGGCCAGCACAGAAAGGCTGTCGGAATCCGACATTGTAATCCCTCGGGCGGAAAGAGCCGCCTTTGGGATTACACAAGACTTTCCGAATGGCAGGCGGGTTCTCCGAGCCCGTCGTAAGCCATTCGGAAATCTAGTTTGGATTAATTTCTGGCCAACTCCATCAAAATGGGTCAATCGGAAATTAATCCAAACAGGAGATTACGATGCCTTAGGAACGTCTCCGACCGAGGGTCGGAGCTGTTTCCTATGGCATCGTAATTTGCCCCTAAGAAGTAAAGTTACATGTGCAACGATCTTTGTATAGAAAATATAGGAACGGTGGAGATTTCCACCCATAGGTTTGTTAATCTTGTTTTGTAATAAGTAAGTAGCACTACTATGGTATAGTACTATGGTACTATAAAATGCAGTTTGTGAATAGGGCCCAGAATCTTTGTTAGTCTCTTTCTGCACTGGCCAGGTTTTGCATGCTAATTTGACATCTTTCTTGCTGGCTCTTCATATGGAAAAGGCCACAATCATAAAGATTTGAGATTTTGGAGACAGTCATGGTATTCCTCTCATATGTTGTCACCTCCTCCATTACCATGTCACCTTCCTGTGAATCTTCCTTTGGAAATCCCTCCCACCCCAAGTCTCTCCTACTACATCTAGCTCTCCCTCTAAGTTGTCCAATGCGAGTTCCAGAGACAATGACTGAATGTGAACACACATCTTTGCTTTTTCAGAAATTCTTCTATCTTTTCAGCAAACAAAAAGTGCCCTTGTCTTCACCGGTGCGCAGTCAAAATATCGATTTTTTATATCGACCTACACTAATATCGAGTTTTTAATATCGTAGGGACAGAATATCGATGTCAAGAATATCGGTGACCAGAATATCGACCTTAAGGTAAGTAATATCGTTTTTGTTTTATATCGAAGTAAGTAATATCGTTAGCAAAAATATCGTTGTTAATAATATCAATATTTA
Source organism: Calotriton arnoldi (assembly GCA_963921515.1). Classification (NCBI taxonomy): domain Eukaryota; kingdom Metazoa; phylum Chordata; class Amphibia; order Caudata; family Salamandridae; genus Calotriton; species Calotriton arnoldi. The sequence goes on along the minus strand of CAWUFW010000171.1, from coordinate 1,505,335 downwards.
TAGTAGTGTTATGTATTTTATATGTATGTTTAACATTTTTTGTAATGTATTTTTAAATATATGTATTAAATGTTTAGAAATTAGTAATTTTTTAAAGTAAATTTTGCGTTTTAGTATGAGAGCGGGTTGTGGGTTTATAGGGGAATAGGGTGGGAAGTAATTTAATTATAATTAATTAATTAATATGTTTTTATTTATTGTTATTGATTATTAATTTATTGTTAATTAATTATTAATTGGTAATTAATTTTTTAATTGATTAATCATATTAATTATATTTTTATTTTTATTTTTTATTGTTATTGCTAATTAATTTATTGTTACTTAATTATTAATTGGTAATTAATTTTTATTAATTGATTAATTGATAATTAAATTATGTTAATTTTTATGTGCAGCGGGTTGTTGGTTTATAGGGGAATAGGGTGGGAAGTAATTTAATTATAATTAATTAATTAATATGTTTTTATTTATTGTTATTGATTATTAATTTATTGTTAATTAATTATTAATTGGTAATTAATTTTTTAATTGATTAATCATTATATTAATTATAATTTTTTATTTTTTTATTGTTATTGCTAATTAATTTATTGTTACTTAATTATTAATTGTTAATTAATTTTTATTAATTGATTAATTGATAATTAAATTATGTTAATTTTTATGTGCAGCGGGTTGTGGGTTTATAGGGAATAGGGTGGGAAGTAATTTAGTTATAATTAATTAATTAATATTTTTTATTTATTGTTATTGAAAATTAATTGATTGTTCATTAATTATTAATTGGTAATTAATTTTTATTAATTGATTAATTTATAATTATATTAATTATAATTAAGTTATTATTATTTTTTATTTATTGTTATTAATTACTTTATTGTTAATTTATTATTAATTGGTAATTAATTTTTATTAATTGATTAATTGATAATTACATTAATTGTGTTCTTTTTTATGTGTAGCGGGTTGTGTGTTTATGGTGGAATTGGGTGGGAAGTAATTTAATGTTATTTAAGTAAATATAAATTTAATTTTATTGGTATTTATTATTATTTTTATTTAATTAATTATTAATATGTTATTTATTTTACAAAAATTATTTAATTAATAAGTATGTTAATTTAACCCCTACCCTATCCTACATTTTCCACACTGTTACACTCACTGGAGTTGGAATAGTAATTTTAACCCCTACGCTATCCAACACTTTCCCTACTTTTGCACTCACTGGAGTGGGAATAGTAATTTTAACCCCTACGCTATCCAACACTTTCCCTACTGTTGCACTCACTGGAGTGGGAATAGTAATTTTTACCCCTACGCTATCCAACACTTTCCCTACTGTTGCACTCACTGGAGTGGGAATAGAAATTTTTACCCCTACGCTATCCAACACTTTCCCTACTGTTGCACTCCCTGGAGTGGGGATAGTAATTTTAACCCCTACGCTATCCAACACTTTCCCTACTGTTGCACTCACTGGAGTGGGAATAGTAATTTTTACCCCTACGCTATCCAACACTTTCCCTACTGTTGCACTCACTGGGGTGGGAATAGTAATTTTTACCCCTATGCTATCCAACATTTTCCCTACTGTTGCACTGTTTGGAGTTGGAATAGTAATTTTATTACCTCTGCTATCTAATATTTTTTGTATTATTTTAGTTAATGTAGTATATAATTAATTTAAAAAAGATTAAAAATAATTTACATTTTTTAAATGTAAGTAAGTAAGTCCGTTTTTATATAGCGCAGCTACTCACCCTTACGGGTCTCAAGGCGCTGGGGGCCGTCGTGGAAATTAAGTGAGCTATTGCCCAGAGTCACATGGTGCTGAGCTGAGCTGCCGCCGGAGCCGGGGATTGAACCCTGTGCTCCGAAGTCAGCTGCCCTGGCCGCTGCACCACACATATAAATGTGTTATATATATTTATTTAATTTGTATTTATATTATTGTTTTATGTGTATGGATGTATTTATTATTTATATGATATTTGTTAAAAAATTACAAGTTATTAAAATAATTATTAAAAATTATTAGTAAGTAAGTATATATATTATATATTATATGTATATGTTTAATTTATTTTTACATTACATATATATTACTTATAATTTTTAAACATTTTAAAATATTTTTAACTATGTTTATTTTAATTATATGTATTATTTACTTTATTTTACATAATTCTTTTAACTTAAATAAAAAACGATATTTTTAACAGCGATATTCTTGACATCGATATTTTTTTCCGATATTTTTGTACTTACCATAATGTAGATAGGATGTCGATATTCTTGACTTCGATATTTTTGCGTCGATATTTCTGTAGGTCGATATTCTGACCTTCGATATTTTGTCAGTGATTCGTCTTCACCCAAGGTCAAAGTTAGTTCCAGAGAAAAGTAAATTCTGAGATATTACAGGGTGCATAGATTCCTTTCAATTGCTACTGCCATTGAATACCACAGTTTTAGCTTTTGATTTACTTAACATTCAATTCAAATGTCCATAGTATTATTATTTACAAAAAGCTAGTGACACAGAATAAAACGTGATAACAGTTTAATGTCAAAATATCGAAATCATCTGTATGTTAAATTATGTTTAAAGAACACAATTAAGATTCTTTGGGATGAAGTTCTATAACTTTCTGGTTTTGGCTTCCACGTGCTCCATCAATACAAAAAACAAAGAATACAACAATATTGCATTTATTGATTGCTTGTTAATGAACCATATAAAGACTATAGTCAGATTGTTCAATAAAGATTGTTAAAATGAATGGGGAGTAGCTAAAGCAGTAATTATTACCTGTGTGGCCTCAGGCCCCAGTGCTTTTCAAACTACACAAAAAGCAGATGATAATACAATGTAAGATATAGACAGTCTCTCTAGCAACTGAAAAAGTCATGTGAATAAACTCTGTTAGTTTAAAAAATTGCCCTAACTTTGAAATAGTATGTGAAATTTTCAAGAATGTTTTAAGGTTTGCCTTATTGTAGGTTTTATTCTGTTGATTTAGATAATGATTGTTGACTTTAGAGTACATGTGTGAAGATGAAATACTCTATTAAAGGGTTAACTAATTTTGCAATAACTCAGAAAAATAGATCTCAAACTAACTTAGGTATCATTTACTATGGTAGTCGCTAAAAAAGAAACATTATTATAAGGTGTAACTTTTTCTGAGCTTTAACTTTTTTGTTCTACATTTTCAATTCCTTTGACTTGGTAACTGGTTCAGCAGCATGAGGCGCTAGAATAGGGGTATCAAATATAGGTCTGGGAAGGCCGGGTTCATGCCACCTTTTTAGGAAAACTACTATTTGCACATAAGATTTATAGTAAGTAACTTTGGGGCTTATTTACAGTTTGGATGACGGGATGCTCTATCACAATTGTGCTGGTTATCCTGTCTGCCATATTACAAGTGCCCTATGTTATAAGGCTCTTGTAAAATGGCAGACAGGCTATTCACCAAGTTTGTGATGGATACACTCTCCTCCACAAGTGCTACTCTCTTCCGTTTTAAGCTTGGCAGCTATTCCTAAGTTTTGCAAGGATTGACTTGATGGGCGGGGATTTTCGGTAAGTACCCCCCCAGGCATGGAACGATCTACCTCTCAAGATTCAGTCAGAACCTAACAATCAAAGCTTCCACAAAGCCTTGAAAAACTTTCTTTTCCAATAAAGTCCGACATGCAGTGTTGCCAACATTCATAGTGCCAGGTTACCTTTAGATAATCATGCACTTTATAAATGAAAATAGAATAGATATCATATTTGCCACGCTCCAAATAAAACCCTTTGTTTTGTGTACATATTCTGAGAATGCGTCATTGATCCTGCCCTATTGGACTGCTAGTGGACCCAAAAATGTCACTCCATTTGGGTTAATAATATAAAATTTATACCCAATGGGGTGATATTTTTGTAAACACTATTTAAGCCAAAATATTGATGCCAGGCAATATTTTTTGCCATAGATACTTTGAAAGACATCCAATTTATTTGATTCAATGAAGTGGGTTAACTTATTGGAATAGGACTCAGTGCCAGCTCTCATGTCATGAGGCCCTACACAACAGCTTGTGACTGAGGAATAATCTGTGAGTGGGTGCTGCTTCACTGACCTATCCTGACAACAGAGAAGCGTTCAAAGTTTCAGTGGCTGTCAGCTGGTGCGATGGGAGGCACTCAACTTATCACAGTCTTGTTCTTCTGTCAGGTCCATGGAGTGTTTAATTTCCCTCCATGTACCAATCTTTCGTTGAGCTCCTCTCTTACTCCTCATGCTCTCTCTCTCTCCATCCTAAGGATTAGCCAATTCCCCTGCTCTCGCTACTGATTACTTTTTTACAAGCTCCCGCTAAATGCTATGGTATAAGAAACTGTAACCAATAGATTGCCTTATAGAAATGTCTTATTCAAAATCTAATTTTGTGGCCTTTTCACAAGCGAGCGTAGATATGGACCAACTTACCAACTCTTTGCTTAAAGACAGACAGGCTATGAATGACACATTTGCCTCAACTCACTTGGAGATAGTGTGCGTTGAGCATGTAACAATGCCAATGACTCTCAGGCATACTTATTTATTGTTGTTGTGAGTTCTGGTAACTAACCTTTAGCCACAAGAGGAGACACCCAAGAAATCCACACAGTTATATTTAAAGCTTTATTTAAGGAGATGTAGCTAGTGGAAGGCCTTATGATTCCATATGGTTGTAATGATTTCTTGATAACAATGAAAAGAGTGTCAAATCAATACACCACAGAGATAGCACAGATTGGTCAAGCTACACAGTGCCCTTGATATTATGAAAAGTAGGCTCTATGAGTAGGTCCGACCCCCTGTATATGCTTGTATAATAAAATAATATTGAAAACCTAAATATCACTACCCTATACTTCAACAATAAATACGCAAATATTGATGACAAAAATATTGCAGAAAAAATATCTTAGGGGCACATTACGATACCCGGCGCAAATAATTCCGCCAGGCATGGAAGCGGCAAAAATCCGCCCGCACACACCGCCTGAACACCGACCACGCCATTACGATTACACAAACCGAATACCGCCATCGGCGGAAAAAGCACACAAAATACCGCCCGCCAACGTCCGAGTCGGAGACAAACCGCCCGCCACGGACGGAAACACGCACGACAACACAAAACCGCCCGCCCTCACGGCCGACACACCGCACGTGAAATTACGATCGCACCGACATGAGCGCGGAAAAACCACAAATATACCGCCCGCCAGCGCAAACAACGCCGATGAGAATCGACACGGCAGAAGCCATGGCGCCCACGTACCTGCACAGAAACCATCCGCACACAAAACCAATAGCACACAACATGGCCAACAAGTCCACACAGCAAGGCACGCACAAATACACAAGCACAGTACATATCCCGAAAACACCCCCGGACAAACAAAAAATACAAAGGCCAGAACCCCAGACACAACACACCTGAAAACAACAGACCATGAGGACACACCCACATAGGTGAGTACAAAAGCAGCACTCCCACAGACCACAACCCCTTGCTACATTGCAAACCAGAGAGGAGAGGAGAGGACACAGTGACACAGCAAGGACAGCAGCACACCACAGAAACGCACACATCACAACCACCACCACCACCACCACCACCACCAAACACCGGCACCACAAACCCCCTGCACATTACACAACACACACCGCACCAGCACCACAAACACCATGGCACCACAAAGAATGCCCAAGTTCACGCCCATTGAGCTGACGGTCATGGTCGACTGAGATCATCAAGGTGCACCCACAAATCTATGGGAACATGGTCCAACACACACCACTAGCCACCAGAAACAGAATGTGGAACCGGATCGTAGACCAGGTCAATGCAGTCGGGACCCTGCCCAGGAACAGAGTCGAAATTAACAAACGGTGGAATGACGTCAAGAGCCTGGTCAAGAAGAAGGAGGGCAAAAACAGAGAGCTGGCTGCCGTCACTGGCGGAGGGAATCCCGCGCTCTTCAAGACCTTCAAAGCGTGGGAGGAGAAGGTGCGAGTCATCATACATCCCGAGATCCTCGCCGGATTAGCAGGGGAGTGGAGGCTGGTAAGTACAAACTAATGTATACCAGCACACCGCTATGTACTCACATGCACTACCACCATGCCACAGCTCCCAGGGACAAACACCCCCATGTCCAGCACACAATACACAACACACACATGCAACAGACACCACCACACACAGCCCAAACAGAACAACTGTAAGATGCGTGGGGACATGTGTACATTCAGCCAGCCACGTAACCACCAACAGGTCCCCAAATATGCCAGAAGCGCCACAACGAGCACCCACCACACCCATGTGTCCGCCACAGCTGCACAAACCGACAAGTAACAGGTAAGTGGCAGGAACACAAAGTGCAGTGGGTGGGACGGTGGACAGCCCAAGTACAACACACACCAGGCCCCTAGTCCCACAGCACAGCAAGGAGGAGCATCCCCCACACCCCACAGCCACGTGTCAGCCACCGCAGTGCACAACGACAGCCGAAAGGCAGACATCACGGTCCACAGCAATCGGTGTCAGTGGGTGTCCAGCCACCCCCATGACCCACAACACCCCCCACCCCCACAGACCTGCAACATGGAGCACCCCCCGCTTAGAGCCATGTGGCATCCAGTACAGTGCACGCACGAACAACCTGCAGGTGGGAAACTGGACAGGGCTGGATTACTGGAGGCATGAGGACCGGCACACGACCAACACATGGGACATGTCACGTAGCAGACGAAAACGCAGCACCGCCCACCGTCACGAACAAGTGAACAATGTGCACACGGACATGAACAACAGACTCACACCCCACATGACCCATCACAGACATAGCAACACCCAAGGAGCCACGTCTGCATACACAAGCCACACTGAAAATAGTACCACACGGCAGCCACTGTGCAACTCATCACACACAACCGAAACACCATTGAAGTCCTGTCCATGTAGCCCCTACTGCCTGTCAACCACACACCCCACAACTACGCCTATGTAAGACAAACAACACAAGACGCAACAGAGCGGAACAACAGAAATGCACACGAACACCACTGAACCCATCAAACACACAGACACACCATGCACATACAACATACCATCCATCCCATCCGTCAGCCCCAGTCTCATGAAAGGCATGTCATCCGCACAGCTGCCACACATACAGCAGTCACGCTAAGATACATGCCCATGACCAACCATGTGCCAGAAGTCAATGAAGCGCACGTCACACTGTGAGCAACAACACACAACATGGGCCACACCCCCCCACGAGCACTGCAGTGATGCACATGGCACAGGGCAGCACGCACACCAAGGAGATGGGACAACTGCAATACGTTGGCTTTCACACACAACCATCACTCACTCATAACGATGCGTCCAATGCCATGTCCAGTAATCACAACAGACAGCAAATATGCAGGCCATGTCAAGCATGCACACACCTCAAACCATGCACTGTCATGCTGCCACAACACATGTCACGTTCGGCACCCATGGCTCACAGCATGTACCCCAAAAGCATATTCCCTCCCAAATGCGAATCTGGGGCATGGCCCCCATGTTGCCATATGCGTTCCTAAGCGTCCCATCTGAACCCCAAAAGCAAAGTACAAACCAGACCCAGGATGGGCCAGGAGCCCGCATACACCAGAGTCACAATGAGTAGGGGCACAGCAACACACCCATCGGCATGGCCAATCCGTCCCATGCCACATGTGCACAGCACACAGTCCCATTGCCAAGCACACACAACTACAAATGCCACAGCCACACACACGCCTCCGGGAAACCCATGTACGAGATTGCACGAACTGCCAATGTCAGACGACAAATACATACTTCGCCAGGTGCAACACAATAACAAATCTCATTCTCTCCACAGGTGACGAACTGCCGGATGCTGGGGATGGAGACAGCAGCCAGCACAGCCAGCCCACAAGCCCCCAACGAGGACACACGGATGTGGAGGATCTCACCTCCTCTTCGGACACGGACCACCAAGCAGGCCCATCTGGTGTGGCAGGGCCCAGCCGCTCCCCAGGACCCCTCCTACCCACCAACCCATCATCCAGGGCTGCTGAACAGTCCCAGCCCCCTGCTGCCACTGTCGTTGCGGCCACACCCACGGTCATTGCGGCCACACCCACGGTCATTGCGGCCACTACCACTGCCGCAACCGCCACCATCGCCGCACCGACCACCACCGCCGCCACCACCACCACGTCTTCGCTGGCACCAGCCCCAGCGCAGGTGGTGGCCCGGCCGACTGGATCCACCCTGGGAGCCACAGCGAGGACCGTGGTGAGCAATGTGGCTAGTGGGCAGGCCGGTGGCAGCAGGACTGGTAGGAGGAGCAGGGTCAGGGAAACGCCAGCCTCCCCTGGGAGCCATGCCCTACCTCAAATGGACAGAGTCCTTGGGGCCTATGAGGAGGCCCAAGAACAATGGGTCAGGTCTGCTTCAGACACGCGGGAGGTGCTGGGGGTGCTGAGGTCCATGGACGCCCGTATAGGTCAACTCGTGGACCTCATGGGCCAGCTGGTGGTGGCGGTGAGGACACGGCCAGGGATAGCAGCTCCCCCTCCGCCACCACCTGCCGGGGCGCAGGGTCGAGCAGCAGTGTCCAGTTCCCCTGCGTCCACAGCCAGTGAGCACACCTCAACCACCAGCATGTCGCAAGCAGGCACCCCCCCTCGCAAACGTGGAAGGGGCCGTCCGAAGAGGAAACAGATCTCCCGGGAGGACTTCGCACGCTCCAGTCGCAAGTGAGGCAGCCAGCCAGCCGTCCGCCAGCCTTCCTTGACCAGCCACTGCATTGACTTGGACTACGATCCCACTCCACACAGCCATCTGGATGGCATGTGTGTGTTGGACTATGGACATAGAACCAGTGGGTACACCCTGAGCATCACGCAGCCATGACCGACAGCTCATTGTCACTGCACGCACCACTTTTGTCATCACCTTATACACAATCACATGTCACAGTTTGTAATAAATGCACCTTTTTCACTAACTGCTGTTTGTGCCCTGTGTTTTATTTGTACGGAATACAACGGCCACCTTGGGCGGAAAGGCACCTGATGCGTGGCATGGCAATGGAATCCGGAGGGCCTGTAGGGACCTAGGGGTGGGAGACAGAACAGGAGCACATTCAATGAGTGTGTCACACACCCATCACACAGTACATGTCAACAACTACAAGCAATGTACACACATCGCACAGAGCAATAGGGCACAATGCCACAGTCACCAACAGTGGCATACTACCCTGGCCATGGAGTGTTGACACACAGCACGTAGTGAACAAACGGCCACCCTGACACAGCACACACACACCTGCACAGATACAGCCACATCAGCCGTCGTACATGGACACTCACCGTCAAGTGAAGTAGCGGGCGATGAGCTGCTGCCGCACATTCCCAGCTTCCTCCTCTCCGCTGTCCTCCTCACTCGAGCTGTCCTGGTCTGCGGGCTGGGGCCCTGGTTGATCTCCGTCATCCACAATGAGGGGGATCTGCTTCCGAATGGCCAGATTGTGCAGCATGCAGCACGCCACCACTATCTGGCACACCTTCTGTGGGGAGTACGCCAGTGCACCCCCGGTGCGGTCCAGGCACCTGAACCTGGACTTGAGGAGGCCAAAGGTACGCTCGACCACACGTCTGGTCCTCCCATGTGCCTCATTGTATCGATCGTCTGCTGGGGTGCGAGGATTCCTCAATGGACTGAGCAGCCATGCCCCATTCGGGTACGCAGAGTCACCTGGGTGTGAGGGACACAGAGAACCGTTGCTATTCCAACTGGACAGGGGACAGCATCGCACAACCAGCACGCTACACCACTCCACATACTCACCGACAATACAGCCACGATCCTGTTGCAGATTGGCCATCAGTCGTGGCAAGATGCTGTTGCGCATTATGTGTGCGTCATGGGCCGAGCCTGGGAACTTTGCACACACGTGGGTGATCACCATGTCCGCAAGGCACACCACTTGCACATTCAGGGAGTGCGTGTGCTTCCTGTTGCGGTACAGGTGCTCAGTGGCCTGTGGTGGAACAAGGCCAACATGTGTGCAGTCAATGGCTCCAACGACGTGTGGGATTCTGCCAAGGGCATAGAATGCACCCTTCACTGCCGCCAATTCACGAGCCCTGGGGAAGCGGATGTACCTGTTTCGGTACAGCATCATGGCTGCCAGTACATCCCTCAGCACCTTGCTGAACATGGGCTGGGACATCCCTCCTCCACTGCCCACTGTGTGCTGGAATGACCCAGTGGCGAAGAAATGCATGGCGGCCATCACCTTAGCCGTGGGGGTGACAGCAGTCGGATACACCCTGCGGGGACGGAGATGGGGTTCTAACATGGCACACAGTCGATGCAGGGTTGGCCTGTCCAGCCGAAACTTCCTAATAACCTCTGTATCGTCCATGTCCACCAGCAATTGGTATGGGCGGTCAATGTTCGGTCTCCGCCTAGGGAAATTGCAGAGGACACATGTCAAAGCAACACGACACATAGCAATTTCGCATACACATCACTGACATGACTGAGCAAGCACATGAGCCACAGCCCAGCTGTCAAGCTGGGGCGGCACGGCCACAATACACTTACACAGGTCTCCCAACAATGGCAATGGCTAGTGACACATACCACTGCCATGTGCATGCACATGGGGATCTAGGCCCCAATGACTTGCGGGGCGTGCTGATGGGGACTGACTGCATATTCGTCAAGCGGCAACGCCACGGCAACATGAGTGTCTGCTGAGCATGGAACTGCTTCCGAGGCTGGATGAGTATGGCACACGACGACGACGACGATGTGGGCACAGGCTGAGCGGCCAAAACAAGTGGGACCTGTGGCACGAGGGGATATGAGACAGTAGTAGGTGTCAGCACTGCACCCTATGTACAGCACTGTACGGATCACACCTCCCGAAATATTGACAGGTGTCCACATTGACAGCCCCATGCCAAGACGGCTGTGTGCTTGCAGTCACACGTCACAGGTGAGAGGTTACATTGCACGTGCCAGGTGGCAGACGTACATAGTGGGAGCTGGCATGTGTGTGCATGTGTCTCCTGTTCAGGATCCACCAGATGGGCGCTGACTCTGTACTGACCATTGGACACAGCATGTTCCGTGGAAGGCTTGTGTGTGTGGGATGGTGGCACTGGATGTGCCTCCGTTGGGTGGGGGGCCATGCACAGGGCGGGTACGTCGATGATTGCGCATTGTTGGTCACGGTGGGTGCACCAACTAAGATGTGTTGCCCTGTGTTCAATTCCTATGTCCGCATGATGATGGACTGTGGATGTGGGCAGACTACACATTGGTCGATGTGCTGTCTATATGCATGTGCCTTCACACCAGGCACAGCTGCCCCTGCACATGTGACCCCTGCTGGACTCGCTGCTGGGTCTGTGGAGCTGATGCACCTTCTGTGCGTGGGGCGGACAGCTCTCCTCACTTCCCTCATTGCGCATGTCATGTCTTTGCCGCAGGTGACATGGATCATGGAGGGCCCACATGTACGCGTGGGTAGGCTACACATGATTGTTCACTGGTCGCCACCCCCAGTCAGTGTTTCGAATGGGAAGGTTGTCGTGCTGGTGGTATGTTCGATGTGGCGGATGGGCGGGCCTAGGTGCGGGCTTACATTCCGGACATGGGGGGTAGTTGGATTGGCGACTAGTTGCAGTACACACGGGACACGTCTCTTCCTTTCCACATCTGGGTCATCCCTTGTACTAACTGACAGTGATACAGTCATCTTCGCCCCAGCCCTCATGTCCACCCCTCGCCCCCCAATATGCATGCTCACCTGCGAGGCTAGCGCTTGCACAGGCAGCCCCAAGCTCGCACCAGAGAGGGCAAGGAGTGTATGTGTGGGTCCAGTTGCACGAGTGGGCTGTCTCAGGGTATGATGTGTGGCGGGACGCCGTCCACCTGCGTGGTGCCCCAAATGGAGACCCGGCCTGCATGGACTATGCATCACAGTCTTCGCCTTCCGGATCCGCCACCTGCGACACCCAGTGGCTGTGGCTGCCCTTGCGGCCATGCCGCGTCCGTCTGTGACTGATGGCCCACACATTCACTCTTTGGCCTCTCTGGGGAGGGCTCGGGGGTGGTGGCGCACGCGCTTGCACTTAGTCGCAATGGCATGTGGCGTGGTTGGTATAATGGGCAATGGATGGGATGGTGCGAGCCACCTCCCGTGACGTCAGTGCTGCTCGTGCTGTGGTGCGTCCCCCTACACTTCCATTTGACTTGTGCCATGCTAGACGTTGAGGTTCTATTGCCTGCGTGATATGACCAGGAGGAGCGCGAGGAGACCTCTCACACACCATGCTCCACTGCCATCCCGTGCCCTGTATCGCCTGTGCGGATTGACTATGTTGGGGTTACACCTGGTCGACTGGGGCTGTGTGTGCCTTGTCAAGGGGCATGGCGGGCGCACAACAGGATCCAGCTTGTCCACAGAGGGTGGGCTGAGGTGCGCCTGGTACCGCTTTGTACGTGTGCCCGGCTGCTGTGCACACACGTGTTCACTCCCCCGACAGGTGTCCTCTCACAATGCCCAGGGAAGCGGTGGTGTACTGTTCATGACCCCTCCCAACACGTCGTGCTCCAACTTGGCATGTGCGCATCTACCCGTCACACCCACCCACCTGAGCACTGCGTCCATACGACTTCACACGACACATGTGTGTCTTCCACAGTTGTGCTACTCATTTGCGTTGACATCCAATACCAGTGGACTACATGGTCATGTCACGACTGCCGTGTACTTCACATACTCTCATCCTCTCTCATTCGTACTTGTGAAATGAGTCAGCGGAGACAGTTTTGGTTTCAAACATTATATTGAGTCTTCTGTCCTCTGTGATGCAGTATAGTGGACACTACTGGCAGAAGAATACATGTTGAGGATTTACTGAGCATGATAGCAAATGGGATAGGGTGTGGGGTTACATGTGATTGGCTGTTGCATGTGGGATGTGGGCTTCAGAGTGACATCTGCTTGGCCAAGGCTGTGCTAATGTACATTTACGTATAGTTGCGGAGCTGCGGACTTTGACACAGACGGTATACATGTAGCCTACCAGACCGCTTGGCATCATGGGCACAGTCCATCTCAGTTCCATGTGACAGGTTTGCTGCGGTTGTTCCTCATGCACGCGTGCATGTGAGATGACATCAGGGCATGTGCTTGCGTGCATGCAGCGGCATGCCACTTGTTGTTGCACTGTGGTGGTTACTGGACATGTCACAGTCACTGGGGTCGTGTTGTTGTTGTATGCACTTGTCGTCCATGCAAAGGTCCTGGTATGGGATTCCCGGGGCGGGGGTGGGAGGGGTGCAGCACCCACAGACTCCAGGCGACCTATTCATGTCCACTGAGCGGTGTGTGTGTCCATGGGCGCTGGATCCATGTCGTGTCCTGGTTGTTCGTGCAGTTCCGTCCATGTGGGTGCGATACACAGAGCCCATGCCACTGCCTCCCACGATGCATGCGGTGTTCCTGGATGTGATGGGGAACAGTGTGCATGTCCCGGTCATATCCGATGTCATGGCGATGTCGTTGATGGTGTGGTTACAGTTGCCGGTCGTTTGGTATGGCTGTTGTGGTGGTGACTGGCCAGTCCGTGCGGAAGCTAAGCATGGGTGCGGGGTTGGACATCATAGGTCACTCGGGGAACCTGCGTTGTGGTCCGACGTATTTACAGGTTGTCAGGTATGCGATGCCGTCCAGCAGGGCTTCCATGTCATTGGTGGTGTACATGTTTGCCAGCCAATGTAGCGGATGGTGGCTGTCAAGGTGTTGTTCGTAAGTTGTCCCTTGGAGGACCATGATGGGGCATGCTGGGTGACATTCGATGTAGCTGTTATCGATGATCCGTCGTGTGGAGGCACAGTGGTCCCATTTCAGTGCGGGTGCGATGTTGGCCACATACGCCATGCCCCCATAGGCAGAGCAGGCCCTGTCGTGTGCGTCCAGAGGGAGGAGTAGTGGTAGCAGGTCCGCCTTCAGACATGCCGGGTTGGAGAGGCATATCTCGACGGGATGCTGGTAGGGACACCTCCGACAGTAGAAGACGGGCATGACGCAGCTGAACAATGTGATGCGGTAAGTCAGTCGGTAACTTACGTTCAGCAGGGACAGGAGATCGCATCCCAATGTATGGCACAGGTTGGTTTTGTACAGCTTGAGCTGTTCGGCGTAGTTGGGTAGGTGTGTTGCGGTTGCCATTTCGCAGCGGTTCGTTGAGGTGGCGTGCTCCGGCTGTGTGTGCAGTCTGCAATGTGCACGCTCCGGGGTTGCTGTGAGCTCTGTGTAGTCGTAGGGAGACAGGACTTGTGTTCTGTTGGCTTGTTTGGAGGACACGGGCCCTCTTCCCACATGCTTCTCAGACAGTTCAAGGTCAGTGCTGTGTGACTCCTTCCAATTAACTTGCATGTGGCCGACATGGGGGAGTGTTTTCTTCTTTCTTCCCCGTCCGTTGTGTGCTTCTGTGATATGCGCTATCTGCCCTGTGGTCGGTCTCCTCGGCATGCCTGTGTTGGTCTATTCTTGGACAATGGCTGTATTCACCGGCTTCTGTCGTAGGGCTGTGGTTTCGGTGTTGGAATGGAAGGTCATTCAGTGCTGTCTGCTCTCCCTTGTGTGGGCGGCAGGCTGCCTTTCCGCTCTGCGTTGGGCCTTGTGTGTGAATGTTATTCTTGGGCCACCTGTTGTCGGTCCCCGTGCTCTTTGGTGTTCCGTTTTATATGTCTTGTACATATGTGCAGGGTGGTATGGGTTTTTCAGTGTGGTACTGGCGTTCCTCTTCCCGAAGAGCCCTGCTTCTCCTAGTTGGTGTTGCCGCCGCTGTGTGCTACGCCATGTTTGTTACACTGGGGTGTGTCCTGCTGTTGCGTGACTTCACTGACATGTGTGCGTCGGTTGTGTGGCGTTGGGTGTTGTCCGTGAATTGGGCGTTGGGGACATGTCTGTGGCAGGCCTGTCACGTGTCATGTGCGTTCGGGGTGGGGCTGATGTGTGTGCTGCTTGGTTGTGTCCCTGTGTCTGTGTGCGACGCATGCATGGCGCTGTGGTTGGCCTCTGCGTTGTGCGCATGTGTGGCGGCGTCATCGCCGCTTTGGGGCCGTGACGGGGTGGTTGGTTCCTGGTCCCAGGTGGTGTGTACACATGTGTTCCGCGATGTTACGATTTGGCCTGTGTGTCATATGTGGATGCAATGGTGGATGTGTAGTGTACACGCGCTGGTGGGGGTTGTCCGCTTTTTCCACCCTTGCACTGTGTGCGCTGTTTGCGTGCACTTGTTGTGTGTGTGCCTACCTGCGTCTCCGCGGTACGTTGCGTCCTTGGTGGTGCATCAGCAGAAGCATGGGAAGGGCCTGCAGTGCTGGATTCATGCTCGGGGTGCCGCTTCTTCGTTGTCCGTGCTCTGCGTCCGTGTTACCGCCTCTCTTTCACGTGCGGTGTCTCTTAGCCGTGGGAGCCGTTTGTTTGCGGCATCGTAATTTATGCGCCGGGCGGGACGTGTTTCGTCGGACGGTGTGTGTCAGTTGTGCTGCGCCGCTACGTGAGCGGGCGCACTTTGATGGCGGACGGTGTTGCTGGCTTGCCGGCGGTGTTTGGCCTGCTTTTCGCATCGTAATTGGGCGGGCGTGTGGACTGCTGCGTGCCGGCGGTAACTGGTGCTTTTTGCATCCGCCAGCACGGCGGTTGTGCTTCCGCGCGCCATCGTAATGGGCCCCTAAAGTACAACAATATTAAAAACGAAAATAAAGAAATAACAAATATAGCCTGCACAGTAAAACTAAGGAAACATAACAACAATCACCAAAAACAAAAATATCAAACACCAGTCTTCTACTAAAATAAAGTAAAGACATCATCTAGAATGTAATTTTAAATGTGCATATTCAAAGTAAAAATGTTAAAATAAATATAATAACACATATTATTTAGAAAAAAAATGTATACATATTTTTATACTCTATAACCCACAGCTAAAATGTTAGAACAGGGCAAATACATCAAATCTCTGAAAAGTAAGCTGCTAATAAATGATAGAGGACATATTTACAGTAAAGAGAGCACCACCAGTGAAAAAAACATAACGGAAATGCACGAAATATTATTATAAAACATACTACAGAAAGGCTACCACTAGAAATGAAATAGAAGGAAACGTTAGAGAACATAGCCATTCCCCTGATTTTTCTGAAATAGAAGTCAGAATTATTTTAAAGAACCTAAAAGAGGCCAGAACCAACAGAGATAATACTTAAAAATATAATTCCAACTTTTCCTAACAGCAACAGGCCAACTCCCTGGCACAGTAGCATCTAAAAAATATGAAGAAATAGACACCCCAGTACTCACTAACCAAACATAAATATGCACCTTTTTAGTTTATGACAAGCTCAATAACGATATTAGAATTATAATTTTTGCTACCAATACCAATTTACCAACCTTAAAGCTATGTAACACATGGATGGTGCATGGCACTTTTAAGTCCTGCCCTCATCCATTCAGTCACATATACATCATACATGGTCAATATCAAAATACAAACATCAAATTTCTGTATGCATTATTACCTAAAAATGTGCCACTTACATGGAATGCTAACACATACAAAACAACAAACTAACAACTATAACCCAGAAAACATCATCATAGATTTTGAACATGCAATGATTGCACCCATTCTTAAAATCTACCCACACACTGCAATTCAGGGGTGCTACTATCACTTTACCAGAGCATATGGTGGCGCTTACAAAAATCTACCCTAAGTATAGAGTTGGACAATTCATCTAGAATTTTCAACAAAAAAAACGCTAATAGCTTTAGCATACATCCCTGTAAAATACGTCACTACACATTAAGACATGCTAATTTAAGACCCTGTTACTAGCTAGCTTTACTAATAGCTTATTGGGAAGATACTTGGCTTAATGTGACGTGACGTGTCGTGTTCAGTCTCAGGACCGGCATCTTTCGCGCGTATGATACACTGTTTTTATAAGTCTTTGCTTATTTGCACATTTGCTTTTAAATTGTTTTAAAATATATCTGAAGTTACCTCCAACTCCAAGTTGTTAATGTGCTCAACCGTGGTGCCCGTAGGTAAGAGTGTGCCCGCCCTGGTCAGAGGTCGGCACACTAGTTGTTAGCCCAGCAGAGCCTAGTTCAGCATAAAAACACACGCTGGCGTGTCCGCGCAGCAGGCGCTCCGCCGGTGCACCGCTGGCGCGCCAAACGCAAGCCCATCTGCCCCCGTCGGTGCCCGGAGCGCGACCAGTGCCAGGGCCCCTGCCCGATCTCCTTCCCGATTTTTCACAAGACAACAGCTACTCGAGCATAGGACTAGTGAGTGTTCCAACCCAGATATATGTCATCGGTTGGGGGATAAAGTAGCATTTAAGTGTAATACCTGTGATTTCACTTTCAGTAATTCACCTAGCATGCAAATAATTTACCTAAATACCAAGTGCTCAGCTCCATCTGCCACAAAAAGACCGCCCAGCACGCCGGAGGGAGACTTGGAAGCCACTCGGTCACTTCCCACTCGTCCAGACCCCACAACAGCAGAGTCTCCAAAAGGAGGGAATGCCTCCCGAGGTAGCTCTGAAGACTTCTTACAGTGTACCCTGCTAAATACCAGGTCCATGATAAAGCATAAATATGAGTTTGAATGCATGATGCAGCTTTCGAATCCGGACTAAAGAGCCATCTGAGCCAGATTGGAACATCGCTCTTCCCACAGGTTATCAAGTAGCCTGCCTAGACAGGGTAGGGAAAAAAGGAGGGGGTATTGCCATACTATATAGCTCCTGCCTCAATGTACGAATAGAGCCCACCCTACAACTTCCAGCTGAGGCTATGCTTTTTAACTTCAAAGTAAACAACACTCTGACCTTCCCAGGCCTACTCCTCTATCGGCCACCCGGGCCAAAATCCGTTTTTACTCAAGCGCTCCAGACTTTTCTAGAATCCTGTTTAGAATCTCCCTGTTCACAATCTTGGATGATTTTAATTTTCACCTCGAATCTAACAATAATGCAGATACTGCGATGCTGCTGGACAACCTTGCAGCACATGGTCTAACCCAAATTATCTCTGAAGCTACACACATGGCCGGTCATACCTTGGACGGCATTTTCTCCAACAATCCTGATCTCACACTGGACAAAACCCTCCCACTATCCTGGACATATCACAAAGCCATACATTTTAAAGTACTAATAACGCAGTTTAACTGGCCTCACCCAAATAGACCGCTTCTTGTTAAAACTCGCCCCTGGCACAGAATACAGAAAAAAGTGTTAGAAGGGGCCCTTGACAGACACCCTCCTACGCAGGCCTTTGACAACAATTTGGCAGCGAATAAATTCGATGAATGGATTACATCAGCAGTAAATCAGTTGGCCCCGGAAAAAAGTCAGGTGTCAGCTTCACGGTATAACTCAGACCTTAAAAACATTAAGTCCGAATGTAGAAGATTTGAACGATTATGGAGGGCCGACCTCAGCAGGGAACACAAAAGGGCCTACAATCTAGTCCTAGAGGAATACAAGGATGCAATCAAAAAAGCTAAGACGGACTATTACACAACTAGAATAGGTGCCCCTAAGTACTCCTCTAAGGAGCTCTTCAAGACAGTCAAGGCTCTGTCTAAACAACAGCAGGCTAATCAGTTTACACCTGATCAAAATTTCTGTAATAAGATAGCTAACTTTTTTCAAACCAAAGTGCAATCAATCTATGAGGATCTCCTGAAAACAGCACCAGACTCCACTAAAAATAATATTCTAACTATCTACGAGAATCTAACCCATAGCAAATTGACTAGTTTCTCGACACTAACCACTGAGAAAGTGAACAATCTGCTACTACTGACCAAGTGCAGCTCTCCTAACGACCCGTGTCCCCCTGCCACTCTACATCTGGTCTCAGAAAAGATCAGTGCTCATCTAGCCCCATTTCTAAACGAGGCAATCAACTCAGGGATCTTTCCTCTGCCCTGGAAGAAGGCGTGCATCAGGCCTATTCTGAAAAATCCTGCTTTAGACCCCACTGAGGTAAAGAATTACCGACCAATTTCATGCTTGCCAATAACAGCCAAAATCCTAGAAAAATCGGTAAACAGTGAGCTAATCCAATATCTTGACTCCAATAATCTCTTAGGGGCCCATTACGATACCCGGCGTAAAAAAATCCGCCAGGCATGGAAGCGGCAAAAATCCGCCCGCACACACCGTCTGAACACCGACCACGCCATTACGATTACACAAACCGAAAACCGCCATCGGCGGAAAAATCACACAAAATACCGCCCGCCAACGTCCGAGTTGGAGTCAAACCGCCCGCCACGGACGGAAACACGCACGACAACACAAAACCGCCCGCCCTCATGGCCGACACACCGCACGTGAAATTACGATCGCACCGCCATGAGTGCGGGAAAACCACAAATATACCGCCCGCCAGCACAAACAACGCCGATGAGAATCGACACGGCAGAAGCCATGGCGCCCACGTACCTGCACAGAAACCATCCGCTCACAAAACCAATAGCACACAACATGGCCAACAAGTCCACACAGCAAGGCACGCACAAATACACAAGCACAGTACACATCCCGAAAACACCCCCCGGACAAACAAAAAATACAAAGGCCAGAACCCCAGACACAACACACCTGAAAACAACAGACCATGAGGACACACCCACATAGGTGAGTACAAAAGCAGCACTCCCACAGACCACAACCCCTTGCTACATTGCAAACCAGAGAGGAGAGGAGAGGACACAGTGACACAGCAAGGACAGCAGCACACCACAGAAACGCACACATCACAACCACCACCACCACCACCACCAAACACCTGCACCACAAACCCCCTGCACATTACACAACACACACCGCACCAGCACCACAAACACCATGGCACCACAAAGAATGCCCAAGTACACGCCCATTGAGCTGACGGTCATGGTCGACGAGATCATCAAGGTGTACCCACAAATCTATGGGAACATGGTCCAGCACACACCACTAGCCACCAGAAACAGAATGTGGAACCGGATCGTAGACCAGGTCAATGCAGTCGGGACCCTGCCCAGGAACAGAGGAGAAATAAACAAACGTTGGAATGACGTAAAGAGCCTGGTCAAGAAGAAGGAGGGCAAAAACAGAGAGCTGGCTGCCGTCACTGGCGGAGGGAATCCCGCGCTATTCAAGACCTTCAAAGCGTGGGAGGAGAAGGTGCGAGTCATAATACATCCGGAGATCCTCGCCGGATTAGCAGGGGAAGTGGAGGCTGGTAAGTACAAACTAATGTATACCAGCACACCGCTATGTACTCACATGCACTACCACCATGCCACAGCTCCCAGGGACAAACACCCCCATGTCCAGCACACAATACACAACACATCACACACACATGCAACAGACACCACCACACACAGCCCAAACCGAACAACTGTAACATACGTGGGGACATGTGTACACTCAGCCAGCCACGTAACCACCAACAGGTCCCCAAATATGCCAGAAGCGCCACAACGAGCACCCACCACACCCATGTGTCCGCCACAGCTGCACTAACCGACAAGTAACAGGTAAGTGGCAGGAACACAAAGTGCAGTGGGTGGGACGGTGGACAGCCCAAGTACAACACACACCAGGCCCCTAGTCCCACAGCACAGCAAGGAGGAGCATCCCCCACACCCCACAGCCACGTGTCAGCCACCGCAGTGCACAACGACAGCCGAAAGGCAGACATCACGGTCCACAGCAATCGGTGTCAGTGGGTGTCCAGCCACCCCACGACCCACAACACCCCCCACCCCCACAGACCTGCAACATGGAGCACCCCCGCTTAGAGCCATGTGGCATCCAGTACAGTGCACGCACGAACAACTTGCAGGTGGGAAACTGGACAGGGCTGGATTACTGGAGGCATGAGGACCGGAACACGACCAACACATGGGACATGTCACGTAGCAGACGAACACGCAGCACCGCCCACCGTCACGAACAAGTGAACAATGTGCACACGGACATGAACAACAGACTCACACCCCACATGACCCATCACAGACATAGCAACACCCAAGGAGCCACGTCTGCATGCACAAGCCACACTGAATATAGTACCACACGGCAGCCACTGTGCAACTCATCACACACAACCGAAACACCATTGAAGTCCTGTCCATGTAGCCCCTACTGCCTGTCAACCACACACCCCACAACTACGCCTATGTAAGACAAACAACACTAGACGCAACAGAGCGGAACAACATAAATGCACACGAACACCACTGAACCCATCAAACACACAGACACACCATGCACATACAACATACCATCCATCCCATCCGTCAGCCCCAGTCTCATGAAAGGCATGTCATCCGCACAGCTGCCACACATACAGCAGTCACGCTAAGATACATGCCCATGACCAACCATGTGCCAGAAGTCAATGAAGCGCACGACACACTGTGAGCAACAACACACAACATGGGCCACACCCCCGAGCACCGCAGTGATGCACATGGCACAGGGCAGCACGCACACCAAGGAGATGGGACAACTGCAATACGTTGGCTGGCACACAACCATCACTCACTCATAACGATGCGTCCAATGCCATGTCCAGTAATCACAACAGACAGCAAATATGCAGGCCATGTCAAGCATGCACACACCTCAAACCATGCACTGTCATGCTGCCACAACACATGTCACGTTCGGCACCCATGGCTCACAGCATGTACCCCAAAAGCATATCCCCTCCCAAATGCGAATCTGGGGCATGGCCCCCATGTTGCCATATGCGTTCCTAAGCGTTCCATTTGAACCCCAAAAGCATATCCCCTCCCAAATGCGAATCTGGGGCATGGCCCCCATGTTGCCATATGCGTTCCTAAGCGTTCCATTTGGACCCCAAAAGCATATCCCCTCCCAAATGCGAATCTGGGGCATGGCCCCCATGTTGCCATATGCGTTCCTAAGCGTTCCATTTGAACCCCAAAAGCATATCCCCTCCCAAATGCGAATCTGGGGCATGGCCCCCATGTTGCCATATGCGTTCCTAAGCGTTCCATTTGGACCCCAAAAGCATATCCCCTCCCAAATGCGAATCTGGGGCATGGCCCCCATGTTGCCATATGCGTTCCTAAGCGTCCCATCTGAACACCAAAAGCAAAGTACAAACCAGAGCCAGGATGGGCCAGGAGCCCGCATACACCAGAGTCACAATAAGTAGGGGCACAGCAACACACCCATCGGCATGGCCAATCCGTCCCATGCCACATGTGCACAGCACACAGTCCCATTGCCAAGCACACACAACTACAGATGCTACAGCCACACACACGCCTCCGGGAAACCCATGTACGAGATTGCACGAACTGTTAATGTCAGACGACAAATACATACTTCGCCAGGTGCAACACAATAACAAATCTCATTCTCTCCACAGGTGACGAACTGCTGGATGCTGGGGATGGAGCCAGCAGCCAGCACAGCCAGCCAACAAGCCCCCAACGAGGACACATGGATCTGGAGGATCTGTCCTCCTCTTCGGACACGGACCACCAAGCAGGCCCATCTGGTGTGGCAGGGCCCAGCCGCTCCCCAGGACCCCTCCTACCCACCAACCCATCATCCAGGGCTGCTGAACATTCCCAGCCCCCTGCTGCCACTGTCGTTGCGGCCACACCCACGGTCATTGTGGCCACTACCACTGCCGCAACCGCCACCATCGCCGCACCGACCACCACCGCCGCCACCACCACCACGTCTTCGCTGGCACCAGCCCCAGCGCAGGTGGTGGCCCGGCCGACTGGATCCACCCTGGGAGCCACAGCGAGGACCGTGGTGAGCAATGTGGCTAGTGGGCAGGCCGGTGGCAGCAGGACTGGTAGGAGGAGCAGGGTCAGGGAAACGCCAGCCTCCCCTGGGAGCCATGCCCTGCCTCAAATGGCCAGAGTCCTTGGGGCCTATGAAGAGGCCCAAGGACAATGGGTCCGGTCTGCTTCAGACACGCGTGAGGTGCTGGGGGTGCTGAGGTCCATGGACGCCCGTATGGGCCAAATCGTGGACCTCATGGGCCAGCTGGTGGTGGCGGTGAGGTCACAGCCAGGGACAGCAGCTCCCCCTCCGCCACCACCTGCCGGGGCGCAGGGTGGAGCAGCAGTGTCCAGTTCCCCTGCGTCCACAGCCAGTGAGCACACCTCAACCACCAGCATGTCGCAAGCAGGCACCCCCTCGCAAACGTGGAAGGGGCCGTCCGAAGTGGAAACAGATCTCCCGGGAGGACTTCGCACGCTCCAAGCGCAAGTGAGGCAGCCAGCCAGCCTTCCGCCAGCCTTCCTTGACCAGCCACTGCATTGACTTGGACTACGATCCCACTCCACACAGCCATCTGGATGGCATGTGTGTGTGTTGGACTATGGACATAGAACCAGTGGGTACACCCTGAGCATCACGCAGCCATGACCGACAGCTCATTGTCACTGCACGCACCACTTTTGTCATCACCTTACACACAATCACATGTCACAGTTTGTAATAAATGCACCTTTTACACTAACTGCTGTTTGTGCCCTGTGTTTTATTTGTACGGAATACAACGGCCACCTTGGGCGGAAAGGCACCTGATGCGTGGCATGGCAATTGAATCCGGAGGGCCTGTAGGGACCTAGGAGTGGGAGACAGAACAGGAGCACATTCAATGAGTGTGTCACACACCCATCACACAGTACATGTCAACAACTACAAGCAATGTACACACATCGCACAGAGCAATAGGGCACAATGCCACAGCCACCAACAGTGGCATACTACCCCTGGCCATGGAGCGTTGACACACAGCACGCAGTGAACAAATGGCCACCCTCACACAGCACACACACACCTGCACAGATACAGCCACATCAGCCGTCGTACATGGACACTCACTGTCAAGTGAAGTAGCGGGCGATGAGCTGCTGCCGCACATTACCAGCTTCCTCCTCTCCGCTGTCCTCCTCACTCGAGCTGTCCTGGTCTGCGGGCTGGGGCCCTGGTTGATCTCCGTCATCCACGATGAGGGGATCTGCTTCCGAATGGCCAGATTGTGCAGCATGCAGCACGCCACCACTATCCGGCACACCTTCTGTGGGGAGTACGCCAGCGCACCCCCGGTGCGGTCCAGGCACCTGAACCTGGACTTGAGGAGGCCAAAGGTACGCTCGACCACACGTCTGGTCCTCCCATGTGCCTCATTGTAGCGATCGTCTGCTGGGGTGCGAGGATTCCTCAATGGACTGAGCAGCCATGCCCCATTCGGGTACGCAGAGTCACCTGGGTGTGAGGGACACAGAGAACCGTTGCAATTCCAACTGGACAGGGGACAGCATCGCACAACCAGCACGCTACACCACTCCACATACTCACCGACAATACAGGCACGATCCTGTTGCATATTGGACATCAGTCGTGGCAAGATGCTGTTGCGCATTATGTGTGCGTCATGGGCCGAGCCTGGGAACTTTGCACACACGTGGGTGATCACTATGTCCGCAAGGCACACCACTTGCACATTCAGGGAGTGCGTGTGCTTCCTGTTGCGGTACAGGTGCTCAGTGGCCTGTGGTGGAACAAGGCCGACATGTGTGCAGTCAATGGCTCCAACGACGTGTGGGATTCTGCCAAGGGCATAGAATGCACCCTTCACTGCCGCCAATTCACGAGCCCTGGGGAAGCGGATGTACCTGTTTCGGTACAGCATCATGGCTGCCAGTACATCCCTCAGCACCTTGCTGAACATGGGCTGGGACATCCCTCCTCCAATGCCCACTGTGTGCTGGAATGACCCAGTGGCGAAGAAATGCATGGCGGCCATCACCTTAGCCGTGGGGGTGACAGCAGTCGGATACACCCTGCGGGGACGGAGATGGGGTTCTAACATGGCACACAGTCGATGCAGGGTTGGCCTGTCCAGCCGAAACTTCCTAATAACCTCTGTATCGTCCATGTCCGCCAGCAATTGGTATGGGCGGTCAATGTTCGGTCTCCGCCTAGGGACAATGGCAGAGGACACATGTCAAAGCAACACGACACATAGCAATTTCGCATACACATCACTGACATGACTGAGCAAGCACATGAGCCACAGCCCAGCTGTCAAGCTGGGACGGCACGGCCACAATACACTTACACAGGTCTCCCAACAATGGCAATGGCTAGTGATACAAACCACTGCCATGTGCATGCACATGGGGATCTAGGCCCCAATGACTTGCGGGCGTGCTGATGGGGACTGACTGCATATCCGTCAAGCGGCAACGCCACGGCAACATGAATGTCTGCTGAGCATGGAACTGCTTCCGCGGCTGGATGAGTATGGCACACGACGACGACGATGTGGGCACAGGCTGAGCGGCCAAAACAAGTGGGACCTGTGGCACGAGGGGATATGAGACAGTAGTAGGTGTCAGCACTGCACCCTATGTACAGCACTGTACGGATCACACCTCCCGAAACATTGACAGGTGTCCACATTGACAGCCCCATGCCAAGACGGCTGTGTGCTTGCAGTCACACGTCACAGGTGAGAGGTTACATTGCACGTGCCAGGTGGCAGACGTACATAGTGGGAGCTGGCATGTGTGTGCATGTGTCTCCTGTTCAGGATCCACCAGATGGGCGCTGACTCTGTACTGACCATTGGACACAGCATGTTCCGTGGAAGGCTTGTGTGTGTGGGATGGTGGCACTGGATGTGCCTCCGTTGGGTGGGGGCCATGCACAGGGCGGGTACGTCGATGATTGCGCATTGTTGGTCACGGTGGGTGCACCAACTGAAGATGTGTTGCCCTGTGTTCAATTCCTATGTCCGCATGATGATGGACTGTAGATGTGGGCAGACTACTCATTGGTCGATGTGCTGTCTATATGCATGTGCCTTCACACCAGGCACAGCTGCCCCTGCACATGTGACCCCTGCTGGACTCGCTGCTGGGTCTGTGGAGCTGATGCACCTTCTGTGCGTGGGGCGGACAGCTCTCCTCACTTCCCTCATTGCGCATGTCATGACTTTGCCGCAGGTGACATGGATCATGGAGGGCCCACATGTACGCGTGGGTAGGCTACACATGATTGTACACTGGTCGCCACCCCCAGTCAGTGTTTCGAATGGGAAGGTTGTCGTGCTGGTGGTATGTTCGATGTGGCGGATGGGCGGGCCTAGGTGCGGGCTTACATTCCGGACATGGGGGGTAGTTGGATTGGCGACTAGTTGCAGTACACACGGGACACGTCTCTTCCTTTCCACATCTGGGTCATCCCTTGTACTTACTGACAGTGATACAGTCATCTTCGCCCCAGCCCTCATGTCCTCCCCTCGCTCCCCCAATATGCATGCTCACCTGCGAGGCTAGCGCCTGCACAGGCAGCCCCAAGCTCGCACCAGAGAGGGCAAGGAGTGTATGTGTGGGTCCAGTTGCACGAGTGGGCTGTCTCAGGGTATGATGTGTGGCGGGACGCCGTCCACCTGCGTGGTGCCCCAAATGGAGACCCGGCCTGCATGGACTATGCATCACAGTCTTCGCCTTCCGGATCCGCCACCTGCGACACCCAGTGGCTGTGGCTGCCCTTGCGGCCAGGCCGCGTCCGTCTGTGGCTGATGGCCCACACATTCACTCTTTGGCCTCTCTGGGGAGGGCTCGGGGGTGGTGGCGCACGCGCTTGCACTTAGTCGCAATGGCATGTGGCGTGGTTGGTATGATGGGCAATGGATGGGATGGTGCGAGCCACCTCCCGTGACGTCAGTGCTGCTCGTGCTGTGGTGCGTCCCCCTACACTTCCATTTGACTTGTGCCATGCTAGACGTTGAGGTTCTATTGCCTGCGTGATATGACCAGGAGGAGCGCGAGGAGACCTCTCACACACCATGCTCCACTGCCATCCCGTGCCCTGTATCGCCTGTGCGGATTGACTATGTTGGGGTTACACCTGGTCGACTGGGGCTGTGTGTGCCTTGTCAAGGGGCATGGCGGGCGCACAACAGGATCCAGCTTGTCCACAGAGGGTGGGCTGAGGTGCGCCTGGTACCGCTTTGTACGTGTGCCCGGCTGCTGTGCACACACGTGTTCACTCCCCCCGACAGGTGTCCTCTCACAATGCCCAGGGAAGCGGTGGTGTACTGTTCATGACCCCTCCCAACACGGCGTGCTCCAACTTGGCATGTGCGCATCTACCCGTCGCACCCACCCACCTGAGCACTGCGTCCATACGACTTCACACGACACATGTGTGTCTTCCACAGTAGTGCTACTCATTTGCGTTGACATCCAATACCAGTGGACTACATGGTCATGTCACGACTGCCGTGTACTTCACATACTCTCATCCTCTCTCATTCGTACTTGTGAAATGAGTCAGCGGAGACAGTTTTGGTTTCAAACATTATATTGAGTCTTCTGTCCTCTGTGATGCAGTATAGTGGACACTACTGGCAGCGGAATACATGTTGAGGATATACTGAGCATGATTGCAAATGGGATAGGGTGTGGGGTTACATGTGATTGGCTGTTGCATGTGGGATGTGGGCTTCAGAGTGACATCTGCTTGGCCAAGGCTGTGCTAATGTACATTTACGTATAGCTGCGGAGCTGCGGACTTTGACACAGACGGTATACATGTAGCCTACCAGACCGCTTGGCATCATGGGCACAGTCCATCTCAGTTCCATGTGACAGGTTTGCTGCGGTTGTTCCTCATGCACGCGTACATGTGAGATGACATCAGGGCATGTGCTTGCGTGCATGCAGCGGCGTGCCACTTGTTGTTGCACTGTGGTGGTTACTGGACATGTCACAGTCACTGGGGTCGTGTTGTTGTTGTATGCACTTGTCGTCCATGCAAAGGTCCTGGTATGGGATTCCCGGGGCGGGGGTGGGAGGGGTGCAGCACCCACAGACTCCAGGCGACCTATTCATGTCCACTGAGCGGTGTGTGTGTCCATGGGCGCTGGATCCATGTCGTGTCCTGGTTGTTCGTGCAGTTCCGTCCATGTGGGTGCGATACACAGACCCCATGCCACTGCCTCCCACGATGCATGCGGTGTTCCTGGATGTGATGGGGAACAGTGTGCATGTCCCGGTCATATCCGATGTCATGGCGATGTCGTTGATGGTGTGGTTACAGTTGCCGGTCGTTTGGTATGGCTGTTGTGGTGGTGACTGGCCAGTCCGTGCGGAAGCTAAGCATGGGTGCGGGGTTGGACATCATAGGTCAATCGGGGAACCTGCGTTGTGGTCCGACGAATTTTCAGGTTGTCAGGTATGCGATGCCGTCCAGCAGGGCTTCCATGTCATTGGTGGTGTACATGTTTGCCAGCCAATGTAGCGGATGGTGGCTGTCAAGGTGTTGTTCGTAAGTTGTCCCTTGGAGGACCATGATGGGGCATGCTGGGTGACATTCGATGTAGCTGTTCTCGATGATCCGTCGTGTGGAGGCACAGTGGTCCCATTTCAGTGCGGGTGCGATGTTGGCCACATACGCCATGCCCCCATAGGCAGAGCAGGCCCTGTCGTGTGCGTCCAGAGGGAGGAGTAGTGGTAGCAGGTCCGCCTTCAGACATGCCGGGTTGGAGAGGCATATCTCCACGGGATGCTGGTAGGGACACCTCCGACAGTAGAAGACGGGCATGACTCAGCTGAACAATGTGATGCGGTAAGTCAGTCGGTAACTTACGTTCAGCAGGGACAGGAGATCGCATCCCAATGTATGAAACAGGTTGGTTTTGTACAGCTTGAGCTGTTCGGCGTAGTTGGGTAGGTGTGTTGCGGTTGCCATTTCGCAGCGGTGCGTTGTGGTGGCGTGCTCCGGCTGTGTGTGCAGTCTGCAATGTGCACGCTCCGAGGTTGCTGTGAGCTCTGTGTAGTCGTAGGGAGACAGGACTTGTGTTCTGTTGGCTTGTTTGGAGGACACGGGCCCTCTTCCCACATGCTTCTCAGACAGTTCAAGGTCAGTGATGTGTGACTCCTTCCAATTAACTTGCATGTGGCCGACATGGGGGAGTGTTTTCTTCTTTCTTCCCCGTCCGTTGTGTGCTTCTGTGATATGCGCTATCTGCCCTGTGGTCGGTCTCCTCGGCATGCCTGTGTTGGTCTATTCTTGGACAATGGCTGTATTCACCGGCTTCTGTCGTAGGGCTGTGGTTTCGGAGTTGGAATGGAAGGTCATTCAGTGCTGTCTGCTCTCCCTTGTGTGGGCGGCAGGCTGCCTTTCCGCTCTGCGTTGGGCCTTGTGTGTGAATGTTATTCTTGGGCCACCTGTTGTCGGTCCCGGGCTCTTTGGTGTTCCGTTTTATATGTCTTGTTCATATGTGCAGGGTGGTATGGGTGTTTCAGTGTGGTACTGGCGTTCCTCTTCCCGAAGGAGCCCTGCTTCTCCTAGTTGGTGTTGCCGCCGCTGTGTGCTTTGCCATGTTTGTTACACTGGGGTGTGTCCTGCTGTTGCGTGACTTCACTGACATGTGTGCGTCGGTTGTGTGGCGTTGGGTGTTGTCCGTGAATTGGGCGTTGGGGACATGTCTGTGGCAGGCCTGTCACGTGTCATGTGCGTTCGGGGTGGGGCTGATGTGTGTGCTGCTTGGTTGTGTCCCTGTGTCTGTGTGCGACGCATGCATGGCGCTGCGGTTGGCCTCTGCGTTGTGCGCATGTGTGGCGGCGTCATCGCCGCTTTGGGGGCGTGACGGGGTAGTTGGTTCCTAGTCCCAGGTGGTGTGTACACATGTGTTACGCGATGTTACGATTTGGCCTGTGTGTCATATGTGGATGCAATGGTGGATGTGTAGTGTACACGCGCTGGTGGGGGTTGTCCGCTTTTCCGCCCTTGCACTGTGTGCGCTGTTTGCGTGCACTTGTTGTGTGTGTGCCTACCTGCGTCTCCGCGGTACGTTGCGTCCTTGGTGGTGCATCAGCAGGAGCATGGGGAGGGCCTGCAGTGCTGGATTCATGCTCGGGGAGCCGCTTCTTCGTTGTCCGTGCTCGGCGTCCGTGTTACCGCTTCGGTTTGTCGTACGGTATCTCTTGGCCGTGGGAGCCGTTTGTTTGCGGCATCGTAATTTATGCGCCGGGCGGGACGTGTTTCGTCGGACGGTGTGTGTCAGTTGTGCTGCGCCGCTACGTGTACGGGCGCACTTTGATGGCGGACGGTGTTGCTGGCTTGCCGGCGGTGTTTGGCCTACTTTTCGCATCGTAATTGGGCGGGCGTGTGGACTGCTGCGTGCCGGCGGTAACTGGTGGTTTTTGCATCCGCCAGCACGGCGGTTGTGCTTCCGCCCGCCATCGTAATGAGCCCCTTAGATCCTACCCAACACGCCTTCAGACCACGCCATTCCACCGAGTCTGCCCTGATTATGGCCACAGAAGAGATTCGTAAGCAACTGGATGGGGGGGGTAGAGCCGTCCTTATCCTACTTGACCTATCCGCAGCATTTGACACTATTAATCATGCAGTGTTAGTGCGGCGGCTGGAGGCAATAGGAATTAAAGAGATGGCTCTAACCCTACTCTCCTCCTTTTTAGCATCCAGAGAGCAGAGGGTGCACTGGGACAACCTCAAATCAGAGAAATTTCACCTTCCATGCGGGGCGCCACAAGGCTCGTCTCTATCACCGACCCTATTCAATATCTATGTCACCCCTCTGGCCAGGTTAATCAGAGAGCATGGTTTCACTCTGGTTTCATACGCTGACGACACCCAGTTAGTTATATCCATATCACAGAGGGCTGAAGTCACAGCTATCAGCTTTCACAACTACCTGAAGAGTATCATGAGCTGGATGAACCAAAATTTCCTCAAACTCAATACTGATAAAACAGAGGTTATGGAGTTTGGGAAGGGTTCCCCCATATGGAACCAAGCATGGTGGCCAAGCTAGGCAGGCAACTGCCCTCCTCTGGCTACCAAGGCGAGAAACCTGGGAGTGATTTTTGACAATCAACTAAACTTTGCAGGACAGATTAATCGCCTGACGTCCTCCTGTTTCTTTCTATTAAAGATTCTAAGTAAGATCATGCCTTTTATCCCCCAGGATCTCAGGAAAATTGTAATAGGTGCACTGATCCTCTCAAAAATAGACTATGGCAACGCACTATTCCTGGGCATTAACAAGGCTCAGATGGCCAAATTGCAGTCAGTACAGAATGCTGCAGCGCGACTACTACTCAACATTCCCAAATACCACTCTATCTCCGCTAGCATCAGGCTACTCCATTGGCTTCCAACACAACAACGGGTGGAATATAAGGCACTCTGTCTGGTACACAAGGCACTGTATGGTGGGGGAACCTTCGATATGCAGAAACTGTTTCTATGGCACTCCCCGATACAGAATCTCAGATCAACCAATACTGGGCTGGTTCAGATCCCCAAAATTCGCAGGGCAAGATGGGGAGGCAGGAGCCTATCCCATCTTGCCGCTAGACTCTGGAACAAGCTGCCCACCACTACTAGGCTGCAGCCTAACAGGCTCCAGTTTATGAAAATGATTAAGACCTGGCTGTTTCCCCCCAAATAATTTCCACGACTTGCCTGGACAACACACATCACATTCCCCCCAGCGCCAAGACGCCTCGGCATTCGCACGCTTTATAAAACTCTACTTACTTACTTACTTACTTAATTGCCTGCACTGATCAGGCCACAGACACCAACTTAAGTATAACATTCCATGGTGGAATGTCTTTGACAGCATAGTGTCCCATGAAGAGACGATAAGTAACGCAGTGGAAGAGTGGCAGAATTCCCCTCAAGGAATAACTGGAAGAAACCTTCCTACACTCTCCCAATTCCTAGAAATACTTTAAAAAGAACAAAGGTACTAGGGGCTAAGAATGGCACAATCATTAGTCCAACTCAAAGCAAAGAGCTCCCAAAAAACTAAACAAATGCATAGTAAAACTCTTGTCTAACAGCCAAGGCCCCCATAGCTAGACTCACTAGCAAGACACATGCTTTAAAAGAACCACCCTAACAATAATGCCATTTAACTGCCCTAAAATTCAAACACTCACACTTTGTAATAGTTATTTCTAAATATTATTAAAGTAAATTTAAAATGCCAATCTGACTAAAAAACATAATTCATAAGACAAAAATTCAGCTTGATAATTTAATTTTATTATAAAAAATATTCTAAAATAAATACACAAGGCAAAATAATCAACCTTATTTTAAATTTAAAAAATTCAATCACCTATAAAAAAAATATGCTACTGCTATAATGTCGTAAAAAATTATATACGATGATATATGAGTGTCCAAAACTCTGTGGGGAATAATATTTGTGATGTATGTAAAAGGAATCAATTCAAGATTCGACAAAAAAAGCAACAACAAAGTCTCCATAACCTTATTTCCGCTCAACCCTCCACACAACATACACACACAAACATATGTATACAGAGTTTTTGTCACCCGTGTAGTTGCCCTCAGTGTTAACACTCTTGTCTCTTCTCCTCTCTAGGATCTTCGTAGTCTTCCCCACCAACGTCCCTCAAACAAATGAAAGAGTTGCCCAGGTAAGTATATGTCTAGAGCATAACTTGTTTCCTATCTAGCCCTTATTGCTTTAATTTTCCTATACTTTTTCCCCTTGATCTCCTCCACCTGATAAGTCAATACTACTAACCAGTGGCGGCTGCTGACATTTGAAAGTGGTGGGCGTAAAAGTGGGGGCTGCGTGCACAGAGGCGAGCGAGCGTAGAGAGCAAGCCTGACTGGCATAAGCGGGTTTTGGGGGGGGGGGGATTCTCCCCCTGCGAAACTTTTGAAAAAAGAGCGGTCAAATGATACATTTTCAAGCCAATTTGCGAAAGCAAGAAGGTTAATAAAGCAATTGTGAAAGTGTAGTAATGACATCAATAAAGAGATTTCATATGATAACATAGGTAGCTGCTTATTCAGTATAACCACAGTTCTTCATAACAGACTTTGAGATAACAATCCTGAGTACCTCATAGATTTCTTTATTTATTGATATACCTTTAGAAATTAAATATACTCAGGAAATACAAGCTATTATGATTTTTCGGACTGGACACAGTGAGACAGCAAGGAATAAACATTAAAAGGTAGTAGGGCACCCTGGAAGGCACTGTATTTTGGTAAAAATTAATTCTTATTAGTGAAGTCAACACAACCACGGTGTTACATTTCAAATTATGAGTTTGTGCTGCTTCCGACCAAGCAGTCAGTCTTAAACTATACTGCCTACCAAAATGGATGATGTGACGCCTGCACCATGTAGTCCTCTTTGTCCTATGTAACATTTCCTATGCACTGATTTACACACGTATGATATATTGTCTCTGTATAAACTGTGTGTGTGATGTAAAGGGCTCTGAAACCCTACACTACACAGCACTATAAAACAAAAAACTGAATGTGAGAGAAGGGCTATGGGGAGATAAGGGGCATTGTTGGGGCTTGGTGAGGGAATCTGAGGAGAAGGAGGTTTTTTGGGGGGAGGGCACCAACAAATAATGTCACCCCAGGTGCCATAAGTGCTATAGCCTACCCTGCATGATGACACATAACACAATCTCTGTTGTTAAATTCCTGTGCTACAAAAATAATGCTCTATTTTTTAAGTTCTATTACTGCTTCCAAGTTAAAATGCTAACTCCCTGCAGTGGCCTGTTCACAAGAACACTGTGCATCAACTGGCAAGTAAGTGGGCCCTCCTCCTGGGATTTCCTTTCTCAAATATTATTACATTACAGTACGTTGTGTCATCCATGGAATTTGTTACCAGGCCCTACCGTGTTTTGTTAGTTTATGTACTGTCAAATGCCTTGAATTTTACTGCTTGCATTTGGAAGTGCTAGCTTTCAGCAAACCAGTGTGTGTTTGTTTCCAAATGCAAGCAGTAAAATTCAAGCCATTTCGCATGCAATGTAACATTTGTCACTCAGGGCAAAAGACAGGGCTCCTCACGAGCAGAGCTGCCGGCTGCTGCATTATGTTTGTTGCAGGTCCTTAGTTTCAAACGGTGCAATTTGCAAAGAAACAGATCGAGGTCCTGACAACACAGGAGAAACATTGTTGTTCCGCCAATGCATGCATGGCTGAGTTTTATCGGGGAGAGGAGTTGGCCTAACGGCTAGGGCGGTCGACTGCGAATCTGGGGAACTGGGTTCGAGTCTCGGCAATGATGCTGAACATCCTGTGATCCTGGGCAAATCACTTAATCTCTCCGTGCCTAACAAAAATGAATGTGTCCTTATGTAATGCAACTGGTGCTATGTAAAGCTCTCTAATACCCGATTCGGGTCAAGTTTGCGCTATGTAAAATAAAAAAATATCGGGGCATATTAGCAAGACCCACGTTAAAATTATCGCCGTTTTAGCGGCAGGAAACTGCCGCTAAAACGGCGATAATGGAGCTTGCTAATATGCGTTATGGAATTCCAATAGAAGCCCAGGTTAGATGTCCTGCACATCTAACCTGGGCTTCTATTGGAATTCTATAACGCATATTAGCAAGCCCATTATCGCCGTTTTAGCGGCAGTTTCCTGCCGCTAAAACGGCGATAATTTTAACGTGGGTCTTGCTAATATGCCCCATCCATTCTACTTACCCGACCCGACTGTTCAGAAAGGTGTGAGTGAGTCAACGTTCTGAAACCTGGTCAGTTGGATTATGCAAATTATTTATCATAAGGCAAAACTAAATGAATAAATAAATGTGCAAAACATTCAAATTCTAGGAAGAGGCGCTCGTGGCCTACTTTCTCCTTCGAACAAAAAATATTTATGGAGGATTTACGCTGCACAGAGCGAAGCAGGGAGAGCAAGGGAGGTACAATTTAACAGACACTGATAGCAGAACCACAACCTGTGGCATGATCACATATTGCAGAAGCGTGAAAAATGCTAACTGATTTCTCTCACAACCTCAAGGATATTACTCAAAAAACACAACTGCAAATCAGTTCAGTTCAAGAAACTTTATTCGGTATGTAATAAACAACCATAAATATGTTCAAAAGAGGATAGAAGACAAATCACATTGCACATAATTATTGTGGCGGATTTAAGAAAAATAAGATAAAAACAACACCCAATGTACATCATAATATCACAATTAATCATGCCAAAGGCGTATAATAAAAATATTTAAATAGATTAGGTTTCCATCTAAATTCTATAAAATCTTCACTGTGTCGGTACAACAATACTTTTACATATATTAATTGCATTTGTAATAAAAAGTGCAACATTAAGATAGACCTTAACATCATTTAACTCAAGCATGTATTTTAGAGCAGCAATATGCGATCTGATGCCTTGTGCAAGCAGAAGTGGTTTTAGGTAATGCATATAAAACTTGAATAAAAGTCACATAACAATATAAAGTGCTCTGGCTGCCACATGGGCAAGGGGTCATATCTGAGGGGCAAGTTTTCATGATGAGAAAGGCAAATAAATGGTGAGCGATTCCCAATCTAAATCTGACTAATACAAAACGATGCACTAAGTTAGAGGTATAAGTTAAGTAATCTTGGCAACCCCTCTTTAACGTAAGTGTTAGATAAAATGTGACAGTTGATGTCCTTCTCTCACAGTCCATCCGGACTTCCCTTTAATGAGTCATAAAAGGTTCTCTGATAGACAGTTTGGTAAGTGATATTACCGATAGAGGGTTAGTCCGGACTGCTATCTTAAATATTTTGGTATACATTCTTTTTATATAACTTAGCCAGGGAATAGTCAATGCTTTGTCCATGGACAAGCAATCTAGAATAATTGACTTGGTAAAGCTGGTCTCATTTTTAGACCAAATAGAATGCCAAAGCAACAGGGGACGGAGTGTGACTATTTCTGTAAGGTGTAAGCTGCCTCTCTATGTATAATCTCGGTAGAGGCTGAAGTAGGCAGACAAAGTAAGCGTTTGAGGAAACTATTTTCCTCAATCTGAAGTGCCTTACTATTATAATGACCCCCCACGCCGGCCCCATATGTGGTCATAGCTAAAACTCTGGCCCTATAATTTGCTATCACCTCCTTTATCGGCTGGGAGCCCAACTTGGCTGAAAATCAAAAAATTCCATGGGTACATCTGTTTATCTTGCCCCTAACATTTATAACTTCTCGAGACCATGAGCCATTGCCTGAAAAGGTAAAACCCAGGTAGCAAAAGGTATCGACAGTAACCACCGGGGTATTATCCATAAAAAAACATTCTACATTTCTTGTGCCTTGCCCCACAAATCATTGTTTAGGTTTTGTTTTTGTTAACAATCAATTTCCTAGAAGCAATTAAATCCCTAAAGGTGTTCATTAAAGACTGTAAACCCACCGGGGTCCTAGCTAACAAGACAGCATCATCTGCATACAGGAGCACTGGTGTAGGATGCCCAGAAACTAAAAGGGCGTCTGCTTGCACTGCTTGTAAGTCCTTGTCCACCCCGTTAATAAAAAGGGAGAATAATAAAGGGGCAAGTACACAACCTTGCTGAATACCACATTTAACTGCAAATTTGTTGGTGCATTCGCCTCGTGGACCATAGCGTACTTTACACACTAATTTCTCATATAACCTTGCCAAAAAGCAAATGATAGGCCAGGGCACCGCCATAGAGAGCAGAGTTGACCAGAGAATAGTATGGTCAACTAAATCAAAAGCGCTGCTCAGATCTGCAAAGCAGAGATACAGTCTACCACCTTTAGCACACGTATATTTATTTATCTATTAATAGGTCCAGATTCCCGCATTGCTCTAGTGTCCCCACACCTTTCCTAAAACCAAACTGAGCAGGCGAAAAGTATTGAGCATTCACAAGCACATTCTTCCAATCTCTTAAGTAGAACTTTGCTTATTACTTTCGCTGATGAGTCTAAAAGTGATATTGGGCAATAATTCTTTGGTTCTGATTTATTGAACTTCTTAAAAATTGGGACTATAGTATACATTCCCCATGAAGGCGGATCACTGTCGTCGCAGCCATATTAAAAACTCTGGTTAAGATTGGGCCCCACGGATCAACGACAATCTTAAAAACAACCACAGAGACCCAATGGGGACCTGGGGCTCTGCCCCCTTTGCTTTCCTTCAGAGCCCATAAGACTTCCTCTATCGTAATATCCAGAGGTAAGGGGGACCAAGTCGACTGTTCCTTCCTTATGATAGCCTCCATTCGTGCAGTCGGAGGACTAACATTTTCTGTAAAATGAACAACCCAGACATCGCAGGTAACATGTGATAACAATTCAGGGAAAGAGTCATTCTTTAAAAAGGGAGAGTTAACAGTGTCCCAGAATAGTTTGATGTCTGCCATATCTGCAGCCCATGACAATTTAGACCAGGCTTCTTCTTGAAGTTCTTTTTTCCTGGCGAGAAGCACCTCTTTAAAATTAAATCTAAGCAATTTGATCAATGAATTATCTCTGGGTTGACTATGGAGGGACAATTTCAGATCTTTGGAGGCTGCAGTACATGTGTGGTCAAACCACCTTCTACGTTGAGCACGGCCTGTTTTACTTAGGCGGATCAAAAGATCGTCTACAATGTAGTTATATCAGTGAAGCTAGCGAGTAACTGATTAGGAATGGCTTCATCTTGCAAGCAGTAAATAATGTCTTTATAACCCTTGGAACAGATATCATGCATAATTTGAGTTGAGTCCACTCCATCCCACTTGAGGCAGACCCCGTTAGGTATTATGGGGGCAATGTCAGTAATACAACTTGGAGAGGCATCACTGGCTTTGCCCCCAAAAAAAACTGGTAATATAATATAATTATGGTCACTCAGGTCCGGCCCAACAACCCTGGGTATGGAACACCACTCGCTTGCATTAACTGAAATTAAAATATGATCAATAACAGATGTAGCATTCCTCCCTGTAAAGGTTGGTATAGGGTCTCCCGTTGATGTCACAAGCACATTTTAGTAAATATAAATCTAGCTTGGTGACCAAGGAATTCAATAAATCCCCATAATCATTATGAGTGAAATGTAGATAGCCAGCCCTAACCTCATCGGTGACCCCACACACCCATGTAGCAGAAAATGGGCATGTTTGAATGTAAAAGTCTCCTTCCCAGATTAGTATAAAACTATTGGTAATAGACGGGAGTAATATCTCTAGTCCCCCATCAAGGGCTGAGACAACCTTCCCCCGGGTATTGTCAAAGACGTTATTAGAATAATTAACCAGAACCAAGTCCCGGCCTCCCCTAAATGTTAACCATAGAATTAATGAATGAGGGCCTATGGTTAATTTTTTCTTAACGTTTACCAGGAGCCTATTCGATATAAGAACCATAAGCGCCCCCTTTGGCCCTGCCTGCAGACGATGGGTCAGCCTCCAGCCAATGTGTCGTAAAACCCTCAAAATAAATAGGTGCAATACACAAATTTTCTTGGATACATATTATATCCAGGTCACTTGTAAAATCTGACCAACCTAAAGTACCCTGCTTTTTCGCTAGCCCTCCTACATTCCAGGTCGCACTTTTGTAACCACCCTCCAGCCCTGAGCCAGTGCTACTTGGAGGTATTGAGTTAGGTGAGACAACTCTTTGAGGTATATAATCCACAGTATTATTCCTAAGTGGCGATGGGGCAACAGTTAAGATATCAGTAGTGCTAAAGGTGCCATTGGTGGCAACGTTTGTGTCTTCTGTCCTCCCTTCAGAGGGTGGAAGTTCATTCGTCATATTTTGCCCTATCTCATGTCAATCAATGTCCTGAAGGTCGCTCAGTATTTGGTATCTATTAGAAACTGCCTGGGGTTGACATTGGGGGTATTCTAGGACATGATTATTAAATGTTGGTCTTGCCCTACTCATCTGGGGCTTGGAAAACCGGAAATGCCTGTAGAAGAATTCCAAGGGCTACAGTGATATATTCTGTTCCAATTGTGGATGAAGTGCCATCCCCATTAAAAATCCCTTTGCCCACCTAAGGTCCCTGAAATTGATTATAATACAATCCCCTTTACAGTGTTTTCTTAGGGGGCCAATCCAACTCACTCTCCTTGTAAGCAAGATTTGATGGGCATCACCTACTGGGTATTGGCAGTTCCTTTTGAGCCAGTGTACTACTCTATTCTTTAATGAATCATGAGTTTCTATTTGATCTGGGTGACATGGGGGGCATTGACTAAGACTGCCACATATGGGCAGCATTCCGGTGATAAGGTTATAGTGACATGGGCATCCTCTCTATTGGCATTACTTGCCTTTACTGGTTTGTTATCTCGTGAATGTGGCTCTAGGCGTGAAATATCATTATGTGTCAAATGCATATTGTTTACATTAGATTGCTGTAGTAGGTGCTGTGCTTGGGCTGTAGAA
The DNA here is from genome assembly GCA_963921515.1 of Calotriton arnoldi. Taxonomy (NCBI): domain Eukaryota; kingdom Metazoa; phylum Chordata; class Amphibia; order Caudata; family Salamandridae; genus Calotriton; species Calotriton arnoldi. The sequence continues at coordinate 1,465,852 of CAWUFW010000171.1, read as the reverse complement.
GTAGATGATCACTTGCAGTCCCTGAAATTTATATCATTAGCGATACCAACTTCCTGCGGCTTCTTGATATTAGCTCTACATGCCACTATATTAGCCCTCAACAAGTTAGATGTAATGGTTGATGCTAATGACTTGTCAGGCGCCCCCTTCAGTTGCCCCATTGAGGGAATAAGATGGTGTGTTCTAATCTGCTCTACCTCAGTAATCAGGAACTCTAACTTCTCCCGAATTGGTGCTTGCAAGGCTTCCATTCTGGAAGTTATACCTGCCAATAATGGTCCCCACTGTAGGTCCCCCAGAGCACTTGATCGTGTCACTGCCACTGCACGTGGTGAGGTTATAGTCGAGGGAGTTAGTGTTCCCCCAGTCATCATGGAGGGCTTCACACATTTTCTTTTACTTTTTGGTGTGGGAGGACAATCAGTAGAAGTACAATTATCAGAATTTGGGGTTAATGTCGACTCCTTATTTAGTTGGATGGCCAAATCCTCGGCAACACTAGGGCTATGAGGCACCCTTGTCTGGGTTTCTGAAGTTGTTGGTATAAATGTTTCGTCTACAGGGAGCCCGATAACCCCAGCCCTATCCCCAACCCCTGTCGAAAGACGTTGTTCTACTATGCCTATTTCTTGGGAGATCACATTGACCGCCCGTACTAGAAAAGAATCAATTGTTGTCCGGGCGTTCTCAGATACTGTAGGAGCATTTATAGCCTTACGTTTACCCATAACAGCTTGTATATCTACTAAAAAAAACTAAACAGATGAAATTCAAATACAAATAAAGTAGAACACTTTATCAAATTCAGCCCCGGTCTTAAAAATAGATCATAAAGAAATCAACAGCCCATTGATTATGTGAATTGGCAGTGAAGTCCAAGGTTACACCTGAGTAAAAGTATATATAGATCAGTAATCCTTTATACAGTGCATTAAAAACTTAGTCCAAGTCCAGGCTTAGTCCAGGCAGAAGGAACAAGGGAGAGAGACTCAGCGGGGACCGTAATTAATACTTTTTAGTAATCCCCAGAGCCAAGAAAAACAAGAACAGTACCTTCCAGTTAATTAAACCGCAGGTGTGTAGAGGGGGGCCCAACCTGGCCTCTTCCGGGCAATGACGGGCAAGGAGGGGACTGCCCTTGGCCTGGGATTCGCCGCGGCGCGTCCCGCACTGCAGGACCCTTGCTGCAGCCTTATGCGCCTCCGGGCACGGGAAGATCAGAGCAGCAAGGAGCGGAGGAGCCTAGGGGCTGAAGTCCACTCCCCAGCTCGAAGATGGGTTCCGCACAGCGGGACCCCTGCTGTAGTCTTATGCGCCTCCGGGTGCGGGAAGATCAGGGCAGCAAGAGGTGGAGGGGCCTGGGGGCTGAAGTCCTCTCCCCAGCTCGAAGACGGGTTCCGCACAGCAGACTCCTGCTGCAGCCTTATGCGCCTCAGGGCACGGGAAGTTCAGGGCAGCAAGGAGCAGAGGAGCCTGGGGGCTGAAGTCCTCTCCCCAGCTTGAAGAAGGGTTCACACATCGGGACCCCTGCTGCAACCTCATGTGCCTCCAGGCGCGGAAGATCAGGGCAGCAAAGAGAGGAGGAGCCTGGGGGCTGAAGTCCTCTCCCCAACTGCAAATCAATGTTACATTAATTTTGAACTGTATGCATGCTGATTCAGTCTCCAAACTCCAAATAGTTGTAACACCGCCACCACCTAGTGAACAGAAACCAAAAACATGTGTTTGGAATTCAGTCCATTCATTTGTCATGAGACAAATTGCATGAAAGTGCTTTCGAGTGAACAGTACAAACTTTCTAAAGTTATGAATGATGCGTTTCGAATACATTTCATTAAAAAAGACTTCCCACAGTAAGATTAATACCGAGTGCAGAATGGAATACATGTGGATGTTTTAGCCAGCCAGTGTGCGTATGTTTTTAGCCAATCAGTCTGTGTATGTTATGAGGAAAGAAAAGGAATGGGGTTGTTAAATGTCAAATGTTTTCCTAGCTTATCAGGCAGTAATTCAATTAAAATGCTGCAGCCGCCTTTTCAAGGCCCCTTGTACCTGCATCCATTATAACTTAAACAAACCACCGTAGCGCCGCCTTTTTTCTTCATTCAAGACAGAAATGAATAAAGTTATTTTTTAAAAACTCACGAGATCCACTTCCAAGCAGAGAAATCTGTTATGCATCAATGATTTAAAGTAGCGTCTAGTTCACTGCTCTACTCCGGGTCGCTGTTCGACTCTAGTCTGCCTGGTGGCCACAGCAGCATGAGGTGAGGTCGGGTGTGGTCTCTGAGTCGGACTCTTTGTCGCAGGCTGAGAAGGGGGGAGGGAGACACATAGGCAGGCTTGACGCTCAGCCCAGCAATGGCAGAAATCCGGCAACTGCATCACTCAGCCAATCCAGACGCTGCTTCCTTACTGAGAGCAGTGCAAGGATTTGCTTGAGCGGGTAAACTCAACGCCCATTAAGTGACTGGGGGTCTGCGGTTTTAAGCGCCCCCCAGTCACTAATGTGCAGTAGAGAGAAGCCTGTAATGGGCATGTCGGGCTGGCCAGAGAAAGGCAGTCGGCCAACCCGACATGTGCTCTTGTAGCTTAGGTGCCCTGCGCTTATTGCCATTTGTGTCTGTCACAATCTGTATGAATTTAACTTAAACTGCACCCCCTTCAGAAACGCTGCGCGGCTGAAGGCTGACTCGTGTCTCTGATGTGTATAATGACAATTTCATTGATTTAATCAACTGAGCTGCAATATATTTATATGTTATAAGGGGGCCAAGGGGGACAAAATACGAGTGGGGCAATGCCCCAATGCCCTAAGGCAGAAACCGCCCCTGCTACTAACTCTCAAACAAAAATCTATTACTGAGTGAAGATAAAAGGTAAAACGTCTAGGTCTCTAAAGCAAGAGGAAATCAAATAAGTCTTATTTTCCCTAAAATTTGCATGTCTGGATCTCCTAGGCTGATTCGCTCCTTCTGTATACAAACTTTAAGTTTATAGCCCGGAGGACAGATTCTTTTATCCACAGAAAGAACAAAATATTTACCAGTCGGCAGTGCAGTTTTAAGTTAGTGCCCTATCTCTAGCCCATTTGGGAGAACTGAATGAAAGAGAGACAAAAACTATGGTTAAGCTTACTTCTAGGGCCATCGAGCGGCATATAATCACCTATGGGGGTTTGGCACAGCCTTCCTGGACTGTGGTGGGATGTATTGCATCATCTGGTGGCGCCCACCACTCCTCTGACCAGGTGTCTCACTCCTCGTGGTACTCATCCCTGATGACTTCCTCTTCTGCTACCGCACTACACTCAATCATGCCAGGATAGCTCCTCTTGTTCCTCTTCTCCACTTGGTCTTCATTCCACTTGATCTCCTTCAAGTTCTGTTTGTCTTTTTCCTCCTTGTTACTTTCGCTGTCCTGCCTCCTTCTTCCTGGTTCATCCCCTCCTTTTCTTTTGGAAGCTCCTCCCTTCTCCAGCCAAAATGAGCCCTTCTTCAGTTTCTTCCCTTCTCTATGTTTTTGTTTCCATCCCCCTTCTTCTGACTACTGATTTACTTGTCTTTTTTGTGTTTTCACATAGCCTCTTGGCTTGAGGAACGGTGTTGAGGGACTGCAGGCATTCTTACTAAGTGAGTTTTTTTTCACTTGCTCTTGTCATTCCTCACAATTTGCAAAAAAGAAAGTAAGGAACTCTGGGTAGAACCCAAGTTTTAGGTGGAGAGCAACTCCTTTATATGGACCACTCTACAAACACCATTGACACTCCAGCCTTGGGGTAAATCTAGCACCACATAAGGCCACTCACAGGTACTGCAATACACTTGCATAGAAAATAATGGAGGCAAGGACTTTATATAAAACCCCATAGGAAATAATGCTAAATAATGTTAAATTAATCAAATTATTAATTTATTTAGACTTTTGAGCTCTAACTATCTAAATATATATATATATATATATTCATACACATTTATGCATTTTGCTGCACGATGCACATTTGAATATTTAAATTAAATGAAAAATCAATAAATGGAGCTTTTTCAACCCTACCAAGTTGTGCCGTTTGCTGCTTTAGCTGGGAGTCCGGCGCAGTTGGGAACTGGCTTCGCTACCAAGTAACTGAAACCTCAAAATATATATATATATATATATATATATATATACATATATACATATATATATGTATACACATACATATATGTATATATATATGTACATATATGTGCGTGTGTTTGTGTATACTACATATATATATATATCAAAACAAAACCCTTTCAGGCTCAGAGTGCAAAATAAATTATGCAAACGAGGAAGCAGAGAACTCTGGGTAGTTCCCAAATTTAGGTGGAGAGCAGCTCCTATATAGAGCACCCTGCAACACTGGCGACACTCTGAATCTGATCACCTCAAATGTCTGTTTTTCTAGCAAAGTTTCTAAGCACAGGATTAGCACAGTGCCATCCACACTGAGCTAGAAAGGGTCAAAACCTTTTGCCATTTTTACAGAAAAGTATTTAAGCACAGGATTTGCACAGTGCCATCCATGCAGAGCTGTAAAATAACAAAAGCCTTTTATTACTCCAGGAACAGTGATACAGCTTTGGGTTGGTAAAATACCATCCAAGCCAACTTGGAATACATAAAAGCAACCCCTGACGTGTTTCACTCTCATTAGAGCTCTTTAGGTTTTGCTGTGTAAATGGCAAAAGGCTTTGTCCCTTTCTAGCTCGGCGTGGATGGCACTGTGATAATCCTATGCTTAAAAACCTTGCTAGAAAAACAGACATTTGAGGTGAGCAGATTCAGAGTGTCACTGGTGTTGCAGAGTGCTCTATATAAGAGCTGCTCTTCACCTAAATGTGGGAACTACCCAGAGTTCTTTGCTTCCTCTTTTACATATATATATATATATATATATATTCACTGAAAAAAACCATAGGTTTTAGGGACAGTTATAGTTAGTTGGACATTGCACTCGTACAAAACCCGTGAAATTCCCCGTTATAGTTAGTCCAGCTAACTATAACTCGCGCCCGCAATGCACTGCTGATGACGTCACATATTACATCACTCATGACATGGTCAGTGACATCACTGATGACATCTCAAATGACATCACTGATGACATCATCCAGTGACTGTGTGTTTCTGTAAAGTTTAAATATGTTTAATATATATAGGGAAAGGCGTATTGAAGAATGAGTGGGTGTATAAGTGTCTGAATGGATGATTTAGTAGGTGAGTGACTGACTCTATAAGTGAGTGATTTAACGTATCTTACTGAATGCATGGGTTAGTGACTTAACTGGGTGAATGTCTGTATCCGTCTGTCTGTTGCTGTGTAAGTGGCTGCATGTGTTTGTGAATAGCTACATGAGTGTCTATATGAGTTATTGAATGCTTGTCTGAGTATCTGTATGGGTGCCTGAGTGTTTGTGTGGGAGGGGTGTGTGTGACTCTATACATAGATGTGTGAGTGGGTGATTCACTGGGTGCATGATTTCAAGAGTGCATCTGTGATGGACTGCTTGGGTGGGTGAGTGTGTGTATGGGTGTGTTAGTGAGTGAATGTATATCTCAGTGGTACATGTGCAAGTAACTATATATGTGAAAGGCAGTATATATGTGTGTTGGAGTATATAAATAGCTATAAGCGAGAGTGAGTGATTGTGATAGTGGCTGTATGGATGAGTGTGTGCTTGTATCAGTGATTGTATAAGAGCGTAAGAATGTGCTAGTATTTGTATGAGTAAGTGAGCTGGTGTGTGTATAACTGTATAGGTGAGTAAATGGTAGTGTGTTTAATTATTTGCATGACTGACTAGGTGTGTGAGTACCTCTATGGATGAGTGGCGGTGTTTGAGTGTCTATATAGGAGTATGAGTGCATATGATAGTCCTGTACTGAGTGACCGTAAGTATGAGGGACTGTACGGGTGAGTGAGTGGATGTGTGCGTAGACCTAAGAATCAGTGAGTGGGTATGTAGTTATTGGTGTTGGAGTGTCTATGGTTTTGCGAATGGCAGTCTGTAATTTAGAGTGGGTGTATCAAAGGTTATATTAGGGTGTGAGGAGGTGCATCAGATTATCACGTGGATGATGTCATCAGTGATGTCATTTGAGATGTCATCAGTGATGTCATCAGTGATGTCACTGACCATGTCATGAGTGATGTAATATGTGACGTCATCAGCAGTGCATTGCGGGCGCGAGTTATAGTTAGCTGGACTAACTATAACGGGGAATTTCACGGGTTTTGTACGAGTGCAATGTCCAACTAACTATAACTGTCCCTAAAACCTATGGTTTTTCAGTGAATTTCAAAGGTTTTTTAAATGCTAATTTCTAACTATAACGTGTCTGAAACCTATGGTTTTTTCAGTGAATTTCAAAGGTTTTTAAATGCTAATTTCTAACTATAACGTGCCTGAAACCTATGGTTTTTCAGTGAATTTCAAAGGTTTTTAAATGCTAATTTCTAACTATAACGTGCCTGAAACCTATGGTTTTTTCAGTGAATTTCAAAGGTTTTTTAAATGCTAGTTTCTAACTATGCCAACAGAGGTAAGACATGTGAAGAAAGAAGAAAAACGCACAGAAAGAAGCAAAAGATGTGCAGAAAGAACCAACAGAGGAGCAGAAAGAGGCCTTGTTGCAAAATCATCCTGTGCCCACAACGTTTTCAGACGGGTACTGGTGGTAACTGACTCTGACTAACCAGAGCCAGTGCGCGTTTGCACAGTGGTGAAGGGAGGGGGCCTGAGGTGACATGTGTGCAAACGCGCCCCATGGCGCGTTTTAAGTTAGCGGGATTAAGTCCCCTTGAATCCTGAGGGTCCCTGGGGCCCAACTAGCCCCCAGGTACCTACAGTTAGGACCACAGAGCTGAGTTGCAGAGAGGCGTTCCGAGGCCACGCACCTTTTTCACCTCTCTGCAACGCAACTCTGTTGTGCTTACTGAAGGTACCTGGTGGGCTAGTTGGCCCCCAGGATTCAAAGGAATTAACTCCCCAACTTAAAACGCATCACAGGGCGTGTTTGCGCACATGTCACCTGAGGCCCCGCCCCTCCCTTCACCACTGTGCAAACGCGCCCCGTGGCGCGTTTTAAGTTGGGGGATTAGGTCACCTTGAATCCTGAGAGTCCCTGGGGCCCAACCAGCCCACCAGGTACTTCCAGTAAGCACCACAGGCCTGCGTTGCAACGCCTGTAACAAATTGTGCAGTTGTGTTTAGGTAGTGAAGAGGGTCGTGCTGGGGGTAGTGTTTTAGGGTTTAGGGTAGTGCAGTGGTGTTTGTGTAGTGTAGGGGGTCATGCTGGGGTTAGATTTAGGGTTTAGGGTAGTGCAGTGGTGTTTGTGTAGTGTAGGGGGTCATGCTGGGGTAGATTTAGGGTGTAGGGTAGTGCAGTGGTGTTTGTGTAGTGTAGGGGGTCATGCTGGGGGTAGATTTAGGGTTTAGGGTAGTGCAGTTGTGTTTGGGTAGTGTAGGGAGTCGTCCTGGGGAGAGTGTTTTAGGGTAGTACAGTGGTGTTTGGGTAGTGTAGGGGGTCGTGCTGGGGTTAGTGTTTTAGGGTTTAGGGTAGTGCAGTGGTGTTTGGGTAGTGTAGGGGTCGTGCTGGGGGAGTGTTTTAGGGTTTAGGGCAGTGCAGTGGTGTTCGGGTAGTGTAGGGGGTCGTGCTGGGGGAGTGTTTTAGGGTTTAGGGCAGTGCAGTCGTGTTCGGGTAGTGTAGGGGTCGTGCTGCGGGGAGTATTTTAGGGTTTAGGGTAGTGCAGTGGTGTTCGGGTAGTGTAGGGGGTCATGCTGGGGGTAGTGTTCTAGGGTTTAGGGTAGTGCAGTGGTGTTCGGGCAGTGTAGGGGGTCGTGCTGGGGGTGGTGTTTTAGGGTTTAGGGTAGTGCAGTGGTGTTTGGGCAGTGTAGGGGGTCGTGCTGGGGGTGGTGTTTCAGGGTTTAGGGCAGTGCAATGGTGTTCAGGCAGTGTAGGGGGTCGTGCAGGGGCTGGTGTTTCAGGGTTTAGGGCAGTGCAGTGGTGTTCGGGCAGTGTAGGGGGTCATGCAGGGGTGGTGTTTTAGGGTTTAGGGCAGTGGTGTTCGGGCAGTGTAGGGGTCGTGCAGGGGGTGGTGTTTCAGGGTTTAGGGCAGTGTAGTGGTGTTCGGGCAGTGTAGGGGCGGTGCAGGGGTGGTGTTTCAGGGTTTAGGGCAGTACAGTGGTGTTCGGGCATTGTAGGGGGTGGTGCTGGGGCTGGTGTTTCAGGGTTTAGGGCAGTGCAGTGGTGTTCGGGCAGTGTAGGGGGTGGTGCTGGGGCTGGTGTTTCAGGGTTTAGGGCAGTGCAGTGGTGTTCGGGCAGTGTAGGAGGTCGTGCTGGGGCTGGTGTTTCAGGGTTTAGGGCAGTGCAGTGGTGTTCGGGCAGTGTAGGGGGTCTTGCTGGGGCTGGTGTTTCAGAGTCTAGGGCAATGCAGTGGTGTTCGGGCAGTGTAGGAGGTCTTGCTGGGGCTGGTGTTTCAGGGTTTAGGGCAGTGCAGTGGTGTTCGGGCAGTGTAGGGGGTCGTGCTGGGGCTGGTGTTTCAAGGTTTAGGGCAGTGCAGTGGTGTTCGGGCAGTGTAGGGGGTCGTGCTGGGGCTGGTGTTTCAGGGTTTAGGGCAGAGCAATGGTGCTCAGGCAGTGTAGGGGGTTGTACTGGGGGTGATGTTTCAGGGTTTAGGGAGTGCAGTGGTGTTCGGGCAGTGTAGGGGGTCGTGAAGGGGTGGTGTTTCAGGGTTTAGGGCAGTGCAGTGGTGTTCGGGCAGTGTAGGGGGTCGTGCTGGGGGTAGTGTTTTAGGGTTTAGGGTAGTGCAGTGGTGCTTGTGTAGTGTAGGGGGTCGTGCTGGGGGTAGTGTTTTAGGGTTTAGGGTAGTGCAGTGGTGTTTGTGTAGTGTAGGGGGTCATGTTTTAGGGTAGTGCAGTGGTGTTTGGGTAGTGTAGGGGGTCGTGCTGGGGGTAGTGTTTTAGGGTTTAGGGTAGTGCAGTGGTGATTGTGTAGTGTAGGGGGTCGTGCTGGGGGTAGTGTTTTAGGGTTTAGGGTAGTGCAGTGGTGCTTGTGTAGTGTAGGGGTCGTGCTGGGGGTAGTGTTTTAGGGTTTAGGGTAGTGCAGTGGTGTTTGTGTAGTGTAGGGGTCATGTTTTAGGGTAGTGCAGTGGTGTTTGGGTAGTGTAGGGGGTCGTGCTGGTGGTAGTGTTTTAGGATTTAGGTTAGTGCAGTGGTGTTTGTGTAGTGTAGGGGGTCGTGCTGGGGGTAGTGTTTTAGGGTTTAGGGTAGTGCAGTGGTGCTTGTGTAGTGTAGGGGTCGTGCTGGGGGTAGTGCTTTAGGGTTTAGGGTAGTGCAGTGGTGTTTGTGTAGTGTAGGGGGTCATGTTTTAGGGTAGTGCAGTGGTGTTTGGGTAGTGTAGGGGGTCGTGCTGGTGGTAGTGTTTTAGGATTTAGGTTAGTGCAGTGGTGTTTGGGTAGTGTAGGGGGTCATGCTGGGGGTAGTGTTTTAGGGTTTAGGATAGTGCAGTGGTGCTTGTGTAGTGTAGGGGGTCGTGCTGGGGGTAGTGTTTTAGGGTTTAAGGTAGTGCAGTGGTGTTTTTGTAGTGTAGGGGGTCATGTTTTAAGATGCAATGCTCCAATACCTGACCAGTCTGCACTACATAAAACTGCAAAAAAACTAAAAATAAAAAGTGTTTTGCACACTTTTGTCATTGGGCTATATGTGGGCTACATCTGGGTAATATTTGTGCTACATTTGGGCTCTTTTTTCACTGGTGGCCATCTTGGAAGACTTCTTTGTTATGAAGTTTCCTAATTTCTTCATTTACTGCAGTCTCCTCAGTAGGAAATGCTTTCAGTTTTTTACTTTGATTCCATCAAGAAGGCATTCAGATGTGTCTCACATCTGCCATAAATTCAGAATGTTAGCACTCTAGTTGCTCATTAGATCACTGGAGTAAAGCTACTGCTCACCAGGGAGTTAACTGGTAGTCTGCTGCTGGTATTGAAAGTGATTGTTTCAGTCTGCATGTCAGAATTTTCTAATGAAATAGAAGAGGATTTGAGATCTCACTTAAAACATGCCCTAATTTTTCTTTCTGCAGCACTAACCATAATTTCTATTTAAAAAGAACCCCTCATTTTGTTCCTTTTTAAATTAAATGTTTTAAGTGTTACCGGTTTATTCCAATCAAGATGGCTTCAGGTGTGCCATACTTTTGTCATAAGTAAGGCTGTTAGCGCTCTAGTTGTTCTTTAGAACACTCTGGGAAGCTGCAGTAGAACACAAAGGCATCAACTGGCAGGCTGCTCCTGTTGAAATATAACAGGAAGATATTTGAGATCACACTTGAAACATGTCCTAATTTTTCTTTCTACAGCACTAACCATAATTTCTATGACAAAATGAACCCCATCATTTTGTTCCTTTTTAAATTAAATGTTTTAAGTGTTACCAGTTTATTCCAATCAAGATGGCTTCAGGTGTGCCATACTTTTGTCATAAGTAAGGCTGTTAGCACTCTAGTTGTTCTTTAGAACACTCTGGGAAGCTGCAGTAGAACACAAAGGAATCAACTGACAGTCTCTGCCCTTGTTGGATGTACATGTTTTACTGAGAATGTCAGACTTCATTCTCACATGAGTGAGAAAGATAATGTGAATTTACAGAAAATATGCTCTCATTTTAGCTTCTGGAGCACCTTCCAAACCTCCATGGGACAAGCATGAGAAAATAGTGTTCTCTCAAACATGATTCATGATATCCCAGCAGAAGGTTTTTCACATGGTAAAATCACCTTGGAATACACCACAATTCCTAAAATTAGTATGGTACCGTCAACAAATAAATTCTAATGTAACTAAAGCCTGTTATCACCCTTTATAGTTCTCCTTTTGGTGACCCTCAAAATCTTCTATTCACTACAATGCATTTCAATGAGGTACTATCATTTATATTGGTCCCAAGATGGCTGCCAGAAATTCCAGGATGAAGTGCTGACAGCCAATCAGATCTCACGATGACATGTGTGGTTAGGCTCCGCCCAGATATATATGTGACTTTACTTTTGATTTTCTCAGGAACTACTGAACGGATTTACACCATTTAAGCAAAAGGCACGACACTGAACCAAGGGCTACCTCTTTGCCAAATTTGGTGTAATTCCGTTCAGCAGTTCGGGGTGTAGCTGCGACTAAAGGTTCCTATGGAAAAATGAATGGGGAAAACACGTTTTGGGACCCCCCTTTTTTCTCGGCCCCCGCTTGACGTATCACCCCGAGACTTTCAGGATAGAAGCGGACCGGAGCGCCCCAACAAGTTGGAAACTTTCGCGAAGATTCGTTAACCGGCGCCAACGTTATTTCAAATAGAATGTCGCGGATTTCCTATGGATAATAGGTTTTAACTATAACTATCTACTGGCGACCGCCAGTAGATAATATATATATATATATATATATATATATTACCTACTGGCGGTCGCCAGTAGGTAGTTATAGTTATTACCTTGTTTCCATAGGAAAAGCGTTTTTTCTTTTCCCAATAACCGGTTGACGAATCTTCGCGAAATTCTCAAAACTAGTGGCCCGCTCCGGTCAGCTCCTGTCTTGAAAGTTTCGGGGTGATTCGTCAAGCGGGGGCCGAGAAAAAAGGGGGTCCCAAAACGCGTTTTCTCCATGTTAATTTCCATAGGAAACTTTAGACAAAGCTACAGCCCGAACTGCTGAACGGAATTACACCAAATTTGGCAAAAAGGTAGCCCGTGGTTCAGAAAGAGCCCTTTTTTTAAATGGTGTAAATCCGTTCAGTAGTTCCTGAGAAATTAGAAAAAGAAAAAAGTTTCAATATCTGAGCACCGAGGAGGGTTCGTGAACACTCCCGGGCACGAGCTTCACTCTGATTGGCTGCCAACACTCCAAACCAGGAAGTGTTGGCAGCCATCTTGTGACTCGGTAGAACCGAGTCACAAGAAAACAGTAAAACAAATATAAAAAACAAGAAAAGGGGGCAGGGTATAAACACCCTGACCCCCTAGGCCTGCTCAGGGGTCCCACAAGAACCCCCAGGGCCCCAAATTTTTTTTTACAAAAATATTTTTGGCGGAATTCGCGTTGGGGTCGCTAATCCCGCCAAAAAAGTTTAAAAAATGAAGCGCGGGCTCCTGCGCTTCATTTTAATGAGGCCCCCGGGTGGGTCAGGTCCCGGGGGCATTGTTAAAAAATAATAGCGGGGGCCCGCGGGGTCCCCCACAGCCCCGGGGACTGCCACCTCCCCGGGGCTATGGTAATTATATGTGGGGGCATGCGGCCCCCCCGCAGTCCCGGGGACCACCACCTCCCCAGGGCTTCTTGCTAAATGAATGCGTGTGGGGGTCCCAACCCCCCCCATGCTGCCCCGGGGCACGCGGCTCCCCGCAGCCCCGGGGACCGCCACCTCCCCGGGGCTCTTGTTTTTAAAGGAAAATATATGTGTGGGGGGGCAAGAGCCCCCCCACATGACCCGGGGACCACCACCTCCCTGGGGCTATTTTGACAAAGGGAGGGGGGCCGCATGGCCCCCCTCCTGGAGCCCTAGATGGACCTGGGGACCGCCACCCCCCAGGGCCGGCTCCTGCAGTGTCCCGGGGTGCCCACCCCCGGGACACTGCTGTTTGCAATGACAGGGTGGGAGCCTCGCCCCTTTTTACACCACTCTGCAAATGCGGCTTCTAGTGCACTGCTGGTGGGGCAATGAGGTCCTCTTGTGTCCTGAGGACCTCAGGACACAAGTGGACTTCATCCTCCGAGCAGCAGTGCGCCAGAAGCCGCGTTTGCAGCGTGGTGTAAAAAGGGCGTGGCCTCGGAACACCTCTCTGCAACGCAGCTCTGTGGCGCTTAATGGAGGTACCTGGTGGGCTAGTTGGCCCCCAGGGACCCTCAGGATTCAAGGGGACTTAATCCCCCAATTTACAACACGCCAGGGGGTGCGTTTGCACAGTGGTGCAGGGAGGGGGTGAGGCCTGATATAACAAGTTAGCAATCTTGCTGTGTGGGACTTACTGGAGGTAATAAAGGGGTAGTTGGCCCCCAAGGTTGACGTTGGGGGCTAACTACCCCTCCTGTTACCTCCAGTAAATCCACACAGTGGGATTACTAAAAGGTGTTTGGAGGCCACGCTCACCTTTCTCCACCACTCTGAAAACGAGTCTGCTATGTTATAGTTAGAAATTAGCATTTAAAAAACCTTTGAAATTCACTGAAAAAATCATAGGTTTTAGGGACGTTATAGTTAGAAATTAGCATTTAAAAAACCATTGAAATTCACTGAAAAAACCATAGGTTTCAGGCACGTTATAGTTAGAAATTAGCATTTAAAAAACCTTAGAAATTCACTGAAAAAACTATAGGTTTCAGGGACGTTATAGTTAGTTTGACATTTCACTCGTACAAAACCAGAGAAGTTCGGCCATTATAGTTAGTTCAGCTAACTATAACTCGCTCCCCCGCAATGCACTGCTGATGACGTCACATATTACATCATTCATGACATGGTCAGTGACATCACTGATGACATCTCAAATGACATCACTGATGACATCACTGATGACATCATCCACTTGAAAATCTGATGCACCTCCTCACACTCTAATATAACCTTTGATACACCCACTGTAAAATACAGACTACCATTTTCAAAACCATCGACACACCAATACCAGTTACTACATACGCACTCACTGATTCCTAGGTCTACACACACATCCACTCATTCACCCATACAATCACTCATACATGCAGTCACTCATCAATACAACACTATCATATGCACTCATACACCTATACAGACACTCACACACCACCACTCATCCAGAGTTACTCACACACCTAGTCAGTCATGCAAAGAATCAATCACATTTCCATTTACTGACCTATACAGTTATACACACACCACATCACTTATTCAAACAGAAACAAACGCATACTTACTTTCTTATACAATCACTGATACAAGTACACACTCATCCATACAGTCACTCTCACAATCACTGACTCTCACGTATAGTCATTTATATACTCCAACTCACACATACACTGCCTTTTACATATGTAGTTACTTGGACATGTACCACTGAGACATCCATTCACTCACCAACACACCCATACACACACTCACCCACCCATACAGCTGTTTCCACATGCACTCTTGAACCCATACACCCAGTGAATCAACCACTCAAACATCTATGCACAGAGTCACACACCTCCCACCCACCCACACACACACTCAGGCACCCATACAAATACTCAGGCAACCAATCGATAACCCATATAGACACTCATGTAGCTACTGACCAACCCAGGCAGCAGCTTATACAACAACAGACAGACTGATACAGACATTCACACAGTTTAGTCACTAACCCATGCATTCAGTAAGACACATGTAATCACTCACTTAAACAGTCAGTCACACACCTACTAAATCCTCCATCCAGACACTTATACACCCACTCATTCTTCAATACACCTTGGCATATATATAATACATATTTAAAATTTAAAGAAACACACAGTCACTGGATGATGTCATCAGTGATGTCATCAGTGATGTCATTTGAGATGTCATCAGTGATGTCATTAGTGATGTCACTGACCATGTCATGAATGATGTAATATGTGACGTCATCAGCAGTGCATTGCGGAGGCGCGAGTTATAGTTAGCAGAACAAACTATAACGGCCGAATTTCTATGGTTTTGTACGAGTGAAATGTCCAACTAACTATAACGTCCCTGAAACCTATGGTTTTTTCAGTGAATTTCTAAGGTTTTTTAAATGCTAATTTCTAACTATAACGTGCCTGAAACCTATGGTTTTTTCAGTGAATATATATATATATATATATATATATATATATATATATATATATATATTCCAAAAAAATAGCTTTGACCCCCAAAATAAATAAATAAAATAAGACTTACAATTTCATAGCTGAATTCCTGATCATTGATATAAGGAAACCCAAAGAAATGAAAAATATAAACCAGAAAAAAATAGAGCATCGAATGTGAGTCTAGGAAAGCCATCCAAACCCAAAATATAAGAAGAAAATAAATAAAAACTCCACAAAAATCAAACATTATGAAAAAGTTAAGAATAAATATGGTTAAAAAATACCACATTTTTTTCATTGAAAAAGCAAAAAAAAATGCATCAAGGTTACAAATAAAGTATGACGTCCAAAAAACAACCCTGTAAGGTAAAAACATATAAACCCACCCAAAAACACTTAAAGCCTTCTTATAAAACACAGCACAATAAACATGCATTAAAAACAATGTTAAACATATAGACTGCACATATTTATAGTACAATTAAACATTATATTTCAAATGAGGTCTACTACCGTACTGTAAATCAACTAACACATACTACACTGAAAATAATACAGTAAAACAAAATCCAATAACAACGACCAGCATAGCTAAGTCTAAACACCTCTCCCCAAAACTAAACCCTTACAAAATAAATTTAAAAGAGTCTTTCTTGAACTGAGGACCATCAAAAAGAAACTGTGACAGCAAACTCCACAAACAGAACAAAATAATGAAGACAGACTGCAAAATTAATAAAACTGGATAAAAAATGGTAAAACATGAAAATAATAAAGACTTCCATCTTATAGAATCATTGTAGAAATGTACTTCATGTATTAATGTTTATAAAAATAATAAATAACATGTTAAAACTATTTTTTTAAAGGTGTTGAAGAAATGTACAAATATATTTTATATACAAATATGTAATACAAAATACTAATCAGAATATAAAAACATGTGTCTATACTTTTAAATATATTAGAATGTTTTAAAAATGTAAGGGATGTGCAAAATGATGTTCCTTGAAAATAACTGTACAAAATATTTTTTTAAATGGTAAAACTAAAAATACAAATTTATGTACACTACAACTATATCATACATGTAATTGTAATTATTCTGAAGTAAAACATCTTTTTTAAATAAAGAAATCAAAACACTTGAAATTATTGTAAAACAATGCACAGTAAAAATGAAATGTACTAAAAGAGATGTTAAAAAAGAATATATAGCAATACAATGTAAAAAATGATACTTTACAAAAAGTACTTTAATAACTAAATTAATTACACTATAAATTACTATAGCTTTTTAATGTAGAAATTAAAAGATACAAACAAATGCTAACTGATATCACATTTACTATTTGCATAAAAAGAACTGAGCCACACGGGAGAAAATGTTATAATCTGTGGAAAGTCTAATTTACTACTCCGACTCCAAACATAACCACATTGAGGGAAATGTCAGACTTGTGAGGGGTTCATATTTACTATATTCACTCCAAATTCTTTCACAATGGGAAAGTGTTGGAATGTGTAGGGGGTCAGATTTACTATTCTATTCCAACTCCAAACCTAACCACATTGGGGAAAATGTTGGACTTTGGAGAAGATTTATAGTCCCATTCCAAATGTAACCACATTGGGGAAGGGGTTGGACTTTTGGGGCCAGACTTACCATGCCAACATCAGACTGCATCACATTAAGGAAAGTGTAGGACTTTGGGGATTTCAAATTTACTTTTAACACTCCTATCTCAACCACATTCTGAAAAGTGTAGGTCTTAGTGGGGTTCAAATTTACTCTTACCACTCTAAACTAACCCACATTTGAGAAAGTGTTCGGTTGGGGCAAGCAGATTTACTATTCCCACTCAAATTATGTCTTTGGTTTAATAACTGTGTACTTCTATAACAATTTCTTCTTAGAAATAAATATTAAATATATTCTTTTCCCATTCAAGTTTTAACACATTGGAAGTATTTTACTTTGGAGGAGTTTAAAGTTACTATTCCCACTCCAGACTTTCCCATATTGAGGAAATGGTTCATTTTATTTTTTTGGGGAGGGGGAGATTTACTATCCCCCTCCATACTTAATTAAAGTGGGGAAAGTATTGGACTTTGGAGGGGTTTGATCTTAGTATTCCCACTCCAAACTTTACCTCATGGGGAAAGTGTTGGACTTTTGGGGGATCAGATTTACTATTCCCACTCCAAACCTAACCACATTTAGGAAAGTGGAGGATGTTTAGGGTTCATAATGAACAACTCCCACAAGATTAGAGATTACACTAAACATAATACTTTGCAGGAAGCCATTTTAGTTAGCACTAAAGAGTAAACCACATGACATGAATAGGGTAAATTGGGACTAATACCAAAACAATTATCAAATATTTACTGCAACTTTTTAAATGTATTAAGTATACTGAATTCAAAATAACAATAAATTAATACTTTTAAAAAATTGAGCAAAAAAATTAAAAAAACAGTAATCTAAATCAAATCCATAAATATTAAATTCCCAATAAAAACAAAAATGACACAAATACCTTTATTTAAAAACAGTGTATAATAATATAAAATACTTGCTAGTAAAGGAGAGAGAGTAAGAGGTTATTTTGAGGTTTTGTTCTGGCGGTATGGTGGGAGTTAGGACATAAAGAGAGAACTCATGTGCAAGAATTTATAACACAAGTTGAAATGCCTCTTGTTCCTTCACTTTGGCATAGGGAGCTATGAATACTGTGAGGTTGTCATTCCATCATCTGGGACTAGGGAATAACAAGGGTTATAGCAGTGAGAAAAAATAAGCTATTTCTTCAGCTGCCTCTAATTCAAAAGGAGTGATTTGTAACTGTATTTTGATTTGTCATTTTAACTAGAAAGGACAAATGGATTAAATTGATGATTCATGCTGAATGATGCAAGTGAATATTGTATGTAGTGAGTAAAGGTGCTTTGAAGAGCTATATAAAGAAGCACATAAAAGTGCTACAGATTGAACCATGATTAGATTGTTCACTTAAAAAAATACATTATTTCATAAGTTGCTCATCCTTTTCCCAGTCAGTTAGTTGTCGGGAAACCTATGTAATTTTACCAACATCCCCTAAATTGTGCATTTTATGAATAGCATGAGGATGAAGTCTACTCCCATGCATTACAGGATGTACAGTTTCAGATGTATATGTTTTGTTGTGAATGGACATTTATATTACACACTGGGGAACACTTACAAAATGGCAAAATGCTTACTATGAAGACTGGAGTGGGCACACCACACCTTACCCTAGTTTGCTGAACATCACACATAGGATTGTCAACTAGGATCACTTAGAATGAGGAGGCTTGAGTTATAATTCTGGCATTTCCCCTGGCCCAAAGGGTGTGATATTATGGGAGCCACTGTAATGCATCTCTGTAGAATTCTTATTTCTCATGTTCTAAATTTGTGAGTGCTTAGAATCAGGTGCAATGGTGGTATTGAGCATTACATGACAAACTTGTACATGAAAGATGACATTTACTACTGCATAATACTATCAATCATTAGTGTAATATTAGGCAGGAGTAAATGCCAAACAGTGGTTTGGAGTGTGCTGTTCAATGCCTGATTTGCCTTGAAGTATTGTGGATTTTGACATTTACAAACTCCTCTCTGACACTTTCCCACCCCAGAAATGTTAAGATATTTTTATCAGTTAAGAACACCTCATACTCTGCAGGCAGTAACTCAAGGAATTTTCCAATGGAAACTTTTTTCCCCATTGAGAAAAAAATAAATAAATGAGCAATTGCACAGCAGCCCTGCCTTTCTGCAATGGTGAATAGTACTCTGCATACAAGTCTGCAATGGGGAAATGGCAGTACCTAATAAACAATGGTGTCACATAGTTTTCTCCTGTGTGCTCCTGTAATCTTTTATGGATAGCATGATGAAGAAGTCTGCTCCCATGCAGTGCAGTATGTACAGTTTCAGATGTATACCGTTTGTTGTGACAAGAACTCATACAGTTTGTTCAAACTATTGATGAAAATCCATTTTGATTAACATCTTCTAAAATAACTACAATTAACAGCATCTGAAAACCCCACAATTTTCACACCTAATATATACTTGCTGCTTAAATATGTGAAGAAATCTAACATGTATTTCACCACCTGCATAGTGCCAGCTGTTGCCTCACTCAGTGAACTAGATTAGTAAGCTAGTCCTTTCTTTGAACTATGTGGTGTTGTGGGCGTGGGGTACCCTGAAATTCTTGACACCCCAAATTTCACCTTAATCAAAATGCCCACTTTTACTGGATAGGAGACAGAATTAAACCTCAATTTCATAAGGCAATGTGTGCTACGTTAAGGCACCTACCAATACATTCGAATATCAGGAAACAATCAATTAAATAAAAGGGCACACTCAATAACTAAGTTCTGGATCAATTGAAAAAATAAAAGTTTTATTACGAAATTGAAAGGTAAAGCGCATCCAGAGATAATGCCATGACCTTTCTCAATGAAAAGGATAATACGGAGCAATGCAAAATCAAAAATTATTCTAAGTCCCAAATTGCCAGTTAAATTCGGAGAGTAATGGACAGCATCCCTGATAGAAAAAGCAAAAGTCCTTTGGCTCACCCCCCAAATAAAGGGTTTTTCTGCCTTATTTTTGCATACATAAATTAACAGAACTGCAAAATCACTGTGGTGTGAGCAAATTTTATCAGCGAATCAGAGCACAATAAATTCAAACGTCATATTGCCTTAACATCTAAGCACTATTCCACTGCTTAAATAATTATTCAGCCTTCTTTATGCTAATGGCGTCTGGAGATACTAGAACAAACTAGATACATGAACAAGAGTGCTTTATATGAATAAATAGGGCACAGTAAAACAGCTGAAGAACCTTGACGAAAGCAGTTGCAGTCTCATAATAGAGCTGAGGAAGGTTATCAAGAGCAACATAAACAATGACAGTGAGAATAAACAAGTACATCTCAGCTTGAATGTGAGCTGTCGAAACTGCGAAGAGAGACGTGGGTCGGGGGGGAGACAAGATTGACAAGAGTGACTCCCATTTTGGGCAAGATGTCATGTATACTTAAACTGAGGCCTAGTTAACAAGGATCAGAAAAACACACTTTTATACATCATAGAGAAATTGTTTCAAAGGCAACAGTACCATATCAGTGTACACATGTAAGATGAAGTGTGAAAATACATTCTGCATGTTATATATGATGCAGAAAGTATAAACACATAAAAAAATGTAACATAGTAAGCCAACTTTTATCTCAAGTTGTTCAGTTAAAGCAGGTCTTTGGTGTTGCCATGTTTCCTTTAAAAGAAAAAACAAAACCCTGCTAATAAAATAGATGTCATGAATATGAAAAACAGTGAGAACAGTAACGTATTTATAATTTCTTCGTGCTTTCAAATTTTGCCACAGAGAGCAAGGAAAGATCATAGCTTCATGAAAAGGTAGTGCACAACTCTATAATGTAAATTGACCTTAGCCTGCTTTAGAGTGGTCTAGTGAACAAAACATTGAAAGATGGCTTCCATACCCACTTGTGCTCTGAAGCACAGCCTCTTCCAGGCATGTGCTCTGTCTTACTGTCACTGTTCGCTTTGAATTTTTGGACTGTTCTCTCAATTAGGGGTTTGAGCTGAATTCACGGGGCAGAAAAGGAGAAGATAGTGGACAGTTGTGGTGAAAGTAAGAGAGCCAGAAACAATGCAGAGGAAGGTACCTAACGGGGACGTAGGGTAGCAGCTCCCCTATCCGCCCTTTGCACAGCAGGGAATACCCCAATCATGACCGAAAGTTTATGGTGAAACTCTTGTGGGGGAAAGCTTTAAGTGTGCTGCTGGGTGCGTATACTGGAGAAGGGGGAGTTGTTATTTGGTGCAGACGGGGAAGATTCTGAAGGGAACGCTAGTATAGGTTCAGGATCGCTGGGAATGGGTTTCAGAGGTATGGTAATGCAGGGTTTGAAAAGTACTGGAGAGGAGACGCTGAAGAACTGTTAAGTGGCTCCCTGTCATCAGTGATTCATGAATTCAGCCATGACTTTTGCAACCTACATCTAAGGATACCGGAATTGGCAGTTCCCTTTTGCACAGCTGTGGGTTCCGCCTCCTACTTGCTGTTGCCTGTGAAAACAGGACTGGCTAAAAGTGCATAGTTTATATGGACACAATTTGGGCAAATAGTAGCACTGGAACAGGGAAAAGGAGAAATAGCCACTTTCATACGATTTACACTTTTCAGTAGTAACTGTTCATTTGTTGGACAACATAAACGTTGGGATGGTACAAGACTGATTCCATGCACCCCCTCAAGATATGTTGGTCTATAGACCTGTTAGCTCACTGTGCCACCATAAGTACCCCTAAACCTGGCAAGATAACAAATGGTTTGGGCAACCTCAGAACATGACAACCCTGACTCACCAAGGAATCATGGTAATAGATGTAGAACCTTTTCGCTCAGTCACTCCTGCTTACTCAGAGAGGTACACAAGAAAAACACAAAGAGGATTTTCAATATTTATTGAACCATTGTGATTCTTATCAAATGTATGCACTGCAATGATTAATAGAAAGAGGCAGATAAAAGTGATTAGCAATATAAGGAGTGATTAGCAATATAAGGACAGTGAAAAGAATGAACTATTCCACCATTGTGCTAAAACAATGTATATATGCTAGCATACAAGTACTGGGTATTGTGTACTCCTACTATGCATTCCCTAACCTAGTTGCCTCAGGCGGGTGTTCTGCCAAGAATCCACTACTGGATTATCTAAATCCCCATTACCTGAAGGAAAGGTATGTAGGTCTCTGTCTTGGTCACAAGTTGGACATCCCTCCTCGCAGAGGTTAAATAGGAATCAGCTGGGCTGAGACTCCGACACTGCGACAACCTCACAATGACAGCAGAGTGCTCCTCTAATTTCTAACAATGTCAGCCCAACTGAAGCCTTGACACGGAATCATGGATACTGTTGTTATAAATACACATGTATTTCCGTGCTCATATTAGCACGGAAATACATGTGTATTTATAACAACAGTATCCATGATTCCGTGTCAAGGCTTCAGTTGGGCTGACATTGTTTATTTATTGTCTCTGTGAGAGCCCTGAGGCCTCATTGATGAATAATAAATAACAACATTTGCACAATGTGTGTTCAGGCCTCGTACTGATTGTTGAAGGTGTCGTTATAGTCTACTTACGAAGTGGAATTGTAAGCAATGTGGTTTCAGAGAAACTAATCCTTTACTGTCATACAAGCAAATGTGTGTCAAAAGTCATTGTGTGGAAAAGAAGGCAACTTTAGAAACGCGTACATGTAAAATAGCAGTGTTTCTCTCTCGCCTAACCTAGCCATGTGACTCCACTGTGAGTGGTTCAACTGGAGAGAGGGTGCTACAGCTGAATACAGGGAAAGGAGATGCCCAAGTGTGGAAGTTGCTGGACAGTTCCTGGAGAGGGATGGGGTGCAGATTAGTGTTGACAGGGTTGAGATCATGGTGGATGCACAGTAGAGGGTACGGTCTGCTAAGGGAAGTGCTGGTTGTAAGCTGCAGTAGTGCGATGAAAAGTGGAAAGTGAAGAGCCTGCTGGGGATGTGTGGGTGTAAAATCCTGGAGAGTGCATTCCTAGTCAAACAAACGAGGCTACAAGAGTGAACACAGAAGTTGGGGGAATTGCAGAGTAGATTTAATGGGGTGCTTAAAGATGGGGGCTAAATGAAGAACAAGTTGATATGAGACCTGTGTGAAAGGGGTACACCAATATTGGAGTGGAGGAGCGTAAAAATGTATGGAGCACAAGTGCAGCTTACTGGAACTGCTTTTTTAGTGTGTATTTGGTGCTGCAAGATGACAGTTTCTCAAGACATTATGTCAATGAAGACTGTTGTGAGTGTGTGGATACCAGGCAAGACTGCAAAGCAGTGTCAAGTTATGTGCTGCATTTTTATTCAGTCAAGGTGATTTAGCCAATAGCACATTTCATTCTGGGATTTTTAACATTGCAGGTATGTGCTTAAAAACACCATCATGAGAAGGTCTACTTGTAAAATGCTATGAAAGGATGTGGGTATCACACTTATGGAAACTCTTGTCAACTCTGTTGATTAGGCTACATGAATTTGGTGGTAGAGTGACACTGCACATAGATATGGCATTCAACGTATTACTGGGCAGCATCCCTAGTTCCAGGCACAAGGAAAATGTGGTAGCTTCCCTCTCATGCATGCAGCATCCAGACAGCATTAGATGTATTGCTGAGGCTTTCCAGTAAATATCTCAGTTTTTCTGCAGAATGACCTATTTGTTTTGTTTCTGGAGAGTCAGTGTGTATAGGTGTGTGTGGGAGAAAAAGTATGTCTATCGGTGTTGATTGTTTGAAAACTGAATGGAGCTTACACTATAGTCTTCCTCTTGTGATAGAGATTAGCATCAAGAGCAGGGTCCCAATGAACATGGGGACAGAATTCACAATTGGCACTGGTATTCCTTGTCCCCCACTTCTGCCTCACATGTGGTTGCTGATAGCATCATGAGAAACAATGCCACAGCTTAATGTATGACCTTGTGCATGTTAGCCAGATGCAACATTGTTCAGCACATATCTTAATAAGCAAACAAATCTCCAAATTAGAAGGATGAGCTGTGGTGGGTTAGGTTCTATCCTCCTTAATGGATGTGGAAAATGCTTCCAGAGAGAAGAGGACCCCATGAAGTCTGCGTTGTGGAATTTGTTTAGACATGGTTTTCCCATCAGGCAAACTAGTTTCTAAGAGAACTTGGTGTAAGGAGCTTCTGCTTTATACCAATAGTTCCTATGTCATATTTAAATCAGGCTATATTCACAAACATTGTCTAATCTCTTTTATCCAAATAAATGATTTTAATACTGCAATGGTATGCTTTGTCTACCTGCAGATGTTTACATTGCTATTCTCCTGAAAGTCTGTCTACTCATCCTTCCCCACACAAACTGATTTCAAACAGTGCCCTTTGACTACTCCTCCCACAAACCACTGAACAACTCATTGCACTGATTTGGCCCCACCACACAGAGCAAGCATCACAGTATCAAACGATTAAAGACCTCACTATGGATTAAGAAAGGTGGCGGGGGATCAAGAAGAAGAATATTGAGAAATACGAGTGAGAACCTTCAAAACTAACCAAATAGAGCCAAACACTCTGCAAAGGGATGGGAGTCTGAGAACTGGGTCTTTAGAGCACACCAAAAGAATGAGGTACAGGGAGACACAAGGCCTGGTGATATACTGTTCAAGAGCTAGGACCGATCTGAGTACTTCATCTGGATTAGACAATGCATCCACTTCCATATCTACAGATAATATCAGGGCACTCAACTAATAAGTCAGCTCTAGGCTAAGATGAAGAACAATATAAGATAGCAACAACCGCCATCTCAATCACTCCCAAAAGCATAGGAAAGGAAGTATTCAGCCCCTACAGTACATGGTCGGGTGGGATCCCAAAGCAACTGGTTCCTTTTCCACAAGTGACTGCAATGCAGATGACATATACCACCCAAATACAGACCACCATTTTGTGGGTTTGCATGGCAGGTTGCAAGGCCCATCTCCTGTGGACCTATCTGCAAGGAATGCCTGACACTCGTTCCGCACCACATTTACTTACTGGTCCAGAGCATGTGCCCCTGGGACGGACAAATGGAGTGCCAGTTTCTCCTAAGTGTGTGATCTTCTCTCCTGTCTAAAACTCATAAGAAGTGGGCGGTCTGGGGGCAGGAGCATGAGTGTGGGAGGAATTATAAGCCAAACAACATTCTGAATAAGATTTGATTATATTCATCAGCAGAATATACCATATTATAGTTGAAATAAGCAACATATTTCTTGCTTCCTGGAATTCGCTGTCAGTTGATGTTCAATGCCATCATTGGACCTGTTTGTGATTAAGGGTTATGCTTTCACTCCTGTCCCAATCAAAAGGTTTAAGGCAATTGCACTCTATCTTTTAGTGGCCTCAGGGTATTATATATAGTATTTATTACTTTCCATTGCTAACTTGACAGATACAGGTCTTAATGTGTATCGGTTTGATGAAGTAGGTAATGCTTTACATGTCTCTGTATGCTGTGACACCATAGTGCTTTGTTGCACTGCTCCCGTTTTTTCTCTGATGTTTCCAGTAATTCTAGTTCATTTCTACATCACCTGCACCTGAGGATTTATGATGGGCTTATGAAAAGAGAGAGGATTGTCTGTTGCCCTAAAGGACAGCCTTGAAGGCCAACAACTTTCCATTTTATGCAAATCTTTAGCTCTTGGTGTTACTGCTTTTCTTTTCTGTGCTTGCATTATCTTACAGTCTTTGTTGTCTAAGAGGAACTGCACTTCTTTTCCAGCTTGGTGTTCTATGAGTTAATATTGCACTTCCTTCCAGTGCTGTATTCTCTGAGCAGTCATTGCACTCCATTTTAGTCTTAAGGCCTTATTACGAGCATGGCGGTGCTCAGGACTGCCGTAATCGCTGTGGTGGGCCCACCACCGCCACCCCTTCGTGTCCACCCACCGTATTTGGAGTGTTGCAGTAGGACCGCCACAAGACCACTGGCTTTGCCGGGATCAAGGATGCTGCTGCACCAGTGGTCTGCAACCGGCTTCAATATGCTGGCGATTCCGATGCTGGCACCGCCAAGCATATTACGACCTACATATCCACTGCCCTTTTCATGGTGGTGAGCCCGCCATGAAATGGGTGGCAGACATTGAGGAAAGGATATGGGCCTAGGGTTGCATGCGGGGGCACATGTTGTGACCCCCTGGAATTGCACCCCTGTTCCTGCCTGGTGTGGCATGCATGACATAGTGCATGCCGCACCATGCGGGAACGTGATGCATGTGCTGTCACTGCAGTGGTCTGCCGTTAAGGCCTTATATGAGCCTTACACAGCTGCCGCCATGAGGCCACCATAGCACCCCCCACCCACCCTGAGTTACATTCGTAATCCGGCGGGCGGGCACACAACGGTATTGGCGGTCCTCCTGTCAGCACGGCAGTTGCGAGCCAACAGGAGGACCGCCAAACTCGTAATAAGGCCCTTAATGTTTTGTAAGTGTCATCACGCTTCCTTAGAATCTTGTTCTCTGAGGGGTCATTTAACTCCATTTTAGTCTCGGAATTCTCCTCTGATGGTTCATTCAGTCCTGGTATTCTCTGAGCAGTCACTGAGCCTAAATTCAGGCTTGTTCCCTGAGACGTCAGTGGATTTGAGTCGAGTCTTTGTGTCAATTGAGGAGTCATTTTATTTGCTTTCAGTCTTGTTATTATATGAGCAGTGATTTGCACTCCCTTTCATCCTTGGGTTGATGCAAGGGATCACAGCACTTTCTTTCAGTTATAGCTCCTGATTATGATGAGACTGCTAATTCCATTTGTGGGTGGAACAAGTTAATAGTCAGGTGCAAATTGTGCCTTCAATTGGGGTTTTCTCCCATGATTTGTGGCAGATAAAGCCTGCCACACATCAAGAGGCAAGTAACACAAAAAGCTGGTTTGCATTCTTTGGAGCGGGTGAACTCATGCACCCACAAATTCCCAAACCCCACCACTGTAGCAATAACCTGGTAACAAATTACAACCGAAATGTGTATTACAGTTGTACTCATGGCCTTGGTGTTCGCTAAGGAGTCATTGCACGTTGTCTGAGTTTTGGTATTTCCTCAAGGGTCATTGCAATTCATTTCTCTGAGTAGAGTTCAAACGTTTGGGATTTAAATAGTGTGAAGTTCAGGGGGTTCCATGGGCAGCCTATTCCAAATTAATCTTTGTACCTCTGGCCTGCTGAGGGATGGTTTGTTGATTTGTCCATTACACCCTCAACTGGAGTCTCTTAATACTCAGTGGGATTTTACTTTGATGGTAAAAGTTCTCTATTCTTTACATGTAAGCTCCTCGAGGACTTGCTGTTAGGCTCCCTATTCTTGATGGCTTGGTTTTTTCTGCTATTACCTTCAACAGAAGCCTGGGGTGTAGAGGGGCCTGCATTGCTCTTAACAATGCCTTTTTGGTCCCCTCAAATAATCTGAACTTTAGGACAAGTCTTTCTTTGGGGAAACGACCTTTACATCGCGGTGATTACACCGCAATGCCATTACAACGCGGTCGTAACAACGACCGCGTTGTTAGCACGCTATGCCATTACTACGCAAGTCATTACATCGAATTGCAGTAGATGGTGCGCTAACTTTAGGAATAGTATAGTTTACTATTCCAACACCTTCCCTATTGTTGCGTAGGCTGGAGTTGGAATAGTAAATTACATATTTCTAATGTCAGCGCGCCATCTACTGCAAGTCGATGTAATGACTTGCGTAGTAATGGCATTGGGTGGTAACAACGCGGTCTTTGTAACGACTGCGTTGTAATGCCACGCGATGTAATGACTCGCATAGTAACGAGTCATATTCCTTTCTTTGTACCTAAGACAATATTCAATTATTATGTGTCTCAAGACGAGGTGTTCACAGCTTGCACTCTTGACATTATCGCTTGGGAAGAATTCCCGTGTAAATATGGTAGTATTATTGTACTTTTTTTCAGCAAGGAAGATGGGTGTGCCAGCAATGATTTTTAGCAGTTTTTTTCAGAAATCTATATAAACTACTTAGTATTATGCAGCTTTCCTCTCTAATTAAGCGAAAATAAACAAGGAGGGGGTGACTTATTATTTATTTACTATTTTTATATAGCACACTGCAACAGAATGGTATTCAGGTGCGTCACATAAACTCATTTTCGTCTTCAACAGGTCCAAACCTCTATGAGTGGGTGCTCAAGCGATCTCTTCAGTGGACATTTGTAGGGCAGCAATAAGTCTTTACAGAATACATCCGTTTGCCATTTATTATATTGCCATTTATTATGTTGCCATTGAAGAGTGGGGTCTTTCAGAGACTGTATTTGGTGCCAAGGTGTGCTAAACTCTCTCCACATGTTATGCAATACAATTCATGGGTGAAGTATTATTTTGTTTGCACCTCAAGGTCATCATCGGCAGAGTTAATGGCTTAGTTGGCTTTAGTATCATACATGCTGGAAGTATGAAATAACCAAAGTGGAGTTCAGAAGGTGACTGAGCAATAAAGATGCCTTTACATTTTTTCTCTATCTTGTTACATTTGCTGAGTGTTCAAAGCCAGAGGTCAAACGTCAGGCTAAGTCGTCTGAGAAATTACTGATTATTCTTTTAACCTGGAGATTGGGGTTTACTTTTCGTTTTCTGACTGCAAAGTGAGAGGATCTTTTAAAGTGAACTATGTGGCAATCTTGATGGAGTTCAATGAGTGTGAAAGGAAAGGCTGTAAAATGCCAATTTCTTACTAACAGAATAACATTTAAATACATGTAAATAAATTGTACAAATGTTTCATAATATACAAGTAGTTAAAAAAGTACAAATGAAGCACGGTTTTTTGGTAATTTTGAAGTGTGCTGGAAGCAAAGATTTTTATTAGAATCAAAACAAATCAAGACATTTAGTGATGTGCAAATGATAATTAGTCTGTGAAACCCGATTTCCACACATTGTTGTTTGTGTGCTGTATAGTTTTATCAGTAAAGTTGCATGTCTGTGAAAATGTAATGGTCAATGGTCATTTTAATGGAAAGTGTGCTGTCTGTAAATGACAGCACAGTTCCACGCCTTTCTATGTTAATATATTTGTGACAGTGTGCTCCAAAATGCACCACCAGCTATATACCACATCCTTACCACTCTCTTAGTAAATGGACGTGGCTCATTTGCTACACCTGTTCTTAGTGTAACAGTTGGGTTTTTCACAATCTCTACAGAGATGTAACACTGATGGCAGCACCCCCACTCTGAAAATTGTTCCAGCACCATTGTCTAATGTTTGTTCACATGCATGTGGAGAACAGGCCAAAAAGTCAAATTAAGTGTTGTTCCAATATTATAGTGAACCCTTACAAAAGAAGATGGTCTTGGTCCTTTTATGTCTCAGAGATGGAGGTGGGGGCCTCCTATTGGAAGGTGGTTTCTTTTTAATGTTTAGGTATTGGGCAGAGGGTAAACATGTTATTTTTTTTTAAATGGAGATGAGAAAGAGGTCTAAGAATAGTAAAGCTTGCACACAAGTAACGGGCCCCAATAAGCAGCACATATATTTTATATTTGTTTTACGTTAGATATTTGGCCTCATTTAAGTCTATTGAGGTATTTTAAAATATTTCTGGGGAAACTGCTCCTTTACTTGAGCAAGGAAATTGCATTTATACACTCCTTACAAGTGGCTCCTGGAAACTTAAAGTATGCAATAAACATTGTAGGTCATTAGAAATAGAGCTGCTGGACTACTAAACTCATAGGGTGGTGAAGGCCCTGCAGCAGCCCAGTTACCATATCATGAGTTTGCCGCAGCACAAGCCTTTTTTATTGAAAGTGTTCCTGTTGCATCAGAGACCCATTTGCCATGTTTTTTTCCAATTTCAGAAACCCCTTCCAAAGTGTGGTCACATTTCTGAAATAGAAAAAACAAATGTCCACGATGCATGAACTTTTCCAATTTTAGGTTGATGTGGATGTCATCAGCGCAGTTGTGTCTGGAAACCTTACCTATTATTTTAGACTTACCGGGCATTCGCATATTTATGCTCCCACTGAAGACCTTCTCAAAGTCAATATCTTGACATAAGTGACCTGTAGTGGATCAGATAATGGATTTTATTCACAAATTCAGACAACTCTCCATGCTCATACTCTTGTAAAGCTACTTCTTACCAAACTCAACATCCGAGCCCTTGCATACTGTGGGAAACATAAAGTGTGAGCCACATACCCCGTTTGAGTAAAATATTACTTACCAAATCAATGCATTACAGCATAGTGAGATAGGGAAGCAAAGCCCATATTACCCTGCGATCTGCCCCACTTTTTAACAGGCCACGTCACTGAGCCAGAGATCAAATGAAGGGAATCCAGACAAGAGAACAGCTCAGATGTACCGCTGGGATCAGCAGAAAGACACAACGAACTAACCACCAAGCGAGCAAGCATGCCAACACAATGAGTCTATCAGCATTCTAATTTGTGACAGCATGGCATGGCACACCTTTTGAAATGACTATCCTTTCCTTGTTGATGCTTAACATACCTCACATGAGGACACATCCTCGAGAGTGGAGTGTCGTGCCAAAAACATAAGTCTCTGCTCCACACACTGCTGCAACCTGGTGAAGAAAATTGAATGTGCTGAGGTGAGGGGAGGTGGTTATTCTTGTAGTGCATTTCTTGCTGCAGTGCTGTGGCCCATGAAGACCTCAGCACTTTTCCATAAGTTACTGCAGCTCATAAAGTGTAGAGGTAACAGCATTATTAAAGGGGCCTGTGCTTTCATCAGTGATTTTGTTGATGATGATGATGATGATGATGTCTGATTGTTCATTGAGGACATGAAGAATGTCTTTGGAGGTGATGTACAAGATTAAACAAACATAACAGTTGATGATGGTCCAGTTCAATGTCTCTGTGTGTGGTGCCATTAACATTGTGATGTGTATCTATATTATAGATGATGCAGTGAGCACTGACAGCTCAGAGAGAATTAGAACCTCATTCCTTCCTAATGGATGAACCTCATAAGTTCTGTCAGTTCCAATAGATGTGTTGTCAGCACCTTAACTAAGTCACTTAGCCTGTTCCAGTGAGATGGAGTGAATTTGTATGCATGTACTATGATAATAACAGTACACACCTACAAGTATTGCTGGTTCAGCTGCAATTTTTAAATGAATATATATCATGTATATGAATTCACTTGAGTTGGCATATGATATCCAGCAAAGATCATGTTGCTCCTCAAAAAAGATGGACTGAACAAATTATACACCTCTGGATTTTAAGGTAGTGAGTGCTGCACATTAATTTGCATGATGCAAAACATGGCGAAGAATATGTTCATCTGAGCACTTGAGTAAAACTTCACCAAATTCAGGAAATTGGTGAAGATTTTTAAAATAGTTATCAGAAAATCCCTCAAAAGTAGGTTTTGTGTAAGCTAAAAAGCTATGTACTTTTGCCAAAAATACCCTGGAAAAATTGTTTATTAGTCATATCACTTGCGGTCATTTTTTTTTGTGTTTAGGATTACAAACTTTTCAAGTTTATAATTTGCAAAATTATGATTTTACACATCCCTACTCAAACGGTGTTTGTAGATCGATGCCTTCCATTCACCTGCATCTCATCTGAGCAACAAACATGGTGCCCAAAGGGTTCTCTCATCTGAGGTCTGCATTTCCACGATTACAGATCAACCATCACATTTTCTAAGATCTGAAGCACTCATGTCAACTTAACTTCAGGAATAAATATCTTGATCATGACCACTGGTATCTGTAGTGGGGGTCAAGAGGGGCCCAGCCCCATTTATCCTGGCCTGCACAGGGCCCTACCACCACAGCTTTTGAATGCTGCCCCGGTGGGTGGAAAGACAGAAAAGATAACAGAGATAAAGAAGCAACTGTTTGACTGTGGCTTTCTATGTCTGTGTGGATATATCTGTATCTATCTATATATAGTTATATATGTGAACCTACACATATACACGTGCACACACACAGTCTTTATGAGAGCATTTGTAGTTGTTCACATCAGATTTATCTGTGTCCCATTGTATAACCCTCCTTAAAGTCATTTCTAGAGTCACTAATGAACTTGATGCCTGCAGATATTCTATCTGATATTGTTTTTAGATGCAAAAAAGGTCAGCAGTACACATGGCAGCATGGTCTATTGGAGAGTGATGAGTCAATGTCTATATGGAAACGGGAGGAGGTACAGCCAAACCAATCCATCTTGAGGGACATAATGAAAATGGAGCATGCCTCAAAAGTTATTTGGCTACAATATGTAAGGTGTACCCTCGAATCGGTGGGGTTGGGGGATCTCTATGTCCAACCTGAACGCTGTGAATCTTGGAGTAAGATGAGTCTAAAAAGGATTTTCTTAGAGAAATGTGCACAAGATAGGTGGAATAGATACAAAGAAAAAGCTACAGTAATTGCTTACAACGCGATCCCACCTACCTACCCATCTTCATATCTTACTTTTGTAGAAAATAACCGTCATCAATTTATTTTGACAAGATTCAGTTTCAATCATGTGATATTAATGTTGGGCTACCCTGCAAATGTCTTTTCCCAAAATCAGTTGGACTGTTGCCCTTGTGACAAAATGTCAAAACAATCAATTGTACATATTTTATTCTTTTCCCAATTGTATGTAAAGGAAAGAAAGAGATTTATTATCCCCTTTTTAAAGAAATGTAGCCTCCGCAGCTATATCACTGCATTGTCCATTATGCAACAGCTAGAGACGCCTTATGTGTGTTTTGTAACTGCCTCCTTTTTATGTGCAGCCGTAAAAACTTGCATCTTAGTTAATTATTGATCAAATGCAAACTTTTTATATAGACATGAATTTTATGGAATGTTTATTATCGCTTTAGGATTTTAAGAAAGAATGTATGCCTATGATGCTCTTTTAGCTTAATTTATTGAACTGTTATTTGCACTATGTACTTTTATGCATTTTTTCCTAAATGAGAAATAAAGTTATTTGATTTGATTTGAGTCAATGGCAAACTGCAAGCTGTGCACAGTCATTATTAAACATGAGTCAACAAATAAACGCCAATGGATAAGCTTTTATGTTTGCAAGTCAAGTGTATTTTTTGAGTTGACACCATACGAACCTGGATACAAAGGTGAGCAGAACACTGAAAATTACTTTTTAGATCTCACCCACTAGACATGGCATGCACTGTATCACTGCACTGAGATTTATTATCTTACAGTGGGCATAGAGTCCACCCACTCACTCACTGTTAGACCTAATATGCATGTGTCTTATTTGTTAGCTTGTGTGAGCTTCCCTTATTATGTTTGTCCCTCTTCTGGAGCATGGACACATTACTTGTGTCCGTTCACTGCTCATTTTTGAGGGGCTATTTTTTTGTTTTAGTTTAAGCACTCCACAGGAGTGCATGTGTTTTCCAGCTGTCTCCCTAGCCTGCTTCTGTTCCCCCTTTGTGCTCCCTGTTGCACTGTCTCTCTTGCCCGTGTGCTACTCCCTTGCCCCCATCCCTTTGTTCTCTCACCCATTTACTTCTCCTCCCCCATGATCCTTCTGCACATAGCTCTCTCTTCCCTCTCCACATGGTCTGCATTGCTTGCCCCCACTTGTGCCCTATGTTGCTTCTTGTTAGAAATGGGATTTCTGGTTGGCTAGGGCAAGCGCCTAAGCCAGGCAGAAACCACCACTCTAGTCAGGGCAAGGGAGTTACACGCTGAAGATAGCCCCTGCTCACCCCCTTGGTAGCTTGGCAGAGCAGTCAGGCTTATCCCAGAGGCAATGTGTAAAGCGTTTGTGCAACACACTCACACAGCAGTGACAAACTAGGCACACCACAAAAGAAACTCCACACAAGGTTATATAAAAATAGCCTTTGTATTACTCATAAAACAAATTAGAACGTAATCACATATATACCCTGTGCCACCTGGCACTAGGTATCACTCTACAGGGGATTATATACATTACAGGGCCAATCGGGCCACTGTCATAACCATTAGAACTTAGTTCACAGTTAGTGAAGACAACCAGTAACTACTGGTAACATTGCATGTAGCATAAACACATTATACATAAACCATATTAGGCATACATTCTAAATTACCAGTGCACCACAGTAACACTAACAAGGTGCACACATCACCTCAGGGCCTTACGCCCAACCAAAACATAAGGTGACCACTAGGCCGGCTGGCCTTCCTCGGGGGCCCGTCTTGGGCTTCCTCGCAATGCCCTTTGTCCCAAAGTCAGGGCTCTCAGCAGCTGCCCGCGATCGTGCGGTGCAGCTGCGAACCCTGATCCTTGCCCTCAAACTCAGGGCAACACCAAAAAGCGACCCCGGGCAGTCTTGGTCCCCGAGGGGGAGGGAAGCCGACACCTTGCTCCCCCTCCTCTGCCCCGGCCTAGAATGGATAAGGCTCCCGCCCTCACGGCGATCGGAGCTCAGTGATAGGAATGCCCGTGATACCAAGAGGGGGCAGGGGTGCAACTCACCCTGAACTTCCCCCAAGAATGCACGCTCCTTTAAGGTAGGCGGAGGGGAGACACTGGCTCGATCTCCCCTCCACCGGCAACAACCACCAGCTGGCTCACCCGTGGAGCCGCAGGCCTCCGGGAGTGATCTCCCTCGACTGGTCTGGAGATGGAAGGGATGCAGCTTCCTCCTTTCCGAGGCACACACGGAGCGAATCCTCCGTCGACCCTGGCTCCTTTCCGTCCAGAAGCAACGGCCAGCAGAGCACGGAGCGAAGTCTCCGGGGGCTCTGCCTTCTCCGGCCTCGCCCTCAATCAGGCTTCACCTGCCTGGCTTCCTCTGGGGGCACGATGCCCCGCCCACAGTCAGTTGCCTGGCTTCCGGTCCTTCCCTCGGACTACGGAGCAAAGTCTCCGTCGGTTTGGGGCAATTTCCTCACGGAACCGAAAATGCAGGGTAGGCTCCCGCCGACGGTGTCTCTGCGGCGTCTTCCTGCTGGCTTCTCGGCTGGTGAGACCGCGCCTCGGACTCCGGGGCTTATTTTGGCCCTCAACCCTGCGTCTTTTCCTCGAGGGGAGCCAGCAACACGCTCTCCTCTGCAGGGCCAGGAAATCAGTGAAAACGAGCAGCGCTCCGCCTGTCTCCCACCTGCAGACACCCGCAGGGAGCAGGCAGCGCTTCTCTCCATGAAGTGCACAGGCAGGCCAGCACACCGGGTCTCCTGGGCAGACAGCAGATCCTTCAGCTGCCAAGCAGGGCAGCAGGTCAGTCCCCGGTGGCGGTTCCTCCTGGCAGTCCGGCAGCCTGCCGGCCTCAAGTAAGCACCAAGCAGAACACTTTTCATGGGGTCACAGCCCCAATATTTATATCCCCTACAGTCTTTGTTCTCCCCCTGGCACAGGGCTCTGAGCCCAGTCCAAACCAGTTCTGGGGTGCACTTAAACATTTTATTTACAGTGCACAACAACCTCCTTTGTTAGTGTAGGCTCTGGTCCCAGACACACCACATGGGGGTGGAGCCAGCATTGTGGAAAGCAGGCACAGTCCTATTCAGGCCCAGGTGCTACTCCTCCCACCACTCCAAATGCAGTTTGGCCTATTCAGCCTAGTGCTGACTCACCAAGCCCCTCTGGAGCCACTGCACCTCCCCAGTCTCTGTCATTCCAGAGCCAGACATGCAATACACAACAGGCAGGCACAAAGACACATAGCACACAGAAATGCCCACTTCTAAAAGTGGCATTTCTAAAATAGTGATAATAAATCTGCGAACACCATTACGCAGCATTTGTTCCCACTATTCCAAACATACCAAACTTGACCACGCTACTCCTTTCATGTTAGGAATTACCACTGAAACACATATCAGGGAATCCCCAATGCATTCCTATGAGAGGGCAGCCTCACAGAAGTGAGAAACCAAAATGGCTGTTTGTCACTATCAGGACCTGCCACACAGTTAAGGCACATGCCCTACCTTTTACCTACAGCCCACCCTGCCCATAGGGCTAGCTAGGGCCTACCTTAGGGGTGACTGATATGCAGTAAAAGGGGAGTCACAGACGTGGCACTCACTTTATGTGCCACGTCACAGCGGCAGTAAACTGCACACGCAGGCCCTGCAATGGCAGAGGCCTGAGACAGGTTTACAAGGCTACTTTGGTGGGTGGCGCAAGCAGCGCTGCAAGCCCACCAGTAGCATTTAATTTACTGGCCCTGGGTATATGAGATACCACTTTAAAAGGGACTGATAGGTAAATTAAATACGCCAAACAGGTGTAGACCAATCTGCACCACGTTTACCATAGAGAGCACATGCACTTTACACTGGACAGCGGTGATAAAGTGCCCAGAGTCCTAAAACCACCAACACCAGGTCAGAAACAATACTAGGAGGAAGGTAAAAAGTTCAGGGATGACCCTGCAAAAAGGGCCAAGTCTAACACTTCTCTCATTGTGTTGTTGCTTCCCCACCACATCCTCTGTGATACTGGCCCCGCTCTCCTCGTTGCTGTGTCTCCCCTGTTTCTCACTTTTGGCTGGACTCCCACATAAGCTGCGCATATTTGAATCTGATTTATCAGGAGAGAAATGACTTGCATGACTTTTGGATAAGCTTTGTGGTGGAACAAATGCTGTAGCTCCACTTCTAAAAGGGCACAGTGGCACAGTGAAGGTCAGACCCTTGGCTTTCTTTCACTGAAGTGCACGACTGCCCCCTCTGACGTACCTTTCTGTGCCACAATTTTAAGATTTCACTACAAGGACTCTATAGTTTTGAACATGACAGTTTTTAGTTCTCAACTATGAGACAGCTTTTACCTGTTGGTAAGCAAAAGCCTATTCTGGAACACACTGCTTTAAGTGAGATGAAAAAAGTGGGGGATCTCCAAAAGGGGCATGGCCTAATTGAGGGCATGGCTTACAACATATGAACTACAATCTTGTGCTTTACACAGCGTGCTGCGTGCTACCTGAACAGCAGGTACCACTTTGTG
This sequence comes from Calotriton arnoldi, assembly GCA_963921515.1. Classification (NCBI taxonomy): domain Eukaryota; kingdom Metazoa; phylum Chordata; class Amphibia; order Caudata; family Salamandridae; genus Calotriton; species Calotriton arnoldi. The sequence continues at coordinate 1,429,334 of CAWUFW010000171.1, read as the reverse complement.
AGTTTTCTGCTATTCCATCCAGATGAATCACACAACAACAAACTTGTCCCTAAAAAAAGCCAGAGCTACTGGCTTTGTGAGTGCTTGTTAGCAGTTGGATATAAATGAGTAGCAACAATGTCAACTGCATTTAATCGTGCGAATCAAACAAACTAATGACTGATCCTTCTTGTGTTGGTGTTGGACGCGACACTAGAGCACTTTCTTTTGTATTACAGGAAAACTTATCTGCTAGGGTTAGATTTGGTGTGAGTGGGGAATTATCGGACCCCTTTGATCTTCTATGGTGTCTGGCAGATGTGAATTCTTGCTCCCCTTCATGGTTTTTTTTTTCTTAGTATCTTTATTAAGGTTTCGCAGTAACATGCATACATAACAGAGCAAGCGTGGGTACATTCCCTACAGACAATATGGAATTGCAGTATAACACTATGGATGTTCCAAATGTCAATAATTGTTATATGCTGACAATGCGGTTTTGATGGCACATACTCCTAGGGCCTTACAAATGTTAGTCAGCTCCTTTGTCCAGTTTATAGCAGGCCCGGATCTAATTTCCAATTTCGGTAAATCAAATATTTTGGCCTGCGGCTCCAAACGTTTGAGTGTTTCTACCCTTGCCATCTGTAATAGCTGCTTAGAAAGGGTTGACAGTTTTTCCTGTCTTGGGATCGTTTTTGATTCCTCTGGCTTTTGGGGTACAAATATTTCAAATTGCCGTTTGATGCTTTGTGGATCTACGGGGACTCTTTTCAACTTGCCAGGGCCTTCTGGTCGAAAGGCAGTCAGACCTCTTCTTGAAGTTTATAAGACCCAGTTTGGTCCTACTGCTGTAAAGGGAGCTGGGGTTTGAGGCTATGCTAACTGCTCTGCAATTCAGGTTGAGGAAAATTGCTTTTGCACTATGTATGTCATGAGGAATTAGGTCTCCCTTACTTAGAAGATCGAATTAAATTGGGCCCACGCTCTTTATGGCTATCTGTCTGGTTAAATAAAACCCGGTATTTGTAAAGCGCGAACTAATCACCCGTAAGGGTCTCAAGGCGCTGGGAGCCGTCAGGGAGATTAAGTGAGCTATGGAAATTGGGAAGGGTCATTATTTTTTTGATTTAGGGCGGGGACAGGTAGATACATGGGGCTGTATTACAATAAGTGCCCTGGGGGCGCAATGGGCGTTTGCGCCCGCTTTGTGCACCTCTGGGACACTTTGGTATCACAGAAGTGGGTGCAGACACTGGTGTGTCCCCTTCAGTAATACCGAGAACACTGATGCACTTAATCCAGCGCTACCATCAGGGGGCGTTCCCCCATTTGCATAGGGGCATGCCCTATGCAAATGAGGGAATTCCTTTGCCTCTGCACCTGCGCCATATTACAGACGTGGGCACAGAGGCAAAGAAGCTCTCAAGGGGCGCACTCACAGTGTGCCACCTTCTAGGTGGCGCAATGTGAGTGTGTCACCTGAGAGCAGCCCTCTGGAGGGGAGAAAGGGGGTCCTATGGACCACCAGACATCCCCTTGCAGGAGGGTGCAGTCACTGACTGCACCCGCTTGCAAGGGCATCTCTAAACTCCTTTAAAAGTGCAGGTGGGTTGCCGCCTGCACTGTGGAAACATGGAGCAGCCGCTCCGTGTTTTCACATGAATGCGCTGCCCCCAGGGCCGCGCGAGTTTCTCAGCTGACCTGGGGGCAGCACAGTCACCATAATGGGGTGCATTGTCATTGTTTGCGCCCAGCGCACCTTTTAAAAGGTGTGCCGGGTGCAAATAATGACAATGCGTAATACAGCCCCTGGTTTGCTTTTCGTTGAGCCATCCATGTGAAACACCTGCTCATGTGTTCATATGAACCCCTGTGATGGGGTATCAGACCAATCTTCATTACATTCTACCTTTTTTTGCAAATACGCTATTTTTACTAAAATGTTTTCAATTGCGCTTTCAAAGAATTATCAAGTTACACTTTGTAGAGTAGTGCTCCGGTTTTTATAATTATTAAATAATGAGGAGGTGTGTTTTAGGATTGGATTAAATTATTAATGGCGGATTTTTTTAAATTAATTTCACATATGGATGTGTTTAGCTTCTATTTTATATGTATGTGTTGTAAATGCGAGGAAGTTATATTCACAGTAATCAAAACGGTGTAGCTCCCATGCCCATTCCCTCCTTCCCTATCCCTATTGGTACATTCCTTCTGTTTAGAATGATGTGCTCTGAAACATTTCTCCTCAAAGAGAAAGAGAGCTGGAGATGGTTAAAAAAGTATTTTTGTGCTTGCCTGATGCGGAGTCTTAATTATAACACTGGCGATGAGTTTTGAGCTGTGACGGTGGCAGCAGCACTGCCTCCACCCCTCGCTGTACACTCTCTTGGCAGATTCATTAGTCAGCCCTTGAGGAGCAGGAACGTCAAAGGCACAGTGTCATCGTCGACAGTGTGGCTAAACGCCTACCCGCAGTCTGATGGCCTTGCCTAATTAAGGAAGATCAGGAGGAACACTGTGGACGTTCCAAGACTTCCCTGTGGGCTTCTGTGTGCGACCATCCCTGCGTGTCTTCTGCTTTGATGCGGTTCCACTCCCTGCTGACGGACAACATTACCGGTAGGCATGGAGAACATAGTAACTCCCGCATGCCTAGTCCACCTGACGAATTGGGTTACCGCTCATCTCTGCCGAAGAGGACAGTTAAGCAAGAAGTCTACCTTGCCTTCGCTTCCTCTTCATCAGGACAAAGGAGAAATATTCACCATGTCTAGGCTGTCCGGTTTTAGGTTTAAACCTATAATAACTGATAAAACCCCACTGAAAGGGAAATAGCCCTCACCAGTGTAGACATATAAACACTGAAAAACACCTGCAGAACCACAAACTAAATGCCATTCAAAGAAAGGAAAAGGAGAGTGAAAGAGTAATTTTTTTCTTCTTGAAGGAGCCAATACAATGTAACTTTGTTATACAAGCTAGCAGCAAGAAAGACTGGGCTAACATTATTCTGCTTGGGTTTTGTTGTTTAGGGATGTCACTAAAATATTATTTCTTCTTCGCTTTGCTTTTTACAGTTTTGTGGTCTTTGGTCTAAAGATGCAGGGTTCAGAAGCATGTTTTAGGTCTTATTTAATGATTTTATAAACTGTAGAGAATCAGGCACTAACAAAATCATATTTGAAATTTTGGCTGTGTTTGATTCTTTCACTGATAAGTAAAATGGCTGGTTTCATAAGAATCTTTCCCAATATGTGCCATCACATTTACCTACAGAGAATGGGTAAAAACCCTTCATACATCAGCCCCCAGTTTCTAGTGAGTCAGTATTGATAGTAGGTGAATTGCCAACACCTCAGGCTTTAAACATTCAATGCAAGGTATAGTGACAAGTATATGTAAAAAGAGTGCTATCACCAAGCATCTGGGATAGTGGTGAAAACATGACACCAGACTTTTGGAAAACAAGGAACGCAATGTGACTTGGAATGCTGCTGCAAAAAGTTTATTTCCAAGTTCATCAAAGATTGGAGTGATATTGTTCGTATTTGCAGTGATTCAGCTACGTATATGAAAAAGTTGTGTGATGACCTGTCAAAATCGATACCTGAGCTGGAGTGCTTCCCTGTAAGCGATCCTTGCCAGTTGTTAGATGATATTCTGAAAGCATTTTTACAATCTTCAGAGTTAATGAAGAATGCTATTGACTTTTTAGTCCATTATCGTGCACTGTTTTGTTTTGCGTGGGAACTAAAATGCAAATATTTCTCATTTTTTGCTTTGTGTGGCATCAAAGAAAGAGTCATCCCAACTGTGTCACTTAGCTGATGGTTCTCAGTCCAAGGGGCTGTGAATGCTATATTATCCATGTGGCAACCGCTTACAGAATTGATGATGCCAAAGGCAAGAAATGTGAGGATCTATGGTCGCATATTGATAGTGATGTGAAAAAAAGTACACTCTACAGCATTCTTAGATTTTTACAGGAAAACATAACTGCTGTAGTGGACATAATAAAACAACTAGAGTCTGAAAACCCCCTTGTCTGCCAAGTGTTCAGCATAATTGGTGTCGATGATAAACATCTCCTTGAGAGTAGGCTGGGCGACACCATTAGTGACTTTGGCACTGCAACATGTTCCATGTTAGAGTGCTTGCCACTTGGTAAGCAAAGCAATGTTGACAAGCAATTCAGGAACTTTCATTTTTTACAATGTATGAGAAATGGCTTGCAATGATGCATAGAAGTGTCCCTTCACCAACCATGGCATTTGAAGTCAGTGAAACCTCACTGTGCTACTCTGCACAAGTTCTAGATCCCTTCAGTAAAGGGGAACTTTCTCCGTAGTTTCAAAAGTGTTGCTTCATTTTTGACCGCCTCAATAACTCTGAGGGCATAAGCGCCCAGTTCAACACAAATGTTCCCGAACCTGCCCAGAGAATCGCAATCTTCAAGTGCACCACTATTGGCATGGAAAGCTATGTCAGTGGCCAGAGTTAGCAAATTGTGTACTGGCTGTTTTGGCTTTGCCCATCTCAAGTGCCAATGTTGAGAGGGCCTTTTCACAGAAAAAATGTTTACATGGGAAGGAAAAAGTGAGCGCACATGACCAAAGACTCACTGAAGAAGTATTGTATGGTGTACTACAATAAGTTTGATTTGCAAAAATGTATTTGGATCTCATATACACTGTACGTACACTGTCTATATACCATTGACTATCAGTGCAGAAAGCAAGCAATAATAACAGCAAAACATTCTATAAACACCAGAAAAACACAGTTTCTGTTGTTTTTAATGGCGCGAAAATGTGTAACCACTGATAACCACTGTTTTTTAAGGTATTGAAATCACTTGAAAACACTGGGAAAAAAACACCAACATTTACCAAAAATAGAAACTGAAAACAGGAAACCCTAACCATGTCTCTGAGAGAGGAGAGAGGACAGGAAGTTAATGAGCAAGTACAAGTGAAAGTTCTGCTTTTCTGAAGGAAAGTGTACATTAACTGTGTGTGCTTCGTATATCAGCGATACACACACTTTTGGACATTTACAGAACCTTGGAATGTTTTTGCATCATTTCTAAAATTTATTTATTTATGCGGAGGGAACTTTCAAGTGATTTCATTGTGTGTGCACTATTCAACCAGTGATCCACACACCTTATGACTAATCACCTCCTTCATTTATTAAGGGTATATCAGTGCAAGCACCTTCCTATTGGTGAATTTGCATTTTGCATAAAGAATTGTTAGGATCCCCACAAGATATTGACCTTCTCTATCATAGGATCGAGAAGAATAGGAATATAGATAATGGTACCTCCCACACCTTACATCATAGTTATCTAGTAATTTAAGCATTACAACCAAACATTAAATGGTTACTCATTTGCGTGATGAATATTTACATATCCCCTGGGTAGATTCTAGGGGTACCATGGCACTGGGTACAGTTCTGATTGTACACTCTAGCAATTTCTGATTGTGCTTTATTTTAGTACCCAGCCTCGTTACATTTTTCAACCCTGGCAGCTGTAAGCATGACTCAAACACCGCCATTTTTAAATGAGGCAAGGGACCCTGCATTACCTTGGAAGGAATGGATAAAGTTGTTTGAATTGTATCTTATTGCCATTGGTGGGGAAAGGTTCATTGCATTCAGAAAACAAAATATTTTGTGGCATGAAACAGGGACTCATAGGAGGAAGATTTATGAGACACTGCCTGATGTGATAGACCTTCCAGAGGTTATAGAAGAAGGGGACCTGGATGTATACAAGATAACATTCTTGAAACTATAATTACAATTTGGAGACAAAATTAATGTGGTTCTTAAAAGGCACAAATTATTCTGCAGGATACAAGGTAAGGATGAGAGTATAAAAAGTTACATTACAGCACTGAAAGAGTTAAGTACATTGTGTGACTTTGGACAGTTAAATGATTCCTTAATTTGTGAACACCTGGTGCGGTGCACTCATAATGTGCATATTCAGGAAAACTTCTGGCAAAATATCCAAATTTACAAGAGCCAATTGAAATAGCAAAATCTATTGAGCACAGAGTTCTTTGCATGAAAGAAATGAAGTCACAGTCTGATACTGATACAGTAGTGGAAGTAAAAGAAGAGAAACAGGAGAACCTTGTTAATGAGGTTTGTAGGGTAAATAACATTCCAGAGAGTCATACAAAATATGAATCTGGTGATTGAAAATGTTTCAGATGTGGCAGTAGTAACCATTTATCAAATAATGTAAATTGCCAAGCTAGAAATATAAACTGTAAGAAATGCAACAAAGGGGGCCATTTTGCCAGAGTATGTAAGGAGGGTGAAAGCAGACAAGTCAAGGATACTGAGGAAGGTAGACAAGAAGTGAGGAAGATTGTCTTCCATGTTAAAGAAATTGATTGTCATAACCCTTCCAGTTACCCAGAGTGTAGCATTAGCCTTGATGGGGAACCTGTGAAATGTTTGCAGACTCATGCTCGCCTTTCACATTTGTCAACCAAAAAGATGTTCAAAGCCTATAAATGCACAGTGAGTCTCTATTAGGGATGCTAGATATCTCACCAAGTGGATACAATATACATCCAATTCCCCTAGAGGGAATGATAAAAGCCAAGATAACATTTAAGGATAGGTCACATTTGAGTAAATGTATAGTGTTAAAAGTGGTTCAAACCTGCTGGGATGGCAACGCAAAAAGGAATTGGGAATTACTTTAGATTCAAATAACCCTGAACAAGTTCTTCTGGTGGATAAATCTATTATGGGTGACCACGTTTGTGATGAATTTTCATAATTGTTCAGTGAGAACTTAGGCCTTTTTACAGGATTTTCAACAGAAGATAAAATTAAAACCTGAGGCCAAACCAGAAGCCCACAAAGCCAGAGCAATTCCACATTTAATGAAAGAGTCCTTAGAAAGAGAAATAAACCACCTGATGGCCTTAGGCATTATACAACCCATTGACTGCTCAGAATAGTTAGCCCTGTTGGTATAGTAAAAAAAAGACGAAGGAAATTACACTTGCTTATGTGTAGACCTGAGGGATCTAAACAGCATATGGGTAGAGAGACTTCCTTTATCTCGTATACATAAGATGTTGAGCACGACTGGCACTGCTACCTGTTTTAGTATGACTGATTTATCCATGGTATACCACAAGTGGAACTCCATCCGGACTCATGTCCATTAGCAGCATTCATTACACCCACTGGGGAGTTCATGTTTTGCAGCCTGCCATTTGGACTTGCCTCAACTGTGTCAGTCTTTCAGAAAACTATGTGAAAAAATACTGGCTAACATTCCCAATACTCTTTGTTTCCAGGATGACATTGTGGTATGTGATTCATTTGTCCAAGACCACAATGATTATTGAAAAATTGTATTAACTAGGCTAAAAGATGCAGGATTTAACCATAAACATGACAATCACGGGATAGGAGTCGGTTCAGTGAAATACCAGGAACATACCATCTCCAAGGAAGGGTTCAAACCAAAGATGAGTTTAATTGATGCTGTGAAAAAGACCACTCACCAGTAGAATAAGGAAGAACTCAAATTCTTCTTGGCTTTGGTAGAATATATGTATGTGAAAAAAATTTGAGCCTCACTTAAGATTTATGTGAGTTGTTAAGAAAAGACAATACATTTACATGGGATGACAAGTGTCAGAAATCTTTTGAAAATGTAAACAATGCACTTCTGCTGCATCCTTGGGCAATTTTGATCCCAGCAGAATAACTATACTCACTACTGATGCAAGCAACAAGGGTTTAGGGGTACAATTATCACAAATAGCAGAAGGAAAAGAGAAAATTGTAGGATGTCAGCACATCACCAGCATTTTACATTTGTTAACACTCTTGTAAACAATGAGTTTCGATGATGATCGAGATGAATTGGCCAAAGATTTGTTTGGTTCCACAAACCAGGTTTCTAATAATAACCTGACTACAAAGGTAGGTAAGGAAGGTTTAAAAGGAAAATTCATGAGACTAGAGAAACTTAAAAAGAAGCGAACTATCCAAGTGGTGGGACGGAGTAACTCTAAAAAGATACCTCAGAAAACAAGAAAGTCCCACGTGGCCTCAGAATTTTGACTTTTCCCAATTTTGATGATTTAGACCCCGATTTACTGGCTGAATGGGAGGAGAACCTTCATGGTTCATCCTTTACGATGATGAAAATTCTCATCCAACACGCAGACAGGAAATGTACTACACTTAGGGAAAACATTAAAACATTGGAAGGGGAAATTAAAGATCTAGATTTAAAAGAAGCCACCGATAAAAACTATGCCATTTTAAAGGATGAAATCCAAAAACATCAAAAATGGTTAAAGAAAGGAAATTGAGTAAAATACGACGTGACGACAGGGACTACGAAACCGGACGAATTTTTACTTTCGCCCGTAGGTTTGATGATGTCACCATCCCAAAACAAGGGAATCCTGAAACTTCTGAGACAGGGAGCATAGCTAGTGCGACCAGTAGCTCTGATGTTTCCTCTGTAGAGGACATGGGCCCGAGTGGCCCTTCTGACAAAGGTGCAAATGCCAACAATTCCTCTTCTTCCTCATCTTTTTTAGAGGAAGTTTTACGCTACCGAATTGGGAACAAACAACAAAAACGCACCGTAAGACAAGGAGAGGGGGGAGGAGAAAGAACAGACAAAAAGGAGGGGGTGTTAACGAGAAACCAGAGAAAAAAACTAAACAAACAGTGATGACTAATCATGGGGAGGGTGATCCGCTGACCAACCTCACACCCAAGATGTTGACCTAGTGATTAATTTGTCTAATCATGTGTTAACCGATTCAGAAAAGTCTGCCTTGAATAAAGGCCTTAGCTTCTGTCCTATGAATAATGGTTGTTTTTCTGATTTACATGTCAATGTCTACAAGTTTGTGAGAAATTTGAAATTGAAATGCCATTTTCATTTGAATATGTATAATAAAACACAAACGACGAACAGACCCCAGTTGTCTGAGTTGTCTGTCTCATAGCTAAAGGATATTACCTTATTAATGTCCCTCAGTGATGATACTAATTGCACAATTGATGAAGTGGCTAAAGATCTGTGTATCGAACAGGATTATACATATGATAGTGGCTTACGAGCTCGTAGTAAGTTTGTCTCACATGGTGCACATCTAACCAGTATTGACACATTCCATCAATTGATCACTAAAGACCTTCAATGTCTTGAGGACAAACTTTGTGTCTCTCCCAAGAAGTATGTCACAGACAACCTAACTAAATTGGAAAGATCTGCGCTTTCAAGCCTTGCGAATGATGATTCCTTAATCATTCGAGAAGCGGATAAAGGAGGGAATATTGTGCTTATGAACCGAGCAGATTATGACAGTGAAGCATATAGACAATTGAATGACACCACTTGTTAAAAAAACTGGATCAGAATCCATATATCTCTGCTACCCACTTTATTAATGAGAGACTCAATCATTGGAGAGAAGTGGATCTCCTGTCAGATACTGAACTGAAATTTCTGCTAGTCACCTGTCCGAGATTCCCCAGCCTATATCTCCTACCTAAGATCCACAAAAAGGGAGCCTTTCCCCCAGGCCGTCCTATTATTTCTGGGAATGGATCCTTAACAGAACATCTTTCGCAGTACGTGGACTCATTCCTCAAACCGTTGGTGGTGAGCTTCCCTCATATATTAGGGACATTACGGACGTACTTAAGTTTGAGGACCTGATATGGGACGAAACAATGTGGTTGATCACTTTAGACGTTGAGTCGCTATACACATGCATTAAGAAGAAATATGGATGTATGGCGATGGACTTTTTCCTTTCTAGACGTAGGGCAAACTACTATGAACACAATACCATGCTCTTAGAAATGGTGACATTGATTCTCACAAACAACTACTTTTTGTTTGATGCCAAATGATTCCAACAACTCCAAGGAACAGCGATTGGGTCAAAATTTGCCCCATCGTATGCAAACCTTTTTATGGGCTGGGTTAAACACAGACATGTATGGGCGACTGCAGCGACTCAATGGTGGAAGGATGTCCACTATTGGGGTCGATATATAGATGATATAATTATCGTCTGGACAGGTACAGAAGCCAGTTTTCAAGACTATTTTGAATACCTGAACACAAATCCATATAATGTCAGGTATACAATGACGATGTCACAAACAAGGATCCAATTCCTGGATGTGGAATTCTATATCAAGGATTCCAAAGTACATAGTACCCTTTTCCGGAAGAAAACATCTGTGAACAGCATTTTACACTATCAAAGCGCGCATCCGCCTTGTACAAAGCGAGCAATCCCTTATGGAGAACTCGTACACATGCGCAGGAATTGCAGTGAGGACATTCACGTTGAGGAACAAGCTAGTCAGGTTGTTACTAGACTTAAAGAGAGAGGCTATAAGGAAAATGAACTCAAACAGGCTTTTCAGAGAACACGCAAGATCAATCGCTGTGAGACCCTTAAGATTAAGGAAAGAAAGAAAAATGAGCGACTATCTTTCATTACTACATATTCCAAACAGAATCGAGATATCTTTAAGATAATGAATAAACTTTGGGTTCTGCTTAAAAATGTACCTGGTGTTAACCAACTCATCAACGATAAACCCAGTATAACATGCAGAAGGAGTAGGACCATCAAGGACATGATTTGTCTGAGTTATACTCCAAGTAAGAAAAAGAGAAACGTAACATGGTTTCAACGCCCAACTGGATTCTTTCCTTGCAATAACTGTAAAGTTTGTCATCTAGGACAGAAAACCACAGAGTTTGATTATAACACGAAAAAGAAATACAAAATCAGACATTACATTGACTGTCAAACCAATTATGTGGTCTATGTCATTAAATGTGTGTGTGCAAAAATCTATGTGGGTAGTACCATCCGCCCACTTAGAACACACATCATGGAACACCGCAGAGCTTGCACCAATGGTGACCAAACGTACTCCCTGGTGTCACATGAATGTATCCTGGGAACCAGTAGAGGTAACTTTAGATTCCATGGGATAGATGTGGCACTTGCACATCAGAGAGGGGGTGACAGGGAACTTTCCCCGCGAAAACTAGAGGCCAAGTGGATCTGCAACCTAAGAGCTGTAACAGAAGGTCTTAATAAGGACCATGAGTTCCATTATTTTCTAGGATAATTTTTGCACTCAATGACTCCTAACATCAGAACAGGAGCGCCTTATCAGTTTGGGGTGTTTGCATATTGTTTGCATTGTTCAAAATCTGTACAGAATGAGGTATTATTTGTTTTTATATAACAGCTGTACTGTGTTAACCTGTTTGTAAGCCATTCCATCCTCCAAACAATCATTATTTTTGAATGGTGCCTCTACCTTTTTCTGGATGAAAGCTATGAGCATTCGTATACTTTATGTTTCCTGAAATATTTTTGGAGCCTCCTCTTATATTTAGTACTTTCGTAATAAAAGATAATTATGAGCCTGTTCTTTGGCTTAGTACTTGTCTAATAATAGATGGAGATATGTTTGTTATCTCACCAATCAGAATACATGCCTACCCCCAACCCCCATCCCTTTGCTGTATATTTTTAGATGGATGTATGATTCCATCATTAACACGAGTCTATCAATCTTGTATGTGGCATTAGTTTAGACACATTATGGTGTGGTCATAACTTCTTAAAAATAAACTCTTCTTTCAACAGCCCATTCCATAGATCTGTGAGTGGTAATGTTTTATCTCACCCACCTTAATCCACGCCTACCACTACCCTCCCCATCCCTTCATTGAAAAAATGTTTTTGATGGATGTATGATCCCATCATAAGCATGAGTTTGTCCAACTCCCTTATGTTCATTAGGATATACATATCAACGACCATCCCATGGATTTGGGAGTTTAATGGTTACTCTGTTTTTTGCAGGACTTTCGACCTACTATTTTTAAAATAATAATTCCATTAATTCTTGTGACTGGGTATGAACTTTTTCCACTACGCGACTAGCGAATTAATATTGTATATGGTTTTCTAAATCAAAGTTATCCGCTAACCTCTGAGGATGGTTATGATCAGTATTTATTCATATTAAACTTTCATAATGACTATGGGGCCGATTCCGATCTCGGCCGGTAGGGCTCCGAATCGGATTCGGCTTTACCGGATCCGATTCGGACGCCCTGTTTCCGACCGAGTCGGACGTGCGTCCGGGCGAACGAGTACGATGCGAACGTACGCGAAATCGCCGACCGACTCGTTCGCGGGACCCAACCGCTCCGACCGACTCGCACGGACACGACTCGCACCGCGCATTGGAGATGTTCCCCGGCCAGGTAAGTACGATGCGCGCCGCAAGCAGTCCGACTGACTCGCGCCGTCTGGCTCAAAAGTGCAGTCGGAGCCGCACTTTGGGGGTCCGTGTCGGACCCCCCTGTACGCCTAGTCGCGCGAGTCGCACACAGGGGGGACCCATGGGTCCCCCCTACCTGTGCGTGTACGGCGCGACCCGCTTCGACGCGTACCCGCTATAGGGGGCACCCTTGTTCGCCTCGCACCCATTGAGTCAATGGGAGCCCGCGTACGCATTGTACGAACGGCTCCCATTGACTTCAATGGGAGTCCGACCGAATCGAGTCCGATAGCATGCGAACGCATCGTACTCGTTCGGTCGGACTGCTAGGGTCCGATTCGGTCGGAAATCTCTCCGGGTCCGGCTCGGTCGGAGAGATTTCCTGCCCGAATCGGAATCGGCCCCTAAGTGTCTTAGCTCTGTGACTAGTTGCTGACACTGTGCTTCTAATAAAGTTTAGGTATTTTAAAGATGTAAACAGATACATCGTGATAGACGGGAGGTAATAGTTTTTTAGCCATGCGTCATTTGTCTTTATGCTGTTTCAGCATTTGCATATTTGGAATGCAGATTCAAAATTTACTTTTCCAATAAAATTACAATGTGTCCTATCTCTGCGTCTGGTTGCCTCATTGCACTTTAAATAAAGTTTCAGTTTTAAAAAAATATATATAACCGATCCATCATGGACGCCGGAAGTTGTTTGATGCTTTCTGACAACGCGGACTTCATCTTTATGTCGCTCCAGTTCTTCAATATTACGGAAGTGTTTAAGGAGGGTTTGGGCCATCCTTTTACAGTGCTGCCCAATTGAATCCCTCGTTATACGGCCGCCGGAACCTGACACGGGTGAGTGTTACAATCGTTGGATCGCGGAAGTCGCAATACCTTGCCTAGCGGGCTCTGACTTTGTCTTACTAATTTATGCCTTTACGCTATGGTTGGGACATGGGAGTGCGGGGCTTTTTCAATTTGAGCTATATTTAACAGCATCTCGCAACTTTGGTTGTGAGATGCGGTAGTGTGGGAGACGTTCATCTCGAGCCGCGTAGCTATGCCCCCGCAATATACACATCTATTCTTCATGTTGCGCCTCTTTGATATTTGATTATGGGGTTTGCCATAATGGCGCTAAGGTTGTTATGTGATGGTTGTCCTAGTGGCTTTTTACTTTGTTGCCTTTTTGAGGTTATTGCTTGCATATATGCGAATCTAACGTTAAGATATTGGCATGACATCGGTTTACTTACTTGAACTTCCTCAATTTACTATTACCTTAAAAATTCTTGTCCTCTCCGATGATTATAATTGGCAATATTATTATGGATATACTTTCATGTGCATAGTGCGCTTACATTATTCTCATACTAGAGTGGCTGATTATATTTACAATTTCGTATCCGCTCTGTTCTCTTAGATAATATTAGGAGAGTATTTTACTTCAGTACTTTGGGAAGTTCTTATCTGCATATTTTGTAACATTCATGTGCTAGTTTTCCAGTCACAGGCGTTTTAATCTGTCTCTTTTATTTCTTGTCTTGTACTGTTTTTGCAGTTCAAACATAACTAATGCTGATTACAGCTTTCTACTACTTACGTGTGCAAAGAACCCTAATAGCACAGGTAGCGTATTATTTTCCACCTATTCTCTTACTTATGGGATGTGTCTTGGTGTTAGAATATACGTCTGACTATTTGGGATCATTTTAGACCCTGTCTCTCTGGTCTTCTGTTGTTTTTTTGCTTGGGCTTACACAGGCTCGATACACTTCTTATGTATCGATTAACTATGAATGACTTTTAAGTATAAAGACCACCACTAAGCATGCCTTAATGGCTTGAGTTTTCAAGTTCTCTTTAACTTAGTGATTTCTTTGGAAACCACTTGACTTATTAACTCACTTGGGATGGATGTTTGTAGACCGTTAGGTTTTTATATTATAGATTTTTATGTAATTTTTCTTCACCTTGGATTCCCTTTCTCTGTTTCTTTGTCCTTTTTGTGTGTTATATGTTTATAGCTCTTCACGGAAGACTCTCAGCGTCTACAATTATAAAAAAAATCCTGTGTGTGGAACACTTCTTAACCATACAGGTATGACATTGTTCTCCTTTGTGCGGCTTTAGAACTGCATCTGATACAGTCAGCTGAGCACTTTTTCATAGAAGAATGATACCAGCATTTCATCAGGCTATTATATAAATTGCAACCATAAAATGGTTTTGACATTTTCTACCGTATTAGTTAATCCCTTTTACTACTAGAGATGGGCCAGGTAATTCCTGTGACCTGTTTTGTAATTGCTCTTAAGAGACCATAGTTTGTTACATGCTTATGACCATATCTACTTTACTCATAGCTTCATGGTCTCTAAAAAGATAACGCACTGGGAACAGCCATGAGACCGAGGAGTTTGTCTTCTTCGATGGTAAGTTACATCAGTTTCCCTGTGTTTGATGGATGGAATGGGTTAGAAATGGCACCAGGCCAATCCTTTGTGGGTGGGACGTCTTATTCATTATATGTGTATCAGATTAAACTGTTTTCATAAATGACCCACAAAATTTGTTCAGCTGAAATTCCTATTTTTAATTTTGTGAGTTTATCACTTTGGCTATACTGTCACTTCTTTGAGCATGCTGTTTCTAGGCTGTCTTGTGTTGATGAGGTTTTGTTTAATTGCACTATTCGTATACGTAAGCTTTTAAGTGTGTGATTCATTGTATATCTTTATCATCTACTCAATAAGTAATAATGGCATAAGAATGTATTATATGCCTACCCACTGTTTCTTGACGCCTTCTTTTGCTGATACATGATTGTATTATCAAGACATTAAGAATTTCGATAGAAATTGTGGATTTGAGTTGTAAGAACAACAAATTAATGTGAGTCATATTTATATATGTTGCAGCCCTGAAGAAGCCCAGATACGGGCGAAACGCGTTGGCTGTATTCACAGTTCTTCACGGAACATGAAATAAAGGATACAATTCACAAACACAAACCTCTTGTTTCATCTGCTTTTGTTTGGCAATTTTGCCGTTATTTTGCTACACATTATTCTTGTTGCCTCTCAGATTCTTGTGGCATTTGCTTCATGCACTCTTTCAAATTCTGAGAAGAACTATTCTGTAATGGAAAAAGAAGCCTTGGCTTGCTTTTGAGCCATAAAACATTTTAGAATTTGTGGGGTCTTTCAGTTTCAAGTCTGTACAGACAACAAGCCACTTACCTACATTTTCTCAACAAAGGGTGCGGTGAATAGCACAGCCCGTATTGCCAATGGATCTTGGGATTGGAAGTATTTTGTTTCAAGTAAGAATATTTCCTTGGTAAAAAGATTTGGCAGCTGAATTCCTCTAAAGATCCCCATTAAATGTAGAAGACAGCTATGAAATGTATCCTAATGTCATGTATGAAAGATTCTTAATTTAGCTATTGATGAATGAAAGGATTAGCAAAGATAAAGAATCAGAAAATCTCAAAAAAACACATTGTGCACGGTTGGCCCATGAAATGTAGTGAACTATGTGACAACCTTGAGGACTATTGGGAGGTTCGAAATGAGTTAAGTATTGTGAGTGACCTTATTCGGCATAAAAATAAGATAATACTACCTGTAAACTTGAGAAATAAGTTTATTGGTCTTGCCCACGCGGGGAATTTGGAAAGAACCGTTACTAAAGGTAGAATTTGAAGCAACTATTGGTTCCCTAGAATGGATTGATGTGGAACAAAAGGTAAAATATTGTGCCAGTTGTTCTATAAACGATTAGACAAAAATAAGTGCCTCCATTATCTCCAGTGGCTATCCCTGAAAAAACATCATGAGACAATTTCGATCTTGACATAATTGGCCCGATTAACAAGAAGGGTGTACAAAAAAGTCCATGTTTTGTAAGGATGGATTACCAATCGCACTGGATTATATCAAGAATGTTCAACTACAAAACTACTGATGTCTTGATTAGTTTACTTAGAGATGCCTTTGCTTCAGAAGGCATACTATCTATTTTAGTGACCGACAATGGTGTCTAATTCACCTCATGTAATAAAATATTTTCTTGAAAATTTTACTATAAGGCATCAGAGAATGACTTTGTATTGTCCTCGGGCTACTGGCCTGATGGCGAGGGCTAATAGAATGAAAAGAAAGTGCATGCAACTTGCTTGTATAAATGGCTTTCCTGTTGAAAAAGCAATTCAAGATATTGTGGGCCTACAATACTACTCCCAATAAAGCCACTGGTATGTTTCCTTTTGAATCCATTAGAGACAGGAAGCCATGTACCAAATTATACCCTAGTCAGTTGAGCGGAAGTGTCCCATTAAACCCTGCCAATGATAAATGTAAAGGTAAGGAAAGGATTGAAGCCCACCAAAAAATACAAAACTTGGGATGACTCTAAACATGTGGCAAAATTGCAGCATTGGTCAGTGCAAGATTGTGTCTTGGTTAAAAAAACCTCATCAGAAGGAGACAGGGGGCAACAAGTTTTCTAAACCAATGCAGATTGCCGAAATGAAATAAGATGTAGCCATAATGGGCAAATGTGGAGCATGAACAGACTGGTACGATCCCTCCCATGGAAAACCTCATGGTTTGTTCAGTGTTAAGAGCAGATGAGAATAGTGCTTGACGATGGAACACAGCTCACCAGAAGGCTCAGACAAGTATCCAAGTGGCATGAAGATTTTAGAATGCACTCACATTTTTTCTAGTGTTTTCCATCCCTGCTAAGGGAGTCCAGTTTTTGCTCAAACACTTGTTATTTTGTGTGGCAAGTGGAGATATGTTGTTAATACAAGGATTTTATATTTCCAGCATTCAAAATGGTCTCTATCTTCTATACCCCTCCCCCCCCATTCCCTTCCCTATCCCTGCTGGTACACTCTTTCTGTTCAGAATGTTGTGTTCTGAGGCATTTCTCCTCTGAGAGAAAGAGAGCTGGAGACGGTTAATAAAGTATTGTCGTACTTACCTGATGAGGCGTCTTAATTATAACAGTAAGTCTAATCTCTGTGTATTCTTTCATGTGTGTCTCTGACACACAAATAAAAATTGATCTGACTGACTAATAACAATTATTTTGTTGTAATTAGAAATGGTAATTAACAATACGAAGCCAATAGGTCCCAAAGGTGAGGCATATTGGCTTGGCCAATGCTTATTTATACGGTATCAGGCTAAACTCACACAAGATGTGGTGTACCAGTATGGCATTAGGTCATTGAGACTGAACTACAGAAACCAGAATTGAGGTATGTAAATGCGATGCAACTAGACATCACACTTTTCATTATTTGTCTTATAGAAGAGGATGTGGCACTATGGACAGAGCTGCCGGCTTTGTAACTCGGGAACAAGGTTTGAGTCCTGGCATCGGCTCAACATCCTGTGATTCTGGGCAAATCACTTAGTGCCTTATTACGAGTTTGGCGGTCCTCCTTTCTGCCCCCCCATTGCGGGGGACCACCAAGCCCGTCATGCGCCCGCCCACCGGATTATGAGTGTAATCCAGGGTGGGCGGGCGGTGCTGCGGTGGTCTCATGGCGGTGGCTGTGTAAGGCTCATAGGAGGCATCACGTTCCTGCGCCGTGTGGCATGCATGCCCACTGTGCAAGAACAGGGTGCAATTATAGGGTACCAGCATCTTGAGGCCAGTTGCAGACTGCCGGCGCAGCGGGATCTTTTGTTCCCAGCGGAGCTGGGTCTGGTGGCTTAGTGGACTAATACATCCACTGCAGGGGCCTGTGTTTGACCTCATGGTCACATGTTCAAATCCCGGTGGATCCACTCAGCCTCTCATCCTTTCTGAGGTCGATAAAATGAGTACCATTGAGTTGGGTAACAATAAACATCTGTTATTCAGCGCCAAGATGCCCCATTAGGGGTGAACGTGTGCTTTACAAATACACATATCATGTTATGACCAGCACACTCAGAAAACTGGGGGCCGACCCGCAGTGGTGGCGGTGGTCAGATCGCCACCACGAGTACGGCGGTCCTGAGGACTGCCGTACTTGTAATAAGGCCCATAATCTCCCTGTGTCTAAAAAATGAATGTGTCCTTGTGTAATGTAACTGGTGCTCGTGTAAAGCGCTCCAATACCTTTGAGTTGAGGTCATGCATTCAAAGACGGAGGTCTAATGTTGGGCTCTGTCTTCCGAGGGAACTTGGTGTTTACTTTTCTTTCTCTGACTTCAAAGTGAGAGAATGTATGTGACAATCCTGCTGAGTACCTATATGAGAGAAGAGAGTTTAGGGTGTCATTTTTTCTAGTACACAACAAAAATGAACTGTGCTGATGTCGGAATATATCAGAATTATGAAAGTTCAAATGAAGCCCTTTTTTGGTAATTCTGAAGTGTGGTCGAAACAAATATTTGAATACAATCAAAACACATCAATACACTAGGTGATGATTTTTCCACACATTATTGTATGTGCGCAGTAAAATTGTATGTCCCTGCAAATATAATGGTCATTTCAATTGAAAATGTATTTTCTGCAATGGCAGCAGTTGCGGCTGCCACCTACGGGGATTGGTGCGGCGGGCAAATGGGAGGTGGGTGCCAGTGCAACATTACATCAACAAAATTGCTGACACGCATTACATTAATGTAACGTTAAACGGTAATGTAATGTATGTTGGCCATTTTGTGCACATTCAGTATGATACATTACAATACATTACATACATTTTTAAAAAGAAAAGAAAACCCACTTACCTTGCGGCACGTCCGCATTCCCATCTGGAGTCCTCCACTCATCCAGCGCGGGCCCCAGGCAACTCCCCTAACCAATGCTGGCGCTGCTCACAATCAACATGAGAACAGCGCCAGGATTGGATGGAGCAGGTTCTCTCAGCGCTCCAAAGAGTACTAGAGGCCTTTGCTCAGTCTCAACCCAGCTGTCCGTGACAGCTGGGCTGAGTTTTAAAGTGCGCATGTCTGGCTGGCCATCGCAAGATGACCGGCCAAAGGTACATGCGCACTTTAAACCTAAGTGCCCTGACCATAACTTCTTTCAGCTGCTGCCAGTCAGCAGCTGCCCCGCCCCCGTCCTGACACTCAGCTCTGGACGGGGTTATTGAAACATAAACTGGTAATACATTAACTGTATTACCATTTTATTGTTCATCTCTGGGGAATGAGGGGCATTTCAATAGGTGAGGTGACGCTCCTCCGCCTTAATGGAGGAGCCACCCCTGAATGGCAGTGCGCTACCACATCATGCATACTCCACACTATGTCACTACATTTTACACCTGTCCACTCTACAACACTCTATTCTGTGTCCTTCAACTCTACGCCACGCCACTCCTTTCTACGATACTCCGCTCCACTCTATGACAGGCCATTCTACTCTATGCCCCTCAACTCTAAGACACTCTACGACGTGCCACTCAACTCCACTCTATGCCGTGCCACTCCACTCACTCCACTCTACGCTATGCCTCTCCACTAAACGCCCCTCCACACCACACCACTTAGTCGACCCCACTCCAAACCAATCTACCCCAATTCACTCTACCACACTACAATCTGCCCCACTTCACTCCAATCTATCCCAATCTACTCTACTCCAATCTACCCCACTGCACTCTACCCCAATTTATCCCACTCCCCTCCAATCCACTCCAATCTACCCCACTCCATTCCAATCTACCCCACACCAATCTACTCCACTTAACCCCAATCCACCCCACTCCAATCTACCTCAATCCATCCCACTTCACCCCATCTATCCACTCCAATCTACTCCACTCCACTCCAATCTACCCCACTCAATTCCAATTTACCTCACTCCACTCAAATCTCCGCTCCACTACATCTGTCCAAGTGCACTCCAATCTACTTCACTCTACCCCACTCCAATCTACCTCAGTCTACCACACTCCAATCTACCACAATCTACCCCACTATACTCCACCTAATCTACCCCACTCCACTCCAATCTCAAGTCCACTCTATCCAACCCCACTCCAATCTAATCCACTCCACCCCAATCTACCCCAACCCAATCTACTCCACCCCAATCTATCCTAGCCCAATCTACCCCACTCCAACCTACCCCAAACTACACAACTCCAATGTACTCCACTCCACTCCAATCTATCCTATTCTACCCCACACATACCCAATATACCCCACATCACCCCACACCAACCCATCCCAATCTACCTCACCCTCCTCTACCCCCCTCTACCCCACTCTAATCTACACCAATCAACCCCGTTCCACTCCAATCTATGCCACTCCAAACTACCCAACTCAAATCTATCGCACTCCAATCTACAATCTACCCCACACCACTCCAATCTACCCCACTCCATTCCAATCTACCCTACTCCAATCCACCCAATCTATCCTACTATAATCCACCCAATCAACTCCCCTCCACCCGAATCTACCCCACTCCACCCAAATCTACCCCACTCCACTCCAATGTACCCCAATCCACCCCTCTCCATTCTTCCTCAATCTGCCCCACTCCATTCAAATCACCACTCCAATCTATCCAACTCCAATCAAAACTACCCCACTCTACTCTAATCTACCCCACTCCACTGTACCCCAATCTACCCCAGGCCAAGCTACCCTACTCTGCCCCTATCTACTCCACTCCATACAATCTACGCCACTCCAATCCACCCCTATCCACCCCACTCCACTCCACTTTATGTCAGTCTTCCATACTCCACTCCACTCTACCCCAATCTACCCCATTCTACTTCACTCCAATCCACCACACTCCACTTCAGTCCAATCTAACCCACTCCACCCCAATCCACCCCACTCCAACCCACTCTAATCTACCTCACCTCATTCCACCCCAATCTACCCTACTCTAATCTACCCCATCCCAATCTACACTACTCCCATCTAACCCCATCTACTCTACTTCACTGCAATCCAATCTACACCATTCTACTCCACTCAACACCACTCTAATCTACCTCACCCCATCCCAGTCTACCCCACACCACTCTACCCCACTCCACTCTACCCCACTCCAATCTACCTCGCTCTAGTCCAATCTACCCCACTCCCCTTCAATCTACCCCACTCCACTGTACCGCACACCAAACTACCCCAATCTACCCTACCCCACTAACTTTTAGCCATGCTGAACTGCAGCCACACTGGTTTACAACATGGCTAAAACACACTGCCAAAGTCAATAGCTCGCTCATAGGCAAGACCTATTGGCTTTGCCAATGCTTGTTTATACATAGTACTTACTACCAATGTAGATCCTGTTTCTAAGGGCTCTATTTGTTGGTAACAAAAAAAACAGGGAACTGACGAACAGAGTTGAATGGATGGTTGAATGAATGAATGAATAGACTGATTGATGGATGAATAAATGGATAAAGAAATGTGTAAAGCAGGAGAGTGTGAAAGAAAGTGAGATAAAAAATCATCAGAAGAAATTAGTTTTGATGAACTTACCAAATAAGGCCATATTACAAATTAGCCAGGTATGAAGTGGAAGAGGGATCAAAAGACAGGGACAGCGAATGGAGAAATAGCAAATGTCGATGCAAAATGGACACAGTATGCAGTATGATGGAGAACGAGACAGTCTTTAAGAAATGAGCGGGAATCTAGAACACAGTGGGTGATACAGATTTGAACACATTCCAAATCTGGATTGGAAGTCAGTGGAGCTGACAAAGCACAATAGACACAGAGTCAGTGCTTATAATGCCACAAATTAGGTAGATAGGGAAGTTCTGGCTGAGCTCAAGTTGGTTTGAGAGCGGGCAGCCCTAGATATAGAACACCGGAATAGTAAATAGGGACATTGTGGTGGGTTCTAGCCTGCCTATTTTAGGAAGTTTTAAATTCTCTTAATTTTGGCAGATAATTAAGCAGAGAAGAGACAGAAAATAATTTGCCAAATATCACACAATTTGATCGTGTAGGAAGGCGGGAAATAGAAACAACGTGCTCTTGTTTTCCAACCTACAACCTAGCTATTATTTCACATCTAGAGGTGGGCGTAATGATGACAGATGAGGGAAGTAAGACAGAGGGAGATAATGTGGTTTGACCAAAATCACACAACATAGTCAAGTTGAGAAGCCAGGATGAAAAAAAAATATTTTGTATTTAGTGCAGCAAGTTAAACTTCCTCAATAGGTAACATAAAAAGGCTGAGGGGCTAATGTCAAGAGCACAGCTTATCCCCTTCAGCTGAAATTTACAGCATGCTAAGTAACTTCTCTTTCAGATTTTCATATGCAAAACTTGCTAACAAAATTTACTATGTCTTTGTGCTGGATTAATTAAATTAAAATCTTTCTTTTAGATGATTTAAACCATCTCAAAATACAGTAAGGTCAGCCCAGAAGCATGTACCCTTCCCTAACCTAACTACAGAAACTCAAATAATGTTAATAGAAATGTGTATTCTGCATATGTTGGTCAGGATTAGGTTTCGGGTCTTCTGGCCAACCTGTCATCAACTAGACCCTCAAACCATATTTACTGGTGAAGTTGGTAGCTATCCGTGGCCTTACTGCCCTAAGGTGTTTCAGTATTATGAGAGGTCTCAATAACTTTTATTGTGCGCTCCTATCTTTAAGCCTGTTTTGATCACTCACAGTTTTGACATGCGAGCAAACTGAACTATAAACATACGAAGTGAGCAATGAACTGAAGTTTCCAGGATTATACACTTTGGTCAAGCATGGAAGTCAAAATTAGAAGTCTGGTTTCTTGGTTTCACAGCTGACAATGTATCCACTACACCACATTGGTCAATTATGTAGGTGACATAGCTTGGAGGGACTGGGCTTCTGACAACGGAAAAATGTCCAGATTGATGGTAAACCTGTCTTGTCCTGTTTACATTTTTTTAGACCCGGTGAAACCACTGACAGCTTTATTATTTTCATGGAAAACAGAAAGAGTTTTGGGTCAGCCCCTTTTAAACCATTAGCTGGCTTGCTTCCGCCCCTCCATCAATTGCCTGACACATTGTTAATCCCATTTTAGCCCCGCCCAGACCAGCATATTACTCCCATTTTCATGCTATTGGCTGTTTGCATGTAACCTTCTTCCACCTGTTCTTCTATTGGGATGCATGAGGGACTATTTTACATCTGAAAAGTGCATTTAGTCATCACACTTTTTGTCACACTTGCAACAAATTGTGCACTATAACAAACCATATTCAGGTGTTTTTGTCAGTGCTCAAGTTCAAGCCTGACCTGAAAATAGCCGCTCCACTTACAATATCCCTTTTCAGATCAAGACAACCTAACTCAAGATCAGCAACAAAAGGCACACTCTTGCAAGACTTTCGGCGTGCATCATGGAGTGAAGACATCAGACCTCCAGCAGGGTGGCTGTTGGCTTTCAGCATGCCCAATCGCTTCCTTTTATCCTACACCCGGCTACAGGTGCCGCTTAGTGTGGTGGAGGTATGATGAAAAGAAGCCACTGCTGCCATTCAGCGCACTCCGCTGCTCCTTTTCATGCTGATACGCAGCCGCTGCTACTGTTCAGGCGCTCGACTGGTAGAACGAAAGGTAGCCACTGCTAATATTCTGTGAGCCTGGCAACTCCTTCGCATCCTGCTGCTGGACAAAGCAAATGGATCTAGCTTATACCACTAACTTCAAACCAGAGCTATTGGCTTTACCAATGTTTGTTTTATGTCAAGCTTCATACGAAACTTGAGTCCACTTTAGCAGTAAGATGTCATCAGATATAGAAAGTGAGGCATGGGAGCTAATAAGATGGTGCAGCAATTTGGTCAAGTCTGGAAGCTGTGATTAAACCTCCGAGGCTCCTTTAAAGCCTTGTGGGCAGCCTTCTGGCCCACCATGGGGCAGAAGACGGCTCCCATATTTAGAAATTCAGAGGCAAGCTGAAGCCACTGTGCTGCCAGTGGACCACTGCTGAGGTAGATTCATAGAAGACTCTGCTACTTTGCCCAGCAGGTGCCAGTTTGATGCGCTCATTCAATAAAGTTTTTTGTTTTCCAAAAACAAACTCCCAGAGCTGTAGTAGGTTCAGAAAACTAAAATCAGTGCCCCTGGCAGGCAGGGGGTTTTCTACCTGTGAATTGGGGTTATTGTGCCTTTTTCCAAACTGGGCCTCCCATGCTCTGCATTGTGGTCCTGGTTAGGGAAACAAGTGTTGGTCGCTCTGTCGTGAAAAGGGCAGGGTGAGCACCACTACGACTAGGCGGAAGTGCCGCCAGGGGAAGGGTTTATGCCGGCGGAGCCAGTTGAGACTCCACCGGTATAAACCCATGGCTTCTCCCAACTCTAAGCAGAAAAGCTTTACTGCGAGATTGGGGGGGGGGTCACTTCTAAATCTAAACGGCCTTTTCAGGCTTTGCAGTTTGCAATTTAACACTACCACATGTGCCGATGTGATAGGAGGAAAGACTGGGAGGACACACACCATGAAACTCCACAGCCAGGTACAGGGTCTTGTTCTGCCTGCTTTTATTTTAAAGTGCCAGCTACCAGATCTTAGTCAGTTTTAAAGCAGTCCCAGTTTTGGCAGCTAATGAAACTGAAGCATAGGGAGTAAACATGATCAGAGTTTGATCAGGTGGAAAAGCCAGCATTAAAACTATCCGTCTACTAGTCTGACGGTTTTCAGCGGACCAAATACACATCATCGGGGGTTGAAGTGGCTGAGAGCTTTGGTAGATACAAGATTCAGACATAAAAGTGATTTCCTCTGATCACATACTTTGGTCAGATGGGGAAGCAAGAAATAGAAATCAGGTATTCTGATTCACCAAATGTCACTTACCCACCGGACACCTGCTGTGAGTGGGGCTACCTGACTCCCCGCAGAAGAGGTGTCCAGAATGGTGGGGCTCTGCGCAGATCTATACAATTTGTATATCACACCTACCTCATGAATTTGGCTAGCTTAACAGTTCAATTTTGGCTCTAAATGAAATAAGTGAACTGGGGCATATTGTATTTTGATTGTATTTAAATAGTGCTCACTGCACCTGACGAGGTGTTAAAGTGTACTATGGCAGGTAGCATGATACTCCATACCCCAGAGTTATTGGTTGAGCAAGAAGCTATTCACTATTGTTGCAGATCTGTTGGTTATTGATTTATTCTTTTGCTCTAAGGAAACTGAAGACGTTCCCCCATTTTCAAGTGGTGATAACATTATTTGACCGATCTCACACAATACTATGAATATGAGAAGCTAAAGAGTCAGGTGGCAGGTTTTCTAATCCATCAAACCATCACTGATAACAGACCCTCCAGTCCAGATTAGTGGTATAAGCCACAAGAAACTATCCGTCGTTGCAGGCGGGGGGCAGGTCGCTCCCTGATTTTTAAGTGCTGCTATCAGTATTTAAGCTGTTTCATTGCTCCAGATTCGGCAGGTAAAGGAAATTGGGCGAGGAAGGCAATATGGTATGCCAAATATCACACAATTGGGTCATGTGGGGAATGCAAGATTATAATTCAAGGACGGGTGGTGAGGGGGGAGGAGTGTGTCAGTGAAAGATGAAAGAAAGTGTTGGGATTCTGCCATAACCAGGATTCGTATACCTGTGCTATCAGCGCCTCCCCTGTTTTTAAGCACCCTCAAAATGGAAGAAAATTGTACTGAGGGATAGGGAGGGAAGGTGAATTGCCATACACCATAAAATGCGCCCACCTGTGTGAACTCCCTGCGTGCAAGCTAGATCTGCTGGTTCCATATCATAATAATGTATGCATTACACATTTGGCGGCCGGGCTGGTGGCAAGCCTGGCAGAAAGATGACGTGATAAGTAAGCATATAAAGTGATATATATTGATATGATTACAAAATGTGTACAGGGTGAGATCTCCCGTTCGACAGCCAGCAATTTACCCCCAACA
Organism: Calotriton arnoldi; assembly: GCA_963921515.1. Taxonomy (NCBI): domain Eukaryota; kingdom Metazoa; phylum Chordata; class Amphibia; order Caudata; family Salamandridae; genus Calotriton; species Calotriton arnoldi. The sequence goes on along the minus strand of CAWUFW010000171.1, from coordinate 1,403,124 downwards.
TCAAATGACATCTGGTAGTGGGAAAGCAGTCTCTACAGGGGGTGGGCGGGATGAGCTGGTTGGATGAGAGTCCAAACTGGGGGTGGGCGGGACGATCTGGTTGGATGGGAGTCCAAACTATTCTGCAGATGGGCTCCAGTATAAAGTTGTGCCTAACTCGTCCACTGTGGATGCACGGGCAGAGTCATGCAGAGAAAATGTGATTTGTCTAAGATCAAACAAGTCATCGAGTCGATAAACTGTGAATATAACCCAACATCTAATAGTTCCACAGTTGAAAGTGTACACTAGGTCACACGCAAAGATACGTCGAATGGCGATGACAATTTGCAACTTCAATTTTAGGTTGTTAATTGCCCAGGAACATGTGCCAGTCGCGTTAAGTTTTTACATCCTGGCGATAAAGCCTTGCACAGCTACAGAACTTATAAATCTTTCCATGGTTCATATCAGTATTTTTGTATCATTTCATATAATGCACTGGTCTGGAATGGATATAAAACGTGCCTGCAGAAAGCCGAGCAGTGCATACATACAATGTGCGCTGCGAAGTCCTCGGCGTGAAGGAGGAGCTCGAGTCCTGGCTGGCGATGGATGGCAGGCAGTAGGATCACAAGACGCCCAGCCTCGGAGCTGTGCCTGGACCCGCTGCCGGGACTCCTCGCCCCCCGGCTACACTATCACCTCGCACACCCTGTGCCACTACTTCCGTCAACTTTTGGCTCATTACCATATTTGTGCGTCTGGCCGTGGCCGCCCGCCTGTCAGTCCCAGCGCCCGCTTCCCGGGCTGCAGGAGTTTCTTCCCACAGACCCTCAGCTGTGCGCGGCGGATCCTGCCAGACCCGGGGATCGGGCAGAGGAGATCGGCGAGGAAGGCGGGGTCTCCGGGCGCAGATCCCAGCCGGCTGACTTCCACGGACAGCCCGCTCCGGCAGCATCGGGGGGACACGCTCCCGTGCGGGCACATGAAGGGCTCGCCTCTGCGATCGCCCCGTCCCGGGATCCGGTTACAGGGAGGGGCTGCGGTGCCCGGGATCACATGCTGATCGCTTCTATTTCCAGGATTAAGTCTTTGAAAGTGTCACGAAGCTCTCCCGCGCCGCTGCCCCGTGTTGGAAGTGGGGGGGCTGCCCTGACCCAGCCTGGCAGCTCCATGCTCCGGACGACTCTTCCCGGAATATCTCACGGGCTCCCCGGGGGGCGAGGGCAGCTCTAATTGGTTTCTCAATGAAAGCTAATCGGCCAGTCCCGGGAGAGGTCCCGGCGGATTAGCAGCACTCCCCATCCCCGCTGCACAGCACTCAGGCTCCTCTGCTCCCCCGCCCGCCCTCCGCTCCAGCCCATTCACGGCAGCAGGGAGTGAGTGGATCGAAGATAGCCCCTCACCTCCCATCAGTGACAGCGCTCCCTCTCTGCTCGTCCTCCTCCGCCCCACCTCTCTCCCCATCACCTGCAGCCGGTGCCAGGCTGTCCCCGTGCCCGGCGCTCCCCTCAGACCCACTTTGGCATCCCAAAGTTCCTGCAGGGCGAGAAGATGAGCGACCTGGAGGAGGACTTCGCCAGGATCCTGATGCTGAAGGAGGAGCGGATCAAGGACCTGGAGAGCCGGCTGGCCGACAAGGATGAGGAGATCCAGGAGCTCAAGCGGAAGCTGCACAAGTACCAGTCGGTGCTGCCCATGCCCACCAGCAGCCCGCACATAGGGCCCAGGACCACCCGGGCGCAGGGCATCTCGGCCGAGCCGCAGAGCTACAGGTCCTACCACGACCTCACCAGGCAGGCGTTCCGGAAGTTCGCCAAGTCCGACAGGTAGGACACGCTGGGCTCGCGGCATGCGTGGAGCCGCAGCGCTGGCACTGCGGGCTGCGTGCGTCACGCAGCGTGCGTGACCTCTGGGGCTAGTGTCAGGTCAGAGCAGGCCCGAGAGTCGCCCTCTGTCCGGCGACCCTGTGCTTCCCATCCCTAGGCCTGAGGTGCCAGGGTCTTGGCAGATTGTGTTCAGACCAGGCACCAATACCCACAGCCAGGCCTGAATCTCTCTCCTCAACGTAACCCAGGTCTATCCGTGAAAAACATGGGGGAAAAAACTTTTGGGGAGATCACAAAGTAGATAATTTTTGTTTGGAGTGAGTGCGAGGAAGGTGGAGTGATGACTATCCCTATTTATCCTAGCTTTTAACAAGTGACTGTGCCTAGTGTGGGCATGATTCTGTGCTGTTGCTTTGGAAGAGATGATTCTGAGGCCATATCTGAGAGTGCAGCATCGACCAGAGCAGTCATTAACTCCCCTCCCGGCCTTGACATTATTGAGAAAGAGCAGCACATTATTGGCTTTTTGGAGTTGCCAGAGCTGCACGCTGTTCATGTTTCAGGATATTTAATCTGCCATTAGCCCAGAGGTCAGAGCTGTTTCGTCATTATGTATTCCCATTGTGGACTTGTATCACTGCGTTAGGGAACATTTTTGCATACTGAGTGATAAAGGGGTGTCTAGGCGCTTTGACAAGCCAGCTCTCTGAGGCCTGTCTGGCCTGGCCTAGCTGTAGTGATGATATGTAATGATGCTTTTTCAGATGGAAATCCCACATGACCAGTTACAAATGGTTTCAGGTGGTTTTATCCGAATCTCGTTGCATTATATGGGCTTCTAGACAAGGCCATGGATGTTGTTAGCGCCGCAAGTTGAGTGACACCACGTCTCAATTGCTCGAGGGGGGCGATTGCTCCTCAAACATGACTCTTATTTTCTACTCATATGGAACTGCAGGACCCCGTTTCTGCCATTGCATTAGGGTCCTTGGCATCACTGGTACCCATACCATTTAGACATTGATCGCCAATTACTCATGACATGAATGAAAAGCATCCGTGTCATGACTTGGCCCAGTGCTGTGTGGGATCGAGCTTATGAGAAGTTGCAATTACTTTTTGAGTCTAGTTAGACCGGGTGAAAGTTCAAAGTGATGTTTTGAGGTGTCGTCTAAATCTTTCCTTTTGGGAAATTCTAGGTGACCAGATTAAACTATTTCTACTATTTCCAGTTGCAGGACATGTGTGTTTTTTGGAATTCAGACTCCATTAAATGTGCAAAAACCCAAATGACCTCAACTTGATCCAGTAAAAACCATTTGCAACTGGTCACTTTGAACATCCACAGGATCATTCCTTTCATTCAGGAAGGGACTGCTAACCATCACAAAACCCGCCTATTCCCAGGCATCTGCGCTAATCACAAGGACTGACCTTTGCACCCGGAAATGACATGTAAAGAAATAAACACTGAAAAGAATTTCTCATGCTTGGCAGACCAAGGAGTAACTCTGTTCGTCAGATTTTTAATAAGGAACTGTGCCGTTTCTCATGAGTAGCGTCTGTCACCAGAAACATCTGTTCTTCCTAGAGGACTTTTTGCTCGATGCATATTCCTAATACACGTGGCCTAAGATCGCCCTTTGCTTTGATTATGCTCCTGTGCATCTGCAGTTTCCATGGCGACGGTCTGAATTCATATTTGAATAGGAAGGTGAGGCGACCCTTCTTTGTAGGGTGGAGCTGCCCGGCGGGGCGAAGAGGATCTTAGGGCGAGCATCCATTCTGCTGCAGACACTTCACTCCACACAGCAGAGTGCCCGGGCCGGGCCACGTGACCCTCCGGTGTGATGACGCTCATGGTTCTCATCACAACAGAGCGGGTAATGGCGTCCACAGTCAAACAAAATACCAGCCCAAAATAAAGCTGGGACCCCTGGTCATGGTTCTATAAGCAGAAAGAGTTGTATTGAGGAAGCCATTCAAAAAATAGTTGGAATGCGGACGCGCACTTAAATAGTAAACAGTTGTTAAACTATATATGAACAGTAACACTGACATAAGGGAACCGGTAGCTGCGTGTGCTCCAGGGCGCTTTGAAAGCGAAGGCCCGGCTCTCTTGTAGGCGGAAGGCCGGGCACACTCAACGCCAACGTTTGGGAAACTGATGCGAAACACTAGGTGTCACACTGTCACCTCGACGTGGCTAAGGGCACAGTGCCATGGGCCCACCATTAAAAGAGGGTGCAGTGAGTTGGATCTCTCAGTGAGAGAGGCACATCAGTCCACTAGTGAGGAAAGAGGGTGCAGTGCCTAGCCCCCCCCCCCCCCCAAGAGACAAAAGTTAATTTCCCTAGTTCTCACTGTTGGGGAAAAGGGTGCAGTGCCCTAGGCTCCACTGTGAGGCAAACGTTCATTGCCATAGTTCTTACTGTCGGGAAAGTTGGTGCAGCCGCTATGTCTCACTGAAAGGAAAGATGTTATGAGTTAGGCCTCACCGAGATGAAAGTGTGCATTGACCTAGGTCTCACTATTATGAAGGGGGCAAGTGCCCTTGGCCTCACAGTAAAGAAGGAGGGTGCAGTGCGCTAAATCTCAGTTTTTGAGTGTGTGTGTGGGGGGGGGGGGGGTGTTATTATTTATTTGTAAAAAGGGGAAACTGTTTGGCGTTTCCACTTAAACACAAACACACTTGGCAAAGAAAAGAGGCCATTGCCCTTTTATTGAGCCTGTCTGTACACTCGCTTTGCCGCTTGTATTTCGGACTTATTTTAGTAAAATGAAATAGTTCGTGATCTCCGTCAGCACAGGCCTCTCTCCTTTCAGAATTTTTCTTACGAGGAAAAGCTCTGTCGCCCTACTACAAGGCAAAAAAAGAAAAAATGAAACGCTAAGTCAACCTGCATGGAATGCTCAGGTTTTATGTGAAGTTTAATGAGGGCAGGCGGCCCCGCAGAAGTGGAAAAGGCACGCACGGGGTGAAAGGTTGCAGAGAAGCTAGCCTTTGCAGGCACAGCCAGGCTAGACGTATTTTTTTTTAAGTGCCATTCATTTTGGCAGCTTGTCCCGTTTCCTTCCCTGCACCGACACGCACTGTAAACGGGGTTCCCCCTCACGGGTGTCTGGGCTGGGGTTGCACTTCATGGTGGGAGCTGCAGCGTGCCTGAGGGGCGGGCCGGCTCTGGCTCTAAACAGCGCTGACAGCTCTGACGAATAGACGCAGTAAAGGCGGTCTGCGGCGGCGGGGGCCACTGAGAGCAACCGAGCATTCCTGGGGGCTGGGGCGGTGTATCGTGCGTTCATTCAGCAGACACCCCGCGAACAGGCAGACCTTTCTTGTGGATTTACGTCCTGGCAAGCATGTGCGCTCCCGTGAGCCTGATTCTCAAAGCCATTTTCAGACGTAAAAGTACTTTTAAGATCGAAAACGACAGATGTTGCCCCTGTAAAGCTCACAAGTCAGCTGGCGGTAGGGCTTTGCACTCTTTTAGATAGACCAACAAAATCCACAAATATTCCTGATTTTCCATTAAGTGGAATGTGCAGAATTATTGGAAAGTTCTCATTAGGCAAGTTTGCAATAGCTGTCTTTAAGCAAGCGTGAGCCGTGTGTAAAAAGTCTTGCAAGCCACCAGCATGACATTGGTTCGCACAGAACATTTCTCTCATGAACATTTATGTTTTTGCCTTTGGGAAAAAAGAAAAGAAAGGAACAAATGTGCATTTATACAGCAGCAATGCTCTTCCTGAATTCACAGCTGTACAGTGCGTACAGTTTCACATTGGAGAAAGGCCTAGTCACAAAAGCCACATCACTTTTCCAGGGCTGCGCCTGGAAAGCTTGGAGAAACACAACTTTCCAGACCTGCTATGGATACATTTTTCAAATAGCCAAATGTTGTTAATGTGCACAAGTGCATCCAAGTAAGTGTATGGGTGTATATTTATATGTGTTTCGATTTTTGTGATTCGGATCGAATATATAAGTTTTGACATCAAAAGTTTTCCAGGGGTAACCTAGTCAGCTTTTGAAACTTGAACAAATAAGGTCCTGCACTCAAAGAGCAAATAATTGATTAGTGAAAGGATGTTAATGTCCATAGACCATAACAAATCAATGTAGAAATATCTTCCCAAATGAAAAACGTTAGTCGGCGTTTTGCTGTAGAAAACGGTTCCTTTATTCTTTTAATCCATAGAAATTCTTTAAAATCACAGCACGCATTTGACAAGACAGCCGACCCGTTTCGTCCCTCTTGGGACTTCTTCAGGGCTTGATAAGTAAAAGACATAAACCATATGTTCTTTTGAGGTTAATCCTTAAGTGAGTAAGCAAAATAGTCGTAAGACAAGTAAATGGGATATGTATCTCCCAACGACGTTTAGTGGCGTCCGGTTCAAAAGTCGACTTACGACTATTTTGCTTACTCACTTAAGGATTAACCTCAATAGAACATATGGTTTATGTCTTTACTTATCAAGCCCTGAAGAAGTCCCAAGAGAGACGAAGCACGTCAGCTGTCTTGTCAAATGCATGCTGTGATTTTAAAGAATTTCTATGGATTAAAAGAATAAAGGAACCGTTTTCTACAGCAAAAACGCCGACTAACGCTTTTTCATTTGGGAAGATATTTCTACATTGATTAGTTATGGACATGGAAACTAACATCCTTTCACTAATCAATGATTTGCTCTTTTGCGTGCAGGACCATATTTGTTCAAATTTGTGTGGGGAGGTTGTATACCATTCCTTTGGGGACACATGAAGGTCACGTCCTGGGTCCATTGCACCTTGTTCTAATCAGAATATCATAGCCACCATACGCCATAACAACTGGTGCAGGGTATTGTTGCCCTGACTTTTTTCTTGTGCTCTTGTGTAGCTTTTGAAACTTGAAGTCATACTATGCATATGGTATACTGTCCCGCTTCGCTGTAGCAGAATGCAACAGTGCCCCATATCACAACAATTGTGCTTTCCCCAGCGCAGGCGCCAACTTGATCACGCATTGGGAAAATGGCATTAGAGAAAGACAGACCAGCTGTTTGAAGCCTTTGCTTTGCGTTTCTCTGTGCAGGCAGAAATGCAGCCTGCATTTGAAATTGGGATAGAGACCCCCTGTAGGTGGGTGCAGCGCGACTGCACCCTCCTGCAAGCAATTCTTGGGGTTCATGGAACTTTCTTTTCCTATCAAGGAGTACCATTGGGGCATAGGAGTACATAAGGGGAAGATTTACTAAGAGTTTGTGCCGTGTTTGCGTCACAAAATCTTTTTGTCTGATTTTCTTTCCAGCGCTGGAAAGAACGTGAAAGTAACGCGTAGCAGGCCACAGCGCTGCTTTGCATTAGTTAGCAACAAGGGGCGTACCATCGGTGGTTCATGGGCATTCCCATGCAACCACCCAAGGTTTCTGATGCTAAACCCAATTTTACTAAATAAAGGAGACATGGTTTAGTGTCAGAAAATAGCGCACCCTTCAACCAGGCGCTATGAAGGAGAAATGCTTTTTTTCTCCTTTATTTTGCGATTTCGCATGTGTGCTGCAATGTACATCACACATACAAAGTGGGAACATTTTTAAAATGAATCCAAGCATAGTATTTTATACTGGAAGGGTATCCTTCCAGTACAAAACCTATGCTTGACTCATGGGGACACCCTTGCACTATGGTGCAAGAGTGTCTCTGTGGTGCACAGCAGCTAATTTCAGCACCAGCACTACGGAGTGGGGAGGAGAGTGCCATATTTCAGTAAATTTGGTGCTCTCTTGCTCTCTCCTTCTCACGCAGCGCAGAGCGGCACAGCACAGCATTTGCAGCTGCTGCACTGCGCTGCATGAGAAATTGGTCTATCTGGCCCTAAGTGTGCATCACCTCCATTTGGCACACAGTCAATGTCTCCTGAGAATTCCTTTGCTGCTGCTCTTGCATTTGTAATATGTATAGAAGCAGACGCAATGTGTTTCCTCATTTGTCTGGGGCCACAGTGCCACACCCACATGTAAATGAGGGAACATCACTGCGGTGTACATGTAGCACCAGCACACTTTGTATTACTGGCGTGGCTACAGCAGCGTCTATGGCCCCTTCTTTAATACCCAAGTGCCTCAGGGCGCATAAAACGGTTTGAACCCTCAGGGGGCTTAGTGTAATATGGCCCTTGGTGTGAGACTGAAAAGCCAGGATATTGTGGTTTTAAGCCGGTAATATGAAGTTCTCTGGCATCGGGTTATATAGTATGCGGTAAAAAAGAATCTCATACTAAGAAAAACCAAAAAGGCTTGGAATCCTGGCCCTCCATTAATATGAGGGCAGGAGTGAGATAACCCTGCAGATACCGCGGCTTCCTGCTCCCATGACGAGATTACCAGGAGAAAGTCAGACTACGTTAAGGTTCAATAGTTTTCCTAGCACCGCACTTGCATTTAATTGGTCGCTCTGTTAGCACCTTCTTGCATACATATGAGAGAGATTATCACACTGCCAGCAACTTAATTCGTAGGATCTGTTCAGCAGCCTCTGACCCCTCGGCCGCACGCGCACAAGCACCTTGGCTCGCGGGCACCCAGCGCCACCAGTTCCTCTTGGGGGCTGCTCACACGAAGCCCCATTTTGTGATTAGCCCAGGGTCTCTCGGAGCTCGGGTGTGTTACAGAGAGGCCAAAAGGTGACAGAATGTAGTGATGCCCCGGGCCCTCACATTTAGGAAATTCTCCTTTGATAATTCTATAGTTTCACGGTGTCCCTAGTTTGTGATGTCTGGAAAAAAAGTGAAGCAGGCTTGACGGATTTATTGATGCTGGAAGAGACAGCTTTACTGAGTGGCCCAGGGGCTGCAAAAACATCGCCTCGAGCCCCATGGCTCTCACAGCTGTTAAAGCAACAGCGTCCCCTTAAGCAGGGTGCTATTTTAGCACCAGGCCACCTGTGTGTTTCACAGACAGAAACTTACTTATTATCTCGGGGTCTCATTAGAATGCATTTTATTTCCATTTAACTTGTGGGATAGAATCACACACCCTCTTGAAATCATGTCGTGTTTGGCACATAGATGATACTGGAGGAAAAGTAGTGCACACCACTCTTGAAATGTGGATGAAAAAGTGCCCAGTTGCTTCTCTAATTCTTTGCTCTGCTTCGTATTACGCTGTGTAGTGTGCATATATGCAGAGTAGATATGCAGCGTGTGATATGCTATTTATTACCAATGTTGAGATTGGGGAGGGCGATGACTCACAAGAGGCGAATATGGAAGGTGGTATATAACCGAAACCCAGATGTAATGGGGTAAGATCGCACTGAAGAGATAGCATGACTATTAGGACAGTTGTTTACCTGTGTAAAGTAATTGATACAGCCAGTCTGTGAGGCAGTAAAAAATGTTTTCATCCTTTCAACTTTCTGTGGTAAAAACTTGAATTTGACCTTTGCACTATAATAATGTATGAATGTTCGTATATTAATACAGTAGCACAAAATAACGTGTTATTTGGCCATGTTTATTTTCAGTGCTGTGGCAAACAAATAAGTGAAAACTGTATCTCACGCCAATGTGTGCCTTATAAACAGTGATTAATTTGAGCCAGTGGTTTCCAGTGCTCAGCACCAGCACTTAGTCACCAACACCGGCGCCTTTCATGAGCACCAGTTAAGGGCACATTTATTAACAGGGAGATTTGCCCAGAATCACAGGATGTTGAGCCAACCGCGAGACTCAGACCTGGTTTCTGAACTCTGAAGTCAGCAGCTCTGGCCATTACGCCAATCCTCTCCCCACTTTCATGGTTAGTAGATGGTTTTGTTTTAGACGGCACTAACAGGAGAAATGGGCTGGTGCAAGCTGCCTTCTGACGAGAGCCCTGGCACTTATTTTTTTACAAATTAACCACTGCTTATAACCTTACACGTGATGTCACATATGACATCACAAATGGCATAATCAATAACATCAGTAAAGCTGCTGCGAGGGCTGGAACACCAGCACTGGCTCTGGTCAAAAGCCGGAGTCAGCACCTAGAATGCCGGGCACACCAGTTGGCAAGTAGAGAGGTGTTCAACACTGTGGCTGAGTGTATGGTCTGCAGTCATTGCCCATGTTTATTTATTTCGTTCATTTATTCTGGTTGAACTGCACACATTAGAAATGTAAGTGTCTCAAGAGGTGATGCTCATTTGCGATAACATGTTCTGTTGTGTAAAGTGGGTGTGCTGTTTCTTATTTCAACCTTACAGGGTGCTTTTTGACCACTTATTACATCACACTCTTTTGTTACATCATGCTTACCTGTAACATGATTTCATTTTGTTACTTCATGTTTGTTTGTTAGATCACATATCATTTTGTTACATTATTCTTGTTACCTCATTCTTATTTACCTAGTGCTTGTTTCTTCATTGCTGCTTGTTACATCAGATTTGATTGTTTCCTTGTGCTTGCTTGTTTAATCATGCTGGCGTGCCTATTAGTGCACATTTGTTACATCATACTTGCTTGCTGCTTTATTTCTGTTTGTTACATTATGCTTGCTTTTTACTTTATGCCCTATGTTGCATCATGCTAGACTCGTACTTCATGCCTCTTTCAAAAATGGACCCACTTGAGAGATCTTACAATTTACTTGGATAGAGCCCTCTGATCGGTTGTGCTCTTAGCATGGTATCAGACCCAGTGAATAAATTAAGCAACTGACCACATGTTTGTGGTTTCTTTATCATGGTTGAAAATATTATTACTGCTTTTACTTATTTGATCAGTGATGGAAATGTAAAAAATGTAATCAACAATACCATAATTCGGGTGCCAAGTGGTGGTGCGGATTCATGAGGACCAGAGTCTGACAGTTGTGTGTGTGTGTGTGTGTGTATATATATATATATATATATATATATATATATATATATATATATATATATATATATATATATATATATATATATATATATATATATATATATATATATATATATATATATATATATATATATATACTCTACTCTGAAGAAATTGGCAACAATGACAAATGTGATGGTTATGTCTTACTTAATTGGTGTCAAACAGGCTGCATTTGAAAATATCTTATGGGGGTTAAGGGACTTTTTGCAGAGATCTTTGTGTATATAGCAATCTTCAGGCTATAAAGGCTTTAAGTTAACTCTAGTGGTCAATGGACTTGCTGAAGAGACCTAGGTTCAGTCTAGTCACTGGTTTGACTCATAACATAGAATTGAAGGTTAATGTGCCTGCTGCAAAGCATTGAGCACAACATGCAGACCACAGATATGTATATTATTCACATTGCTTAGTTGGTTCTTACTTTTGTTGCAGAGATCCTTGGGTTACTTGCCTGTCACAAGTTAAAACCGTTATAATAATACTTAGTTATTTATGAGCTTGCACCAAGGAGCTGTGTGCAAATTTCAAGACTTTAGTTTGGCACAATACCATTTTTCCTCAATATTTCATTATTCTAGGGGTGTTAAAAATGGAAATTTTAGTTAGTAATAAACACGTAGTAGTAAGTGCTGGATAAATAAACATTAGTGTAATAACTTGTTTAGACAGATACATCCAACATGCAGTGCACGCAGATCACGTGTACACAGCTTAGAAAAGTCAAAGCCTGCCCTCAAATCTTCGTTTAACCCTTAAGAACTTGTTTTTGTTTCCTCAATGGCATTGGCATTAAGGTGCTGCGCTCCAGCTACCTCCCAGCCAGTATGAAACTTGAACAAAAGGAGTGCTGATAGCCTTTTAAGTGAGACGTGTTTGGCCCAGCTGAAATTGAAATAAGAGACCCTACTCCTCACCTCCTACAGGTTGCTGCTCTAAACGTAGAGCGACAAACAGCAAGTGATGGATTGAATGCTTGAATCAATCTCATCTACTGCCGATCATTCCGAGTCATGTTCCAATCCATAATTTTTCACCCACTATACTATTATAGAGAGAGAGCTCCCCTATTCAAATCATTGTTGGTCCTGCTCCAGTAGGAAGAGTGAAGCCCGAACAACCAAGGCAGGTCCTCTCCAGACAGGAACACACAGAACCCCAGACAAACTCAACCTACTTAGGCCTCATCAGAAAGGTATAGCTTGAGTTCTGTGGCACGGTGAGCACAGGAGCAGCATCTCGTAATACATGTTGTACTTAGGATGTGGCACTGAGTTAAGCAAACTAGCATTGGTGAAGCCAATAGGTCTTGCTATTGCAAGAGTTATTGGTTTACCAATATGTTTTAGCCATGTTGTGCACCAGAGGGGCTGCTGTTCAGCATGGCTAAAAATAAGTGGAGTAAAAGAGAGTGGAGTGGAGTGTCGCAAAGTGGAATAGGGTGGCGTATTATGGAGTGGCGTAGAGAGTAGTGGATCGGCATAGAGAGTCGTGGAGTGGCGTAGAGTTACGTTGAGTGGCATATAGTGGTATAAAGTGGAGCTGAGTGAAGTGGAGTGTCATGGAGTGGCATAGAGCGGAGTGGTGTAGAGTGTTGGGGAGTGTCGTGGAGGGATTTGAGTGTTGTAGAATTGAAGGGTATAGAATCGAATAGAGAAGAGTGGCGTAGAGTGGAGAAGAGTGTCAGAGTGGAGTAGAGTGTGGAGCAGTGGAGTGGCATAGTGTGTCATGGACTGGTGTGGAGCAGAGTGAAGTGGTGTAGAGGGTGTTGCATAGGGTGGAGTAGAGTGTTTTAGGGTAGAGTGATGTAGAGTGATGTAGAGTGATGTAGAGCGGAGTATATTGTGGAGTAGCATAGAGTGAAGTTGTGTAGGGTAGTGGAATGGCATAGAGTGTTGTAGAGTCAAGTAGCGTAGAGCAGAGTGGAGTGGCACCGAGTGTCAGTGGAGTGGCATGGAGTGGAGTGGTGTAGGGTGGAGCAGAGGAGTGGAGTAGAGTGGAGTGCAATAGTGTGTTGTAGAATTGAGTGGAGTATAGTGGCATGGAGTGGTATAGAGGGAGTTATGTAGAGCGTCATAAAGTGGTGCAGTTTTGTAGAGTGGCAAAGTTGAGGACAGTGTTGTAGAGTGGAGTAGCATAGAGTGGAATAAAGTGTCAAAGTGGACTGGGGTTTAATGAAGTACAGCATCACAGAGAGGAGTATTGTGGAGTGGAGTGTTGTAGAGTGGGGTGTCGTGGAGTGAAGTAGAGTGAAGTAGAGTGGACTAGAGTGAAATGGCATCGGTGGTGTAACAACAGCCCCTGCGGTGCGGGGGGCCCCTGAGCTCAAGAGGGCCACCTCAGGCACTGTCCACGGGTGGTGGCTGACAGTTTTTTACTGGGTCTGGAGTGTAGGGTTCCCCTCCATGCACTTTGCAGGTGGGGCCCTCTCGAGTTTCATTATGCCACTGAATAGCATAAAGTATAGTGGTGCAAAGTAGATTAGTGTAGAGTGCATTGATTTGGAGTGAAGCGGTGTAGAGTCCATTGGCGTAGAGTGCTGTGATGTAGAGTAGAGTGGTGCAGGGTAGATTGTAGTGGCATAGAATACAATGGCGTAGAGTGGAGTGGTGTAGAGTGGGGTTGAGTGGCATAGAGTGCAGCAGAGTAGAGTCCAGTGACGTAGAATAGATTGTTTCAGAGTAGAGTGAAGTGCTGTAGAGTGGAGTGGTGCAGGGTAGAGTGGAGTGGCACAGGGTAGAGTGCAGAGATGAAGAGTAGAGTGGCGTAAAGTACAGTGGCATAGAGCATAGAGTAGAGTGGTGTAGAGTGCAGTGGTGCAGAATAGATTAGAGTGGCATAGAGTGTAGTGGTATAGAGTGCATTGGTGTAGAGTGCAGAAGAGTTGAGTGACGTAGAGTCGCGTGCAGTGGTGTAGAGAGCATTGGCATAGGGCGCAGAGGGATAGAGTGCAGTGATGCAGAGTAGAGTGGCGTTATGTTCAGTGGCGAAGAGTGCAGTCTTGTAGAGTAGAGTGTCACAGAGTGCAGTGTCATAGAGTGCAGTGGCATAGAGGGCATTGGCACAGAGTAGAGTGGTGCAGAGTAGAGCAGAGAGGCATAGAGTGAAGTGGCATAGAGGGGAGTGTCATAGAGTGGAGTGTCATAGAGTGCAGTGGTGCACAGTAGATTAGAGTGGCGTAGAGTGTATAGGCATGGAGTGTAGTGGCATAGAGTGCATTGGCGTACAGTGCAGTCGAGTGGCATAGAGTAAAGTGGTGCAGAGTGGAGACCAGTGGCATAGAGAGCAGTGGCACAGAGTACAGTGGTGCAGAGTAGAGTGGCATAGAGCTCAGTGGAAGTGAGTGCAGTGTTGCAGAGAAGAGTGCTGGAGAGTGCAGTGTGCAGAGCAAAGTGGCGTAGAGTGCATTATTGTAGAATGCAGTGGCGTAGAGTGGTGCAGAGTAAAGTGACGTAGAGGGCAATGGTATAGAGTAGAGTGGCTTAGAGTACTGTTGTAGAGTGTTGCAGAATAGAGTATAGTGGCGTAGAGTGCAGTGATGCAGAGTAGATTGGCATAGAGTGCAGTGGCTTAGAGTGTATTGGATTGAGTAAAGTGGTGTAGAGTGCGTTGGCATAGAGTGCAGTGGCATAGAGTGCAGCAGCGAAGAATAGAGTTGTGTAGAGTGCAGTGGGGTACAGTGGAGTGGCATAGGGTAGATTGCAATTGTGTAGAGTAGAGTGGCATACAGTGGAATGGCGCAGAGTGGATTTGAGGTGCGTAGAGTGCAGTGGCATAGAGTACATTGTTTCAGAGTAGAATGAAGTGTTGTAGAGTGCAGTGGTGCAGAGCAGATTAGTGTGGCTTACAGTGCAGTGGCGAAGAGTGCAATGGCGTATAGTAGAGTAGTGTGGGGGTAGCGTACATTGGCATAGAGTAGAGTGGTGTAGAGTAGAGAGGAGTCAAGTGAAGTGGCATAGAATGGAGTGGTGCAGCGTAGTGTGCTGGGCTGGACTGGCCGTAGTGGGCACCAGGCGTTTCCCCGGTGGGCCGCCAGGGTGGGGGCTGGTTTTAGACCTCCCCGGGGCCGACTGAGCTCTTTGCCAAGGCCGGTTTCGGTTCTCAGTCCAGCCCTGGTAGTATGCAGTGACACAGTGTGGAGCAGCATAGTGTGGAGTGGTGCAGACTAGAGTGCAGTGGTGTGTAGTGGTGCAAAACAGAGTGGTTTGCGGAAAAATGAAGAATGAATGCTATGATAGTGCACTGCTATTACAGACAACACATCTTCAATTGAAATTATCATTACATTTGCACAGAGATACAGCTTTACTGATACAAGTATACAGCGCACCGATGATAATGGGTGGAACTGTTATCACCTAGTGTATGGATTTGTTTTGATTGTATAAAAATATTTGTTTCCACCACACTTCAGAATTATCAACAAATTTGCTTAATTTGTGATTGCCATATTCTGAAATATCTGCACAGTTCATTTACAGACATTTAAACATTAGTTTGTGTTAGAAAACAACATAACATCGTACTGCACACCCCGAGTAGCCAGCATGATTGTCACATAAATCCTCTCACTCTGAAGTCAGAGAAAGAAAAGTGAACACCAAGCTCCCATGGAAGACAGAACCTGACATTTGACCTCTGTCTTTGAATACACTGCAAACGTGGCAAATAATGAACAGATTTAAAGGCCTGTTTACAGAAATTCAGTACTGGTAGAAGACTACAGTA
Source organism: Calotriton arnoldi (assembly GCA_963921515.1). Classification (NCBI taxonomy): domain Eukaryota; kingdom Metazoa; phylum Chordata; class Amphibia; order Caudata; family Salamandridae; genus Calotriton; species Calotriton arnoldi. Next base: position 1,387,694 of record CAWUFW010000171.1, on the reverse strand, counting down.
AATAAGTTTTGGGCAAGGGAAGGGACAAACTCAAGCTGGACAGCCTAAAACAAATCAAGCCAGCAAATAGAAAGCAAGCAAATGTGAGTTACAAAGCCAATGGAGGAATTCACTCCCAGATAAACTTTCCGAATGTCCCCAAGATGTTGTTAGCAAACCAGACAGCTGTACTGTCTGGTAGGCTTCGACCTAAAAAGTGATATGTTGAATGCTTAAATTAATCTCAACCAATAGCAATTACATGAGCCGTATCCCAGGCTGTCGTCTTTTTGCCCACCAGTCCACCTCAGTCAGGAGCATCCATATGCAAATCAGCCGTGGTCCTGCTCCAATATGGACAGTCGAGTGGACTGAGGAATAGATAACCTGCATAGTGATGAATGAGCTAGAACTATCAAAGAAGGATTGTGGTAGGGAGAATGAGTCAAATGGCAACGAAAGCAGAGGAAAGGCAGATGGGGTTTTAGGTAGTGGGAAGAGACCATCCAAGTTTTGGAGCACATTAATGCCTGCTTCTTTTATTTCCTGGGCCATATCATAGATAGTTTGAACCACACTTTTCCAAGCAGTGCACATTCTAATAGATGGGAAACAAATATACTCACACAATACAAATTCACACAAAGTGAAACAAAGCCATATTATTATTGTGTACTCTGATAACTATGACAGTAATATAATGCACGCATGAATTGTGCTGCTCGTGTCACAGTTTCCCCTGAAACCCCCAAGAGGCTTTTCAGCATGTGCACTTAGCACATTCTTGTCCGTATAGTGAGTGTAGTTAGTCACCAGTCTATTTTTAGACTCACACCCCCGCATTATGTTAACTCCAGATGAAAAATATGAAGCAGGTAAACAGTTAGCAGGGTCTTAGCTTGGTAAGCCCTTCCCTGCGTCCCCCAGGCCTGTGCTACTAGTGTCATGTTCAAAGCGTGCGTGAACTGATTTTGCACGCGCGTGCATCATTCTGCAAAACAAGTAAAGAAACAAAAATAAACCGAGTAAAAGAGACCCGCTTGGGAGCGATATATCTATATGTGCAAGGAGTTCATTTTAGAGCCCATGAAGATGTTTTACAGATTGCTATCCTGAAAAAAACACCCCTGCAAGTTCGGCCGAGTGCCTGACCTATGCAATTAGCAGGACCCGACAGACTGCTTGAAATGAGCAGACTCTGGCCTGAATCCATAATTTGAATTCCTCTGACCGGACATGTAGTCAGAGTGTGACAGCTGGGCCTTTTAAAGAAAAAAATGAAATCTGCTCTGGAAAGGAGATCTCGCCTCCAACTTAGTCCACGCACCCCTCCCTCGCGCCCCCCCTCCTGCGCAACTGCTGTTTCGAAAACTGATACTGAATTATTGATGCCCATTTAGAGTGCAAATGGCTCTTTGCTCTGATCTGGAGACACGCAGCAGACAATGGAAACCGGCATGAGGTAACTTTGATCACATCCGCATTACCGTGCCTTGCGAGCGCGTGCTCCACTCTGCGCCCCGGCCACTGAGGCCACGCGGGCCTCGAGCGTCAGCGAAATAAAGGCGGGCGCTCTACTAAGCACGCGCGCCTTCTGTGCACCGTTCAACATTGAGGCATCTGAACGTTGGAGAGAACTATGGAGTGGGCAGTGAATGCTGCACCACTCACACAGTGAACTTGGCAAGACAGAGCCATCACTGTTTTAATCTGTTTTCTTTCATGCCTAACTTAACAAAGAGGTCAAACTTTTAAAGAGCCCAGCTTTATTTTTATGGAGAAACTAGTAGAGTAGAAAGAGTTTTATATGCCATGCTGAGAATGTGCTGATGCAGCAGCAGAAGAAAAGCGAAACACGTGTCCGTGATTTATGATTGAACTGGGTATCCATGCCAACATTTTAGAAGAGGAAAGCGGGAGATTTTAATAAAACATGAACGGGAGAATGCTTTTCTTCCATTGACTTCTATTGAAGCAGAGGCAATTTCATTGGGGCGACAACCAAAATAAAGTACTTTTGGCTTAAAAATGGGGACTCTCCTGTCGGAACCGCGTCTATTGGCATGTATATAATAATAATAATAATAATAATAATAATATTAATAATGCTACTGGGAAAATCGCATTTTAGGAGGAGAAATAGTTAGAAGCGGAACTGAACTCTAATAAACAACTAGAGCTGTTTCTGATGTGAAATTATTCAACTTAACCGGAGAAAAGATATTTTGCTCCAAACATATGTGAGAAAAAAGTTACATGCATTTTTGACATTAAATTACGAATATTCTTGTATATATTACTTGGCTTCAACGTGACGACATAGAACGTGTTGCACCAACAGCAGAAAAATGTCTGCAATATGCAGATCACAAGTTGGAGGTTAAATCCACTTGTCATCCTTCCGACATAAATAGCGTGAATGCAATTGCGTTGGTGGACTTCATGATTTAAAGGCAGCGGCAGCGCTAGACCTTTGGCCGCCCGTGGTGGTCCCTGCGTTTGCCACACTGTGGGGGTCGCATGTAAGAGCGGGGGTGGGGGAGGTGGTGGCGATTCCTGTCCTGCGTTTGCTGCTTTGCGACAGCTCCAGGTAAGAGCGGGGCGGGGGCCCGCGGCTCCCAAAACTCATGCCACCCGGGGCAGACTGCCCCCGCCCCCCTTGCTACACCACTGCTTAAATCTATACTCTGCACCTAATGGCTCGCAGTAGTGCAACAATATGTAGTACGCAATGATCAAATGGGTTTTCCACGTTCTTCCACTGAATTATATTGTATTTGGCCATTGTACAGCCCAGTGCTACCACTGTCTGCCCCAGATACCAATTCAGTATTAGGATGCCATTGGTGGTAGGGCACGCTCTACTCAAATGTAGACCAGTATCTCCCTGACATGCCTTTTAGCGATGTGTTTGGTGGGGCACCAATAGGTCTCCCAGAAACAAGCCACACTGTGAGGAGGTGCAGCAGATGCTTTCTACTCCAGGAAAGGGCCCACAGAGATCTTCCGCACGGAAGGGGCACAATTGAAGACCTAAATCTCTCTCTCTCTCTCCCTTCTCAGTGTTCATACATTGTCATAAATATCCTGGTGGAGGGGAAAACAGAAAGTCAGTGCACATTTATAACTTTTTTTTAATCCTCTCTGGTCGAGTTTTTCTTACCAATGTAACATTTACAGCCAAGGGACAGGAAATATTATGTATTTAGGACTGAGGTAGATTTTATTGCACGCAGGCTGTGAAAGCGACCCCTCTTTCTATGTCTCGTGGTACTGGCTGCTGAAGTCTATCGAGATGGCAGAGGCAGAAAATATCAAGTAGGGAATATCGAGTCACCACAATGTCATACCAAAATATTGAGGACCAAAATATTAACAGGAAACTATATTAATTCACCACTAATCCTTTTTGGGTTCCGGAGTAGCGTGCTACTCGCCGAAAAAGCGCTTTGATGCCTCGTCAGGGGGAGTAAGCGCTATATAAATGCAATTACAATACAATACAATATATAGGTTAGCATAATTTTACTGTACTTAATTCCACCTATATGTACCTAGGCAATATAAATATATCTTGAAGGTACGTAGATATGGAGTAAAAATTAGGACATCTATACTAACCTAACTGCACTTACCTCCTCGATATTTTGGTAACTTGATATTCCTTACTTGATATTCCGGACTACAAACAGACAAGGTTACATTAGCAATGCCATGCTAGATTCACTGTGGTGCAGAAAAGTCTGAATACAATCTCAGGCACAGCATGCATGTTTTGGATTTCAGCCTTGTGTTCTGTTGTTATGAGGTGCCAATAGTGCCACATGCATCAATACGGTAACAAAGTTGAGCTTGCTATTTGTTAAAAATGTGTTCAGAGTTGTGCTGGTTGCCTCTTCTGGGGAGGCCTATGTAAATACACTGCTTCACGGGCCTCCAATTTTTGAGGTATTCTCAATGAGTGCGTGGAAAGTTATGTTAATAGAGAGGCACATGACTGAAAAAACACATGCATCATTCGTGTAGTAGGGTTTTACCAATCTTTAACTATAAGCAATGTCACCGGAATTGTGTAATTCTGCAACTGCTGCTTTTTTTGCGTAGGTATGGATTTGCCGCATTTGCCACATAATCCATCATCTGCTACATAATCTGCAGAATTTAACAAAACATGTTGTTGTAAACGGAGCAAAACTTAGTAAAAACGTGGTGAAGTGTTTACACTCAATGGAAGGCCCTTCGCAAAGGTTTAATGGTCAACTTTCAGTTGCTCATTTTTAGGTCTCGGCCTGCACCAGCGCTTGCGCTGGTCTGGCCGAGAGTTTTAGTAAGTGGGTTTTGGAAGTGCAAACACTGGCTTTCGGGTGGCGACCAGCTTGCGTTCACGATGGGCGTGCACGCGCGCAGCTGCCATCTGGGTTTCCTATCTCTTCCTCATTTCCTCGTCATGGCTCATTAACTCTCTGGACTCTGATGTTTCAATCGCAGCAGCAGCTCACATTACCAACTGACGGCCCTGCACTACAGTCACATGAAAAACAACAGCGATTAGCATTGAAATGCAAGCTTTTTTTTGTCTAGTTAGAAATATTGCTTCGGTGGGTTGATTTCACCTTATATCGCTATTTGTTTTATATGGGGAGCCACAGCCTAATTACCAGTATTTTTGTCTCACTCTGTTTTTTTTTTCTATATTTATTCGCGCAAAGCACAAAGCTATATTTAAGGTTACTTTTTCCGCGTCACTTCTTCACTCTATTTAAACTCCACACCCCCCACTCTTATTGTCTCTCTCCTTCTCTCTCTCTCCCCTCTCTAATTCTCTCTCTACTTAATTAACTCTCCCCTCTCTATCTTTTTTAGCCTTTCATTCTCTCATACCCCTTTATCTGTTTCTCTTTCAAACTCCATCATTCACTCTCTCTCTCCTTCTTTCTCTCTCTCTATCCCGCTCCACTCTTTATTCTATGTACACCCTTTCTCTCTCTTTCTCTCTCACCAACCTCTCTAATTGGGCATTATATCTTCACTCTATCTCTCACTCGGCAACACCACAGCATCACTCAGCATCACTCAGCATCACCACAGCATCACTCAGCGCAACCACAGCATCAATCAGAGCCAGCACAGCATCACTCAGCACCAACACATCTCTCAACGCCATCACAGCATCTCTCAACGCCATCACAGCATCACTCAACGCCATCACAGCATCACTCAACGCCATCACAGCATCACTCAACGCCATCACAGCATCACTCAGTGCAACCACAGCATCACTCAGTGCAACCACAGCATTACTCAGCACAACCACAGCATCACTTAGCGCCACCACAGCATCACTCAGGGCCACCACAGGATGACTCAGCACCACCACAGGATGACTCAGCACCACCACAGGATGACTCAGCACCACCACAGGATGACTCAGCACCACCACAGCATCGCTCAGCGCCACCACAGCATCGCTCAGCGCCACCACAGCATCTCTCAGCGCCACCACAGCATCCCTCAGTGCCACCACAGCATCACTCAGGGCCACCACAGCATCACTCAGGGCCACCACAGCATCACTCAGGACCACCACAGCATCACTCAGGGCCACCACAGCATCACTCAGGGCACCACAGCATCACTCAGCGCCACCACAGCATCGCTCAGCGCCGCAACAGCATCGCTCAGTGCCGCCACAGCATCGCACTCAGTGCCGCCACAGCATCGCTCAGCGCCGCCACAGCATCGCTCAGCGCCGCCACAGCATCGCTCAGCGCCGCCACAGCATCACTCGGCGCCGCCACAGCATCGCTCGGGGCCACCACAGCATCGCTCGGGGCCACCACAGCATCACTCGGGGCCACCACAGCATCACTCGGGGCCACCACAGCATCACTCGGGCTACCACAGCATCACTCGGGGCCACCACAGCATCACTCGGGAACACCACAGCATCACTCGGGGCCACCACAGCATCACTCGGGAGCACCACAGCATCACTCGGGAGCACCACAGCAGTATCACTCAGCAAGACCTGAGTATCATTCAGCATCACCTCAGCATCGTCTCCGCAACAGTCACCACCTCCACCACTACCACCTCAGCATCACTCAGCACCACCTCAGCCTGCTCTCGGAATCTGGCATCTGTTGATTCTCCCCTAGCGTCTGGCCGCTGCTAGTGTTATAATACAGGTACTAGTTCCCAACCTTCACCCTCCGATTGTTTATGCCCCCTCAAAAAAAAAGCTTTAACAAACAACCATTGCAATAGCCAAAAACAAGTTGCCAGCATTGCAAGAACAAAAGAAAACTGAGGAAATTTTTTATTGTCAATACTTTTTTTAATATGGTCGTTCAGTTTTACATAATGCCTTCTTGGTCATATATAAAGTAACAAAAATGCTTCTGACACTTTTTTATTATAACTTTTCAGCATGCTGCACAGCAGCCACACTTCTCTACAGCACAGCTTGAAGACATTGGCAAAGTCAATAGCTGTGGCTAAACACTTATAAGGCCCCAAAGGCGAGACCTATTGGCTATGCCAATGCTTGTTGTATTTGGTTGTTAAACTGGTACTAATGAGGTAAATATTACCATGTGTAAAAATGACAAAATAATAAAGTAATGCTATTAAAAATGTGCAACAGTATGGTCCATAATTTAACTCTTCTTGCTGTATAATTTAGTCAACCCGGCCTCATAATTCGGTGCTCCCCTGCTGCATAATTCCAGTGGCCCTGACTATAAGTAGACATTGACGGATGAACACGAGTTGCAAACGTTGTTGATCGGAAGGGTACAACTGCTTTGACTTAACTGACCTGGTTCATTGACATTAACTAATCAAAGATAATGTTGTGGGCTCCACAGAGCGGAGGAACTCAGTTAAGACCTAATTCACAGCTGCTTGCAAGAGCTTGCGGGACAGGCCAGCGCATGACACTGATGGTGTGTTAGTTTGGATCTTAGAATTTATCACTCTCAAGCAGTTCTGCCCGTTTTAGTACAATACGCAAATAAGTGAAAAAGAAAATACAAAAATTCGTTGTGGGGTCATCTCAATTGAATAAACGAATGAAAAAAAAACAAAATAGGTTCGAATTTGCAGTTTCAGATGCAGGCACACAGGGGGACAGGGACTGATACCCTCAGACCACATGTCATGACTTGAACTGACCAAACAAAGAAGCACCTGGTGCATAATTACCCACAATTGGGATATAGATCATTTTGCACAGTTGGTGCACAAGTTAAGGCTCCTGGCTCCTCTTTCAAAGTATAATAATACACTTGGAGGCATATTTACAAGCCACGAGCATCACCGGAGCGTCACTTTTTTGACGCTCTGGTGGTGCACTATGCAAGCCCATATTTACAAGGCTGTGCAAAGCCACTTTGCGTAGCAATTTTCTGCGGCAAAGGGGCATGCAATGGGTGTTGCTGTGGGCGTTCTCAGCAACACCCATGGCGTTTTGACACTGCGTCAGATTTACAAGGATCTGTAAATCTGAGGCACCCCCAAAAACGTACGCCTTTCAAAAGGAGACGTTAACATGGCGCAACAAGGAGAAATAGTTTTATTTTGCTCGTTCTATATGTGCTGCATTCTGCAGCCCCAATAGGAGGAGCAAAACAACATTATTGATTGTTTTTGTGCAGGAAGGTGTCCCTTCATGCACAAACACAATCACCCCTGAAACTCAGACACCCTTGCACCATGGTGCAAGGTAGCCTGAGTTGGTGCTAGGCAGCTTTTTTAGCGCTGGCACAGGGGTGCACCATATTCTTGTTAATATGGAGCATCCCTGCATTTTGAAAATTACACAACTCGGCGCTGCAAAATTGCTTGAGGCTCTGCGCTATTCCATTTTCTTGTAATTATGCCCCTTGGTGTTAAGGTGTAAATAGCATTTAATGTGTTTCTCCACCTATTGCGTGCCTTCTTTAAAGCAGGAAATCTGAATCACTTCTGCTAGTTTTGTCGATACAACATCACCTTCCAATGGTTAATCCAAATTAAACTTCTGAATACATTTTCAAACTATTCTCCAACTGTAGATTAATTTCAGATGAAGGAAGGACATATATTTATATTTCTTATCTCAAATGCTATTAGTACTCTATGTCATTGACATTTTCTGCTAAGCCTAAAACCCGTTGAGCTTTGGCAAAAAGGGCCTTAATTGGATTTCTGTACTATTAGTCTCCTAAGGAAAGCTCACAGGAAGACCCATCATCATTAAACTTTGTGGATAAAATGTGGGGTCACTTCCAAAGGAGACCTTTTCTATCAGCTGTTGCTGTCAGTAACTGTTCCTGCAGTAGGGAGGGACACAAATCATTTTTATTGTATTTTCATGCAACAACTCGATGTCGCTTTTAGGGATCTTAGCTGCCCAGAGGATGCGGTGCTGTTTTATGTTTATTTGGAGTGCATAAATAGACGTTGCTGACAATCATCACAGACGACCTTAACATTTGTCGGAAATAGCTCACAGGAACAGGCGGAGGATTGCTATAGTTGTGCAAGCACACTGGTATTCGCCAATAATCCTCCATGTTCTTCAACTGTCGAATTGCAGCTTCACTTGAGTAGTTTTTAAAATATATTTGCTCCCTTTGTTTTTTCCTCGTGTTTTAGGTTCACGTTTTATGGGCTTACAGACAGGGATATAAGGCCTGCTGGTGATTACCAAGGGTTCAACGTTCTATATGACTGAGAAGTCTTCTGAGGCAAATTACCTTTGTCATATTGTGTCAATTGCAGGGAGTGAGTATACCGAGCCATTCTTTCTATGGGCTTTGATTCAGGCGGTTGTATAGATATCTGAGGCAAAATTAATATTCAATGAGTGAAACTGGAAAAAAGTTAGTGTAAAAGTGAAAAGGGTGAGGTTTGACAGAAGGAGCTTGAAAGTGAAAGAGATGCATTAGTGTGAGGAGTTCCAGTGGAAGGGAGTGGGAATACTAGAGTACACACTGGAGGACAAAATCTTCAATCAAAGTATCCCAGTTTTTGTTTTTTTATTTTTTTTAATGTATTTTATCACTTACTGCAAAGCAATGTGTCTGAAGGAGAGAGGTAATCGAGTTTTCACTGCAACGTTTTTCAAAAGTGATAAAATAAAATAAAAATGAAAACAAAAACTGGGATACTTCTAACAGTAAAAGAAATCTGAAGTCAAAGATTCTTTTCCCAAAACCCATTTCTTAACATCTCTTGTGCCCCTCATTAGCATTTACCATCCCCTTTGTTTCAAAGTCTCCAACCAAAGTCATCAAAACAAGTTAGCAACAATCTGTCACTGGGTCGGGCTTTTCCTTTGCCTGCCAATACCCGCATACATACATTCTGATTTATTTTCATGTACCAGGGTTTAGTGCAGATTAAAATGTGCCCCAACACTCAATCACACTGGCACCATTTAAAATGTCAACTATACTTGAGTAACCAAATCAATTGTCTAGGAACAGTGTTCTTTTTATATCTTTTACCTTGGACTTTTAATATATTTTTTATCAACAACAATAATAATAATGGCGATGATTATAATGATGAAGATAATAATCAACGAATAAACAATATCGATATTTTACTATATTAGAACATTAGTCTGTTACTTTAAAGAATAGATCACGTTGCATTTACCATGTTATGGACCTTCAGCTGGAAGGGACTGCTATATCTTTTCTAGTCATGTTACAATCTTATTCCAATATTCTTTGTATCACTATAAGGTGAAGTTGTGTAAGATGACCCCTGGGCTTGGGTTACTTTATTTGGGACAAGTCACTGTAAACACCAAATAAAAATATAAAAAATTGCAAATGAAACATCAAGCATGGTTCGAGACAGAAACTCACCTGGAGCAACTTTCTGGTGTTCAGGGCTGGGATTACAGAACTTGCAGAAGGAGCAGATTTGACAATTGAACCTGTTTTTGTGCTCCAGTGGCAATTTGGAATTACAGAAGGGGCTGAAAACATCTGTGTACAATTAGCACATGCACAGGGTAACATGGGTGTGCCCTCATATGCACGGGCATGTACCCATGCAAATTAAGGAATGCACTGGCCGAAATTACAAAGACAAGACATACTCAGAGTGCTGCAAGGACTTCCCTTTTAGCATCAGTGAGAATACCAGGAGAAACATAGGCATCTAACATGGGATCTTCTCAGGGTCGGACTGGGATAAATAATAGGCCCTGACACAAAAACAAAAGTGGCCCTCCATTAGTATATTAGCTTAAAAATGTGGCCGACATTTGCAAATTGGGGCAGTTCTGAACTGGTAAAGGCACACTGTATAAGAGTTTTGCAAGGTATGGAAGACTGCGCGGATTTGAGTTGGCTGCAGGCAATGTTTGGGGTAATATCAAGGAAATTGCCGGTCAAAACCGTCCCACCAGACCACAAAACAGGCCCACAAACAGCCAAAACTAGCATTGGCATATCCAATAGGTTTCGCCTTTGGGACCTTTTAAGTGTTTAGCCATGCAGCACATGCATACACAGGAGGAAGGACACTGACACTGACAGCAATAGGAGTGGGGGGGAGGGAGAGAGCCGGAGGCAGAGAAAAATAAGGCGAGACAGAGGAAGAAAGAGGAGAGGAAAAGAAAGGGACCGAGTGACGGAAATGGATACAACAGAAGAGAACAGAGAGAACGAAGGCTAGCGAAAGACAAGCGAAGGAATAAAAGGGAAAAGAGAAATGGAGAAATAAAGTAAGCAAGGTGAGTAGAAGTAAATATAGGGCGGCGAAAAGAAACAAGAGGATAAAAAATACACTGCGCGAAAGGGAGAGACAAAGAAATAAGAACTGTGGAAGAGAAGGGGGAATGAATTAAATGAACACATAAACAACTGAAAGAAAGGCGAAATGATCGATTTGTGCTGAGGATAAAATTGAAGGAAAGAATGACGTAAATATAAATAGTCCGAGGGACAAAAAAGAAGGAATGAGAGACGAAAAGCAGCAATAGTGTGGGGATAAAGATGAAGGAAGGAAATAAAGAAAGGCGAAAAGAAGGAATAGAATGGGGGAAAAAAGGAAGTCAAAAGGAAGGAATAGTGCAGGGAATAGGAAGGAAGGAGGCAGGGATATAAGTAGAATATATGGGGAGACGGTGGAGTGAAAAGGAGTGATGAGCAGGCACAAAGGAAAAGAGACAGGTGTATTAAATGGGAAACATTACGAGCGGCGATAAAATGGACAGATGAACAGATTAATAGTGTGAGAGCGAAGGTAGTAACGAATGTGGGCAATGAGGAAAAAATGCTAAAGAAAAAATTACCAAACTACATTAAATGGTATAAAAGAACGAGTGAAAGAAGGAGAAGATGTGTAGGGGCAAATCAGAGACGGGTAGGAAGGACATATCATTACTAGAGTACTAGAGTATATACTGTTCGTGTGAGCAAGGATAAAAATATCTAACTAAATCAGCAGCAAGTAGCAAACAGTGCAAGTAGAATACAAATTTCGTTAACAAGAAAGAGGAATCAAGTCAACACAGGGGATGGGAGCAGCGATCCCAACTTTTACCAAAGTGCATTTTAAATAGGGAGAATTTAAGTTCCTTTTTGCATGGGAACATTCAAAAGGTTGAGGTGCGCAAGTCGTGTCTCGATGCCAATTGTTTATTAAAGCGAACGGTAAATTTCCATTGCAAATGGGCGAGTGTTCACAAGCAGTACGTTGTTGTTTCTAAAAATCTACATAGATGATAAATGTTGACATTTGAAATGCCACGTACAGACTCGCCCATCTCCACCCCACCCCCTACTCTACGCCAACTTGTAGAAAAGTAAAAGCTTCAACCCAGCATCATCTTCCCTAAAGGGCCACCCACAGCCCTCTCCCTCCAGAGTCTGTTACCTGTTGGATAACCACATTGTCAGGCTGCATGAGGCTGCTGAGGATGGACTCCAGTACTTGCGCCATCATCTGGGCGACGACAGAGCTACGGGAAAGTAACAAGTATGTTGGAGATCAGGGGGGTAGCGAAAAGGGTTTTTGTCAGAGGGTGGGGCACTTCTGAGAGGAAGAGATTTCTGCCCGAGGGAGTTGTCAAGCAGTTAGTTAACCCTCTACCTGCCCCACAGATAAAGTTAGTATGCAGTGAAGTGTGGTAAAGTTGCGGTTCCGTTAGGGGTGGGCTTCACGTTGAAAGGCAGATATCAGAGGACTGGGAAGAAGAAACGCTTAGCGTGTCAACTAGTGGTGTAGTGCGCAGGGGTAGCGTACACAGCTGAGTCGCCGAGCCTGTTAGTTATCAGGGACAGAGTCTGAGGCCTGTGAGCTGCGGTGCCCCGGGGTTGGCCCACACACAGTGCGAGACCGGTGAGGTGCGAGCAGCTTAGACGATCTTTTCAAACATTCCACGGCGGGTAACCAACGAAGTGCAGAGGCGCTCAACAACCTAAGGAGCCGGCAGTCGTGCAGAGCGAGATAGATGCACATGGGTGCCAGCAAGACTTGACAGAAGCCAGAGCGGCCAAACAACAGTATTGCCTCCTTCAGGAGAGGAGGACGCACCGCACGCTCCACGTGCATCGTCGGTCTCTACGCCTCATAGCCTGAGTAAATCTTTAATTTCTCGCTGCTCGGTACTGAAAACGAAGCCTGTCAGAAAGCTTTCCAGCTACTTCTGTCAACAAGCAGCAGCTGTTTTCGGGAGTGGTACGTGCGTGCGCGCGCAGTCTGTTTTCGGGAGTGGTGCGTGCGTGCGCGCGCAGTCTTCACTTTTCAAGCACTGCACTCGTGCTTGTGGCGCGCCGCTGCTCGCTCCCGCAAGGTGGATGCCGCCACAAGCACAAGTGCAGTGCTTGAAAAGTGAAGACCGATGGCTAAAGGCCCTCCTAGTGCAGCGCATGCGCGCTGCCTAGGCGAGACCTAAAAATGGCCCACACACTGACCTGTCAGACCAGCCCGTTAGTCACTGCCTGATTGCCTCATATACCAGCCTACCCTTGGATCTTCTGCCACCTTAACACTGCCCTCCAGTCTCTGCCATCTACCTTCGCCATTGGTGGCAGCTTAATCACCTTCATCACAGTCCTGGCTTGACATCAGAGTTTTGCCTCACTTTGTAATGCTGAGTGACTATTAAGCAATATTCAGTTTTCCTTCATGTCAAAATCCAGTTGCGACTCAGTTTCAAAATTCAGCAAATGCACCACACTGTTTAACATGGGAACTGAATCAGTGGATTATATTTTTAAATCATAAACCAAGATTTTTCATTTCATCAACCACGTTTTTTTGTAAGCAATACATTTTTGCTATCACAAAGAGATTTTTTTAGAAACCAGGGCCCAACATAATCCTTGTTATCCCCCCTCTGCCCCCCCGGATTAAATTTACAGAAAGTCCCTGTAACTTCAGGAGGGAGAAATAATAAGGACTGAACTTTTTTGGGGGAATAGGAACTGTGCCTGTCCTGCATGTTATTTCACAGTATTTCATCAGGAACCTTTATCTATCTCCAGCAGATGAAATCTCCAGGCGAAGCACCGCAGGGCTACTGCATTCTGACCAAACTTAGAATTCTGATGAGACCAGTAACTCCAGTTACTGGTCGCATTGGAATTATCAGGCCACTCGTAATGAGGGCATAAATCAGGTAATTGTTTCATTAATGCATTGGCAACAAATAGCCGGATTAAATGTAACATTTTGTAAGGATATCCGAATAGATAAAGCAGGGGTAGTTGTCATTTTGGGTGACTTACAAAATTGCAATATATTCCATAAGTATTCAGTGGGTAATAAATGCACATACAATATATGGAGTACATAACTGAAGGATGCCACTGCACAACCGAGATCACTGAATGATTTTAAATTTGTTACGCCATCAAATTACTTGGGTTCTATTTAACAAAACTGATGCTAATATTTTTGTTTCCTCGTTATTCAACCAAGAGCTTTCACACCGAGACTGAAATAGTTTCATTGTAACTTAAAAGAAAGCCTTGTGTTACCTATTCCAAAAGAATCTTGTGGCAGGAGCACAATGATGCTTCCTCTGTCCACAATAACATATTTCTTACTTGCAGCGACAGCACTCATTGATGATGGGTCATTCTGACCTCACTGCTGGAAGAAATAATATGTCTTGAATATTACCATAGAGCTTTCAGCGATTATTCGCGTGGAGCGTTGAAGTTCAGCTTTTGAGAGATCCATCATAATTTACTCTAAGTAGATGAAATTCATTCATAAGATGTTTAAACATAATTTATTATAACATGTTTTCAGCATTCAAATGACTCAGTGTTCTTGTAGGAATGAGATGCCCTTTCTTTATCTTCCATTGTTTTTCATAGCATGAACATGACTTTCTACCAGTGTAAACAACTGAATGTTCCTTAAAGTGAGAGAGATTAGTCTGCACTAAAGATGTCTGGGTACTGACAATCCTCTCAAAACACTCAACTGCTACTCACTCTTATGCGGAATAATGGAGCTAAGCCTGCTAGAAGGGCCTATCGAGAGGTGTGGTCTGATCTAGGCGACATCATGTTGGTGGAAACTTCAACCATATCTTCAGATAACCAGGCATGTCATTCAAATGCTGGAGTCATTTACAATGACTTGTGAAACCCAGTTGAAACATGCATAAAACACATTTTTATTGCTCACACAACGGGTTGGCTTTGCAACTGAGAATCTCAGGTGACAGGCAATGTATTGCTTTTGCCCCGCTGCAATCTGTTGGCCAATCTTCCTTCTCTCTATCTGAAGTATCTCTCTCATTGATCCCCTTGGAAGCTCGCATAAATGAGGATAAATTCATTACTGGGAAAAATTGTGTTGAACTGTTTGACTTTGCAGTGATCATTTCTCTCTCTGGTTTGTGTTATGAGTGAAATCGAATCACATCAGTCAACTACGGTATCCACACCTCTTAAATGCACTTGGTCAGTGGAATTGGTTTTTGTTGTAGGTGAAGCTCAAAAACTTTCACAGTTTGTCTGAAATAATTCCACAATGTCTGTGAAATACGAGTAGTAAACATTGGAAGCGTGCCTGCTCAGACTCGTGGTTGTGGTGTAATCCAATTGTAGTCATTCCTGTGATGCCAAGAGGACCCAGCGGTGGAATCTGACAGATCCACGTAGGACCTAAGTTGAAATCTGGAAAAAAGTCTAACTATGATAATGTCTGAGTAGAATTTGTAGACTACCAGGAAAAGCTCTGCTTTGTGGAGTGTGGTTAATCATTCATGTGAGTGGTATGCGAATGAGGGGACTGACAGTGCAAAGAATGTTGCACTCTGCCTCCACCCCATGATTTGGAGAACAAAACCAATGTGGAAAGTCACGCTGAGTAAGCAATTAGAAATTGTCCTAAAACTCATAATACTGAAATTATTATCATAGGGATGAGTAACATCACCATTTAACTGCATTTCTCTCAGTGTCCCAAATTTGTGTGGGAATATTGTAAAATAATTCGGGTCAAGAAACCCAGGCAAGTTTATTTATGTTTGTTGGTATATAATGTATTCACGTGCCACGGCCCAGCTTCAAGGCACTATTGCATAATCCAAGTTAAATGTATAAATAGAACTAAAAATATAAAACTTGTAGTACTAAAAACCAAAATACAATCTTGCAGTGTCATCTGGCCTTCAAAGTGCTAGGTGCTGATACAAAGAGGCCTATAGGCCATCAGGAGGTGCGCTGACTAAGCCTCATAGAAGAGATGCCCACTCAGTGCGGCCCAACAAGGCACCTTGGAAGGGGGGAAAGTAGGTGCCATGGACCCTCAGGCATCCTCCACAGGTGAGTGCAGTCACTCACTGCCTTGCTTTGAAAGTCCGGGTGGTTCCTTGACTATGAGTATACAATTTTAGCAAACAAATTAGCCTAGGTCATTAGAACAGCACCATGCTTTTATTCCCTAGACTCTTGACAATAAAAATGGCGGATAAGACAATACCAACATCTTCACCTTTTGCTTGGGGCACTTTCTCTCCTTAGATCAACCAGGTTCCGGCTCCCAGTGCTGGTCTCGCCTCAGCCTACGAAATTAGAACATCCAAAAAAAAAGCGGACTGGTGCCTTTCCGGGCCCTTTTTTGGAAACATCTCAAACCCCATATTGTGGCCCTTCGTTCTATTCCCTTTCAAGGAATTAAATAAAAAGTTATTTTAGAAAAAACATGACCAGGACTATTCAGAAGGTTAACAGAGACAAAAAAACATCGACCAGGCGTAAGTTCAGCTAAAATTCCAGGAAGACACTGGCTACGACTGATAAACTAATTTAAGACTTAGGTGGACACCGGGTGGCATGCATAACATTATAACGATGAGATAAAACTCACTGCATTGGAAATCATCTGCACACATGTTAAAGAAAAAAAAACTCAAGGACAACAGTGTGTCTTTGAAACCACGGAACTCCTGCACTATCATTAGTAACTTTTGACAGCTACCGCAGAGAGGACGCCAGCACTTCCTCTCTCTTCTTGAATTTATGACTGTGACTGATGCATGAATGTATTTACCTCTGGGTTACGGGAACTGTGTCTGCCTAACTGTCTTGTGTGTCATGTTTAGGCTTGCACACGTGCAATCACTGTCCGAGGTTTTGGTCTTCACGTTCCACCCTTCCCCCACGTCAGTTGCACTTGTTGTTTTTTGCCTGGATACACACACAGACAGTATTTGCTGCTCTTGCTCTGACACATTGTGATTGCTGCTTTCTGTGGACATGCTGGGTTTGCTCCTTGCGTCTGTTTGTTTGCTGATTGAGTCTGGAAACTCCGTACTTGCGGCTTGTTTCCGGACACACTGTGTTCGCAGCTTTTGTATGGACACACTGCCTTTATTTACTATTGTGTTTTCATTCTATTCTTTCTGTTTGCTCATCTGTGGATATTGTAATTTGCATTTATGTCTAGACATGCTAGTTTTTCTCCCTATGTGTGGACACACTATACTTGTTTCTTGTGCCTGTACTTGCTATTTTTGTCTGGACACAATGTACTTGCTGCTTAGGTTTGAAGACTGCACTTTCCGCTTCTGTCTGGACACACTGTACTCATTGCTTTCGTCTGGACACACTGCGTTTGCTGAATGTGTCTGGTTACTATACTCAATTAACTGTTGATCTTGTGTGGATACTGAATTTCTGTTTGTGTCTAGACATGCTATGTTTGCTGGTAGTGTTTGAGCACACTGTACGTATTCTGTGTGTTTTGATACTCTGTACTTGCTCCTTTTGTCTGGACACAATATACTTGCTACTTATGTCTGGATACTGTACTTTTTGCTGCTTGCGACTTACGGCCTGATTTAGAGTTCGGCAGATGGGTTAATCCATTACGACGGTGACGAATATCCCGTCCGGCGAAACATAAATATAATATAATTAGGGCTCCCGGTTTTATGGTATTTATTTTTTTACATTTCTGTCTCTATTTATCCATATTTATTTTTCGATAATTATATCTGTATTTAGCCATATTTAGTTTGGGTTTTGTGAAAAAATGAATCTGAAATGAGTGACAGACTCAGATGATAAAATATGCACTTATAAGAAAACAAGAAAATTTTAGTATCAAGGCTGTGCATATCTACTGCTATATAAGGCTCTTTAATAAAGCGCCTTTATTTTTTAAACCCCGGACCTTTCAATCGATACAGCTATTGGCCTGGCAGTCGTGATTGACAGCATTTAGAACCACTCAAAAACAACGCAATTTCCATTTTAATCCACCTTTAAAAATAAATGCAGACAGAAAAATAAATGGTTTTCTGTCTGTATTTAGCTGTAAAAATCAGTAAAAACGGAAAACAGGGAGCCTTAGTTATAATAGGATTTATATTTCGGCGGATGGGATATCCGTCACCGTTGTGACGGAGTAACCCATCCGCCAAGATCTAAATCAGGCCCTCAGATACCTTCTCCTTTTATCTAGATATTCACCACTTGCTGCTTTTGTTTAAACAATCTACATTTGCTGTTTGTCTCCACAGACACCATACCATACCTGTTGCTTTTTGCCTGGGTACTCTGTATACTTGCCACCCCAGCCAAATCGCAAACCCCCAAATTAAAGCTTTTTGCATTCCAAAATTCAAATGTGGATATTCTGGCGATGTGGTGGATTTTCTGCAATTTTAATTTCTACTTTAGAGTGTTTTTTTGCTGTGTTTCCGAATACTCCTAGCTGTATAAGAAGTTTATGATCATATAACTCTTTCACAGAATTTTCCATTCAGAAAACTCATGAGAGTTCACACTTAAGTCGAAGTGAGAAGTTAGCGCATTTCAAGTGAGGAACTCGAGGACGTAGAGGGACATCTTCACATGAAAAAAATGCAAGGTGAAACAAAAGTATTAAATACACAAATGTGCACTAACATCAGACTTACACATGGAGATGTTTCCACCTGGTGGGAAATAAGCATACATTTGAAGCATTTGAGTACTCAAGAACCTCTATGAAAGTTGAAAATTTGCTTGAACACTCAAGATTGTTTTGGAATCACTGAAATGTTAGAAATTGGATCCAAATATAGAAGTAAATCTAAAGGAGCACTTTTCCAAAGCCTGTTTTCCAACGCACTGTTTAACACTGGGCAAATGTGATTAATGTCAGAACATTATTTGGAAGTCTGCTCTTATTATAGTGAAGCCAAGACAACTTCTAGGGCACACTGAGACTAGGTAGCCCCTTCAATAGCTACCGTTTGTCAGACAAGCAACATGAAGGCAGTAACTCGATGCCACTTTGCCAAGGGCAGCAAAAATACATGCACTAGACCTAATTGAAAGCAACATATATTTGCATTGACCCTGTTGCCTTTTGGGGCTGTATTATTACAAGAGCTCTCGGGTGCAACAGTCCAGCGACAGCTCCTCCGCTATAGCGGAGGAACACCGTCTCCCTTGCCAGCACCCTTAAAAACGTGAAAAATAAAACTGTATACACACAACGCCAACAGCGGCGGACCACAGGTGTTTGCACCTCAATTCAGTCTGGTAAAGTTTTAGTGTCCTATGCATGCGCTTCCGGCACTTGCCGCCGTTCAGTGCCACTGGAGACCAGAGAACAGGAAATTCTTCAAAAGGAAGGTGCACCAGGAATTAAAAGTCTTTCAATTTCGCAAGAATGAGTCCATCATCTTCCTTTATTTATCCAAAATATTACACACAATTTTTTTTAAAAAAATCAGCCAAAGCGTTTCGTTCCTGGATGCCTAGGAACTTCATCAGGACTTAAACTGTAGTGCAGCGTATTCACAATATTTATATAGTATTAGTTGTGGCACCATCCTATGGTAATCGTCAATCACAGGGTTATATTAATCCCGTCCACAGATGGTGTAAGGGGCCGAAATCATGCCCCTGCTCAAGACCCGAGTCCTCTGGGTAAACAAAAGTATTCTGCAGTCTGTGTTAGACCGTAGGATACTTTCGTTTACCCACAGGACTCATGTTCTAGTACCTGCCACAGGTGGCAGGTACTAGAACACAGCACGAAAACCGGAAATTAGTTCCTGTGATTAATTAGGTTATGCACAGTGGCGGCTCCTCCGCTAAGGTGGAGGAGCGTCGCCCCAGTGCCTTGAAGCAGCAAAAGAAAGGAAAAAATAAAATGATAATAAAGTTATGTTATTATCATTTTATTTTGTCCTCCTGCTGCAGCAGCTTGCGTGAGGGGGCGGGGCTGACCGAGCAGCCGAGGAGTGGTTTGCCCCCACTCCTAAGTGCACAATGACTGTTTGGCAGGCCCTTTCGGGACGCCCAAAACAGTCATTCGTACTTTCCCTGTTCTCCATGCAGGCTGCATTACAGCCTGCGTGGACAACATGTCTACCCCTCGAGCCCCTGGCTGGAGGCCGTGTTATGGCGCTCAGACCAATCACAACGCTGCAATGTAGCGTTGTGATTGGCTGCAGGGAGCGTTGGAGCCCTGGTGCGTCCTGCTTCCTGTTTCTCCCAAGAAGCCAGGAAGAGGACGCAGGAGAGGTGGTGACGACTGGCCAGCCGGGAGGTAAGTGATTTTTTTTTAAACCCGTCCCTCCCCCACCCCACTGCTGCTTCCAGGTAGCAGCCGCGACTGGTTATGCAGTTGTGCTTTGCTTCCTAAAATATTACCAAGATTTTCGGCCCAATAGTCGCTCATTTATGTTGCACTTCATCACTACTAGTAACACAGTCCCTAATCTTCATTGGTCCCCTTGTATGACGATTGAGATTGGCTCAGGCAATTAAAATGCTTAGAATGCTGGCACGTGTTACCGTTGATTGCCAGCATTCTAGATTCAGTGGCAGAGACATAAATCAGCCAGAGACAGCTGGCATTCTTACTTGCCTGGACAGATTAAGGGGTGGGTGCTAACAATGTTATTGCTCACATGCTGTCGGGCTTTAACAGCTGTTTATTTCTTTCCCCCTCCTTATGCACCCTGGCTTATGACACAGGTCCGTAACTGTAGGGTGTGCAATTAACAGTGGCTAGGGCGTTAACCACTGCTAACACCACAAACAATAGTTAATAGTTAATAATACTGGGTGCCTATGTCTCCCACACTGCTCAGTTTCCCCGGTCAGGACTAAAGGAAATATATGCAAAATCCCACCGTGCTTTCCCCCATGAAGTAAAAAGCTTTTCAGGATTCATCTCATATTTTCATATGAATGTTAGCTATAGTTGTCTCTGTTAAACTTTGGGTCATTCCTATCACTGTGGCTAGGATGTGAATGCCATTAAATAAATATTTGTGTCTGCAGGCAACAGCGAGTGGGGCCTGTAAAAACATCAACAGATGACTATTGCAACTGTACTAAACAGCATCACTTTAAATGAAGTTGTTTAGAAAGAAAGAAAATGACTAAAAAGCTTAAAAACCCCGTCTCCTTAGAAGGGGCCTTGTCATCGTGGGGTTGTGGAACGAGGGTGACTGGGACGGGAAAAAAAAAAAACACTCAGGAAGTGAGAGATGCGGGTTTCCTAATTAAGGAAAGCTTAAAGTGTATCGCTCTGGCAAAGTACAAGAAAGTGGCTGCAGTGTGTGGGGGAGGGGTGGTAAGACTGAGTGAGCCCAGAGCACAGAAACAAGAATAGCCTTTCACCATGTTAGATAAGGAGGTATGTAGTATATATATATATATATATATATATATATATATATATATCCAAACAAATCCTCCTTGAGAGTTAAAGAAGGTGCACCGACACTGGTTGAGTTGCCATTCATCACTTTAATGGTGAAATGTCACGAAGGCAAGAGGCTTCCTATTCCCAACGTTTCTGCTCTAGGAGCCTTGATCACGGGAGGCAGTCTCTCTGAATTTCAAACAGCACACGTGGTTTCTTCTTATCAGCGCGGGCCGTATTATCACACAGAGTGCGCACAGGAAACATGATTAAGGCTTTTTGATAAAACGTGCATCATGGTTTTCACATTATTGAAATGACTGCACGTTTTATCAAAAAGCCTTAATCATGTTTCCTGTGCGCACTCTGTGTGATAATACGGCCCGCGCTGATAAGAAGAAACCACGTGTGCTGTTTGAAATTCAGAGAGACTGCCTCCCGTGATCAAGGCTCCTAGAGCAGAAACGTTGGGAATAGGAAGCCTCTTGCCTTCGTGACATTCACCATTAAAGTGATGAATGGCAACTCAACCAGTGTCGGTGCACCTTCTTTAACTCTCAAGGAGGATTTGTTTGGATGTTTTACTGCCAGCCTCGCAGCAGATGCACTGGCCGCCCAATGAAGGTCTGGTTTTTTTGCGTGGCACTTGTGATGGATATATGTATATATATATATATATATATATATATATATATATATATATATATATATATATATATATATATATATATATATATATATATATATATATATATATATATATATATATATATTTTGCTGGGGGTATTCCACCAGAATATGGACAATAGAATATCGTGGAGCTAAATATTGTGACGGTAAGTGTAAATAGGTAAGCATAGGTTTATTGTACTTAACTCCACATATATGTATCTAGATGACACCAATTTATATATATATACATATACACGGATGTATGACGATACCATGCATGCATTACATCGCATGCCATTAGATCGCGGATTTAACAACGCAAGTCGTTACAACGACTTGCGTTGGAGGGCGCTGGACTTAGAAGTAGTTTAATTTACTATTCCAACTCCAGCCTACGTACAGTAGGGAAGGTGTTGGATAGTAATTTAAACTACTCCTTGTCCTATAGCGCCCTCCAGTGCAAGTCGTTGTAACGACTTTCGTTGTAAAACCGCGATCTAATGGCATGCGATGTAATGCATGCGTTCTAAAGGTTGTTTCCCCATATACACATATATATATCCGCTACAATGTATCCAAAAGGAAATTCTGCTCGCACTCGCAGATGCCATAATAATTTGAGTCAATTCCAGTTGATTTAAACTGCTCCAGCGTTCTTTATTTTAAAGCGTGCCAGCAACCCAACACGTTTCAATCTCCACAGAGATCTTGCTCACGGGTAAATTGACAAACGCACGGCGGCATTTTTTCTTTTTAACATAGAATTTCCTTGTATCATTACATCACATCCTACAAGGCGCCGCTATGCATTCTGGATATAGTAGTTTATCTCATTATTATATACAAAAAAGGTTAACATATACGTTCTACTAAAACATTTTTTTTTGCTTTTTCTTTTTAACTTTTTAACACAAAATCTCCCAGTGCACCAAAGTAAATACTGTACATATAGTCATAGTTAATTCTCTTGCCAATTAAGTCATTGACCTTTTCAAATGCCAATTTAAACACCCTTTCATTACTTAGTCTCTCAAAAGCACTATTTTGCATGTCAATAATGTTACTGGTCAGGATAAACATAATCATTCCAACATCATTATAAACAGACCATTACCGTTTTTCACAATTAATTCCATTGCTAAACTTAGCGCGAACTATGATTGCTTTTTACTTCAAGCCCTCCAGTGGGCATTTTATGGTAAACCCAATTTTATGAATGTTTATTCATCCATTACTGTTTCCAGTTGCATCCTTTCCCAATGCATCATAGAGACTTATGAAGCGACATTGTGTGGTGAATAATAATCATACAATTTCATTGCAAGTCATTTCTTCCAAATGCCCTCTCATTATGTATATTGAGGTTACTCACTAATTAACCATACATTTCTATGATCAGAGCTCCATGAACATCTGACGAGAGCAGGCAAAGAGATAGATCTGTCAGTTGCTAAACTGTGCAAGTGAGCCATAAAATTTGTACAAAACTAATAAACAAACAGTGACAAAAATTAATCCATTTTTTTACATGAATAATACTATATTTACATATATACAAGGGAAGCAATGTCCAAATTATCAGCAGGTTCCATAGCAACTAAAAGAATATGAGTTATAGATGGTAATGTAACTCTTCGTCCTGATTCAACCCATGCGGGGACAGAGTGCGGAAATTTATAATGTGTCGAGATTCCTTTTGTCTCAAGATCTTTTCTCTGTCACCACCACGTGAATTACGTTCAACCGCTTCTACTGCGTAGAATTTAAGATCTTTCTAGTTCCCCGCGTGTTCACTCTCCATGTGTTTAGTCACTGCATTGCTTCTGTCATTGGTAATAGTGGCACATACATGTTCTAAAATCCTTTTCTTAAGTTCGCAAATTGTACTGCCCACGTATTTTAAGTGGCATGGGCATTCAATGATATAAATGATGAATTGACTTTTACACGTAATTAGTTGTTGTATCTTCCACTTCTTTTTGTTCGCCATTTCGATTTCCTTTGTATTTTTCGCAATTATACAAACTTTACAATTCGTACATTTATAGAATCCTTTGGGTTTGATCCATGTTGCTACATTCTTTTTGTTGATGAAATGGCTATGAACTAGCTGATCCTTGAGGTTACTTGCTCTGTTGAATGTTAGACTTGGGTGATCTCCTACTATTTTTGCCACAGTTGCATCCAGATGTAGAATATGCCCATGTTTTCGTAGTATTCGCATGATTTGTTTATTTTTAGTAGAGTAAGGTGTAATCAAGCGTATTTTCTGGTCATTTTCATTGCTGTTAGCCGTTGGATTTTTCTCTTTGATCAATTCAGATCTCTGTAATTTTTCAGTTTTTAAACGGCAATTAGTTATCACTTTCTTGTTGTAATCACGTTGTCTAAATCTGGCTGCTGCCCAAATGCTGTTTTTATGCCATTCATTTTCTTGCGAGCAAATCCTCCTTATCCTCAGGAATTCACCATATGGGATATTATCAATCAAGCTAGATTGATGGAAACTGTCAGCGTGTAATGTGGCATTAGTTGCTGTTGCGCAATAAGGAATATTATGAGAGACTGAAGGAGAACCCTACATCAAAACTCAAACAAGAACTTGATCTGAAATTGACAAAATGGATGGAAGATTGTTTATTGGACGAGGATGAACGAAAATATCTTACAACTGAGCACCCGACAACGGCAACAATTTACTTTCTTCCGAAAATCCATAAACATGCCACTAGACCACCAGGAAGGCAGATTATTTCAGCAAAGGGAGCCTCCCTGGGCGTAGTTCGCGTAGTCGCGCTACGCGAAGCTACGCGAAGACGTCGGAGCGCTACGCGAGCTTCGCGAGCGTGCGTAGCTGCTTGGCGCGCCCGTTCGCGATGCGTTTTCTTGCTCGGGAACGCGTTGTTCGTGTTCGGGACGCTGTTTGCGTGCTCGGGCGCGAACTTACCCATGCGGTCGCCTATGGGCGCGGCCATTTTGGTTTTCACTTGTCCCGCCCGTTCGCGATCCCTTATTTCCTGTTCCGGGTCGCGTATAGCGTGCATCGCGATGCGCATTCCATGTTCGGGAACGCGTTGTACGTGTTCGCGACGTTTTTGCGTGCTCGGGGAGAAATATCGCGCGAACTTACCCATGCGGTCGCGATGGTCGCGGCCATCTTGTTTTACCACTCTATGCTATGGTTCTGGGCCTGCTTTTCTATCCTCCCTCAATCTTTGCAATCCTTAGTTTTTACACTGTTTTTCAATTTTTCTTTATTTCTTACCTATCTCTCTCTCTGCCTAAGTCTATATTTTGCATTTTTTCTACTTTTTACTGTGTTTTTTTACTTTTCAACTGTTTTATATAACTTTCTTCTTTAAGCTCCTACTTCTTCCCCTAACTTTATTTTTCCCTTCTAACTTTTCTTTTTCACCTCCTCCCACCCCAGAACCATGGCGAAGGGTAGCAGCAGCGGGTCAAGGGGCAAGGCGCGTGCGCCCAATCGCCGCCTGCCTTGCGGCAGACTGCGCCCGCAGGGGTGCAAGCCCGCCAGCTGTTTACGGAGGAGGAGGTGGCCGCCCTGTTTTTTTATTCAGCGCCACCTCCCTTGACCTTGGCAGCAGGCGGCAGGCCAGGCTCCGGTTACCCGACCCAGGAGCGTCACCGCCGGTGGGCGAAGGTGCGTCGGGCAGTGTTTCGCTGCTCCGCGGTCCGGCGCACCCATAACCAGCTGGCCCACCGGTGGTCAGACATTCTTGACCGGGAGCAGGACCTGTTGGACCTGCTAGGTGTCGAGGTCGTGGGGCTTGGTGAGTAGCCAATATATATAGTAGTATAAGTATTGTGATTTGTGTATACATTTTTACAAATAACAAGAATAATGCTGCTTACATTGCAGGTAAATTACGTTTCAAAATCTTCTGTGATTGTAGGACACAGGTGCTGGGCGGTACTCTTACTTTTTTGCAACTTTGCGCTCGCTTGTCATTATTATGTAAGAGTTTACTTTAGAGAACTTCAGTTAGGTAATGCTATTGCTAGAGAGACTGTAGTCCTTCCTTTGTCCTCCTGTCAAATAGTGGTGGATGGATTTGATACTAGGTTTAGTTACTATTAGTTGATAATTTTTGAGCGGTCTGCGTGACGCATCCTCTGTCACTGAGTGCTGCTTACCCCAGTCCTTAGTAGAACCTTTTGTAGTTTGTTTAGTGAGTGGTACTGGTAAGCTTAGCTTAGCAGTGTCAGTCAGCTGCAGAACATCAGACGCAACCAACCAACAATTTGGTGTATGCATTATGCACTGACTTTATGCATGTGTCCTCCTTCTCATCTATGCATTTTTGATGGAAAAAAAAATGGAAATGCAGGCTTAATGAACAATTGGCCCGCCTGGAATAGGTGGGCTAGGTCAGGTGGTACTTAGGCTTAGTTAGTGTTCTGGATTTTATTTGAATCAATCAGAATGGAACACTGAATTAGTGTTCCCAAATAAGTAGACTGTCCGTGAATCCCGCAAGCCAGTAGTCGATCGGATTAGATAGGTCAATTTTATTGCAATTTTTGTTTCCTAAAACGTTTTTGAGCGTTTTTTTAGATAATTTATTTGTTTCACAGCAATCATTAATGTTTGTGTCTTTCTTTTTCTTTATTATATCTTACATGATCACTGATCTGCAGCACCCAGGGGCAAGAAGACGGGGTCCGAGTCGGCGGGACAACCACCAGAGGACCGCTCCTCTACCGAGGGCCCTGCTGCTGGTCCCAGTAAGTCCTCCAGTGGTTATATTAACAATTATATTGCCCTAACTTTTACTGGACCTTATTTTTTCAGAACTATTAATTCTGGCTCCACTCCCTAATTATATTTTTACAAAAGATTCTTTGATCTTGACTTGACTATCTGTTTCTAAATTCTGGTTATCCCTGCCTCTAAGTTGTAACTGCCTCTGCTATGAATGTCTGTACTCTGTACTACTACTATTAGTCTGTCGCTAAGCTTGCCCAGTTTGCATTGCCACTCTTTATTGTACGGTTTTGAATAAAACTCAGATTGACCAATACTAATAGCTCTAGCCACTGAGTCCAGTCCTTTCGGTTGTCCTCTTCTAGGCTTCTTAATCTTGAGGCTTTGACAATTACCACAAACAAAATGCACAACCAGATATTTGACTATTTTTGATAGGATATAGTACATACTACTTGGATTCTGCACAGCCCCATGCAGAACTATGCACAATGAAATAGGATGTTGGTGATGCGAGTTTGGAACTTGGACGTTCCTCACACCTCAGTCAGAAGTGAACCCACAATCCCCTGAACGACTAGCTAGTGTCTCATTAGGTCCCCGAACCCCCACCCGAAGATACCCAATGATTATGATTCCACAACCCAGAACATAACACACTTTCGCTCACTCACTCGTGTAAGTCCACCACCACCACCACACCAAATACCACAGAGTCTATGTGTAAGTTCAAAAGGTTTATTTTCAAATGACAACCTCTGTATGTTGTTGTTCTATAAAATTCAGTGTACTCCAGCCAGCTCCAACAGCAAAATGCATAAGATTAAAACAATAAAAATTGTTGCAACAAGTGCATGATGATATAAGACAAAAGATCTGTGTGAATTCTGGGCGACTCCTCACCGTAGAACGTAGAATTACTGGTTACATGCATCATTCATAAGCTCTGCAAATCTCTGGTTCGTAGAAGGGAATCCTCTGCCTGAGAAAAATGGTGCGTGTTAATGCAAGCATTTGTCAGTCCTGCCAAAAAACTGTAACATGTTACCTATGGCTAAGTAATACGGACTAACGGAACTCCATAACAAAGTGGCTTGTTTTCCGACCTCTTGTACGCAACGCTCAGACAGTAGCTGTATGTGCTCATGTGGGCTCAAAAGGCGTCTTACTGTTACTGCACAACAAGCTGCGAGGTAACATGCGCAAAAGACATGAAGCGAAAAATGGTTGCATGGCTCAGGCTAACTTTGCAAAGAGTAGAGTATAGTATAATAATGACCCTAGGGACCATAATAACACTACTAGTGTCTGTCTACTGACTGTACTCTAGTACCCGATTTGGACTATTGAATGTGATTTATAATAATAATATGTATTAACTTTTTTTCAATCTTGCTAGTGAAAAAGAATAAATAGGGGAGGTGTACAGGCATCTAAAAATGTGTCATGTTTTTCTAGGCGTACTACCGACCACCAGTGCCGGTGGGGCCAGCGGCGATGGCGTTGCGGCCATTCCGGGAGGGGGCAGGAGATGCAGCACCTGCAGGAGATACAGGGGTGAGCCAGCAGCAGTGGCGGGCGGTGGTAAGTTATATTCATGACTTATTGACATTGCACTAGCTGGAAGGGTGTGTGGAGTGGACTTCACTCACTGTACTGTTGTTGAGACTTATTAGGTATGAAGTTGTAGTGAACATTATACAACGGTTAATAAAGAAGACACCCTTTACTTAGCATGAGCAATGCAGTAGCAATAGCATTACCAGCGTGACTTCATTAACCAATGGCCTCTTATATCTGACTCCAACTCAGCTGTGAAAGTTTTATGGAGGAGACTAAAAGTCAGATCAGATGACCTTGATGGATGTGTTGAACAAAAAGGGAAAGAAGGGTGGAAGGAGGAAGGGGCGGGCGAGATTTAATATGACGACTGGCAGAGAAGGATACGTTGGAAGCATGGATAGGTGGCTGATAGGAATCAGATGCATGTGTTGTTGAAGGATGGGTGGGAGGTGAAAGAAGAATGGATGCCTGCCTGGGTGGAAGACACAGTATGGGTGGATACTGTGGATAGCAAGAATCATCAGCGGTGTTTGGGTGAAACTCAAAGCCAAGGCAAGCAACGGAGTGAGTGGACGCATGCGTTGTTGTTGGTGAAACAAAGTAACGTTTGTGGAGAGATTAAGAAGAATGATTGACATTTACTTAGAATGGATGGATGCCTGTATGTATTCATCATAGACAGCATAGGTGGAGACTGTCACGGGATGCACAGTTTTAGGGAATGTTAAAGAAACCGCGCCAGCGTACCAAAGCCGATGTGGGGAGGGGCAGGGTGGGGGTAGTAGTAAACAATGTATTACGCGGGCAAATACAGGTAACTTTACTGTAACATACAAATAAATAAAGTGAATTTCATTGTGCGCACTGCACCGCCAAATGCGATGCAGTGTGCGCAACAAAATTAGTTTCATTTATTTATATGTTTACTTACCTGTAATTGGCCGTAATCCATAGTTTACTACCCCATCCTGCCCCTACCCACGTCACCGCCCGGCCAAACTCCCCGAGTCCCACCAACGACCGCTACTGACCTTATGTCGTTGTCCCATATAAAAGCAACGATCATTGGATCAGATATATAATCTGCCTTTTTGTAGTAGCCAAGGCACTGTGAAATTGAGCAATTGCCCTCCATGTAACAGAGAGAGTATGGCCAGTGCCACCCGTAATAGAAAAATACGAGCTTCCCCACCTGCAAACAGTAGTAAATCAAACTAATGTGACTCTGCGTCATGACTCGTATGTTTGTCTTGGGTTCAAGCATAGATGACCGAGCTGGCAATGCCGGCTACAACCAGGTTATGTCATTTCGCTAAACTAGAGATAAGAAGAACACTGGTGTACTGTGTACTGGTTGGAGTCCATAGTGCTAGTATAATGCCTGAAACTCCCACAAATGTTAGAGGCCGAGGAAGTGGGAGGATAGATAGATTATTACCACAAATGTTATGTACTGTGCTTCTTGCTAGTGCTACTGTGCCATTATGTGTTGAATTAATTTTTGTGTTACTGTTTAGGTAAGAGTACTGGTTACAACAATATTTTTTTTCTTTCTTTTCCCAAGACAAACCATCGCGGAAGGAGTTGGCAGTCAGGGCCCGGCGCCGGAAACTGGAGGCCATATGCCGGGAGTACCGGCGGCTGGTGGCTCAGGCGGAGGAGGAGGAGGAGGCGGCAGCAGCTGCAGCCTCGTCCGATGCCCCGGGCCCCAGCCAGGCCCCAACTCCAGCGGTACGGCGCCGCGGTCTGATAGCCACCCGCCGCAATTCATTAGCAGCCAGCACTGCTGTCCCCCATTGTGGATGCCACTGCAGGGCATTCCGCAGGAAGATTCTCCTCCGGATGGCACGGCAAGAGGAGCAAATGGAGGAGCGGGTGAAAATCCTGGTGGACAAACACCTCAAAGCCCGCCGATTATAACATCGAGGACCCTGTTGCTTTGCCCCTTTTTATTCCTTGTTTTGGTGGGTGGGAATTGGGCGTTGGGGTTTCGGGACATTCTTTGGACTTTTTCGTTTTGGACATTGGTTGGGGTTAGGGAGAGGGTGGGTCAGGTGTGGGATAGTTTATTTTTGTTAGGGTAATAAATTATATTTATACTTAAACATACAATGTTAATGTTTTGTGGGGGTTACTGTTTTACGAATTAACGTCACATTGGTTTCCTTGCTGCTGCAGGGCCGCAGCCAGTGTTTGATTTAAATAATCTGCCGATGATGTATAACAAACAGATAGATGCGGTACCCCTCACTGAGTTATTTGTCCTACTAGTATTCTACCTCCCACCAAACTTATCTTACCTGTGATTGATGATGACTACGTTCGGCACAGCGATGGCTGCATGGTTTCCATAGAGAATGTAGAAGATGCCATGGTTGTGGTGGTAGTAGTAGAGTAGACACTGGCAGTAGCATTTGCTAAAAAAATAAAAAAGAGACAGTCACTTGCCTGAGAAAAACTGTGGGAGGAGTAGTCGAACGAAGTAAAATACAGTACAGAAGACGACTGCCAAACAAACAATATTGCAGTTGCAACTGCTAAAGTCAAATTAAACATAATGGTGGCGGGGACAGCCTAGTACAAGAAGTTATAAACTGCAGTTGTGCTGTCGAGTGAGTCACTTAACTTAACACAATCGTAATTCGTAACCTTTACTGCTGTGTGGTAGGAGTTTGATGATTAATCCAATCAATGACGGCAATTAATTATGATGTACTACTATTAGCCGGTGACGGCTTGCACAATGCACATAGACTGAGCATGGGTGGCCAAGCAGAAGAAGCTCCTCGCCCTGCCTTGCAATTGAATTAGTGTTGCTTTCACCACATCTGCCCCAGCAAGCGTGTGATCAATTGGTGTACATTTTATGTAGTCACATCACACCTCAATATAAATCACAGCCCGGGGGAAGAGGGTTAGGGTTTGATGAATGGATGGGAAGGGGGTTTGGGGAAAGGTTTGAAAATGAAAAACAGTACGCATGGACAACAAAAGCAAAGCGCAATCTTGGCAGACGACCATGATCTTATCCAAAAAATCAATAAAGCGAGAAAAGGGAAATGCATGCGTTAATGATGATGAAGATTAGATAACTTGATGGTTAATGAGTAGTACTTAATAACTCCTACTAGACAATTAGACAGTACAGGGCACCAGTATATTCTATGCAATTTGCCTTGCCTGTAATATGCCCTCAGAGACCCAAATTCCATGTTGTACTGGGCTTACTTGTAAAGATAGCAAAGACAATTAAAAAACATTTGTAGGGATCAATTAGCAAACAAACACACAACACACAGTCCTAATGATTGCAGAGAAAAAGGATTCAAATTAATTAAAAGATGAATGATGAATGATACTAAAGTTACTGTATTATCATGCTAAAATTGTGGAGTTGAATCTCGTCCTTCCTCTTGGTCCTATCTTCCATGGACGCTCCGCACATCAATCTTGGTGGCCTTCCTGATGCCGATTGGTAAGGTAAATGTGAGTTGTGTCTCCCAGTATAGCAAGCACAGGGTAAAGGCCGGCCTGTAACGTCTAGATGGAAAAACAAAAGGGGTATTGAGAAATCAATGAATAAAAAAAACATCATTTACGGTGGAGTCCAAGAAGAGAAGAGAGAACACTTTCAGAGTGAGGCGGCTTGGATATATCGTGTAGATTCTGTTTACAGCATTAAGCTACAACAACAACAGGACAGAACAGGCCCACCACAGCACCAGCCCGTGACCCAACCTCCATTTACCTTAATTTTTGACATAGCCAGACAAAAGGCATACACAGCAACTTAGCATTTTCCTAATTAAGTGACAAAATCAATGCGCCGCTGTCAGTCATCACTACACTCGACTAGACCACTACATGGACATGTAGGTCTGCTGTGTTTACTACTTTCTTGTTGAATTGTTGTGTTTATGTTTACCTTATGCCACTTCATGAAATGCAGTTAGTCCTTGAATCATCTCCGATCCAACTGAATGACTGCGCGCGAAAAGATAGTATGGTCATCATCATGGTGTGGTACGTGTTGTCCAACTACAACTCAGTCTGTATTGACTCCGATTAAGTCCATATTCCATATTAAAAAATTGCAACAGATATTGGCCTGCACCTGCAGTAGTAGGAGTACAATTTGGTTATTAAACAACAAGAAGGGAAACATTGACTGTCACTGACTTACTTGAGTCACTTTGTAGATTAACTAGTAGAGTAGAGTTCGACTTCATGCACAACATCAACAACAAACAACAGCAATCGCTCAGAGTCTGCAAACATCCAATGCATTCCATCATTACCTGTCTTGCTCTTCTCTTTGGCTGTCAGATCATCAGATGCCTAGTTCTGACATTTTTTTTTTTTTTTTGCGGGGCAGTGGCCTCATCATTACTCCAGTCCACATTCATTTTGAGTGTTAGGCGCTGTTTCGGTTTTCGTCTTATTCATCTGTGGCACTTCTTTGTCACAGTTTAAGTTGCTTCCCATGGTCAGCACTGTGATGATGGGCCGCGGCCTGTGTAGTGCTCATTGCTGGTCATTTGAGTTTGCACAAATGTCAGCAAGTTTCTTCGAAGAGTCTCTTGTCTTTCTCTGCCAAGTACCTTCTGTCCTGACAGTGAGGACCTTTGGATGCCTGCTGAGGCTGTAGCCTTCGGACACTGATGAGTTTCGGCTCGAAAACAAAACGGAGGATAGCTATAGTAGTCACGTTTCACTTCTAATGGAGGCGGGACTGGTAAAGGCAACATTTCTTGTACTAATGTCTGGCTTGATGGAAATGTACTTGTGCGAGACAGGAAGATGAAGCAGGACTCTGAAGAGTGGACAGTTAAATGCACAGACGTGCAACTCCAATAGGGAAATAAAAAGAAGACGGTGGTGATGGTTTTGTTGTGATTTGATTTGAACCAGAAAGACAGATACACAGACACATAAAGGAAGGAAGAAAGCAACAATTTGAAAGCCTAGTTGTCAGGGAAGAGGAGCTCGTCCTCAAACTCTGGTGGTTCGGACAGAAGTAGGTCCTGTAACGCACTATTTACGTCATCCAAGTCGCTCTGCTCTTCCTGCTGTGATTCACGTATTTTGTAATCCGGTGGTATAAAGTGCTGATTCATTTTGATCATGGTTAACCTCTCCACGCTTTGGGCCGAGAGACTGGTCCTTTTCGAAGTTACAATGGCACCAGCAGCACTGAAAACACGCTCAGAAGAGACACTTGCGACAGGGGAAGCGAGATACTTTATCGCCAGCCTGCTGAGCACTGTCCATTGGCTTCTTTTCCCATACCAATACACCAATGGGTTTCCATCCATGAAGACCTCTGTTGGGTCATCCAGATAGGCCTGGACCATCCGCTCAATGTTAAGGGGTGCTCGGATGTGCTCGGCCGGTTTTGCCTTTGCATCAGCACTGGACTTACCATACCCCTGCTGTAGAAACCAATCAGTTGCACATTGTGCTGTGGATGATCCTGTTCTTGATGTTATTGTTGGTGTAGGTGACTGCTGGGAGGCAAATGCACTGCCCTCAGGCTCCGAAGTATAACTTGACTCTGGATGCCCTGTAGTACTGGTTATGGCCTGGGGTGGGGGCCTGTAATTAACAGCCGTTCGCTTTCGAAAATAGTTGCTTCCTTAGCTATCAAAGTTTTGTAGTTGGCAACATCCACTTCCGAAAAGGAATTACTGCCTTGCTGTTCAGAAATACTTTGTACCGTGGATCCAAAATTGTGGCACTAATGTAATGTGGTTGTGACAAAATTTTATTTTTAATCCTTGTATTTTCCGATAAGCGAGCGGCTAAGGTCTCCGCCAAATGATATGCGTCTTGTTTGTCATCCACACCTGCGTACGTTTCAGACACATCCTTCAGCTGTTGCTCTAGCATGTGCAACAATGGGATAGCTTGGCCCATAGTACAGTCCTCCCTGCTGACTTCACGTGTGAAGATCTCAAAAGGAAGTAGCATCTCAGTCAGGCATTTAATGAGGTCCCATTGAGCCATCTCAACGGTCATGCCTCTCACAGTAGGTTCCCCTATTCTTTGCATGACATAAGCATTGAGTGGTATGTACAGTTCAAACAGACGATCAAGCATGTAATAAGTTGAGTTCCAACGTGTTGGCACCTCCTGGATGAGCGCTTTGACTGGCAGTTTATGCTCACGTTGAATGACCCTCAGCTGCTTCCGGGCTTTAAAAGAATGGCTGAAATGTGTGCATATTCTTCTGCAGGTGACCAGTAAGTTGCTGACTTTTGATTCATTTTTCAAAAAGTCTTGAACAACAATGTTAATGCAGTGTGCCAAACACGGGACCCTGAAATAGCCACCATTGCGCATGGCCAAAACTACATTACTGCCGTTGTCCGTGGCAACAAAACCAATCGTAAGCCCTCTTGGGCGCAGCCACTCAAAGACCTTGGTGTTAAACTCTTCCAAAATGTTTGCAGCAGTATGAGATTTCTCCATGGCAAACATGGCTACAGTTGCATGTTTGCGAGTGGCATGAAAAATCTCTGCAGTATCAACACCAGCAGATAGCTGTTCTCTAACACCCACAAAACTGATCCAGTGTGCAGTGATGCACATGTAATCTGTGGCTTGGCAACTGGTCCACATGTCTGTAGTCAGGTGGATACTGTGAACAGCACTCTGCTTCAAGGCCTTTCCTAGCAATTCCAGCACGTCGTGATGTAGTGCTGGAACTGCAACTCTGGCAAAATAGTAGCGGCTGGGAACATGCCATTTTGGGCAGATGGTTGACACAAATTCCACAAAACCCAACCCTTCAACAAAAGAAAAAGGGAGAAGGTCCAGTGCTAACATTTTAGCCAGCTTCGCATTGTACAAACGTGCTATTGGGTGGTTGCGTTCGTACTGCCCCTCACCCCCAAACATGCTGATAATGGTAGGCTGCATGGTTTTCCTTTCTCTTAGGCTCAACGCACTTTTTGGTAGTGCGGACCTGGTACTTCTTGGTGTCTCCGGGTGACTCTTACT
The DNA here is from genome assembly GCA_963921515.1 of Calotriton arnoldi. Lineage (NCBI taxonomy): Eukaryota > Metazoa > Chordata > Amphibia > Caudata > Salamandridae > Calotriton > Calotriton arnoldi. Next base: position 1,352,623 of record CAWUFW010000171.1, on the reverse strand, counting down.
CTTGTGCCACTGAGATGTTGCTGAAGATGTGTGCAACGTTAAGACTGCACTGCTGGGGTCAGGGACACCTTGTGTACCACTACCAGAGAGAATGTCTCCCTGTCCTTCCTCTTCCACCGTGATCGGATCTTCTTATTCTACTCCTTTATCCCCACCAACACCAATGGTTGCAGTTTTTTTCTGTCGCGAAGGTGGTCCTCCCAGCTGATCAAGTGGTGTTTTTTCAGATGGGTCATTTGGCCTCCGGTACCATAGTTTGTACCAAGCTTACCACGACTAACAGAGGTATTACAAATGGAGCATATAGCAATGTTCTCCTCCTTTTCGCTAACCGTAAAGAAGTCCCAAACTGGGGAGCTTAACTTTGGCCTCCTGCTGGAGGTGCCACTTCCAATGCCGGATGATCTGTAGGGTGTGTGTTGAATTTGACTCTGTGCTGCTGTACCACTACCTACTCCTACAGAGGTGGTGGTTGTGCTGGATGTAGGTCGCTGCCGGGCCTTTGCTAATGCAAATATGGAAGCTGTAGGTCGTGTTGGTGTTACCTGTGGAGGTATGCGTGCTACATCCCTCGCAGCGATTTTGGATAGAGTAAGAATGTTGGTCTCCATCTCCTCGGGGCCGGGAGTGATGTTCGTGATGACTGGCTCGTCGTCATCATCATCATCATCTTGCTGTTCTACATCGACCTCCATAAGTGTAAGGCTTTCTGGAACCTTCCTTTTCCCTAGCTTGGTCTTGGAACGTGGCTCCCTCTCAGACTCAGTTTGTGGCTTCCAAGTGGCATCTAGATCATCAGAAGGGGGCTTGGCGAAGAACTCGATGGACTACCCCTCCTTTTCCTTGCTGGGGATTTGGAAGACAATGGATCTTCTGAATGAGTGGCTTCTTCTTCTACCTCTGCATGAGGCTCAATTTCCTGAACTGCCCCTACTTCAGGAGGAACAACAACTACTATTGCGGGCGGTGGTTGCGGCTGTTGTTGTTGACCACTTATCTGCTGTGTTTCCTCCTGCGTTGATTGGGTACTACTTTGAGATAGCGATAAGTTTATCTCCGGCTCAGCATCACTGCTTTCCACCATTAGGCTGGCTACCTCTTCCCCACTCATGTGCTTGGGCCTGGGTTGGTGGGTTGGGTCCACTGATGCGGAGGTGCTGCCCCCAGCTTGCCCCCGGACACCGCTGCTGCAGGCGCAATTTTTTCTCCCAAAAAGGTATTGGCCGGCACACCAGACTTCAGTGTCACTTGCTTCTTCTGTTCCTTCTTCTTCTCAATAGCAACTTTCTTGGTACTGGAGGACCTGGTACCTGCTTTCTTTGGGCCCATCTTCTTCAGATGTCAGCAGCACTCAGTTGCAGAGATGTCTGGTCAGGTCACACGTCACGTTGTGTGTCCAGCAGCAGGATGTCTGTCTGGAAGTGCAACAGGCAATGATGAGAGACACACCTCCTCCTCAGTCTTTGTGCACCTAAAAGCAAAAAGCCAGAACATCAGTCAAACATAGCACAAATCAAACAAATAGAATATAGAACTTAGTGTGTGGTGGCCTCAATTATTAAATTTCAGAAACTCTGCCAACAACAACACACAGTGTAGCCATTTATGAGACGTTGACAACAAGGCCAGGGCTTTCCTGGCTACTGTACACTCTGGAAGAATAAGAATATTAAAGAACAAAAACTAAAATGTACTGGAGCATGTTTGGCCTAAATTTGTGCATCACGTGGGATGTATTATATAGCAGCATCAGGGAGCTGCAGCTGGCAATAGGGATGGATTTGGAAGCA